>JAULSW010000002.1:2400000-4800000 GCA_033439775.1 Podospora didyma
AATAAATTTCGACGGTACAATCTCAGGCCCTCAGACCAGTTTCCACGAAGTCTTTTCGGGACCAGAGCTTGCTAACATTCATTGGGTTGAACTGTCTTCTTTACCAAGTGCAGATGGTAGCAACAACACTCTCAAAGGAGGGGAGCCCGTTCGGCAGACTGCTGACATCAACAAGTCATCCACGTTTGCTGTCCGGCTTTACAATACTTCCACCAAGCTGTACTCCGAGCGAAACTTCGACCTTTCAAACCCAGCTAGCAAGTCTTGCTTATGGGTGGGCATGAACGAGATCGTTGGCCTTCCAAAAACCGGCATTTATTTTTCGAACTTGAGCACACCCAGAATCAGCGTAGACCGAGACTGTCTCTGCAGATGGCAAATTTCATGGGACTGGATACAGTCCCAGGGCGACCTTTTTACAGTTTCCCGAGGAATGTCCATTTTTGAGCACGGGTCTTGGGAACATAACGGTCTGCCCGCGCAAAAATGGTTCATCCACAAACCCTTCCCTCCACGGATTACCAACTGGCATTTCATTGATCCAAGAACCTACGACGAGACGGGCATCGCATCTGTCGGCATCTTCATCCTGTGCACTTTATCATACGGCGGTATACATGCTGCCGCCTGGAACGACATGTTTCCCTCTGGGACTGAGCATCTCTTGTGGAAGATATCCTGTCTTTACTTGCCGTGTTTTGGCATCCCGGTGATGGCGGTAATCTTCACCATGTACCTCACGGAGAGGGCCCACATGGAGTCTTATCGAAAGTTGATGGCGGGCCGCCCCTGGCCCGCTCCAAGACGACGATACCGTAGCGTCGTTCTTGGCCGCATTAGAGAGTTTGGAATGTCATTCTCGCCCCATTCTTACCACTACAGTCCTTTTCTCTTTTGGCCCGGCGTATTTTGTCTTGGTGCCTTTTCCTTGTTGTACGTCGGGGCGAGATCGTTCCTTGTGGTGGACGCGTTTCTGAGTCTTCGCAGCAGCCCTTCCACAGCGTATGCCACCCCTGATTGGACAAGATATTTCCCTCATCTATAGTAACCCTATCTAGTAATCTACAGTGTTGATTGAAACCTTTGGGTATGTCGGTGGGTTGTGTGTCCAACTACTAGTAGCGGGTGAGGTGCGAAGAGAGGTTTATGTTCAAATTCGTGATAGTAAGCCAACGTCAACGCGCACTTTAGAATGACCATCGTACATTACGAGTCTTTTACGTGCCCCAAACTTAGGGATAAACAAACAATTTGAGAGATGTTGATGTCACAAGTCCTAAGAACACAATAAAATACGAACCCTACCAAATGGCAGCACGTCAGAGACAGCAAGCCACCACTAGCGCAGGGTGCGACTCTCTTGGGCTTGGCGCACAAGGGTTTCAAAGCCTATTATGAGTTGGAGCAGAGGCGCTTGAATTATGGGGTACACGTGAAAGAAGCTTGTAGTTAGGTATAGATGCGCACGGATAGCAATATAGACCATCAAAGCAGGTCACAGTCCTTGTTTGGTGCCATGGCCCGGAGAATGAGGGGGCATGGTGACGTTAGCAGGGACTGCAAGGCCACATACAGGTCAGTAAGTGGCAAGTGGGATAGAAGATAGATAAAGAATAGAAAGATATGATCCTCTCGCTTGCTTAGTACTTCTTTTCAGAGTACCAAAAACCAAAGACCATAGAGCCACGGTCATCGGGCTCTTTGATAATATTACCAGTGCCAACGAAATTTCCTCTCTTCCGATATGTAGATGAGTAAAAGAGTCCAGTAATGTCGCAATGTTCACACACGCTATCACAGAATTGCAAGTATTTGTTTAGATTCCCATTTCATTATCGTCCATTCCATAAACCAATGTAGGGTACAACCACTTCCTAAAGCCTCATACTAACACCTCTTCTCGGCATCTCTCCTCCCCATCTCCGCCCGCGATCCTTTTTTTGCACACAGTGCCTGGTATTGCCTCATCCACTGCTAGAGCCCTTTCTGCTCTCATCAGGCCTTAGCCTCTCTCTTCCTTTTCGCTAGCGATCCTTAGGACTTCGTACCCGGCATCGCAATTTCCTCCACCATGATAGCCTTCTTTTCGCACCCAGTGTGCGTCTTGGCATATCAACCTCCACCCTCGATGCTGTTATGTTGCATCTTGGGGTCTCTCTCCCATGTTTTCTCTCTTCCTCCACTTGGGCTCGGTCGAATTTTTGCCCGTCGCATCATAATCGTATTGGGTATCGGCCCCGGTTTTCAATCCTCCGCACCCACCCCCGAGCAACTGTAGCTCTTATCTCGCAACCAATGTCTTTTTCCTCCGGCATGCTTCTTTGATCCCACTAGCGGCATACATCGTCTCTTGTCATGCCATTACCCCTTGATGTTGTTGATAGATGTTATCGATGAATGTTGTCGGCGGATGTTATTGATGGATATCGTTTGAAGAATACTAGTGGGTACTGCTTGAGAGATATTGAGAGGATATTGCTTGGTAGATGCTGATGAAAGCTGTTTGAGGAATACTTGTTGATGAGATTGTTGATGATGCTGTTGATAAGATTGTTGATGAGGCTGTTGATGAGGTTGTTGATAAGGCTGTTTGCTCATGATGAGGTTGTTGATAAGGCAATATCGTTGATGCCTCAGCGGGTCATGATTTGGCAATTGAACTCCCGCCTCAGGGGCGATGAGCTGGATCGACATATTTCGGAGCACTCCCACGAAAATAACCTGCCAACACGCGTTGCTGTCTCGTATTCAGCGAGAGAACTTCGCCGGGTGTTTTACCCCACCCCAAAGCCAAATTACACCCCGAAGGATGACACCACAAATAGTTACCGTACCAACAGAATACTGTAGTGCGGGTGGCACCCCGAAGGATGACCACCGTAACTAGTCATCGTATCCAGCAGAGTACCGTAGTACGGGTGGATGGCCGTGGAGCAGTTTTCCGGCTCCCCGAGACGCCGACCAAATAAGCCGACGGCGCGGATTGGGTCGTATCGTTCGGGTCACGACAAGGAACCGGAGAAAACGCCGTTTGCACGGAAGTAATCAACAGGGCACGAACCGGATCACCTTGGACAGAGGACAGGACGGTAAAGACCTCAGGGTAGCCAGCCCGGTGCGGCCGATGCAAGGATTGGGTGCAGAAACAGCCGGTCATGGGCACTTAAGCCACTCGCACCGTGACGCCATGACGACTTCTCGTGCGCTCCACCCCCGTTTCATGGATTCGTGGTGGTGACGATGCACTTGCTAACTTGAAAGGGACAGTTGGAAAGGGTAGGTTTGGAAGACAGTGCCGGGTGCGACAAATGAACATTGCAGGCTTACCTTGTGTGCGTGTTGGGGGGCGCGACAGCAATGGTCTTTTTTTGTGTGATAGATCGAGTTGAGAGCGTGCTTCGGGATTGTTGGGCGATGGTTGAGAAGGGTGTGGTTGCGATACAAAGCCGATGCGGTGCGCCGATCAGGTTTGGTGGTGGAGGCGGTGGTTGAGAACCCGGAACTTTTTGAAGAAAACAAGAGGAGTTTGAAGGAAGGTAGGTAAGCGAAGTACTTGTTGCCCGAAAAGGCGATCTGTGCTCGGTACTGAGGAGGTGGAGGTGGAGGTGGAGGTAGATGGTCGAGGCTTGGGGACTCCGGTGCTCTGGTGGTTGATGTGCGAGCTGAGTTGTGATATCGAAGGAAGGAGAAGAGAGGGGCATTCATTTATAGGTAGAGGCAGTGGCCTGTGCTCGAAAGAGGTGAATGCAAAGGTGGATCGAACATGCGAATTGAACAGGTGAAGCAGAGGAGTAAAGGTCTGCTGCCCTGGCTCCTGTGATGGGGACGCTGTGAATGGATCCTCGAAGGTGCCGGAAGACCCTCCCGTAACCTCTCAGGTTAATTGAAACTCCACCATCACAGGCACATGGCGTCAAACTCTCACAGCAATTCACACATTTACGCAAAACGCAAGGATCTGATAGGAGCTCCCGTAACGCATTCTTCACCATATCTACGGTATCGTCACATCCACTGGTTCAGACTCTGCTCAGTATTCATCGGTGCCTAGATTAGCCCGAAGCACCAAGATATTCACACGCCAATGACGAAAGAAGGTAGTGAAAGCCGCCAAAGGCTGCGTTTCCGCAAGAAACCCTCGTGATGGTGTATGCCTGCAGGCGAATCGTGCGATATTTCACTCGAGTGCCCTCAGTCCCTTGAGCTGTCCGTCGTGACTCCGCAACCTTCCAAGCTCTTCCATGTTCTTATCAAGCCTCTTTTTATTAGATAGGAGTGAAAGATTCTTTTCCTCGTTTTTGGCAGGCGCGCTTTGCGGCAGTCATGCACAACTAAACTCGGCTGTCTAAACAGTGAATGGTTTTCCGTAAATTTCTTTCTCGCAACACGTTCACAGGGCAACTTCCAACTGTACATCTCCTTCAAGCTCCTCCCACCCTCCAATCTTTTCCTCGTCAGTAGGGCGTTGGGTTCACTCGCCGACCATCCACTTCACCGGGGACTTCGCTTAGCGGAGCGCAGCGCCAGATCATGTCTACCGCTGCACCAAAGCAGCCGCAGTCAGCTGACAATCGCGCCGGCTATGATCAATCTGCCGGTCTTCGCGCAGTAAGCTGGCCTGCGTTATTAGATACCCATCTGTCATTTTCACAGGGGCTAAATCATATAGCAAACATAGGCTGTCGAAATCCTTTTGGTCACAGTGGTATATGGCCATATCACCACGGCGGCATTGATCGAGGCCAGACATCGCGAAGTAGTCCAGCTCACCGACCATGGCATTGCAGTGACCAAGCTGTATTTCAACCGGGCGGCCATGTATACCGAGCACGCCATTAGCATGTCCAAGATGTTTTCGGAGCACGCCGAGGGAATGTGCCGGAGGGAGGCCGAGCACGCTATTGGGATTGCCAAGCATGCTATCAATATAGTCGAACACACCAATGCGGCCTGGGAGAGAAGAGACGACCTCATCGTTATGAAGCTCAAGTACGTGGTGTACTTTGTCGGCGCTTCAGTCGTTTTCACCTTGATCTTGGTGCTGGTGATCGCCTTGATGATTGTATACCATGTACATGAAGTCGTAGGGGTAGTGGTAATCGGATACTAGGGGATGCCAAGTTGTAGACATCACAAAGCTGGGTGGACACTTCGGTGACCCAAAGACGGGATACCAATCAAGGTAATTACCCATCAGTCACAGATTCCTCGTCGCAATTATACTGTGAGAAGCAATCTCGTCCACGCATTGTGATTGTAGAGTTATGATAAGCTGAAATCTGAACTTACATTGGCGGCTATAGCTGTGCTGGCCTGGCTTGCACGCGAGGGTTGTGTTGGAAAATATGGAAAGCAAACGCGACACATTGCTAATATTACAATAAAATCTTTTGAAGTTCAAGTCGTTCCAAAATGCTAAGCCACCAGGCGGACCATCCGGTCACCCCTCTGGATGTATCGCTGCTGGTCGAGTTTGAAATGCACAGCAAGCTTTCCTCGGAGCCTCCAGAATTCCGTCGACGGGCTGGTTTTGTCTGGGTCCTGCGTAGCGAGGTCATATGTTGTGACGGGATAAATCTCATTGACGCCTTCCTCCGTTTCATTCGCGAGATCGTCTTGCTGGTGGCCGAAGCGAGAGAGTACCTGTTCTTGGGTTGCAGCCATGCGTCCACCTAGTGTAATATCGAGATCCCGCAGACGGGGGACAGCAGAGTGTACAGCTTGCAACATATCGGTCCACAGCTGCTCGCCAATGTTCAACCGATTCTGGTCATCTCGATCGTCATTGGCGCCGAGGTGTTGCTGAGGATTGATTCTGGCTAGGAAGAGGCGGTCATTGGGGTTGCTGAAGCTCAGCTCGAGGGAGCGAAGGTGCGACAGGAACGGATGGGGCGAGCGGGTAAAGTAGACAATGGCGTCCTCAGACGATGTAAAGATCGGGGTCACCATCTCGAAGAAGCAGATAATGGATTCCCAGTATCTGTTGGGACGGTTAGCTACTACCGCACCGCATATTGAGAGGTCGAGGTCAAGGGAAGGCACACTCACATCTTCTTGCAAGTCAGGAACAAGGGAAGGAAGGGGCTCTTTTCCCCAGGCGTGATGTTTCCGGTAATGGGATCCCAACGACGCATGACCTTCTCTTGGCAAGACCAATGACGACCCCATTGCAGTCTCCGAACCAGAGCCAGCCAGAACCACATAGGCGGCGCGAGGTTATGGTCTCTAGCCAAGGCCCACGGCTCTATGGCCTGGTCATCGTCCTGGCCCAGGGCGCCGGGGTGGACAAGACACTGACCATGGCTGAGAACACTGCGATCGTCCCGTGCGCCGTCAGCGTAGATGTGAAGGCGCAGATCGGAGCCCGGGCTAGATGGTGAGACGTGGCAGGGCTGGAGATAGCTCTCCCAGACGGAACGGTAGATTTTGCGGCGGAGCTCGAGAGGCAGTTTGGCGAAGAAGATGGACGCGGCCTGGTCTAAGGAACCCGACTGTTCCATCTGAGCTGGGGTGATGACTCTCGCGCTTGCTTCGGCGAGGGGGCACGACGAGTCTTCTTCCTGCTGGGGGACCGCGAGATTATTGTCAGGTACGATTTCTTCGTCTTGTGCCTCCTTCCGACGACGGAACATCCGCCGCAGAGTGTCCTTGACTCCCATCCTGAATGGAATCGAATGCAGCGAAATGAAGCAAAGAAGCAAAAGGGCATGAGGCCGAGCAGCTCGACCTTTACCGCAGCCAAGGTGCTGCAAATAGAAAGAGTCGACGCTGCTATTCCGACGATACAGAAGCAAATGATGAAAATTGGGGCGTGGAACGGTTTTGTCGCAGCACACTCAGCGGGGGTTTGGGGGAGCTGCCGCCTGCCGCCTGCCAACCACAACTGCCTGGCAGGCGGCCGTCGGGAAGCTCTGACGCTCGCGTTTCAGGCGGCACAGCTGCAGCCAATCATTACTCACGCCAAAGGGATCCCCAATTTGGTGGCGGTTGGTCTTTTTGGACCTGCTGGCAGGATTATATTTGCCTCAGGCCAATGCAACATGCCTGAAATGACTCCCAGTGTTCCGAATTGAAGTCGCTTTCCGTTTCTGCCGAAACATTCCGTTCTTCGTCATTTATAGGGAAGACAAACACGCACACAGACTTTTCATGGTCAGCGCGCGCGGGAGCTCACAATTGTCAAACGTCGTCTTCAGATTTTCCCCCCTTCATCTTCCTTCTGAATTCTGGGCTTACTTATACCCCACGGCATCTCTGTCAAAAACGTTTCATAGACATGCTGCAGTAAACTTCACGTTCTTTGTCTTTTGCTTGGCTACTCAAACTAGACCCATAGTGAGGTTTAAGCAAAACGAGGTAATAGAATCCCTGTCAAATGACATTGCAACCATTGTGGCACTTCTATAAAACCGCCGTAGTAGCACGGAATCCGACGCAAGAGTAAAACTACCTGCGTTAAGGATAAGAAATGGGCCTGAATGGTTTGCGACATCCCACTCCGCCTTGTCCTGCGGCATTCTATTCACAGATCCTCCAACTCGTGGTCCATCTTCACGAGAGATCTTCATATCGTGCACCAAGTCCTTGATATATTGGCGCCACTGTCGCTCGATCTTCTCGCAACGGCGGTCTAGCGCAAAACCTTCCCGCTAGAAAGCCTTTTTCGCGATTCCAGTCTCAGCCTTCTGATACGCGACGTCTTCTTGGCCTTTTTTACGTGCGTACTCTGCCTTTATCTTCCTAAAGACCCCTTTCTTCTTGAAGGCCTTGTCCAACTCCTCAATAACATCTTCATGCGCTGGAATAGCCGTATTGGCCTCCATGTCTGTCATGGCGGCCTTGATCTCTCGAATCTGTTCGGCGATGGCGGCCATCTTCTCGGCGTGAGCGGCTGCAGCCAGGCGTTCCTTTTGCTTCATTTGGCGCATTTGAAGGGTGGTAGCCTCGAACTGCATATCTTGTCAGCCGGGATTCAGAGTCCGTCATAACGGATGAACTGGCGCAAGTCTTACGATGGGACCCTCGTAATTAAAAAACACACCCTCGGTCGTGTAGAACCAGTTGGCCCGCAATTTCGGCTTGGTTCTGAGGCGCAGCAAAACTGTTCTGATAGACAACGAGGCCTAGGTTCAGATTGTCAACTAGGCGGTCGTCGTGATTGATAACCCGGAAATAGTATCGACTCGGTCTGGCAGCGAGGTCTTGGTTTTAGTTGATAATGGAGTTTCGGTTCTGATCGACCGCAATACCCTAGTTTGAACGGGCAACACCTAGTTGGTTCGGTATTGCAATAGGACCTTGACTCTGATTGGCAACACGACCTTGGCTTTGATGATTAACGTAGCCTCGGGCAACAACTCCCTGGATTAGGTTGACAACAAGTCCTTGCTTCAAATTCGCAACATCCGCCTGGTTGTGCCTGGCAGAAGGTCCTTGGTTCTAGTAGTTGTGACTGATTAGTACTGAACGCAACTGTTTGTGGGGGCTTTCTGTTTATCATGTGCAAACCTTGCCATAGAGCCCTGGTAACAGGCAGCATATATTTAGCTCTGGGACTCGCCTGGTCCTTGATGGTGGTTTTTGGCACTGTTGACACGGTTGCTGGCAAGCTTGGGGATGCCGCTGGGATAAGCGCCGCCTGGGGCAGGATCTGGGTTCGTACTGCTACGGTCGGCAGGAGGGGAGGGATCTGCCATGATGCCGCTCAACTGGATGTCAGAGAAGGCCAGGCCTGTGAGGAAATTTGACGGGGGTTTTAAAGAGACGCGTTGAGTTGACGAAAACGCAGAAAGGTTCGAGAGATGGTTTATGGGCACTCGGCCTGTGCATGTGGTTGACCAATGCCCTTCGCTTACGAAGGTGAATGCTGGCGTTGATAAACCTTGGGCCCAGTTTGAACGCCGTGCGAGGCTCTAGACCGTGGCGGTGATGGCGAATAATAACATCATCAGTGCACAGACAAGAATCTGAAGACGCACCAGCCAGGTGAACGGATTTCTGAACACGTAATGTGCGTGCCTCAACAGCCAAAAATGAGTTAGCCACGTGTAACGCAGGGACCAAAGACATTCGTATCTGGATGTTAACTGTCACTTAGTTTCGTACCATTATCCCTCTCTCATCAAGTCTCATTTGACGACTGCAACTTTGCCACGCGCAACAGCCCTTTCACCTTTCCAGCGGCTAGCTGCAGTGGGAAGTTAGGCTTCTGCCCCGATGGCCTGCCGCACGAGTATCAGGTGATCAATATGGAAGGCGCGTCTTGTCACTTTCAGTGTTGTCGACCGCATTCGTCTGCCAGGCGGATCTCTCTGGAGTGTCATGGGGAATTTCAGTGAATATTTTTTCGGTTACAGCTGCATACGTGGTTGGTTCCTCCGGTTTATTCGTCTTATCTCCCTAGGTAAGCTGTACGTGAATCTCAATTTTTAAGTCGCCCGACCATTTTATCTTTCACTATGCCGGTACGTACCTGCTTTGGCGGTCCTTCTGATCTATTCGCCTAGAGCACGTCAAGCACGTCCCGCTTCCCCATGTCGCCCCCGCTCCCTCAGCACTTTATATAGTCCCAACCCTTCCACAATCCCAACTCCTCTAAGTTCTCCCTAATTGTGTTTTGCAGCCAGTTGCCATATAGGCCTCACTCTACCTTTTTCAGTTGCGTCACTCAGAACTTCCGCCATGGCCCCGAATGGTGGTTTCGGCGGCCTTCCCCCCACAATATTCTTGCTAATCCTAAATACCACGATGATGCTTAAGTAGATTACGGCAGCAATCAATTCAACCTGAACATGGGTCTTACCACCCCCCAGACCTTGACGACTTCGGCTCTATTGGCAATGGGAGCGGCCCAACCCTGGCCTCGACCACGACCAATTTGGACAGTTTGGGCTGCATGGCATGGGTAATAATAATACCTATATTCCTCAGGTAAGTTCAGCTTGCATGGCATTCAGGTGCTTCGAATACCTTGTCGGTATTATTCTACCTCGTCTCTCCAAATATCTCCTTGAAATTTCACTTGTCCATCTTGCCTATTCAAATATCTAGCTCACTCCTTCATACGTCTTCTTCATCTCTTCAAATATCCAAGTCGGCTTTAAATGTCTGTATTCTCTCAAATAATGAATGAGCTAACCGGCAGCATTAGAGCATCGTTCGTAATGATGGAAACGTGTTTGGAAACAGCCAGCAAGCGACATAGGAGTTTCAGGGCCAGGGTTCCGCAGCCAGCCAGCACGAAGGCATTGTTGGCAACCAAATCTATAGCTATGCCGCCTGTGAGAGCCATGCCGAGGTCGGTGTCCAGGACCCTGGCTTTGTATGTGACCTGGGTCAGGGCATCGACACCAGCGATGAGGAGCAGGGCAATGACATCAGCGAGGAGCAGGGAAATGACACCAGAGATGAGGAGAGGGGCAATGCTGCAGGCGATAATCAGGGACCTGATGTCGACCCAAACCAAGGCATTCCCCTCAACCAGAGGCAAGGCTAACGCCATGTTGCCAACACGAAGCAAGGCCATCGCGACAACCTGATGCGACCCTTTGTCACAACTTCAGCCGCTGCTACGTTGGCTCTTATGACGCCCCCGCGGTAAGCTTGCAACATATGACTACAAGTAGTTGGCGCCTACCTCGGTTCTTTGCTGACTAGGCGAGTTGTAGATCCAGGGACACGCAATCGACCCGAACAGCCTGCCAGACCCTAAGCAGCTTGTGGGGACCATCAAGGGTCTCAATGGGATTTATCAGTCCAACATCAACCAGGCTAACAGTGAGCATAAAAAGAGGCGGGATTTTGTAGCATCGGAGTCTCAGAAGGCGTGGGATCATGCGGCGTCAGAGTCTCAGAAGGCACCGGATCACGAAAAGGCACTCTTAGAGCTGAGACTGTCTCTGCAGAACAAAAGGTCAGAGACCAGTGGCAAGAAGACATACGACACCTTGCGAGAGATCATGAAGGACTACAGGGTCTCGAAGCGACACAAGAACACAAAACGCAAAGCACTAGCTGGGTGACAAAAGGGTTTCCAGAACCCAGTCGCTGATTTGTGCTCTAGCCCCTCGAGATCGGGTGTTATTTCGCAAGCTCTCATCTCTGGGTAGGTAGCTATTAGTCTTGACGACTTTGTTAGAGAGCTATGAGCAGTAAAGATATCTAGGCCTGCAAGCGGAGAGAGTTGATGGTATGAAGGCTTTTTCAGGAGATTCGGTAGCCATCATCATTTGTAGCCGTAAATAGGAACTCAGTACGCTCACAACATGCAAACATACACACACGTGCATGGAACGCAAGTGATCCGATATCATAGTATTTAGGTACGGACGCGCAAGTGAGGTGTCCCTGATTCGTTATGCGAGGCGAAAACCATGCTAAAGACTTAACGCGAATGTTTTAGCTTCTCCAAGACACGGAAAAATGTTTTTTTTTTTTTTTGGATCGACACGCCGTTCCTTTCTCAGGCCCTTGCTTGACTTTCCACTAAAAGCTACCTCTCTAGCAAATAAATTACATAGTTTCATCAAACTTCTTCCTTCATGCTGCCCCGGTGAATTTTCCTTAACAAAACGGTCAAAACCCCTTCCGTTACATGTAGCTTCTGAGCCTTTCTAATACCGCTTGAAGCAATAAAGGGGCGCTCGGTGGCTCAGTTATAGCGGCTTATTAAGTTAAGAAATTAGGGTGTTAATTTTTCCTTACTTGAGGGGTCAGAATATCCGAGTTAGGCGGGAGTTAACGGCGAATGCCGATAACATAGTTTCCTTGCTCAATGCCTAGTCAACTCTAACATTTCATCATGACGTAGCTGCCGCAGCCTCGCATTGCACAGAGTCTTCCGAATGCCCTCTTCGCTCTCTGAATTATATCGTCAGCATCGTCCGCAAGCCCGGAACCCTAGAACCGGGCAGCAGGAACCACCGCGCCGAGAGCCCAGGCACCAGGAGCCCACGCGCCGGCAATAGGCTGGGCAATAGAGCGGGCACGAGGGTGGGCAACAGGACAGGGATCGATCGTAGCATTCAGGTGGTTGAGAGGGCTGTCAAAGGCCGCTGACAGCCCGTAACTGTGCTTCTTAATGCTATAATGGCTTGAAAATTTCATAAAGTTAAGCCTTTTTACTAAGGTTCCTGGGCTCTGACTGGTCAAATTGGCTGTGTGGAGCAAGTGCATAAACTGGGCTCCAGAAATGTCGATTTTACCGTTTTAACAGAATGGAGCTCCCCAAATGGGGCTCCGGTAAGACTTGATAGTTATGAAGTTTACTCTAATAAGGCGCTATAACTGGGCAACTAAACGCCCCCTAAGCTGTGATGAAGATGGTGATTAATTACCTAGTATCCACAAACACGTTTGCTACAGGAACTAAGAAATCTTATGGGCTATTCTTACAGAATATGATCGACTATCACAACACCACAGAGGGTCAAAAACTACATATTATGCATGTATGCATTTGCGCCGAGGTTCAAGGCTGTGAAGAGATGCTGAATAAAGTGTCACAGTCAACAGGCAAGGGCCAGGACCCCAGGACAATGAGATGCAGTTGGCTGATTCCGCTCACACTGAAAAGATGCAGGAGAATAAAACATCCATAGAGCAGAGACAGAAGACCGCGATTGTTCACAAATAATTGAGACGCCTCATATAGACTATAGTAGAGAAGTGAGGATGAATTCGGAGCACGGCTGGAAGTGCTGCAAGGAACAGCGAAGCTGTACACTCTGTACTACTAGAGTACTGCAATCTATACGCCTTCCCACATCTCTCCTACTAGATAGGATGTTGCTACTCAGCTGTGGATGACTACCCTCCGTACGACCACGTCCTGCTCAGGGTGACTGCTGAAATACCAATACAGGAAAGCTGCCACCAATATAGTCAAAACGACCCCCATAGCCGCTATGGCCGCTATGATGAGCTTCAGAACCGTCTATAGGGCTTTCAGAACCGCCGGGATGAGAACTGAGAGGGCGTCCATAACCGAATCCACGTAATGGTCGAACTCCTGCCGTCACTGCTTGGAACGGAATCTCTCGAAGTTGATGCTGTTTTTCATATCCTTGTCCTTGGCCTCGGAGTCCACCGTTGCCTTGAACTTCACCAACTTGGCCTCCGCAGCTGCCTTGCCCTCGGCCAACTTGATTTCCTCGGCAGTCTTTTTCTCAATCAAATCGGCCCCTGTGGCTCCCTTGCCCTCGACTCACTTGGCCTCCTCGGCTCCCTTGAGCTTGACCAAATTGACCTCCTCAGTCGCCTTAGCCTTGACCAAACCAATATCGATGTCACTCTGATGGTCGAGGCGGCACAGGATGGACTTCTCTTCGTCGCACAAGTGAGTGTAGTCGTTCTTTCGCTTCTGTGACTCCACCTCGCGCTCGTGCTTCTCGTTCATCTTGAGGGCGTTGATCTGAATCTGAACAGTTTATTTGTCTTCTTCTCCTGGAAGACAATGAGGTCCTTTTGGTCCTCTTTGCTGAGCCCAAAACGAGTGCTTGCCAGAGCAGTGTTGGAGATGGCGACCTTGTCCATGGATGCGACCATATCCCGGGCGGCGGGAATGAGTTGCTTGGGGAAGGAGATCTGTCTTGTGTGTGTGTAAAACCCAGTTAGTGGAGAACCTACTGGTAAAACCCATCATTTGAGATTCAGTTAAAATGCAGTGGCCCGCCCCGAGCATCCCGGCTCCTCCATGCCCGGACATCACCCCCCTGTCTAGTTCCCAATCAGGCAATGAATTTAACAATCCACCTGCTAGGCACTCTCGTGCCCCCCGCCCTTAACGAGCACGAGCGGGGCGCTGGGCTAGACGACGCTTTTGGAGCCGGCCTCAACAGAAATAACATGCGGGCGCTGCGGCGTTGTTCTCGAAATCACTGAGGGAGATTCGCCTGGGGCCCCTGCCCTCCCCGCCAGTCGGATAGGCACCAGTCGTGTAGGCAAAGAGGAGTTTATCCCTGGTCCCAGAAGTACCTTTAAGGAGGTCCACTCATCATGGGAGTGCTACCCCCGGGAGCCAGACCCAACTTCCCAGCCGCGTAAGAAAAAGGGCCCTCTCAACCTGGGCCATATCACAGGACGGCCGCCCATTGCGGGGTATATACAACTCGGTACAGCTGCACATGCTGGGGGCATACAGTCGGCGATGGCATCACGCCTCCAGGTCTCGGGGATTTTCAGCGTCGACCAAACTCTTTCTCAACCCGCACCACCGCGCAGAGCCCATTTAAGCCACTTTGCACCATGCGACTTCTCGTGCGTATCTCCCGTTTTCTGTGACTGTTGATGGGACAAGGCTTAAGGGGAGGCGTGCAGAATAAAGAAAATCAAACGCTAGGAAGCATCGAAGAAAGAAATGCGGGCTTACCGGAGTGCCATGCTTGGCCTTGGTTCTGGTGTACCCCTGGTCTCGCGAGGGCTTTGGCGAGCCTGCGTGGTAAACAGGCGTCGGAGCATCCTCGGCGGTCCATTCGACATCGCGGAAGCCCCGGTGTCTGGGAGAGCCCGGCGAATAGGCGGGGGAGGACGCCATGGTGACAAGCTTGTATACGCCGGTGAGGTTGTAACGTAGGCCGAAAGGACTGCAGAGTATGCCGACAGGGTCGATGATAGAGAGGTTAGGATAGGGTGCCGACGAGAGGCCCGGGGCGGGTGCAAATGCGAGTGAGGTTGAAATGGAGAAATCGAGAGCTGGATTTGGGGAGAGAGCAGTCCTTTAGATAGTTGGAGGTAGAGGTCTGTGCTTACCTACAACTTCACTAAACTTTTAAGTGATGTTCTTTGCCATAACCCTTTCCAAAGTGCTGCTGATAAGGAACTGTGTGTTTGGGGGAATTGTATCGAACGATTCGCAACTAACGAGCGTTATCTGCTTGGGAATCACCATCAGACGGCCAAGCCAATTGATTGTCGGGCACTCACTGATGTTCTCTGCCATTCGCATTTCGAACAGCTTGATGATAAGGAAGTGAGTGTTGAGGGGAAGATCGAACAACACGCAATTCGCGAGTGGCATCTGCTGGGGAACAACCATCGGACGGGGAAGTAAATCATCCACTGAAATCCGTTACCTTCCCTTAAGAAGACTACATTGACAATAGTGAAAGTTGTGAGAAGTTGGAGATCATACAACCAACTGCTGGCGAGCGATATGTCCTCATCAAGACACATCAGATGGCAGAGGCGGTTCCCCCACGGGGCCTTTGCTAATGTTCTGTTCCTTTTCACTCAAATCTGTCGACAAAGCTGTACCTGCCAGGGAAGGAGCGAAAGATGATACGACCCACAGTTGGCACGCAGTGTGCCTCCTATGCTCCGCAAGAAGAACCAGACGTCCCAAAGCGAATCGATCACCGAGAATTCCCTAACGTTTTACATGTAGCTTTTGAAGAAGTTAGAACTGTCACTGTTGCTTGGAAGATGAGAAGACCAACCGTTAGCGTGCAGCAGATTCCTATTAGCGTAACAATATCTACCGAGCTCGGCAAAACATGAACATGAGACGGAAGACTACAAGGCTGTCAGCAGGGGCACACGGCTAATTCGCCGTCTATCCAAACGAGAGGACCCATTGGAAACATACATGACGTCAAAAGATCAAGTCTGCTCAGTTCGGCTATCGGGCAGCAGCGCCAAAAGCGTGGCATCGTCATCTCCGAGTCGATCAGCGCCCGCAACCTACCTCTTCATCCCATCGCTCCTTATCTCTACCTGAAAGCCGAGCGTTTTGATTGGGAAAAACACTGAACATCCGTAAATGTTCCTCCCCCACTCTCCTTCCCCCTCTCCTTCCCTCTCTCCTTCCCATATGATTGCGGATTCTTTAGGCGGTTTGCAACAACTGGGAACCGCAGCAAGTCAATTGCTCGAATATATCTTGTGCCTGCCCTTTCTCAAGGCAATTCTTCTTTCCGCGCTTCCTCGGCACAAATCCCTCCCAACCCGGCCAATCCAGCCGCGGCCATGTTTTCTCCATTCAAAGCACTGGTAAGCCAGCACTGGCAATATATCTTCTGCTAGTAGGTTCTCTTAGAGCTAACTAAATCGTCATGGATTTAAGGGGGGATTCCTCACAGGCACCGTCATGTCGCCCATTCTCGGCCCTATCATACCGCCCCTGCAGTCCCCCCTCGAGTCGATCAGAGCTGAGAAGAGGGCCATAAAGAAGGCTATGAAGAAGGTCGAGAAGAGAGCTTAGAAGAGCGCTGAGAAGTTTCAGCACAGAATCGAAGCACTCGAAGAGCTTCGGGCAGCCTATCAGGCCTGGGGGGCGACTGTTTGGCAGGGAGTTCACGGCCTTGCCGAACTGCGCCGCATGCAAGCCAAGTTTAAGATAGGCATGAGGCGGATGAGACACAGACACAGATTGCATGAGCAGTGGGGCTAGCAGCCACCTCGGCCGATCCCTAACGATGCGCTGCGGCAGCGTCTTCTGGGCGGAACGACCTAAATACTTATCACCGACAAGATGATCACCAACAGCACAATGAAATGGGGTCTCGAAAGTCTAGTACAGAGTGATAGACCGCGCAATCCATATCACCAAAGGAAACGGACTGCCACAAAGTCGCATTTATTCTCATTCCTCCTGCCTGTGAGATGCTATAACACTCTGCTGTCTGCCTGCTATGCAAATACTTATGAGAAAAAAGATACGATTAACCTGTACGCAGAACTTTAGAGAAGACAAAACAGTGTGCGCCCACGTGCAGGCTTGGAACTTAGTAGCATTTGGCGTTGCAGTCCATGCCACCCCAAGCACAGCTAAACAAATGTACCAAATGCTGTTCCCTGTTCCAACTTCCCCGCCCTACACTTCAGATTTGCAGAGCAGTCAGAGTAGGACGTGGGGCCAAAACGAGCTAGTGAAGAAGTCAAATACATTCACTGCCGAAAATCCAATCCGCTAGTGCTTGTTGCCGTCCTTGCCTGCCCCTCCAAGCTTCTTCCATCTACTGATTTCTCACCCCACTACCACATCAAACGCGCAGAGACGCGGAAAGCACCATTAAAACCATACTGAACGCCCCCAGTAATCATGGATGTACCTTCGGATCGACCTTCGGCTACTAGCTCGCCTTATAGCTCTGCGGCGGGCGATAGCCCTCAGGCCAGCCCTAATTATGGTGATAAGCCGGCTCTCGGCCTCAGTGCTATAGGTAAGGGGTTGCAGCAGAACTTTGGCAACGTGGTCAAGAAGCTCGCCGTTGAGGGCGATCAGCCAGCAGAAGCCCCCAGCCCTGCCTGTAGCCAGGTCCAACTTCCAGTGAGTCTACTGCTCCTGAAAAGCCCTGTTCTACCTCGTCGATTTTGAGCTAAATGATGACCCGTTAAAGCCTGCAAGTCTCTTCGCCGCCTCCAGCAACACCACAAATGATGCCGACAACAATCACGGAGCATCCACTATTCCCGGAGGCAGCACTCAACCTAGCACCCTATCCATGACTCGCGGTCTCCTATCTTCAGCTTCTGGGGACAACATGAATAATCTCATTCGACGTTATTCTCAGGTTCCTGTTCCCACCGAAGAGACCAGTCCAGGCAAACGTCGACGCGTCTCTGGGGCCGAACCTAGCACCCACCGCAGCTCGATGGTTCGCGATGCCGGCCATAAGCTGGACCCGCCCAACCGGCCTTTCTATAGTCCTCGTCTTTCCCCGGCAACTGCCACCAACGCGCCTAATCCCTGTGCCCAGGAGGAGGTTGCTAGTGACGCTCGCCCCGACGCCGCCCAGCCCGCCACGGAGCCTTCAGAGGACGAGGTCGAGGTTCTGAGAGCCAGAAACGTGAACCTGAGCCTTCAGATTCGTGCTCTGGAGACCCAGGCCGAGATGCAGGAGATGGAGCATCAGTTCCAGATGCAGTACTGGGACCAGCACAGCCGGAACGAGATGCTGGCTGCGGAGCAGCTGGCCTACGACAAGCTGCAAGCCGCCAAGAAGGAATTCGAGCACAGCCGCCAGCTTGTGGAAATCAAGGCCAAGGGGGAGATTAAGCTTGTTGACACCCTGGATCGGGCCATCTCCGCCGTTAAGCATATCGCCTTTGTTATTGCGGTTTGCTTCTTGGCTTGGCTTGTGGCCAAGTACCGCTAGGGACTTGACCAGGCGCCCTGCCCGTCGGCTTTGCCGGCGATGGCGAGCTCAACAGCAGAGCCTGATAATAGGAGACGAAGGTGTGGGTTGGCATGCTGAGAGGGTGTCGATGGTGACCGCCTACTTTGCTTTCGGCTGTGGGTATTCTGCGGAGCACTGGGCCAGGAAGGTGCATGGGCAAGAGATACAGATGGGACAGCTTAGATCATTGACATGAGTTGTAACGGCTGGCCCCAGGTATTATAACACGGGACGGCTTGTTGTGAAGGGTTCCTTTTTAGCCAATACTAGCTAGTACGGGCTGATGATCGGGTTTCCAACCGATGATAACTTCGATGGATATCGCAACATAATGGGTCTAGCTATAGATGGGGTAGCAATCAGCCATGTTTCTAGGAAAACGGCAAACTACTTGTGTCGATTAGGCAATGGAAGGCGGTTGTATGTGGGTGCCGTCGTCATAACAATTTTCGTTGCCGAGGACAAGTTCAAGGGACTTGATGACGGCTTGGAAACAAAAAAGAAAACGGCGTTACAGTCGAGATGGGGAAGGTTTTGTCGACTATAGTAGCAATATAGTGCTCTGTGTGGATAGGTCCATTTAGAGACAGCGCGAGAAGCTGGGATTAGTTTGGGCGACTATATACGTAGCCCTCATGCTTTCCTTATGGTGGTAGGATCTGGCCAAAAGGTCATATTCCCCAGATGGTCTCGAGGATGTGGAGAGAATGGTGTCCGTATGCGCGGGACTCGTCACCATTGATGAGGAAAGCGATATTATCCGGCTGGTGCACTACACGACACAAGAATACTTTGAGCAGACGCAAAAGCAATGGTTTCCGGATGCCCAAGATGACATCTCACTTGCCTGTCTAACGTACCTCACGTTCAACACATTTGAGCACGGAATGTGTACCACGGACAGTGAGTTTGAAGAACGCTTACGATCAAATCCCCTGTTCGACTACGTTGCACGGCACTGGGCCTACCACGTCAGTTCCGCTCGGAGTATGCCAGCAGAAGTTTTCAACTTTCTCGCAAGCAGGCCTCATGTCGGTGCATACGTCCAACTACTCATGGCCAAGAAATTATGGGAAGGGCAAACAGGATATGGTCAGTACAGGGTTCCGATCGGGAAAACAGGGTTACACTTAGCGACTGTCATGGGATACGAGATCAGGGTTCTGCTTACGGATACCAAAGATATCGATGAAAGCGACATCGGAGATCGAATACACCTATCCTGGGCCACTCAATATGAACACGATACCGTCACGAAATTATTGCTCGAGATAAGGCGCGTCGATGCCGACTCGAAGAATGATTACGATTGCACACCATTAATCCACGTTATTATGTCGACTACCAGCAACCAAAACCGCACTAGGGTTGTATAAATGCTCCTGGAACACGATGTCGAAGTTGATTCGGCAACAACAGGTCCTAGCACTACATTTAGCGGAGGGTGGACGACCCTCATGTATCCATCCGAAAAAGGACATGGCGACGCTGTGAATCTTTTGTTAGAGTATGGTGCAAATGTTCATCACCAAGACGAGAAAGGCCAAACAGCCTTACTTTGGGCTAGCAGGAAAGGCTATGAGAAAGTCGTGAGATATCTCGTTGACAAAGGCGCCGATCTGAGTTTCATTGATGAGAATATTTCGGGACCATCGTTGTCTACTCCCAAAAGTGAAGGTGACGGCAGCTACCAATTCCCCCACCAAAGCCACACAAGCTAACAGCTGGAAGACGCTTTAGGAACATAGGCAACCTCGAGTATTGTTAGTGGAAAACGGCAAGGTTACGGCCTGAATTCAGTCAAGGTTCTTGATATAGGTGGAGTGCCACGTTGAGATAATAGTAAGTCGCGTGAAGCTTCACATGGGTGCTGCAATACTAATTAGTCGCAGATGGATGTGTTAGAAGCTGTGGATAGAATCAGCAGCGACCCAACTTATTTTGACTTGGTATTTTTTGACATCATTCTGCCAGGAATTGACAGGGGTTTCAGCTACAGCTTTCATCCGACAATTCACGCAAGATGACCCATCATTGCATATACAAGCAACATCCGACAAGAAGACCTTGAGCTATATTTTCATGTCGGTTAGTAACTGCAAGCCACATGTTCTAGGAGACCGCAGCCACCGTATTGACCCATTACAGGGATGAGCGATGTGCTTGTGAAGCCAACCACACGAGATCAAGCGCTTCGGATGCTGAAACGGCACCTCCCAACGCGTTTGAAGAACCCAGTCACCGAACCTGATGGTCTACACACAGCAAACATGGCACATCGCTCGCTGTATATGACAGAAACTGATCGCACCTATTAACGGGGCCATGCTGGCTGGGTGGTGGTGGGCCGTGGCTCTGCCACGAGCCGTCTGGTATTGAAAGTACTGCCGGTGGGGTGCTTGACAACTCAGGCACTTTTGGACATCTGTATTTTAGATCATGGACTGGGCGATCATATTGATCGACTCAAAATGGGGTGGCGGATTAAAACCATTGCGCTTGGTACTATTCCATTTCTTCTCATGCTTTTTTTTTAAAAACGAATTGCGCCGCACAGGTTGCCTCGAGCACGTCGAAATCCATTTCTCGCCTTTTGCTGGACACGAAGGCGTACTTGATCTTCCGAGCCGAGCTGTGTGCGACGAACCATGGAGGTCGTAATGGCTCTCGGCAGTCGCGGCTCTGCTTCGACTTCGATTCAAGCGTGAATGCATGGGGACGTGAGCACAGCACCGATTACTCGTTCACGCCGTCGGGGATCTTCAACCATCCGACTTGGATGTGATTGGCCAGATGCACGATGAAAGTTCTGAGCATGAGCACTGCCTCCGCCACATGCAGCTGATCACGAAAATCCTCACCGAGATGCCGGGTTTCGCGGCAACTTCCTTTTTTACGGCTGCCCAATTCAGACACTCCCAGGTTTTTCAGCGACGTGAGGGTTGGAGAAGCTATTGGACCTAGCATTTGTCTACATCATCCCACACCGTACGAGTTTGGGCAAAGGAATGAATTAAGGCCCCCAAGAGTCATCAACACTCCGCTGGAGACTGATTTTCAGTGGGTGCTGGTGCGGGGGTTGGCGCCCAAAGTGTGACAGTGGACGGACGGCAAGTTCCCGCGTCGGCATGAAAAGGCGGCCAATGGGATTCTATGGGCTTGAACGGCGGGGCTCTGACAGGCCAATAGCTACATTTGTCAGACCTGACATTCAGGAACACAATGACGAGTCCCATCGGCACAGAGTGAGCTATTGTCGGCATGGCGACCCAGTTGGGCTAGTGGCTACCCATGAATGGAACATGGTGCCTGAGCGGATGGACTGTCCTCCGGGAGTGATCAGCCCCAAATGCAGCCCATTTCGTCCAGATCCCACATATGACGCCAGTGGACTGGAACAACGGGAGAGAGGGAAGTGGGTTTTGCAGATGCATAAGTCTGACCCAGTCGTCGGGAAGATCGGACCAGTTTTCCCCTCCGAGACCAGCACCCTTTTCTTTCTCAGCCGAATTGCAGAAACAACGCGTGGAATATTGCTGCTTGACTCCAAACACCAGACCAGTTTGGGAAAACACCCACCGACAATGATGTTCGTCAAAACTCTCGCCATTGGGGCGGCACTTGTCGCACACGCCGCTGCCGTGGACATTCGCATTGACGTTGGCCTAACCCCGTTGACCTTCACTCCGAATACCACGACCGCGAAGGTAGGCGACTACCTCGAGTACCACTTTCACACGGCGACCCAACATAGCGTTGTGGCCGGCGACTTTGCTTCCCCCTGCACCCCAGCCAAGACAGGTGGTTTCTACTCTGGCTTCTTCTCCACGACTGGCACCGGCGAAAACGTAAGCACTACTGCATCCACATCAGCAGGACAAGCCGCTAACGCTCTAATTAATGCGGGGTGACAATAGCCCAATGTGTTCCGCGTTCTCGTCAACACGACGGACCCCATCTTCTTCTACTGCAGCTACCTGAGGCACTGCGAGAACGGCATGGTGGGCGTCGTGAACCCTGGCAGCCAAACCCTCGCGGCCTACAAGAGCAGCGCCGCGTCTGCGTCCGGCTCGGTCAGTCCGCCCGGCGTGTTTGGCGGCGTGGTTACGACTGCCAATAGCTCGAGTTCCACGCCTTCCTCTTCGACCTCGTCAGCCCCTGCAACGTCGAGCACAGCGCCTCCGAGCGCCGGTGGCGGTGGGAATGGAGCTGGATCGCTGGCTGTCTCTTTTGTCAGCCTCTTGGGCGCTGTGGGCGCGGCCATCTTGATGATCTGATGGAATGGGTTCTCTGTGAAAGGGTAAAATGACAGCAAGAGACGTGGAGTTCTCAGGAAGGAAGCAAGTTGAACACCCAGATTTGAATGCCAATTCCGTACTTCTATCTATATACCCAAGAAACACGAGGAGGGGGGGGGGGGGGGGAGGTATAATAACTTCAGTACCAAGATGCCAAACACCTGTTCCCATGCCTATTTTTACAAGAAGCCTTTGACACTGAAGTCTGCTCGCTTCCTTCGCTCACTTATCCAGGCCAACCAACCTCCTAAACCCAACATTATCTACAACTGTGAACCCGCCGTCCAACTTACGATACCCCTTCGCGACGTTCGACGCCGCGTCATACTGTCCCATAGCCATCTCAGCCAGAAATTTGCCCAAGTGCTCCGTCGGACTCCAGGCGCCCTTCCACACATTCCGCACGACAGGGCCCAGCACCGCCTCCATCGCCACCCTGCTGTACCCCAGCACGGGGACGAACGGCTGGATATCGGGCTGCGCCGCCTTGTCGATGAAGCCCGCCCGCACCGTGCTGGCGTGGAACGCTGGATGCTGCTTGCGCATCTCGGCTAGCGCGAGCTCCGTCTCGCCCTTGATGCGCCCGAACAGGGGCGTGAACATGCTCGGCTTGAAGGTTGACCCCTCGCCGGATACATACACGAAGTTGAAGGGCTTGGTTTCGCTTGCGGGCAGTGTCCTGAAGGCCTCTGCTGCGGCGAGGGCGTAGGTTTTTGTTATTTCGACGTATTCACTGCACACTTGTTTAGGGTTAAGGTATGTTGTGATGGATGTAGGAAAAGGAGTAGGGAAGAGGGAAGGAAGAAAAAGCGCACTCTTTCCCGACTTGAGCCTGGCTGATCCCCAGCGCCCACACGCAGCCGTCCGCGCCGCTGAGCTTCTCGAGGAGAGAGCTGTCGTAGGTGGTGAAGTCCTTGTGGATGATCACGTTGACGCGCGGGTCGTTAGCTGCCTCGGCCATTTTCACGGGCCGGCGGCTGAGCACCGAGATGCGTGACACGTCGGGGAGCTTGATCATTGCGTCCAGGACGGCAGAGCCGACTAGGCCCGTTGCGCCGGTGAGGATGAGATGCATCTTGGGTGGTTGCTGCGTGGAAGTTCAGATATGTGTCTGGCTCTGCTGGGTAGTATGTATTTTGTGGAGTTGTAGGGTGTGGTAAGCGTGTCTCCTCTTTGTCGATATTGATACGGATGAAGATGAAGAAAAGGGGTGGGTGCTTCGAACAAACGGGATGCAGACCACTATATAAGATTACGTCGGACTCTGAACATCATATCAAAACACTAGCGCTTAGTCTAACTTCGAGGCTGGGGGGAGCCCGTTAACCCTTCGCAGCCTGCCTTCCATGTCATTCCGCGGTCTTGACCGGAGTTAGGCGTGGACGGCCGCGTATTGCGCATATGGGCCTATGAATTGTGTTTTGGGTGCTCAATTCTTAAGTTGGCCCGCTCTTTGCGGGAATTCCCGCACGCATTGGAGCTCTTAAACCCGCGGAGTTTGAGCCTGTGCTACGTTAAACCCGCGGTACGCGGATCCTGATGGGCGGGGTTCGGAGCTTAATCCCCCCCCCCATTTTTGTGTTCAAAAGAACAATCATGATTTCATGTCCACTCGTATATGAGAACTTGATCATGAACCTCATCAAGGTGTCCACAAAACAGGGAGGAATTCTCAATACAAGAATACATGAGCTGCAGCGATATGAAATGTAAAACAACGCAACCAACTCTTATACAAACACATCACTCACAAACACAGCAAGAGGAGCAAATAATCGAGTCGCGCAAAAAAAAGGTTCGCGCATCCTTTTCTCATTTCATTTTCCCCATGGTAAATATCTGTCCTTCGAAATGGGCCAACTCTCGTCGTCTTTCCTCCTCTCGTCCTCTCCTCCAGCCAACAACCAGCGACCCAACCTAAACAAACATCCTCCTCCCAGCCAAAACTCTCATCTGTCGCCGCTTCTTCTGCAGCGTCGTCTTCACGGCCGTCGATCAACGCCATGTCCGAGCCTAAGCGTGACAGGTGTGGTTAGTAGGATTTTGAGAGTGTGAGATATGTGTGAGTGGACATACCGGGCTTCCCGAGCACCGGCACCACGATCGGCAGGCTCTCCTGCCTGTCACTCGCGGCGGGGTGGTACTTTAATTCTCCGACTGCGTTGGGGGTTAGACTTGCGTTAGCTTTGAAGTACAAGTACAGGAGCTGAAAGACGTTCAGGTTTGGGGAAGAGTTGAGTTCCAGTGAGAGGATGGTAGGAATGTTCATGCAAGGGAATGACTTGAGGTGATGGAAGATGTCCAGGCCGAGGTGGAGGGTGCGATGAGGAGAGAGGAGCAGCCGAGGGGGTATCATGCATTGGGAAGGAGATGCTCAGGCTAAGATGGAGGGGCCGGCCGGGGGAGAATCCGAGAAGCGAGGCGATGTAGGCGGCAAAGGAGACGCTTTGGCTGAGGTGGGAGACATGTTTGGGGAAGAGTACCAAGAGCGGGTCATCATACGGGGCAGACGAGAGGTTCAAACCGGGGTGAAGATCGCGTCTGGAGGAGAGTCCCAAGGTCGAGGTACTGTACGGGGTAAAGGGGATGTTCAGACCAAGGGGAACTTGGGGTTCGAGTTGCGGAGTGGTGTATTGGTGAATACGAACGAAGGCGTGTGGTTTGAAACAGGGGGAATACTCAAGGTGAGGAAGTATTGTTTGTGGAGAAGATGCTAAAGTTGGGGGAAATGTCGCGCTTGAAGAGAAGGTCGAGAAAGAGGATAAAAGAAGAGAAAAGAGGCTTGCTCAGGATGGAGTGAGGTCGAGTTCGCAACAGACTGTTCAAAGTCTTGCCGGGCGCATGTAGGTGATCATGATGACGGGAATATTTGGTGCGAGGATGATCATCCAAGCAAGTCAATGAAATGAAGATATAGCATACTCGGGAGAGAGATTTCCGGAGCCCCAAGAACAGGGGCAAGCCGCATGACGTCCGCGGCGTTGGGAGGCATGGGCGGGCTATTATTACATACATGTTAGGTCAAATATACTATCATGAAATATCGAAATAATGAAGGAACATTTAACTTACAAGAACTGGTCAGTCTTGTATTCAACTGCCTGCATGCCAGTGGGGAGCACAACCAGGACGTTATGTGTATTTGGCCGTATGATATTCTCTAGTAGCCACTGCTTGTACACCTCGATGCACTGCTGGCTTCTGCATGCCGCGCGGGCGTGACTTGTTAGCAAATTCCCTATATTTTTGAGTGTAAATCAAGATTCATGCATGGCAGACAAACAGCATAAAACACTACCATCTCGACTTCGTCACCGGGTTGATATATGGTGGACGTTGGTGCAGCAGCTGGTACCGCTGCCGGAACTGTTCCATGTTGCGATATGCTTCGTATGCGAAACCATGGATGCCAACCTATTATAAACCCAGTTAGAAGATGGCCAACATGTTATTTGTAGAAGCCAGATGTAGCATACGTCTTCCAGCTTCCAGCGTTTCGCCGTTCGCTGCCGCGGGGGGATTCTTGATCCATGCCTTGGCCAGGGAGATTTTCTGCTGCTTTGTATCCATCGGAGCCTCCATATCCGCAAAGAAGATCTTGATCTGCTGCATTTGCCAGTGATCAACGTTACGGGTTAGCAGGAAGGCCGTCAGATGGAGAATAGCAATGGGGGGCTTTCAACATTATCAGTAAAAAATAGACAACATATGAGGGAATGCATTCAATAAATGAACTCACGGATGAAAGCTTTTCGACTTCTGATGAAGCCAGGCACCGACCCACTCCTCCATTGACGGGATGCTCTTGGTGAAGGTGGCGGGCGCATTCAACTGACTAATATGCGTCAGATACATCAGACGAAACATGTAAATACCCTGCTTAGGCAGATGGAATGCCGTTGTACGAGCGAATAAATGGATGGGAAGGTGTATAAGTGCTGCAGGAAGGTATATGTGCTTACCCAACCGACGTGATGACCCGAGTCATCGGCATAATCCCATGCGTTAGACGGATCTGGTAGACTCCGTTCGCCATGGCTGGTCGACGGCAACCGCCCGTTGCTGTACACGGGCGTTACTAAAGAGACATCCCTGATAGGCATGGCTTAACCTTACTATCTGTCCCGATGGTAAAGTCCAGCCCGCCGTATGCGGCAATGGCTGCTGCAGCACCACAGTTATGGTCCCAAGCAGACTGGTACCCGTCGCCCCTGAGGTTAATTGGGGGCTGGAAGTCCACGGGCTCGGCCTCGGGCTGCAGACCATCCACGCTGAAGATGTCCGTGATGGAAAACCGGACACCCGACAGGGAAAGCGGCCCCCGTCTCTCGTAGCTGGGCACACGAGACGGGACGACCACGCCAAGGGAGGCAGCGAAGTCGCTGCTGACGCAGAGGTTGGCGAAACGTCCTCTGCAAACAAAGTGTTAGACAAGTTGACAAGCGCCTGGACATACCTCAATGACGAGGAAATATGCAGATAAACAGCAACACTTACCAGCAGCGGTGCGAGGCTTGGTGGTGACCATGAAGGCACCATTTACATCGTCGTGGATGCGATACACGGTATGGAGCTTCCCGCTCCAGAAAAGATGCGGCCCGGGATGCAAGTCCTTGGCCTCGGACTCGGGAACAATGGGTCACCAGGTGGTGGCCAGACCTTGGATGAAACTAACGAGTTATTAAAAGGGGTAATGCAGTTGGGGGTAAAGTTGAGACACGAATGAGCGAGGTTATGGGATAAAAGGGGGCAAAGTTGGGACCATAAGGGGCAATAGGAAAGCTAAAGGATTGTGTTGGTGGATGAGAACGTGTCAAGAGTACAGGTGCAACTCCACGTGCATGTCAGTGTAAAACATACGGGTCGATGTGCGGGGCGACGTCCTGGCTCCCGTACTCGTCGGGCACCACGACGAGCACGCCGGCCAAAAATGCCTCACGAAACATGTCGTCGACCGCTACCCTGGCCTGGGTCTGGGCCACGACCTAGGCCGCGGGCGAGAGGTCGGGCCAGCGGAAGACGGTGACGACCGAGCGCTCGGCCGAGACGACGACGGGGGGTAGGTCGATGTGCTGTGAAGTGTGTCAGCAACAGGTATTCATCGCCATGTAGATGTACATAAAATCATGATTGTGAAAAGAAGTGTGCAGGTCAAGGAGAGGTATTCGTCGTCATGTAAATGTGCATATAAGTCATGATAGTAAAAGGAGGGATGCAGGTCAACGTACATGGGGAATGGTATGGCGAGGAAGGTATCGTTGCCAGCTTTGAAGAGGGCTTGGTCGTTCATCGTAAACGCCTGTGAGGCGTGCTGTATGGCTTGCGACATCTTCCTTCAAGGAAGATTGTTCGAATGTTCAAATCCGCTCTATTCACCACCTGTTAGTGATATTCATGCACAAATGGTTCGAGGTGAAATAAGTTACATGGAGAAATGTAATACAGTTGTAAGTGCACAAGCCGAGTGCGATGTTCGACTCATGAAATGACAGATGACATGCAACAGTTACTTAGAACGACACTAGAAGAAATGCTAAGGGATGGAAAAGGAAAGATGGACATGAGGGCTCGGGCTAGGCTGGGGTTAAACTTACCGATGATGATGTGCGTGAGGGCCAGAGAAAAAGAAAGAATCGAATGAAAAAAAGGAATACGAGGTGTGCATGGTATATATACTGTAGGTCTGGAAACAGTGTATGGTCACTCTATTAGTCCTCCAAAGTCACTGTGATCTATTGTTGTATCATTTAAGCTATTGTGCCTGGCTTCTCTGTTGCAGCGGCTTAAAGTGACTATATTATGACGAGAACAATGTGAGAAACTTGCGTCTCCTTATTGTTTGGGCGCTGGGGGCCAGAAGCGTGACCTGATCGGAGCATGAATCAGAAGTTATCATAAGATCTCAAATGTACTGAGAAACAAATCAACATTATTTATATTGAAGATCATGTTGCAGGGATGGACTGTTCAGACTTCAAGTTGTTATTGACACAAAACACACTGGATCCACAGAACCTTTCAACTTCAATTCTGAATGTTGTCACTTTCTCGCATCCGCGATCTCTGTCAGGGCGGGGTGATTTATCTGCAAAAATTGAGGATAAACTTAACCAAATCCTACCATCAGCATGTTACTTTATTAAATGGCGGAAATGAGTGAATGTCTATCCTCCCTCACCATTCGCTAAACATAACTCCAGCAAGGCAACATCAAATCTAACGCTGGAAAAAATTTGTCACTCGTCCCCTTTCATCCATTCTACACAAGAAGCCTAGCCTCAGCGGGTCCAAATGGGACACATATATTTCCCGGTGATGGCTCCCCTGAACATGATGTCTGCTCCGCACCGAAGAATATCCCAAAGTCCACATCTTGAAGAAGGCAGTCAGCCAAAATAGACAAGTTGCTTAGTACTAGTAGATAGCTAAAGCGGAGTAAAGTTAAACATACCGATTGGCGAAGAACCTTCCGGGCCGTTTTGAACCCGTACGCGCGTTTGATTTCCACGCTTCACAACTTCAAGGTAACGCACTCCGAGTTGGGACGGCTGTGACATAGAAGACATGGGGGGTTCTGGATCGGCCCTGAAGCAATAACGGTCTACTGTCATGTCTCGTTGGGGATTTCTACTCCCATCCCCGTGTTCGATGTCCACCGGCTGGTCCTGCGGCAAGGAGTTGATAAACCCCAGCAAGTTTCCCGGACAAGCATTGCCGTACGAACCCAGTCCAGCGTCGCTCAGTTTGAGAAGAGCGGTGTCATGCTGGATGTTGGGGATGATAAGGACGGGTTTATTTGGATCCCAAGAGGGGCACAAGTTCTCTTCATAGACGGTCTCCTCTTCAATAAATATCTTGGTTTTCCAAGTGAATCTGCCCCTTCTCTTCCATTTCGTTTCTGGTGAGCTGGTGATTTGCTTCTCCGTCTCGGTGTTGAAGCAGATTCCCAGCTTCGCGCCAAGAAACACGAGATAGTGCGCGAGCATTTGTGAGAGATGCCCCTGCATGGCTATCCAGAGGGTTGAAGGTGGAATGTCTTGTCCAATTGACATAGGCTGGGAGTATCCGATGGCGAGCATAGTACCGAATGTGAGCAGGAACAACGCCTCAACTGTTTCTTTTGAGGCTTTGGCGATCCAGGTTGGCGAGAGGATACGATCAAGTTCGCGGATTAGATTATGGCCTGCAACATAGGCAACTTGGTGAAGATCGGATTGCCCAAGCTGCCCTTCCCAGGCTTCCCTCAACCCGTAGTCGCTGTGTACGTAGGCAAGTGTAGATGCGTATACCAACATACGATGCTGGCTGGTTATCTGATCGTCGAGGTGGGGTCGAAGGAGATCAGACATTTGCCTCGAGCTAAACGTCCCCGCTAGGCTTAGGGAGACATCGGCTGGATGTTCGAACCAGTTGCTCACGATTCCAACGAGATCAGGGATGCTCCAGTTGAAGGCAAACTCCAGAGCTGTATTTCGTGCATCGAGCAGGGCGGCTTTTTGAGCTGTCGTGTCCGTTTGTTCGATACCTGCGCCTTGTCAGTTCTTCGCATTGCCCCATTTTGCCAGCATGGTCGATGTATGAACTTACCCTGGGCAAAGATATCGACATCCCCGAACTTGGTTCTCACACAGAAAGTGAAAGACAGAACTTTGTTTTCTTGCTTCTTAGAAGCTAAGTCGAGGCATGTCTTGCAGGGATCGTCCCCTGAGCACTATCGGTCGCTGAGATGTTAGCGGTCATATTTCAGTAAGACGGCTTGTGGTCGCTGACCGTTATCTTCAGGAGCCGGCATCGCAAACATGCTCCCCGTCTGCGAACGGCTGCCACTTCTTGCTGCCGGTGTGGGGTGAACTTTGTGCGCTTCTTGCCAGGCTGCGCTTTTGAAGGCCGGGCCGAGAAACAAATGACGTGGTAGTCCCGAGTCTTATTAATACCACCACTCTGGGCTTTGAGGGCCCTGTGGCCTTGCTCGTGGGCAGACATGAGGACGAAGGCGGTCAATTGGTGGACTTTGACGGTTAGCGGTACAGGAAGTTGACGAGGAAACAGGAGTGAGGAGAACAGGATATTTATCCCAGCTTTGCAAAGGCAGGGAAGGAATAGCTTTGGGGCTGCTTGTACAACCGGCAAGGAGCCTTTCTCCGCACACATGATCCTAGACTGCGACTTGACCGAATTACCGGATTGGGATAGTTTAACGATGTTGCACAGCATTCGACGCCGGTACGAGGAGCTCTTGGGTGACGAGAATGTGCCAGGGGCATCTTCAAAAACGGCATGGAAAGGGGAATTCGAACATCTGAACTGATAAATCTGGTCAGGCGCTAAGAGTGAAATGAGATGGGGGAGATCGATAACCGTTGAACGGGTGCACTGCAAGTCTCCAAGTGCGCCTACCAGTTTCGGGAAGAGGCTAGGAAGGATTACAGGTCGGCGCTAATGTAAACTATTGACTTCTGCTGTTGTAGACAATTATGATACATGACTTGATTACTGTCATACGAGAATATGATTACAGTCCTAATCTCCTATATTGCTGGCGAGGCAAGGGGCGGGAATTTTGCTGCTGTTTTAGCATTACATCAGCCAGGCTGCAGCAGGAGTTGTCACAGGACGAATCCCAGGAATAAAGTGGTGGAATGTCGCAGAAAATTTAGCGTTGAAGGGACGGAGCTACAGATTAATCAGGCCGCAGGGGGAAACGCAAGTCAGGGATGAACTGAGGAAACAACCACAGTAAATTTAGTAGTTGGACGACTGAACAGCAGATTGACCAGTTGGAAGAGTGAGCTGCACATCAACCATGCCCGCGGGGGATGCTGCTCAACGCAGGTCAGGAACAAACTGAGGGAAAGTCAGCGCACATTTCGCAATCGGAGAACCAAGTTGCATATCAATCAGGCTCGCAGCGGGTGCTGCTGAACGTATGCCAGGAACCAACTAACGGAAAGGTCAGCGCACACTTCACAAGTCGGAGAACCGGCCTGCACATCAATCCAGCCGCAGGCTCGCAGCGGGGGATATTTCTTGAACGCAAGTCATGAACAAACTGAGGAAAAAGATAGAGCCGCAATCCTAAGATGGAGGACTGGGCTGCCTAGCAGCCTGAGCTGACGAACCGTCAGACTGAGTTAGCCAGCCCTTATTTCTGCCTGAAAAATTCTTGGCGTTGTCGTCACGCACATTTCGAGGCAGCAGTCAGCCATCCTGCCTCTTTAATTTCCTCCCCACGCCTAAACTAAGGTTCTCCCTGATTACTCTTCTGGTTGAACAACCCTCTCCTTCAAATTGCATTCCCCAGGACTTTGTTTCGCGGGCGCAGATAGCCCTCACAGAAAGCATCGCACGCATCGCTGCAAAGGCCATAGCCCTACGTTGTCAAAATGAGTTTTCCAGGGGACAGCACTTACACGTCGCCCGAAGGGGAGGGGCAAAATATCGCGGGCAGTATTTCCGTCCACATCGCCCTGGGCGATTACGATGACGCGGCGGCGGGAGACGACATTCCTCCGGCTCCAATGGAGCCTAGCAGCAATCGCGGCGGCGTCAGCACCAGCGTCAGCACCAGCACCGGCACCAGCACCAGCACCAGCCAGGCCATTGGCATCACCACCGCCACCGGCGCCGACCCTCTCCAGGACTTCGTGAGACCGCTACAAGATTGGCTGCTTTCTGAACCCACTGACGCAGAACTTCCCGTTGTCCAGGATAACCACATGGATAACCAGACGAGGGTCCAATCCCCAGAGGAGGCGGCGCAGGACCAGTCGCCGCCGCCGCCGCCGCCTGTGCGGGTGTTGTACGAGTTTGTCGCGGGGGCAGACAACGAGTTGTCTGTCGAGAAGGACGAGATTGTCCTCCTGCTGGAAAATGACTTGGGTGGCAGTGGTTCGTAACAACCCCTTCACTCTTGACCTTTGACCGTCATACTACAGGGGGTTCTTGAAACCGGAGATCATTGAAAACGGCGGGATAATGACTAACTTACAGACTAAACAGGCTGGACCTTGGTGCGCAACCAATGGGGAAGACAAGGCTGGATCCCAACGACGCACTACACTCTCTACACTGCCGGAGAGGACACCTCCCTTTGAAAGCCGTCGGTTTTTCCCTCTTCATACTGGGGTTTTGTTTGGCCGTTGTCCGGCTCGTAGAAAGCTTTGGCGAAAGGTGCAACGGGGTCGAGCGCCCCATGCGGCAACGTTGGCGGAGACGGCGGTGATTACTCCCATGGTGGAAGCTCTGGCGAAGGCCAGTGGCGTGATGGAAAGCACATTCCCGGCATGATTGGGGGAGGCGGCAGTGGTTACTCCCACGGGGTAGGCTATGGGCATCTGGCGAAGGATATCGGAATATTTGCGACGGAGGTGATGGTTACTCCAGCGGCGGAGGGTCTAGCGAAGTTCAGTGGCGCGATAGAAAGCAATCTTCCGGCAGCGGACGGCAGCGGTTGTGGTTACTCACGCGGCGGAGGACCTGGCAAACGGCAGTGGCGTGGTGGCAAGCATGTTCCCGGCAAAAGAGTCAGCAGCTCGCGATGAATTTTGGTGTCAATCGTCTTACAGCCCCTTTATTTCTCGGCATTGTGTTCGTCCTTTTGATACTATATGCATATATGTACAAGTGTGTTTCCGGACGAGTTCGCTCCCAATTCCTCCAACTCGCTGCTGGCGAGGATTTGGAAAAACCCCTCAGAAGAAGGGGATGCTTCGTTGGGGGTACATGTACAATCTTACCCAACGAGTGTCCATTTAAATCAAGTCGCTTAATAAAGAGGTCGCCATTGACGGGATGTATATGAGCTCGCGGATATTGTCTAAACGCTGAACAGGGTCGTAAATTTGGCTCGCTTTCATAGCTCGGACTTTGGCAATTTCGAAGGTTACAATGGACTGATGAAAACCAGCTGCCCATTTAACACAGTAAGTCCACTCATATTTCAATCGTAAAGGAACTCCCTCTTGTTAAACTGGGCTTTGAATAACTTTCTCACTACCGACACCATGTCAACCCTGAAGTTAACTCTTTTTTCTAGCATCTTCCTTCTTGTGAGCTCCCGGATTAACACATACACATGGCCCGACCCCAAGACTGATATCCTCGAAGCGATATACTACCAGCAGTCAGGCTACGATGGCCGCCGATTTGGCTTCTTTGTCAGGTCATGCGACATTGGCGCCGGGAACATTGGCCCAGGCCGGACAAACTCTGCCGAATGGGTGCGGACCGCATACCATGACATGGCCACGGCGGACGTCGAAGCCGGCACTGGGGGGATGGACGCCAGCATAGGGTTTGAGAGGGACCGCCCAGAGAATGTCGGTCGAGCGTTCACTGACACTCTCCTCTTCTTCGAGGATTTCATGAGCGTGCACTCGTCCATGGCCGATTTGATCGCCCTTGGGGCCGTCATGTCCATCACTGCGTGCACGGCTTCGGCCAGCCAGAGACCAATATACCTGTCCTTCAGGGGTGGAAGAATCGACGCAACGGGACCTGGCCCTCTCGGCGTCCCAGAACCGCACCAGGACCTGGCTACCCATATAAATAGCTTTAAAAAGCAGGGCTTCAACGTAACTGAGATGATTGCTCTTGTGGCTTGCGGACATAGTTTGGGTGGTGTCAATGGGCGGGATTTTCCGGAGATTGTCTCTGTCAAGAATGACTCGGTGGGTTTTCCAGTTTTTAACACGACATAAAACAAGGAGAGGAAAATACTAACCCGCAGACCAGACCAACATCGAGAGCAAACGGAATTTTGATACGACTCAGACAGTACTTGATAATAACATGTAAGATCATCTGTGCTACAAGACAGCTTAAGAGCTCACACAAAGACAGCGCACTGCAATTCCTGGAAAACAACACCCAGAATGCTCTGGCTTTTGGAGCCAACGAAACCACCCGGTCAGATTTCCGCGTCTTCAACTCGGACGGTGGCGATATGATACGGAAACTCGCATCCTCGCAGGAAGAATTCTTGGAAACATGCAGTGCACTCTTTCAGCGCATGATCGACACAGTCCCTAAGACTGTCCAGCTGTCTGGGGTTATTGCACCAATTTCAGTTAAACCGAACAACATCTTCATCGCAGTTAAGCAAGATGGGAATATGACCATCACGGGGGATATCAGAGTAAGGCCGTCCCCAGCACTCCATTCTTTTACCCTATTCTGACCATCCTTCACGATGTAGATACGAACGGATGACAAGCCATCTCCAAATTTCCGTCGGGTGCTTGTTCACTTCAAGCCCTTGTCTGACACAAACGATAAAGGTGTTACAGAAGCCATAAACATGGAGCAGACCACGACCGGTTGGCACCCGTACTCGCCCGCCTTTGAGTGGTGAAACTTTACCCTTAGCGTTCCCGTCAGCCATGTATTATCTTCGTTCACTGTCGAGGTCATCGATGACGGCCAGTCGACTGTTTACACCAATGGCGGAGCAGGCTTCCCGATTCAAACAGATATCATCCCTCAAGCTGGATTATCTTGCGGGACAATCTTCCTAGGGACAAGTTACAGTCTGAACCTGACCGTGGCGGTAAGTTTGATACCTGTCTGACGATTTGAATATTTTTCGTTCGGACTGATGAAGAGGTGGGCTTGCAGGTACGAGATGATTTCCAGCTCCAGCAAGTAATCTTAACTATCCCCATCCCCATCCAGCAAGCTGGTTCAATCGTGCCACGGTTTGAGCTGTACATACAAACCATGCAGAGAACAAAAACGCTCAATGGAACCGGGTACTCGTTGTACTCGGCCACCTTGAACGCTAGGCCTGCGGGGAGGATGTTTAATGCTATCATGTCATATGGGTTGAGCAGCCGTGGAGGGCTGAAGGACATTGGGATGCCGTTTCAACTATGGAAAGGCTTGGGCTCTTGTTCTTTGGACTAATCCAATTTGGAAATCATTATAAGCTCGACCTTGAGGAGACACAGGCAGCAAGTCAGCATTGAGAGGGGGGAAATTACTTAAAATTCATCGCAATGTGAAAGGCCGCAGCCTAGTATTAAAGTCTGTATTGTACAAGCGTGGCCGCTGACACTGCCCAGTGGCCCCAGATGCCCATCACTTCAAACCTCCCTCTCAGCCCAAGACTGAATGATTCACTTGTTGCGTTCCTCGTAGACCTTCATCTCCACCACATCCCCGTTGACGAAGGTGTTGGGCTGCACAAACTTCCATCGCGGCTTTGGCTTCGAGCAAACGATCTGTTTCCACTGCTCATCTTCGCCATCCACCGCACAGAGGGGCTCGTACAACTCTTTGCAAGCGGCAACATCAGCGGTGCAGCGCCAGATGTATAAGTCGCAAAGGTAGCGCCCCAGAGCGGGCTTACCGTGGGATGTGAACTTGTTGCGATCGACGTGAACGGTGAGGCTTGAGTTGGCAGGGTCGTGGTCGATGCGGATAACGTCGCCGCCGTCCTGGAGGTGTTTGAGGATAGAAAAATGAGCCTGTATTAATGAGCGTTAGACTTCGAGAGAATTAGATTTAGACATCTCGGGACGCGGCGTAAATGAATCGGCGTACCTGGTGGTGAACCTGGCCCCAAGACTGAATTTCGATGTTGTAATGCTCGAGGGCTTCAAGGCTATCGACCCGATATTCAAGTACGTGGTATAGAGGACTAGCAAGGCAATAGTTAATAAAGCGCCAAAAGTCCCTGATGGTGAGCAAGACTTACGATCATCAGATGTGATTTCGCTGTTATCCGTGCAGCCAAATATTTCCATATTTTTTTGGTTATCCATGAGATATTCCGAGACCAGGATGGCACGACACTCCTAAACAGCCAACGCCAGCTTGCCAAAAATGCTACCCCATGTCTGACCGGGGAGGTAGTGCGAGGATATGAGCTCCCCTGTAATGGGACTGATGGGCGGGCTCTTCTTGTTGAAGTTGTAGGTTCCCGGGGCGCTTTCACTCAACGGCTTGCCCGTTACGTGGCCGAGAAGCTCGTGGATGGCAGTGGCAACATATCTGACTATGTGCATGATCTCTTTGAATTGCTTCACCTCGGAGGGATTGACCCAATCGCACAGAAATTTGGGGTTGTTTGCAGTAAGGCGATTGGTAAGCACAACGTTTTTGAAGCCGCAGGTCTCTCGAATGTGCTCGTACTGAAACAAATATTAGCGGTTTTGCTTCTCCTCCATAGATTGGGACTTTGAACTTTCGTTGGGAAGATTAGCGGCTTCGAATACAATGCTGCCGCAGACGGCGAGCGCTAAAAGAAGTCGCCATGTCTCCATACTTCGTCATTCAGGCTGGAAAGCTAACCATGGACGCTAGTGAAGTCGAAGGCCTCAAACAAGCTCTTCTCATACAGTCCCTTGTCGTCATTGACACCCTCGACTGCCCAAGAGAGATGGCAAATGATGGCGGTTGAACTCTCTACCAACCGCTTGAGTCTAGACGCCTCGCCTGGATCGGCGATTCCTATCATAGCTTCCCACTCGGACCGGATTCCAGCCGGATCGCGGTAGGACTCGATGAAGCCGATCAAGTGCTCCACTCTTGCTGCGACGTCCGTCATCTATGCCTTTTGCGACTCCTGGAATGCTTCCAAGCTCGCAGTGCGGAAGCATTCGATGTAGTGCGTCAAGAACTGGAGTTGCTTGCTGTTGCTGGTATGCTGTTCTGCTATCTTCAGAGCTAAACACACTTTGGACAATTCTTCAGAATAGTCCCTTTTGACGAGAACAATGCCATCTGCGAGACCCTGCGATGTGTTGTCGGAAACAGAAATCTCAGCAGAAGCCTGCAGCAGCTGGTCGACGGGCTTGCCATCCTGAAGCAGCTTGCGAACTCGAGTGTTTTCTGGGCCAATGTTGTATTGCTCCATCACCTTGGACATCTTGGCAATCTCCTCATGGGAAATGTGCTCGGTGCCAGGATAGTAGGCCGACTGGGCGTTCTCGCTGGATTTCCGAGGCTGAACGGCGGAACGGCCAACAGGGGCCCGATAATCTTGCGCAGGCGGTCCTTAGCCTTTGGGGAGATGGCGGCAATCTTGTGGAGGGCTTCAGCGGATAGATCGGGGACGAACTTCTGATCTCCTTCGCCCTGGCAACAGCAACTGTTCGTGGTGGCAAAATGCACGCCTAGGCCTGGCCAGCGAGCTTTAAGGCCTTCAGAGCGAGTCTTCAGGCCTGGGAAGCAGTCTCAGGAGGGTTGATGAGGTAAGCACTTACATAGTAGTTGCCCAAGTTGCAGAGAAAAGTAGTAGCGTACCCCTGAAAGGTATCGAGCTCCTTGGGGAGTACGCCGTATCGCGTCACTAACATGTCCTAGTCTCCGCCGTAAGCATGGTAAAGCTCCATGATGAAGTCGAAAATGTCGGGGCTCTCCGGGGCCACCTGTCGCATCCAGATTCTGCTGCCGTACCAAGCCGCGCGCGCCATGAAATGGGCGTAGAGCTTCTCGCGCGGCTCAGGCGCGTCGAATACAGGCTTCACCACGAGCTGATGGACCACGCCGCAGAGAGTGGGAGTGTGGGAGGCCATGCTGTGCTGTATTTGCGGAAGATGGTCCTGGCTCTAGGGTGTTGGACGGTTTGTGTTTGAAAAAGGGGATGCGCCTGTCTTTCCCAAAAGAAGAGACGGTACCCAGCGTTGTAGATAACGATTCCGTTGAGAATGTTGTGTTGGTTCCGAAAGTGTGGTGGAAGTAGAGAGAAATGGGATGTTGTATAACCCTCCTCGCTCGGTGGCTTCCCAAGGTCGCGCACAAGCTGCCCCAGAGATCGAGGCTGAACTGCTCTCGGAGTCCCGTCGGGGCGAAGTATCTTTCCTTGTCCCTCTAGCTTCTCCGCAACGCATTAGGTGGCTTCCTAATCATAGGTATTTGATCCTGAAGCAAGCTGTTTTCTCGTAAAAGAGCAGATTGACCAAGCTGTGGTCAGCTCGCCTTTACCCATCACGTCAAAGCCGCTATTGAGAACCTCGATAACGTCCTCGGCAACTTCTCTCCTGGGGCTCTAGAGGAGAGCAAGGAAAGCGAGATCCTCCAGCAAATTGGCAAGCTCCTTGGAACTGCCCAGGCGGTCAAAGAGCATGAGATTTACCTCCTCAACGGAACAGTTGGCGCCCATGGCTGGCGCAGCCGGCTCGACTTCGCCGTTATCGAGATCTCGTACCACGACCAGCCCTGGGGATCGCAACCAGGGCTCTATGCCACCCAGTTGTTCAAACCGCACCTGATGGCTGGCCAGAAGAGTTCAAAGCTCATCAACGATGGGTAGACCATGTCGCCGGAAGTGACGACGCCTAAAGCCGGAGTGAAAATCGGCTCCACAGAGAACACCACCGACTATGACCAGAATGACAATTGCTGGAGGCTTGACGGCCAGGTGCAGCTGGTGGATAATCTGATGCGAAAGCAGAGGTGGGATCTCGACGGGGACGACATCAAGCTGTTCACCGTGCCGCAGGAGTTCCGTCTTGTTTCCGTCGTCAAACACGACATGAAGCCTTTCACCATGGAGGTGCGCATCAGAGGCCGGCTTGCCGGCTCCTGGACCAACCTCTTCCGCTATTGCGCGCAGTGGGTGACCTACCAAACGGACTGGTTTCTGATTGATCCAACAAAGGACTATTGTAAGCAGGAGCTGACGGAGAAGATGGGCAGTGATATCGCGGTGGGGAAGAATTAAGAGTATCTCGGGGCGTAAGACGCCCGGAAGATTGCAGAGGCTATACGGGAGTGGAAAAAGAAGGGGGGGAGAAGAAAGAAATTCATTGCAATGATGGAGGAATGGAAGAAAGAACACGAGAAGGAGGAGACGGCGTGAATTGCGGTTCCAGCCTGAGGTGGAGTAAGAGCCGGGAGACGCCTTCCTCTCTTTACCTGGTAATCCACAGAGTTTCAAACGTCAAGTTAGCAATCTCTTGTTCGCACAGTCACGAGTCCGATTTGAGACCCGCAGCGATGCTACTATGTACATGCCTGAGCCCAGGTCGGAGCCCGTGATCAAGTTAGAGTTATCGACGTCATAATGACCACAACCATCAACATCATCTCATCTGTGTTACAATCGGGGCCGTAGTTTCCCAAGTTGGAATGCAAACACTCCAAATTATGCGAGGCACGAGTTCATGTTCTGACCACTCATGAGTCTCGCATTGATAATTCTGCCTCGCCCTTGTCCGCACTTGCCAGCACCTCGTCACTTATAAGATCTTTGTACCGCTCCCCCGTTTGAGAGACACACTTCCACAGCGACACCATCTTCACTCCGAACTGCAACCCAGAAATCTCAACCTCTTGGCGTCAACCTAACAAGAATCATTCCCAACCTCCAAGTTCCATCTATCGCCGCCACCATGCCGACCATTTCAGACGCCATCAAGAAAGACCACCGAGAGATGGAGCAGTACTACAACGAAGTCATCAATTCCTCAGACCATGGGCACCAAGACCGCTATGGAAATTAATTCACATGGGAGCTAGCTCGTTACTCCGTCGCCGAGGAGCTCCTGGTCTATCCCGCTTTTGAATCCCACCTTGGTGGAGAGGGCCACAAGATTGCTGAAGAAGACCGCAAGGCGCATCACCATATACCCCTCCCTTCCCCTTCATCCCACTTCCCATGTCGCTTACATATTCCGCCAGGTCAAGAACCTCCTCAAAGAATTCCAAAACCTCTCCGCCTCCCAACCCGAATACGTCCCCAAACTCAATGAGCTCTGGCACATCCTCTCGGCGCAAATTGATGAAGAAAAGAACGATCTGCCCAAGTTGGAGTCGGCACCGGCAAAGACCGAAGGCGCATCCGAAAGCATGGCCAAGAAGTTTGGATTGACAAATATGTTCGTGCCGTCGCGGAGCTACCCGAGTACAGGGAGAATCCCATTTTTGAGTCGGCGATGGGGCTACTGGCGGCGCCGCTGGATCATATTGCGGATTTGTTTAGGAAGGGGAGACGACTAGTCCTAATTCTTCGACGAAGTGGGTGGCTTACGGTTGGGGGCTTGTAATGATTATGGTGTAGCAATTGGGAAGTGTCCCGGAGCTGAGGGCGTCAGTCCGCCATCTCGTGGTCCAGCCGATGGCAGTGAACCTACCAGCGATAAATCGGCTGTCCATCCTCGTTGCCATCCCCGAATTGCACCGAATCAAAGAACTCGCATGTTTCTGTTGGCGCACAACATCCGGCGAAGCTGCTCGCGCTGTGTGTCGTGTGAGTTGTGCCCTGGTCACAGAACCATGTTTCGACTGCAGTATTTTAGGAACTGAAACAAGCTGTTCCGAGCTTAAGACGCTCACTCGAGTCGGGGCCATGTGTCGCAAAGCCTTCGAAGTTCGTGGGTGTTACACCCTTGGCATGTCCCAGGCACGTGGTGTTGGTTGCTGGGAGCATTCATGTCTTGCTTGGCTTACAGGCGCTAGGACCTTGTTCAAGAGAGACAAAGCGGTGACCTGACTTATGAATTTAGAAGGAAATGAGTTCCCGGATAGTAGACTCACGCTTCGGGACTTTACGTTCACTCGATGCGTACTTTGGAATAACATCACGTTCGAGTAAGCTTTACGCTGGTGGAGTGGTTGAGTCTTCGTCGGCTTAATGGTGTCGGTCTGGAGGCTAACCTAGGCCTGTGCCGGCCGCGTTGCAGTGATCCTTCAGGATTCGGGGTCTGGAAATGCACAAGCGACCAGACCAGCGCTTAATATCACGGGGACCTCCATACTGTCGTTCTCAGAACCAACAGCTTGGAAGCGATCAAAAAGAGCCGGAAAGATCGAGATTCTCTCTACTAACAGCTTGTGCCTCACGGCGATCGTCATTAGCTCTGGAAACCGCTAAATGTTCTTGTGTTAATCAGTATCGTGCGTTATAGGTTCTTCAAAGATTGACTTACCAAGGCGCGTGTCAGGGCCTTTTTTAGCCCTTATCCCCTTCCTCCCCTCCTCCCTCCTCAGCCTTCCTCACAGCACTAACCACCTTCCTATGCATCTCCCTCTCCTCTTCCGAGTCCTCCCCGTCCCCCCCTTTCCCCCCCGCCTTTTCCTTTCCGTCCAAATGCAACCCCTCCCTAACATTATACCAAGGCCCATGCACCGCTCCCACCCCCGCACCCACCAACGCCCCCGGAATCGCAACAATCCCACCCAAAAGCACCCCAACCAGATTCCCCAAACCCATCCCCAACGCCGTCGACGCGGCTATCCCCCCTGCCGTGCCCTGGCCCCATCCGCTAGCCATCAGCCGCGCCTTCTTGCTCTCGCCGCGCGCTTCGACCTCCTTGTTGTAGGCGGCCTGCCATAGTCGCTCGCGCTCGGCGGGGTCTTTGACGCTGGCGGCTTGGGCTTTGAGGGCGTCGGCTGTGTCTTGGAGGCGCTTGGCGGAGCGGGCGGCGTCGAGGGCTTTTTGGACTTGGGGGGGTGGTGAGTTTGAGTCGAGGTTTGGTGCGGATTGTGGATTTGACGAGGATTGTTGTGGTTGTTGTGGCTGCGGTTGTGATGACGTCATTGTCGTCTCTTTAAAGATGTTTGTTTTGGTGTTGTTTTGTGTTGGGTTGAGAGGACGAGATCCAAGCGTTTGGTTTGAGAGCCGAATGAGGAAGTGCATCTGGAATTAAAACCTCGGACTGCCTGATGACGAGAAGGATGAGTTCGGTTGCGAGCAGAAACACCTGGTAATGGCTCAAGCTTGGCAGAGTTCCCGGTTTTGATCAACGGGCAGTCGTCGTCGCCTCGCCACGTGAACCCCGCCATCAGGGATACCCTGACACTGCAGGCAGCCGCAGAGTCATGTCGCGCCTTCCTCCGGGAAACCCAACCCAGTGGAACCGCTAATCGCCACCTCCTTCCTCGCAAATCGAGCCATGCCCCACCGCACCTGCACTCTATGGTCGTGCTGACCCTCATCGCCGCCCTTTCGACATTGCTCCGTCCAGCAGCGGGTGGAGGTGGATTCCCACCGAGTGGAAGGCGTGACTGTCATCCCGTCCAAGCTTTACGAAAATGTCAAGATCTCGTTCAAGGAACCCGGCCACTGTGAGACAACACCTGGCGTCGAGTCGTTTGCTGGCTGCGTCCATTTTCTTCCTGGATTTTTGAAAGACCAAGACTACCTTACGAACACGGTGACAGATCGGCGCTAGGGCAATACGTTGATGACAAAGTACGGTAAGCGAGATAACCATTACATCGAGAAAGTACTGACCGTCCGTAGCTTCGATTAGAGCTTTGCTTCAGGCACCCACCCAATTTGCTAGCTGCCCACCGCGGGTTTCTGACAGCTGGCATCGCAGGGACTCATTTCTGTATAGTAAAAAGCCGAATTTCAATGCAGCCGGCCAGCACGCTAGCGGAAGCCGTTACACAGGCATTTCACCAGCGACTACCGGCGCTCACCTATGCGCACAAGGCCTAAAGCCGTTAAAGGTGCCAAATTTACTGAAAACGCGTTTTCCGTGGTGTTTTCGCATTGAAGCCTGTGCCTGCGTTATTATAAACTGACTAGGTAATCTCTTTGCTTACCTTACCTAACAGCAGGCTCGCTGGTTAGGAGCAATCTCGAACCACCATGCTTCCACCTAGCCCCATGCCTTTCCTCCAATGAGGATCGTGATAGCAAGTCGTCGGTGATAGTAAGCAGTTGCAAAGATAGGTAGAACTCGAGGAGAGAACGGGACACCTTTATAACGGAAAAACCGTTAAAGCCCTCTATTACAATCCACACACAGAGTGTCTGAACTGCAAGGCGGTACGCCGTGAGTTGAGTGGTTGGGTCACGTAGGGAAGGTAAGCTCCTTGAATAAGGTCGAGTGATTGTCTTGATACACACGTGTGGAATGCCTTCACAAGTAATGAAGCAGATGAATGTGTATTGCTTACTTGCTGAGGTCCATAAGGGAGACTCAGCCTAATCGTTTATATAGACTAGACTGCTCTGGCTGCTCTGTCAACAGAGCAAAGGGAGCAACTGTCTAATTGGCCGTCGCAGTGCTCTGTGAGCTCTGTTGACAGAGTGCACAGAGCACCTCCTGATTGGTCGATCCGTAAGAGACAGGATTGGTTGGCCCACTTACGGGGCCCCACCTTGGTGCATGCTAAGATCGCAAATTGTGATACACTCTTTACTACTAAAAGACTATGGCCTACTGTTACGGCCCTGGCACCCTGCACTGGCACTGGCGCTTGGCACGTAACGAACACACCGATTGAATGCCCTCATTGAATGATGACGGCATTGGTTAGCCGCCTTCACTACACCCTTTGTGTATAGTAAAGGCCACAGGACCTATTGATCACAGGACCTCTTGCATTAGCCTAACCCTAGATATCTTAGATCCATTCACTACAGCTAAGAGGTCTATATAAAGGACCTTGGGGCCCGGCCTTATGCCACCCTTTTCTCCTCAGCTTAGAATTACACAATACAGAAGGTCATAACTGCAGCCTTGACTCAGACAACCTACCTGCCCGTGACACCTACCAGCTATAAGGGAGGGGGCGACTCTATAGATTGCCCGTCGATTGTTTGTATGGTTAAAATAATGGGTGTATTAGCACTGCTGTGCCCTGAGCTACGGGGCACTGAGAAATGTCACGATCACTATTGGGAGGAAGGCAGGGCCGGGAAGCATAGATGCAAGAGATGCGGGGCTAAGGAAGGGCTCTTGCATCAGGGCCTCAGGCAGGAACGCACGGACCACGGGGGCTCTGGATACACCAGAAGGGCTCTGGGGAGAGCCACCATGGCTCTGCAAAGCCTTTGGGGGCTCTGGGTAGAGCCATGGTCTGGGCCGCAGAGTCACCAAAGTCCTATAAAATGATGGCAGCTAAAGAGCCTTTGTGGATCTTCAGCTATCAACCAAGGTAGACAGTTAGTCTTTGCAATTGAACAGTGGTTCAGCAAGCGATCTATTTACTCATTGATACTCTATCTACCCATTGTTACTGTGTGTGACTACTTACCCCCTTGAACCTCACCCCAAATCCCAGACGGGGATCCAGATCGTCACACCGGTTCCCTCCAAACTCGTGCCTCGTAAGACAAGATCGGCAAAGGCATCCAAGCTAAAAAGAACTTGGTAGCGGAACTTTCCGAGAGGCTCTCTTACACATGGCAGGCGGCGAAGGCGCAGACCTAAGCCGGCGGAAGTAAGCTTCATAAAGGCGCGAATCATGTGGATGAAAGGAGGTCAGACCAACTATAACTATTCTCCGCGGCCTATATGTACAATATTAGAGGGCCGATCTTGGGCGGCTTAAATTGGAGGCAATTTTGTAAATTCGATCCTTTATACCCAAATTAACCCTAATATCGCCCAAACTAATACAACCCCTGACTCATCAGCCAATATCTTCGTAGTTTTATCTAAACTATAGAGGGCTATATCAACATTATGCCGGTTGAGGAGGTACGTAGCCTACTAGAACTATCCAAATCGCTAAGACAGGACTCGTATAGTAACGACACCGAGCTGGCGAAATTGCGGGGAAAATTTGAGGGTTTCTAAGGAAGGGGAGCTTAAACGTGATAGAGTTTACTAGCAAAGTTGACTTAGATCAGTAAGTTCCAGAGCAGTCACCAAATGATTAGTAAAGCAAGGAGGCGGGTTAGTTTTAACCGACCTCCATACTTCGCTAGGCAAAGGGGTATAAGCCATGCCCGAGTCATTATATCTATAGATAGAAAAGTACTAGCGCGGCCATGGAACCCTAATCCTAGGAGAATCTTTGATATTTCTTTAAAAAGCATCGAAAGTTTAGTGCTTGCTACATACCTGAACCGGAAATCCTTTTAAGCATTTCAACGTATCGGCTCGACGCACTTGGGCATAGTAAGACCGTTATTGGCCGATCACCTACCCAAGTATCACGAAGGAGGTATATCAATGATTTTACCACTCATCGAAGTTTCGCATCCAAATATCGAATTCAATGAGGCCCCTCCAGCCAAGCAACACCGATTCCAATCAGTATTATCTTGAGGCGTTGACGATATGGAAGGCACCCAGAATCCTAGGGGCACGCTGAGAAAGCCCAGAGGCACTCCGAAAAAACCTGGCCGTAAGCCAGCAAAAATACGCAATACGCCTCGAGGAAGAAAGAACCACCGTGTTCGGGAGCTCTAGACAGAGGCCGGGCGGTGGAGGGAGGTTATCAACAGGGCGGCCGAAGAGATGGGCCCCAATGACAGCGACACGATCGCGAACGAGCACACCAGGTTCGTCGACGAGAGGGTTGTCGAAGAGTTCCACAAACTGCGCGGAATGATATTTCGCCTCGTCACGTCAAGGCCGCCTTCAGTAGACTGTCCCAATCGCCCTGGTTCTTGGAAAAGAAACCGCCCACATGGGCCAACGCGGACCAAGCTCCTGTTTACTCGCCGTCAGAATGGATCTATCTGACCGTCCGCCAGCGCGAGTTCCGCATCATGGGCGGCATCTTTGACCTTCTCTTCACCCGCATACTAAGCCCGCACAGGCAGTTGTTTTTCATGGCGCCGTACAGAAGTCTGTTTGACACTCCGAATCTGAGGATAGACTATAATCATCGATCCAATCACTTTGAGAAGGAGCTGCGAAGACAAGGCGGTAAATATTCCTCCCTTCTTCTGGCATTCAGTCTTACACTCTACCTTTTCTGTTACTGCCTGTGCCATTAAAGCAACGACTAACCCAAGAGAACAGTCCCCGACAGAATCATAACTCAATGGGTAGCCACGACTGCCTAGATGGGGCTCCGTCTCAACCATGCAGCAGGTCAAAGGTAGCCAAGAAACAACCTGGACAAGGATCTCATGGGTTTTCTCGGCCCGGTCGTGTCAACATCCAAGAAGCCCATCACCGGGACAGCCGTGCCCACGAACGCGATAGCCGAGGACGACGGACTCGCAAGGAAGACCGACAGGGCCCTTGAACACATCGTTCAAAAGGCGCATATGCTAAAACACCTTTTGCAGTGCTCAGGAGAGAGATGGAGGATCGAAATGCCGGTATACAGTGCCAACGAGAGGAGGCAGTACCTGCCAGCCGACGAAGACGCCATCTACTTGGACCCGCAAAATTGGCTGTTGTGCAAGGACTATCAGACCGATAGAACAAAGGAAAACACCCTGATTCAATCTGTACCGTTTGGGGCTCTCACGAAGCTGTAGCCGGAGCTGGTCGACGAGGAAGGGGGCACGGATTGGGAGTGGAGGAAACGAGTGGTCGAAAAGGCGTGGATCGTGTTTTGGGACACAGAGACAAGGCTAAGCTTCCTGAATACAGCGACATGTTCGACCGCGATTTTGATGCGGACTCGGACGGCGAGTTTAGCAATAGTCCTTTCTTTGACCTTGGCGTGCCTCCGGACTGGGATAAAGAGCTGGGTTGGTCGGATAAGAGCAGTGACAGCTCTGATATACTTCCTGGAGGAAATAAACAATAAGTACTAGATACCTGTAGTTGAGAGCAGCAACAACAACGTTTGGACTTGTAAAACGGGGCTTCTGTAAATAGATTTATTCTCCATTACGGGAACCCTTTCCACACAGGCATATAAAAACTCTGTCTATATCCTCGGTGCGAAGTAGAACAAGCAGGCCAGTAGCCGTGAGGCAGTTATCCCATCTTGTACCAAACGCCTTAGTGTTGAGTGTGGAGAAAGCCTTGCTGGCGCCGTCGGCATTGTGGAAAGTCACGTGGGTATACGCTATAATGTACACATCGAATCTGCATTTCGCAATTATCATTATATGCTGAGGAGAATTGGAGCTACGTCAGAGCGTTGAGGGATCTTACCATTTTCTCAACTGGGATTGAGCTAGGTTCGAGATCTGTTCGTCGAGGTCTCGCCCAAGCTACACCAGCCGCAAAGCCGCCATCCGGCGGTTGAACAGCTCCAGAGACTCGCCGTCCCGCACAGACTACCATATCTCCTGGATCCCCCGGGAACAAGCCCTTCAGTAACGTGCCTTCAATCGCAGATGCAAGGCTGGTGCGGTAGCCGCTGGAAGAGCAGACGACCTGCCACTCGTCACGGGTCATGTTGGCCATGATCGCGTCTGGTCCTCGGCTAGCTGCCGGCCGACGGCGAACATCACGATCTCGTACAGCGCCTTGAGTGCGTTCTTCTTCGTGCCGAAACGAGACCAGCGGTGTTTTCCACCGTTGCCAATATATTCTGTATGCCGCTGGATCTTAATGTACCGCCGGGATGTGATGTTCTGGCTGCTGGGGGGAACGCCGCTCTCGGTGGCGGTCAAGGGGGCGGCGGCGCGGTGAGGGCGCATGAGGGTGGGGGTTTCTTCGTCGTTGAGGGTATCGTCATCATTGTCGAGGGACTGGCCAAGCATCAGCCGCTTGATCTTCGCGACCCTGTCGTCGAAGTCGGTCGCCTGGCGCATGAACACGGCGCCGCAGAGATCAGGGCACAGCAGCGGAAAGTGGCGCAAGAATGCATGCGAGATATCCTTCAACAGGCCGTCAATAATGGCGTTCATCTCGGCGATCGCACGGTCCCGGTCATCGTTGGCGTCGCTGTCTTCCGGCATGGTTGTCAATTCTTTCGATGTTACGGTTATTGAAATGTGGTGAGTTTGAAGACATGCGAGGAATTTATGTTAGCGGGGAGTTTTGCGACGAGACAAGAGCAAGGCTGGAAGTTGGACGGAACACTGGCAGAAGGAACGCGCCGCTATTTTTGTTTAGATAGCTCTCAAAACGCCGGAGCTGATTCCCCAGTGGACCGTCTGCATGCACTGTATCGCACTGTTCGTCAAACTCACCCCTTTCGAAGTTGAATATTTGGTATTGCTGTTCTGATATGGGGCGAACTGTCCTGGTTTTAGTGTGGAAACCTGTCCGACAGCTGGCAGAGAAACAGCGCTGCTAGCACTGGCATCCTAGGTAAGCACTTGTTGCAGCTCATCAGCTTCAGTTCTGCCATTCCATGAGAGGCACAACCTGCTGTGTATTGGACGGAGGAAAGATGTCATTCTTATTTTTGCTGAGGAAGAAGGTCACTTTTTGCAATGATTCATCTCGTATTCGTTATCGTGAAAATATCACGTCGTACCTGAACCTCATGAGATTAACCAAGACCACCAGATCTTAATGAAATACTAGCACGTTTTGGAGACTTTTAAGTCCCCAAGGTCCTGAGTTTTATTTCTCTCCAGTTAACACCTCTTCGCCAAGTTCTTTCATCCCCCCATTCATTCACTCATTCGCTTCACGTTACAGTTTGTTGGAAAGAACTCGCATTTGTGAGAAGCGTTATTGGTAGCAACAATTCATTTCCTGACTTCAGATCGGTAGAGATAGGTCGAGGTGACGCCATCAGCTCAGCCGCCAAAAGTAATATATCCTATTGCCAGTCTTACGGGCGTATGTTTTGCTATTTTAATTTCGGCAACTCTCTTTGTACAAACAGGGTGGTCGGTTAAGGCATGCAGGACGGGGTGCTGGGAACATTTAATATGTCCCGATATTGATTCCTTTGGCTGTTCTCGGTGTGGAGAGGGCGAGTAAGTTGATAAAGCAATTTACAGTGCAGCTGGGGAAGGGCGGCTCAGGAGGAGAAACCGGTAGAACACGTCGGCGACAGCAAGGAAGGTATGCTCCTATGGGGCCCTTATTCGGCAGCGTGTACCCCGCCACTTGTAGGGAACCTTGCACCCTCTGCATTGCATGTTACAGAAGGCTGTGCAGAGCTTCAATAAACTCCAGAAAACCCAGTGTCACCCCCTTATCGTCATAGCCCTTGATTGCCTGTAGACGTGGCTTATATCATTCAGCGCTCAATCTTCCTCCCATTGATTCCCTCCCATTGACTCCCTCCCATTGATTCCGGCTTTGCGGTCGATATGATGACTATATATGCGCTTCACAACACCAGTAACCTGTTTCAGATGCTGTTTCTGTGACTCTATTGCTAGCTTCACCTCGGGACCCTTCCGACATACGACACGGATTGGGCGCAGAGAACTCCCACGCAATGAGCACGGCAACAACAGGCACCGACAACGGGGACAAGCAGGATGGCATACAGCTTTCACATTCAACAAAAATTCACACCCTCTTTCGAATATCCATATCGGCTCTGTTCATTGCTTGGTCTTGCGCCCTTGGTTGGGTTTTGGTATTCCTGAGTAGAGTTTCCCTGTCAGGCCTGTTCTTCGGTGCTGCGTGCAGACCGGACGGTTCATTCAGCCCCTTTGGAGACGACTATCGGTGGTGGTCGAAGGATGGTTTCTTTCAAATCACCATCGGATTTGGAACCCTCACATTTACGGAAGCAAAGGCAATTGACGTTGCTTGGGATATTGTGAGTAGTCTATGTCAGATGAGTTGCCCCCTGCTAATGTTGCTTAAGATTGTCAGTCGGCTCGGTCAGGCTCTCATGGCGTACATCTCCTGGCGCACATTTGCGGATTACGTTGCGACGTCAATGATCACACATTCCGTCACCTACAGCTCGTTTTGGGTCATATTCCTACACAAAGAACCTTCTTTGACATCTGTCCTTCGACTCATTCGCGATCTGCTTCCTGGTAGGCCGGGTGTCCTTCATTCTCGATCCGCCACTGCATTTATCCTCACGACGATGGTTTATCTCATCTCATTTCCCACGCTAGCCGGGTCCATGACGGGGTACACTCCAGCCAACGAAGCATTCATTAGATCAGAAGACTCCTCCTTAATCCCCTTTTCAGACTTTGTGAAGACAGCGTATGTGATACATGATGGCTCAAGGATCAACTTGACTGATCACCACCCTGTCCCATATGTCGGAAACCCGGGTCCCACATCCCATGACCCCACGGTATACAAGTATAGCTCTTCCAATATTGACTTGGCCTGTCCCTATTCAGGGGACGCGCATGAGTGCTACTTACACGACAGAATATCAGAGTGTTAGTGCCCCAACAACTTTTGAGTTCAATAGCACTTGTTAACAAGAACCCAGATATCTCCAAATACGGCCTCCACAACCGTACCACAGGCGCGACGACTTGGGGGAACATGACCCTGATTCCAGCACTCAACATCTCTGCTTTCTACTTCCTGTCTCTGCCAGACCGGAAAGGTGTGTACGGATATAACTGGGAGGATGAAGCAACGGGCAAGATCCCAACTCAAAACTCCAAGAACAGAGCGTACAGTGCGTACGGCCACACCTACTCCTTGGGCTATATCAAAGCCAACGGTACTTGCCAGCCCATAACGGACGACAAGCCTTGCACCGCGGGGTCACCCCCTGACGCGGAGTCCTGCGGCACCCAGCAGTATCTCTGGGGATTTTCGTACATCCAGCTGTTTATCAACAACCTCCTGCTCATTCTCTGGACAGTCGGGATGTTCATCATGTGGCAGAAAGCACACTTCCAGCTACCGCTCCACGGGTACCCGGAGGTCCCACGAGGCTGGAGGGCAATCAAGGAACTCAGCCGCAGTCTTGAAGCCGAGATGGCGAGCAACAAAATCGACTTTGATGCCTTAACAGATAGAGAACTGACGCGCCAAATCAGGAAGCACTTGAATGGGGGCTCGGTTCTGTTCCAGCAAGGAAGCCTCGAGCGACCTGGACACAGCTTTTCAAAGGTTATTCGTACCGACAAGCACAAGTGGACAAACAGAATAATGGCGGGGTACATTGTGTTTATGATCGTCGTCATGTTGATACCTATCTATACATTAACGACACGTAATACGCAACAAGTCGTCCGAGATCAAGTCAATGTGGAAGGAGGAGGTGGTGGAGGAAGAATCGGCATTTCCAATTAAACTATTAATGAATATAGCTTAACTGCAAACGGTTCCAAGACTTAACATGCCGACTCTGATAAGTTGCCTGGTTCTGTGAACTATCGAGACCTTTGTGTAGCGCCTCGTTGCAGATTCAAGGCGGCAGACTTCGACAGCAGAGCACCCACCTCATTCAACTTCAACTTTCACAGCGCTTCAGAGTCGCCATATCTTCCGAACCCTTCTGGCGCCACGACCGCTGTCCAGCACTGCCCCCCCCCCCCCCCCCCCCCCCCCCCCCTCTTGATCAGTCCCTCCAGACCATCACCCTATCGCTCCACCAAGTCCGCATCCTCCTCCAAGTAGCCTACACGTCGACACACACGTGCACTCTGAGCGTCGTCCTCGCCGAGGGGGTCGCCTGAAACGTCAACCTAGCAATCCGCCCGCTCGCTCATCCACCCTTGGGCATTTTCCAGCGTCTGGCTTCGTGCTCGATCAACAACAGAGTCCAAAATCCCAGCAAAATTACAGTCGCCTCGACCGAAGAGATCATCCTCCGGCTGACACCTCCCCCGCGGGCATGAATCGCGCTCGCGGCCAACTCCTCAACGGCAATCGCTCGGAGCAACATCATAATATCTTCTTCCTGCTTTTTAACGACGATTACACCAACACAGAGGAGCGAATCTATTGCGTTTTCCGCGTTCTGGAAACACTGGAGATCTCGGCGGTAATCCAATCCTAAGGCCACGAGCCACGAATTTCTGCAACCTAGGCCGCCAACAAGAAGAACACCGTCGCTGAGAGAATCCTGGAGGGAATTGGAGAAGTTCGCGACGCAATGGGCGACAGGTTGATACGCGAGCATGGGTTTACCTTCGACGTCCTCTTCGACGAGGAGTACAAGCGGGGCGAGTTGATCCAGCCGAATACGTTTGGCAGCACGAGTGCGTGCGAGCCCCATCTAGGAGGTGCTGCATGGGAAGTTATAGGATCGTCTGCCCTCCAAGCACACTGGGGATGTGCCGTCTATGTCCTCGTTACATGGGGGAGTCAAGGTTTGCGTGGCTATTTGAGGTGTGCTGGTCTACACGTTGACGGCCGAGAAAGAGGCGACAGCTGCTGCGGTGAAAGAGTCCAAGGATATACCCAAAGACCTCGAGTTTGCGCGTACTGAACTCGAGGCCTGGTGGATCCAGTTCGAGAAGAACCGAAGGAAATTAGCCGAGGATCTGGGCAAGGTCGAAGCTTAGCTTCGAGCTGGATGTTTCTACTACCCTTCCGCCATTATTGCGGCCGAGTCGGCCAACATTAACCTTAGAGCAGAGAGAAGCCCGCAGAGGTACTTTGTCATCAAGCAAGAGCCCGGTGGTCCGCGACTTGTTCAAGATGCTACTGGTATACTCCAAGCGACAGATTCTGAGTTCCCTTAACCCCAAGCCGTTCTAAACACGGTCGACTCGTCGTCGGAATCAGAGGACCTCAACCCGCGGCGAAGGCGGAGCCAGAAATTCAGACCGCCAAGCCACATGGTATCGAGACTGTTGCCTCTGGTATCAAAACCAGAGTGGCCCCAAGATTGCATCCTCCTCACGGCAGAGTTCATATGAATCATATGGATCATGGAACGCTACATGATTACCGAAGACCTTGCTGTTGCGCCCGCATTTGATTATCACGACGGAAACAGCGGAGACAGACATCCTCAACTGTGGTCTCATGGCCTCGTCTTTGAGCTTTATGCTGAAAGATCTGCCAACCTAACCGAGCTGTTCGTGGTTGAAACTTTAGTTTCTGCAGCTACCGCGTACAGGCCAAGATGGTAGATGCTGCGCTCGGCGTTGGTCTTGCCCGGGAGGGCAAGGCGGGTGTCATACATAAGGTTTTTCGTCGTCATACTAAGTGCTACATACGGGTCGGTGTTGTTTAGGGCGCTCTCAAAACAGCCTAGAAACTAGGCAAAGCAGATAGACCATAGAAAATACAATGATCAGTTTCCTTTATGATGGGCTGTTGGGGAACAATAATTTTACTCTTATCTTTATGGTTCTTCGAATAACGTGCGGTCATCACGATAAGGATCTAGGAATGTCTGGATTACACGTTGTGCATCATTATCAAGCACTTGATTTTTGCAGTCAAGGAAGAGTTTCTTATTGTTGGCTATAATCGACGTATTCTACGCGCCCTACGCGTCCTGGCTAGTGTACTGGATGCCCAGGCCACGGAGTCCTCCTTCGAGTTTTGGTATCGACCATCTTGTCCACCTCCAGCTCGGCCAGCAACGCCGCCCCCTCTCCCTGCCCCTGTTCCTACTTTTTGTTCACGATTGACCCCTTACGCAGGCCATACTCGGTGTTGCGTGGCGCGAGGTGTCGATATGTATGCAGGGCAACCGACTAGCCCGCAAAGACGGCATTGGCGTCGTCAACGGAAAGGTAGGCACAGTCGTCAGTAACTGTCGGACTGTGGTATGGATTGACCTGGGCGTGGAAGACCTTGACGCCGTCACGTATCGCGTAAACACACTCGTAGCCGTACCATCAAACTTTGAAGCTTGGTCGGGAGACCACGGATATTGACTTCAAGGTGGGCGCAACGCCGCTCGCGGTCCGGCGGAAAGGCTAACATTGGTACATCGTCATCGTACAGAGCCCGGCTCTCTAAGATCGGGCAGCGGGAATCCTTGGACACGGTGTCGTCCTCCTTATACGACGGCTATGCCGTTGGATGACCCTTGCGGAATCTTCCAAATTTGCTGACGCCCGTTCGAACAAGTTGTTCCTCGCTGTGGGCTCGGTCCAGTTCATGACTCCTTCCGGAGCCTCGATTGTTTCAACCTCGTCAATATCCGCGAAGCCTTGAGGACCACCGTCAAACCCCCCGTACTCTGCAAGTGGTGAAACTTCCCATCGAAGGAATGACGGGCAACGGAATCTCCCGAGACAGAATCATAGCCCTGAGCGTCCGCACGCTTGGCAACACCCCACACAACTGAACGTGACATTAAATCTGTTCACTTGGGGCTCCATCGTCGATCGTGTCCTTCAACCGCCGCTCGAAGATTGTCGGCAACTTCGCGACCTTCCTCATGCCCTTGGGTCTTCGACAAAAAAGGTTCCGCTTCGGACGGGGGCCCGTGGAAGTCTCGGCCGTTTGCGAACTCGTGCTCGGGGGCTTCTGCGTCATTTGAGTATTGGGAGACTCGGAGGGGAGGATGAAGAATGGGCAAACCAAAGCCGAGAACACAGAAGATGGCGCTAGACATTATCTGTGGTAGGCTAAGTTAGAGGATTGGCATTAGATGGTGAGACTGTGTAGCTGGAGGCAACAGTCTTGAGGTTCTTGGCGGTGTGCCTCTGGTGTGTACTTGGTTCCAACAATCGTAATACTCATAAACTGGAGAGGACTGCCCTTCGCCTAGAGAGGGGACGACAAGGACCACAGGAGACAGAGCTTGCTTCTGCGGGAATACCCTCATGAGCCTGGGCTAGGGGAGGGCCGAAATCTTACAGCTTCTAAACCTAGCAGCACCGCTAGTGTATTTGACTTAGGAAGGGCAAGAAGCAAGCGGCCAAGACGAAGGAGTTCCTCTGACGACAAGAATATCGACTAAACTGCTACGAGATTCAAACAAACACCAACGCGGGGCAGTTCAAAGAGAAACAATAACAAGAGGAGGGCATGCGACCACGGGCTGATCAGTTGTCGGGCGGACTGAGCACAAGATTGAGCTTGCAGTTTCTTCTTCAGCGGTAAACGGCCTAAAGGAACCACGTGCCGGTACCATTGGCACCTGAAATGATATGGCAACAAGTGAACGTTCAAGCGAGCAAGTGAAAGAATGGGTGGGACATGTGGAGGAAGTTACCCCCCATCGGTCCGTGCCAGAGATTTGTAGGAACCCCTCACGCCTATAAATACTTCTGTCTCGAGAGGCTGTTTACATCTCGTTCCTGTCTTAGCAAATATCGTCAACCATCACCGACCTCAGCCATTTCTGTCCGCAACGATCTTGCAACAGCACTTTCTCCGGAATGCTTCTTGCTTTTGGTTACTGATATCATCACCCACTCTTCGCGATCAGCTAGCGTTTTCTTTTACGAATTCCACTCTGGTCTCCGGAGGTAAACAATCAAACAAAACACTGTCTTCCATCTGCTCCCGTTTCCAGCAAGGTAAGCTGCCTCTCCGTCCCTTCCCTTGACATCTCAGCCTGCTAACGCGTCTACGAAGAACCCAGAGTCTTTTTAGTAATGGATAACACACAGCAGTCGCAAATACCCATCCGCCGCGCGCGTGGGCCGCTTGCTCGCCAGGGTGCGGTTGCCTGTCAGGGACCCGCCTCGCCGCCCTTCGCTATCCAGTCGGGCAAGTAACTGCCTGATCCCTACTCACAACCAGCCTGCTGACATCTATGTCTATCAGTCGTTCCTCAGACAGAGCGGATGCCTGTCCGTTGAGCTCGAGGACCGCTGGCCCGCCAGGGTGCAATCGCTGCGACGGGACCTTCTTCGCCTCTTTTTGCTTTCACACAGGGTAAGTGTCTTCCTGACGACTCCTGACAAGACAGCTCACTAAAACCTTATACCCAGGAATCCTAGTCGCCCCCCAGAACGCACAGCTTGCGCCTTCGACGCCAGAGCAGCAGATGTCCCTCCGCCGAGCTCGCGGCCCCCTGGTCCGCCAGGACCCGGTTCGCGGCATGGGACCCCCTTCGCCTCCCATGCGCGCCATTGAGATCGCAGAGACCAAGACGCCCGTGCGCCCAGTCTCGCACTGGAAGCCGGTCATCGAGGGTTTCCGCCAGCAGAAGTACGACTACGTCGAGACCCTACGCGGCAAGCGTGACCCCGGTCATGCAGCCAAGAAGCTGGAGGCTGAGGACTTGGCCCAGAAGCACCAGCTTGATGTCTCACAGGCCATTCGGGAGAAAGCCGAGCGCAACGCTCGTGCTCAGAAGGCGGCGGCACTTCCCAAGAAGGTCATCGCCCCCCGCAAGATCACACGGTCTTGCTCTGGAGATGTGGTCTTCTCCCCTCGACCCCGTCCGATCGGAAACTCGCCGGTAGTTCCCGGACGTCGCTTCGCGTCGCTCGACGACCTTTCCTTGGCTAAGAAGTCCTTTGGCACGCCCCGGCGGGGTGTCTCGGATCCCTTGGCCGATTCTTTCTTCCAGCCCACTCCGAAGCGCTAAGCGCCACGAGTGGTTCCTGGCTTGACCCCATCGTGTTTGATAACTCGAGGGGCATAGAGCGTAAAACTGTTCTTGTAAAGATCCTTGAAGAGTGGTCGCATCTGACGGGCAACCGGAAACTAGAATATTGGTGAAGCCAGGGTGTCGTTTTGGAAAGGCCTGGTCCGACCGAGTGAACTTGGGTCTGGGTTTTGGGATACTTATTACGTTACGTTTTTGGGATTCACCTTTTTCGGGGCATGAGTGATGACGGGCGTTTTCCGGGTTGGTTCATAGCATTGGAGTACAGCTTTGCTCTTCTTTTTGGACTAGACATGAGAGTGCCTTCATGATATATGTGTGACGTTATGCTATGATCTGCGACTGCCATGTGCTGTGACCTGATACTTGTGAACTTACGATCCAGCAAACACGTCTTAGACCAGCGATCACAACCATCCGCGTCAAAAGACACAGAACTTACTTAGGACCCAAGATCAACGACTTACCATTGCTAACAATCCCAGACTTATACATTGCAACAGGGGAAGCGGGTGATTATTTGGGGAACATACTTTCAAGCGGAAATAAAGGGGTTCGGTTGGCCAGACAACAATAATAACCCTAACCCTCTACCCTTTATTCCACATCTGGTTCATGTGAGTCTTCAAGGTGGCCCAATCGGCTGTGGTCGCTCGATAGCATGTTTCTCTGGGACCTCTTCCTCAAGTCTCCCTGGAATTGTCCTGGCACGTTTGTTATGCACTCAGTATACCATCTTCTCCTAGCTCCCATCAGAGCAGGTCTCTCCTGTACCTGTTACTTCGATAGTACTAAACTGTACTCGGTGGCTTATTGTTGTTGTTGGGATAACTTGTGGAGCTGGAGTTCATGTCGGAGTGACCCGCTACGCCCGGAAAAAAATCAGAACTTCCAATTACAAGCAAGATTCTAAGAATCCGGCATCCGAAACAAAAGAAAACCTCTACACAGGGGGCTGATGATTCAGGCGAGACTCGAAATGAAGGAAAAGGATGTACTACAAAGTAAGGCTCAGCGAGTCTCATCCACTGATGAAGCTTAACACCCACCAGGTCAGATACCTCAGAAGCCCCTGAAACATGTCGATGTTGTTATAGCGGCGTAAGGATAGCTGCAACCATTTGAATATTAAAATAGAACCCGAATTAGATTTATGGCGAGAAAGTTCTTGACTGCCAGGGCGAAAAAGGTTCTCAAAAATATGCAACGGCTGCCGCGGAAACAGCAAAAAGATGATTCGAATTCTAGACGTGTTGTCCGGAGAGATTTGTTCCAAAGACTGGTCAATGGAGCTTTTAAGGCCCAATCACGGTCACATCTGGTAAAAGGCAAGATATGAATCCGCTTGAGAGGTACCTACTCTGGTCAGAGATCCACCACGCGACCTGGTACATATACTCTCACCCCCAGGTACCAGTGCCTCTTCCGCTAGCGAACAGTATTCTTGTTGGCACATCACATTCCCCCTTCTGGTTCGTAAGAGGGACATCTCTATGGCTCTGTATTCTTGCGTATTAATTTCCCATCGAGTTTCGTCGCTTGACATGATACATTGGCCACTGGTTCTTTTTTGGGGCCCGCACAGCGGCTGGACATCAGGTTGTCCTTTTCACTATCCCACTACTGGTATCTTGTAATACCTGTTTCAAAACCATGGCGTCCACCACAGAAGTTTGACAGAGAGCAGAACGGGCATCCACACGATCAAAATGCCTAGTTTCTTAGTCATGTAGCGGCATGGTCCTCTCTTCGTTATTACTACAGTAGGTCAAGCTTCATGCGCTTGAAAACAGCGGGTGACATATTTTTGCATCAACACACAGCAGAGACGTAACTACGAGTGGAAATGTTGTAGCAAATGAGAATCACCATGTTCAATTACATGCCACTGCACCAAAGCGCAAACCTGCCCCTTCATTGAACCCGTCTACATTAAATGTTTGCTTCCTCTTGCCCATCGGGCTGGAGGACACCTCCTCACGCTGCCAGGTTCGAGTCCCGCCAATCTTCCCGTCGAGGGTGAAGGAGCATCTCCTCCCACCTACTCTCCATCGCCTGATAGCCACCCAGGTCAAGCTCACACATAGGTAAATATACACTTTGGATCCACACAATGGCGGAATAATGTCCACCAAGTCTCCGAGTTCAGTGATCTCCCTGCTTGAACTTATCCTACGATGACTCTGGCTCGGGGTGATCTTTGTGGGCTACGGATAGGTCTGTGTGGAGAGCGCTTCTATATTCAGGGGGAGAGCGGCCTGCGGCCTGCAGGACAAGGCTTTCTGAGTCAGTTACAACTATTTGTGCGATCATGGGTCTGGCTCATGACGGTCCTTGGCCATCGCGATTATGGAGACATGGGAGCTGTCGCCTTGAGTGGCCTGTAAGAGATCACCGAATCAGCAGAGAAGTAACGTTATAGCTAATGGATGGCTTCGAGAGCTAGAAATGATGATATCGTTATAGCGTAGGTGTCGTTCGTTGCTGCGTTGCGGCGATGATTACTCTGGTGATCTTGGTCATCATGTTATGCTAGCCGGATCCAAGAAAGCCGGAGAAGGAAGCATGAGCTCGATGATAGGCGACAAGGAGTGCTGATTCGAGCCGATGGATTGCTGCATTGGTTACTGAAATCTTGACTAACGCATAAGGCAGGCAGCGAGCAGTGCTGTGGATGGAACTTTGCAACAGCTAGCCGTAAAGACTAACAAATCGGGCGTCGAGTTGGCGAAAAGAAGCAAGATCCTGAGACGAATCTGATTTGGACGACGGACTACCCAAACTGACAGTGTTCCAAGAAGTGCCTGCCTGACCCTACCACCGAATTCGAGCACGGGTATCACTGCTGTGGCAACCTTGTTGTGATCGAGGACCGCGGTGATGTCACTGGCCTTGGCAGACGTGTTTGAAGTTCAGAGCATACGACTTTGTGGTCACCCACGCCACAGGTACCGCCACCGCGCAGAAAGAGAACTCATGAAAGGACATTTAATAGACAAGGCGAGAGCATCTGGCTCGGGGTGGAGCGATTCAGATCAGTGGCTGTTACCCTAAGTGTCTCACAAGAGCAGAAAGAACTATCCATATGCCGCTCAGCCAAGAAAGAAGTTACAGCTAGGCAGGGATGGTCCCGTCCAAGTGCCTCGTCTTCCCTTCCACGGCCGGCTTCCTCACCAACGGGCAGCAGGTTGACTTCGGGTTCCTCTCAGGTCACCTGGGGGGGGGGGGGCACCAAGAAGGTACCCCGCCTGCCTGCGGCTCTATCAGTGTCTGTAAGGCTCTGAATCCCCCCCTGGGCGTCACAAAATCAGACGAATGCCCCCACTTTTCGAGTTGTCACCGTGCACAGACCAGATGCTCGAGGTATTTGAACGCGTCCGCTCCCTCTGTTGCTCCCGGTTCTTCCTTCCTTCAACATAACAACACAGCACACCTTCCACCCACACCTCATCAGCCTTCCACCTCAGAGCTACCACAGGCCTCATCCACCACCAACTGAAAATGGTATGTCAATGATTCCCTTCTTATTCTGCATATAACACCCCAGCCGGATGATGAAGCACCACCTTGAGCCAAGGACGGATGCCATGACCCTATTAAGTCTTGTTCGGCCCCTTGCTGTTTGGCCCAGAAAAATACGGGAGGGGTCTCGACGGCATTCCGATCCGATCCGAGCAACCAGGAAGCAGCTCGTGAGTCCCGGGGGGGTTTACAATGTTGGCTAATTCGGTGGAGATAGAGGGCTCACGGACACACTCATGCTACTGACAAGCTTTTCGTTCTCGCATTTCGTTTTCGCAAGGTCACATTGAGGATCTGAGCTAACTGATTCGTGCAGGCAGGAAGAATATCGTCTGTCAGTCGAGCGTTTATGCGCTAGGTATAGGTTTCAAGGTACTGCAGGTATGCGCGACAATTTTCTTTTTCCCAGCCAACCAACCTCATGATGAAGCATCACATTGGGCCAAGGACGGATGCCCATGCCCAATCTGTTCGTTTCAATCTCCGCGCTGTTTGGCCCCAGCGAAACGGGGTGGGCTTTCTGGCACTCCGATCTGATCCGAGCGACCGCTCTTTTGGTAAGCCATGGTTCGCAAATGCTGGAAAATTTGGTAGAGAGGGTTCACCGACACACGCATGCTTCTGACGGTTTTTTATCCTCGCAAGCCTTTACAAGCTGATACTTAGGAGCTGAGCTAACTAATCTGTCGAGGCAGGAAGGACATGGTCGACCGGTCGAGCCTTTGCGTGCGAAAACTTTCAACATATTTGAGGGTATGTGTGACAGTTTCTTATTCCCTACTAACCCCATGATGAAGCACCACCTTGGGCCAACGAGGGATGCCAAGCCCACCCACGCCCGGTGTGGCCTCAAGATCAGACTCGTGTTTTTCTCGACTCTGATCTTGAGGTTCAATCCGCTACTTTGGCCCCAGCAAAGCCGGGGGCGGGTGGAATTCCCGGCATCTGATCCGATCCGAGCGGCCGTTTTGTTCAGTTTTCCGTGTTTCGCAATGTTGAGAACTTCGGTGGAGAGGGTACGAGGGCACGCGAGATGCTACTGAGGGGTCTTACTCGCAACACCACTTGAACACGCTGACATCTGGAGGCTGAGCTAACTGATTGTTTTCAGGCAGGACTTAGTCGGCGGGCCGAGCACTTGAGTTTTGTTTTCAGCATCCCACAGGTATGCAACCGCAATTCATTTCATTTCCCCAACCAACCAGATGATGATGCACAACCCACACCATCGGGCCATGGACGGCTGCCAGCCCACTTTGAAGACCACATCCCCCTTGCTGTTTGGCCCCAGCGAAACGGGCAACAGGTTTCCCGGTGGTTGATCCGATCCGAGCGGCTGGAAAACACCGCGTGACAGCTCGCAAATGTTGAAAATTCGGTTGTCCCAAACCTCTAGCACTGACGGTTACCCCTCCGCATTTCGCTCACGCAAGATGACATTTGGGACTTGCGCTAACGAGACCAAGTGTCGTTTATCAGCATTAAAACTTGGACGCAAGTGCATCCCAAGCACTCTAAGGTTCGTCCAACTTTTCTTTCTTTCTCCCCTTTCCAGCATCGCGACCGAATGATGAAGCCGTTTGCATGTGGGCTAGGATAGGGTCAGTCCGATGACGCCCATTCTGAGACGCCCACCAAATTTGGTTGTTGAAGGTGGATCAACGTCTCATCCGAGTGTCAGTCTTCTGTCGCACTCATGATGACAGCTCTATGCATTTAGCTACTGACATTTGTCGCTTCTGGGCCCCACATGAACATGGTTATGATGTTTGTGCTGAGCTGACCAAGAGTTAACAGACCACCGTTGCCTATCGGCCGCCGCCGTTCATTGCCTGTATGTGTCATTTTCCCTCCCCTTTCCTTACCTCATCCGGATGATGAAGCGCAACGGCATGCGGTTAGGAGTATGACAGGTCCCACAATCCCGCGGCATAAGATCCCTGCTGAGATCCCTACCATAATTTAGCTGTGGAGCAAATTAGTTGTTGAGCTTGCTTAGGAGCGGAAATCTCAGACTCTGAAAGCCGAGTAACGCTGCTGAGCCTGCTATCTGACGGACATCGCCTCACTTTTATGACCACCTGCACAAAGTAAGGACCCGTGCTGACTTGGTTACAGAAACAATCAGACCAAACACGATTTCTCGGGCTTCCTCCATCACTTGCAAAGTATATCGATCCATCTTTCTTGTCCATTACCTTCTTTGTGCCATATGATGAATATTGTTCAAACCGAGTCGACGCATGTGTTGTCATTAGTCGTTTTGTGTCGCTCAGGGGGTGCCGAGCTCCGAAGGGGGGTGGGTTGGGGTCGACGATGATTCCTGAGGAATCCCTAGCAACTAACCTTAGATAACTGATGGGCATTGCTTGGACACTATTCTCAATCACTACAGGTCTTGACGTCGTGCTAACCGTTTCTCTCTTCCCAGATCCGACAATGACAGGTCCCACTTGAGCAACATTCCACACATGTAAGGCATGTCACACATCCCCCCGCACTCTTCCTTCTCAGCCACATCGCAATCACGAGCCATCCTCTCGTTTCTAAGAGTTGGTGCCTGTTTTTTGTTTAGCCTTCAAAGGCCAACAACGAAGTAAGACAGGGGCCAGGGTCTCTGATTATCATTTATGACACGAATACTCCAGTTGACAACAGGTCGGGACCTACGCTAACTTGTCAACTAATTATAGCTAAGCAGGTGATCATTTATTCGGTAGCATCGGCGACACGGGGGACAAAATGGTTGGCAATTTGTGGCGAATCAGAAGGTTTACAACTTACAGATCTTTAGTGAAACATATCCTTGTGAAATTGCAACATGTATTTCTATCTTTCCGGATATCAATCTCTGTGGTTGGTGAACACGTGGAAGCTCTGCCCTCAGAACATGAAAAGGATAAAGAAAATTGAGAAGTAAAAGACGAGTATTGGAGGTAGCAATACCTAGTCAATGCAATTAGATATCGGCTTATAGCTGGGAACATTGCCCTGTAGTAACCGCCTATGGCAGAACAAACGGAAGGAATCTCTCAGAAACAGGTTTCTGAAAGGAAAGTGAACTACCTAAGTAGCGCTGACCTCGTTTTATTAAGACAGGCGAGCCGTCGTTCGAGAAATGGAATGACACATTGAGAATATGAAATATGCTTGTGATGAGAGCAACCGTGAAATTAAACAAAGACAATATCGAGACCCAGGAGAGCAACTGGATGCTTGGAGCTGCGAGTCGCAGGCAGTGGAACAAAGTACAGCGCGTTCTGGCGCCAGAACTTGGGGCTCAATGGTACCTAGTCGAGGGCTGCTCCGCACCTTCCGAGCGTCCGTCCACCTGGGTGGGCAATGGGACCTTAGCGCCAAGCCTTGCTCCATTCGCCTCCTTGCGTACTCAAGCCTTTACGCCCGCACCTCTGGGTTATAAATCGTCGTCCGACCGCAGTCTCAAACCAGCAGCAGCGAGATATAGAAGCCAGTTCTTGCTGGTTTCAGACGATCGCGCAAGGCCAATCCAGAGTTCAAATGTAAAATCGTTGTATGTCCCCGCAATGCCTATGGGTGATTCGGCGATACAAGCAACACAACCGAACCGAACTCGAGCAAACCCGTGAGCTATTAACAGTCAAGATACTGGTTATGGCGTATTACAAAGCCTCACTATGCCGAATGGTACAATCCGGCTGGCTGTGTGAAAGGACATGGCAAGGCTCTTGTAGGCGGCGCGCCGACATAGGGGTTTCGGACTCTGGGGAATGCGAACGCATCGGGAATATCTCGAAACACTGTTGTGGCCGCGGAGAGATTTGAATCACAGGTTATTGCTGTCAAAGACAGCTGTCTGGGATTGTAAAGGGAAGCTTTAAGTGTCTTATGTTTCGGGCAACTCGCTTAGAGAGGCGGACCTCTTAGTCAAGTAAGATAGTCTGACGAGCAGGTAGGTAATCACAACATGTCTTCTCCTACGTTGTGGGAACCAAGCTAACCAGCAAATAGTGTTCTATATTCAACTTCCCCCAGAAGAGCGAGTCGGGCGATCTGGAACGAAGAAAGATGGTTCAGCGAGATACGCGAGACGGGCGACTACTGCAACACAACACTTCAACAGTGGGCAAACATGGGAAGAGTGGGAAGAGGATAGGAGGCATCAAGCAAATCAGATCAGGGCTGAAAAAGTTCGCTGTTGGAGACAATCTTATCGTCCCCCTCCCTTGTCAAGTTAGTGACGTGGTCAGTCTCTGGCAAGCGTCGGTTTGACAACTGCGCGAAAGGAGCTTCAGAGCATTAGGAATGGTCGCAGGATCAAATGGACGGGACACACGGACGGGAGGGGAAAGAGCATATACACGAGGGTGGCGTGGTGGTGAGCTTGGCAAGGACAAGCTTAGCTAGATACGGTGTTATACGTTTGATGCTGCTCCCTGCGTTTGATACCACTCCCTAGGTGCGTTCATAACGGGTTCACTATTGTTCTGAGAAACCTTGACAAAGTGTTCAAATGAGCGGGGTGGAAGACGACGAACGCCGGGCAGCAAGTGCGTAATAAGTAGGGCTTAAGGTGCGTGCAGCAGGCCAGGAACACTGTCTGGATTGCGCAAGGGGTAAAAAAAATGAAGGGGAGCCAAATTCATTCAAGCCGCCGTTGCTAGGGAGGTAGTTGAGCTCACTTCTTACAACACGCGTCTCTGCTAAACAACCACGCACCTTTTAACAAACCATCGCCTGTTCGTCACGCCGCATACTGGAAACTATTCCCTCAACTCATTTAACCTCACCATCAATAACTCATTGACTTCAACATAACAACATCAAACGACACTATGAGTGATATTTTCTCCGGACAGCAGGCACCCGACACCACCGGAGCCCCCTCTCGTTCTCGTCCCGTTGCCGCCACCAACGGCAACGGCGAGAGCCAGGAGGAGGGCCGCGCTGTTGTGACCGCCGAAGAGCGCAAGAGAAAGGCCGAGGAGGAGCTGCAGAACGCCGCGAAGAGGGTCGCACCCTCGCCTAACAGCAGCAACAACAACATCGCCTCCTTCAACGGCACCAGCAGCAGCAACACCATGCCCTCTTTCAACAGCAGCAGCAGTAACAACATGTATGCCCGCCTCCCGCCTGCCGCATTTTCCGTCCTGCGCCCGAAGCGCGAGGAGGAAGTCCTCTGGACCCGCATCCTCGGCTTCCTGACCTCCCCAACCGACCCCATGCGCCCCAAGCTGACCATGCCGTACGCGATGTGCATCATCTGCGGCGACGAGCTCGATATTTCGGGCATCAAGCCCACCAAGCCCGACGTGGTCCGGGTTCCCGGGGTGGTCCTGGTGCTCTGCGACCACATGTTCTGCAAGCAGTGCTACTTCAGGCACGAGCTGTACTCGGCGGCGAAATACCGCCGGTTCAGTTGTCCTGTCTGCAAATGCGGCAAGGATAAGTTCCGTGAGAGGGGGCGCTGCCGGTGCGGGTTCCCTGTTAAGCCGCTGCCTACTTCGCGGGTGGTGGCTGGCCCGAGGGGCGATGTGAGTTCGTGGGCGGAGGCGGGGGTTGAGTTTCCGTGCCGGCGGCATACGGGTAACGAGGAAGAGGATGCGGAGGACGATGACGAGGAGGATGAGGAGGAGGATTGATTTGAGTCTGTCTCCGGTATGTTTGTTTGCGAGGGTATGGTACGATGCGTGCTTGAGATGTGACGACATGAAAATGAAGGAAACCGATCCCGCGCGAAGCGAGCCATGGATACCTACCGAACGTGACGGGAGGCCCAGGCACGGTAATCGTTGTTATATTCCCAAGGAATGCTTGGTTTGGCTACCGGTATATGTTGCGAGGATACCTAGATAAAATGCGGGTCAGCATTCTGACTGACATCAACCCCAAGGAGCACCAGGCACTAGCCGGCGTCGTCCTCTCAAGGGATGCTTGGTTTGGCTTCTGTTATCTGTTGCGAGGATTATACAGTACAATGCGCGTCGCGGTTCTGACTGACATCAAGTCCAGAGGGCACCAGGCACCAGGCACCAGTCACCAGACATACACCGCGTTATCCTCCGGGGGATGCTTTAGCTTGGCTTTGGTATGCGTTGGGAGGATATGATATGATGAGCGTCGCGATTCCGACATCGACCGAAGGCTGAACCAGGGATTGGATGATATCAAGACAGGGAAAGGGTTGGGTTAATGAAGGCTTGGCTTGGAATCATGGGTTGCCCTGCCACGGCTCGCGTCTGAGGTGAGGAGGAGGTGTTTGTGAAAATACGTAACGAATGAAATAAAACCTACGAAATACTAAGATTGTGCGGTTCTACTCGTCGCAGAGGGTACGTGTGTACTTATGGCAAGGAGATAGGCTACATGTAGTAGTACGTTAAGCATATGCGCACATTCATGAGTGTTAACTGTCATCATTGGCCCTTTCCGCAATATCGGGGACGGTTGTTTCCGTCTGCAGTTACTATCTATATACGGGTATCTTTACTCCGCCGCCACCCAGTTCAACCGTGCTCGCATTTATCGCCCATGATCCCGTCCAAAATCCTGACGTCCAGTCGTCAGGTTCCACGTCGCCATCGGCACCGCTCCCCGTCCTGGGGGTCCTCCATGACGGCTTCTTGCTGACGGCGCAAGATGGCATCGAAGTTGATGGCGTCGTTCATGGGCCTGAAGTCGACCCTGCGGGGGTCATCGGGTGCGTATCCGCGGGCGTCGTACAGCCGGCTGGCCTCCTCCGAGATGGCTTGGGCCACAAGCCGTTGGGGCACGTCGGCGATACTTCTGGCCAAGTCGTGGGCTTGTTCGAGCATGTATTCCTTCCGGCAGTCGCTGCACCCGGGCGGGATGATGGGCCGGCCCAGGGCAATCTCCGGGATTGTGAGCGGGACGTTGTCGACGCATGTGTTCTTGCAGCCGAGATAGGGGAGGAAGACAACGGGCAGGATGACGCACTGGCAGCGGCTGGCGATGAAGCCTAGCTCGCGCCGGCAGACGGGGCAGACGACCTTTGCGTTTTGTTGCTCATCGGCGTCGGCGCAGAGTTGGCTAAAGCACTCGGCGCACATCATGTGGCCGCACCACAGAACCCAGCCGTGCGTCACCTCCACGTCTTCGAACAGGTCGTGGCACACCGGCACGCTCTTGATACTAAGTTCCCGGACTTGGCAGGCAGGGCACATCATGTAGGGCACTTTTCCTTCGAAGCTGCCGGGAGACTTCATGTACTTTTTGACCACGTGCCATAGGGACTCCTGGCAGTGGTCGTCTCGGCCGAATGTGGGAGGAGGATGGCCCGTGAAGCTAATGTCGGTCGTAGGAGAAGGGGGCAGGCGAGGGACGCGAGGTGGACCAGGTGGGAGAGGCAGATGAGCTGCCTACGGACAGTCCCCGGGGAATTTCAAAGGGAGATGACATTTCGCAGCCTTCGCAGATTAGAATAACGCCGCTGAGAAATATACGAGTGCAAAAGCCGCGGACAAAATAAGGAATGCGCTGAGAGCCCGGTTGGTTCAGGTCGGGTTGAGGAAGGAAATCTCAATCTCAGTAACTCATAACTGGATTGACATTGACTGACTTTTACGACAAATACAATTTTTCCAATAGTCCAATAAGCTCTGCTTCTTCCGTACATTTTGCACGCATCTAGCTACAAAACACCGCCAGGGTTAGAGTTACTCATCACAGGAAAAACGCATCGTCCCATTGTCGTCTCCACTTATCGACGTCAACCGCATCAAGAGCATAAATCGCATCAATCGCTCTCGCAATAGGCGGGGACAAACTGATCTACAGAACCTTAGCCCTGTATAATGATTTCTTTCCGCTCGAGTGACAACGGAGCGAAAAGACGCCGCAGAATTTTGTCTGGCAATCACTAGCTCAATGGTCCCTCGAACAAAACGAAGCGGTGATACAGGGTATTCAGCAGCTGATATGTCGATTTTCTTTCGCGCAGTGGTGCCAATGTTTCCCTTGCTGTGCATAAGTGGATGTTGAAAGTCCGTTATTCTTACTGGCGGAATGTTGGGCTATGAAGCCAGCTGCATGTCCTATGCCGGTAACTGGCTTAACGACATAAGTAACTGCGGCTGGAGCTCACCAAATAAAAAAGACAGCAACGCAAGGCCGAACTTTCTGCCTGCATTACCAGGGTTTGTAACGGACAACCAAACGGACTCCAAATTGACACACAAAAGACGTCAGAAGGGTACGAAGAAGGACGGTTTGGGAAGAGATGGAGGGGCTATTGAGCTCCAGTGTTGACACTTACCTGGGTAGATAACGAAGCGCAAAACACCCCACAAAAGCCCGCAGAAAAGTGGTACAAGGGGAGTGGTATGCGATTCCAGTCTGGTGATTTGTGTGCAAGCTTACGGACCCAGCGATGGCTGCGTGGTGTTGGGGTAGGTCGTAGGAGGAGAAATGAACCAAAGGTTTCTGGGAAATGAACCGAGGAGATCAGGTTGCGTTAGTTAGGGTGGTACTCATGCATATTCAGAGATCGCCCGTTGTGGGAGGGGACTGGGAGACGTCGGGAGCTGAACAGACAAATCGTACGATGTCTTTTGTTTTCTTCTCTCTTTTTTTCTTCTTTTTTTGGTGAATTGGGACAATGACTGTTACATCCGATAAAGATTCTATACCAGAGACGTTAATGGCCAAATCCTAGATTTTTCATCAACTCTTGTATCTTTTGGTAAGATCATCCGTCAACTCATCCTGCATCAAATACAACTTTGGAGAATTGTTGAAACTTCTGTAGTAGGGACAAAACTTCAAAAATCCCATGTTGACGAAAGATGAGGATGTCTGACTCCAATGCCCGTGGCTCAGTCAAGCAGACTTCATTGTTGATCATCTGGCATACCAATGTCAACGTTGGACTTTGGGAAACAGTCACTTCTGTACCAAACACCTACGATTGTATTACCAACGTGTTGACTCCATTAATTTTCATACTCGGATCACAGGTATTTTCTGTTGTTACGGAAGTTACTTGGACGGCATGTAACAATATGAGCAGCTGAATATGAGGTCAGAAACTTTGGCGATGTTTGAAAATCAATAATAATATTAAGACAAGCGCAACTACTACCACTTCAGTCTCTAGGCATCGAACTCTCTAGTTCAAATTTAGTATTACTTTTTGCCCTCTCGAGAAAAGTGTCTTCTGTCCCCTAGAGTCCCTAGCCAAAATTCTTCTTCAGCAAATAATTCTGGTTCCTCGTAGCCATATTGATAACCTCCAGCGGCACCTTCAGGCGTTTCTGTCTAGAAGGTCGTCATCGGTGGTCGGGTGAAGTCCACGAGTGTAGACATTGCGATTGCCGTTGATGCGGGTTTTGAGGCACTGCTCAATTGACTTGGTATGAGTCGGAGGAGTGAAGACCGCTGGAACTGCATCCAAAATGGCAGGCTCCAGCTTCTGCGGTTCCAGAAACTCTTCGTCGAAGTGACATACAGCAAAACATATACATGTGGAGGAAGTGCTTCCGAGTAGCACATAGACCGCTGGAACTACAGCTGGAATGGCAGGCTCCAGCTTCAGCAGCGCCAGAATTTCTTGAAAGTCCGCGGGAAGAAATAATTCTCATGTCCAACCTCTCTTCCTCAGCGGGCTGGGAAGCCCTCGGAATCACACCCGAAAGGGTGATGTGCTCCGGCGAAGGAGGCGTGTAGCTGGGACGAATGGCAGCACTTCGTGAATCGCTGCCACGCCCAGATGTGCTGGCGAGGGACGAAGTGTCGGCTTGTGTTTTTTTCATCGCTTGGCGGCGACTCAGAGGCTGGATCGACACCACTCTTGAACATGGGACAAAGCAAGTGTCTTCTCGCACGGAGAGCTCGACCAAGATGGTTGGCAGTGTTCAAATCATCTTTTGTTTCCAGTTCTTTCTTTCCCTCTACGATGTCAACCACTTTCTCAACCACTTGCAAGGAACTGCCACGAGGAGGAAGGAGCTCATGAGCATGGATTCACATCGTCGGCAGGCTCTACACGCCACTCTGATTCTCGATGCGTTGCGATTTCGACGATCCGAAGGCTCAGCGTGTTGATCGACAACATCCGGGATAGCTGGATGGATGAATGTTGTGTTGAACTGGGCAATGATGGACGGGTTGTGGCCTTCGGCGGGTTATTGACTAATAACCGACATCCAGGATAGCTGGATCCGTGGAAGTTCTCTTCAACTGGGGAATGAAGGACAGCTTGTGAAAGGCCACACATGCCGGAAGTGTCCTGGAAATGACACGCTTGCATTCTTGCATCAATTCTGGGGTAAACCTGTTTCGGGACGACAAGCCCCCATTTGTTAGCCTAGTCCATCCAACGAGGCCGGGAAGGGTTGAGGACAAGATCGTGGCAGTACGGCGGGAAGAACGCCTACACCACAACTTACTTCTCGAATCGCCACATATTCGGAAGGTGCGTCGATACTCTGCTGGCTGTTGGATTTGCGCCTTGGGCTCAAATGCATTACAAAAACCTGCCAGGCTCATGCCTTTCCTCCTCTCACCTCCGGATTAGTTCACGCCCTTCGCTTTTAAGGTCTATAACACTTTCATTCCCCTTGAAGGCCATGCTCAATCTGGCCCCCTGGCTTTTCCCGAAGGTACACATCCTGGCCCCCAGCCCCCGTAATCAAGGACATGTGCCAACCTACCACACGCGTTGAGAGACGGCGTGCGGGTGATGATGTAATGGATTTGATAGAAACTCAGCCCTTACGATTTTTTTAAGTTATTCTTTCCATTGTTCCTGTGCTCATGCAGTTTGTCCCTGCGTGACTAGGTATGATAAGGATACAACGTCTAGCCGCAGTCTGAGGCTGTTTCTGTTGGGGATCAACCCAATGTTGTTAGGGAAGAACATAGGCCTAAAGATAAACTGGGTGGACCATGCAAAAGAAATGTTGACGCGCCGTAATCTCCATTGTGCCTACTTTAATCATATTCCTGTCATAAAATATTTCCAGCAGTCACAGCCCGCGAGGGGGTTGCCTTAGCTGCCGTTCCCGTCGAACTGGTGCTTTCCGCCCAGAACCCTCATCGTCCTCCCACAACAAGCTCAAAGCCAACAGATAACTTCGTTCACTCATGTCCGTGTCTTCCTGTCTTCCTTCAAGTTCCAAAATACAGCAACAACCGCCTGAGCGGCTCGCCCAAGCCTGGCCTCCGCCTTCCTATTCCTGTTTGACCTGAATCACCAGCTTACCAGGACACTTGCCGGCCTTGAGAAGAGCAAACGCCTTGGGGACGTCCTCAAAAGGAACAACGTCGTCAATCACAGGCTTGAGCTTACCCTGGACAATCCACCCCACCAGCAGCGCGAGATCCTCGCTGCTGTGGTGGATGGTGAAGAACTCAAACTTCCGCTTGCCGCCACCGAGGAAGCTTGGCAGCAACATGCGCGACGAGAGCGACTTGAGCGACTGCAGCGTCGGCGCGCCGCCAATCTGGACAAACTTCCCCTCAGGAAGGAGGAAGTCATCGGCCGCCTTGTACAGATCCTCAGGTGTGCCGACGTTGTCGACGCACAGCATGTACGCCTTGCCGCCTTCGCGCAGCTCCTCGATGAAGTTGACAGCCGTGTAGTCGATGACCTCGTCGGCGCCCAGCTCGCGACAGAGCGGGATCTTGGGCGTGCTGCAGGTCACGGTGACGTGGCATCCGAGGATCTTGGCGATCTGAATGGCGAACGTGCCCACGCCACCCGACCCGCCGTTGATGAACACCTTATCGCCGGCCTTGACGTTGGGCGCGATGGCCTGGTAGGCGGTGATGCCGGCCACGCCGACGGTCGACGCCTGGTGCGTTGTCACGCCGGCAGAAGGGACGGAAGTGCAGACGCGGGTGGGAGCGGTGACGAACTGGCCTAGGGAGCCGTGCTGGGACGGGTCGAGGCGGCCGCAGACGAGCTCGCCGACCTGGAACGAGTCGACCAGGGGCGTGGTCTTGACGACGCGGCCGCAGAAGTCGACGCCGGGCGTGGCGGGCGAGCCGACGACGGCGCGGAAGATTAGGCCGAGCTCGGGCAGCTTGTAGTCGGATGGGTTGATGCTCGCGCTGATGACTTCGACGAGGAGTTCGGTGTCGCGGCCGCGGACTGAGAGCTTGGGGAGGGGTACGTCGTCGTTGAGAACGAGATTTTTCTCGAGCCCGCCGTCAACAGATGCGTATTGCCACGCCTTCATAGTTCCGGATGCTGGGGAGGCCATGAACGTGTGGGTGCTATTATTATTGCTGGTGTTAGCTTTGAACGTTGACGTAGATAACACTAGGGGCCTGGCCCTGAGATAATGGCTCGCAAGTGTGACGACACTTGACCAGGCTTGAGCCGATTCTCTGCAGCTAGTCCTGACAAAGCAATCAAGCTAGACCGCATTAGGACACATGCAAGACTCGTCTGCCCCGCACCAGAGGAAAGATGGTGTGCTGGCAGCCGTACAGAAAGCAGGGGTTCTCGGACTTGTTTCTTGTTACAAAGAAATACAAGAAATGGAGAAGAAAGGGGACTAACTTAGCAAGACAGTCAGCACGGAATATACCCAAAAAAATCCCGTTCTCGTCATGTTGTCACCGTTGTAGGTGTCAATGTACTTTGAATCTTGCCTTAACTTCCAGGCGGGAAGCCAGCTTGGAATGCCAGCCAATCATTGCCCCCTGTTCAGGACCCCACTCTCACCAGAGTGCTCGCTTTTTAAGGGCTTTCTCTTTTTGGGGGGGCCGGTCTGAAACCTGAAACTCATCACCGTGGTCGTGTTTTTGATGATACCTGGTGGTGCCACTGATCGCGACATTTGCCTTTTTTCTGGCCTGCAAAGGCTGAGATAAACAATGCCGCTGTAGAAGCGGCTTTCGACGCCGGCTATAAGCCGTTCAACCTAAATCAGATGACCAAGGTTGACCGCGAAGCTTATCTGAGCAACTTGGGCGGACCGCAGCCTCCTTCGAGTGGCCATGGTCAGGCGAAGACGCCCTTTGCTGGGGTCGCCCACCCCATCCCTGGCGAGCTGTACCTCGGCTACTGGCCACCAGAGGAGAAGCACTTCCCGGTGATGGTTCTTCCAGACGAAGACGAGTTCGGGCCCGCGCGGCCGCCGAGGGGCTGTCCGGTCTTGCCTGGGCACCCCGAGGCGGTTGTGGCGGTCGTCGATCATCTCTCTCCCCAGTCAAGTCAGTTGGACCTTTGGGTTTGCCTTTTCTAATTGAATGCTAACCAACTGTCGACTCGATGGATAGACCCTGAATCCTCCCTTCTTCGACGGAACAGGAACGAGTCTGCATGGTGGTTCGTTGGCCTCGGCCTTTGCGTAAGTCCATGCTCGCAGTCTCCTTCTCTTGACTCTAGGCTGGCTGCTAATCAATTGTCCCGACAGTCAACGACGTGTCCTAAAAGAGCTGCCCTCCTTCTCGAGTCGTTATGGGTTTCAATAATGGCTTACCGCCAACGCATCACAGCCAAACCCCCAAAGGCTCAGCAAAGATGGCCGTTTTCGGTCTACCATCCTTCATTCAGCTGCCACTGCCGACCAGCCAAGTTTGGTTGATGGCTAATAAGACATTTGACAGCCGTCGATAGATCCTGCGTGTTTCGGATTGGGGCTTCTCGTCGTACCACCTCCCAATTCACAGCGCCGATCCTCGCCTCTGTGGATCACGGTAATGAGGATGGCTCAACACCCGTCTCCAGCTCAGCGTTTCAGAACTCTAGACTATTGCTCACAACTTGATTCGAGAGCTGGCGCTACTCTCTACAAATGTGTGGGCTGCTTCGGCGAGATCCTAACGCGCCTTGCAAGCGCTGGACCCAAGTCACTCCTGGTTGAGGCCGGCGATGATCACGGAGCCAGCATCAGTTACACAGTCCCGGCGTATAGCCTTCAGGTGTCCGAGGACGAGCATGCTTCCTGATACTTCTTCTTGCGGCACTACTTCAGCAACATCCGACAGGCCCGAGATTGAAAGACCAGTTACGACAGGAAACGGCAGCATACACGGGACTCCATCCTCCGGCCGGAGTCAGAATTGAGGGCGTTCTCTATCCGCGAGCCAGCACGCTCGGTGGGTGCACAGCACGCAATGGCATGGTTGCCTTCTACCCACATCAGTCCGATTTCCAATATATGGCAGCACTCACAAGCGACAACACCTGCTCGCCCAGTAACATGCGCAGGTTATTCACCAAGTTGGCAAAGAAGCAGTATGGGCCGCCCGCCGACGAATTCTGGTCCATCCTAGCCCCACTCTGAAACGGCTCCCATTCACGGTCCACAGCTGCTCTCTGTCGTCCTTGGAGCCACTTCGCCTTCGGCAACCTCACCGAGCAGATCTTCAACATCGAGAGACTGCTGGGAGGCGACATTAACTCTGCCTCGCCCAGACGCGACACCCACCCAGCCATGCACCGGGTCCAACATCCACCAACAATAGAGCCCGCATTGGCAGCAGAGAGTCCGCCACCCGCAACCTTGAAGCGACCAAGGAACATGACTGGTATGTATCTTGGCCTTTTCTCTCAAGTTTATTATATGTCGACGAACTAACATGATGTGGCCGGTGGACTTGGGCAGTCCTCAAGACACACCTGCAAAACATGGACGAGTCCGTCAATCTCCGCAGCGCCAACCCCTCGACGTTGTTGGTATCGCGTTCAATTACTTTGAAACCGGCTCAGGCGGTTCCGCGGCAGATTTACAAGCCTCGTACGAGGACGTCAACCTCGCTCGTGATACAATTCGTCGGCAGCCTGTCGAGACGAACGAGACTCTACCCGGTATGGGAAAGGAGACGGAACAAGAGATCAAGAAGCTCATGAAGGACGGGGCATGAGGGCTGCAGCACGCGAGTTTTACGTGAGCGATTGGGGCGGATGGCGATTCGATGGCAGTGCTGGATTCCAAATTCAGGGTGCGCAAGAGTAACTGGCCGCGGGTGGTTGATGCGTCGGTGTTCCCACGTATTCCGGGCACATTTACAAACGTATCTACATAATTAGCGGCGGAGACGCCGGCAGAGGATATTCTGGGGAGGTGATATGACAATGAAACCATTCAGTTGTACCAAATCGCCTGTTTATATCTTCTCAGGTCCTTGAGTTCCCATCAACGTCTTTGTGCATTTCCTGAACTCCTCAACAACTTCAGTCCGTGTGTCGGAACCCCATGTTCATCAATGTTTGATTGCTTAAAAAGAATGATCCATAAACGGTTAATGACGCCGTATTTGATGTAGAACAGTTAGATTGGCAGGACAGCTCCCTGACACGAACTTACGCCGAGCAGTCGAGCACGAGCGCTCACTGAACAAGACGCTCGCTCGACCAAGGTATCTACAGGCTCACGGTCAGCACACCACAATAAATTAAGGCGGATTCTCATCAACCAGAGATTTATTCTCACAGATATTCCCACCATGCACTTGGACTATAAGAAAGATTTGGTATTAAGGCAGTAAAATAATGCCCCACGTCTAAATCGACTCTCGTTTTGTCATCGGGCCGAAACATGAAGCGCCTGATCCGCCTGCAACCTGAACTTCCTGAAGCAAATGCTGTTCGATAACTTCCTGGGTAGGAGCTACATCAGTACTCACAACTTGTTGCCTGGCCCAAGAGCCGATGTTGTGGGCCATTGGTCGCCTGCGGCGTTCGCTGAACTTGTATCAGTACCATCGGGTCGGTTCTCTTTGAGCTCGGGGCCACCCTGCTTGGCGGCACCGGCCGAAGGATTGGTGTTGAAGTACACCATCGTGTTCTTCGTTCAATCTTGGTTTGCTTATCCAAAGAGCCGGACCAAGAGGTGACCACAGAGGTTCATTATGTAAAATCGCCCAGTTCCACTGGAGCAACTCCTCAATGGTGTGCTAGTACTGGAGCATTGCTGCGATTTTGACCCCCGCCAAATATCACACAGCGCTGGTCCCGCAGTTTCGCTGTTCTTCTGTACTCGTCCGGAGACAGGTTGATATTCGGTGGCATTGGGGAGCTTCTTGCGGCTGGGCTCGTCCGAGCTAGTGGACGTGGAGGGATCCTTCCTGGGGCGAGGTCTCTCTTTGAGTATTCCTCAATGGTGTGCTTTTTCCTGGGCGTTGCCGACAGGTTCTGGCGGCCGAGGTCAGAGCACCCGGGAGTTCTAGCGGCCCAGCTCGGAGCAGCAACTGCCCGTAGTAGCCCGGCGCCAGCTACAAGCTTAGTCCGTTTCTTGGTCGCGAGTCATCGTTTTCTGACAAAATGGCCGCATACGCCCGGACGGCATATGGGCCCTCGACCACCGCTCCGCACTCGGCCACCGCCTTTGCTCGGGACACTGACTGGGAGAGGATCGTGGCCAGGATGCGGGAGCCGAAGAGGGTAGCGGCAAACTTGGGTACGGAATGTCTATTTCTTTGCCAGCCTCTCATCTTGAATTGATAGATACAACTTCAAGCAAATACGGTCTTCCTCTGAGGATCCGGGACCCTGGTGTACCCGCTAGTGGCAGATCCGGCGCTGTGCGAAGGCCGATCATACGTCGGTGACGGGGGCTGCAGCTCGTCACGGCTACCCATTGGTGAAGGTGGCAGCACTGCAATCCTGCTTGGTCGGTTCGACTCGGCTAGTCGGCAGACTGACAGGTCCCTCCTTAGTCCCTTCTGGCCATATGCAGATTGTCCTCTCCTTACTCCAATGGCACCCAGTGGATAGGAGTCCAATCTCCGGATCGATATAGGCGCATCCGCCAGTCCCATCTTGTGACCGATAAGCTTCACAAGCGGTTGGAGCGTGGCCAAGCTGCCAGCTGTTATGGTGAGAGCCTGCTCCACCGTTTTCCAGATTGCAACGTCGGTGGTATCCATCAGCAGGTCGACGTCGATGTTGTCAGGCAGCACGCTCATGTAGTAGTACCGGACGACTACCGCCCCACTCGCACTGGTAGCGACAGGTCAGGTTAGTGTCCCATTTGCTCGTCATCCAAAGTGAGAGAAAGGATATGGTGCACGTACAGACAACCCAGGGCCATCATCACACTCAACCCGACCCTCGTTCGTATCCTCATTTTCAGCCGCGCCACAATGAGCATCGGCAGCACCGCCAGCGTAAGGTTGGTGGTGATGCTGAACGCGCCGAAAACGTAGCCGGAGTTCTTCAAGGTCGTCTGGGTGAAGCAAGTCCCTCTCCCGCTGTTCTTGTTCCAGAAGTAATGGATGGGCGTGCACTGGAACATGGCAAAAAAGAAGTATACTGTGCTAACGACTGCCACGATGACCATGGTCTAGTTTATGATGCGCTTTTGAAGGGGACTGAGGGCGACGCGGAGCAGGAAGAAGCCAATCGAGAACTTTGTCAAGGCCATCGTGATGGTATAGGAGAGGTAACACAACCACCACATCTGGTTATTGACATGTCAGTCAGTCGTCTGGCCACAACTGGACTTTCCAGACATCATACCAACATAGCTTTTTCCTACGCACCCTTTTCAACACGTGTCTCATACAAGTCACTGCTCATGCCGTATACAATGCCGGCGAACGCGAAGGCGGAATAGAAAGCGAAGGTGACCTGTTCCAAAGGAGGTCTTCAGTTAGCCCGAGTGCTTTCTTCAGCTAACTGGAGGCGAAAGATCACCAAATCAGAAGAGAAGAGAAACTTACCATCGCCCAAATCATCAGCCAATCATCCTTTCCAAATCCCTTGACAAGACGTACTCTGACATAGAAACGGAGGCAGACGGTCACCAATGACATCACGAAGGACGCCATGTCCACTCCGAGGATTTGGTGGTGCGAAGTGATCGTACCAGGCATCATCGCGATGGGATCCATTGACGAGCGCCGTGCAATTCGATAAATGACAGCACTTGGCTCTTCACAGCTCTTACAGGTGGTGAGGAGGTTGGGGCGCCGTAGGAGATGGGGCAACAAGACGTAAATACTGACGGTACAGGAGATGAGTACGTGGACAAGGCGGAGAGGTAACAAATTCGAGCTTCAATATTGTTCGCGCTGGAGTATGGATTTGAGGACATATTCGAGCCCCAGCACTATTTGCTTTGGATTGTGAGCTCCAGGATTATTCGCGTTGGATCGTGGATTTGACGTTTGGACGATTCGAAAATGGAATCACCAGTATTAACCGGATGTCTGGATGATCGGATGGGCAATATACGAAGAAAGAGGCATCGCAAAGAGTTCTAGACGCAATCAACACGATAGATGCAATTGCAGAACGGCGTTGATTTCTTTTGCTAGTGGCCGGGCGGGAGGCTGTCTGGCAGGAACCCTCCAAAGATGTCAGTGGAAGGCGGGCTGCCTTGGGCATTTTCTTACTCCACCTTGACTTGGCTAGCAGAGCACCCCTGAACTTAGGGTGGGGGATGACAACCAGGAAGATTTGCGATTTCTACCGCAAGCCGGCAACCGCTATAATTCCAACTGATCCCAAATTGTAACAGTGCTGGATCGGATTACTACAGGCTGCAGGTGCAAAGCCACTATAGAGCACACCCATGCTCCCCGGAACGAAGTAAATCAGACCTGTTCTAACCTGACTCCCCTACGTTTTCTCTGGTAGGACCTAGGGGTAGGTCCTGACCAGAACCATTTTGCGGCCCGGCACCGCTATATTCACTGAAGGTTTTAATCCATATGACGTGTGAGTGCTCACTATATTCACCCTCCGCTCCCATTTCCCTCGGGTGCCACAGATGGGACTGCCGGCTTACCCAGTAGACAACCCAGTAGACAGAGACGGGATCAAGCCGAACCCTCCGACATTTTGCTTGCCATCTTGTACTACAGACCCCCCAAACCACGCTGTGGGATATATCTGCAGTTTTCAGCCCAAATCAAACTGCCATTAGCCCCGTGAGAATTCGGTCTTGTTGTTGGGTGTATTCGCAATCAGTGGCCATATTCCCTACATATACCGTAAGGAGCAACGACCGCAGCGAGAGACCCGCCCAAACCAGCCTCGTGTAACAGGCCCCAAGGACGGGCTTAACAAGGCTGGCGCTTTCTTGCTCCATGCAATGCACTTGCACTATGGCTCCATCTCTGCCAGCTGATCCGTTTAGACAGAAACTCCGAAAAGATCGGTTGCAATAACAGCCCAACCATTCAAAACATCCCCGCCTCACGTATTTTCGCTAAAGAAAATTGACCCCTTGGCTTTCCAGCTGAGGGCTGTGACGTTGGCAGTCGATCATGACGAGGTACGGTCCAAACGCGTGACGCGGGGTTAGGGTGTTGCTGTGTGACGTCCTGCATTCCAGCCAGTCTTGGAAACTCGACAGGCTGCACCGATGAACTCAACCCCAAACAAGCACTTTTTACACCTGCATCCCCTACCAAAACAAGCTTCGCCACTTCAAAGAGACAGGCGCACGGTTATCGGTCACGCGGGGGTTGGTTCTGTGCCTGGCTGGCCAACCCGCAATCAACACATGCGCTGCATGATGCGCCATCTTAATTCCCAAAGACAGTGACGAAGTTGACCAAGAATGCAAGGAATTCGCGGCTACGCTTTCGCGTCTCGATTTTTATAAAACAGCTCCCTCCCCAAACCTGTCGCTCTCACTTTTCATTTCCGATCACTCTCTCATCACCGCAACCTGAGCCCATCAAACAACATCACACACACCAGCCAGCACAAGCAACCGTCTCTCTCAAAAACCAAGAACAACAGAGGAATGTTCCCCTCACCGCTCGCTCTATTGACGCTCATCGTCGCTGCCGCCTCCACGGCCGTCATCGCAGCGCCTGCTCGTGCCGATGAACCACGGTGCCCGGTCGTTCCCGCCGAGTTCTGGGAGTGCTACAACGACTGCTTGTACAAGATCTGCCTCGGGAAAGATGCTGGCTGCATGCTTCCTTGCGATAGAGCCTGCAGTAAGTACTGCCCCATTCCAACTGCTATTTTATGAGTGCTAATGTTTGCAAAGAGGACAAGTGGACCCCTGGCTGCGACCCCGGCCCGTTCTGAACGGCATGAGGAGAATGAACGGCGCTGTGAGGAGGACATGGAAGGGAGTTGATGACTCTCCACGCGGATTACAAATCCCATCGCGGCAGTTTAGTTTCGGACGGCTTTCATGTAGGAAGGCTCATCTCATGGCGCATGGTGGCGGACTGCACGAAAACATGGCATCAAGCAAAGGGAGGATAGAAGCCGTGACTGGAATGGCGAGCCATTAGAGAGTATCCCTTATGTACATAACAAACAAACAAGGGGTACACTCCCCGACACGAGATGCCTGCCCGTCTCTCATGACCTGCCGTCCGTGAACATCAGTCTAACCAAGTAGCCTGGCATACAATACCCTTCTCTTCTTCCCCTTTCTTCGTGCAGACGGCAGGTAAGAACTCTTCGCCGACCAGACATCCAGGCGTTCGGAGTACAACTTCGGGTGTGCTATCGGGCTCCTCTCAACTGAATCTATCAACTTTCCACAAATAAGGTCTTCTCCAATATCAAGTTTGATCTTCAATGATCCATCTGTTAAGCTTGCCCGCCATCTGGTAGCAACGAGGGCCTTTTTGACAACTCTCGACGAGAAAATATAGGCCAGCAGCGGCATGTGTGTTTCTTTGTATCGGACTGGGTACCTGCTACGTAGGCTTGGGGCGTGTTCGGAGCGGACTTCAATGATATGAGGGATTGGTGGAGGAGACAAGAACGTACTGTAATACTAGTAGTCATCTGGCTCACAAGGTACTAGATTGACATAGTAGTAGTAGATACCAAGTTAGGCCAAGTCTTAAATGGATACCTCGAAGCAGAAACCCAACAGTCCCTTCCGCATGATGTGTGGACTCATTGGCTCTAGTGCTACGTCTCGTAAGCTCGATGTACGTTCATTATCTCGCGATCATCTCCACTCAGTATTGGAGAAACGGTACTGCTGATGCTAGGAGCTGGAAAAGGATCCCTGAAAGTCCGGTAACGCTTGCGTCACAGGCATTGTGGAACCCCTCGGTGTAGTTGCACCTTGGGGGTTTGAAGCAGCAGAACGGACGCGAGGTTTAACCTCACCAACTCCGGACTGGACCCCAGGGTTTGCAACTTGAAAATGTTCGCGCACCATATTGCCAGTTCCGGACCGCTCGTGGGACTCGGGGAGGTCCGCGCACAGCAGTAGTTCCAGACCGCATCCGTGGTCTTACGACTTCAGAAGCTCCCTGCAGGTCGGCAGATGGGGGAGTGAGGCTCGTGGCTTATCAAGTGGGTGGTTGCCGGCCTACAAAGGAGCAGATTTTTACCATCTAATAAGTTAGTCTTAGTCATCTAATGCATTCCTTTAAGCATATAATCTTGATCTTCCATTCGACGGCAATAGAGTCGTTCATTTTCAGCCCTTCCTCAGTGAAATTAGCAGGTTCATATGTATCCCGACTAATGCATATATACAGAGGACAGTAAACATCTTGATCTGTCCTTGCTTGACCAAAACCTTTTTTGTACCTTTAAACAGTACGAGTACTGGTCATCATGGAGTGTATTACAGTTGATCTAGAGCCACTTCCGGTCATACGTGAAGATAAAAATCGGGAATGACTGGCCTTACAGTCCTTTACGCATGGTTCAAGAATCTCACCGGCTATTGGGAGAAGAGGATGAAGCCGCCCCGACACTAGAATTTTCTAATAACCCAGACACAAGATGGTACTCTAGATCCTGTCATCCTCGTTTCCGTCCCACCAACCTCTTCCCCGCGTCGAATCTTCCTCTCGGACACAATGACGATACCTCGGAATTAACGTCCTTTACTCTAGATACCATCGATATTCCTTTCGACTTGAGCTGTACTCCCTGGGGCCCAGTCATTTACACCGACAACTGGGTCGAGGTTACTCATCTCGCCCCAACCTCCCCAAGGGAGCGGTGCTCAAGGGGCCTGTCGGGAAACAGGCTAGAAAGCAAGGCGGATAACAGGCTGGCAAATTGGAAGCAGGAGGATGATGGAGGAGGGGGGCCAAGCAGCGGAACGGGTAGCATGCTAGGGAAGAGGGCAGGTTGGGGAGCAGGGCGGAGAGCAGATCGAGGAATAGGGTGAGACAAAGGACAGGCAACAAGCTAGGGAAAAAGGCAGAGAATGTAGAAGTCAAGTGGCCAGCGGGTCTGAGTGACTTGAAGGGCCGCTGATAGCCCTTGACAGTGCTTCCTAAGGTGAGATCGGCACAAATATCATCAAAATTAGACGTTTGAACTATGTTCATGGGCTCTAGATACCTGGTCGAGTTTAAATCAGCTGAAAGGAACAACCTGAAATACATAAACTGAGCTTTAGAAATGTTAATCTCCATGTGAAAAGTTGACAAAGTTGCCCAAAGAAATTCAGTTAAAAATTGACAGATGGGAAGATGTCCTCTTACTGCCGTTATAACTGTACCACCAACAAACGCCGCTTTGATGAAGCGCTTTAAAAAGGAATCTATCTATAAAGGTTACCGTCATGTGCTCCGTTCGCTCCACCCAAAGATTAACGCCACCTCACTCAGCCCCCCCCCCCCCCCCAGCCCGACTCTCCTCCACCAGTTGCGCAGCATGTGCTGCCTCGAGACTCCTCAGGACTGCAGTATGTCCTTTCTTATGTGCCAAATCGATAGCCTTCTCCAAGCCTGTGCCGTTGGTCGTAACGCCTCTCGCCTTTAATCGTAGCAGCATGTCGACGATGGGCTGGCTCCCACTCTGGGCTACCGCCTCGATTGCGTACAGGCCGTTCATAAGGGCAGGCGGCTCGTTCACGTCTGCGTAATGGAGGACAAGCAGGCATGCCACCACGACCGCTCCACTCTTGCACGCGCATTGTAAGGCCGCGAACCCGCAGAACGCTGCTGCGGCGCGTTGGCATTGGCTCCCTTGATGAGGTGCTCATGCTGGAAGATTTGTCTTCGGGATAGGGAATCAAAGATGGCAAAAGAAAACGGTCAGGCGAGGATAACGCGTTGAATATCAGATTGTACTATAGAAAGTTGGGGGATGGAGAATGGCAAAGGAACACGAATAAAGTAAGAATCGTAAGTTACCTCGCGAATCGCAGGGTGTATTATGTTGCTGCTGCGAATCTGGTCCGTCGATTGCAGGTCTGCCAGGCGAATGACATCTGGGAAAGAAGCTGCAACGTTGACCAAGTGAAAGAATGCGAAGTGGTTCTGCGAAATAAATGCACATTCAACAAAATTTTCACTGGCGTTTTTGTGCGCAGTTGGCTTGCAACTTTTGACGTGTGCGCTGCTATCATCCTAGCTATCAAACACGGCAGGCACGACCAGAGCAGATTAGGTGAGGGGCTCAACATTTGGAGGGTCGGAATTTGGCGAACTTCTTCAGTGACATCAGATGGTCCTTACCGCTCGTCTTGGAAGGTCTTTGAACTGATATCGGATTGTTGATAGCACTGTTTCCGGAAGGAGATCGGGTCGATTTGGCTACACCTATTCAAAAGATACCCTATCCTAGCCTAAGAAATGAAGAGAAACTGATATTGGATGGCAAATAGCAATCTTTTATGAAGGCGGTGGTGCCAACTTGCCTACGTACAATTCTGAATGACCTGCACACCGCTTGTTACCTGGATTCTCGTAGAAGATAACGAAATAAATGGAATGGAACATGATTCGAGTACTCCCACTGGAGGCTTGCAAAGCAGGTCCTTGAATTCGTACACATGTCCGCCACGCAAAACCTTTGGGCGTTAGAGATAAACTCTTAAGATGTGATTCAACGACCTTGTTACAGGCAATTTCTGTCAGCGAGGCAGTCGGATATTGTTTCGCGTCCTAATAAGTAACAATATATAAGCGGAATGCAAAAAAGTGATTCCAAATCTGTCTATGGCTGAGACCAGTGTCCCCAAGCCTTGGATGGACACTAAGGCCGAGAAATTCTTAGATTCGTATCACCCCAGAGACTAGAGTCTTCATCAGAGGGATTACTGCAGAATACTCCAGTTGGTAGGTGGCGGGGAGACAACTGAACGGCCTCAAAAAACAAGACAGATTACAGCAGTGCTAGAAGAGCTGGTTTCCTTCATAATAGGCGGTGTAAGGTCATAGGCTCGGATGAAAGAAACTAGAATCTGATTACCCACGGCGGCAAGATCACTGAATATCTACTGATCATGGTGAGTGTATAAAAGGTCAGCTTCGATGCTAGTGGTCCTCGCCTATGCCTAACTGTCCGATTTCGTCTAGGGGTCAGGGTGCTACACAGAATAAGCCAGACAAACACAGTGTGAGAGACCGTTTTTAACGTGAACAACTGATCGCTAAATTCCACTGTTAAAAAACCAGAGGAAAAAGAACCTCGAGGACTAAAAGGACAGTCTGCGCCTGCGCAACTTCATCTCCGAAAGTTACCAAGCAGTCTCCCATCTCGCACCCCCTATTATCTCCCAACCTACCCAGCTAGAGCTCTACACACTACCAGCCAGTGCTCACTCGACACCATGGATGCCATGACTATCCTACTCTTCATCTTCCAGATAATCCTCATTGTTTTCCTTTTCGTCACTGTTGCGACCCTCCTCTTCCTCTTCAACTACGTCGACTACCTGCCCGTGATGTTCTTCGTCCACGTTCACGGGCAGTTCACCTTCAAGCTGCTCCTCGCCGACACCGTCATTATCTCCGGCCAGATCTACTAGGCCTTCGTCGAGCTAGTCTTCCTCTTTGTCGGCCCCGTCCTCGCCGCTGTCGAGATCCTCGCCGACCCCAACCCCGCTGCTCCCCAACCGTGGGCACTCGCCCGTCTCATTCTCTTTCTTGTCAACCGCGGTGGTGACGACCCCCTTGCCCACGCCCAGGCCGCAGTACTGGGTGCAGCCGTCGAGTTCGACGTCCCCGCCGCTTAGCTTGAGGACGTCGCTGAACATGTCGGCCGACTTAGCGCAAACCTTGGCGAACTCGGCGCTGTCCACACCGCTGGCCTTGCACCCGCCCCTGCCGCCCAGAGACTTGGGGTACCCGATGCTAAAGACGGGCTTGCCGGCATCGAGATACGACTTTGCAAATACGTCGCAGAATCCGCCACTGCCGCCGCTTCCACCGTCCTGCAGACCCTTGCAGCCCTCCAGTACCGCGAAGTCGAGCACCGGGGCTACCTTGGGCGCGATCTCGGGGGCGTTCTTTTGGCCGATCAGGATCGGAAACCCGCGCTTGCTCGTCAGGCTATGCGCATATGTGGCCAGCTCGGTGATGAACTTGATATAATCGGTCTGCGAAAGGTTCCAGCCAGTCTATAATAATCCCCATCAGCCGCACGTTTCTTTTTTCTCGAATCTGGACGACGAACGAATGGAGCATAGCAACTTTCTGGAGCAACAGAAGAAAGGAGAAGAATTCGAAAGAAGACTTACGCCGTTATCCCCGCCCTCGTCGATGCCATATCCATCGATGTTATCCGGATCAACACCGTCGCATCCAAGCTTCTGCGCCAACGCGATGCGGTGCTTAATCAGATCGCGCGCATCCTGCGACTTGATGTCGATCCAGAACTCGCCCTCGAAGCCCTTGATCGGATTGGCGAGAAGCTTCTTGTGGGCGGGCGTCTGCCACACAGAGTTGAAGTCGCAGTCGCTGGTCTGAGCGAGGCCGGCGTTGAAGTAGCAGATAATGGTTGCGTCTTTGACTGCGCTCTGTACACAGGCAGGGGTTGTCAGTTCCAGAGAGGCCAACAAATCTTTGAGACGGAGGAACATGCAGACATACGCGGATGTGCTGGATGATGGCCGGGTTGCGCTCGACATGGTACAGGTCGATGTCCCAGACCAGGGCATCCGTCGGGGCGAGGGCCGACTTGGCGGACAGCGGGTTTTGGATCTCAATCTGCCACTTCACGCCAGGCACGAAGCCGGGAGGGGTCTTGGTGGATGGAGCAGCCATGACAGCGGAAACCAACGCCTGCATGGCGGCAAGGAGAAGGAGGTTGATGGCTTTCTTGGTGGCGGCCATTGTGGAGGGGTAAAGGTGGTGCTGGGTTTCGGTTAGGGAATTTACTTCAAGGGATGGAATGTGTGCCTGCACTTGGGCTTAAAATGAACAGAAGAGAAAGAAAGCGTGTTGCTGAAAGAGACGATGAAGGATCACAATGAGTGAGGTGGGATGCTGGTGCATGGGTACTCTTATGCACCAGACGACCAAAGGACACGCCGTTCTCAGTCTCTAATTCGTCGTCCCATGCCTTCTTGGCGGATGGCCATGTTCATCGTCCCAAGGGGTCATCATTGCCAGCATGATGAGGACTTGAAATAAGAATGTTGCATCTGAACGTCTTCTTGAGACAGTAAAGAGATTGCACCCGAATGTCTGGGACCTGCAGATATCGGGTTGCTGCGAGTCCAATTAAACGTTGAAGCCACAACGGCTGACGTTGGCAGCTTGGGTAGGGGGAGTAGGGGCGGCTGCAGGGCCGATGTTGTCATTGTGGCGCTGTGAACCAACAGCTGTCCACCGGCAAATCAGCCGACGCCGCGGTGTTGGTCGCTTCCTCCAGCTCACAACCCCGCATTCTGGGTTGTAAAAGGGATGAAAGACAGAAATGAAGTGCATTCACAGCAGCCCTTTTAATTCTAAATCATATTAGCCCAAACATGCAGTCTAGTATATCCATACAGATTCAGTTCATCATTCGCGTAGAGATCCTTTTTACGCTGTGCCTCGACTTAATCGCCCAAAAATACAGGGCAAGCATGCTATTCGCTCATGGCACGAACATAGCGGGGCTTGCCCGTTGATGTCTCCAGCAGGAATCCTTTGCATTTCTGGCATTTCTGGCATTTCTGGCATTTCTGGCATTTCTTAGGACCAGTGTTTCGGTCTTGAATCTTAAATCAGCAAATAGGAAAGAAAACCAACCCTGTGCCCCTGAATGCTACTTTGATCAAGATGCGGCGGGGTTATTGTCCTGGTCTGAATTTCAAGTTTTGAAACCCAGGTATGGCCTACATGGCAACCCGCTCCCCGCACTTTTGTCGAGATGGGCGGGATGATCGAGTCTTACCCCTGAATTCCATCGCAACTCATCAATTGGGATTTTATGGTCTGGCCTCCACGCTCGACCTAGGTGCCCGCTGCAAATCTCCTCCTTGGTTTTTATCTCTCCCTTCGTTCAAGTGGACGGCACAATTATGGAGCCTTCAGGGGAGCAACGCCGGTTTCCTTTCAGATGGAACCGAGTAACTATTCCTCCAAAAACTAACCCCTTTTCTGCCCCGCCAATTCGACCACACCCAGGTTATGCTGGGCACGGATAGGAAAAAGGGAAAGAATCACTTCCTTTGCGACTGTCAATAGCGCATGGCCACGTCTTTGGCTTGACGGTTGGCCCATTTGTAGGCGGGCGATTACAGACAACTATGGAGTGCAAAAAAAGGGGGGGAATGCGGAGAGACGCCACAATTCATTATGAGTTGTCGCCAACTCCCATTATATATGACGGATCACACAAGGGCATTCATTTTGTCATGAGATTAGATGTTTGCCATTGCTGTATTATCGTCGTTTTACTTGCTTCGATCTGATGCTCCGAGTTACTTTGTTGATTTGTTGATTTCACACCAGGCAGCCTGTCATTGAGTTTGAAGGGGGTTTATCACAAAGTTTTACCACATTTTTTATGCACTCATTCCCCATCAATCTAAACTCCAACGCATTTTAGAGCCGATAAGTGGCTCCATGCGGCTCTATTGCTGGCGCGAGGAAATGGTAACCTAATTGACATCTCAAGAATAAATACATGGTGAAATCGAGTGTGCAAATGAACAACACAGTCTCTTTTTCTTCACGCATTTATACCTTCTTGCATTGAGACAAACTTTCATGAGCGGCAACTCCCGTCATGGTGAAGGTGAAAGCTTTCATTGATAAAAGTTGGCTTCAGGTGTCTCACTCAGGGCCCCGGCACCCGAGTACCGGATCGAGATCTGCAAAACCGCTTCCCCCTTTCAGCATCAAAATACCAAGGGGTATTGGAATCGGCAAGCCATGAAACACGCCACTCCCAATATTGCGCCGTGAAAGAAATAATCGGGACGGAGAGAAGCCGAACCCCTTGAAGAAACATGTCTTGAAAAGAATATGCGGCAGCCAATAATGGGAGGCGTGCCCCTGAAAAAAGACGTGTCCGCATCATTGCGCACACTTCCGACGTAGCCAGCCTATCATGTTAAGTACTTCTTCCGACGAGTGGTACAAACATGCGCCAAGACACCGAACGGCTCTCGTGCTCGGCGAAATGCAGTTGTCAGTTCAGCTCAGCTGCCGATGATCAGCACAAACCCAATTTCGCGCAATGCTATCCAGGCTGCCGGAACAGTATAACATCTTCAATATTCAGGTATTGCGGGGTGAATATGGAGGTGAAGATCGACCCGAGACATCACCGAGGCATATTTGGGAACCGACATAAGCATCGCGATAATGTGCACATGGATCACACTGGCAACTACATTCCATTATCGTCGAACGCCAGAATGAGGAAATAAGCATTGGGTACGCGGAGAGAAGATACGCAAGTATGACATAGGTCTGTATATATAAGTGAGATCCCGAGTCTTCCTCCTCCCCCTTTGTACCGATAGAATCATCGTCAAACAACCAAGACCACTCGTTTATCTTAGCCTCCCTCTTTCTACCACGATGCATTGTCTTCAGTCTCTTTTCCCCCTCCTGGCGGCTGCCTCTCACCTTGTTTCGGCCGCACCGAACAACAATGCAAGGGCTGGCGATGTCGTCCAGCTGGCCAGCCCACCCATGATCACAGAGACAGTTCCAGCGTTCACCAGTACCGTCACCACCGTCACCAAGGCTGGGCACTACACACTTGCAGCCCCAGGATGCATCATCCCGATTCTGTGTGGTCTCCAGGGGCCAATCTTCTTTGCCCCAGCTCCCACGGTGACAACCGTCATCATCGTCATCCCCAAAGAGACCACTTATCCATGCGCCACTCCAACGACCTTCATCAAACCATCTTGGGACACCGACTGCGGTTGCACCAAGACCAAGACCTTCTGGTGGACGCCGCGCCCATGCTATCCCGTTGTAGACGCCACCATCTCTGTCACGACCACCACAGAGACGTTAGCTTGCTTGACGGAGATTTCCACCACAACTGAGACCTCCACGTCCACGTCAGAGACTTCCACCTCAACCTCAAGCAGCGCCACTCCCGAGCCCACACTCACATGCGACAAATACGGCTACCTCAGCCAGAACACCAACCTCTACCGCGTCGACCTCCAGACAGGCGCCAACACGCGCATCACCAATACCCTAAGCGGCGAGACCAACGCCATCGGCTACAACGTCCTCGACAACTTCCTCTACGGCCGACAAGCCGCAGCAGGCGGCGCCTTCAACCTAGTCCGCATCAGCGCGGCCGGCACTAGGACCATCATCCGCAAGCTAGACGCCGGCGTGACCGGCAACGTGGGCGACATCGACACGCAGGGCAACTACTGGCTATCCGCGGGCGGCAAGGGGTGGTGGCGCATCGACCTTGTTCCCGGTAGCATCACCTATGGCCAGGTCCTCGAGAAGGGTACGGCCAACGCGCTCGGGTACAACATCGCCGACTGGGTGTACATCCCGAGCGGCGGGCGGTTCCTGTGGGCGGTGGGCAACCAGACCCCCGGCCCGGCGAGGACGGCGACGCTGCTCAAGTTCAACATGGATACCAAGGTCTGGACCAAGGTGCGCGATTATGCCAACGTGCCCAAGTCGACCTGGGGCGCTCAGTACGGCATCGATATCCCCCAAGGCGTGCTGTATGCCTCGGATAATACCAGTGGAGAGATCTGGAAGTTCCCGATTGATGGCAGCGCGGCGACAAAAGTGACGAACGGGCCCAAGTCGGGACAGAACGACGGTGCACGGTGCGTGCTAGCTCCTGCTGCTTAGCTATCGTAGGTGGCTACTCGGTTGGGTGATATAAATGCGCGAATACGAAACGAACCTGCGAAGGCTGGCACTAGGCATGAACTAGCTTGGAGCGTCTTCTCGCTTGTGAACATGTAATATTTAATAATCTCGTATTGAATCAACAATCTTCCTCGCTCTGCTGTCTCCCCTGCAATCTGTCAGCCTAAATATGTCTTTGACCGTTGTGTTCTAAAGCTCTGAGAGGACATCGATGATAATGTTTTTTGGCAATTATAACCCTTCAAACCCCTTTCATAGACTCCAAGATGGCTCGAGCGCCAGCAAAGTCCAGCTCGGCGAGTGTTTCGTCCCAGACCCGCTGCGTCACGATCGTGCCCTCGGGCGTGTACAGGAAGGCGGAGAATCTGTCAAATGCCATTGTTAGCAACAAATCCGTATGAATGTTGTCAGCTAGGAGTCAAGGCAAGCAAAACTTACGGATGGATCTTCCAACTCATTAGAAAACAACCATGCGACTCCTTGCCCTTGTTGACAATCGCGTCGATGAAGCACGAAGCGCCGACCCTCTTGGTCCTTCCCGTCGTGGTGCCAAAGAGCTTGACAGCCAACTTCATCGGCCCTTGCACATCGCGGGCAAGCTCAGTCCCCTTGCACCAGGCGGGATCGGCGAGGTTCACAATCACGTCGTCGGCCGAGACGTAGTCCACCAGGTTCCAGAGAAAAATGTGCGCCAGCAGCTTGGACGAGTGGTAGTGTTCCTCGCGGTCGAAGGTAGCGGGGTCGTCGAAAGAGGGAAGCAGCGGGATGGCGGCGCGGTTAGGGAACTTGGCGGCGAGGGTGAGGGCCGCGCTGACGATGGTCAGACGCGCGGGCGGACCGCTTGGTTGGCGCTTGGCCTTGAGGATTGGGAGGAGGAGGACGGCGAGGAGCATCGTCGAGATGTAGTTGACCTGGAGCGTCTCTTCGTGACCAGTGCTTGCGACGGTGCCAAATGTCAGCTTGATGACACCGGCGTTGAGGAGGGCGATATCAAGTCGGGACAATTGGGACTCGGCGCGGCGGGCGAAGGCTTGGACTGAGTCGTACGAGCTCATGTCGAGGGGCCAGACTTCGATCATCGCTCTAGGATGTAGCTTGCGGAGCGCGGCGGCGGCAGAATTGCCTTTCTCGGGGGAGCGGACTGCGAGAATTAGTCGTGATAGTTTGAGGTCAAGAAGCTGAACCGCGGCTTCGTAGCCTAGCCCAGTGTTGCCCCCTGTGACGATGGCTGTCTGGCCTAAGAGAGTCATATCTGGGGCGGGCCATTGTGGTTTGGCGCGGAACTGGTTGTTGAAGAAGACATTAGGAAAGAATGGAGTGGTTGAAGGCGGCAGGTCCTTGGAGCCAACCATATTGCCGTCTGTTCTAGCAAGGGCTGGGCATATAAAGAGAAGGGGGGAGGAAAAGAGGTGAAAAGGATGCTGTCACTTTTCCAGAAAATGAAGGACCCGAATTGTCCCTTGAGCCGACATATATATACTCCTGCATTGTGACAGCCTTATTGCGCTGTTGGGAGGATTTGTTTCTCTGACCATCACGGAGATACCGGCCCCGTGGAGGCATACCGCGTAATTTGGGAGACCCAAGATTGCCCAGTTCCTCTTGCTACACTGTAACCACCAAGGTGCCCACTACATAGAGGCGGCCAATCATGTTTTGAGTTACCTGAAGGGAGAGCTGGTTATGTAATCCGACCTCAAGAAAAACTCAGGCCCAAAATCCCCAAGGAGCCCGGAAATCCCGGCACGTCACATTTCGCACCGCCCACCCGTCAACAAGCCCCAGCGCCAGCAAAAAGAAGAATCTGACATGCATCAGCCCCGCATGCCGAAACGAAACATCATATCCCATTTCTGGCTTAGATCGTGTCCCAAAACGGCATACAATCTTTGGGTGAGGCGACAATGGATCCAATCCAGTCGTTGCACAGAATCCGCCCACCGAATCCTTCGGTGCTCCCTCTCTTCTCTGCTTCCTCACTGCCACGAATGCGTATTTGTATCTCTTGAGATCACTTGCCGTGTTCAGATTCATTTCTTTGCCGCCCGCCAAGTTTGAGACCCTCCGGACATTGAATGCCGAATTTGGATCAGGACACACGGCGACATGGCTGCAGGCAAAACGTCATCGAGTGAGCAGGTCCGATTCGTCTCTACCATTACTGCCATTGGCGTTAACATATCTTCGGAACAGGCGAGCTGCACTTTCTCGTTTCGACCGGCGTGGAAAAGCCCAACCCTGAGTTACGTAGGTTCATCCGAAGTCATGTGATGCTCGGCAAGAACCTTGGTCGCGCACTCCCCCCTCGAACGACACGGCGGCGAAGGAGGAAAGAGAACGTAACTCCCAGCTCTACAGGCGACGTCGAAGGACTTGACAAGGACCAACTCGAACCCTTGCCTTCCTTGAACTCCCTTTCAAGAACCCACCGAGTTCTCCCGATTCCGGAAGTCCCTCGCAAGTTTGGCTCGAACATGTCATCAATCCGTTTTACCGAGACTATAGACCCTGAGGTTGTCGAGGTTGTTCTGCAATGTTTGTAGGATCCAGCACTACCAATTTTATCCGTCTCCCATTTCGCTGACCCATTTGCGCAGTCTCTTCCATCGCCAAGCAGGTCCTCTTTCCCTTGGAGAGCTGTATCCTCTTTGAGCGACGGGCAGAAGCATGGATTGCACCCCTGACAATAGACCCCGCCTTTCTTCACACCATGATCTTTACATCGCAATACTACTTCGACGCGGTCCTTCCCCAGAGACCTTCTTCTGAGATGAGCCAGCGCTCGCTTCCGCACTATACGAAGACGTTGAAGCTCCTCCATGAGCGGTTCTCAGAGACCGGCGATGAACAAGCGAGACTGTCTTTCACGACTGTAGCCGCAGTCATGGGTCTAACCGGATACGCCCACCTGATGGGGGACACCCGATCTGCGAGGCATCATCTGAAGGGACTTCACAAGATTGTCACACTGAGGGGCGGGATAAGTACTCTGAGGGGTAGCGCCAAGCTGCTTGTTGAGATACTCAGGTAGTACTTTTCTCCCTTCACATCTCCTAAGAAAGGAATTGGCCCGACTGACCCCATCCACGACAGGTGCGACATAGGCATGGCCCTTCACGGCGGCACCGAGCCCATCTTCTTTCACGAGGCGTCTGAGCCATTCGTGGCCTACCCAGACTTGACACCATTCCTGGAGTTGCAACGAGGCTCCTCCAGCAGCGATTCATTCTGCAACAGAGTCGTGCCCTTCGAGGACATGAACGATGCCCTTGCCCGGGCTTGGAGCGCGATGTCAGAGTTCTGCACTTTGATCAACTTCGCTGCCGAGTCCAAGCAGTACGTCACCACAGACATCTTCTTGGATACGATGGCTTCCGTGATATACCGCCTTCTCGACATGCGCTTCGGCGTCTGCTCAACCGACGAGGCAATCTGTGCTGGACTTCTCGCCTTCTCGTGCAGCATCTTCCTCCAGTGGAGACAGCTGGGCTCGTCCTACCCAAATCTCGCTACCACTTTGAAGGCTTGTCTTTTGAAGCTCTCTTATTCACAGCAGGCATCTGCGCGACAACAGCTGTGGATCTTGATGGCCGGACGCGTGTCGGTCTTTGGCGCAGACGATGATGCTTGGTTGAGGCCGTTGTTGCTTGTCAACATGGGGTGCTGCGAGATCACCTCGTGGAGCGAGATGCAAGAACTGCTCCAGTCGTTCATGTGGATCAGGATGGTGCATGAGAAGCCAGGGAAGGCAGTGTTTGACTCCGCGATGGCATGCTTAAACCCCAACCCTGAACAAGATTCGAACACCCGTGGGGAAATGAAGATGGGAACAAGCTTCGGCGCGGAAAGAAGCCTCTGACAGCCGTTGGGAAGGGGCTAACGGAACGCAGAGAGTGGAATCTCTATTCTTCTTCCTTTCTCCGCCATCTTTCTACTCCTTAGGCGCTCATGTAGGGAGGCAGCTGCGAGGACCTGCTCGCTAAGCTCGAACAACAGCGAGATGTGGTGTGCCTAGGCAGCCTTGCCCATTGAGCTACCCACTGCTAATGATGCTGAAATACACAGCGGCTAATTCCTGCCAAAGAACAGAAGGTGCCCTTGTTGGCAGAGTTGCGAGCCCATATCATGCTGCCATTCATAGCCGATCTATCAGCCAGTACTCACGGGCGTCATCGTCACTGAGATTCATGTCGCAAGCTCTGAATCATATGAAGCCAGTTGTATATCTCCCAGCCAAACACAGCAGTCCTGCCTCCGTCAGCACGGTGGACAGTGACCAGCACAAACCCCAGTCACTGTTCAGGGTTCCTTGCAGCCAATACCCATCACGATTCCGCTACCCTCCCGGAGAGCGTCTTCGCTGCCATACAATCCTTCGCGGCACTTTCACTTCCTGGCCATTGTCCCAGACAATCGATCATTAACCGACAACCCAGCACGAACGACGAAAACTTCAATCCCCTGTGCGTTCAGAATCGGGTTACTCTTCAGCGAAAGGAAAATGGGCATTAAATCCATGAACACTCGTGCTCAGACGAGCCTGACGACAACTGAGCTAACCACGTCTAAGAATGTTGAATTTCCTTGACAGGTATTGACTGCTTTACAAGCCCCAAACAATACCAACACCGGCAGGACCAGCATGAATGGCGGAAGCGGGCATAGGAGGTCCGCAGGGTCATGTACATATGAGGATAGTTAGTTGTAATAATGTTAAAAGCCGCGAAGTATTATCTTTCCGTCAATCGTGATCTTTGTGGCCTGATGTTCAGTTTAGATGCCCGATCATCCTCTCCTTATGCTGATGTGTAGAACTGGATTGTAGATCTTTCTGGGCGAAACATTTCACATAACTCAACGCCGAGAAAAATAAATCATTAAAGATGAGAGATGAAATCATCTAGGGAGATGGGATCAAAAATATGGACTAGCCCGGGATTGAACCGGGGACCTTTCACATGCTGTCATCTCAACATTGCGAAGCGAAAATCATACCACTAGACCACTAGCCCTGTAATACTGATATGCAACTAGACGGATCCACTACATCATGACGTCCGCCTAGCGAAGGAGGGCAGGTGGATTTGACTTTGTCATCATCCGTGATATTGTCGAGATCTTTCGCAAGCATGGCCTCGAAGTTGCCTACACATCTGTTTGAAAATAGTTGACCCATATTACCCATCCCTGCTGCTCTATGGCTGACACTCTGATAGATTGCATTGCCCCATACCAAGTAGCTCCACCATAAACTATTACGCTATTTTCCTGTACAATGACACAAAGTGTCTCAGCAAAACCAGAGATCGTTTCCTTGACATGATAACGGTTCCTCTTGTCATCCTGATATACAGCTCTATGTCCGCCCCTAGCTCCCTAGCTCAAGCAGTCTGGAAAGTATCTCCGCCCCATCGGTACGCTCGATTCAGTCTCTGCTCATAGATAGGGATAGAGTATCCCTCGATGTGAGACTTGTGCGGGCGGTGGACCGTGAACGGCTTCTGCGCGGTCATAGTAGCTGGGGGTAGAAGGTATACATCGAGCCAAACTTTGGCATGACAGTAAAGGCCAGCTCGGCCAAAGCAGCCCCAAAGGCAGCCCAGCTCACCGAGCCACGGCCAAGGCCTTGTTACATAGACTCGAGAATACCTCGGCTGTCGATGCGCCGACTTTAAAGGTCTCGGCCGGCTTAGCTGGCGTCTTGTCCAACTCCGGGCTGCTCTTTACTAGCGGTGCGATCTCGAAGGCGGACGAGTCGGACGGGCGGGTCTTTCTCCTTCTCCCTGCGCTGTTTGATGCGCTGGTGAGGCTGCTCTGGGATGGTGACCGGCGGGGCCATGTATGCTGTCTTGGCAAGCTTGGCCTTGACTTGCTCATGCTGGCAGTCGAGATCGGAGAGGCACTCCTCGATGAGATCCTGATACAGGAAGCCCATCTTTGTGCCGGCCTTCTCCACGACGAACTGCTCAAAGGTATTCAGAGCACCCTCAGCCATGCCGGGCTGAAGAAGATTGTCAATGGGGACTGCGAAATCGCGGAGGTCGAGATCCTTCTTGATCTTGTTCAACTCGCCTTCCAGGCCCTAGGACCGGGATACAAACATCTACCCTTTCTTCCGGGAGATGTTGGGCATCGAGATGACTGGGGACAGGTCGTGGATGAATCCAATAATCACGGCCAAATCGCACAGAGCATCGGCCTCACTCTCCTCCAACTTCTCTCGCTTGAGCGGGTGAGAGGTGTGCAGGTCGCTCAGCTTGGTGATTCACTCCACTGCCTTTGAGGGTGTCGTATCCGGTTGGCACAGGCGTAGGGTGTAGTGGAGTTGGGGGTCCGATCAGGTGAGGTCCTCGGGCTTACCCTTCATGGTAACACGCGCATTAACGGCCTTGTTGTAGGCGTTCGACATGCGCTTGAACCACTTGTTGCCGCCCGAGAAAGTCTGGGCCTGGCGTCTGAACGAGCTCTGAGCGCGCTCGTACTCCAGGTTGCAGATGTTGGACAGCTCTTGGAGAATGATGGGTCTGAACACCTTGTCGTCAGTCGAACCAAGGAGCTCGAGAAGGCGTCTGAGGTAGTTCCAGATTGCGGTTTGCTTGACGGCGTCGTGGACGGTATCAAAAGCAGCAGCGCTGATGTACTTGTCGGCATGAACGGGCAAGGACCGGCCCTTCTCATCGGGCAGAAGCTGGGACGGGTGAAGAAGGAGATGTTGACCCCGTGAGCGAGCACAACGGGATGCGAGGAGAATAAAGCCAGCTGTGCCTCGAGCGCATTCTTCTGGTCTTGGGCGATGGCAACCAGCTCTGGAAGCGACTGCTGGACTGGACGTGGCTTGAGGCTGAGTTTGGAGACGGCGGATGCGAGCAATGCCTCCTCCTTCTAGGGCGCTTGCTTTTGGTCCCGGGTGCTGGAGCCTTGCTCCAAGATGTCATCGATGATGATGTTGAGAGACTGCAGCAAGTAGACCTGGCGATTAAGGATCAGCTCGCCGGTTGCACGGGGGACGCAAACTTCATAACCCGTCGAGTTCATCGTTTGGATGGTCTCTTCCAATGCGCGGCTGTCATTGACGATGTACTACTTGCCGTACGTCTCCTCTTCAAGGAACATGGTCATCTTGTTCTTGAAAGGCTTGGCAGAACGGAGGTTCCTTGTCTGCATCATGCTTCGGATCCACGGCAAGTCTCTCTCGCCACACTGTATCTGGAGGTCGGTGGAGGTGCGGTACTCCAGCATGTCGAGAAGGAAGTCGGCTTCTTCCGTCACGTCTTTGAGATTCCACGCTGGGATGATTTTATACACTTCCCTCACGGAGGCATCTTGAGCGTGTTTCAGCACAACGCCGTCAGCTGCACCTGCCTTCATGCATGCCGTTGCGCTGTTTGGGAGTGAAGGAGCGCCAGAACTTGTCGACAGCAGCGCCATGCGCCGAAGGTCTATGTGGAGCTCTCGCGCCACATCGTCGAGCGATATGTTTGCCATCGTATTCGTGAGTGTGCTTTGGTAGTATTAGGATGCTTAGGTTAGGTAGTATTGTGGTTGATGGGTGTGGTGGGGTGAGCTCTGAAAACCAGGTCGAAAAAGGAAAGTTTTGAAGGCTAGCTCTGAGGTGGACCCTGCGGCTAACCTGTTCAGGTTGTGGGCTCTCGTGAACATGAAAAACCGTTGACGCCATTGGCCGTCATTCACCCAGTTGATTGTTGGATGACTATCCGTACGATGCGTCCAATATTTCACCAGCGGTGTAGGTATTCATAACCTCCTTCTCAGGCTGCGTCATCAGAAACTAGTGTAAAAAGCCGGAAGGATGCATATTAGCACGATTAGGCGCACTTCGGTGACACAGAAGGCACGTTTCGCCAGTTTGTGAAATGATTTTGCAGACCTCTATCTCGCCACCGTAGGTATTGAAGATAACAAATCTGTCGATGTCCGTAATTGTGCCCGAATCTTTAACATCCCGTCCCGCATGCCGTTTGAAGATGTAGTTGGGAATGGATACTCAGTACGCTCTTCTTAGAACAACATGAGGGCCTGAGCTTTTGTCTTTGAGCCAGCCATCACTTTTTTATTGCCCAAGTATTAAAGGCGTTCCATATATGCACAAGTCAAAACAGCCTGATGATGCTTCTAGCAGAGGCCTCGCGCCAGGATTACAACCGGGCTCCCAGTGCCTCAGCGTACATGACCAGAATGTTTCTCGGGAAGTGGAAACTGTATCAATTGGCCTATCTTACGTCAATTCACTTATCAGATTTTATTGTCTTTGGGATTAGGAGTGGTTAGCGAGGTTGTCTTTGTAAGGCCAATGTGTCCTCCCTTCTTTCAAACTCCCTCGAACGACTCACTGTAAGTAGTGCTCTGTAATTACAATTTACTAGCGCTCACGGCGGGGAAGGTAAACGCCGCCCAGCCCCCCAACAGCCCCCAAACAGCCCCCCATGGATGGCAGTCGTCCAGCACCCCCTGAAAAGCGAGAACGCGGGATCCGAAAGCGAGAATCCTGACCTTACCCGTCAGCTCAATCGCATCTGCCAAGGCTTATTAGCAATCCCAACCGGCCGAATCACAAATTCCGATGAATCCGATGAGTCCTTAGACTCCCCAGGTATGTTGCCAGCGGTTACTGAAGCTAGGTATGGGTCTAGCGATTCTTCGCAGTCGCCCCAGGATCCTTCGGTTCTAGTTGCTAGTTCTAGGCCGAAGCAAACACGGGATGGGCGGTGCGCCCTCTCAGGATCGGGCAGTGGTTATGTCCTCAAGCAGCCTGGGATGAGCCTCGAATCCACTCTTGTGGATAGCCTCATTGGCCAGCGACCCGAACGAGTGAAAGTCGACCTGTAGCTCGTCGCGCAAGCCTCCACTGAAGAGTCATGAGAGTGCGAGATACTCGCACTTGGAATGGAGTCAAGAATGGAGAGGGCAAGGAAGTAAGTCTCCCTTTGAGATTCATGAAAAGAGTACAAATAGTCGACGCACATCTTGCCACAATTCTTTTCTCTTGTCTATCCAACATCACATCGACTTTTATCTTCCATCACCACACTATCAGCTCGAACTTCCACTCCTGATCAAAATGCAGATCAAGAACTTCATCCTTAACGGCATCTTTGCCATTGCCGCTCTTGCCGCACCAACCCCCATCGAGGGCGAGTCATCCGCGGCCTTGACCGCCAATTCTCCTCTCGACAAGCGTGCGGGCAAGTGCGAAGCCCACATCTACGTCCAGTGTAAGTTACTAAAGTCACTCTTACGCCCCTCATTTCTCAAAGGCACAAAAATGGTGAACTGACACTTGATCTCCCTCCTTGCCTCAAGACAACCACCTCAACCCCGGCGCGCAGTACCACCAAGTCTGGCACGTCGGCGCCTACAACCCCTCGGGCACGCGCATCAACTATAACTGGTACGGGAACACCATTGCCGAGTGGACGGCCGGCGACCCAAGCTACCAGATCAAGGTCAAGACCACCTACGGCCTGGAGCTCTGGCTCAATGGAACGCCTAGCAACAGCGCCGGGAAGAATGCTCTCACCATCCGCTACGGCTCGCAGAACTTCAACTCGGTCAGCTGCTACGGCTACTGGGCCGCCGGCAACAGTGATGGTACGGCATTTGACTGGCGCTGCAAGTACGACTGCTAGGTTGACGCAGTAAAGTTCGTCAGTTGTTGTCAGCCATGATGGAACTACTAGTATCATCTTAGTGTGCAGTGGTGGTTGTTGGGAATACAGATAAAAAGTTAGTCTTTGGTAGAGGGCATGAGCGGAGGATCTATCAGTTTACTGTCTCAAAATACGAATAATATTATGCCGTAACGTATGTTATAAGCGAGCTAGCCATATAAGCGAGTTAGCCACTTTCCGACGCGACGCGCACCCCTTAATATTACAATCCACACACTGAGTGTCTGAACTGCAAGGCAGAACACCTGGAGTTGTTGGGTTGGGATCACGTAAGAAGGGTAAGCTCTTGAACAAGGGGAATTGTCTGATACACAAAGGTGAATTGCCTTCACAAGTAATGTAGCAGATGAATGTGTATTGCTTACTTGACGAGACTCATAAGGAGTGCTCGACCTAGGTTGTTTATATAGAACGACATTAGATGCGTCTCTGTTGTCTCCGTCAACAGAGACCGCTAAAGCTACTCGGCCCCTGTTGTCTCTAGCGCCAAGGCCCACAGAGACCTCTCTCAAGGTGATTGGTTGACCCATCCGATTGGTGGGTTCCGCCTATCTCCACTATGTCCGCATGTTGAAATCGTGACAGAAGATCTAAGATTATTCGCGAGTGGTTACCCTTATAATAATACTAAGGTCAAATACGGTATCCTTAACGAAGATACGTATAATTTCGACGAGATCGGCCTTATGATGGGTATTATTACCCCTACTATAGTAGTTACTACCTCAGAAGGCCGTAGTAGGGCTAAACAAGCTCACCTACAATTATCCAGGGGGTGAATGCTTAGGGCTGGGCCATCCCGCCATTCATCATCTTAGCTGGGCAATGTCGCCTTGCCAACTATATCAAGAATGCAACCTTCCAGCCACCTGGTGTATTTTAATAACCGATAATGGCTAGATCACGAATGAGAAAGGCATAGATTGGATTAGGTGTCACGATTCTCATCTGCGGGGCAGATCACAAAGGGGGGGGGAGGGACATGGCTGTTGATTGGCTCGAGGAAGCGAACCAATCAGGACAGGCCCGGGGCCCGAACCCTTTGTGTTCGGGCCTCGGACCAAGGCCCGGAGGAATTAAGGAGAAGTCTCGGGCCACCAAGGCCGGGACATACTGTCCCTCTCGTTGTCACTTATATAAACAGTAGGTCGAGCCTCCCTTATGGAGCTTGGCAAGTAAGCAATACACATTCATCTGCTACATTACTTGTGAAGGCAATTCACCTTTGTGTATCAGACAATTCCCCTTGTTCAAGAGCTTACCCTTCTTACGTGATCCCAACCCAACAACTCCAGGCGTTCTGCCTTGCAGTTCAGACACCCTGTGTGTGGATTGTAATATTAGGCACTTCGATTTGCACACAACATCTCGTACGAAGGGCAAATATCAGCTTCTAATCCTTGACAGCTACGATAGCCACTACTCCGAAGAATTCGAAGCCTATTGCTAAGAATACAACATTATTATACTCTATATGCCTCCGCACTCCTCACACCTATTTCAGCCATTAAATATTGGCTGTTTTTCGCTATTGAAGAAGGCGTATAGCCGTCAGATTGACCAGTTGGTGCGGATGAATATTATATACATTAGCAAATTAGAGTTTCTTTGTACGTTTAAAGAAGTATTACAATCCAAACATAGGGTGTCTGAACTGCAAGGCGGTACGCCGTGGGTTGGGTGGTTGAGTCACGTAGGGAAGGTAAGCTCCTTGAACAAGGTCGGGTGGTTGTCTTGATACACACGTATAGAATGCCTTCACAAATAATGAAGCAGATGAATTTATATTGCTTACTTGCCGAGCTCCATAAAGGAGACTCGGCCTATCTGTTTATATAAGTCATGCCCTGCTCTGTGTGCTCTGCTGGAGAGCTCACAGAGCACTGCTCTGATTGGTTCCTCTACCCGGTTGGTGGGGCGCCCTTGGTTCCCTTGTCAGGCTCCACTATGCTGCATCTTAAAATCGTGACAAGAAGCATTTTTTGCTTCAATTATAGAAGAACATCTAGGGGGGTTTATAGGAGCCGGCCTTATACCGTACGACCTAGAGAGGGTAATTTCTAGGTTGGATGTACGCATTCGGACCCCAACACCCCCAGCCTCAAGCCCAGCCACGGCACTACCTTAGGTCTCCCAAACGCCACACAACCCTCGAGAGGCTACCTCACAATCAACGCTTATTAAAACTCGAATTTCCAACCATCAGGGCAGCTCTCCAACCCCTATGCTAACTTCTATGGATCAGTTTACCAAGGGAGCAATGGCAGTAATGCACGAGGTGGCTCTTCTCCGCGCAGAGGTCTCTTCGCTACATAAGGCCAATGAGGGGCTTAGTAAGAGACGGAGAGCCAAAAAGACACGTGTGCGGCTTGGAAGGTCACTTACTGTACAAGAGGTACATGATCTTCTAGATCAGAAGGCTGTAGGGGAGCAGGTAATCCAGGAAACACAACAAAATGGTGGTAGTGTAGCGGCGTCTCGTACGAAAATTCGGTGCTGTGGCGTATGCGGTAAGCCCGGCCATAATTCACGTACGTGCAAGGAGGATGCAGAATATTCTGGTTCATCTATTTCTGATTCAGTTATTGTCATTTCCTAATGTTGTGGTTGTGTAACTGAGGATAGTTGTGGTGGAGCGGTGGAAAGTGGCTGACTCGCTAATATAGCTAGCTCGCTTATAACATACGTTGCTCCATCCTGCCTGTTGCAAGGTTTGATATCTAGATTCGTGGACAAGGGAGTGACATTACTTGTTCAGTCATTCAGCTGCATTTGTACCCTTCCGTACCTGCCCGATTGTGTCTCCCTTTGATAGTTTCCAAAGTTAGTCACTTGATGAAACTGAGCAAGTATTGAGTGCCGAAATCTGAAACCGCCGCTGCCAGTCTCATTGACAGTACACTGTAAGACGAAACGGATGTGCTTGACCCTTGCTTGAGGTCCGTTTATGCTTAAATAGTCCGATTAGATTAACTTTTTCCGGTCTCTTCTTTGGGGAGTTCGTTCGCGTCGAGGGAAGGCCAAATTACCTCCTAACATTCTCACAAAGTCGTACTGAATAACTGAGTGTAATTTATGCTTTATTCGAGCATTTCAGAGGTCCCTCGCATTTTATTATATTCATAGTAAACTGCAATACCGTAAATATAAATCTATTTCAAGATGCCCGCTCTAAAATACTTCACGCATAGGACTATCGACGAAAATTGTGTTGTCTCGGAGACATCAACACCGTTCAAGAACTTACAGCCCTCAGGTGAAATCTGATTTCTTTTTTGCTCAGGCAACGCACAGAATTTGAAGCCCATCCAAATTATTTTCATTCCAGGACTTTTCTGCCAGTGCTTGCGATCCAGCACATAGCCGCCCTCTGTGGCTCAGTCATAATGGGAACGTTGCAAGAAATGCCACAGTACAATTTCCGAGTCTACATCAATCACCTCACATAAACCAAGGTCTTTATTACCTCGTAACAGAGTTCATTACATACTGAACTCACCACCTCTAACTACTCAACCGCTGTTGTTCTATTTCATTCGGAGTCTGCCAGTGGAGAATACGGACCTCGGTGTAAAACTTCAATTCATCCCGAGACGACAGCAATGGAAGAATGGAAACGTCTCGGAAATGAGGAAATTGAGTACACGGGAACCAGGCTGGACTGTCGTATTGCTTTCTGTTTTCTTCATTTTCCCTTTTTTTACATTCATGAAAAGGGTGATAAATTCGAGATCTTAAACACAACATCGTTGAAACTGCTTATACATATACCACATGAAATCAACACCCCCAAAAATCAGTGAATCTAGGCTCATAAAAAACATACCAACTCCACCCTGTGCCACAATGCTGATGACTTCGCACTTTTTATTCAAGGACCAACTCTTTTGCTCTCTGCTCTCGACGTTGTCAACCATCAGTTCTTCACCAATCCTTACACTTATAGGAATCAAGTATCAGCATCGAGCGAGCCCTGCCTCAGCTGCAATTCCAGGGGCTTGGTCGCCAAGTCCCGGTGTGCCGTCGTAACCCGGGAGGCGCTGTGCCTTTCAGGGGGCTCTTCTGCAGCTACGTGGCTCGCTCCACTCACTTAACGCGTGGGGTGCGATTCACGTCACGTCAATGTCCACTCAACGCAACTTTTGACACCGACGTGATCTCGAGATTTGTAGGGAAAAAAGGGGGAAAGGATAGAATCGAAGTGACTCCGTTACACAAAGGTATCATGATCTAAACAGCTATATAATACAAAAACGGTTTGGAGGTCTAAAGAATTTGTCGACTTTGTCGTGCATCATGGTTCGCTTGTCGCCAGATGCTGGGCACGGCAAGTGCGATCTCGACTGCTGACGAAGTCGTCTGAGGTTGCTTTTCGCCGCATTTAATGCAGGTATATAAGGCCCCCCTGTAGTTTGGAACATAACTCTCAAGATCGGCTCTGGCGGCCAACGCTCTCGACCCGGAATCCCAGTCTCTCCATCTCGGAAATGTCGAGAACGCCGCGGCCGTCAAATACCCAACGCGGCTTCCGCATGTGGTAGTGAATCTTCCGCCAGTCGAGACGAGCCTTCGGCACATACTCTTCACCCGCCCCGTAACCCGTCGTGCCCGTGGCCTTCTCCAGCTCGCAGTCAGGGCAGTCCTCTGTGCATGTCGGGAAGGGGTTCAGGCGATCAAGGGGGTCCAGGACGGATGCAACGGGAGTTGCTGGCGTTACCATCCGCTGGAGGTAAGTATGAAGGGCCAGCAGGTCGCCCTCTGTTGGCTCGGTGTGTTCAAAAGGCCGCGGGTCAACGGAGCACGCCTTGGGGCGGCCGGCAATCGTGATTTCTCCTGTCGCCGAGTTCTTGAACTCGTCAAATGCGGTGGTGATCATCACTGCGTCGGATCCTTCGCAGGCGGCATACGCGTTCCCATAAACCGCGACTGGTCCGCCATCGGCCTTCAAGAAGTTTGCTCCAACGAAGCGCCTGATCTCGTCTTCCATCTGGGCGGGGATGCAGCAGGGGTCGAAGATGGCGATCTCCTGCGGTCCTTCCTCCGCCAGTGTCCGGATGATGTCGAGCGCTGGAGACTCCCGGGTATCGTTGGTGTCTTTCTTGAAGGCATAGCCGAAGAGCGTGACCTTCTTCCCGCTCAGCGTGTTGTTGAGGCAGCGAACAACGCGAGCAACGAAGCGGTTGCGCGAGTATTCGTTCATCATGATTACGGCACGCCAGTACTCGGCTACCTCGGGCAAGATCAGCGTCTCGGCTAGGTACACCAAGCTCAGCACATCCTTCTTGAAGCAGCTCCCACCGAAGCCAATGCCGGCGTTAAGAAACTTGCTCCCGATGCGAGAATCAGCACCAATGGCAGATGCCACCTCGTCGACGTCGGCCCCGGTGGCGTCGCAGATGGCTGCGATCGAGTTGATGCTGCTAATGCGTTGGGCAAGCATTGAGTTGGCCACCAGCTTGGCGAGCTCGGAACTGAAGATATTGGTGGTGATAATTCGGGACTTGGGCACCCAGCTGGCGTACACGGATGCCAGTGCGGCTGCAGCCCGGTGACCGGCTGGTGTGGAGCTCGAGCCGATCAGGATGCGATCTGCAGTAAGGAGATCCTTGATGGCAGTCCCTGCAGCAAGGAATTCGGGGTTGCTGAGGACCTCAAAATGGACATTGGGCCGGTGAAGAGAGAGCTATGGCGTGCTTAGACATGCTGATAGTGACAATGCGAGGGGAAGGCTGGACTTACTGTGTCTTGCACTAGTTCCGCTGTCCGGCAGGGAACAGTCGACTTCTCGACAATGATAGCACCGGGCCTGGCATGCTGGGCAACCACAGCCGTCACAGCCTCAAAGGCGGCCATGTCTGTGGCAGACCCTGCGCCAGTGCCTCGGCTCTTTGTCGGGGTGTTGACGGCAATAAGAACAACATCGGCCTCGCTGATGCACTTGGCAACGTCGGTTGTGAAGAAGAGGTTTGGAAGCCGGGCGGCCACTGTCGTCGAAGCACATCCATTTCCTCCACACTGGCTGCTGCCATCCGAGCACTCAGACTCTGTGCAGACGATGCATTGGCGGGAGCCGTCTCGAGCTACGCGCAGAATGTCGTTCAGGCCGGGTTCGTAAATGGGAGGGTGCTGCGAGTTCCAGCGCCGAATGCGCTTCTCATCTCTGTCGACGACTGTGACTCGGATGTGGGGGTTTTGGAATGCGATAACAGCCGCCGTGGGCCCGCCTGCGAGACGGAGTCAGCTTGAGGGCTCGGAACAGCAGCAAGGATCCCAACATATTGCCAAACATGTAGGCCAGCTAGAGACAAGGAGGGAGGGGAGGTCGGCATCATCATACCGACATAGCCAGCGCCCACACAGCAGATGTTGCGAACAGGAGGCGTGCGGGTGGTGGTGTCGAAGAGCGACGAGGACAGGGATTTGCCGTTTGTTCGGACCCTAATGGTGGTATCGGCCAAGTTATCGTCGAAAGGAAGACCGGGAGTAAAGCACTGGCTGCTGTCCGGGGTAGTGGGGGTGGTGACAAACTCCAGCGTCACACTCTCCTCCGAGTCCACGATGGAAGACGCCATGGACATGATGGCGGGATGGGTGCTGCACGACAGCGGCAATGGGAAGGGCAAGTATGGAGGAAAAAGCAGAGCCCCAGTAAGAAGGGGATCGGCGAGATGAACCGCGGCGGGGAGGGTGGATGGTGAGCTCGGGATCGAGCAAAGTGGCGGCAAGGGGTTGCCAAGAAATCTGCGGGAGGACGGGGACACGAAGAAATTTAAGAAGCCAAGCAAGCTACTGATCTGTTCTGCCCGTTCAGCACCTTGCTGGCCAGTGGGTACCCCGGGATGGCTGGCCAATTCGGCAACAAGTCACAAGGATTGGCCAGCGGGCGCAACAGGCCCTGGATGCAAAGGCGCGTCATCCGACTCTCATCTGAAGTGGAAGCGCGTCTTCTCGAACAGGCACGGAGCGCCTCCGTGCCGGACTGTGGGGGGGGATTTGGCGTTGACGGGCGGACCACGGATGCGGTGCTACTGTCACGCCTGGTGCAGTTGGCCAATGGCACAGTGGTGGCGGCCGTGGTTCTTCAGCATGTCCATGAGCAGGGGTGCTGGCACTGCTGTCCAGGACTCAAGAGTCAAGTTTTAAACATCGTTAAACGACAGGAATCGACAGAGATGAAACCGAGATATGCAGGTTCATGTCGAATCAAGTTGTTGTGCTCAGCGAACAAGTCGACCACAGCGCGTCTGATTTTGCTTTCATCAATAAAAAAAGCTGGGGCGAAAACGATAGCCGAATATCGACAGAGGACCCCTGTCCAAGATGCAAAAGGGGGAAAGGTCGGGCCCGATCTGGACTCAGATGCCTCCACCGAAATGAGGCCTCGTCAGCACCTTGGCCGATATATCCGTTGTGGCGCCCCTGATTTCCAGCGACTGCTCTCACCCGGAAACTTCAACGGTGAGGCACTAAGTGGTTGCCAGCTTGATAAGGTGAGCATGCCTATCTCTTCGATCGCCACCCAACAGTACATGATGAGAGGGTTGGCAGCTGTGGTTCGCCGACCAAATCTTGACGCGACGTAACAGTGACATGGCGGTCGTGGCGACGCTGGAAATAGCAAATGTTCAAGTCAGAGGACCATTGCACGAAACAGCCGAACCGACAAAACCGAAATAGCACGAAAAAGTGTTCTTAAAAGAGTCACACATGACAGAAAATGAGATCCGACACTGCTAGCTTCAAGTATTATCGGCAGGCAGATAATCCGCGAGGGTGCTGTCGCGGACAGCAGTCGACATCCAACCGCGACAGGCACGTTGTGCAGATAACGCGACCCGATTTGTGGCGCCTGGGACAAGGAGGGAGGCTTGGCAGAATTTGATGGTGGGCGATTCAGGGGTTTCGTGACCCCGCTATACCCCGCCATTGCCCCCCATCCTGCACTAACGTCATTGCCCGACACTTCAGCTCTGGGACACGCCTTCCCTCGCGAGGCTCTGAGTCGTCCATCATGAGCCCTGCTGCCATTTGGTCTTGGGAAGGTGTGGATGACATGGTGTTTCTGATTGGACTCAACTGGCCGCCTGAGCTGCGACAAAATGCAGTTACAGATCTCACCCGCCATGTGCCAACGAGGTCAAGACAAGGGTTGCTAACGGATATTTCACGAGACCTTAATAAAACCCTACCAAAAGACGTTGTGATATACCGGATACGAGTTTATCACACTGAGTGCTAGTATAGGTCCCGTCAATATAGTATTCTTCCGTTATAATTCCTGATGTGGGGCCCGGATCACGTTCTCTGGACTCGCCGTTTTGTAAGGACAGCAGCCTTGAATGCATATCTTGCGATTACATCCCAGCTCATGACAAGTGAAACATTCCAAAGGTCATGTCTGACAGTCCGGTGATCAGATCCGTCCAGCCATCCTCTGAAAATTCGGGGAATATGCCCCATGTTAAAATAATAAGTGGTACTTTTTTTCTAGTCCCCCACAAGGGATGCCGTATGCATATAATGTGTGTGCGATGTTTCCAAAGTAATTACAATACAAACCAATGAAGACGTAACAGCACCACAACATATGTCCCGGAAGGTGCCTCTTCCCGCACTGGCACCAGACTGCAGCCCGTGAAAACTAAAAATATCTTTCAGATCCTGGCCAACACTGAACGCCATCTCCTACTCGGATTGTTACTGATGACGGTGACATCGTCTCATAACTCCAACTCCTCTCGTTCGTAGCGGCATATTCGGCTTCTCATAAAGATGGCATCAGTCATGGACATGGTCTCGTACTTCGAGTTTCAGCAGCCGCCCGCCCAGTTCCCCGACAGCCTGCAAGACAAGCGCATCCTGCTCTGCACCGAGAGCTACGGTCCGGTCAATGGCGTCTCCCGTACTACGCGGATGCTGGTAAAGCATCTGCGTGCCCATGGCGCCGTCGTCGCCGTGGTTGCACCGCGTCTTGGCCACCAACCTGCGGCTTCGAAAGCTGTCCCGACATGCACCCCATCCAAGATCGGCCGCCAGTACTTCACAGACCTCCGCATCGCTGGATGGCGGCTCCCCTTCAGCCCCGATCTGTCCGTCGTCTACCCTGTCCTGCTCTCCACCCTGTACGCCGAGACCTTTGGCGGCCCGCCCGACCTCATCTACCTCGCCTCCCCTGCCTCGCTGGGATTCCAGGTCCTGCTGCAGCTGAGACAGCAGCCGGCCGAGAAGCAGATCCCTGTCATCTGCAACTTCCAGACGGACCTGGCAGGCTACTGCGCTGTCCTGTTCCCGCCGCCTTTCAACCGTCTCGCCACGGCTACCTTCAACAGCGTCCAGTCCTTTCTGTTCAACCACCACAGCGTCAAGACCGTCTTCTACCCCAGCCGTTTCTCGCAGAAATACCTTGAGAAAATCGGCGTAGATGACCGCAAGCTGGACCTCCTGCAGCGGGGCGTCGATACAGAGCTCTTCAACCCGGCCCACAGAAGCGATTCCCTACGCGAGAAGATCGCGCCCAATGGCGAGATTATCCTCATCTGCGTCGCTCGCCTTGCCGGTGAAAAGGGCTTCGACTTCCTCGCCAAGGTCGCCTCGAGTCTCGACGAGTACGGCCTCGACTTCAAGCTCTACATCGTGGGCAACAACCGCAACGAGACCGTCGAGGCGGAGATCAAGCACCTGTTTTCTGACCAGGTCGAGAAGGGCAACGTCATCTTTACCGGGCTTCTCACGGGAGACGCACTGGCCACGGCTTACGCCTCTGCTGACATCTTCCTGCACTGCTCCGTGTCCGAGACGTTTGGCCTGGTCGTCTTGGAGTCCATGGCGAGCGGCATGCCCGTCATAGCGCGGGATGAAGGCGGGCCCAGTGACATTATCCAAGAAGGCAAGACGGGCTACCTGCTGCCGCCTTCCGATGTGGAGCAATTCGTTGTCAAGGTTGTCCGGCTCTCGAGAGACGCATCCCTGCGTGCCCAGTTGGGCAAGGATGCTCGCCTCCAAGCGGAGCAGGCTACCTGGGCCCGCATCAGCAACACAGTCGCCGTGCGGATGGCTGAGGTGATTGAGGACCGTCAGGCTGAGCTGGGTTCCAAGCATCCTCGTCTTCCTACTTTCGGTCAGTTCCTGGAGGCCCTGATTTCGAGTACCTGGCCGACATTGGGGTGGCTCTTGTTCAACGAGTGGAACCGTGCCTTCATCGCCACCGCACGGATTGCTTGGGGGCTGATTGTCATCCATGCGGTTTGGTTTGTTGTCGGGCTGTATCTCATCTTCGCCAAGGTCGCGATGTGGCAGAAGACTCCGGTCAGGGGCTAGTCAGGACTTGTCTGGCGGCGGCATTCATGAAGGCACAACTTGCTTAATTTCCCGTTCTAGTAGATACCATGTCCGTTCATCGTGTCTTAATCTATATTGGCTTAGTAGTTTACAGTAGCAAAAAACACAGCATCATGGCTCCCTGTTAAAGGTTCACTATTGCAGGTGAGGTGTGAGGAAAATCACCAGTTTGCTGCTTCATTAACCGCCTGATTTTCACTGCGGGACAAAACAAACCCAGTGGATGGTGACACAGAAGGCCGTCATCTTGACATAAGAAGTGTGTTTCAAGAGTCGCGGCTACCCGTGTCCAACCGCTGCTTTCCTGTTTGCTCGTCCAGATACACCACTCAGCAGATATTTCGGGAACCATTTCCCTCTATAGCGGTGAAAAGAAAGTTTTGCGCGAGGTATACGGCGGCTCTGGTTTGAAGCGCTCAGACATGGATGGTTGCAAACAGAACATGTCAGGCAATGAGTCCGACAGCTGTTTGACGCGAAGTGGCTAGGTAGTTTGTCTCCTAATGCCGCTGCAATGGGCCGCACCTTCCGACGTCTTGCATGGAGTCAGGATCTCACAAAATCTAGCGCTTACGCCTTCCTAACACATACCCGCAGCAAATGTCAAATCTCTCGCCTCAGGGATTTCCATGTCGGGCCGCTACACGCGCTGTCCCTCTTCCATTGTTTGGGCCAACTGGCCCTTCTCGGACAATGACATTGGCCCAAGGCGAATTCCGCTAGAATGACCATGCCGCAGGATAGTCTGCCCGTGCCTAAGCCTAATTGGAACAATTTAACCCCCCCACCCCCCGGCACCATTCAATTGAAGCTATCACTAACACCGCCTTCCTGCGCTTTTATTCTAAGGCTTTATATGGTTTAAGACACTTTGTAGGATCATTTTCGTTTTATACAATACGTATTTCAGAGTAATAGGCAAGTAAAAAAAAAAAAAAAAAAAAAAAAAAGGATGTCTTTCTCAACAACCTTTCTCTTAAGACACAGCGGTTCATAGAGGCTTGAGTTGAACGGCTTTGTGTAATTGAAGTTTAGGTAGTGAGGTCGATCTTTGGGAAAGTGAATGTTCCTAGCTCCTAATCAGGCTTAAGCACAGGGAAATTATTCGGCAGCACAGTCATGTTAGCGCAGCCCGCCCGAGGCACATGAGAGATAACGCCACGATCTGTTTTTATCTTCCCCAGTAAGCCCCGCGATTCGATTTTCCTGTTTGTTGGGATGCATTGAGGCCTACAGCTCCGGGGTCTCGTTGGCCGAAATGATTGCCACCGCTTTTTCTTTCGCGGTTTGACCCATGACCTCGCAGCGACGACTTCTGCACCAAAAACCTACCGCGAAACACACTGGTTGTTTGCCTGCAGAGACCCGTTCAAGCGGCCTGAAAACATGCAGTCCTGCGAAATCTGCCTTCTCTCAAAGCCCCCGCCAATGTGGCAGTCAACCAACCGACCGTGTCCAGCAAATGGGCGGTTTCTTTCCTGGCGAGGGGACGGATCGTTTTCTCTTCCAGCTAGGCGCCAGGCCCCCCAACCACCCTGCTGTTCAGCATTTGGACAATGCAGGTTTGAAATGGTCTGGGACTTCACGAAATGGCTTAAATCCCACCGGCCCTCCTCCCTCTTCTCTTGGACATCTTTCTCACTTCAAACTTCCTCCCCGTCCTTGTTCCTAGTACTGCTCAGAACCTGCTTTGTCTGTCCTGACACATCTTCTTCCATTCCCTGTCAACCATGGTGTCGTTCGACAGCGACGCCCTGAGCAAGCTTTGCTCGGCAGACCAGCTCGAGCTCCTGAACTCCATTGATCGCCTCCGCTTGCAGGGCATCAACAACTATGTGTCCCTGCCTCAAATCATCGTCTGCGGAGACCAGTCGTCGGGGAAAAGCTCTGTGCTGGAAGCCATCTCGGGCGTTGCATTCCCCGTCAAGAGCAACTTGTGCACCCGTTTCCCCACCGAGCTTGTTCTTCGCAGAACGCCTCATATCAGCGCCAAAATCTCCATTGTCCCCCATGAATCTCGCAGCGAATTGGAGCGTGTTGCCTTGAGTGGGTTCAAGCAGGAGCTGCGCGGATTCGACAGTCTCCCAGAGGTCATGGAAGCTGCCAAGTCGGCCATGGGGATCTCAACCCATGGCAAGGCCTTCTCAAAAGACATTCTTCGTGTCGAGATCACAGGTCCGAATCATCCCCACCTCACCATTGTCGACCTACCCGGACTCATTCACTCGGAGACGAAGCATCAAACAACATCCGACATTGAGCTCATCCAGGACGTTGTTCAGGGTTACATGAAGGAGCCCAGGTGCATCATCCTTGCTGTTGTCTCAGCCAAGAATGACATCAGCAACCAGATTGTGCTCAAGCTGGCCCGAGCTGCAGATCCCACCGGGAACCGAACCTTGGGCGTCATCACAAAGCCCGATACATTAACTGAGGGATCTGGCAGTGAAGCTTTGTATGTCTGCTTAGCCAAGAACCAAGAGGTCGAGTTCCGTCTTGGCTGGCATGTGCTAAGAAACATGGATTCCGAGAAGGGATCCTACACCCTCGCCGAACGGCATGCTATAGAGGCGGAGTTCTTCGCCAAGGGAGTTTGGACTCAGCTACCTTACGGGTCGCTGGGGATCGACAAACTACGTGGTCGGCTCAGCAAAGTCCTCCTTGGGCAGATTGCATCCGAGCTCCCAAGCTTGATTGAAGAGATCGATGCCAAGTTTGATGTGTGCAAGGGAAAGTTGACGAAGCTGGGCCAACCTCGGACGAACCCAGATGAGCAACGACTTTACCTCGTCCAGCTCAGCACATACTTCCAGATCTTGGTCAAGAAGGCAGTCGACGGTAGCTACAACGATCCCTTCTTCGCCGACGCGAAGACGAAGCAGGGATATCGTCAGCGAGTCAGGGCTGTTTTACAGAACCTGAATGAGGATTTTGCCTCCGACATTTCCAACCGAGGGCACTACCGCGAGATAACAGCCGCTGAGATCAACACTGCCAACAAGGAGTCCGAAAGATCTGTCAAGCTCACTCGAGCGGAGTTCATTGCCCATATCGAACACCTCATGAGAAAAACTCGTGGCCGCGAGCTGCCTGGCACCTTCAACCCGATGATCGTCGCTGACCTGTTTCTGGAGCAATCCCGGCCTTGGGAGTCAATCGTTCGAAACTACATCGAAAAGGTTTGGGGCGCTGCTCGTCAATTTTTGGACATTGTCCTGGAGCACTTGGCGGATGATTCAACTTCCAAGGGACTCCAGCAACACATATTTGAGCCTGCCATGAAAAACATTATGCTCAACATGGCGGCAAAGACCAACGAACTTCTGGCTCAGCACCAAAAAGGCCATCCTATCACTTACAACGACCATTATTTCAACAAGACTGTGATGAACTTTCGTCGTGAGCGCAGGCAAAAAGATCCCCTACGAATCCTGAGGGAATTTTTCGGGATTGACGAATCGTCAGAAACGACAATCTCTCGGCTGAATGGGTCTTACAACCTGAGCCGCTTGGCGGAGCGCTTGACGGAGAGCAGCGAAGCAGAGATGAAACATTTCGCCGCCAATGAGGCGCTTGATTGCCTGAATGCATATTACAAGGTGAGTGCTTCATCCATCAGCTCTTTTACCCCAGAAGGGGCGTCGCCGCCAGTGTTCTCGTTACTTACAATTCCTTGGGAAATTATTAACAAACATCCTTTCTAACATCATCCAGGTTGCCTTGAAACGGTTCATCGACGACGTTGCGGTTGAGATCATTGAGTCCAAGCTCGTCGCTGCGCTCGATAACATCTTGTCGCCCATGTCGGTCTTCAAGATGACTCCCGAACTTGTCTCTGCCATCGCCGGCGAATCTGAGGAAAATCGGAGCCAGAGAGATCAGCTGACGAGGCAGCTTGATGTCCTGAGAAACGGTCTGCAGACCTGCAAGAAGTTTGTAGGACTTCGGATCAGAGGAGGTAGGTTCACCAAACTCCATCTGCATTATTTACTTTCCTCCGTATTTCGATTTCCAACTCTGACATTTACGATAGACTCGGTCTTTGCCCCCAGACTTGAGGAACACTCCAACTCGGCTAACTCCGATGGAGAAGACGGTTATTCCGACCTGAGTATCGACGTACCCGATGGCGGCAAAACTGTCCCATTTGCTAGACCAGACACCCCTCTGTCGCCGTTCGCTAGCCGTGGTTCTTTTTGGGAACTTACTGCTGAACCTGTGCCTGAACCTGAGCCTGAACCTGTGCCTGAACCTGTGCCCGACGAGCTTGCCCCGGCGATAGAACAACCATCCGAGGAATCGACTTGGGGGCCCGTGTCGAAGAAGTGCAAGAAGCAGAAAAGGATGGGCCCGGCATGAGATTTCTCGTAGCAGGTTCGAACCTAGTACAAAAGGGTTGGTTGGGTGTATTCTTTTCCATTTCCATTTGAATTTATCAATTTTCGAGCAGTCTCTGACCTTTCGTTTTAAGACTTATCCCAACTTCCCTACGGCGGACTGAACAGTTCGTAAGTTTGATCTTGAAACGCTTGTAAAGAGGACTGGCTGTTTCAGCAGAGGTCAAGTTGGCGGTGGGCAGAGTGGACGGGGGGGTGGATTGTAAGGCAATGAGAATGTTTTCATATTTTATCTTTGGATTAATTATTTGTAGTGTGTTTCAAGGGCTCTAGACAGCAAGGCAATGCAGACATGTACAATTCTGATTGGTTTACTACTTGATATATTTAGCTATCGCCTTCAGCTCAATTTGGCTTTCCATTGCCTAGTAACCAACCGCCTCTACGACTTCCATCTGCATGTTCTTCATGATCTGACCTTGCGCAGCTGGCGATTCGCCGACTGTGTCCACTCAGCGCTTGTTCTTCTACCAACGCTGGATTATTTCGCTTGCAACCTCCATCTATCTACATGAAATTCTTTACCGGTTGTCCATTTAGCGGGTGAGAGGGCCGTTGAGCGGTAGACGAATGAATGGATTTCCTTCACACAGACCTCTCCAACATCCGCGCAGGAATTCCGTTCGTCATCCAATCCAACTGGCCCTCACTCAACGTCTCGCAGTGATGGTATCGAGGCGCAAAAGCATGCCACACGATCGTGCCGCCCGGGAAATGGTGCCACTCGTCTAGGAAGCGAACAAAGTCGACGGAGTAGGTACCAGTACCGAGGGTCTTTGCGGCCTTGGAGGCGTCCAAATACTCTGCCACGTTGTTGCGAATGATCTCCCGATAGGTTGACTTGGCCTCTTCCGCAGTCATGCCGGCTCGGAGTTGCATCAACACCCAGACTAAGTTGAATACATGGGACTGGCCACTGTCTTCCGCATCCGGGCTCTCTCTTTTATACGATAACAAGTCGTTTGTCAATGCGATGGCCACGGCAGCAGGACGGATGACCTCTACCAGGTCTGTCATTTCGTGGTTTGGAACGGACAGATTGCATGCAACTGCAATGATGGGTACGTCAAACTAAGGCAGATAAGGCAGTGAGTGCCCCTTCGGGTTAGCTTGAGCTTGTGGACATTTGGGGTATACGTGTGTGTACATGTGCGGGTTAGTAGTAAACTCACTTCATCCCGATGTCTTCATCTACGCGGAATGTCACGTACTCTTCGAGGCTCTTGAAGTGTACACAAGATGTGCAATTACGGTTAGATGCGACCTCGGCCCGGTCATTCAGGGCAATCATGATGCGCCGAGCATTCACCGGGTCGATGGCGAGCATTTTCTGGATGCCTTTGACGAGAAGCTGCCTGTGTTGGCCTCGAAGAAAGGTACTGGACTGTTGAGCACCACAATTGTCACCCATTACTAGTATTTCTTCGGCCCCATTTTCACGGCCTGCTTCAAGAGTTTCCTGTGCCATATTGTTGTTAGTTTATGTCCCTTGCATTGCATAGTGATCTAAATTCCTAGGGGAGAAATTCTAAATGCTTACCTCAGCCTTCATGTATGCGCCCAGTGTCATTGATATCATCTTGGATATAAAAGAGCTCCCACACGTACGACATATTCTCCAATCGTTCCGGCAAGCAATTGGGGAAGCATAAGCTCACGATATTGCTGGCACGGCTCATGGACGTATGCATGCGTTTCTGCAAAGGTCCAACACTGTCTCTCCAGTCCTTTTGTGCCATGAGAACGCCCAAGTCGTCCAGCACATTGTCGTTGTGCAGCCGGACCTCTAAGCCATCACACAGCCCGTAAGTTTGGTCGGTGTACAATGAAGGGCCCACCACTGATGAGAATCGTGGAGTCATCTCGGTTGATATGTCGAAGGATGTTATATCCGGGGGCTATCGTCGTATGCGTTGACCTCTCAAAAGGGAAGGAAAAGGCTTATATAATAAGAAGCGGTTAGAGACTTATGGGCCAGAACATATTTATTTATACACAAGAGAATAGGAAGATGCAAACAGGGACAGAAATGCAGAAATAGGTCTGTGTGCGAAGGAACGAATCCACTAGTGTTCACGCGCTAACTCCGGATTCGATCATTAGTCCATGCCCGTCTTGAAGCTGTGGACTGCCGAAGATGCAATAGACCCAATGGGTGCAAAACTTCCGACCGATAGTGCCATAAGCTACAAGAATACTAAAACCGGGAAGCTTGCCTCCGTTCAGTTAGGAGACATCTGACGGTAACTAACGGTAGTACACTAGCTCACGGTAGCTGACGGTAGTACAGTAGCTCAATGTAGTTAATAGTAGCTGACAGCAGTACAGTATCTGACGATAGCTGACGGTAGCTCAGCTAACGAAACTAGTACATTGCTATTTCAGCTGTCGTCGTCAGATTAATGGCCACTATTTCGGCCGATAACGGGCCGGTTGAGATAATCCAGTCGGGTTATGATCCTGTTACGCCCGAAAAAGCCAACTAAGACCGAAGTTCAGAAACTTGGCGCTTTCTTCTATTTTGGAGTGCCACGCCAATCTAGCGCTAATTGTATGGATGGACCCGAGGAACATGATGAGCAGAGGTTGTGCTTTTCCCGCGCATGATGGCGGGAAAACAGCCTTCTGTGATGGAAGGACGGGGAATGTTTGGAATCGACTGAGCTGGTGTGTTTGATTCCTCAACCACACAATGCATGCTGCAGCCGCCTGTCGAAAGCCGCCGTGGGGGCCAAATCATAACAGCCAATGGACACGTGCCAGGTGGGACGGACACCGACGCCCATCCCCGCACAAAAGCGCCTCAACACGTCTCATCCTGTTCCGACAAAAACAAACAACTCATGATCTCTCACTACAGCCGTCGTATACGGTGTCTGACCAAATACAAAATGGCCCCGCAGGATGTTTGCGAGCACTGCGGCAGCTGGACGAAACAAGCCCCCTATTCCTTGCGCCTGGACCCCGCCTGGTTAAAAGAACAGCATGAGCTCGACCAGCAGGACTGCCCAGACCGTTGCCGTTACTGCCAGGTCCTAGCACAGGTCATCCTGCGCAACATCTCGGCTGACAAGATGGGATATGCGAGATTATACGTGTCCAGTGCTGAAGTGGATAGTGACAGCGATGAGGATGGTGATGCCGGCGGCGTTAGTCCGGGGAGCCTGAGGATATATGCCGTTGGGACGCTCGAGTTGGAAATAGAGCTCGAGATCTTTGTTGATCGTGAAGTATGAGAATATTCTCTGTCCCATTTCCCCTCGTACTTCATTTTGTAAACTGATGACCTGACGAGAGCAGTCGAGTGCCATCCCCAACCTTCCTTGCATTCCAACAACAGGGCCAACCAGATCCGACTCGGACGAATCTTTCGCTTTCATCCGGGCCTGCCTAGACAGCTGCCTGTCGAGACACTTTTTCTGTCGCCGGCCAGTTCCACCTCCGCCCATGCCACGGCGGGTGTTGAGGATTGATAAGAAGAAGCTCGCCCAGGACGGAAGAATCATGCTCTACGAGCCGCAGGGGGAGTTCCGTGCTGATTATATCGCCCTGAGCCACTGCTGGGGTAAACACCAGCCCCTGAGAATGCTCACGTTGAACCGCGAGTCCTTCATTCAAGCCGGCATTCCGCTGACCAAACTCTCTGCCGTCTTCCGTGATGCAGTGGAAGTCTGTCGTCGGATGGACCTTGAGTACCTCTGGATCGACAGTCTGTGCATCATCCAAGATAGCAAGGAGGACTGGGAGCGCGAGTCTGCTCGAATGTGCGAGTATTACGAGAACGCGCTGTTCACCATCTTGGCGGCCTCTTCGCCTGACGGATCCATTCCGTTCCTACGCGAGTGTCCTGAGCGCTGGCGACCGCAGGTTTTTCCGTCTGTGTTCGTCGGCTCGGATGGCAAGAAGGTCAGTGTCGTGGCTCGGCATTGTCCCCGAGGTCTGAATTTCAGCTCCGAGACCATCAGGAAAATGGTGGAAGACGACGAGGCACTCCAGACGCGGGCGTGGGCGTTCCAGGAGGGCCAGGTCTCGAAGCGGGCGGTTGCATATACGGGTGGGAAGCTGGTGTGGACGTGTCACACAATACGTGGCATGGAGGAGAACGGTCGGGAAGCTGGGCCCATAGCTGACAATCTTTGCAATCGCACGCTCTTCAATCTGTCGGACATTTTTGGGGACGGAGAGGATGACGCGCTGAAGATCTGGGAGGAACTGGTGGTTGGCTTTTCGTCCCGCGAACTGACCTATGCCACGGATTGCTTACCAGCATTGAGCGGTCTGGCCAAGAAGTTCCACATCCAGCTAGGCTGGCGATATGTTGCTGGCATGTGGGAAAAGCACTTGGCCGTATATTTGTGCTGGCAGGTGGAGACCTTGCTGATGCGGTATGAGCCTGTTGGGCAAACGGCAGCAAGCAATAACGACTACATCGCGCCCACGTGGGCGTGGCCATCGGCTGGCGGGCAGCGGATACAGTTTCGGGGCCGTGTCGGTGGGATTTATGAGAACATGGCCACTGTCGAGGAGGTTAGCTGCCAAGTCGATGGACTTAATCCGTTTGGGAGAGTGGTCAGCGGCCACTTGGTGCTTACAGGCATGGTCTTCACCATCTTGCTATCTCAGCAGGCCATCAAAGAGGTGAACTGGGTTTCTCGCGCTGACTCGAAACCCGAGGCCATTGTCGTCGAGGATTGCACTCTTGTCCAGCGCGGCTCCGACATCTATCGAGCGAGACCTGGGGAGAGCTTCCTCCCGTTTTCTGATGTGCCGGTCCTTTGCCTTATTCTAGGAGGCCACAGCGTAGCCTCCAACGTTAGTAAGTCTGCCATCGACGACGACCGAACCCGCTATTATGGCCTGGTCCTCGGGAGCTCGGGAAAAGATGGAGTGTACCATCGGCTGGGCTTAGCGGCGTTCAAGCCCAGAGATGTATCCAGCGATATTCTCGCAGGAATAACGCCGAGGACCACGGTGAGGATCGAATGATGGCAAGGATGGATGTGTTCGTTCGGTATGATCTGGAAGAGTGCGTCGTGGCACAGGGAGCCTCTCGGGGAACTTCCTCAGATGCACCGCTTTGCTATACATATCTAACCCGCGCAAGGCCATGACAGCTAAAAATTTTTTAAAAAAATTGCACTAGGTAACAGGGACCCCAGTCAAATGTGGCGCGGAAACGCGCGATTTCGCTGTGGAATTGCTCAGCCGCGGTGAACTGCTTTTTCTGTTAACCCTCGCAGGACGTGCCTTGACAGCCCAAAAAAAGTGCATTGGCGAATAAGAGGAGGAAGGTAAATTGTGGCGTGGAAATGAGTGATCCGCCACACTTTACTCTGCCGCGATGCACTGCTTTTTTAGCCCTCACGTTGGCTTTGTCAGACAGCAAAAAGGAGGCCAAAGCGTTAGCACTTGTTGTCAGGAACCACCCTGACAGTACGTACCAGCTAAGGTACGTACCTAAGCACGGGCCAGGCACAGGCAGCCAAAAGGATTTCGGCTAGAATAATTGTTAGAGGGGCATCTCTCCACAATACAACAACAGGTTCAACACCCTTGCAGGCTCACACTTGTTCATGCACTGCATTTTTAGCCCTCGCGCGGGCCTTGACAGCAAAAGGGAGCACGGACCACGCTTTGAGAGTGGGACGAGGCTGCTCATAAGCTAAAGTCATAGGTCTTGCTTTCGCCTTCGGACAATATGTTCAGTATAAATTATGCATCATTCCTCGAAACTCCGCACAACCAGTTAGAGTCATTTGGTTATTTAAACGATACAGAGAAGATTAGCATGCCCCTAGCTGCACATTGCACTAAGGATGACACACTACTACTCAAAGAGATGCGAAAGATCTCTTTTTCGTCACGAAGAAATATATCTTTACTCTTTTTCTTCTCCCGTCTTCGTTTCCTTGACCACTTTCTCTTCCTCCTCAGTGTTTGTGTTTACCACAGTCCAAGGCTATACATAATCCGTGTACTCTTATGTCCATCCCACTGCATATTCTCCCCCTGTCAAGAAATCGAGATAACCCAGTTGGCTATTAATTAGGCCAATCTGGAGGTGCAAAGCCATGCGAGATATTTCGAAGACGGGCATCATCAGCGGCAGCAGCAAAAGCAGCGGCAGCGGAAGCAGCGGAAGCGGCAGCAGAAGCGGCGGCAGCAGCGGAAGCGGCAGCAGAAGCGGCGGCAGCAGCGGAAGCGGCAGCAGAAGCGGCGGCAGCAGCGGAAGCGGCAGCAGAAGCGGCGGCAGCAGCGGAAGCGGCAGCAGAAGCGGCGGCAGCAGCGGCAGAAGCGGCAGCAGTCGCAGCAATGGACGCAGCGGCGCCAGCAACAGCAGCCGCCACTTCGGCACTACCAGCCGCCGTGCCAGGAGTAGCCACCATACCAGTACCACCAGCAGTACCAGCCTGAGTAGTACCAGCACTACCAGCGATACCACCAGGATGGACAACAGCAGGAGCGGGAACGGCAGCTGGCGCCTGAACGGCTGGAAAAGGAGGAGGAGGGCGAGGGAGGTTCGTAGGAAATCTAGACGATGACGGAATCAGGCGTGCTTGACATGCCTCGATGATCCCATCCACTATATCCCCGTACGGAATAACAACGCACGGGACAGAAGTAGAGCCAAGAGGTTTAACGAAACCGGAAAAATCCCGGATCATGTTTATGGGCACATGGTCCGAATCTTTGACGAAATCCGACAGGTAAAGCTCGATTTTCCCGCCATTTTCGGACAGTGACTCCTTTTGAAAAGACACATCGCTCTTCGAGGCAGCGTTTTGGCAGCGCATCCAGATGGCTACATGCGAATTCTTCACAATTCGGTCGACCTGGTCCTGCCCGAACGGCATCTGGCCGTACACGCCTTTGAGCCACAGGCTGAAGAAGATCCGGACCCCGCACTCGTTGAGATGTTCTGACGCATCTACCCAAGAGTTATACGCAAACGCAACGGGTGGGAATGCACCGCTGCTGAGGCCGAATCCAAAACTGATCGGTTTGGTGCCGCCGCGCCAGAATGGTACCTTCTCGATGGCGGTGATGCTCAGGTCGCCGCCGCTCCAAATTCCGCCGCGGACGAGAGCCTGTGCGAGCCCCTCGCGGACCTTGGGGATCAGGGTGATGTTGTTGAGGTACTCCTCGACCAAGGGAATAGCGGCCGCTATGCATAGAGAGCCCCTCTGGGCGTCGTAGGTGAACGGGAAGCTCCGGTAGGGAGACCTCTCGGCGATGCGGCCAAGCGGCGTCAAGTCCAGGTTGGGACGGTCCGCCTCATGAACGATGAACTCGAGAGTGTCATTAAAGGTTTCAGTTTGGCGGAAGTAGGCATTGGCAAGCCGCTTCGCGATCTCAAGGATTTCGGTGAATGGCTTTGGGTCGGCAGTAACGTGGCAATTATCCCTCTTATAATCTGTCGGGTCGGGATTAAAGTCGCTTTTATCCCTCTTATGGTCTGGGGCATGGTTCGGGGGCATGCTGGGATTCTACGCGTGCCTGTGTCAGCCAGATTTCCTTCAACAAGTCCCTGAACAAGAAAAGGATGGCTTACTATGATGAAGAACTTTATTAGTGTACCTGCGTCAAAGCAGGCGGGAATGTGTACGGAAATGGAAGAATTATTGTAGGTCTGTGCTGGGTAACCTGAAGAAGGCAGGGATGCAAAAAAGTACCTTTTATTTAGGGAGATGGTACGAGAAGTGGCGGGCAATTTGTTTGGGTTTGAAGATGGAAGAGCGGGGAAAAGTACCGGATCCGTTAAGTAAAGTGCAAAATCTCAAGCCCAGAAGGTGAATCGTCACAGATTGTTGATAAGGTTTAAGTTGCACTCCCTTTGACTTGGTAATCATGTGGTACTAGTTATACACAACAAGACGTTGGCTTTTTGCTCTAGTGCAAGCAACTCAGAGCGATTTGACAGGCATGGTTTGGCATTAAATATCAATTCATTGAGCGAGTCATATTCTCGCCGCATACCCTGAGTCTTCCAGCAATCATAACTAACCGTAAATCTAAAGCGAATAATTTTTGCTTGTGAGATATTAGATACTATTCTGATGATCTGACTAAAAATGCCAGGACTTTGGGCTAAGTTCATATCCCTGACTACCTGCATTCCCATGTCCTATGAATGGTCAGATTGATGTTCCTCTAGCTCTGGAAAGAAAGGCGACAAGATATAGCGAAGCTCCGGCTTTATGCCGCACTGCTACATTAGCTCCATGAAGTCCGTGCCGCAGCCAGCACCTGGCCATATGTGGGGCGGCTCATTCCCCCGTATGTTGTCGTAGCGAATGAGTTCAAGATGAGTCGACAAAGATACCGAGGCTCTGGCTCCATGCGGCCCTGCTGCGTTGGCAACACCACCATCAAAAAGAGCAATGTGAGGCGGCAGCGACACCATCTTGAATCACAGGGCAGTATGAAAGAGGAGTTGATCGGCGCTAAAAATGCTGCTCGCCAGCTCTTGAATTGCGTCCGTGTTGGCACGGCGAGCACTTTCAAAGAGCCCTGGGTAAGTTCAAGGAGATGATGGAGGCAAGGTCCAGCGCGATGACTGTGGCAGGTTCCTCTCCGAGAACCCGCCGGCTTTTCGTTCTAGAATCTGGTATCGTACTCGGTACAGGCTCCGCATTGGGTACTCTGACCCGGACCGAGAAAAGGTCTTGTCCTTCTTGCATGCGTTGCCTAGTAGTTGGCAAAGGATATCGGCGCCAGTGTCCAAGCAATGTGTCAGCATCTGGCCTAGGATATGATTGGTTTGGACCCGCTGAACTTCTGTTCTGGATTATTCAACGGCTTCATTTGCTTGGACTGCTTGACGGCGTGGTCAACAGTGCACCTGCTAAAGGTCCGTCGGGTGCCGAACACGACCTTGATTCCCTGAGCGGAAGTCAACGCTTGTCGGTACTGGAGGGCATTGAACAATGGCGAGCTTTGGGGCGACAATCTGTCACGGGCCCTAAAGCTGGGCTAGCGCGAAATATATTTCATTTTCTTTGCATGTGTTGCAAGAGTCATGGCCGACTTGGCAGGGGAGTATGCTCTTCCGCCCTTCCATGGATCTAGACACATGGCGGAAGAAGACATCGAGACCTGAGATCGACGCGCAGCTGAACTACCTAAGGCTCCGTGAACGAAAATCCGATCGGAGAGATGATATAGGGGGTAAGGTCGTGGAACGGAGGGAATCGGAAACCGATGATAGCTGAATTTCTTGACGAGTTAGCTGGGAGGAGGGACATTCGTGCTGCGGGAAGACAGTGTCATGATGGCCAAGTAAGCCGAGGAGAGGAAGGTTTGGGAACTCACACGCCTCGCTGCTTGCTGCTTTGAATACTTACAAGAAGACCGTCGTCGAAGCCAAGAGCGATGGAGAATTCGCTTGGATGGAGCGCAGATTGGGCTTCCGAGCTCTATACGCTGTAAGTCTCCTCTTTCAGTGAGAGCGCTGATTTACAGAACTGACAAGAGAATCACTAACAATGAATTGCACCAGGGCTAGTTTCCAGCCCCTATCACAACCTATTTACCGATTGGCCTCACACTCTTCTCACAATCTTGACCGAAATATGCACATCAGCCTTGACGGTAACCTTTTCCGACTGCCCCAGAGTCTTGCTAGCCGCGTCTAGGCCAACCGCAAAGATCTCGACCTCCTCGCCGAGCTCCAACAGCTTATGCAGCGGAGCCTTTAGCTTCGTCTCAAATGATGTCCTCGCTACGCTACCAAGCTTGGGAATCTTGGCCAGCGCCCCAGTGCCCCAAGACTCGCCGTAGAACTCCCACGGCTTGACTACCGTATCGCCGTTCCCCGAGACATACGCCGTCGTCTTTTCCCGAGCGTTGAGCGCTTACTTAACGGATCTAAGATATCCAGAGAATGGCCCTCATAAAGTAGCTTCCCGCTCTCGATGCCCTAAAACGCCTGCAGAACAGGCTTGCCCTTGTACCGCACGGCCTGGAAGTTGGCGACCAGCCCGGCAAAGTAGCCATGGCTGGACCATACCAGGTCGCCGTCGTTGCGGAAGATGTACGCTCCCGTCTGCTCGGGGTCGGCGAGCAGATTTTCGAAGGATGGGTACGTGGCGATGAAGATATACCCAATGCTAACTTCTTTGCTGGCAGGGATGGTGATGTTGAGCCGGGGAGGCAAGAAATCAGGTCGAGACCGGTACTGCCAGTCTGCGCGAGCAAAGTCTACGCCCACCGCTAAAAGGGCCACGGATGATGCTGTAGGGAGATTCATGGCGATACCCGCTTCAGACCACAATTACAACAGCCTTGGAGAAAAGGAGGCTCTGCTAACATCTTTAGTTCCACACAGTGCCTCAACTTATTATACCGTCGTCATTCTCTTTTGTCAACATCACCACAATTGCATTGAGTGCGTGCTTCCCCACGTGCTGGCAGTAGCGTACTCACCTAACCCCAATGCGGCTGCTGAAAGCGTTAGCCCGCCAATCGGGGAGTTCTCCCACGCCTGGCGATTGCGAAGTTGGGGGCACTATTGATGTTGACGAATCCAACCTCCACAATTACCTGCTCAGGCGTCTTGGGTAGAACTCGTAGAAATAGCGTCAACGGGCCTCAATTCTGGTCTGCTTCTTTGATGAGTGAGAGCCAGCTGAGAGATTGAGCTAGCCAGTGTTCTTGTCTTCCTTAACTTGTCCTGATCTGAGATGCCAAGGTTTAGGGGTCAACGCTAAGGAAATTGATCGGACTTATGACGCTATTCCGAACGTAGCCTGAACTGGTTTGAGTATAGTCGGCTAGTTGATTCAGTATGCTAATGCCATGCGGAGTGAGAAAGGGTGATTCGTCGGTGTTAGACTTGAACAACTCGGAGACCCTGAACTCCTTTTTCGATTAATTCGTCATCGACATGTTAGTAAACAACGGTGCCGTCTCGGCTAAGACTGGACAATATAAGAAATATCGGAGGTCAAAACCTGGAAACTGCGAGCAAATTTCAAACTGAAAACCGGGTACAAAGATGAAAGCCTTTCAAGGTATATCGGTGATTGTAAAAAATAGCTATACTGCAGCATAATATACTGTTTGTTTGTTTTATCCGCAGCACTCATTGACCGGTGGAGTGTATACATCGGCCCTGATTCGTTCGTCGCCGACCATTGCTACAAGCACGGTTGCAACAAAACGGGCTCCAATATACAGCTGACCCATATCTCTTAATATGCCCATCTTAGGGCTCCGAGACGAGACGGGTCGTAACATTGCCAAGCTTGGCAACAAAATCGTGCCATGACACCCGCTGAAGAAACTCCAAAAAGGACTATAAAATCCTCTGCTACCCCTATCTCCACGATGAAAGAAGACCAGAGTATAAAAACATTGACTACTATAGTTCTACACTGGAGAAGATTGAACAAGATGTACATCCTCACCTCCCTGAGCCCCCTCCTTCTTGTCCTCTTCCCAACCGTGGCATCATCCGCTATAGTCCCCCTCCAGGCCCTCGCCAACCTCACGCCCCGCGTCTACCCCTATAACCTCTCCCAATGCTCCCTCACATCAGGCCGCAACTTCACCTGGACACTCGCCGACTTCAGTTACACCCTCAACCCCCCTTGTCCTCCTCCTCCTCCTCAGCAAGTGTCCCCGCCTCCGCGACCGTAGGCTTCAAACTCATCAACGCCGCCGACCCCACCACAATCACCTCATGCAACGCGACCAACACCACCTTATTCACCAATATCCCCCCGGCTAACGGTACTACTAGTACCCGTTTTCCGTCGTACCAGTACATCTGCACCGCGCGCGGCAAGGCCGAGGATTTCTCCCTGATGACGCGCTGGAACTTCAACCGGACGGGCGGCTTGATCATGCTCAACCAGGGCTGGAAGTGCAAGAACCCGCAGGCAAATTCGCTTGGTGAAGAGTGAGCATTCATTCTCTGTCCGTTGCCCGTCGCTGATTTGACTTTCCCTCCCCCAAAAAAAATCAAAAAACAGCGAACAGTTCTGGGGTATGGGAAATACCACTCTCGCCTTGAACTGCAACGAAACCTCGAAAAGTTGCAAAACGGATAATACAACTATCAGACCGTATCAGATCACAGTTGTTTCGTGAGTGCCTAAGTGGTCGCTTCCCTGTTTCTTTTCAAGTTCTACAAAACTGATCAACACATTCTTCTCTCAAAAGAGCTGTCGACTCCTGGGTAGACATTTAGAACCCGGCTGAGAGAGAGAGTCATGTATGACGGGGGTGCAATGCAAACCGTCCGTGATGAGAGACATATAAAACATGGCACATGCCGTTTGAGGGTATATGTAGATTTATGAATCTAGGTGTCTCTGGGATAGATATCCATAAAAAGCGAATTCACATCAACATCTTTTGGGGACCTCTTCCTGTCTGGTCCGTGCGTAATCTAACATGTGTCTGTTTCGTCTTTCTTTCCATCTCAGTCGTGGTCATCAACCTCTCCGGTGAACCAGCTTTCTCTTTGTCGAATTCACTACCATCTACGTTGCTGAAGATCCCGCTGTAATATAGCAACGGCAAGATATTGCTCTTCCACACCACCTCTTCGTCTCTGCGTATCCAGCTGCGAATGACCATATACACCAGCACAGAAACCTCGATCACCAGCAATAATATTGGCATCAGCAGCCATTCCCACACAATGACCGTCACGGAAACTGTGCGGGTGGCTGTCCCAAACACACGGTTCACCGTCCCGTTCCCGCGCCCGGCCCCAAGACGAAAGCTGTTCGTCGCTGCTGTGGCAAATGTTGAGAAGCGGTCGGATATGCTCTGGACTGTTGCGTTCTTCTGCTCCCAGAGCTGGGACAGCCACCACGTGCTCCCACAGTCGATTGTCGATCCCTGGCCGGAATCCCATGTGCAAGATCCGGAGAACAGCTCCTTTTGGAAGTAGGCAGAGTAGATTCCGGCCATAGTGCTGTCGAAGCGGACGACGCACTCTTCCGGGGCGATCCTCGGACGGGTTTCCGCGATGATGTCTCCTGGCGAATTGACGATCCTGATGGTTATACCGTTTGCCACGGTTGACATGTTGGCAGAGGTGTAGATGGTGTCATTGACGCGGCATGGTGACTGAATTGCGGTGAGGTTTGCGAATTCTCGTGCCGCGTTACTTATCGGTGCTGCCGTCATGCGCAGGGCTGGCGCGTTCCGCCATATTTCGGCGCCAAAGTCTGGCAGCATGGGCGTGGAGTTGAGAGGTTTCTCGGTGAAAGCACCGTTGTGAACTGTTGCCCAGTACGTGCGCAGACAGGGATAAAGGGAACAAGACACAGCCACATGTTCGCTGGGGACTTTGGAAGACGCTTTGTTCTTGCCTACAGTTGCGGTTAGGACGGTCACGATGGCAAATGGCCACCGAAACTCAAGTTCCTTCTCTGGGGGGAGCAGGTCTTGGGCCCAGGCAATGTTGCAGTCATTGGCGCTGACATTGAGCCACGCCTCTCTCGTGGTTACGTCAGGGGCATCGGCCATGATTCGGAGACCGTTTGGAAGGACGATCTCCTGGCTGGTCTTGTGCGTCGTCTTCCATTCGGTATCATTCTTTCGAATGGTTTTGGTGAGGGACGTGATGTCGATGCAGCTACTGCATATGCCGGCGGAAGAATGGGTAGCTTCACGGCCCTCTAGGACCGCTTCGCCCAGAGTCTCGGAACTTGGAAATAAGCAGTTGCCCGTCGCGCAGAATGCCTCCACTGTCGACGCTTTCATGTTGAAGCCGGCGAAGGCGTTGATCATGTCGCCACGAGCTCGGGGCACAAGGTCCTGCATGTTGAAAAGCGCAGATTCCGCCGGGAGCCTCCGGTAATGCAGGTCATCGCCCTTGACGAAATGGGACACGGGCAGGGATGCCCGGACATCGGATGCGACTTCCCGCCCTGCCGTCTGTATGGCCTGCTGAACAAAAGGGCCAATCGCAAACGAGACGACGATGACGATGACGGCGAGGAGTGTGGGCGGGCTACGCAACGCGACAGTGGGCAGCAACCAGAGAGCGCCCGAAATGTGGCGGCTGCCGCTATCGAAATCTTGCAGGTCGCGGAGCGGGCGCCCTTCCTGCGAAGTAAACCAAGTCCATTTGGCTTGTGAGATGATCTCAGCTGCCACGCTAACCATAACCGCGCGGAGGATAGTCGACAAGAGAGCAGTCAGGGAGTTGAGCGTGAGTGGAAACCGCCATCCCTCGACGGGTCTGCCATTCTCTTTGGCGAGGACGGACAATATGGCAGCGATCAACCCAACAGCGATGACGAGCAAGATGATCTCTCCCATCCAGAGCCGGATAACTGGGGGGCGTCGCTTTGGTGCATTTTGTCCAGTCTCGACCGCTTGGATACATGGGGAGGTGAAGGACCCCTTCGTTGGTGACGTGAGATCCCGATTTGTGATGGTTCCGCGGTGAGAACTGCGGGGAGAATGCTGAGGACCTGCCAATTCGAGATCAATGCTCGATAGCGTCAAAGGCCATCTGTCGAGAGACCGGGCGGGTTGCGACTTCCAAAAAAGCATTTTCGGGAAAGGAAAGCGAAGAGTGCGAAACCCGCCGACCAACTGCCAGTTCGCCAACCATCTTTGGCTTTTTATTTAGTGTTTGCTCTTGAGCCAGCCTGGCAAGCTGAATTAGTGTTCGCGTTTACTTTGGCCCCCAATGACGTTCAACTAGGTCTAGCCTGCGCAGCAGGCCGCTCCTAGACACTATAATACCCAATGAGGGAACGAACCACGCACAGCCTCCCATAATAGACTACACTGCCGCACGGGTTGTTGGCACCCGATCGGCCTTGTGTAACTTGTGTCAGAACTTAATCGTTAGTGAAGCTGTCACCCTTCCTTCACCACAGTGTAGAAACAAGTTCACAAACATGACTAGTGTGAAACTTGTCGAGAGACGACGAGTGGGTCTCTGCCTTCAATCCGCCTTCCATGCGACTTCAGTCCCACCTGTCAACTAAGAATGGACGATGCAATTGATGCAAAGGGCTTCTTTCTTTCTCTCTTTCTTTTTTTCTTTCTTTCTTTCTTTCTTTCTTCTTTTTCATGAATAGGAGCTTCATCTGTAAGAAATCTGAAGAATTTCGAAGTCAGAGGACATTATGGGGCACTAGCTGTGCGATCCGAATCTCAGACTCGCGACACGACAGAAAACTTACATGCCCATTCTAAACTTGATCAGTTTGCTTGGCAAGTATCCAAGTTCATTCTGCATGGTATGAGTACACTTGCATTCAATGTTCGGAGCATGGTGAGACCCTTCCCACCTTCCCTGGTCGCCAACCTCACCACAGCAATGGTCACACGAAGGCAGGATATGAGGGAGAAATTGTTATCGTTTTCGACCGAGATTTTGTAAACTACAACTCGCGTCACGTATGAGTATTGGCTTAAGACCAGATCTTCAGTCGACAAGAAAAGCCCGAACGTGGCTGAAGTACGCAGTGGTTGTTGCAAATCGTCATCCCTCATCGCGTAACATTCCACTCATCCAAGCTCGAAAAATCAAATATCCAGGTTACAGTACATCGAAAATTGATAAATCAAATAAATAAGAATGCCGAAAAGCCAACCCAGTAGTGAAAGTCCAATCACAACCTCATCGCAATGTTTTAATAAGCCACACCGCTTCAGACATATCAGCTTTACTCACAACTTCCATCAAAACACATCACCAATCATGACAAACAACCTGGTCAGGTCATCTCCGACCACATGCAGTGACAGATTTATCCAAGTTATGTAGCGACCCGAGTTATCATTATGAAAAAAGTATATTAAACACGAACAAAAAGATCTCGAGCATGAAAATAAAGCGGTGACAATAGACCCTATTTTATCAGACGGCTGGAAATCTCATGGTATATTCTTTTCTTCCCTTCTTTAATCGACTTCATGTTAAATTAAATATGATAAATACTTCCACTCCCAAATCCAACTTTGTTTCGATACTGATAATTGGGTCCATTTCAAACATCCCCATGACTCGAAGATGGACGCCACCTGTACTACGGCCTGGCGTCACATGCATTGACGTAGTATGTACATACAAACAGCCCTTAACATGCATGAATGTTGCTTTTAAACGGCGGGTTTCTATCATACCCATCGAGTGGAAATTTATGTTACCTTATGTTACCTCATCGGGCCATATGAGGAAAAACATACCGAGCGGAGGTATGGAGGTCCGAGCGGCAGCGGGAAATTACATCAAGCCCTCGGTCGGTAAAAGTTCCAGATGTTGAAATGCAGGGCGGAGGCAAAGAGATAGGCGTATTGCTTGTCCCTTCAGCTTTTGAACAGGTAATGAAAGTCCTATAGGAGAGGGGGTGAAGGCGGGGGCACAGAAATCCAAATCATACACACCGTCACCAGAAAATCCCGCAACCGCATGCATGAGCCGTAAAAATAGATACATGCATCAAAAGAAAGGATATCTCAATTTTGCACTCAACTCGTCAGACGCTCCTTGGGTATTATTTATCGTACAAACGTCAACTCGTCCCATTTCCTGCCAGCCATAATCCAAGGACAAAGATATATACCTCTCAAGAAAATAAATCTAAACTCAAGTTAAAACCCAGCAGAAGTAGCCATCTGCCACTTGTTGACCTCATTATTTCTCCATCGCCACAGCTCCTGGCACAGCACGTCTTGCTGCTGGCAAATAAACTCGTGCACATTCTCCAGTAGCCCAATCACAAACTCTCTGTGCGCCTTACCGCCTGACACGGCAGACTCGACGCGGTGCTCCATGCCTTTGATCTTGCTCAGCAGTCCGGGAGCAGCTGGGCGGTTGTTGTTTACCGCTTTTGGCGGCGCTGGACCTGCCGCCGGGCGCTTGATGGGCTTGAAGATAGCGCCTTCAATATCACGCAGCATGGTGTAGATACTTGGGTGACGGAAACTGCTGGGCTCGAGTTTGGCCATGGAGGCGGCTTTGAGGTCTTTGTTAATCTGTTTGACGCTCGCTCTGTTGCTTTTGTGATTATGCTGGTCCAGATATGCCACGATATGGGCGAGGATCTTTCTTTTTTCAAGGTCTCTCCGGGCTGCATCCGACAATGATCAGCTTATTCGTTGTTTACCTAGGTAGCGGGGATACTCATAAACAAGAAACGTACCGTCGAGGCCCTGATCTCCGCTTGCCTGTAGTCTTTCGACAGGTGTGGCAAGGACACCAGCAGGCGATGCACCGGTCCAGTCCCAGACGACCGTCTTCATTTCCCTTCTAAACACCTCGTCCCATTCGAGGATCAGAGCGATATTTGCCAACTGATGGGACATGAGGCGGGACCGGCGACGGAGGCTGGGGTCCTCTGAATGCGACCAGCACCATATTGGGCTGGACTGGGACGACGATGCCAGACTCGGAGCGTATGTTGTATTGCGGGTGGTGTTGCGAAGGTGTCCGGGAAACTTAGACCCCGCAACATCGCCGTCGTCGTCTATTGCGAGCCATGTTTGGCTCGCAGGGAGATACTTTGGGATTACCTGAAAAGCCCACAGCACGTTGCACTCGCGGCAGAGGGAAGCTACCCTTTCCTTGCGATGCGCGCTGCCGGGGCCGATCAAGCTCAATACGCGAAGGGCCGTGGTTTCGTCGAACTCATCGCCCACCACGAGCATCCAATACCGCTCCGGATGCTGACGAAGTTCGTCGGCGTGCGCCCGAATGAGCGGGGACATGTTGCTGAGAGTCTGGACGCGCTCTGACGACCAGCTGGGCATGATGCCACCGGCTGGCGCATTTCCCTGCTGCTGCATAGGAGGGCATATGCGGATTCTACTGCATATCTCGTCGGGAGGACCCTGGGGCGGTTCCTGGCCAAGCGCGGCTATGAAGATGGTCAGCCCGGCGCCTTTGGACTTCCGAAGACGAGTTAATCGGGGCTCATTACCAGCTTCCTTGGCATAGGACCACGTGTTGCTGTTGCTGTTGCTGTTGCTGTTGCTGTTGCTGTTGCTGTTGCTGTTGCTGTTGCTGTTGCTGTTGCTGTTGTTGTTGTTGTTGTTGTTGTTGTTGTTGTTGTTGTTGTTGGCTGAGGGAGACGGGCTGCTTTCCTTGGCCACCTGGAGCGGCGGCGGCCACTCCATTTCCAGCTGCGGGGGAGGCCCAGACGTCAGGGACATTGTCGAAGACGGGCTCGGCGGCAGATAGTACTGGATCTGGGATTCGACCGACGACGGACTCGGGGGCCAGTCCGACGACGAAGACGGGTGGGCGGCAGTGGGTGGGTGACTGCTCAGAGGGCCGGCCATGCGAACCTCCGAGCCAGAGTGCCCGGCCCGGGCTTGGAGCGACGACCCCTGCATCGGGGGCGGGGAAGCTGGCTCAGGTGAGGGGCAGCCAAGTCCACTCCTCCAGGCAACAGGCAACAGAATGAAACTTCGTTCAGCAGCGAACAGAGGCGCGCCGTGCTCAGCTCATGAGCGCTGGCTCGGAGCAGCAGCAGCAGCAGCGCGGGAGCGCAAGGTGTGGATTGCGGGAAGATCAAGTACGTAAGTAGTACAGACCGGCAACCGCTGTGGGGGGGCGCTTTGAGGGGAGGTCATGCTGTGATCAGACGGTGCAACCCACGTCCGCATGGCACTTTGAAGCGGCCAAGCCTTCCTTTAGGTCCCATCCTAGGCACATGGCTTGCGGCAGCATAGCGGCCCAGCTGATAAGAAAAGCTTCGGTCGGCCAGTTGCTGTGTGTCACCGTGATAACAGCCCTCGGTCATCGGACGGCCAAGAGAACTTCGGACCCCCTGGAGCGAGCCCGTGGTTCTGCGCCGCACTATCGCTGCTGTGCCGCCGCTAGAACACGCCCGTGCCGCATTTCTCCTGGCCCCCGTTCGAGCTTCCTTACCTAGTTCGGCAGCTGCCCCGCGGTTTGCAAGACGCAATTACACGCCTGCCCTGGCTCGGTTGTTTTAGCGCAGCGCCGCCAACGCTCAATATCCACCGCGATGCTCAGCACAGGTTCCTGGAGGATGACCGCGGCGCGGCACAGCTTGGTCCCCGTTTGCCTGTCAGCCAGGTCCAGACTCGGTTCCCAACTTCCGGGTTAATGACCAGAGCACCGCTCTCAAAGGTTCCACAAGCACCCGCCACGTCCCGAGACCTTCGGCATCCTCAGAATCTCTCTGAACTCGATCCGTTCGCCGCTGGTGCTGTCTGTGCTGCCCTGTGTGTCTAATGGCGTCGGTCACCTTGGTTGCCCTGGCGCCGCCGACCATGGCGACGGCCTCGGTCGTCGCCTATGCCGACATCCTACGGCATCCCGAGCAGTTCTACTCGGTGAGTCTCTTGGCATTCTCGGTGAAGCTCGCTGTAAACTGACTCGACCGTGCGGCAACCAGGGAGCCGACATCGTCTGGGTCATGATATCATCCGCTCTCGTCTTCATCATGATTCCTTCGCTGTCCCTCATCTACTCGGGCCTTGGCAACCGCTCGTTCGCCCTAACCCTCTTCCGCTTGCCCATGCTCACAGGAGCCTTCATCGGGGTGCAGGTATGTTTGTGTCTATGATACCCTCCTCGGCGCCGTGATACAATTGTCCACTGATACCGGACACGCGATCATAGTGGGTTCTTTGGGGATACCTTGTCACCTTCTCCGACTCGATACTGCCGTCCAACTGGTGGGGAGGCGAGAGCCGCGCCGGCGGGTACAAAGATGTGCTTGGGATGCCCGTCAGCGTCGGCGATGGCCCCGATACTTCAGCCGTCATCCCGGAACTGGTGTTTGCGCTGTACGAGGGCATGTTTGCCTCCTTCACAGCCGCCGTCGTTTGCGGTGGCACCATGCACAGGGCACGGCCTCGGCGGTTCATTGTCTTCATCAGCATCTGGTCTCTGCTCGTCTACGACCCCGTGGCGCGCTGGTCATGGAGTGCCGACGGTTGGCTGAGAACGCTGGGCAGTCTCGACTTCGCTGGTGGCACACCGGTGCATATCGTCAGCGGCACCACCGTGGCTGCTTTCGCTGTCTTCTGCTCCATCGAGTCCAGAGGCAGCCTCCGGGCCTTCGCACGCGCCGCTGTCCGGAAAGTCTGGTCCAGAGTCGGGCACCTCTTCCACATCATCTGGAGTATTCTCCGGATCATCCTCTTGCTGTGTTCCTTCGGCCGAGTCAACCTTCCCGAGAGCCAGGACCCGCCAAGCGAGGCGGTGGCGCCGAGTGGGGGCGAGGAGAGCTTTCCGTACAACATCAACTTCGTCGTCCTTGGCACCGCGTTCCTCTGGTTTGGCTGGGCTGGTTTCAACGGCGGATCGGCATTGGGCGGCAACCTGCGCGCCGTTTCAGCGTGGACATCGACCCACGTTGCCGCATGCGCCGGCGGCGTCACCGGCACGCTGTGGATCTGGATCATCAAGGGCATGCCGGACAGCGACACCGACGGCGAGCTGGCAAACAGCCCGACTGACGAGACCAAACGAAATAACGTCATGGCGCGCCAGGCATTCGACCGGCTCTCGGTGTGGTTCTTCTGCGACGGCGCCATCTCGGGCCTCGTCGCAATTACTCCCGCCGCTGGTTATGTAAGTTTTCCTACCCTGTGCCGCTTGTCACAATTATTAACCCCAATCAGGTTCCCGTCTGGAGCGCGGTTGTCTTTGGTGTCGTCGGCGCCCTCGGCGTCAACTTTCTCAAGAAAGAGACCGAGGTGTTTCTTCGCCACGACCCGCTGCAGATCTTTGCCGTGCACGCTGGCGGAGGTGTCATCGGCATGGTCTTAACGGGCCTTTTTGTCGAGTAAGTAACAATCTCCGAGCACCTACTGCGCCGCCTCAGCTTACCAGTATTTGCAGCTCTGTTACAGTTGGTCTGGATGGCCATTCGACAATACCCCACCCCGAATACTCCATGGCTCAGCGTGTCGGGTAAGTTGCCAAGTTTACCGGATCCCTCGGCAGCGCCCGAAATAGCTACTAACCCACTGCTCTAGATACCAATTGGCCGACTCTGCTTCGGGCATGGCATACACCTTTTTCATGACGCTGGCGATTTTATATTTCATGAAGGTGGTCGCGTACCTCTTTGGGGGATTGCCGTGGAGCCAAACAGCCGTGTACAGTGATTCAAACCGGCTCGAAGACGAGTTCCAGGCCATTATTCAACAGCAATGGCGTGGCAACCTGGATCCCGAGGGGCGCCCCTACACGGTGAAGCTCGGGCAAATTGAGCAGTTGCAACAGCTCGGGCTCTCACCGCCAGTAGAACTACCAGCGCAAAGACAACCTCCAGAGCGACCGCCGCGGGACGACATCCCGATGGACCAGCTCACGGCCCGTAGTCTCTCGATCCCGCCACGGAGCGCTAGTTCAGGGGGGATAACAACGCCACCGTGGGGTGGGAGCACCGTCGGGAGCCAGGGGATGGTGCGGCCGTGGGGCGCGACTTCGACGACACCGTCAGCGTCGCCATGGATTGCGAGTCCCATCATTCAAGAGATGCCGACGTGGAGCGGTAACTCAACGAGGCTATAGCGGACGAATAATGTACTTCTTTTTGTAATCGTAACCAAAAGCCAATTCGAATTCACCGTAATTTCTTGACATATGCGCTGAAGCCGTGACGCTGAACTATGGCGTAGCGGGAGTGGGAGTCTGACAGGCAACCAAGTATATCGCACGGCTGCCTAGGTAGTCCGAGGTTGTTGGTCAGGGATGCTGCAGATGGCATCCCACGATGGTGAAACTGCCAATTTGAATATCTGTCTGCCTAAGACGGCGGTCGCACATGGATGTCTTGAGGGAATGGATTGTGATTGTTATTCTCCAGACAAAAACCAATATGCCTGTGTCGGTCAATGGGAAGCAGGGAGTCGCTTTGGCGAAGCAATTTGGCGCTAGCCATCAATGGTTCGGTCCAACTCGGACAAACGATTCAGGTGAGGGTTGTCCTGCAAAGGCATTCGAGATGACCCTCCAAGTGCTAGTAGCCAATTGATGGAAAGTTGCGAGATCTGGGTGGACGGGTCGAGAGTGCGTATAGTCACGGTGTACTCGCCGTCGCTGACATCGGTCAAGTCGGTCGCATGATTGCAAATCCGAGGTGTTCGTGTCGGAAGAAGTTATTGCCGCTAATCGCAAACTGAGAACTGTGTTTGCACCTTTTCAGTGGAGGAGTTTCTGGGTGTTGAGGAAGGAACAAGGGAGGGCAAACTGTAGAGTCGCGCCACTGGCGAGTTTTGCCAAAGCAGGAAAGCACCACCCAGTGCCGTTGTACCCTCTGAAAGATGATACATTTTGGGATTTCTCAGGCATTTCATCGCCATACTGACCCCAATTCCCTGTTAGTCAGTGGGCGACTGGGATTTAGGAGTCTAAGATAATGGCGACGCTGCTAGCTCTAGCCGCCTGGGTCTTGGCGTTCGCAACTCATTGGTCGACGCGACTTCGTGGGACCCATCGTGTGCGGAGGTCAGCACAATTCGATTGTGAGGGAACGCGCCTGCCGAAAGCTTTATGTCCTCGATCGGAATGTGAGGTGTTCTGATGACATTGATGGCATGGATAACCCGACACCCGCTCCCGTCTCTGCCCCATTGGTACAGCCACCACCCGAGCCCGAGCCCGAACAGCTCTTCTTTGAGGCAGTCGCGCGGGGTGACAATGAAAGTGCAATCCAGATCTTGACACAAGCAAAGGGCAGCTTTGACGTTGACGCCTGCCGTCTCGACGGACGTACTGCATTGTTCTTCGCCGTGGAGTCTGGCCATCAGGAATTGGTGGCGCGTCTTCTCCTCCACCGCGCCAATGTTCAGATTGAGGATCCCGACGGCAGACGGCCGCTGACGATTGCTATCGAACGAGGCTTCACGCCCATAGCGCTCCTCCTGTTACAGCACCACGCTCGTCCCGATTCCTACACGGCTGGCCGCACTGCTCTCCACTTGGCGGTGAAAAATGGGCATGAAGCCCTGGTGCGCCTCCTCATTGACTATGGCGCCGACGTCAACGCCTATTCATCAGAAGGGATGACCCCTCTTTTCACTGCCGCCCGCGATGGAAAGCTCGAAATAGCTGCACTTCTGTTGCGGAACGGGGCCTTGACGGATGCCCTCAACGACCGGGAGCTGTCGACCCCGCTGCATCATGCTTGTGGCCAGGGGCATGTTGAGCTGGCAGAGCTGCTTCTGAACGCTGGGGCCGACATTGATGCTATGCCCGACTACGGGATGACGCCCCTGTTCTGGGCTGTCTCGTCTGGGCAGTATGAGGTCGCTAAGTTGCTGCTGAGGCGTGGAGCAAACTCCAAGATCATGCTTCCTGGAGGAATGACCGTGCAAGGTGTCGCCAGCAACGACCCCGAGATGATGCACATCCTGACAACTCAGACGGTACTGGAGGGGCCCCGAATGCACCCCGCGCCGCAGCCATTCAGCCATGCCATGCGCCGTCCCAACCCACCAGCCGAGGGGGACGCGGACAAGCAGATTGCTTGTACAGGTTTCGAGGCAATGCTCGTTGACTTTTTCACAGAAGGGGCAAATGAGCAGCGAATCGGCACATCGGCCTCCATATATGACGTTCTTTACGGCGTGGGCCCGGACGCTATTCTGAGATCCATAAGCCCCAGTCGGGAGCGTAGAGTGAATGGACAGAAACCTAGCTTCACATGGATCCATTTTCCTGCAAATAACGTGCGTACAGGGCTTTTCCAATCTCATACTTGTCCTTCTATAGCTAACCCCTCTGGACTACAGATGGCGTGGGTTGAGGTAATGTTTTGCGAGGCCCATTGCTCCCGATGGTCTGATATCTAATATGGCTAGGCCTTGATGTGGCGTCTTGCCCACGATCGAACTGGTTCAGGTCCCCATCTCGATGACACTACCCAAAACGAACTTGGACTGCAGCTCCACCAGCGTACGAGCAAAGCCCCGGATTATTTCATGAGACCAGTCTGCCGAAGCGTTCCAGTAAGTCCGCAGAACTCTGCAAACGCCACGGATCATGTTTTGCTAATCCTACTGTGCAGCTTGATGAAGATCAATCATTTGGGATGTCATCTCGAGACAACATGTTCTCTGTAGTGTGTAATCCCGCGTTTTCTCCTGCGAGACCACTACACTGATTCTGATATGGCATAGCTTCCATTCCTTCACTACGAGACCTATGAGGACTACAAAGAAATGGCCGCGGTAATAGAGAAAACAATGGGCAAGAGTTCCAGGGTGTTATCCAAGAAAAAAAAATTTTTGACGGAAGCGGCGGTTCGCAGATTGCCCGAGTCCACACCAGTAGCTTTCCCACGCCCCAAAAGGACTGGCCGACAACACTCACCTTTCCATGGCAGCTCCGGGCGCCAACCACCTCCATCCGCTCCATCAATGCAGCAAGCCTCAGACCATCAAGGTCGATCATCCTCCCTTCCCAGAAACCCAGGGACTGGCTCTACTGGTATCCGTAATCGAAACACTACCAGTAGCCGGGATGCGAGAGGAAGCAATTCCTCTCATACGCCCCACATATCGGCGGCTGACAACTCCGCCATCGCGAAATCCGATATCCTCTCACGGCTAGGGTCTGCTTTTCGGATTCTTAGGATGGGGGCCCGGGCAAAGTCTGACACAATAACAAAACCGCCACCTGCAGCGACTGATGCTGGAGCCATGACAGATTTGGAAAACCAACTTGCCAGGGTTTCCGGCGAGGCTCGATCAAAGCCCGAGACAGGATCAGTTGAGGGGCAAACGAGAGATCCAATAGAAGCCTCTCTTCAGGGACAAGATTCACCGATTCCGCCTGAAGCCTCAGCATCTGCATCAGCATTAGCTTCAAGTTCGGCCCTCATCACAGATGAGCAATCTCAGCCTCTGCAACGACCTGTCGAAACAAATTTCAACGAGATTGAAGAACAGGGACATCCTACACAAGAACTCCCGAGACACGACAATCGATCCTCTGCAATGGAAAGCGTCACAATTCCAGGGCAAGGGGAATCATGTCGGCTGATGCCAGCAAGACCCCAGTCCTTGGAAGGAGATGATGAAAACAGGAGCGTCCATCCTTCTCTCCGATCTGTTACGGCCCCCCCAGCAGCACCAAGAAGGGAGGAGTGGATGGACTTTTCAACAAAGAACTTACATGAACATCTAATTCGAGGCTATTTGGTCTCTAGAGAGCCCGGGAAACCAGCCCTCCAGCCGCGGAGAACATTGGATCAGTATGTTTATTCGCATCTCTCACGTCGTTCCGGTCGTGATGACGACCAGGTGGTTTATCGACACACCAAAGATTCGAAGATCCCCAAAATGTTTATGGTTGACCAATTGTGGATGTGGGTCCTGAGCGACGGTACGATAACACGCATGGCCTGCTACCTTCCTACCTACCTACCCCTACTGATATTCCTTATATAGAGACTATAATCACCTGTTCCCCGCTGCGATGGAACTCCTGGCTCCAAGACCTGAACACAGAAAATGCCCAGAACACCAGCATCCCTCCCCCTCTTCCTCACTGGGTGAATATCTTCGGATTCAGTGAGCATACCCGAGGTCATTTGTTAGACCTTGGGGCGCGATTTGCTGGGAATCCTCTGTTCCCACAGTCAGCCCCGCGACCAAGTAATACTACCAAAAAGATCAACAAAGAACCGCTGCCGCAGATGACCCGGTTATTCCCTCCAATCCGTGCAAATACCATACTGTCCGAACCCGAAGGAAGGGACAGACACCACTACAAACCTCAAGTCGCTTTTATGGCCGAGAAAGGTCGTCGACGTACACTGATTCCACAAGACGAGCTTAACATCTCCCAAGCGATCACACATTACTTTCAGCAGACACGGAGGCGGCCATTCGCATCGGTCTATGACTTGGCGAGTCATATTGCTACTACCTGTGTGGATGTCTTTGATCAGCACCAGATCTCAGAGGATTTTCAGTTTTTTGACTTTTTTGGTACATCCATTGGAGATGCGGTAAGGAACTCACAAACTTGTGATATCTTATATTTCCAGCACTAACTGGCATCCCGAGTCTTTCAGAATGATCAAGCCACGTTGCTTCTGCGCCAGTTCAGGGACAGTATCGGAGATGAAGTTGACTTTGACATCGCAGACGACACAAAGCTTCTTGTGGAAATTGATGATATTGTTGACGAGCTCAATACGCTGCAGCTGGTCTTGACGGACCAGAAGACTGTGGTTGACGATATGAACAGAATCCTAGCAACGGGGAACTCAGTGGGCCAAGATGTAGCTAGTTCTCGTCCGACTGCTTCCACCAGAACTCTCGACAGTCACCTCCTACGCATCTCGCACATGAAAGAAACGGCCCTCAAAGCAAGCACTTCTGTAAGAAGAACTCAAGTTACTCCTTTGAATGCTGACAGGCCATATGCTTATCGAGAATAACCGCTTCCAGCTCTATCATCTCATGGACCTGAAGCAAAAGCAAGCCAACTGGTCCGAAGCACTTTCAAGTCGCGCGCAAGCAAAGGAGGCTGCAAAACAAGGCTTGACAATTGTGGTTTTCACCATTGTGACTATTATCTTTGTAAGCAAAAGCTTTCTGCGTGCTAGTAGTTTCCGACTGCTGGTGTGCATGCTAACGGATAACTTAAGCTCCCAATCACATTCATCGCAGCCATCTTCACCATCGAAACGGACGCTTTCGTAGGTGTTACCAACGAAAGCGGGCAAATCCCCTTCAGCTATGCCATCAAGTACATATGTGAGTAAAGCCTGATAGCTCTCTTTTCCAGGCTTCCTCTTTCCCATCTCCATAGTCTGTAAGCTTATTAACAAATAACGCAATATCGCAGTTGGTGTTGGGCTCACCCTTTCAATCCCTTTCATTATTCTGGCGCTGAACCTGGAGCGGATTACCTCCTTATTACGCCGTACTGGATCTGCAATTGCCCACTCCTTTGACACATTTGACAGTTCAGTTGCGGCCCCATCGCCAGTCTGGATTTTTATCATTGCGATGCTGGTACTTGTAGTCGTGGTGTGGACCTCGCAGTTAGCAAATGGGGTCAAAGCCGCGCTGTCCGTCACACTGATTGTCTTCACCCTCGCCCTACTAGCGTTTATGGCAATGTATTCCCTTGTCAAAGTCGCTAGATCGCACTTCCAATCAGTCACTGCGTCCGATTGTACCGATTGAACATTGGATATCCGGGTTATCAATGTCTGGGTGATTCTGAAATACAGCAACAACGGACGCTGCTACTCGATGTTCATGTATGGATATCGTCATGTGGCTTCGAGCAGGTTTATTTTTCTCACTTCATGGGCTATATATACGGTACCTATCGCAATCTTCAGGCTTTTTACCTAGCTACCAATACCAATATCATCATATAGATTCAGCAGACACAACACTGGCAACTCATCCATGCCCACTTGCCCCAGCGTCTGTTCAGTCCATTATCTGCCTGAGTACTTTAAAGGACAGTATCATCAACACCAGTCCAGCCACGACGAGGAGAATGAGCGAGGTTCCCATCCAGCCCAAAACAATGGCAGAGACGCCGGTATGGGCGGTAGCCGCTCCATAAGTCAACCCGCCAACCATGGTACCGGCCGCGGCGCTGGATAGGTGCTGCCAGAATGCCGAGACAAAGGCCAGCGCTGCAGAGACCATGCTGGACGCGCAGGCGAGTCGCGAGACGGATTCGGAGGGGAACGGCTTGACCTCTCTCTCAGAGCCCTCATCGTCTTCTTCTTGGTGCCACCCGGGAAAGGTGGCCATCAGGGCGATGCAGAACAGAGCGAAGACCATGGATACGATGCTGTTGTAAATGGTCAGAATAGAGTTGAAACCTAGGAGAACAGCCAACTGGGATCTTACATCAAGGCCATGAAGACAACTCCGCCCTTGAATGCATCGCCTACGTGGATGAGGTTCAGGGGATCTCCGGATCCGCCGCGGTTCACAATAGAACTGCCTGTGTCCCGAACGTATGAGGCGAGACTAGCTGCCGTCGTCGAACAAAACCAACCACCCGAGCTGCGCGACAGACACATGCCCATGTACCCAACGCGCACTTCGAGCGCCAGCGGTGCGGGCGAGGATGAGCCGTTGTTGGTAGCGATTGCCGCGAACACGGTCTGCAGCCCTGGGTTGATAATTGTCGGATCCTGATCCATCGGCACCGTGGCTGGTGGGACAGAGTTGGTGTAGGACAGAGACAATAGGTAAACTCCGCTGAGCGACTCGCTGGTGCACCCGGCCACAAGTATTGCTGCGACTTTGTTATCAGCTAAAGCATCCAGGAGAGGGTAAGTCACGGAGGGAGGGGCGGCTATCAGACAACATGCTGTGTAAATGCAGTGAGGGGGGATGGAAAAGGGCTAAATTTACAGAGGAGTATTATTGATAGCATCGCCAGTATCATAAGAACATGATGGTATCCAATTCTTGCCCATGGCCCTAGAATCACAACACATCTTTAGTGCATGCTGTGGGCGAGAGAACCACTGGTTCAAGAGGTTGGGAGTGACTGACTTTTCCAGGTCACCTGGCCCATCCGTGGGGCGTTTGACGACATTATAAAGAAGATAGTTCTACGAACAAAGTCTCAGGATGAGCCAACTGAAGTGAAGTGAGGGGTCATCATGGTCACAAATTTCAGGCACTTGAACTTGTTTGGGCCAAGTCTGAAATAACCAACCACCAACCACGATTCCCGGGCTTGGCATGCAGGTCGAGCGCCTAATGTACCCTTGCCGCCTGAAATTTGAGGACAATACCCCCTGCACCTGTCCAGGTTGGAGTCGCTCTGTCGCGGCTGGAATAAGACCTCAAAATTGGGAGTGGTCAGTGGGGAAAGCTAAGAAATAGTCCAAAAATAAAATGAATTACATTTGGACATTTGGATATTCAGGATTATATAATTTTCGTCCCATACTTGAGTTGTTTCCAGCTCACATCCAGGGCTAATAAGTTGCTTGGACACACTTGCTGCCTGCGCCAAAGACAGGCTGGTTGCCTCCAAAAATGCCCCCGCAGCTGAATATTCCCCGCATCTCAGATGAGTTTTGACAAAACCTCCCATCAACTTCACTTTGTCTCGTGGACCCATAAATTTTCGTAAGAACAATCAGCACTCTGGGCTTAAATTATTTGTTAAGATGTGGCTCCTCGATACTTCCAAGTATACCCTCACGCAGACTCTCTATCCTGAGAAGTACGCCATCTTGTCGCATACCTGGGAGGACGGCGAGGTCACGTTTCAAGACATCAAGGACCCTGCCGTGGCATCGCAAAAGGCCGGATGGGTCAAGATTGTCCAAACCTGTCGACTCGCCAAGGGCCAGGGGTTCGATCGCGTTTGGATTGATACCTGCTGCATCGACAAGAGCAGTAGTGCTGAGCTGTCTGAGGCCATCAACTCCATGTTTCAGTGGTACAAGAACGCAGATGTGTGCTACGTCTGGCTTTCTGATCTTCCCAGAGCCCCGGACGGCCCGAATTCCCAAGCCTCCCAGAATCAGCTGGAACGAGACTTGCCCCGGTGCCGCTGGTTTACTCGAGGCTGGACGCTGCAAGAGCTGATCGCCCCCAGGAATATCAAGTTCTACGATCGTGGCTGGGTAATGCGCGGTACAAAGTTGACTCTGGTTGCACAGCTTGCTGATATCACCAACATCGCCTTCCTCCTGCTCTACAACATGTCCGAGCTCTATGAGTACCCAGTGGCGCGAAGAATGAGCTGGGCTGCAAAGCGGCAGACGACGAGGCTGGAAGACGCCGCATACTGCCTTTTGGGCATTTTCGAAGTAAACATGCCTATGATCTACGGCGAGGGCGAAAGAGCTTTCCAACGCTTGCAGGAGGCCATCGCCCTCTCATCAAACGACATGTCGCTCTTTGCCTGGTCAGGAGGACCAGGAGCCGCTATGCCTTTTCATGGCATCATCGCCCGGTCTCCCTCACAGTTCGCCCAGTGCACCAAAATAGTGAACAACTATGAGCCTCTCCACTACGACTCCAGGTCTTTTGCCATTACTAACAGGGGCGTTGAGTTTAAGACCTCCCTTGCGGTGAGCGCTTCTGGAGGTCATTATTTGATGCCTCTGCACTGCTGGGACTCTTCTTCAACTCTTGTCAAAGACTCAGCCCCATCGTCGCTGGTCGTACCGCTACTCAAGACTCCCAACGGCTTCATCCGCCACGGTTCCAAAGAGCTCACGTACAACAAAGACCCGGACGTCCGCTATATCTATCCAGGGTCTATCTTGGTTCGGAAGGACGCCCCTATCGCGGCCTATCCACGCATCAACTCTCGTTACCACAACTCGTTCAAGTTCAACGTGATCCCAAGCCCAAGGTGGACCTGTGAGCTGGCAACGGGCTGGACGTCTGCCGAGCCTCAGGTGACTCTACAGCAGAAGCAGGACCCACAAGCAGCCCTGCCATCCTACTGGGACCCGGCTACGTCCGCATTCATGACGGACTCGCACCACGCCTTCACTGGCCTACTATACATAAGTTTCTCGTCAGCCGGCGCGAAGTCCAGTACCATCTCGCCCCTCTTTTTATTCTGTGGATTTAGGCGCCCCCAAGAGGCCCCTCCAATCAGATGGCCAGGTGCTCTGAAAAATCCATACCTCAAATTCTCATACAGCTTGCAGCCGTTTTACACCCTGATGGGGCGGCCTCCATGGCGATCGTCCGACGAGCGGACACATGGCTCCCTTGTTGACGAGTTAAACGACACGGCGCCGAACCGGTACAGCATGGACTATGCGCATTACTTGCAAGGCACCGGCAACGTTCTCCGCGAGAAACAAGACCTGCCCGTTGTGATGACACATCCTTCCATGGGACTCTCTGTGTCACTGTCCATGTCCAAAGTCACTGAGGGAAACGACACTATACACAAGATAACCATCTTTCTGAATGAAGTGTGAGGAGGACCTTTGCCAGGGGGGGTTGATGGCGGAAACTCCAGTTTGGAGGGGGAATACAACCGGCGCTGGTCGGGGGGCAAGATGCTCGATAAGTACTTGATCCCTCCGTTTTCCTTGGGCCGATCCTTCAGACAAACGAGTGAAAAGAAAGGATGCAAAACAATACTTTGAGAGACTCTCTTGTATCACATGTTAATCTGTCCGACTAGCACATTCAATCACCCGGAACTCTAGCCGGCATTCCAGGCTTTTGAGTCTGGGGTCTTTCACATGTCAGCCCACTATGTACATCGGTCCGAGCGTTCGCAGCCAAGCCCTTTGGCAGTCTCGAGGGCTGAAGGCCGTTCAAGGCCAGATGCAACCGAACTCTGTTGCCCCGTGCATGCAACGGCCATTTTGTTTACATGCACTGACTGCACTCGTCCGTATGCCGCCCGACATCCGCGATATGTCTGAACGATTATCAGGCAGCGGGCTCTATGCGCAACCAGCCCTTTTAGACAGAACTCGATAGACGGAGATGTCGAAAACAGCATGTGGACAGATTACCGGCCGCAAGACATCCCACATGTCAACCTTGCGCTTTCCGCTCCACCCAATCGACTTCCGTTCAGCCCCGAGTCGAACTCCGATGCACGTTCCGGGCCATTTTCGTCACACGCCAGGCACAGCTACCGGCCTTGATCCTCGGATACGTCAAACGGTCGTGACATCTCCTCACTTGGACTTGAGGCTCAGCCTTTATGACGATGGAGTCATACTCCCAGAAATGGAAAACGTGGATGGTATAAATCGTAGCCCCAAGATGGCAGATGGATGGCAGATGGCAGACGTCAGATCCGAACTAGCCCAACACGACGTCTCAGCTCCCAGGCCAACCAACCCAGTCCGCAAACATGCATCCCGCTTACCGCCACCTCGGAGGCTGTACCAAGACCTCCCTGTTGAGGGGAGGGACTCGGCCCCTTCCACATCGTATCCACTTGGCAACACTCAGGATCTCCCAGCATTCTTATCGTCGACAGCTGCACACACGATCTGCATCCACGACCACGGCGACAGAGACAGAGAAAGATGCCTTGACCATTGCGACTGAAGCAGATCCCGATGCGCCCGAAGGGCAAACACCGGTCGACATTGTGCATCTTACCTGGCCGCACAAGGGCTGGACAGAAGACGTGCTCCATGCCGTCATCCCGAGCCACAGAGCACCGAGGACAGCTGGAGATCGGTTCGCCTGGAGGGTGACGAGAATTTGCAGGTAATGCTGACAATTTCCCTGCTAATGTGTCAACGGCAATCCTGCTGACTGAGTTTACCTGCCAGATGGGCAATGGACTTTGCCACTGGGATGGGCGCCGACCAAAAGGTTGACGGCAAGCATCCCACCACCGCCGTGGTCGCCCAGAAGCCGCTGACCGAGGAACAATGGGTACATCAATATCTCCCTCACCACAAGCAGCACAGATAAAGTCATTCATTCAGATTCACACGCTCAGACTAACAGCAATTTAACACAAACAGATGATTCGCTTCATATTCCTAGAATCCATCGCCGGCGTCCCGGGCATCGTCGCAGGAACCCTCCGCCATCTGCACTCGATCCGGCGCTTCCGACCCGACCACGGTTGGATCAAGACCCTCCTTGAAGAGTCCTACAACGAGCGCATGCACCTCCTCGTCTTTCTGGAGATGTACAAGCCCGGGTGGTTCATGCAGTTCATGGTGTTTGCCGCGCAGGGGGTCTTCTTCAACACCATGTTCGTGTCCTACCTCGTCTCCCCGCAGATATGCCATCGTTTTGTCGGGTACCTCGAGGAGGAGGCGGTGCATACGTATACGCGGTGTCTGGAGGAGATGGACAGCGGGTCGTTGAAGGGGTGGGAGGAAGGTGAAGGGTTCAAGATCCCTGAGGTCGCGGTGCGGTATTGGCGGATGGAGGAGGGGAAGAGGTCGATGCGGGATCTTATTTTGAATATCAGGGTGAGGCTTTTTTTCTATTTTCTCTCCTTCTCCCCTTCCTTCTTCATTTCTTTTTTGTGTTCTGCTCCGGGGTGTAAGCCAGAGTTGAAGGATATGTATGTGCTAACTTCATCCAGGCTGATGAAGCGTCACATCGTGGTGTGAACCATACGCTGGGAAATCTCGATCAGACGGTAGATCATAACCCGTTTGTGGAAGGAGGAATGGAGAAGGGGGAAATGCAGCGCGCTGTAACGAAGCCAGGTGGGTTGGAACGGGACGAGGTCATTAGAAATTCGTCCAGGTGATTGATGGATCTTACTTCTTTCTGTCTGTTATTGCATCCTAGGTGAGCTCCTAGATTGGGTATGTTGTATCGTTTCTACTGCTCTCAAATTTGTGAACTTCTTTGAACCGATGTAGTTTACAGGCATGTCGTAGGCAATTTCCATGATTGAGAATCATCATAACTAACAACTGAGGGAAAGAACGCTGGGCTTCTGGTTTACGTTGACTTGCAACCCCACAAACGAAACAATGAAACGAAGGACGAAGAAACAATGCAGCCCAGTACTCTTAATGTTCCAGCAGCTCCCGCAAGATATCTTCATCATAGTCGAAAACCGAACAATGATCTTTTTCTCGCACAGCTCGATCGTGGCGTGTTGAATCCTGTCAACCATCCAGGCTCCTTGATTCGCAGGCGTGTTGAAGTCGTCGAGCCCAGACCAGAACTTAATCTTTTCGCGCGTAATGTCCTCCATCTCGAAGCCCCAGGGGGAGTTTCAGCCTCATTCATCGACATACGCTCTTGATGTCCCCTAGCGATACATCTCCCTCATACTCTCCGTCAGATCTTTGATCAACCTCCCGTGTCCTAGAGACCCAGAGCGCAGTACTGCCTTGGGCCATTTGCTCTTTACCGCACGTTCGGCCATTGCTAGATTGGGGACCATGAAGTGCGGAATCTCTTCCTAGTCGCGTCTCCATATCTCGGCCTCCGGCTCGGATATGATTCTCTGCCGCCATCTCCGCTCCCCGTCACTCGTGCCCATCGCTTCGGCCGCAGCTGGCGGGGCCGCACCTCCAACGACGACCACCGACTTCAGCTGTTCGGGCGGGAGCAGCAGCGCGCAGGCCAGATCGTATGGCCCCCCTCCTGAGATGCCCATGATACGGTAGCTTTTCGGCCCGAGCCGGCGTACGAGACGGCCGACATCGGCGGGCTATCTCCTGGGTCATGCACACCACGCGGGAGCCGGGCAAGCCGTGACAAACGATGACAGGCCGTCCTTTGCGGGGCCCCATCTGGGAGTACCCCATCTTGGCCGTCCTGGAGATTGAGGATGGCGGCGCTGTCGTGGTCGGGGAGGGGCATGTGCGGCGAGGGGAACTGCTCCGGTTTGAGGCTGTTGTCGGGAGACAAGATTGGCTTGGGAACCAAGTGCCGGCGGTTCTGATAGTACATCTATATGGAGGTCATGATGATGGCAATAGCGATGGCGGTGATGGTGGAGGAAGTGGTGGTGGTCTCTGTCCAGCGTCACTTGTTGGGATAATTTTAATTGAAGTTGGGGGGGGGGAGCGCGCTGAGCAGGCAGCCCAATTAAACATTCCCACCGCCAGCCTCCAATATTTCCGACGTGACAGGTCATTACTCTTTAGCCAGACAGATTACGACAGCCAGGCCAGGGGCTGCTGCACTGCTGCATTTTGTCAACATGAACAGCTCGGGCGCGGAAGCGCGAACCCAATCGTGTCAACAAGGCGTTTCACGCAAAATTTGGAGCTGAACGAAAGAGAGACCTCCTAAAGTGCAATTGCAACAAATCTCAGTTGTTCAAACTTGAGGACGGGAAGGTGAATTCTAGACCCCTGGCTGCTCTCAAGGCACGTACCCTTTCTCCCAAAGCTCGGGCCACTAAATAACTGTTCCGCCTGCCAGTGTCGGACTTTGCTTGCCTGCCGATGGCGGATTCTTCGCAACCTATCACTTTCTAAGCACGAAAGCTGGCGACGCGGTCGCGAAAAAATGGGTCTTGAGAAAGATGCTGTTAAGAGTTAAAGCCGCGAGGACGTTTATACACTCTTATATGACGGTCAACTAACAGCGGGTCCCGACGCTAAAATATGGTCAACGACCTAGCACGGACCAGCCGCGTCCAGGACATGACAGTGCAGTCTCCCCGCCCCCCCGCGCGTTCTTCTCTTCCACCTCAGCCTTCGGGCAAGCAGGTCATTGGAAACAATACCAGAAAATCAGTATGATCCCTACACTCAAAGAGACCCCAAAACCATTTCCCGCGATACCCATGGCCTTGGGTCGTGATGTGGAGAAGAAAAACTCAGGCTTATCTCATTCGAGTGCCCAGAGCCCAGAGAAACCCCCGCCTCTGACCGCGCAGTAATACCTCATCCTTCTGGCAATCGATTGGGCCTTCATAACATACGTGTGACCGCCACACGATAACGATCTGCATGCCCGCCGTAAAACAGCCCTATGACCATCCGAAAAGGGAACCGCCCCCTCGAAAGTTCTCACCCTCCGAAACAATTCACCCAGAGAAGATACCGCGCATCGGTGTTCTTCATTGCTTCAATTGACCCCGACGACTGTGTCTGCTGTTGGCTGTTGGATCAATACTGGCTGTTGGGTTGCCGGATCGTTGTTGGATTGTGTGGCGTATTTTGTCAACTGACTCTTTCCCGAATCAGTTGTGTTTGCTTGCAAACAACATCGATGCGCTGGAATTTCCGCATGCCCACCGTGTAAGTTGAGATGATAATTGTGTACAAGAGGAGAGGGAGTTACACGCTACCCGCCCGCAACACTAAGACACGTTCCTGCCTTCCTTCCTCCAAACTGGCGGGTCTTCCGCTCAGACTAGAAGTTACGAGAAGAGTGACTGCCACCCGGCAATACGACACCGTGGTCGAGACTACTGCTGCCTCGCCGCAGAAATGGCGCTCGGCACTTACGAAGGTCTCATTTCTACGACAAATCTCCTCATCGCCACCGGGATCGTGCTCGTCACGACGACAATCGTTCACAATTTTTGGTCGTGGTATCGCCTCCGCCATATCCCCGGCCCGTTCCTCCATTCCGTCACCTCCTTTGTCCTGTTGAAGAAGGTGTTTGAAGGCGATTCCCCTGCCTATCTCGATGGGCTGGCACAGAAATATGGTGAGCAGGCTATTTGACAACCTCGAGACCCAGCTCTGCCAAACCTGACTCTCTCTCTATCTCAGGACCACTGGTCAGGATCGGCCCCAACGAGGTCATGCTAACCGACCCCGACATCCGCCGCCTCTCAGCGATCCGCTCGCCTTACACACGCGGCTCATTTTACGAGGGCTCGCGGGCGGTGCCCAACAAGGACCACATCTTGTCGACGATGAATGACCAGAAGCACAAGGAGCTGAGGAGGATGGAGCATCGTGGGGTATGTTCATTCTCACACTGGCGGAAACGATAAAGCACGGCCTCTAACTTCCAGGAACAGTATGCCGGCCTCGACTTCGGCGGGTTTGAGGCTGGCCTGAACGAGATGCTAGCTGCCTTCATTGAACTCATCCAGCGGAAATACATCTCCACCGGTATCGAGTCGCGACCCATGGAGTTCGCCCATCGAACTCAGTTCTTCACTCTCGACGTCATCTCCAAGCTAGCATACGGTCAGCCCTTTGGCTGCATTGCGCAAGACAGGGACATATTCAACTACATCGCGCAGACAGAATGGGCACTTCCCTTTGTCGCCGTCTTCACGACTCTTCCGGCCTTGAACACGCTGAAAGACCGCTGGCCGCTCAGCGCCTTCATGCCTCATGAGAAAGACACGTTTGGTCTTGGATGCATGATGGGGTACGTGTCTTTTCCTTCTAAAACACACTTAACCTCCAGGTTCTGACTGCTCTCGTGTAAACTCTAGCTTCGCGACTAAACTGGTCGATGCCCGCCTCAGCCCTAACGGCCATCCTGGTCGCGACATCGTCCAGTCCTGGATCAACCACGGCCTTCCGCGCGACCAGATCATTCAAGACATTCTGCTGCAAGTCATGGCAGGCTCCGATACGACAGCCACTGCGCTGCGCATGACGCTGCTCTTCCTGATCAACTCGCCCCAGGCGCTACGCTGTCTCCGTGAGGAGATTGACACCAGATTCCAGTCGGGGGCTATCAGTAGTCCTATCACCAACGCCGAGGCGCTTGCCATGCCATACCTCCAAGCCGTCATCCGCGAGGGTACGCGGCTCTTCCCGCCTGCGACGGGGCTCGCCGAGAAGGTTGTCCCCAAGGGTGGAGATACGCTACACGGCTTCTATGTCCCCAAGGGGACCCAGGTTGGCCAGAACATGTGGGGCATTCTGCGTCTAAAGAATATCTTCGGAGAGGACGCCGACGTGTTCCGGCCTGAGCGTTGGCTGGAGGCAGACGAGGAGCAGCTCAAGGCCATGCAGAATACGTGGGCGCTGGTTTTTGGGAGCGGCAAGTATGAGTGCTTGGGCAAGACCTTGGCGCTGATGCAGCTCAACAAGTTCTTTGTCGAGGTGAGTGTCTCCCTATTATCTATCATCTTCATCCGGGTTAGAAAGGGGGTGGTGGCTGACAATACTTACTCGGATTCGTATAGTTGCTTCGGCGATTCGACTTTGCTGTTCTCAACCCCCTGACGCCCTTGAAGCTGCACAATGCATCCGTGTGGATGACGAACGATTTCTGGGTGCGGATTACGTGGCGGGAATAAACCGAGTGTTCGGACTCATTGCAGATCTGCGTGTGGGGGCACGGAAAGCCATGGTTCTAATTTCATATTGCGAAAGCCGGTCAGATACGGGGAATGTTCCTCCAAGTTTGTTGATCTTACGCCACCAGCTTCATTCCTGGCTTGGTAGGTGGTATCTGAGCTGATAGAACGCCTCGGGCACTTTCCATGGATTTAAGGAAATATAGACGAGCAATGCATACATGAGCCGTCAGCATGTGATGGCAACGGACTTGATGATTGAGAGAAAAGGGGTGTCTCCCTAACTCGATATAGACTGGCTTGGCGACGCCGTGTTCCCTCCTCTACTGCCAGGTATCCCACCTTTCTGACCACAGTGGCAAACCCGCCAATCAAATCACAAACATGTGTGCCACTTATGGAAACGCGCGCGCGCCTTCTGGGATCGGACTATGATTACCGACACGACTGCGATCCACACAGTCAAAGATACTTTCCTCATCCACCCAGGAACCTGCATATTGGGGGCCCAACAGAGATGAGGATGGTCTCGGGTCGGATTTCATACCCTTTGTAAACCCGACCACCCACTTATGTGAGAGATAAGCCCTTCCTATTTGTTGACGTGCAGTTGTTCTTCTTTATTACCTGTATAAATATCCAGTAAATCCCCCGGTGGCATTTTACCCAGCTCCAGCCCCTTTTGTTAATAAGTACTCCTGATCATCAAAACCTGTCACTTCATCAGTTCGTCCAAGCAAACCATGACGACCACTTTCGAAACAGTCCCTTATTTCTTCCCCTCCCACCTCGAAGGCGACGCCCACCGGCTGAACCAACAACACGAGGCCTTCCGCCTGCTCTTCTCCTCCAAACTCGTGGCTCACGGCCCTCAGCTTACCCCAGACTTTGCGGGTAACGTCCTCGACATCGGCACCGGCACGGGGATTTGGGCCGCTGAGTTTGCGGTAAACTATCCAGCCTCGCGCGTTCTCGGGGTCGACCTCAATGCCCCGTCGTCGAACGTTCCACCCCCAAATTGCACGTTCGCCGCGCTCGACGCAGAGAATGATGACCAGTGGGATGCTCTGATTCCCGAGGGGACGTATGATCTCATTCATACGCGGTTACTGGTGCTTCATCTATGCGACCCGCGGGCGTTGTTGAGGAGGTGTCTTCGTGCGCTGAAACCTGGGGGACGGGTTGAGTTGCAGGAGTCGAGGGAGCCGTTTCTCTTTGATCGTCAAACTGGAGCGGGGGGGGAGGAGGAAAAGGAGGGGGAGGATGATACGCCGTTCATACGATGGTCCAAGTTGCGGGTCGAGGGCACCCAGCGGTGTAATAGGGACTGTGCGGTCGCGAGGCATATTCCCGGCTGGATGCGGGAGGACGGGTTTGTGGGTGTAGAGGTGGATGAGTATAAGCTGCCGGTCGGCGAGTGGATGGAAGAAGAGAGTGGGGATCTAGGGCGGGCTGGTAGGCTGTTTGGGGAGTGTATGTCCTGGATCCTTGAGGAGGCGGTTAGGATGCCGCTGGTTGATGGGCTGGGGTGGACTGAGGAGCAGGTAAAGAGCGTGGCTGAGGAGGCGGGGAGAGATCTGGGGAATGGGAAGGTGTATGTGCCGCTTGCTGTCATTGTTGGGAGCAGGCCGTAATGCTGAGTAGGCCGTCCACTGTGGCTGCATTTGTTTAATGGGTGTCTCTGGTAGTACCCCGTAAGGTCATCAAGTTATGTAGCCCCGTTTCCGGAGTAAATTGGAAACATCGCTGATATAAGACTGGAGGTAATCGACCGCTGATTCACGCCTGTCGAGACGAGAGTGCAACTGCTGTGTGAACTTGGATGGACTTCAGGTTGAATCAAACCTTTGTCTAGATGTAGAAGTGCGCTCTTTGACTCTTTCTCCTACTCTTGCCTTGCCCTGCATCTATTTCCTCGAGTTGCCCCTATTTTACATGCGTATACACCTCTTCGGGGCAGCTGAGATAATACTCGCCTTTCGGGTCTGGGGGATAGGCAAGAAGTTAAATTCCCACGCACACCCAGTGCCCAAGCCAAAGTCCTTGACAGTCAGCTGTTATCTGTGAGTTCCAGGAATAGCTACAAATTTCGAGATATAACGTCAGTCATGCTACTAGAGAATTTGGTCCTTGGATTTGGACGACTCACAAATCCTCCAGATTCAAAGCCCGTTTATGTTTTTCGACTATGCTCTCGCAACTGTCATCGTCCCTGGCCTGGTAGAACGTCTGGCCTGCAGAGTATGGTCAGTGCTGAACCCCATAATCCTGACCGAAGAGAAGGCAAAAGCTTACAATCAGGGCTAACCCCTAACTGAATCGGCGACGGCTGTCCCAGCAAGATCCCCCCTGCTACTGCTGCCGCCGTTGCGCGAGGTACGTTCAACGTCCTACCCAGCGTGGCGCACTTCCCTGCGTCTGTAATTGTAATTGTCCGTATCGTCGTGACGGTCGAGCTGATAAAGACGATGCTGTTCTGTGTTACGACCGTTGTGCGAAGGACAAAGCTAGTGGCTACCGGCAAGGTGGTCAACATCGTCTCAGTGGCTGTCGTCCGCACGACCTGTGTTTGAGTGGTTACTACCGCAGCCGTGGAGGTGAGGACCACCGTTCGGGTGCTCGTTCTTTCGACAACGGCAGTCTGCGTAACGACTATTGTTTGGGTAGCTGCTCCTCCTCCCACGGTTTGCGTGACGACTGCTGTCTGGGTGACCGCTCCCCCTCCAACCGTTTGCGTGACGACCACAGTTTGTGTGACTGCTGTTCCTCCGCCCACCACACTTGATGGTATACCAGGCGATGGTGTCCCGACGACGGAAGAAGACCCAAGCCCTGCATCCCCGCAGAGCCCAAAGTCGGCTTGACATCCCGTGCCGCAATGGTCGGTCGTCTTGCCGCACCAGCCGTGCGGCGAGCAGCAGTTGCCGTAGGACGATCCCGCACAGGTGAGCCCTCCTCCGCACTGTCCATCCTTGCTGATCTGGAGCGTAGATGTCGGCGCCGCGCCAGTCCCTGATGTCGGCGAGGCCACCGTCTTCCCAGTGGTTGACGCAGCGAAGGTCGGGTCAATGCAGTATTTACTCCCAGTGGTAAGGCTGCTGCACGTCACGCCTGGGTTGCTCCGGATGAACTGCGTGACGGTAATCCCCGCGGCCGATGCGATCGATGCGCAGGTGTCTCCGTCTCGTGCTGTGACTATCGCTGAGCAAGTGTCTGCGGCGGATGCATGGCTTGCCGCGAAAATCGAGACGATCAGCAACACCCTTGGCAGACGAAGAAGTCGCTGCATTGTCGGAGGTCGGTTCATCGGTCCCAGGGGGACCGTTGCGTTTCGGCCCAGCTGACGAAAAGGAGGCGTGGGAGAGAAACAAAACAAAGAGCAAAATGCCCAGTCCGGAGGGCTTGGATGTGATATAAGTTCCTAGACAATAGCCATATATAATATGCCGACCCAGATGCGGACTCACGCCACTCAAGCTGTTTTGTTATGATATGATAAGGCCATTATAAGCAGCTTGATATGTTAGCAGTCTTTCCGCATGGGGAAGCTGCCTGTGGGCCAGGACAGAAACATGCCAAAGTTAACAAAGTCGACATGGGGGTCGTGCATCCCACGCTGCAAGAATGGCGACGCCGACGTCATTGCAGTTTGGGAGAAGCGAAAAACTCCAAGACTCTCTTGTCAAGAAGGGGGAACTTTCAATTTTCGGAGTGCGAAATGATCAGCAAACCAATAAGCTTTCACTCTCAGGAAATCGTCGCCGACAGATGATAGTGAACGATACAGATGGTGTGGGTGATGATATCTGGCATGGTTTACCCTGCCAATCAGCTCGGTCGAGAAGGAACGGTTCGGGATACTGTCAGCGTCCAGCCAATCAACGCGGCTAAAATTCTCCGGTTCCCGCGCCGGTAATTGTGGCGGCCATCACGGGGCATGCTGCGATGCATGTGTTTGACAGATGCTAGCGGATGATGGTTATGGCGGTCTTTCAGGCTAATAGAACTAGGTTTGTGGAAGAACCTCTTCCTCTCTGAGAAGAGGAGGAGGGGAGGAAAATGCCAAGCGTTGAGAAGTGGAGACCGTGACACGCCAAGCCAAGCCCTGAGGTGAATCCGAGCATGACTCCATGGGACTCCCGCCATGAACAGGCATGGCCAGTAAGTCAAATGACTACGAGTTCGCAGTAAAAGCGAATTAAAATGCTCTGTGTATTTTACTCATGTCTTTATGAACCGTGCCCCGGTTCCCGAGGCATTAAATTTCACATGGTTTGCATGGTGTTGCTCTTTGGTGTGGAGAGGATGAGGGGCCACTGCGTCCTTCAATAGGTTGATGAAGATGAGATTGCCCTTAAAATACAATTCTTGTATTTCTGTATATTTTAAAGTCTTCCTCTTTCACAATACAGCTTCCGACTCCATTCTCCCGCCATTCTAAGATTTTCAACCACACGGGGGCGGAAACAATTTTTCGATGGCAGCATTTATCGGGGCGGTATGACAACCTGGGCATCGACAAAGCTTTTGAGCGGAGTCTGTCAGCTTCTCCCTTCTTTCCTTTTCGAATAATCACTTTGGGGTGTATAGTATGTACCTTGGTAGCCCCTGGGAGGTTGCTGGCAGTGCCCTCGTGTTCCACACATTTGACCATGGCGGCTTTAGTGAGCGGTGCTTGGTTTTCGATGACCAGCTGCTCAATACATTGGCTCGAGTTCATGACGTCGTGACAGGCGAGTTCGTTTTTGGGGCACTTGTCTTCAAGCTCATCGGCGCTCACGCCCATGAGCGCAAGGCATAAAACACCGAGCTGTATGAAGAGGCGCATGGTTGGCGACTTTCGACTTGTTTTTAAAGTCGCGTTGTTTTTGTCTCAGAATGGCCTCTTCGAAACAGCTTGTCACGCATCCATATATATCCAATCCCATGTTGGACCCCTACCCGATAATTTCCCATTTTGTAGTGGTGATATCGAAACCATTAAGGGGTTCTGGTCCAGATGTGGAATTGGAGATTTTGGGTACTGCCCAGGATGAGGGAAAATGCAGGTAATATAGACAGCAATATGCGATACATATGCGGTGAAATGGTAATGGCCAGAACATTAGCCAGCAAACGGGATCACCTCTGAGTTGCTAATAGCCACTCACCACCGCGGCACAAGCGGCAGCACGCAGATGAGCCGGCAATAGTACACGTTGAATGGGGATGAAGCGGCCCAATTTGCACTAAATCTCATTAATATCTAAGCTGGACTGTTGGTAGAAAGGTCCAATAAGCCAGCACTCTCCTCGAAAGCCCGGCACTTCGATCGTTAATCTAGGGGCGTAATATATACTGATGTAGAATCGAAGGCACGAAGCAAAAGAACTTCTAGAAAAGAGTAACCCTGTCTTTTTGGTTCCCCGGAAAAGATACCGACCTTACCACTTGTTGTTCGTCATACCGATTTCTTTTGTAAATTGTTGAACGACGCTCAGTCGACAAGACACGATGCACTGGACTACGCTCCTCACGCTGGTGCTCGCCGCGCCATGCAGTGCAGTGGTTCGGTTCCACTGTTCCCAGCTCGTAGTCGAAAGAATCGACCCCTTGGTTGAACCGGGCTCGATTCCATCAGCCCATGTTCATCAGATTGTCGGCGGGGTCCGTAATCCATCGCATTTCCCCTGAAGCCCAATCACTAACAGGAATGTCAGAACTCCTTCAATGTGTCCATGGACCCGAAAAAGGACATGCCAGCCGAGTCGACATGCACAACTTGTCAGTTCAGCGAAGACTTTTCCAACTACTGGACCGCGGTCCTGTATTTCCGGGCACAAAACGGCAGCTACAAGCGGGTGCCTCAACTCGGTAACAACCAGTTTGAAAAGGCAAAGGGCGGCTTGACGATTTACTACATGCAAGATGCCATTTATGACCCAGACCAGAAGTCGAAGGTCACGGCGTTCCAGCCGGTGAGCAGACGCAACTCAAGGAAGGGACGGGTTAGCGGGAGCTAAATGAAGGATAGGGGTTCCGGATGTTCATCGGCAATGTTTCTGCACGAACCATCGACGACGCAGCCCGCTATCGCCAACTCACCTACGTCTGTATGGACACCTGGACGATGCGGGCGCCAGAGACGATGGCGTTTCCCACTCGAAAGTGCAAGGAGGGCATCATGACCTCGATCCGGTTCCCGACCTGCTGGGACGGCAAGAACCTCGACAGCCCGGACCACATGTCGCACATGAGCTATCCGGAAACAGGCACCTTCGAGAGCGGCGGGCCTTGTCCGGCAACCCACCCTGTCCGTACGGCGCAGGTCATGTATGAGGTCGTGTGGGACACCAAGATCTTTAACAACCTGGAATGGCCCAAGGACGGGAGCAGTCCCTTTGTGTGGTCGTTTGGCGACGCGACGGGTTTCGGCACGCATGGCGATTACGTGTTCGGCTGGAAGGGCAATGCGCTGCAGAGGATCCTGGACGCTCCCTGTAACTTCTACAGCAACTGCAGCGCCGAGTCGCAGTCCAAGCTGCAGTCTATCGACGCCATGAATAAGTGCTCGGTGCCGACTGTAGTAGATGAGAATATTGATGGATGTAAGTTTCCGCAATAAACTTGGGGGCACGGGCAACGCTTGCTAACCATCTCTTTTCGATTTGCCAGGGCTCACCGAATTGCCCGGCGGATACCAGGCTTCGTATGGTCACAGCCACGAGTAAAATCGTCATGGGTTGAAGATGCCGTGGGCGGATTGCTGTTCGTCGGCGTCGAGGGAGAACAGGCTTCGCAAAATTAGACAATAACATTAATTGAAACATGAAGTCGTCGTTTCAAAAGCGTGACTTGACTCGAGAACGGCGTGGTTACGTGATCGACAGCCTACCCTCTTCCACCAAGGGGGATGAGTTGCGCAACTGCTGGCGCCGTTCCCGATGACCAGCACATGCGGGATGAGGATCAGAATTCTGGCCCAGACAGGAAATTGGTCGATGCCAGGCGCACTTGCTGCCAACTGCATAAAGGTAGGCCAGGTGGGTGTGGCCGGTCTTTGTGAAGTGTATGCAAGGGACAGGAATATGCAAGGAGCGCTGATCTGATCCAAGAGAGTCTGGATTCAGGTTCGAGGTCCGAGTCTAGTCTGTGCTGGCCCGCTCACCTCGGCGGTGGGTAGGATCTTCGTGATCGTCCGTTTGCACTTGCTATGAATAGCACAGGCGATCCTTGAGCGTACTGTGTAGAGTTATCTCCCCGAGGATCTACTGAAACGGTAAACGCTGGGAGATAGCGACAAGACTCTTGAGTCGTCCAAATAGCGCTCGTGTTACGCGGCTTGATGAAGGTGGTGTTGCGAAACGCAAAACACAAACTCGCAGAATCGTACCACTGGGAGGATCCAAAGTGCGAGGGGGCGGATTGGAAATGAGAAGGGGGAGACCCATTGTCATGCACGTGGGACCGGCTTCCCGGCGATCGAAACACCCCGAACGGGGCCACGAAGGAATCGGTAGCGAGGAGGGAGTTTCCGGTCGAGCCCAGATGGTGGGCCAAAAAGAAGCCCATCCATCACCACCCATCGTGGATTTTGAGTAATAAGAGTGTGATGCTCCTGCGCGGGTGGATGAATGGTGGGCGGCACGTTGTGGTCTGGAGAGAACCCAAAGTCCAAAATCCTGGGCTCGTTGATGGTGGGCCTTTGGTCAATGGCGCTCGGGGACATCGGACGACTGCGTCAGCATCGATGTGAAGTGGTTTCTAACCAGGCTCGAGCCAGGCCGCCCGAGCAAGGGACTTGGGTCCTGCCTACCGTGTGTCCACTTGAAGAGGCACAAGCGGGAAGGCAGGCGCCACCGGGTCAGCAAATGTTTGGCTGTGGCGCAACGTCGGCAGAAAGCCAAAAATTGCTGCACGACACTGGCGCAACGTGTTGCTAAGCGCTGGCCAACTGGATGACCGTTGAGAGGGATGCAAGGCAAATTGCGCCATGCGCTAGACATCTGAGAAGAGTAATTGGATAGGGATTGTCGAGGGGACAAAACCGTCGACTCGTGTTCCACACGAGTTTTGGCCACGGTCAGAAATGCCCCAGTCAATCGCAGCGATTGCAGCGTCTTGGCAAAAGCCCCTTTCCGTTCCAGCGGAGACACGGAGGCGCAACCCCTGTCTAAATTCATCAGGCCGCCCCGCAAGGTGTGGCTTGCGTGCAGCAATAACTTGTCCAGTGCAAAAATTGTGGCGGCCTCGGATCTTAGCAGTGGCTGATGCTTGGGCTTGACGCTCGGTTAGCTGTGAGTGGACCAGGGCCGACACCCCCGCTGTCACAGAGTCTGGGAGGCCAAACACGGGGTGTTAGCGTGGAAAGAACATTGTCATTGTTCATCTGAGGTCGAGATTCGACATAAACATCGCAATAGATGGCAAAATGAAATATGAGGACTCAAAAATAACCTCCAGCATACAAAATTATGATTAGATTCTCTGAATGGCATTTTCTGCAATTTTACCTTCAACAAAGTGACGAATCGCCAGATCAGCAGCGGTTGAATGCACTTCAGATGCGGCGCAGAGACTTATCCGCCTACCAGCCCCAGAACCTGGTGCTGGCCTGTGCGGCGGGCCATTTGCGGGGCAATGTGGAACAGCGTTCGCATCAAGTGCTGGACGCATCTCTGACTCTGTCTGTTACATCACCCGTCGATCCGACAGTGCCATGGCTCTTGCGCAGCGCTGGCAGCGCATTGTCGAGAGGCGATCACACGTCAACTCACACAACCCCTAGCCCTTCGGAAATGCGATTGTCGGCCGTTTTGCTGCCACAGCGCCTGTTGCTGGTGTCCTCAGCGCCCAGCCAGGGTCTCCAGGGCCAAATTGCCCTGGCTCTTTGCAGCATCATCGCCGTGTCAGGTCCCAGTCGACCCTCGCTCCTCCACCTCCACCCTCGACACCGTCGTTCGTGAGCCTGCCCCGGCTATCCTGTCCATGTCGACGTACACCACAAACAAGCCTTTCGCAATGCTGAGCTCCACCCAGTGGTGCCACTCCTCGGCGCCTTGTGTTTGGCATTGGGCGCCCCCATTCATCCATCCGCCCTTGCTGTCCGATATTCGAGACCGTTCTGGATCTACGCCGAATCCCGCCCATCCCATTGGATGGCCTCTTGTCATGGCATCTGTCTCTCTCTGTCGGACAAGGTCCCATGCTGCCTCGCCTGCCCCCTTTGCCCATCCAAAAACATTCGACTTTTTGCAAACTCACGCCATTGATCTACGTCGACCCAGGCCTTCTTCATTCCTTGACCACCACCTCCCCTGCCTCCCGCCCTTCTTCCCTCAACCCATTTCTCCTATTCGTCCCCTCAGTCCCGACGGCCCACCAGCGAGACCGTATACAAGGTCCCGGGGATCTTGATCTGCGTCGCATGAGACTGGCCGTCTACCTTTCCTTTGCTGGCCCCAAGCGGCTCCCATAGTAGTAATCCCCTGTCCCTTCACTTCTATTCTATTCTTGCCACCCCCCACGGCCTTTGGTTCTCACCCTCTTCTTCTTTCTGTCTCTTCAAAGTATCTGTGGCCGTCACATCATTGCTTGGCTGGCAGGAAACATCACGAAGTATCCTTCCCTCACAGGGCGGGCCCTGCTTCTCCTTCGACCTTCACGTCGCCCATCGATCGACCTTCTTTATAAAGTGGGCGTCTTCACTCATTCGACGACTCGCCTTTCGATTCCCCTCGCCGCCGGACGGATTGGCTTTTAATACTTGATGACTTGGCCAAGTTGGAACGACATCGAATAATAGACTGGAAAGGGACAAAGAGGAGGAACTCACAACAACAAACACAAACATGCTTTGGCAAACGGCGCTTGTCGCCTCCCTCATGGCATCGGGGGCGCAGGCAGGCATTGGGTCGCTGATTATGGATGGGATAAGCCGCGGCAGCCCGGCTGTCGAAAGGAGGTTACAAGAAATCGCAAAGTCGCATCTCAGGGCTAGAAAGATTTTGGACACACGGCAAACGCCAGGGTCGACTGGGCTGGGAAGCGACGTGGTTCTCAACGAGAATGGCAGCATCAACATGACAGCTTGGGATGCCCAAGCGAATGCCGCGTGCGATGCGGCACTCAAGGCCCTCTCGCTGGCGTCGAACCCCTCGGGCACATGTGTGTGCTACAACTTGCCGGCTCTCAATAACGCGACGGGGGCTTTCGAGGCCGACCTTAGACTATACCAACTCAACGAACCGACAGGTGCATTTCAGGGCATCCCTCCAGAAAACATCAAGGTTGTCGCTACCTTCAAGGGATCGACCGCAAACGTAGTGTCCTCCAGCACCGCGCAGTCCAAGGTGGTGGCTGCGAGACAGGCAACTACCCCTGGGAACAGCTCCCAGCTCCGACTGCTGCAGACATACTTGTTTCTTGGGCAAATCGACCAGAATGAGATGGCCAACCCGATGGACATGTAAGCACATCCTGATCTCCCCGACCTGCAACTCTGTGCTGACCATACCGCTAGGGGCCGACTTCAATCGCTCGTCATGCCCGTCATAACCCTCAAAGCAAACAACAGTCAAGGTCGGCCTATCGACACAAAAGTTTCGTCCAACGAGGCCGCATTTGTCACCGGTGTGTTTTCGCAGGCGGTCGTCATGAGCAGCTTCCGTTTGGCCGAACTTGCCGTTCAAGACGAGGTGGCAAGGCTGAAGAATGGCACCACGGCGTTTGTGCTCCCGGGTGTCCAGATCCTGATCTTCCCCATCGGCCTCGTCGTCACCAGCTTATGGATGGTTCTCGGCATCGGCGCGTACGCATATGGGACCTATTACCGATACCAGTTCCGTGACTCCTTCATGAAACGGCAGCAAAGGCTCGTCAAAAGCTCGGTGCCGCGGATATGAGCTCATTGAGTGCATTCGCTGGATAAAAGACACTTGGGGGAGTGGAACATTAGGGGACAACACCATTTCGCGTCATCATCTTTTTTACCGCCACATCTTTATACCATCCGCTCCAAGGGCGAAGTTTTTTTTGGCATTATCCTTTCCTGCATTTGCAGTACTTATTTGTACCAGATTTTTGGCTTCAGGCTTTCGACATATCGACTGCCGCCAAGTTTATTATTGCTGTCTGTATAACTACATAGCAGTCCCATCTGTACATACAACAAAGGCATTGCCTTTGCAATGCTGGCGGCTAGACTTAGAAAAGTCCGCCTATACAAAGTAGTAAAATATTTTAACATTTATTTCGCATTGTTGCCGTGATGTCGCAGGTGTCGTGGTGGGGTCGCGGCTGTTTGGGTTGAACCGTGCTGTATTTTCAGGGGCATTTGTTTGGAAACCAATCGCTAGCGACCGATTCAGGCGGGGTGATTGGGTGATCCCTGCGCCATTGTTGAGCCTCAAACCCCAAGGAGGCAAAAAAAGGGACCCTCGCTTGACAGCGATTTGCCGGCTTTGAACCGTCCCCACCACCCATCGCACGCAAGGAACAAATGCGCATTCTGCCTTATCCTCAAAAGGCCAATTCCATCCATCTAGGGTTATGAATGAGGATCGGGGCAAAAAGGGCCAAAAAATGTTATCCGCGGCGAGGATCGAACTCGCGACCTTTGCATAGGTAGTAAAGTGATTTACTTGTATAAGAGCAACACGCTAACCGCTGCGTCACGCGGATTTTAAGGACGGTTATCTTCGGCACCTGTCAGATGACCTTTTGGATGGCAAACCGGGGTCTTGGAGTGGTCCCACGCCAGCTTCAGGCACACGGCCCTCCCGCGGCCCCACGCCGCCAGAGGGCACCACAGGGGGTGCCATGAACAAAGGGGGCTGAATTAAATCTTGTATTTCTTTGATGGAAGAAGATGCACCGCATTTAGTTGGACGAACCTGTTTTTAAGAATTATATCCAAGTCGTAGTATGATTAGCAAGGAACGTTTGCCCTCTTTTTCTTTTTACCCGGTTGTTGCTTATGTGGTTGTCTGCAGTGATCATTGACAGATGAGCGCGCACGTCAACGCACGGGCTGGAAGCCAAACAAAGAGGGAAGAAGCGCGCCGCAGAGAAAAGTTGATACAGAAAATCCTGTCATACTATTACACATTAAAGACCCCTGGTCGTTGTGTCAGTAGCAATCAGCATTGACTTTGAACTGCAAAATTTCCCATCCCTGACAATGACTCTCGACTGAGCGAATGCTAGCCGACTTACACTTCTGAACACCAGAACCGCAAAACACAGCCCGCCTGGATTAGTCTTTTTGCCTTCTTCACAGCCATGACGGTAATGTGATGGATGTGCTACGACGAGTTAAAACCCACGGTTTCTTGGGGGATTTTTTTAAAGTTCTTAGGGGTACTATCATCACCTGATGTTGACTCTCATTTAACGTATTTTTCTCTATCTTCAATCCAGACAAGGGGCAATATTAGTAACAAAATTGAACCCAATAGGGATCCTCAATCGGTTGGTTGTTTCTTTGGTCTCCGGAATGCACTGGCTGAGTTTTGGGGGTCATGACCAAGAGGATAAAGGGGTTTGTCACAGCTTGACGAGCGATGAGAACTGGAAAATAAAAGAATTGACGACCTTTTTATTTGGGGCTTTTGCTGGCATTTACGCACTGTTTAGGAATCTTAGTCGGGAGAGAGAAGAGACAGAAAGTCCGGAATGGACTCTGTAACGGCTGCAAAGTTTTGTCTGGTGGCCGCGATATTTTAAGTGCAATATAATAAGGTTACCAGTATCATCGTGTAGCTACTTCTAACCTAATAGCATCATAACTCCTGGTTGAGGATGTTTAATCTCAGCTTTTCCTTGCCGGACACGATACCTAGGTAGATTCATTAAAGGCATCTGATATTATCCTCTGAGCGTAATCCTCTTCTTCTCATTGTAATGGGGAGAGGTTCTCGCTGCTAGATGATATTGTCCTAAGTATTTGCTTTATTATGATCCAGGTATATCCTGAAGATCTCGTTCGACTTGACCCCTTTGCTTTGATGGGTACCTAAGGTACATATATGTCGTGACTTGGCCGTAACATGGGGATATTGAATTAGGATGGAGCACACCATGTAGCAGGCTTAATGACTGACAACATGTGGACTATCAGACCAAAGGAGTACAAGAAAAATTGGACAACAAGAAACTAGGACTAAACTCCGGAGGTGTGAGGAAGGGTTATGGAATGGATTACTTCGGCTGTAAGGGTTTGTGATTCTGTATGGCAAAGAAGGAGCTATCTTTGATGTGCATGGGATGTCAATAGTTGCCTAGACACCATATCCTCATGGCCGTCCTGTCTCTTTCTGGTTTTGTTTTGAACTGCTTTGGTACCGAGTCATGACTAGTACCATGTGCTTCGCGGAGTGGCCTTGGTATTATCACTTCAATGATCGCGATAACGACAGACTTGATTCAACAGAATGAGCCCAACATAAGGAGCGCCAGGCGCGTAGATTGGCAAAGTAGTGTGTTATTTCTTGAAAAGAAATCCGCGTGGTAATTCCCTAGCAGCCCTTATCGCTGAATTGGGGCCGACCAACGCCGGGGATTGCGTTGTTGCCAGCTTGTCTGAGGGTGGTGTTATCCCGCCGCCGTGGGAGACGGACCCGCTCCGGGATGGCGTTGGCATGGTCTCATAGACATAGATCCGTATGATGCAAACGACAGAGTCATCCGCCAACAACGGCGCCACACGTCGGGCGAACGACTTGCAGGCACAGGACCATACGGCAACAAAGCCACTCCGAGGCAACAGGGCCTCTTGTACACAATGAGCCACCCGCAGGCCATACCACAACAGACCCACTCACCGGGAGAAGAGCCTTTCCCAGTCATTTGAGGGTAGCGAGCAGCTCGCCCCGTTGGCGCATCTCCGGAGGGTCTTGCGGAGGCTGTCAGTTGCCAGGGGCACTCCAACTGCCCTCGCTCGCAGAAGTTCGCTATGGTGAGCTCCCGTCGTTCCGTTGATCCCTTTAATTTGTAGGCTTTTGTACCGTCTTCGCCTTTGTCCTGGTTGCTGAGTCCGGTCCTAACTTGTACTCATCACCGAGCTGGGCAGTTTGTAAGAGAGGCTTGCGATCAACGGAGACTCAGGGTCGTGTACACACCTGGGCCAAATGTTCTGCAAGGTTGAACTGAGTGAAGGCAAGGAGGGCAAGGCGACTTCCCGTCTTCCACGACCCAGCGACTGCGCGTGACACCTTTCTGGGTGCTCAACAGGTAGCTGCCGTCGCATGTGAAGCTAGCATGTTGTTGATGACTGACAGTCTGACCCAGCTCGTGATTGGCAGCGCATAGGTGATAGGTTGAACCACGCAGCTCGTTACTAACAAATGACGGCACAGCGCGTCATACATTCCTCGCCGCGCGGTTGACTCGCGAGTCTGCGAGCATACCGCTCCATTGAAACCTAGGAGGGAGTATGGCGAGCTATTGTGCTTGGTGAAAGTGGCGGTGTAGACGAGAGGGCCGTCTTCGCCATGCGGAAGTAAAGTGACGATGCCACCGTTGAATCAGGCTTTTGGTTGTTCACTCATGTGGTTTGGCAAGGCTTGAAGCGTCTTTCATCTACCCCAAGCCAACAATAGCACATCGTACATGGGATAATAGAAGCTTCCGGGGGTTTCTTCGGGGGCAGAGGAAGTGATCCAAGAAAGCAGGAGCCAGGGATTCACCCCCCATTGTGCAGCCCAAAGTTACAGTGGGCAGGTCAGGTGCGCCACCGGGCGTGATCGGAGGTATTTAGTCCACGTAAATTCCCGCAGCTTTCCCTAATTTCTGCTCTTTCAACTCGCAAACATTCATCGACATCACTAGCATCCCCCGCCACTTCGGCAATGACTGTCCTACTTGCGAAGCATATTTACGCACCCCTGACACTTTTATCTATATTTGGCTCCGTCAAGATGGTCGTGATTGGAAGCAAGTCCCGCTTTGCCCATGCCAAGGGCAGGCGGGCAAACCAACACTTGTCGTCGGGTTTGCCCGACCGTTTCCCGCCGCCCCGTGATTTGCCTACTTCGGCGGCTCCCCTCCTCCCTTTCTTGCCCGTTGTTGCGGTGGCTGTCTCCTCGGGTAGCTCGAAGCCCGTGTCTCGGTCGAGTGCCCAGGCTGCCCCCTGGCCCGGCGTCATCGGAGAGGGTCGGCCTCTCCCCAAGCCTGCTGCGCCGCCGGCTGCTGCCAACCCTCCTGCTTCGCTGGTTGCTGCCGGCCGCCCTGTTTTGTTGGCTGCTGCCAACCCTCCCGTCTCGTTGGCTGTGTCCAACCCTCCTGCCTCGCTGACAGTTGCCAGCCCTGTTCAGCCCACGCCTTCACCAACTAAAACCACTCCTTTCCCCCTAGATGAGCAGTTTGGCCGGTTTGTTCTCTTGGCCGATCTTCTCCGGAAAGCGGGCATTACCGGCCGCTATATGAAGTCGTGCCTCTTTAAGTATGTCCGGTCGTTGAGCAAGGACCAATACCTGCGTCTCAAGGCCTACTTGCCAAATATCATGAACCTCTCGAAGCGCCAAGGCAAGAACTCGACGGTCAACGAGGCCGAAGAGTGGGGAACCACCTTGAAGGGCATTTGCAGCCTCGGCTTGGGTCATAACATGGAGATGGAGAAAGTTGACGCCGCCCTCGCCAACATCAAAGCCCGAATTCGGAAGGATCCCGCCTACTTTGATGGCAAGAATGGCTGGCTTCTGTGGGTCGCCTTGGACTTCGCTCGCAAAGAAGTCACCAACACCGAGACGAAAAAAACCATTGCCCGCAGCATGTTTTGGCTCACGGAGGCTGAGAACGCCCTCTTCTTGTCCGTCATGGTACGGATATCACTTGGAGTTGGCGTCGACGCTCCCACGGCTCTCTCCCTCCCCCCCCCGTTCCTGCGTGTTGTGCGTGAGAGCTGGTACTTCTTCTTCGGCTTCTGGAACGCCTACTCCCACAAGTCTAGGCCTGGCGATCTCTTTCTCGGAGACAAAGACGAATACAAGGGGACCTATATGGCGAACGACCCCAAGCACCGTTCGGAAATTACCGCGATGGAGAAGGTTCTGGTCTCGGTGATGAGCACGGTCAAGGATGGCGCCCTCCAGTCCGGCAGCGTCGAGGACTTACACGCTCTTTATGGCAAGCACTGGAATAATCAAACGCCAACCGCATTTGTTCAGCCGCACAGCGTTTCGCGCGGGATCTTCTACGTGCTCCACTGGCAGAACGATGAGTTCCTTCATCTGCTGGACGAGTACAACCATGCCGTGGAGATTCATGCCAAAGAGAAGGATCTGAACGCACAGCTTGCCAACCTTTCGATGGGACCGCTGCCTTCGGGCTACTTGGAAGGACTCAGAGGCCAGCTTTCTTACTCGGCAGATCCCAGCATCCAGCAGTCCTACTCGAAACGACTCAGCTACGAGCAGTCCTACCCGGCAGTAGGATATAGCACCCAGCAATCTCACTCAGCAGGTCCCAGCAACCAACAGGGATACTGCGGCTTCCAGTGAAGTCGAGGACGTGGGGGTCTGAGGAGCGAGGTCTCTCTTTGGCTAAGGAAGACGCAGCTACTGTGAAAGAAGAAGGAAACAACTGTTTATATACAATCACCGGCATGGTCATGAAACTGGCATGGTGGTTGCGTTTCACCCATTTTTTCACTACACGCTACTTGGCAGACTCAGAAATGAATATCACCAGGGATGGGGAGGTTGATAGCTTACCTACCTAACCAAGGTACTTGTAGATCTAGTGCAGTCAAGACGACATATATTCCACATTCTGATTTCTTGTTGAGTGAATGAGCAGCCCATCAGTAGGTAGATCTTGCATTCGGAATTTTGTCGGCACCGTCGATGAAACGTCGTCTTCCCCGTGACTTGGTGTGACTTGCCAGGGGTTCAGGCCTCTTTTGGACGACAGTTGGTGACGAGTGGGGACAGCTGACTTGGCGCCCGCCGACCACCCCTCACTGTTCTGAAAGTTAGCAGCGCCCTCCCCAAACCTTGGACAGTAGCCACTAAATCACGACCGCGGCTAACACAGCGTTGGGACGCTGTGCAGCTCCCAACAGAACCATATTGGCTACCTACCTGATGTTTAACCTGTCTGCCTGTATCGACTTTCTTCGAATACCTCCTCTAAAAGACGCGTCCTCTGTTTTCGGCTCCCTGCTGTGACACACCGTCCGAACCCCCCGATCGCCCCTTGAAAATGTTTAGCCCAGGCCATTCTAAAGAGAGCCTCTGGTGGCGGCAGGGTTCTATGCACGTTCGCCTGAACTTGGAAGCGCGCGCGCAGGGAGATTGACGTCGGATGCCCTGGATCGCATGAATGCCAACTCGAACTGGAAAAGCCGGGAGCCGTGTTGGTGGGTCAAACGCCAAGGGGGCGAGCTTGCCATCCATCATCTTCAGGCGGATGGGCGGCAACATTGGCCACGATGCGAGCCCGATTGGACGCCTGTTTGGTTTCGACAATATGCCACTATGCGCCGGGTTCTGTTATTACCCCCCATTCCTCCAACGTCGTGAACACCGAGCTTCTGTAAACTGCTGAGCTACCACATCTCAGACTGCCGTGTCTGTCTCTTGTTTCTCCGCCAATCTTGAAGTCCTCGATGCTCATCTCTCCTCGACTTTGACTCAGCTTCACCTCTGGCGCCGGTCGGGCAGCCTGTTAGAAGCAAGCGGCTGCCGCACCTCCTTCTCTTTAGTAAGATCTCCATCCAGAGTGAAGTTGTTCAACAGGTGCTACTTCCACTGCAAGAGTCTGAATCCTCTGTTGCTAACCGTTCAGTACCTCCTAGCGCTCCTTGTAGCAAAGTCACAACCGCGGACCCGATCCCGACACCATGGCGGTCAAAATGGATGTCTCCGTCCTGGTGGCGGAGATGCAGGACACACTCTCAACTATACACAACACGATCGCGTCCCTCGACACCGCTGAGCATGACGCCCGATTAGACGAGCTAGAACAGAAGCGAGACAATGCTATTCAGGCTTTGCTTGCAGGTTTTACGGCAGAATCAGATCACCTGAGCCAGAAGCGTAAGGCCGAGCGAGACGAGATAGCCGATCGTCGAAGAAAAGAAGACGAAGAGCGTGAAAGGAGACGCAAGCTTGAAGATGAAGAGCTTGCTACTAGAAATCAACAGCAAGACGACGAGCGCGACGAGAAGCTCAAGTACGACACGAAGGACGTCGAAGACGAGACCGACGGTTTGATGAACCAAGTAGAGGAAGAAGCACAGAGGATGCTCGAAGAAGGCAGAGAAAGACTGACGGCGCTGGAGGAGAAGAGAAGAGTCCGTTCTCCCCAGTCCTAGCAGAGAGTGAACCTCAAGCTGACAAGTGGAAAATACAGGAACTCAACCGCCTCATCGACGAACAGCTCCAAGTAGCTTTACCACCTGCCCTTACCCGAGCACGAAGAGGAGGCATAAGGACGGGCCGCTTCTCACAGGCGGTGGCCACAGAAAGTAAGCCACAGGAGCTTCTCGAGGCCGTCCAAGAGTCTTTCAGTAACCATCGTATCAAGGCTCGTGAAGACAGCGATGGACACAGCGCCGCTCTTGCAATCGCCACCAGAGAATCTTTGTCTCCCCAGGATGGCCAGGAATCCAAGCCCAACAACCCCAACCATCACACCGACGAAGACGAGCCAGATCAAGGGCAAGACGACCTTTACGCAGGCGAAGACGAGACTACAAATGCGCTCCCAGTACATGAGACCATGGAGGGGGCTGCTTTGCCGGAGTCTTTTGTAGCGACCCATTTGCCCATACAGGAAGAGATGATTCCGAAAGACGAGCCGCTCGCGCCCGAGCCAGCCACACTCCAAGATGGCGTGGAAGACGGCATAAAGATGGTCGATGACGACGAGCTTCCGTTTGGGGCAGATCACTATCGGGCAGTCAACTTCCGCCCTGCGAACATCGATGGCGCATGGTGGGAGCAGGGACAGCATGCACAAGAACTTGCATCTTTAGCCATTGAAGACAGCCAATTCGATGAAGGTCTGACGGCACACGGGCGGCTCCCTGCTGGATCTCGGGAGAAACCCAAGATGGGCCTCCCGGCGGATGATAATGAACGCTCTAATGAATTTGCGCCCGCCTTCGCAGTTCATGAGGTTCACGATGGGCCCCTGTTGGAGACGAAGAGTTTGGTGTCGGCCGAGATCCCGCATGCTGATGCCATCACTGCCCCTGATCCTGCAGCTCCAGTAGAGCTAGAGGAGCCAACAAGCGACACACTCAATGAACATCAAAGTTCCGCCCCCAACGTACCACTCGACAGGGACTTGTCCGCAAAGAGTAGAGCTCCACCAGAACTTCTCTCTGCGCATGTTCCGTCCGAGTTCGAATCCCTTTGTTATGGCGGCAGGATTCAGCTAGGCTCTGATGAAGCGAGTGATACTACCATTGAGCCCAGAAACACTCACCAACCATTCCTAAAGCTTGGTGAGTCAAAAGAAGCGGACTTGAGGACAGATTCAGCACCCCAAGAGGGTGAGTTATCCTGGGTGGCGGGCGACGAGTGCCAACACATGCAAACACAACCAAGTCACGAAGATTTGGATCATACAACTTGGGGTAACGAAGCAGAGCCACCTGTCTCACCTATTCGCTCTGCCGAAATGGACATCATCCAGGGATATGATGTTCCGGGAGACCTGAGGCTTCTTCATCATGGCGCCAGTGAGGAGAACGGCAAGTTCGGGAAGGACATTGACCAGAAAGAGCCTCTCGACCACATCTCTAGGCATAATATCCCTGGCAGCAGCGGACCTCGTAAAGCTGAACACAACTTGCCATCGCCACAAGAAATTATGGAAGCATGGCTTGCGAGTACAACTGCCGAGCCGGACTTGTTCCTAAGCAGCGATGGGATGATGGTTGATGGAGACCTTCTGCAGGCGCAGCGGCCGCCCGAAGAACAACTTCACTTTAAACCATGGCCTCATGACGGCGGCGGTAACATTGTCGACGATCAATTGAGAGAAGTGGAGGTTGAATCCAATGAGACTGCTCATCATTCTCCTCGCGCCAGAGCAGACTCGGAATCCAAAGACCGAGAGAACGACATTGTAGCGCCGGGGTCTCAAGATGACGATATCCGCCATACCTCAAATGAGGAGAGTCATGAGCAATCGAGACCAACTGAGAGGCATGGGAAGTCGAGCACAAAGGCGGAAAGAACGCAATCATTAAACCTACACCAAGACCAAGAGCACGACCGTGACATCCTTCTGGAGCTGGACGAAGACGAGGAGTTGTTTGAGCAGACGATCGGCGCGTTTGCCGAGTCCCTGCCACCACTCGCAGCAGATAGCAGTACGGATACCGAGTCACAGGTTTTCGTCACTCCTCTTGCCTCTGCAGCCTTCCACTCTCGGCCTAGCAATAGTTTAGGGAAGTGGAGTTCGCATGATAAGCTGACTGCGGCGGCAGAGAAGAGTTATTTCGGTGACGAGAGGAGCGAGAAGGACAGTGCTGACCGCCGCGACCATGAGTTGGAGGACGAGCACTCGACGACTGTACATGGCCAAGACGACTTGTTCGACGATGATGACCAGAGCGACGAGTCAGCTGGTAGTCATGGCGGACAAATGGAGCACGGAGTTGTTCAGAAGCGTGATGCCAAAGAAGGAGACCTTCACACTCCTTCATTGGCACAAGGGCCGGAGGCAGGAGCTGAAACCGCCTCAAGCTCAGACACGAAGAAGCCAGAGCTGGCTAGAGATAGAACGCAGAACCCCGACGCCCCTCGGAAAGACTGGGCAGACCAATTTGACAGCGATATGGAGGAATCCGATGTGCCAGACTTTGGCACCCCGGACACAGCACAGCCTCCTTTGACACAAACACCAATAACCCCTGACACAAGTTTTTCGGAGCTTTATCAAGAAACACCACCTCCGGTCAACAAAGGTCTAGCGGCTAGCAGACATAACCCCGTCAGACCTCAAACTCCAGACAGAGGGCCGCTCCGGGACAGAGCATACCAAGACCCAGATCTGGAGGCCTTTGCGCCTCGGGATGTCACGCACGTGCCGTGGCGAGCGCGAAACGGTTCGACGCCGCAGTCTATGCGTAGCCAGAGTACGCTGTCATCCTCGCCTCCTTCGCCAATGATTCATACAGGACACTATGAGCCTGCTATTCGAGATAGCTGGCTATCGTCTGGGCACATGTTCAGCAACCTGGGTGGGATGATCACAGGGCGCCCGCGCAACGACTCGCAGCTTACCGATTATTTCAATCCGTTCCCATACGAGAGCAGCAACAAGGTGGCTCCCGGCCCTATGATTGCAGAATTGGAAGAGCAGAGGGAGCAGACTGGTCCTGTGGTGAATGGCTCCGACACTACCCTGTCTCTCAAGGACGACAAGCCGACCCCCGGCGGCATTGGGAAGAACCCTGGCGCCAACAACGCTGCTCATAGCTCACCAGGCACCGGCAGTCTCTTCCAGAAAATGCGCAGCGTCTTCGAACAGCAATCTCCGAGTAATAGCGGCTCAAACCCTAACAGTGACAGCGAAGCATCTTCGTTTCTCAGTGGTGTTGGAGCAGGCGCCTCAGTCTCCTGGTCGCCGAGTCGAGGAAGCGGCCCGGCACGATCGCGAGCCGTCAGCGGCGGGTTACTTTACTATCCTGGTAGAAGGTTTGCCGACAATAACACTTGGTCGAGCGGACAGAAGCGAAAGATTATGTCGCCTCCGGGAAGCACGATGGATGAGGCTGAGGAGGAGGAAGTCGACGAGCACAGCGGGCTTCTAACTGGCGGTGGGCGGAGGCTGTCTGCAAAATGACCACACTCGGAGACACTACTTAACTATAAGAAAGCCGGGACTCTGGAAAGTCCAAGTTTAAGTCCAGGAAATACAGCTAAGGAGCACTCGCGAACTGGAAACGACAGCGAACAGGCCACCAGAGTCTTGTCGGTCTGGAAATCTGAAGCCACAGTTGACAATGACTCAGACTCGGATTCCGGCCTGGGGCTCTGTGATTCGGCCTTAACTACTGCAGTCACGGGCACAACAGCTAGCACCACTCTAAGGAAAGAGCCTCTGCAGGCGAAAGGCGAGTTCCGTCTCGCTTGGATGTGGGTTGAAGGCTGGCGGGCTCGCTTGGCTAAGAGTGGCGACGCCGTCGAACAGGCGCGCTGGGAGTGGCGGCTCGACGACCAGATGCGTGCCCCAAATAGGGTGCCGCTCATTATTGCAAAGATGCCTGGGGTTTTGCAGACGGCAAGGAGGGGCGAGGTGTACGTTGAGCGGCGCGGGAGGAAATCGGTTCATTGGGCTTGAGCTGATATAGCGCTTGATAGGTGATCTGAGGCTTTTAATGGCTGGTGTTGGGATGATAGGTTAGATATATGAAACACATAATACTGGTATTCATGATTTTGCATGTCGTATATCTGTATGATTTGACTTTGAGCAACCTGAGCAGAAGATGTGCTGTTCTCGCTTTGGCCTCAACACGCAACATCTAACAGTTCTTTACAGGTATCCGCCAACTTTATCACCCGGGCCCAACTTCATTATCGCAGCGTTGGTTCTCTCACCAGTATTCTGAGGCGGTCAAAATTATGCGACGAGCCCAAAAAAAGAAACTACCTCAAAAAGTATCACCGACACACCGACAGAGTCGTTCCCGTAACGGTCATGCCTTATTATTATTATATAGCGACTTGCACACAACTAGAAACGGTGTTCAGTGTTCTTTATGACTTGGCTCGGCCTACTGAATATTGCGCAATGCTGCAGTATGCTATGCCACGACTTTGACCCAAGATCAAGTCAAGTGGTAGATGCTCGGATCCTTCTAAACTCTAACCCCATTGTCCGGATTACTATTTATCTGACCAGCAATCTTTTCCATGCCGTTCAACTTGACCACCCAGATTACAGCCGCACCTATTCTCAAGCACCAGATCCATATTTAAGAACATGAACATAAAAAGCGGGATATCTATGATCGAGTAAACTCCTCCTTCCCTCACTGAAGTCCTCTCCTCGAGTGGAGTCTGGGTAAGTAATAGGTGGGCAGCCAAGCGGAAGACAAGCTTCCCCGCCCTAAAGTTCAAATGACTTTAAGGGCGCCTTATCCGCGAGAAGGAATTCGCTGGACCGCGCCCCCTTGTACCCATACGCCCATGAGCGTGTTGTTTATCTGCTTGGTAGCCCCGGTAGTAGTGCTGTTCGGGAACTTGAGAACGTTGTCGATATGCGGGAAGTTTGGATCTCCCCAGTTTCCGATCGTCTCATTCCACCTGGAGTAGGTCATCAGCTTTCTTCCGGTACGAAGACAGAAGATCAGGTTGGAGCCGCTGTAGTTGGCGTACACGTCCACAATTCTCTTTGGGTAGGGGGATTGTTAGTTTGCGATCTTTAGAATAAGGAGAGATGGTAGAAAGAGATTAAGGAATGTAAGGGATGTTCTTATGTACCTGGAACAAGACTTTAGACGACGATCCAGTAATAGCGACGCGGCAGGACCTGGCATGCCAGTGTTTGCTAGCCCAGCTGACCATGGTGGCGATCGACTCGGGGTCACCGTGGCCTGGCTCGGCGCTGGAATTGGAGGATGTGTCCCAGCAGGGCCCGGCGTAGGCAAACGACAGGGGAAGGATGGTAACCAAGCCGATCTCCTCGGCGAGGGAGGCGTACGGGGTGTTGCGGAAGTAGTTTTCGTCGGGGCCGTCACAGCCGTGGATGGCGACGATGGTGCCCGGGAAGCCCAGAAAACGAAACCCCGATACCCCCAGTGGCGATATTGGAGAGTTCTTAACGGATGGTGAGCCGAAGCCTTGGATATGTTGGGTCGTGACATGGTAGTGCTGATTATACTGGCATTTATTGCTGAACTGATACTGAACCGAGGTCAACTGCTCCCAGACGATTTAGTTACCCAATTGGTTAATTTGACAATCTCCTATTCAGTATACGAAGTGAGACTGTCGCGGCCAGTAAAGGTCAAGCAGCATGATCAGTCAAGAAGCTGCCAAGTGACTTGATTCCCAGCAGTGGAAGAATAAAGACAGTATCACCGCTTGATATGAATTGTTCCAGATGAGCTACCCTCTCTGTCCATAACTTCCTTGGCTTGACATTACTGTCTTAGAGACTTGGTCATGTTCGTCATCTTCCAGGTCTGGTTGCACGACGCGACGGTCTGGATTTTTATTCTCCGTCAAAACTCTCAGAGACAGAAAAGTTCAATAAAATTGTTGGCTAAAACAAAATGAACAAATGTCTATGAGCTATATTGCACTTATGCATTGAACGCTGCCCTTCTTATGAACTTGGTATGTTGGCTGTGACTGCCTGGAGGCTGGAGCGCCCCGGGATACTGTTACCCTCGCAAAGTCTTCATGGCCTGCATCATGGCCCTGTTCAGATTGAGGTATTTTAGCTATCTTATGCATCGGAGCGGTAATGCCCTTCTCTCCGGGTGCTTGATGTATCTGTGCGCGAGTCCGCTTGGGTCGTACTGGGAGCATCTTGAATTTCCGAAGGTAAATGTTTTCTATGCATATTAACTCACCGGCTTTCAACCAATACAGCTGGAGCATAGGTATTCGTCGCATGTGGTCTTTGCAGCTGGGTGAAAACCAAGACAGCATTGTTTCATCAACCTCCGAGCGTGCATGGTTCCAAATATCCCGAGGCTGCTAAGATGTATATGAACACCCACCATGCCCTGGGATGCCATAGCTTATACTTCAGGACAGTGTGAGGGTGTGCTGCAGCTGACAGGACCCTCTAAAAACCCCAAAAAACCCCCAAAAAACCCTGTCTCCTCGGGTGGGAACTCTGATAAGCCACACCACCGCAAAAGACGATTCGGACGAAAGAAAATCAAACGACGCAGGGACTTTAAAAAAGCATCAGGATAGGGATGAAAAGTCCTAAGATTTAAGATGAGAAAATTAAAAAAATTGCAAAAGAATAACGGAGGCCGGGATCGAAGCTCTGAACTGCTCACCCTTGACACCTACGGCATGCGGGGGAGTGGTCTGGCGGAACGTTTACCGCTGCGCCAGGCCCCCCCCTATGCTTGCGAATCGAGAGCGAGAGCGAGGTCTATAGAGGCTCCCTCACCCCAGGCTGGCAGGCTGGCCGGCTGTCGGCTTGGCTGTCGGGCTGACGCGGGCTGGCTCGGGACGGGGAAGATGGGGCTCCTTCCCCTTTGGCGGGAGATTACGCTTTGCAGTTTTGTTGGGAACGCTTCTGCAAGGCCCAGAGATGGGGCGGTTGTTCTTGCCTACCTGATCTCAGTAGGGGCAGCAGACTCACAGCCAGGTTTTCCAGATGGTTCCATGCTGCGATGACTGCTGGAGATTGCCTTCATCCCTAAAGGCACCTTGCTTCAACTTGCACGATGGTAATGTTGAACAGTAGCTGCATGCATTATCCAGCCTACATGAAATCAATAGAGATTCAGTTTCAGTAGATATATATATGTTTTCTTTTTTTCTTCTGCAATCTTTTCTACTTTACTCATGTAGACCAGGGCTTGCAAGCTTGTGACTATACCTGAGGGTCTCAGTAAAGGAACATAGAGGTACTGCACCCATTGGCCATATGTGCTAGTCCTTGGTAGCTCTGACGTTGTCAAGTCCCTGCTCCAGCCATGGATCACAGCCATTATACTTCTCGTCCCATTCCGTCATCAGTGAAATGTCAACTTATGATGAAGGGCCAGACCATGACCGGAGGAAAATAATCACAACATCGGGACTTATTGGAAGTTGGGGCATGGAAAACATCTGAGGTTCTGGTTGGCATTTCACCCATGGTGAAGAATGAGCTGTACTTACTGGCCGTCCCGTCGCATTGAAGCATGGAATAAACAGCAAAATAATAATAACAGTTGAGAAAAAATAATTCTACAAGATGTCTACAGCTTTGTCTCTCGATGCTCCCATCAGGAAGAGCCACCTCTGCCTCCACCATCGCCGTAGCTAGAGCTGGGGCCATAACCACCACCGGCTCCGAGTCCTCGTGGGACGCACTTCCGTTGTACCTCTGACGGGGTTGGCCTCTGCAGTGCAGAGTCCCTCCCCTCCCGACCACCCACCTCGACCATTAAAGGTCGCCGACACCTTACCTCTCAGGCACACTTCGGGCAGCTGCAGGAATACTTCTGGTTGCAGAAGTCTTCACAACCATGACCGCACTCGACTGCCCGGGCAGTTCTCTCATCCAGCGCGCGACGAGCTCCGTCCAGACTGGCCGTGGGCTACACGTCCGGCGATCCGTCGCCGGAATAGAAGGTTGTCTGGGCCTGGAAGACTTGGCCGCTTGCGGTTTTGAATGTCGTGCTTGCGGCTGAAAATTTTTCCTTTTCTTGCTTTTTCGATCGTGCGGCCAAACTCGATGCGTGACTCCTTCGGCATGAAGTCCTGCATGCTCGTACCCTCGAGGTCGGCGGGGTGCAAATCGAGCAGCAACCGGACGTTGGTGTCTCGTTGGTATCTGGGAACATTCTGATTACGCTACTCGTCGGGCAGCAGAGTATCTTGCGTCTCGACGCCGTCCTCATTTATCGGCTCTGCACCAAAGCGGTCAGTCAGCGAGAGGGAGAGGCTTTCATCGTCAGAGAAATGAGAGAATGGTTAGGTACTGTACCTTGCAAGTGATCTCCAGAAGAAACGAGTGAACATGGCGTTTCCTCCCGACGAAGATGATGGGCTTACGCCCCTTGCCCTGGTTGGACCTCGGGCAGGCAGCAACACGGCGTAATAAAGGTTGTTTGCGGTGGGAACCAAATTGGCCGATTTTGAAATCCAGAAATGCGAAGACGATGGGTCGGACGCATCCTAGACGCCCTGGTTTCCCTCCAGCGATGATGGGCTTGTGCTTGAGGGAATAAATTTGTTGCTGGTCTGGTCATTGATGGATGTTTCTTGAAAAAGACGCGGGCAAGTTTGATTTGAAACCTCCATCTATTTGCCAACTGAAGGGCAAGGAAAACCCCGCAGCGTAGTGGGGCCTAGCCATTGGTAATGTTGAGCCTGTGGGTGATGGCAGAACACTGTCCGCGCTCCTGTGCCCGTGCTCCGTCGCACTCGCTGTCCTCACCGCTTCTTGTCCTAGCGACATTATGACCGATGATTTGAACACAAAACCGCGGCTGACATTGACGGAATATACCGAAACCATGCTATTTCCCTTCCCTTTCGTATCCACCGCCCTGTCTTCTTTCAAACCTACCTCGCACACCGAAGAACCAGGTAAGAATGATTACACCCGCTCCTTATTCTAGATGGAGTCATGGCACACACGATGCTGTTCCCGATCATGTGGCTGACGCTGCCACCGGCCCCGATGCGCAGGTCTTCCCTATCATAGTCCATCTCCTCCGGCCGAAACAGTTAACGTCTCAGCGGGTGTGGTGGTTCTCTTTGGTTACGTTCAAGAGAGCCGGAGGAGTGCCTCCGCCAACATGTCGTGGCCGGGCTATGTCAATGGGACTGTTCAAGAAACCATCCGGCCATTGAACCACCGTCGATACCATGGATACCGACAGTACACTGTGTCGGCAAGAGAATACCGCGACAAGATTGCATTCCTTTCCTTTCCTCCTTACCCGAAGACGCGAGATACCCTTCGGAATTACGTGTACGCCCTTCCGCCTTGGCACCGCAGCGTCCACCGCACCGGCGCGTCCCGTGGCCAGCAGCCTTCTCCTGTGGGACAGCTAATATATCTTAAAGAGCTGAGATGTCTAGGCCGAGACTCTTTATATCTTGACTGAGCATACAAATTCTCGAGGAGTCCTGCGGTGTCAAAGAACGAGTTTACTGTGATAATCTCAATCTGATGATAGACAGCGGAGATTCTTTCTTGGGCAGGAATTAGCACCTCTGTAATTCCACATCATTAGCAGGAAGTTAGCTGAATGGGCAGTACCGGCCCTCAAATATGGCGCCAACATACACGCTGTTTTGAGCCCGACCCCACGGCCCTCAAGGACCGTTCATGATTTCAGATCCGTCAATTCGAATATGGTCAAATCCCTACTTCCGCTGCGTAATATACAAGCAGACATCGACGATCTGCGTTTCGGTCGCCCATCAGTCTATTCTAGCACTGATGCTAAGAACGGCTATTTGGCTGTCCTAGTCCGCGAAGGAGATGAGTGGAAATCGGCCACCTGCTGCTTGCTCTGATGGCTGATGGCATGACTGCAGGATGGCTCAAGGCCTGAAAATATACCTATGACATACGCGAGATACGGGGATGTCGCCTTTGAGACTCCAGCCCGTCTCTGTGTGTATATTTATTGGAGGTGTTGCAACATCGGCATACCAATACTCTGTCGTCGTTGTCGTCGTGCCGGCTCGCCAGGGCCGAGAATAGATTGCAGCTCAACCGGACGAGAAGAAATTAGACTCCACCATACCAAAGAGGCTATTGATCAGATGGGTAGGAGTTTTGCTTGCATAGTGACCCTTATATGGCCACGCCTGGTACGCTTCGCTTTGAAACGCTCAGGGAGAGCCTCATATGAAGGTATATGACAGGGGATACTTTTACTAATATATAGTCTTTGAGTAGCGACGACACAATATATATCTGAAAATCTTTCATGGAATTTGTGAGTAAAGGGTTTCAAAGGAGTCTCAGTATCAGGTAGGCAGCCATCTTGTATTTTTTGATGCCATGGATGCTTGAACTGTTGTACGGTTCCGAGGACGGATGCCCTCGCATGGAACATTATCCCGTCTTCTCTAGAACCTGTCATTGCCTGATAAAGAACTCTAGTTTCAAAACCGCTCAGCTACTGCACGCTGAACTTCCTATCGTTTAGATCGATCGGAGTTTAAAAGTTCCACAGAATATTGACGCGGCGCAAACAATCCTAGAAGACAAAACGTAACCATTGAAGTTACAACCATTGCCATATCAATCAGTCCAGCCACACTCGCCATCGGAGGTAGAGGTCGCCCCTATAGGCCTGGAAAGCGAGATTGTACCTAGCCATTCAATGTCTCGTACCTAACGGAAGTATCCCAGAGCAAGAGACCCCTCAATGCACGTTTCACATAGGCAACGGTCGGTCTACTGGCCTTCGCCGCGAGTATAGTCTCCGGGGATGGTGATTTTATTTGTAAAATTAAAGAAATGCATGATGCAATCCACTTCCATTCTCCTTTCCACCCTTTTCAAGACTCGTTCCACCCCAAATGCATCGCCAGTCATGCTTCGCCACCTTCGAATGGTCAGCCTCATGTGAAATTGTGGAAGCAAACTGGAATGCAACGTACCACTCCCTCCCTTGGAGGATACCCGCCTCGAAAAACTCTGGTCCTGATCCCGGGCACAAAGTTGCTGAAATGTCCAGTCATTCTGAGGGGGAATACCTCCGAAGATGTCTCTGATGATATTGAGATATAGTGGTTTGCGAATCGTCGGATCGTTCTGGTTGGTCTCGCCTAGGACTAGAGCGCGCTTGATCTCAAGCATGTATTTGCTGAAGCGCTGTGTCATTCTGGATCGGGCCACCGTCGTAAAACACGTGGCGAGTCTGAAAGGCAGGGGGCAACGGGGCCACTAGCGGCTGTCGTTGGTAATTCTCGCGTGCTGCATGGGCGGAACATCTGGATGCGAATCATGCGGGCGTGGCACGCAACCGGCACCGAGCACTCGCCAGCGACGGGATCGACTTGCTAAAGCGCTGGTACTCGTTGCGAATTTGGAAAGCCAGCTCTCGGGTGTGGCATACAACCAACAACGAGCACTCGCGAGCAAGGGTGCCTCACAGCTCTCAACACGGGCCGATTTGCTAAAGCGTCGGCACTCGTTGCGACTCTGGAAAGCCAGCTCTCGGGTGTGACACATAACCAGCACCGAGCATTCGTCCACGACGGTATCGACTTGCTGGAGAGCGGTCAGAACGAAGACCGCCGTTTTTCCGAGGCCCGATTTGGCCTGGCAGACCGAGCATCTCTTGCATCAAACTGTGTGTGTGATAAAGGTGTCAGCTTCCAGAGGAGGATCGCCATGAGAGGCAAAAGAAATAACAAACCTTTACAACAAAACTTAATCATCCACAAACACACCGCTGCCTCGCCGCCGCAGGCCGAGAGCCCTTCTTTGGGAGCGGGTCATCACTCCCGAATCGATCACCGTTGTAGGAAGGCTTTCCTCGTCCTCGGTAACCTCCCCATCGTTGGACGGTGGGACAACGCTATCGTCAGCGTAAACAAAGCCTTTCGACGGAGGAGTCGCAGCGTCCGCGGCCTTACGGCGCGTGAGACGCCGCTCCTCGAACACCTCGAGCTCGAGAGGCGAAACATGGTCGTACGCCTTGGTCATCGGGACAACTTTACAGTCGTCCCCGTCCTTGATGAGGAGACACCGCCGCTTCTACCGACCCGCGACGTCGGGCAGCCGGCAGTTGAAGATGCCGGCGCCCACGATGCGGCCCGTCTTGCCGTTGTCGTGTGGGACCAGCGACACCTGAGGGTTCTGCAGCACGCCATCCCAGATGGCGCGCCGCTCCGCCTCGGGGAGCTGGTCCCACTCCTGACCGATGTCGGGCAGGAGAAGGACGTCGTGCACCGCGTGCGGCGGCAGGCTCTTCTTCTGGTGGTTCTCTTTGTTCATTTTGACTGCTAATGTTTCTCGTCAGTAATGTGAACCGACATGGCTTGTCGTCTCTTAGAAACGGTCAGCTATGAGGTAATGAGATGACTTGAACTGTGTGGGTGCATACGATCTTCTAAACAACAAATGAGTGCTTGGACAGATGTTCCAACGGCCTTTCGCGCATGATCAAGACGTGTTGAGGGTAAATCAACAAGAGGGGCAGAGGGGCTTGCAAATTTTCATGTGAGGAGTGGTGGACGGGGAATGGGACTTCGCCTTTTCAACCACATGTCTTTCAGTAGTGGCTTTTGAGCGGAGTTTGGCTTTGGGGAGGATAGAAAAGCGAGTGTTAGGTTCATAAAAGGGACATTCGGCATTATGAAAAATTCTCCAGTACGGTGTACGGGGTTGCGAGCCACTTGAAAGCAGCTCTGCGTATATGCGTACAAGTGTGTGTTTTCAGAGAGATCGGGGTCAATAAGGTCGGAAACATACTCTGCGAGAGAAAAGCTGGTGTAATATTTGGCTTGGTTGGCGGTGGAAGAGAATTAATGTTTGGGGATACCACTTACGGAGAGAATCTTGGTCGGTTTTTGGTTGTTTCAGTTTTGTTTTGGACAGAGTCGTTTTCAGCGCGTCTTGCCAAAGAATAGTACAGAGGCCGGTGGGTCGGATCGTAGGGTGGGTCTGGTCAACCTGTGCTCTTCCCTATTATGGTGGCTCATCAGTCCGCTGCCGGAGCTTTTTTATCTAGATTAGGGGAGTATTCGTCTGGAAAAAAAATGTGCTATCCTTGGGGGTTTTGTCTTTTTTCAACGACGTTTTCTTTGTGGGACTACAAGCCCTCTGAGAGTTATCTCAGTCAATAATGCATTCTGAAAGCACATGTTTACTTCTATTCATGCATCCAGTATCAGCGTGCCTCTCCGGCTGAGTACTGTGGCCGCGGCTAATAATTCCATCACTCCCAAATATGACAGATACGATAACCGATTTAATACATTTAATGTCTTCATTGCTGTTGGAATATGGAATAGATGGCACTCTCCCTGATATGGACGTTCATCATTGAGCCGCCATTGCATCTTAGCTTCTCGCTTATTTTGTCGACGACAGACGTGGTCTGTTGAAGGGCGGAAATCAGGCCCCAGAAATGGCTGTCAGATCTCATCCTAGGCCACTCACTGGTTGAAAATCACAGCCACTCTGAAGTGAAACACAATGTTCGACGGATATGGATCTGATCCTCCGTCGTACAATGAATCACTCGATTTCGGGCGCTAGTTTTGCAGTGTTTAAATCCAAACACAATGGCCAGTGCCATAATGGTCACCGGAATAGGATTGATGCCAAACACCAATGTGCTTCATGAAAAATATGAGAATAACGACTTGAAATCTGGTCGCAATATATGTACTTGCAACGATTATTGAACTGTGAGAAATGTAAATTAGGACCTCTCCTTACTTGTGACATTCATGTCTTATATCCTTCCTCAGTTTTCTATCCGTCGTCGCATCCACCACGAGAAGTAGATGTGTTTGGATTTAGTGTTCAAGTTGGATAACAGCGCCTACCTTAACCTCTCCCCTTTACTGAGCAACCGGCGCCAGGTGGGGAAAGAAACGAGCGGCCTATGAATTGCTCGCTGCAGCTTTTCCCACTGTCAAGCACTCCAACTTTGGCTCCAATTCCAGTTTTAGTTTCTGCAATTCGTTCAAAATCTCCGACTGGTGAATTGTTTATGGCACACAAGATCCGGTTTACCAATGATTGGCCATAGATATTACTCCTATCTCACCCGGCATGATCGCCCTGTCCCTCTTTTCCGGTGCAGGTACATGACCATTCTTGGACCCGACAATGGCACTTAAGCGCTGCGACGAGCTTGGATTCATTTAGCCAATACCGGCCTCGAGGCCAGGGTGGACTCCGCTTCTGCCGCGATTTAAACCACCCCAAGCACTTCCCCTTATTGGCATTCCGACCATTCGGTTCTTCCTCGATACCTTTGCCCGTGTACCGAGTACTTTTGCGCGTCTTGTAAGGGACCGACACTCTGGGTCCTCAATATCTCACCATGTGTGGAAAATGGATCCATTATCCATCGCCGCAAGTGTGGTTGCTTTGATCGGCATCACAGAAAGCACAGGGGCCGGCCTTCGGACCCTCTGGACTCTTCGCCAAGCGCCTACTCATCTCCAAACCCTCCAGAACGAGGTATGGGCATTTTTCGACCACTGGAGGATGATATCGAACAATAGCTCACCAGATTACAGGTAACTGACTTTAGAGCCATCCTCACCTTTGTGAGGGATGCACTCGAAGATCTCCGCGAAGCACGCCCAAAATCCGAGCTCTACCTCCTCCAGTCCGCCGTCGACCGAGGCGCCAAAGTCGTCCGCGAACTACAAGACCTTATCGTGACGAGACTGAGTAAGCCAGACAACAATGGCGGGGCTCCCAGCGTTCGCCGACGCGGCTTTCTGCGGCCAGAAAGAATTGATCGCATGTGTCAATCGCTTCGGGACGCAAGAATGGGTCTAGGGAATGCTCTGACCGCGATTAACTACCTTCAGTTGTGAGTCTCGGTCTTACTGGGTTGCCAAGGCGTCTGGCATGCTAATACAGCTTCCGAAGACGGCACACCCTTCCCAGCTTCCATCTCGCGATCCAATCAATCACTGTCGTCGACCAAATGCCAGCCTCTGAATCGAAGTCGGCATCCCAGTTCTCGGAGCCGAACCCACCATTGAAATCGTTCCACAGGAGTCCCACGCTTCCCCCCTACGAGGAGAAATCCAGCCCTCGATTCGAATCGACCGAGCTCATCACCCAAACCGCCGAGAAGATAACGGCAACTTCCAAAGATCTTCTTCTCCACGGCGAACAAAATAATAAATCTGTGCGGATCGAGGCAATACCGGCCTACAGAAGATGCGAAGCGTTCTGCCCTTGCCAATGTCATGTTAACATGACCGGCCAAACGCCTCGCTGGATGCAATCCGTCTTTGGCGCCCTGTTTTATCAATTCACGGGCACTCCCATGTTGTACAAGCGACCTTGTAACTCTCCTCGGTGCTTACCTGGAGGGGGATCCTTCCGATTCGAGTACTTATTTCCGACCTCGATCCTGCCCCTGATTCTTCGAGTCAACGGTACTTGGAACGACTTGAGCGGACTTGGAGGCTCCTGGACGTTCCGCATTCCGCAACATCTTCCGCGGGAAGCATTCACTGTTTACACATTAATACATCAAGAGAACCCCCTGAGTGTGGAGAAGTATCTAGACATCCACAAGATTTCGGCGCGAGCATTAGATCCTGTCTCAAAGTGTTCTCTTTTACAGGCTAGTGCTTACCCTATCGTTGTTTTCTTGGTTGTTTGAAACGAGAAGTCCGCCTTGCTAACACGAGTCCTCACCCTCAGCGGGCCGTGAGGTCTCGGCGTGTAGCAACTTGTCGCTTGCTCCTCGAGCGAGGGGCAGACATGTACCATTGTGATGACACCAATCGGTACGAGCTCTCTCACAGCAGTTAACCAACAGGATCTAATCATCTTCCCAGACTCACAATCGCCCAGACCATTTGGACCTATATTCTGGGGTCACCGGCTGACCGCAAGAACTTTGCGCTCCTGCGCCCGACGCTTGAATCTTCCGACAGCCTCGACACTCTCGGCTTTACAATAATCCACAAGATCGTCACCGGCCTCAGCACATTCTCCCTCGCTCAAGCGCTCGAACTCCACCCAGAGCTCGTCAACGCGCCCGACGCGGTCGGCGAAGCGCCCTTGCACTGGGCGTTCCGCCGGACAGATCACCACTCTATCTCCCTCCTCCTCGCTCGCGGCGCGGACCCGAATGCGCGGGGCCACAAGAACAAGACCGCCCTGCACTACATAGGCCCCGGGTCAGAGTTCATCCCCTGCATGCAGCTTCTCATCGATGCGGGTGCGGACGTCAACGCGTCAGACGACACCCAGCCCGCCAGCCACAATCCGCTCGTCATCACGGCCATGTACGGCAACTTCGATGCTGCCAAGCTACTGCTAGAGTCTGGTGCGGATCCGAACCATCCCGGCGCAGCGCCGCTCGTATACGCAGCCTGGCTTCGGGGGCTCGAATTCGTGGAGGCATTCATCAATGCCGGCGCGAACATTAATCGCGTCGACGATGGATACAACTCTATCATGCTGGCGGTGCAGGCTAACGCGTTGGATCGTGTTCAATATCTGATCAAAAAAGGGGCAAGACTGGACTATGTTTCCGGCGAGACATGCTCAGATGGCTCTGAAGGGGGATGTTCGGTTGTCGTTCTGGCGGCGGGATACGGGAGTATATCGGTGATGAATTCTCTTGCCGAACAGAGAATACGTAGGCTCCCGACGGATGAGAAAAGTCTCAAGCGTTATTGGTATAAGTTTGATAAGATGCGGGATTTGCATTTTGTGGGTGAGAGGACGGCGATTGAGAAGGAAAGGAAGGCATTTCAGGATTTGTTGGCCAGCTTGTACCCGAGAGAGGATGATCTTTCTGAAGACGATGGGGGTGAGCTTGGAAAAATCGGCAGAGAAAGTCAGGAGCCTGTGGATGAAGAGGATGAGAGCAGCTTCGAAGAGGTCTTGAACAAGATGCCGGGGGCGTGGGTTGACGATGGATCCTAAAGGCGAAACTTTCTCCCCGATGGGAAGTTGCGAGTTTTCTAGCATAGTTTGAAGCTGCGGATCAACTGAGCTAACTCCCACTCTAATGATATGCTTTGCTTGGTGGTTATTTCCTGCCTTGCAAAGCTCATCTCTATTCAGCTTCGAGATGTGTCGTTCATTTCACGGTAATGTGGCTCGGACGATGAGATAAAGATTTGGTCACACAAATACTGAGGTCAACCAACCCTTTCAACAAAGAGAAATCGTGAGGGTATAACCTTTTGATGCTAAAATAGAGGGAATGATTCTACGATAAAATTACCAGGAGTTTTAAGAATAAACCCCCTGTCATGGCATGAATCTTATAACGACGTAAATAAAACTCCATCCCAGATTGATCCGGGCGGCTGCCCAGTCAGGACATCCTTTTCCAGCCATACCTTGTATCCCCCGCATTCGTGTCGCCGCCTTTCAGACGCACAATCCCTTGCACTAAAGGGGAAGCGACACTTCGGGGGCGGGGGCTACCAAGTGCATTAGATCACTGCGGAGCTCGGGGTAGATGGTGGCAGTCACGACAGAGGCCATCGTGATGCCGATAGCGTCTGTCATGGTGGCCAGGAGATGGCTCAGAATGAGGGAGAGAAACAGAAAGACGGCAAAGATCTCGAGCCGATACCTGAGATAGACGGTCAGTCGGTATCTTGTAAAGTTGACGAGATTGCCTGAGTTGGGGCCGGGTTGTCTCTTACCGGACAAGATAGTCAATGTTGCCGAGGAACAGAATCGCGCTGTCGGCCAGCCAGACTGCAATCACACTGTTTTGAAGTTTGGCACCATGTCAGGGGCCCATATGCACGTTTGTTTAAAGATGAAAGAGAAAACCAAAAAAAGACCGTCTTACACAAGGCGGGCGATACCGCCCCATGGCACGTCCTCCTTCTGAGAGGTGACAAAAATATAAACTATCGCGCAGCAGATGTAGATAGCAATGGCCAATGCTTTCCATACACTGGAAGCCCGGGTAGGGATGGCGTGGTGCTGGTTTTCTGGCAGCGGTGCGGTATTGCCAGCTGGCAATTCATGACGCGCAGGTGGCATTTTTGAAACGAGAAAATTTGGAAAATGGAATTTTGGGTGAACAAGCTGTGTGACGTAAATGTAATTTCTGGGGTGGAGATGGAATAGAAAGTGGAAAAGGAGGACAAATTGTGGAATTTTCATGGGCTGGGAGCGGCGGAAAATTTGTATTTTCGTCAACCCCTATCCTCGACAAGGGGGGGAATGTCATCACAGCGGGGGAACTCGGCCAAAATGCCACATTTGAACCCTTGCGTGTAATCCTTCTCGTCTCCAAAAACGATACCAGGAGCTTGATTCGTCCAGTGGGCGTCCTCCTTCTTCCCAGCTCATCCTACCCCCATGCAAGAACGAGCAATACTCGATCCTATTGGGTATTGGAATAGTTGTGCAACACACCAAGACCCAGTCAGTCGCGTCATCTGCACAGTGATGAGGGGCTGTGCTGCTGGCGTCCAATCGCAACACCTTGCACTTGATTTGGCATTTTGACCTTGGCACAGCCCAAATTCCATTGACCGATGTCTGGGGGAATGGAATTCCACTTGTTGCCCGACTTTTGCGATGGCCCAAGCGCCCTTCGTCCCCTCAGCATCAGGAACAGTGATGAGATAGATGAAGGAGTACAGACTTAAAGAAAGCTTACACAACTCTAAAGCTCTTTCAGACCAAGAAACTTTCATATGCTTAGGATATTCAACGATGCAACTCGAACTATGCCTACGATTTGGTTTTAACTACGGCTGTATTTAATGCGGAGGTCTCACGTGACCAGTGATGGTCCTTTCAGGGCAAAATGGAGGGCCATTTCGAGGCCAAAAGTGGGGTCCTAAATGGGATGTGCGAGTTCACTATAATTTGTTGACCACCTTGGCACACACCCCATTTAATCCCACTGTGAGGCGAGTCTGTCATTTCTGGTCCAAACCTGCGCCCACGCACGTCCCAACTGAAGCTAAATCTCAACGTCGCCTGGTCAAATTCCATTTTGCGCCCACATCACCAGCCTCACCCACAACAACGGATGGCTTGTGCCCCGTGTCGCTGAATCTCCACAGCTTCCACTATCCGGAATTTTGCATAGTGTCATTTAATGTGCCAATGCCAACACCGCCACGGGACACTCGGCGGGAACCTGAAGGCACACCGCGAAACATGAATAGAGCGCAGCTCAAGGGCAGATGATCCATGTCACCATCGTCGTCCGCCGATACGTTCTTCAAGGTGTACAACTTTGTATTTAGTTCCTCTCCAAGATGCCGCTTCCGCCTGAGGAGTCTAACAATACTCGGGCGACTCCGGCAAAACCATCAGCGTCACCCACTATCTCCGGAGCACGAAGTCAAGAAAGCGACAACGGAAACAAACCCAAATCATCAACACTTGAGCGTTTTAAGTCAGGACCTCATGCACGGCGCATTCCCGAAACAGTATGGGAAAGATGGAAACCTACCATCGCGGAAGCCTACGAGGTCAAGGGCATGACCGTGGTCCATCTGAAGGATTACATGGAACGCGAACATGGATTCGTTGCAACGTGCGTCTAAAGCCTGCCTTTGCTATACTGCATTCAAACGCGGGTGCTGACCTGTGCCAGAAAGAGACAATACGTTCATCGACTGAATACACTTTGGAAGATTGGGAAGTACAAGAAGTCCAGCGGACCGAAGCGGCGGAGGCAGGCTGCAGATCTTTCTGCAATTGAAGCTACGTCTGAACAATCACACTTTGAACCCGAAGCATATGACGAAGCATATGACGAAGCATATGACGAGTACGTCTTCCGAATTGCTACCTCCACAGTTACGCAATCTAACCTTATTAGTACCTCGCGAACACCAACACCACGTCAATTCGCCCACGATCTAGCGCATGGGAGAGGTCAAGAGACTGTAGAAGGAATACCATTTGGGTACTCATGCCCGTTTCGGAAACGCAACCCGAAAAGGTTCAATGTTAAAGACTACTATTCCTGTGCAGTTCAGGCGTTTCCAGATATCGGCCCACTTGTGTGAGTTCTCTCTATACTAAAGTATGTCAGGCACATCGGCTGACCGGGACAGATCGCACATTCTCAAGGACCACCGCCGGCCTATCCAACACCGCTGTGTAAGATGCCATCGAACCTTTACAGGTCCCCATGAGCTTGAAGCACACCTCCGACTACCGGGTAATATGATGTGTGCTATCGAGGAGGGCATCCAACCCGATATCGCCACTGCTATATCGAATACGGGTTTCTCGCTCAACGTGCCTACGGATGACCCCGAAGATGGCATAAGGCCCGAAATCGCCGCTACTATATCGAATATGAGGGCCCGGAGTAGGAATGTATCAAACTGGCCCAGTCTGTGGTTCGCACTCTTCCCCTCCGATACTTATGCTAGATCATATCGTAAGCTGTACCTCCGTAGGAATTTAGTACCGTTGACTAACTAGCTCCGTAGACTTCGAGCCTGCCGTTGAATACTTTGCTCTTGAGGACTTCATTAAGACACAAATACCGGGACTTGGAGCTTGGTTGGCGGCCAACTATTCTGAGTTGCGGTTTCGCGGGCACACACTTGAATTCGACACAAAGCTCTTGGCATATTTCAACAGGCTCTTCGAATCTTTTCGGCGCTCCATCAAGCAAAGCAGTACGGAGTATTCCGCGAGGGAAAAGCATTTAACTGCTGGTACACAAATACCGGGGCCGAGTAAACAGACGGATGATTATTTAGGTGATTCTCCGTCGTTCCTTAGTGTGGCATTTGGAGGGCCAGTTGTGGATTTCCCGGACTTCTTATCACATAACAGTGGAGACCCCCCCTCTGGGAGGCTCTGAGCAACTCTCTATAGGGGGAAGGAAGGTACGTAAACGTGCGTTATTTTAGTTAAAGGGAGTCGGGGGGGCCCCTTCTTATCGAGCAGGGCATGCCACATACCACTGCTCCTAGGCCCTAGGGGCACCCCCCAGGGTGCTCAGGAACTAAGGAATAGTCGGCCCGGCCTTTCTACATCCGTACGAACTGTAAATTGACACTTCTAGGAAGGTATTCCAGACGTTTGGCACAAACCACTCAAATTGCCGACGCTCAGGTTGCCATTGAAATTGTGTCGCGAGGATTTTCAAGATGCTACCTAACAACATTCAACTCGGGGGCCATAATAAACGGCTTACACCTCACGACTGCTTTTTCTCCTTTCTTTCCTTTCCTTTTGTGTCTATGGAGTGGGGCCAGTTTGTGGACATTGAGCGATACAAATAAAACAATATTTTGCACAAGAGTTGTCCCTCAGCTGCTAAGTCTGCACGTGGCCCTGAGCTGCCCCTGCTTAAAGGAATTAGTACCTTTAGCCATGGGTGAGCTGGCCTGCACTGGCACGCGGCCTAGTTTCGTGTCGGCATGTTCAACAGAAGACGGCAGCCGACGTGCCGCTAGTAGCCGCATTTGACTTGCCAACCAATAGCGTTCAAATGCCCTGTCCCTGGGGAAGCGACTAAGGTCAGTTCAAAACCCACCAATCACTCAAACGAACCACAGGTGCTGCAATGCGACTCCTCAACGCCAACACCAATACACTCGAAGTGTTTCTAGGATCCGATGTTCCGCCTTACGCCATCCTTTCGCACACGTGGGAGGAGGAAGAGGTAATCCACGACGACCTGAATGACGAAAACGTCGACCACACGGCGAAGCGGGGTTGGTACAAGATCCGGCGAGCATGCGACCAAGCAATCGCTGACGGGTATACCTACATTTGGGCCGATACGCTTTGCATCGACAAAGCGTCGTCGAGCGAGCTCTCGGAAGCCATAAACTCCATGTTTAAATGGTATCGCGACTCGGCCGTCTGCTACGCATACCTCTGCGACCTCCCTGACGTCGCCCTTGAAGCCAGCCGCTGGTTTACTCGGGGCTGGACCCTGCAGGAGATGATCGCCCCGAAAGAAGTCAAGTTCTTTGACAAGGATTGGGTATTTCTAGGAGCGAAGTCGGACCTCGTCAACCAGCTTCATCGCATTTTCCAGCGTCGATCCCATGGTCCTGAGAGGAGGCAGCCTCAGACTGATCAGCGTGGCGAAAAGATGTCATGGGCGTCCAAGCGGCAGACGACGCGTCCGGAGGATATAGCCTACAGCCTCCTAGGCCTCTTTGGTATATCTATGCCCATGCTCTATGGGGAGGGATCGCGGGCCTTCATCCGGCTCCAGGAAGAGATTGTCAAGGAGTATGACGACGAGACGATATTTGCCTGGAAGAGCAGCAGCAAAATCCCGATCACCTACGCTGGCCTATTCGCCCGGTCGCCCGCCGACTTTGCCCAGTCGGCTCACATCGTCCCGTGCCAGTCAACCGACGTCTTGACCGAACCGGTCACAGTTAGCAGCCGCGGCCTACGCATTGTCGCCCCTCTCCACACGCTGGACTCGAAGCAGTTTACTGAGTCGACTTTCCTGTTGCGCCTGAACTGCAAGCCGGTTCATTACGACATGAGGTCGCGTGAACGCATCGGCATCATCGTGGCCAAGCGCTTCGGTATCGGCCACGTCTACTCTCGAATCTATTCTGACGCTGATCTGCCAATCTTCAACTTCAAGGGAGAGATGCAGACCATATTCGGGCTGAAGGAGACTCATATTGAAGACCTCGAGCTGGCCGACAGTTGTGGGTTCTGGGTCAGGACGGCTCCGTCCTGGCCGTCGTGGGGAGACTATGAGCTGGTACTTGGCTACCCAAGCCAGTACTGGTATGCCCGGCACGACATGTTCCGCCGGAAGTGGAACGATGCCTCAACGGTGCCGTTCTGCCTCGTCTATCGCAGTACCTCGACTACCTCAGACGGCCAGAATTCCTACTGGGCACAACGACGGTGGTGCCATCCCCATCGTGGTCTCGATACCAGATGTGGTGCGACATAAAGTTCCTCCATGCCGTCGCCGATTTGACGGCCAAGGATCTGGAGGACCTGGCCCAATCAGACCACCTAGCCTCGGCGTCCAAATCCGGAAACCGCGATAAGCATGCCATTGCTGAAGGTGGTGGGTTGACGCTCAAGTGTTACGTCCAGCTCGAGGTGGTGTATGGACAGCACTTGTTTGTTGCCGATTTGCATGTCAAATTTGCAGGAACCCCAGCTTAGTTTCTTTCGTCAAGGGGTGAAGTGCTTGTCTGGGGACCCGTGAGAACAGTCATTATGTGAAACACAAGAAATATGTCCAGTCTCGAATTCTAAATCTCACTCTAAGCATCTAGACTTATTTTGCAATTGCTGTGAGGTATTTTGGGCGTCAAACTGCTTGCTTGATGTGAGCAATAATTGAATGGGTCTAATCCTACTATTAAGACAGGCTAATAGATAGAGTCTTCCATCGTAGGTCAACCATATGTAGATATACATCTCAATAACAATATATAGGACTCGATAACTCACCAATAAACTGCTGGACGCTTTTGAAAAGGAAGCCATATCTTATTGGTTCTTCCAGAGCCTAAATCACTGTACACTGCCTAAACACCCAGGCTACGCTGTCGTCTTGCCGCCTTTCACTGTTAAGCCGAGGCTATTCGTATACGGTCCTAGATGTCAAATCCTTGACACCTATATGTGCATGTAGTTTTGCAGAATAGTTCTAGTGAATTGGTATTCCAACTTTTTTAGTAAACCGCAAGTGAACTCTGGGTGAATTGAGAGGGAAATTTGCTGCAAATATTCAATGGTTGTCCTCCATGTGATGTTCGAACTCGCTGTCATTGGTCAGCATAGTGGCTTTGGCACCTGGAGCTTTGCTTTGCCCCTTTCATTCACTCTCTGAAGTCCTCCACCACAACGACTGAGCTTAATGTGATTCTGCTTCTTCCTTCCTTCCCCCAAGCACCATATCTTTTGGCCAGTGACCATCCTGCTTTGCGACTACCGTTCCCGCCCGTCATCCTTCAGCACTGCGCATTTCGGGTCGATTCTAGCTGCTGATCCCTTTCCAACATTACCCAAAGGATACAGCCATTTCTCTGTTATCGAGTACGATTGTCCCGCAGAGCATCTAGTAACTGTTCAGTCTACATCGATACCATTCTTTGCTCTATGCGTCGATATCCCTGTACCATGCGTCTTCAGCCAGCGCGCCATATTTTCCAGCCCATGACTGCTCGCTTGTTGGATGAAACATTCAAATCTCTCTTCAGCGCAAGAGCTTCTCATGGGACGTCAGAGAATACCCGAGATGTCTGCTGCGCGTCCCCTATCCTTTTCTCGTCTGAGTATAGATTCTAACCCGATGTCTCTGAAGAGTTATCGTCCTCAATGGCGTCCAGCTCTCAACTTGCCCCCTGGAACTCGCTCCCCACCGTCGTATCCATGGCCACAGCAGTCACAAGTGGTCTACCAATCGTACCCAACGAAGTGCTCCTCGACATCCTTGACGCCTGTATGCCCACCGTCCCTGATGGAGTTGTCTTAAAGATTGGCGAGGTTCCGCAGGAGTTTAAATCCAAGGTCCAGCAACTCGGGCGTTTGTGCCGGGTCTCGAAAACATTCCGCGGGATTGCGCAGCCCCTCCTCTACCGTTCAATCATTCTGTGCAGCCCGGAACAGGTTCCACGCCTCGCGTTAAGCCTGCTATCCCACCCACATCTTCGGCCGCTCGTCAAGACGTTGTATTTGTCGATCCCGTGGATTGACCCGAATTCCGAGGGCGTTCTACAGGAAGCCACCTCGTCTGTATACCACATAGTCAGCCCTGTCACCCGTCCAGTCACGAAAACGCTCTACGATAGCGCCACTGCGCATTGTCTAGCCCAGCGGGCCTTCCACTACGGGATTGACGAATTGAACCCAGTCAACAGGATACAAAGTTTTCTGCTCGCAATCTTGGTCCTGGCCACGGGGCTACAAGAGGTCCGTATAGTCGTCCCCCCGATGGGACGAATCCCGTCCGCGACAGTATAGCTTTTACGCTCTTCGGCATGGTAGAAGTGCCCACTGGCATAAGTATTTCTCGCCACACACCGATTTAGAGCGGATTCGACAGTGTAACCCCAATTTGAAGCATTTAACCATCTACGGAGACGTCGACACATGGGGCGAATACGAGGAGCACTTTTTCCCCTTCCTCATGAAAATGGCTTCAGCCAGCAAGGTAGATCTCGTCGGCCACTCCGGGACCTGGGTTAGATCGCGTCTGAGAAGGCGCATGATCTGTGACATTTTTTGGCGCAACGAGCTGGGCAACTATTACTCAGACATCCGCGAACTATGTCTCGAGAACGGTCACATCGTCCCTCGCCAAGTTGCGAACCTGTTTCAAAAGACGACTAGTCTCGAAAGCCTCACGATCCAGCAATCCGTTGCATTTCTCGACCGATTCGAGGAACTCGACGAGCAAATCCCTGAGAGGGTCGAGGAGCTGGAGAACCTGGACCAAAACGTACCGCCTGGCAGCGGTCCGAATACGATGCTCCAGACGGGGCTTCAACGTCTGGCTCGGACGCTCAAGACGCTCCACCTCGACATGCGTTACCGGTTATTCAATGCTATCGAGACGTACGGAAGAAAGGCAAGGCTGGAGAGTCTGCTCGAGGTCGCACAGCTTGAGCGTCTGACGATCACCGCCTAGGGCATGCTGGGCAGGACTCGTCTTGCCTCGGCGATTGATGAGAACGGAATCCCGTCTCTCTGATCAGCCTCACGATTATCGAATGGTGGCATGACATGGAGGCCTACGGCAATATGGCCCCAGTTGACCCTGTCAACCGCCTGGGCGAGTGACATCGATCGGCGGAGCATAATGAGTGCCTGGTTGCATTGTTCACGAGACTGGGTGACGCTGCCGCTGCCGCTGCCCGAAAGGAATGGAAAGTCCGCCGCGGACTGCACTGGGCATCTGGGCCACAAAACTGGATTCCGAGCATCTTGAGTTCGAAACGCAGATATGATGTCGAGATCCAAGAATGGATATTGTCGACGGATGGTGAGGAGGCGATTCCACCAACCGGCTGCCTCTCCTCGTCTTGCCAGATGTCCAGGTACCGGGCGGAATCGACGCGGATAAATTGCCCGACAGCCACTGCCGACGCCAAATTGGGGTAATACATCAATGGAAAACAAGCGCCGGCTGTCGATTCGTGGGGCTATGGGAGCATCCCTTCCACGTCTGGTAGCATCTCCAAAAGTGGCTGCATTAATATCGATCTAGGACCGTACCTTCTTTATTCAACTGGGTCGAAGGCGACATTGGATGCGATAGGTACCTTGGAGAAATTGCTTCCCCCTCACTCTCCCGCAACCCCAACACTATATACGGAAATTCAGGACATGTTCGCAATGAAGAAGAAAAGGCAGGCAATATGCCAAAAAATATATCATAGCCCGCGTGGCCCATTGTTGAAAATGTTGTTTGGTCAAAGATCGGAGTACGTGTCTCTTATCCTGGTGTTTGCATCATGGCACCCCTTTCACGACCCGCTGCCATGTGCATGATGATCCTCAAGCTCGCATTGGGCCTCCTTCTTTTCTGGGGCCCACTTTCATCTGACGCGCACACCATTAACGTCGGACGCGCCGTTGCAGCTACGACCAGCGGCCGCGAGCGCCTCAGTCTAAATGCTGGCTGGAAGTTTTCGCGCTTCACCACGAACCCTGATCGTCTACAGTACAACACCCTAAAGCCATGGATGCTTCCCGCCGCCAACGATTTCCTTAAGTCGGGCACCAAGCGCCAGCGCCCGTCCGACGCTCCTCCCAAGGTCGACTACGCCCAGCCTTCTTTCGACGACAGCGCCTGGGAGTCGCTCAACCTGCCCCACGACTGGGCCATCAAGGGCCCCTTCAACGCCCCCAATGTCAGCGGCGGCATGGGACGGCTGCCGAGCAATGGCGTGGGCTGGTACCGTCGCAACCTGACAGCCAAAGCCGATGATCTGACCAAGTCTATCTTTCTCGACGTCGACGGCGCCATGTCCTATGCGGCCGTTTGGCTCAACGGCAACCTCGTCGGCGGGTGGCCATTCGGCTACGCGTCCTTCCGCCTCGAACTCACGCCCTACCTCAGAGTCGGCGATAACACTCTGGCGATCCGTCTCGAGAATGCCGTCCAGAACTCCCGATGGTATCCGGGCGCGGGCATATACAGAAACGTGTGGATTGTCAAGGTTAATCCGGTCCACGTCGGGCAGTATGGAACATACATTACTACGCCCTCCATCTCCGCCCAGTCGGCCACGGCCAATCTGGCCGTGACGGTGGAGAATAAGGGTAGCGCGAGCCAAGACGTCGATATTGTCACCAAGGTGTATGCGGTCGACTCCGTTGCCGGAAAGCGCCTTTCTGACCCGGCGGCAACCTTTGCAACTGTCAAGTCGAATGTTGCTGCTGGAGGATCACAAACAGTTAACGGCTCCGTCACGATCGCCAACCCGCTTCTTTGGGGCCCTCCGCCAGGACAGAAGCCAAATCTATACACAGCTGTCACCACCGTTCTTGAGGCTGGCACCAGCAATGTTCTCGATACGTACGAGACGCCCTTCGGGATCCGATCAGTTACATACGACGCGGACAAGGGAATTTTCGTGAATGGCCAGAAAGTCTACGTACAGGGTACCTGCAATCACCATGACCTGGGTTCCCTGGGTGCGGCGTTCAACACGCGGGCCCTGCAGCGGCAGTTCGAGATGTTGAAAGACATGGGTTCCAACGCACTTCGGACATCGCACAACCCGCCCGCCCCTGAGTTCCTTGAGCTTGCCGACAAGATGGGTTTTATGGTCCTCGACGAGATTTTTGACTGCTGGAGCAACGGCAAGACGACGAACGACTTCCACCTCATTTTCGCAGACTGGCACGAGGCCGACCTCCGATCCTTTGTCCGCCGAGACCGTAACCATCCCTCCGTCATTGCGTGGAGCTACGGTAACGAGATCCCGGAACAAAGTGGTACGGGCGGTGCGGCCACGGCACAGGAGCTCAAGGATATTCTCCGGTCCGAAGATCCCACACGTCTCGGAACTACGGGAATGAACAGTGCCTCGGCTGGCAGTGCGTTCGCCAACGTGATGGACATCATTGGCTTGAACTACCAGGGCGAGGGCATCGGACCTTCTGCCAGCTCAGCAGCGCCCAACTTCAAGAAGGCGTATCCCAACAAGATGATCTGGAGTTCCGAGAGCGCGTCTACCCTCAGCACACGCGGCACTTACATCTTCCCCGTATCCAGCGCCATCAGCACCACGGCTGGCGGAGCCACTGCCGGCGGGAACAACACCGCTCAGTACGTAAGCGCATACGATCTCTACGCCCCATCTTGGGGCTCATCGCCAGATAAGGTCTTCCGCGAGCAGGACAAGAACTCTTTCATCGCCGGGGAGTTCGTCTGGACAGGATTCGATTACATCGGCGAGCCAACGCCTTACGACAAGTCCCGAAGCTCGTATTTCGGCATCATCGATTTGGCAGGCTTCAAGAAGGACCGCTTCTACCTCTACCAATCCCGATGGGCGCCCAACGTCAAGATGGCGCATATCCTCCCCCACTGGACTTGGCCTGACCGTCTTGGCCAAGTTACGCCCGTGCACGTCTTCACGTCAGCCGACGAAGCCGAGCTCTTCGTCAATGGCAAGTCCGCCGGCCGCAAGAAGAAGGCCTCGTCGTCAACGTACCGCTTCCGCTGGGACGACGTCGTCTACCAGCCCGGCGACATCAAGGTGGTCACGTACAAGAACGGAGCGGAGTGGGCGACTGACACCAAGAAAACGGCGGGCGACGCGGCCAAGCTGACTGCCAGTGCGGATCGGACCACCATCAAGGGGGCAACCGGCGAGGACTTGTCGTTTATCACGGTTGCCGTCACGGATGCGAGCGGCGAGGTGTCCCCGAGAGCGAGCGACGCCATCACGTTTGCTGTGACGTCGGGCCCGGGCCAGATCGTAACGACGGATAACGGAGACCCGACTGATATGACAGTGTTTCAGAACCCCACGCGGAAGGCGTTCAGTGGGCTGGCGCTGGGGATTGTGCGTGCCAACCCGGGCACGACGGCTGGTCAGAAGATTGTGGTTACGGCGACGGCGGCGGGACTTACTGCTGCGAGTGTTACGCTTGAGGTGGTTTGATCATTTTGACAGTTATGCCTATTTACAGTTGAATGTTCAATTATTGGTTCTGAAACAAAGAGCATTATTAGCATTTATGAGTCTAGGTTGTTCTCTAAGAAACCTGCTTCTTCATCGCGATTCTCATGCATGGCATGTGTATCCCCTTGCGTGTCATCAAACCGTGAAGTGTGGTTGTGTTTTGGACAAGCGGGGGTTGGAAAAGGGGGCCTAAGAACTATCACAGCTGCCAGCAGCTGGCGTACCTGACATCACAAGGGCACGCAAAAAGGGCGACGGGCAAGGAAACAACCAAAGCAGAATGACCACTGTTCAACGCAATCAGTCACAATCAGCAACGCATACCAAGGCACAGCTCCATAGTTATGCGTGTTTTGCTGGCGGTGAGGTAGCGACCTCGGTCGCGTGACAAACTTGAGCTGGAATATATTTTCTCCAGCTCTGTTGCCAAGAAGGGAAAGCCGATGGATCTCGATCGCGAGGGAAAAGGGGTTGAAGGGGCCGGTGGACATGACCTTCACCGACCCGACGTGGCAGGCAAAAAGTGAGAAATCATTTTACGAGAGCAAAATACTTGAAATCAGGGGGCCATTCGGGCTGCGACAGGCAAGTATGGCTGCCCTTATCATTATCAATTTGACAATAGCAATCAATTCTGAGCTGTTGTCGGTTTGGCCACGCGCCTCGCTTTTCTGGGTGCGGGCTTGGGCACAGCTCGCTGAGGGCCCAAGTCTTGGCTCCAGGTACGGCCCGCGACAACCGTGGACAGCGAATGGGCCAATCGCTGGGCGGGGAGGCGGCTAAAGACGGTAAGACCCAGCTGTCCGGCGCCGATTTCCGAGGGCATTGAGGGGCCTAGAATCAAAAGGTCTGACGCTCGATGGCGAGTGGAGAATTGGATCGCCTGACAGGCGCCAGTTGCGACGTTTGAAGAATTGACATTTCAGCAAAATGAAAGAAGGGAACGGCCACGGCGGCGTGCATCCGGTGTCGCCTGGAAGCAGCTAACGCTCCAGGTGGGCCCTGCGTCTCAGTGGCCTGGACGCGCTGGAGAGAGGGGCGGGAGCGGGGCCAATGGACGGCAAACGCAGCGCTGCTGGGAGGGCGTTGGCCATCAATGCTGCCACGTCAAAGAAGCTCAACATGGATGGGGCCCTATAGCAACGACAGCCAGCACCGCCCAACCCTGCTTGGAGCCAAGACTGTGCAGATTGGCGAGGCGGATTGCACACGACGGACGGGTGACGAGATAGATGGCTGGGTCCGCTGGGAACGACGTTGGGCAGCGGCGCACGCCAGTGGTGGCTGCCAAATTTGGCCGTTCACAGTTCAGCAAGCAGGAGTTGCGCCTGCCCTGGGCTGCCCTGGGCATGGATGGACGGATGTCGTCGCGAGCCCAATCCACTCTCCCCCGACAGCGAACTCGTCTGCGCACCACCCAGCCAGTCTGGTGATGTTGATTGCCTGCTTGCCTGCTTTGCTTGCTCGGGTGGTGACTCAACGCCAACCACCGCACGCCTCACCACCGCCTGTTCGTCCATCCTCTTTCGACAGCCTCCACCTTGCTGCGCGTCGTTCGTCATCTGCTGCCTGCCAACCTCAGGCCCCAACAAGCACTATGTTGCTCCTCGATATATTAGAAGGGGGCCATGGGAGCTCCATCCATTCCCAGGCCCCATAGCACACCACCACCACTCCCATTGCTCCAACACCCAGAGTCTAGACGCCAGATCATCGTGTTCTGCGATCGCGTCAGCACTACACTGACACCATCCATTACTCCCCTTTCCCCTTTCCCCTTCCCTTCGACAGCTCGCCCAACCTGGCGTCGCCCCAGGTAGAGACCCCCCGGGCCTACATCAACCAGCCGTCGGTGGCTTCCCCTCCTTCCCCGGCCCCGAACTACAACACCGCGTCCAAGATGGGCTCTCTCGGCAACGTCGACCCCGCCCATGCGGTCGACGGCTTGGTCCGCGCCATGCGTGACCTGACCGCCGACACCAACTACAAGATTGTCGCCGATGTCTTCAGCGAGTTCCTCTTCCTCAAGGAGCAGAACAACCGCCTCTCCGGCTCCCACGTCGTCGTTCTGGAGGAGTATCGCAAGTTCAGGAACGAGCTCGAGGCAAACGAGGCCAAGCTCGTCCAAGAGAAGCGTGACCTCGAGCGGATAATACAGGACAAGGTCCAGGAGATCATCCAGCTCAGCGCCATAAGGACGAGGTTAGAAGGCGACCTCGAGGACACGACAAAGACCCTGGAGCACGAGAAGAGCAGCGCTGCTGATGCTGCCGAGGCCGCCGCAAAAGCCCTCGCAGACCTCCAAGCCGCCAAGGTCGTGGTCGAGGAGGAGAAGCAGAGCGCTGAGGAGGCTGCCGCGGCCGCTGCTGCAACGGCTGCCAGCGAGATTGCCGCGCTGTCCGACTTCAAAGCTGAGCTGGAAGTCATCAAGGCCAACAATGAGGCCGAGATTGCAGCACTCAAGGACAATGTCGCAGAGCTCGAGGCGGCCAAGGCGGCATTGGAGGAGACCAAGGCCAACAATGAGGCAGAGATCGAGCAGCTGAAGGAGAACATCGCCAGGCTGGAGGAGGAGAAGAAGAATGTTGAGGAGGCGCTCGAGACTGCGAACCAGGAGATTGCCGCGCTACAGGCTACAGTTGCGCAGAAGAACACCGAGATTGAGAGCCTGCAGGAGTCTCTACAAGCTGCCGAAGAGCAGATCGCCTCGCTCCAGCAGACGGTGGAGGACAAGAACGGCGAGATCGAGGACCTCCACACTCGCCTCAAGGCCGAGGGTGAGCGAGCCGACACTGCCATCGCCCATGGCCAAGATCTGCAGGCTAAGCTCGATGAGACGGACCTGAATTTGAACACCATGACCGGCAGGTACGCCGACCTCGACCAGTACCGCATCCCGCTGCTGCAGGACAGCGAAGACAGCTAGTAGGTCAATACCGGCGTCTTTTTCGAGCCACATTGCTAAACCGACCCCTTTTCTAGTGTCACTGTCCTCGATAAGATCTGGACAACCTTGGTCCACCTCGTCGAGGGCACATTCCGGCCCGACATCGATGAGACCATCCTTGCAGACCAATCCTGCTGGACAAACCTGCGCAACTCGCAGTACCTCAAGCACGCAACCCAGCTGCAAGTTCCTCTCCCACCATCGAATTCGCCCGCCGCCAAGGGAATGCGCATTAGCGCCGTGCTTGCCGTTCTCTCACGCGCCCTGCACCGACACGTGTTCCGCCCTGTCTACCTTCTCGATGACGATGATGAGAATCTCATCAAGTTCCTCCGGGCACTGGAGGACGAAGACCCCTCCCGGGAAGCCCACGTCCGGTCTACCCTTCTCTGCATGATGCCGGAACGCCAACTCGAGCTTGGCGCGCGGCGAGTCAAGACAGTAGTCCGCGAGGTTTCATGGCTAGTGCAACACCTCCTCAGCGCCCTGCAGTTTGAGGCATTCTGCTCGGGGCTTGAGGCCGCATGCCGGCTCGCATGTGAACAGTGGCGCCGCATCCAACTTGCTCACCTCAAGATCGAGCCATACTTCGGCCCGCCCTACGACGATTTCGACTGGCAGGTGTTGGAGTTGCCCGAGTTCGCCGAGGCCGCTGAGGACGATAACGCCACCATCACCGCTTCTGGTGATTATCAAGATGACGCCGCTACCATTACCGACGGGCCTCTCGAGACGGTCGAGGCCGGGTCAGACAGTGCCACAGGCGACGCAGACGCCGCATTCCAGGACGCCTCCTCCCAGCACCAAGGTGACGATATGATGGGAGAGGAGGAGATAGAGGGCGACATCGACCCGGACGAGATTCTCCTCGTGGTCTGGCCCAGCATGTGCCTGGTTGAGAACGGCGACCTGATGTCTATTACGCAGGGATTGGTCATCAGCAAGGAGCAAGCCCGCCCGGCTCTCGAGGAGGTGCGGTCCCGGTCCCGCCAGCCCCCGCGCCCTGGCTCTCGTCGCGCACGAACAATGAGCATGCCTGGCCACAGCCGTGGAAACAGTCCCCGCGGCAAGCCGGCACATTTTTTAGCGGCCGCCCAGGCAGCGAGCGAGCCGGTGGGGGCGCAGGAGGGTGGTGGGCCAGAAGATGGGTGAAGGTCATGAAGACTTTCGACAACCAAAAAGGGGCGAGTGCGAGTGTGCGGAGTAATGCTGCATCATCCATCCGCGAGGTTAAGCTAAGCCGTTGGAGCTTGTAATAATTGGTGATTTTTTCCTTCTTCACGATGACACGACTTTTTCCTATTTTCTTCAAACCCCTCTTCCCCCTTTCTTATTTCCTGTCCGTGGGGTGCACACCACAAAAAGAAAAGCAAACCCAAAACCGCTGGGTTGTACAGATTGTGTTCCGATTAGACTGCGATAGACATTCTTTTTCTTGTCTTCTTCTTTCTTTGGTTATATTCTAGGGAACGCCTCGGCATTATCCATCACTGTCCGTGGCGGCAGCTAAGGAGGCGAATGGGAGCAGAACATCATCGAAGGCATCTATCGGGCATGGCGGACAGGCAGGAGCATGGTAATAAACGCATTTCCGGATCCAAGGTTGGATGGGTTGGAGCATGGGTAGCATTGCATAGCAGGAACATGAGGAGAATAAGAAAAAGAAAATCAAAGTCTTTTAAGACATCTTCAGATGATATTGAAAGATTTACCATTAAACTTGGAAGACATAATAATTTAATCCAGAGACGTATCGGATGTCCTTGAAGGCGTGTAAGATTGTATAAAAGGCGTGCGGGGTGGTCTGAAAGGCGCGTGAATGGCGTATAGCAGCCTAATCCCTCCTAAACCGAGCGGGCGTGGTTATCACACTCTCGCGATCCCAACTCGCAGCCCTGCCGTTATCTGTGGCGCTATCGCAGATGTGCCGCCTCTTGAGGCAGGAGCTGTTTGGGATATTGAGATGGCGTTATATTCAGATGCTTGATCCTTGGGACGCCCGTGATGCCAGCGCCTATAAGTGGATGGTTCACCCCTCCCCAGAGAGGTGCTTTTGTCGCTGTGCAGAGGCGATAGGAAATTCACATCCGCGATTAGATCTGCCCACAGTCAGCGAGCGATACCCACCTCGGCACCACGATGAGATCTACCCCCAGCCAGTGAGCGCTGAGCGATTGCAATACCTATCTCGGCTCCTTGCACTATCTCCCATGTCGTACGCCTTCCAACACAACTCATACGTCTTTCGAACCGACCTTGCTATTAGTTCGTCTCTTCAGGTAATTGTTGTTCTCCCCTCAGAGCCGAGCCATAAACCTTTGAAAACAACTCACTCATATGCCTTCTATCCATCTAGCAGTGCCAAAATGTCCGAGCACGAGCCCAAACCCAAACTCGAACCCGCCATCGAGAGTTCATGGGAATGCCATAACTGCGGCACTTTTCACTGGACTAGCCGGAGGGGACAGTGCAGGAATAACAATTGTCTTGAGGATGGGGTCAACATGTTGTTTGCTGAGAAGGCCGCGATTGCCAGGCAGCCCAACGCTAAGAGGTGGTTACAGCACCAGAACACAAGCTGGATGCGCTCGCTCGACACGAAATTGAAATCAAAAGAAAGGAAGAGAGGGGGGGTGCCAGCCATGATCCAGTTATTAAGCAGCCGCGATGCATGCATTGCCATTTCCTTCCGACGCCTATCTATCAGCAACTCGGGTCCTTCGAAAGTCACAATTGGCCAAAGCCTCGGACGACCCAGATTGGAGACGAACTGCGGGATTTCAGACCTTCAAATCCGAGGACGTGCTACAACATGACTCTGCACTCCGAAATCAGCCAAGCATACATGCGAGAGGCGGCTGATGCATGGGAGGCGCTTGTAAACCGGTGTTCAGAGGTGGATTCTCGAACTAGGCTCATGCTTCGCGTCCCGGCCAAGAGATGCGTCACAGCGGAGGAGCGAGCCTGCACATGGGTGCAAAAAACTCAGGACACGCATCCTGGGTGTTATCACACGTCCAGCAGCAGAGTGTTCCTGGAATACTTGGCAACCTGTGAGTCCACGGACCGTTGCAGCCCGCTTGGAACTCAGAGACGTCTGGAGAGAACGATATCAACCAGATGGGGGGGTTGCTGTGACGCCCCTGGCTGTTTCTTTGCCCTACCAGCGAGCCTGGGAGTGTCATATTTTCCAGGCTACCAATGTCGCCAGGCCCGGCAAATGCCAAAACCCCGAGTGTTTTGAGGTCGGAGAGAATCGTCTGTATCTGGAAAAGGCGGATGCGTTCAACTCGGAAGCCAACATCGCCCAGTGGCTCGATACGAAGGAGGCAAAGTGGAAAGATAAGGTGAATCGGTTTAGGAGTAGGGGGGAGGGAAGACACCTTCGATGTGCTCTCGTTGCACGTGGTTGAGGGAATCGGTAGAAGGGGCATATGAGGGTCTCTGGCTACCGGAGGTGAGCCTGAGTCAAAAGCCCCCAGTCAACACAGCACGCCGCGAGGTTCTTGAAGAGCCCATGGACCACAGAAACATCCAGCAGCTAGTGACAAGTTGGGCAGACGTTGGCCCCTACAGCCAGGAGATGGGATTGTTGTGGATGTGTCGCTTCTGCAGCATCCACCATTGGCGAGTACCATCTATACGATGCCAAAACGAATCCTGCAAGTCGGATACCCTCGACAAGGAACTGACAGCGCTGAAAGTGGTTTGGGAGTCGAAATTCTTTCTAGAGTAGGAACCCGAGACGGTTTGGATATGGAGGATGAGCCACGGATTAGTCGTCTAAAGTTAAGTATATTTCGTCGTCTAATATTACGCATATTAAAAGCGTAAGATAGAGGTGTTTAATAAGAGGCGTTCAGATAAAAATAAGAGGTATAATAATAAATATAGAAGGCGTAATAATTAAATTAAGAGATGCATTGGGTATTCTTGAAGGCGTGCAAAATTGACAAAAAGGCGTACGGGGTGGTCTGTAAGGCGTGTGGATAGCGTATTGTAGGTGTGATCTCTCTTTTACCTCGTGTAAGTCGAGCCACGGCCGCCCATAGTAGACCCTAACCCTACACATAAAAAGCGGGCCACCCCATCAGCTTGGCTGGCCCAGCCCGCCCCTACCCATAGTTAGGATCAGCAGACCACAACGTAGAACCCGGCCCTGTCGCAGGTCTGTGCATGAACTCGGATGGGCAGACGGGCTATAGAGTGAATTCGCGAATGGAGTGTCTTCGCTGTCAAGTCACAGTTCATGTTACACTACAAACACCGCATCGCGTCACATCCATGGCGGGGAAGTGGCAAAGAATGGAGCAAGATATGAGAAAAACAGCGCAAACAGGATGTGAATGTCCTGATGATGATGAATTTGTGTGAAGTTTGCTTCTTCCGGAAGCAAATCCGGCAATTTCTAAGCCATGCCAATGCCGTTGCCCGTGGGCTAACGAGTGTGTGAACGCCGCGCCGCCGAGGGAATATGTTCCCCCTGATATCCTCGCCCGGTTCCTAACCGTGATGTCCCAATGTCTCATGCAGTGCTACTGCGTCCCTGTTGTGATCGCCATGCTAATGCCCCTAAAGATAAAATTAAAACTAATGCGCCAATGACCGTTTTTTAGTTCTCCCCGCTACCCATTGATGACGAAGAAAAAGGAATGTATATGTACAGCGACTGTGACAGTGTGTGGGATGTTTCGTGGTGGGTGGTGGTGATGTATCACATCATCTGGAAGAAATCCAGACGGTCCTGCTCTTCTTGTTCGGCCTTTCGGCGCGCTGCTGCTGCCTCTCGGCGACGGACGGCGTTCTCATTGCTCTCGTCGACGTCGCCCTCCTTGCCCTCGGGCCCGAGGAGGTCGGTGGAGTCTGTGGAGGAGACTTGGGTTGAGACGAGCGACCCTGTCCAGGCGCGGGACTCGGCGGGCTGGGCATCGCGGTATCGTGGTTGGCTGCCATAGCAGGGAGCTGGCCCAGCGTATGCCGAGTATGCTGGGTTCACATTTGTTCGGATGCTGGCGGGGACAGGAGCAGTGCGTGCGCCGCCGCCACCCAACCGCCCTGATGCGAGGAGCGGCTTCTCGAAGTCGGAGATAGCGCTATTTTCCGAGATGATGCTGTCATGGAGGGGACGTGTTTCATAGCCATTCTTTTCGTCTATGGCCTCGGTCTTCCGCCTCTTCCAAAAATGGAGCGCTGAGAGACAACCCATTATGTCGGTGGGTGTGTTGTATGTGCTTGGTGGTGGTGATTTTGGAGAGTTGGGATGCGTGGCCGCGGGGAAGTGGAGAAGGCGGGAGACCACTAATTAAGTTGGAGCACCCGAGTGGTTAGTGGTGAATGTGAATGTGACAGCTTTGCCGAGCTATCTTGCTCTGGTCTTGACCCTCCACGTGTGATTCTGCACAAGACCCTGTTTGAAGGGGCTTGGTGCTTGTACAGAGAAGAAGATGAAAAGCGGGCGAAGTGTCAATTGACTGACAGCCCAACTGGAAGGTGCGATGGTGTCAGAAGCCAGAGAGTGCGCGCCTCGACTCGGTGGGAAAGGCTCTGGCTTAAGAAGCAAGTCCAGACGGCAACTTTCTATTCACCGGAATGCGCCAGTCAGCCCGCCTCGTCGGTGGCTAGCGTCACTTTTCTGCACTCTTTCGGTTTTGGGAAGCATCGCTCTAGCTACTTTGGACGAGGATCCATGCAGGTTGCAAATGCCAAGAGACTTGGACAGACCCACTCGTCTCCCGAGTCCGGGGTCTGGCCTAGTTTGCTCCATTGCTGGCTCAGCGCTGCGGATGTTTCCAATGCGGGGGTCGGCTCAGCGTCCAATCCAGCCTTCGACCCCAACATTCAAGTTGGTTGCAGGCTTGCAGCTTCCTCACAGCGTGCATTACTGTGGCCAGTCGTCGTCAATCTGTCGCCCACGAGCGGCCGTCGTCCTGTTTCGCACCCAGTGTCGAGTTGTCACTCAGATCCCCGGCCGCTGGCGCGACGACGAGAGTCGAGGACGAGGTCACGGGCGCGTTAGCTCCGCCGAGTGGGATCCATCTTAGCGTAGGTTCGTCGCAATGTCCACAACAGCGCCAATTCCAGAGCGTCATCTCCTCTCGGACTCCAACGACTCCAGCAGCAATCCAGTGCCAGGTGACGAACCGCCCCATTCCAGGTGCGACAATCGGATTCCAAGCATACCTGCCACCACATGTCTTGGTCGGCAATTGGGGCGAAGGCATTTGCTGCCATTTCATTGCTGCATTGCTGTAGAAGAATGCTGTGGCCTCTGGGACCTCTCTTTTTTTTTGTCATCTGTCCGACAAGAGCTTGCATAGGGTTGTTTCAGAGCCGGCAGCCACGGGAGCAGGCGGCGCAGCTTGCAGCAGTGTTCCCTCCTCCCGATTGTCTGAACCTTGCCTTGTGCACCTGGCAAGAATGCGCTTTGTCGCTCTCGCTCTGGCGGATATTATTAGCAGCACGTGGATGCGAGTCCTCCCCACGATGAAAAGCGCCAAGTGGATCGACATTCAAACCATTTTTCACAAAATAACTCCATATCGGGAGCTGGTGTCAGCGGACCAGGGCAGGTAATAACGGCTCATCATCTCGTCACCTCGGCGTCGGACCATTTCGTTGGCAATTGCACAAGACAATTGCAATTGAAGTCGAGCAGAGGCGACAAGCGAGCGGCGAGACAATCACTCGCCTCTTGCTGCGATCATGTAGTGATGCAGTGTAGCACAATCGCCTGAGGGGTCGATCCGATGTTGGCGACCGCAAACCGACCCCGCCCACTGAGATGCTGTTTTAAATCCGTGCCTGGCATTGCCCGTTCGATATCTGCTTGTTGCTGCTGACGGCCCTGTTCCTCCCGTTTGGCGCCCTGGGGCAGTGCTTTGCGATTTGCAGGTGCCTGGGTGGCTTCAGAGTCCAGACGACCCGACGCTGGCCACTGACCTTGCTGCCCTATTTGTGGGGTCTTCCAACCCCCAAACTATTGGCCTGTGCCGCAACGACGTTTGCACTCTGCAGTGTTCCCCAGCTGCGCCCCGGTTGGTGCAATTGGCACGGCGTATGGGCGGGAGATCCAGTCAGCTTGAACCGATCGTTTTGGGTTGCCCTGTACACCTTTGGTATTTTGAACCTCAGACGCCTTAAGACAACTTTATAAATACGTACCTTCAAGAAGAATCCACCTTTCAAATTAATTATCACGTCTTTTCAAGTTACTTAATACACCTTTCAGATTAGGTATTACACTTCTTAAATTAGTTATTATACCCTCTCAAGTCAAATATCACGCTTATCAAATTAATGATTATGCTCCTTGAACTCACCAATACGCCTTTTTATTGACCCTGTGGCTTTTCCTTATTGGTGGGATGTACTAAATAACCCTTGATATATTCTCAATAGGATCTCGGCCACATATTGCAGCCAAACGACGACCGTTGACAAGCATGACTGCACAGACATGCTCCTACGGATATCTTCTGGACCAATAACGCCCGCCCAGTTCCTGGCCGCATCTTTGCGAGTTTCATCGACTCGGTTCTCCCCATGATTGATCAAGTATTCCGGAACCAACTTGCCAGTCTGCTAGAACCGAATTTTCCGCCACCAATCTTCTGGATCATGACAACACTGAGAAGCATATCCCACCCGGTGAGGAATCATTCGTGTCTTTTTGACATGGTAAGTTATTGCATCTTACGGACATTAAATGCTATCATTTTGCTTAGGTACAACAAGTCGACACGGGACTAATCACAGCCAGCCACAGCTTCCTCGATATGCAGGAACCCGGATCTCTACATAATTCTCATCAAAGATGATCGTTCCCATTCGTTCCGTTAGATATTGCTTCGAATCCGCTGCAATAACCGTAACTGTCCGTAAGTCTGTATACATCCATGCCAAGACTAATGGAAGCTCACGTCAGCTTCTCTTTGCGACGAGAAGACAAACAAGCACTGCATCGTTTGGCTGCAGTGCTCTAATGAAACCCAAGGATTATGACGGCAGGAATACGCTTCAAAGATATAACCCAAAACAGTAGGTTCCATAAAATCCTGTGCGTAAAAATATGGGAACCATGAACCAAGCTGGCTGGCTGAGCTGACAAGGAGAAAAACAACAGACCCCCGCTGCCACCTCCAGTGGTTCGGAAATGCGGCAAAGCATTACCGCACCACATGGCCGTTAGAAATGAACCCCCTGCATCCCGGATCTGTGGCACAGCCAGCTCGATTTGCGACACCTCTATGTGTGTGGGCGGGTAGCCAGCTTAACCCCATCCACATTAGCTTCTTATGTCTAAAGTAAGGCAAGTCCATAACGAATTTGTCAACTGTGCCACTTCCTTCAACCCCACACTCGGCCGGCCTACGTCCGCATTTACTATATCTCATCTTTCTTACCGACGGAGTGGACGTCTGTTGTTTGACATTGACTCGGCGGGCGTGCTTATAAAGTAAGACGCCGGTTTATCGATCACCGCGAGGTCTCCCTGAATCACCTTTTTCAAATGATTGAAAAATTGCGGGGAGTTGGGAGTTGGGAGTGTTTGCACGTGTTGATTCTAGTGAGGCCGACGTGTAATGATGGGGACGTTTTGGATGGTTTTGCCCCGATCTTTGTGGCTTTCAGGCTGCTTTTTCAGACGAACAATCGCGGACTCGGAGAATGCCTGCCTACGTGGGTGACTATCATATCGATAAGCTCTGATATGAGTTGGTTTGTGCCTTTTCCTTTGCCGCTGCGAGCTTGTTGCTTGGCACATCTTGGCAACTGTGTCTTACGATCATGACGGCGGCACGACATGTACGTCTGTTTACGGAAATGTGGCGAGGATCGGTGCGAGGTGAAAAAAAATCACTCTTATCATATTCCAGCTGAGAAAGTGGAATGTCCTGTCAGCTCTGGAACCCTTTAATCTCTTGGTATAGACTTCGTTCCCCCCGTTCTTCCTCATCATTAGGAGCGGCGTTCTTCTTGGCTTCATTTCCATGCGCCCCAACGACGCCCCTACTCGAGATACTGCTAAAGTTGTACAACTGTCAAAACGACGATATTGATAACATCATCCATCGTCGACGATGAAGCCTACCTACCGCAAAGCTTGACTCAGATCACTGAACAGGCTGTGTGAACATCTGCCCCTGACGGTGGGCCGTGTTCCCCTCCCATACTCCTCCTCTCGCAACGTACATCGGATTCTGGTTCCACGTCTTTTATGCGTTGCGTTAGATCGCCGCTCCTTCTGCTTTCGGAATCCGCGGATTCTTGGTCAATGGTGGTGGACTGGTGTCAGCAATACGCTTTTTTGTCACCAACCACACAGTTCGCAAATCGTAGCTGGTAGGATTTGGATGCGAGTCGCCAAAATCCTACAAAAACGGAGGTAGTTGGCGGGTTTAATGACAGCATTGGACGTTTCTGAGCTTGCGGAAGAGGAAGTGATATTAATCGGCGAGGCCTTCCGTTTCCCCTGCATTATGGTGGGTTTTTTAATGCCTTAAGTTGTTACGATTCGAATTCAGAGACTTGGACTTTGCACTTGAGACTGGGAACTGCACGTGGGAAGTGTGTAAGAGACGTATGTATTAGGAAGTTCATGCTGGCAACTAATTAAGGTTTTATATCTGCAGAAAGCTACTGCAAGTTCCACAGACTGAAAGAAAGCGTGGCAATACTCCCTCCTCCTCTGCACATCCCCTTGCGTAGCTATATAGTATAGGTAGGTAGGTAGGTATACAGCGAGTCCATTTTTCCTCCTCCACAAAAGAAAGGTCCGGTGTTTTTGTGTTGGGTAGATAAATGTACCCATACAGCTGCAACTCATGCTCCCTGAAAAGCCAAAACTTGGTCATCCAAGTCCACTCTCCTCTTTTCCCGATCCAAGTCTTTGCCATACAAGAAGGCTGTGAGAAAACTCAACACTTTTACGTCCCCCCTCATCATTACCCCGCCGCTTGCTTACAGTTGTGAATACCTATTTTCGTTGCCAGCCTTGTATGCCCGGCACCCCCTAGAGAGGGAACAGATATCTCTCGGTGGTCTGGTTGACCACGTTGTGGATCTTGATCTCTCCCGTCTTGGGGGAGTCATCGTTCTTCTTGGCCGGGCTGTCCTCCTTCCGAGGCATGTTCTCCTTCTTCTTGGGAGTCGCATCCTTCTTCTTGGGCGAGTCGTCCTTCTTCTTGGGGGAGCCGCCCTTCTTCGTGGGCGTGTTACACTCCTCCTCCTCCTTGATAATGGGCGCACACTCCACCTTCACCCTCCAAGGGATGTTCTCCTTCATGAGTGTCTTCACCTTCTTCGGTGTAACACCCATCAGAATGTCAATCGCGTCCACCAAGTCCCTGGCCGTGAACTCTTGAAGTTCACGCTGATCGCCCCTCAGGGTCTTCGCATCCATCAGGTCAGCCAAGCTCCGGGCCTTGTACTTGGTCGCCCACAAGGCCGGCGACTGCCAGTGATCAAGCCGCTTCTGCTTGTCCCAGACGATGCTATGCCACCGCTGCTTCAGGAGCTGGCGCTTCGGGAGCAGGAGCGGGGCCTCGAACAGCTTGAACAGGGCGGCATCGTGCTCTGTGCCAGCGAAAGCCAACTCGATGGCCTTGTTTCTGGCTTGAAAGTAGGCCGCGTCGACGCGGTCTAGGTCGAGGAACACCTCGGCCCAGGCGTCGTCCAAGTCCATGCCGTCGATCAGGTCCTCCAGGTCCGCGAACTGCTGGTTGTCGACAAGGCTGCGGGCGAACGTGTCGAGCGCGGGGAACGGCACGCCGTGCTTGTCCCGGACGATGCGCTCGGCCAAGTCGGACTTGAAGTTGAACTCGGAGCAGGGCATCAGGCGGAAGAGCTTCTTCAGCTCGCAGTGCACGTAGCTCGGGTACGTGTGGGTGAGCGGCTTCTGGCGAGTTGGTTCCGGACCGGCGGGTCCCTTTTCGAAGGCCGAGTTGGAGTCAAATAGGTCTTTTGCAACCCCAAAGAAATCATCTGGAACACAGATCTCGACGGTCTGGAAGTGAGAGGTTAGGAAACCAAGGCCACGTGCAATCTCGGGCGGAGAGGACACAAACATCCACGAGGCGCGGGACGCCGTAGTAATGGAGCGCGCCTGTGCCCGTGACACAGCACGGAATCACCTCATCCTCCAGCTTTTGGACGACGATTTGCGCGAGCTTAGTCGTGAGAGCCGCGTCGTCGTGCATGTTGACTGATTGTTACGGTGAAAGCCCGGGTGACTGAGCGGCTATGAACACTATGGGATGCTGGGGACAGTCGCGTGGTATTGCTGCGCGGCGAATACAACAAAGTGGGAGAGAAATATTCAGAACCAAGATTCTGATGTCGATATAGAGCCACTGGCAGTGCTATGAGAAATTTCACGCCTTTGCTCAGGTGCTAGTAGGTAGTCAGACGAATTGGTGAGAAAAATGAGAGTGTAGGCTTTTCGTGGTGTGATGCTGCCGTGTGACTGGGGAAAAAAGTAGTGAAGAATTCGGGAGCGCGGTTTTGATGTGGGTATGGAACCACCGACGGTGCTATGGGCAACCTCGCGTCTCTGGTCAAACGGGGCCTTCACGCAAGTTTCTGAGAGCAACAGGTGGTCTGGGCGTTTTCTGTCTCGTCAACAAAGAGCGAGAGAAGAAAAATTTCACTCGACTGCCCGAAAAGTGATGTCTCATTGGTGGAGAGCGGTGCCCCCTTTCCATTAGATCTTGCACTGAAGACGCGAAGCTATGTGGCAACGAATTTCGCAAGAACCAGTCCTATTCGCAGAAACCCCTAGAAGCATTGAATAGGTAACCTACATGTCCCATTCGTTTCCAAGGTGTTGTGACCTGTATCGGTGAATGAGGGGAGGATCTGCCTAGGACCAACCCATATCAACCACGGACGCCCGCTGTGAAACCCACGCAATTGATTTCCCAGGTATACAGAAGAGTTCCATCACCCTTGGGACTGACCACAAAATCACCACACGAACTCTCAACTATCTACCAAGCTGTCTGTCTTATATGAGTTTGATACAGCCGCACGATATTCATCATTCGCCATATCCCAATGAATAGCTACGGCAACGGCAGCCCCAGCGACGATGACACAAGCGGCAGTGATATGAGCGACAGCGATACGGGCGATGACCAGCTCCTAAGCCCGCCCATGCAGTATGAGGACGATGAGGCGATGATCTTGGAACGAGAAGCCATCGATGCGACCGAGGAGCAGCTCATCATCGCCCTGGACTACACCAGCGCCATTCTGGACGAGAACGGCATCGAGCATGGCCTCATGGGCGGCATGTATATGAAGCTCACCGGCTGCCCGGACCGTACCACAAGCGACGTCGACTTGAAAGTCTTCAGCACGGGCAGATGTGTTAGAGAGGCCTTCAAGGACGCTGAGCAGTATGCCATTGATTCTCGACGAGACCTACCGTTTCAGCCAGGCTAACATTTGCCCCAGGGTCTACCGTCCGAGTTCGTTGTCATTTGGGGCCGGATCCGTTAGGTTGTACGCAGCCACTGGCCACAAGTACAACGATTCATGCGATGGGGGCAAGGGTGCTGTTAATTTGGTGCTATACAGTAAGAAACCATATGCAGTTGGTCCCTGATGCCCCTATTCTACAATGCTGATTCCTTGCCTGACATGTAGCCAAGCCAGAGACGCGCGAGTTCACAGCAACACCTGATGATGCTTGACGTTGACACTGTGATCGGGGATCGAGTTTACAGAGCTCTGAACCTGCAGAACATTCTGGAAACTAAGTTGCGATCATTTTACACTCGAGAAAGCGAGAAAGATATGTTCGACCTCGAGTGGCTGTGCGAGTCGAACCAGGGGGCAGTTGTGGCACTGATTCGCAAACTGGGCAGGACTTTGATTGGGCACGCTCTGGCCGCCTATAAGGAGCGTAGGGACCGGAAGTGTAATGCACAGAATACGCGTGAGGGAAACCCGCGATATCTGTTCTAGAGATTTTTGTGAGAAGGCAGCTCAAACTCCCAAGTCACGCTTTTGTCGCGATAGGCTCAGGAGTGGATGATTGATTGCCAATAAGAAGCAGAAGGCCTGAAAGACAAAAGGCGTACACCGGCTGCGGGAAACAGTGATGCCAACGGCAGCAAAGGAGAGTACATGGCAAGGAGGCCTCAACTAGATAGTTGCCTCATCCATGTTCCGCACAAACAGCGTAAACCATTTGACGGCATTTATGTGGTTCTTGACACTAATCCTCTCGTTGACCGTGTGAATCCCGCCGAGCCCAGGACCATCTTCAGGATCGAAGCCAGGGCCGAAGCGGAAGATGTGCTTTGTGAGGCCCCAGTAGTATCGCGTGTCGGTATTGCCCGTCATGATGCCCGGAGTCACCACAACGTCTTTGCCATACAATGCTCGCACTGTTCCGGCGAGGACAGCATACGGACCGTCTACGGATGCGTCAGCAGGCGTGACGGGCGCGGGCTCGAGCCTAGTTGGCCATCCCGTGAGGATGACTGAAGACGGCTCCTCCTTCCCGTCAAACGCATGGAGGGTCAGGTTGTGCTTCTTGGCGATGTCGCCCGCGAGCGCTGTCAGCCTGTCCCAAACGACCTGCGTTGACTCGCCAACGTTGATGCGATGGTCGACTGTGACAGTAACACGCTCGGGCAGCGCATTAGCTTTAGCGCCCCCAGAAATCACGTCAACAGCCTGCGAGGTCTGCATGAGATATTTGATGTCGAGGCCCTGCTTGGCCGCTTCGATGGCGAGGTAGTCAGGTTTGGCCTTACATGAGCTGTGAGACAAACGACGATGGGAGAGCAATTTTTTCAGCTTGCTCGGGAACTCGGGCGAGTGAGCGGTGCCGCACTGTAGCTGTGTGTAGTAGGGATTCTCGTCATCGAGGTAGAGGCGGTACTGTTCCGACTCGATCTTGGCGATCAGCTCGCTGAGCACGCCAATGCTGGTGTGGTCGGACGGGATGGACGAGTGGCCACCTGGCATGCGGATGGTGATATCGACATCGGTGGCCCCCTTTTCTGCCGTACCTGGCTTGGCAAAAAGGGTGCCCCAGGTCGTCTCGAAGCTGCTTCCCTCGTCCACAATCACAGCAATCCCGTCGTTACCGTACCGTTCCTCGATAGACGCCGCCAGTTGCTTCGCACCGCGCGTGCCGGAGCACTCCTCGTCAAAGCCAAAGGAAAGAAGGATGGTGCGCCTGGGCTCGAAGTGGGTTTGAAGAAGCAGCTCCAGCGTCTCCATCACGGCAATCAGCTGGTTCTTGCAGTCGCTTGATCCCCTCCCCCAGATGTACTTTCCGTCGTAGACCCCGGCCCACGGCGGGTGCGTCCACGAGCCGATGGTCTCGACAGGGACAGGTACGACGTCTTGGTGGGCCATCAGGAGGGTCGGCTTCAGCGACTCGTCGCTCCCCTTCCACGTGTACAGCAGACCGTGGGTGTTGACCTTTTCCAGCTCGAGCTTCTCGTGGATGAGGGGGAAGGTGGCCTTGAGGTAAGCGTGGAAGTTGTAGAAGACGTCCCAGCGTGGGTCCTCGCCGACGGGGCCCAAGTCGTCAAACGACTCGGTCTTGACCCTGACGGCACCCGAGAGGCGCTCTACGCTGGCATTGTGGAAGGCGCTGGTTGAGAGGAGGTCGTACGCCCGGTCAAGCTCGTCGTTCTTGCTAGGGAGCAGCGGGTCTGGCTGCACACATTGCCGATCGAGCCTGGCGTTCTGTCGCTGGGAGCCCAGACGCAGAGTGTGAAGTCCTCCAGGAAGTTGTGACGGGACAAACAGATAGGCGACAAAAACCAGGGCAAAAATGCCTAGGACGAATTTGCGCGACCCGGGCAACGCCTGGCGCGCTTGCTCTTTTGATTGTGCCGGTGGAGGCGAAGCGGTTTCCTCTGGCAGCGCCAGGAATGGGCCTGTTGTCTTCTCCATATTGCTGTGCTTTCTGTCCCAAAGAATGCAGCAACACAATTTGTCGGGTGGTACGGGGAGTCGAAGAGGGGCCTCTGAAACTTGGGGGCAGTCGCGATTTATAAGCTCCCATGCCTAGCGCCCAGTTTACGGATTACACCTTCTCCAATCGGATGAGCGTGGGTTTGCGGCGACAGCGGCGACCCCTGACAAAACGAAGTGGAGAAATTATGCAGGCCTAACCGGCGGAGCTCCCCCAAATGGCGACTCTAATCGCTAGATTGTGTCGTCATTGGCCCATGATGAGACATGTCTTGGCAACCCGATGCTAGTAGAAGGAGCGATATATGAGCTGCTTGTCGGGAAGAAGGTGACCAGAGTTGAAAGAGTCTGTGTGTTTACACTTCGAGCCAGTTTTCACTGATATTTGAACGCTGTTGAAGCGCTAAAAGTTCGAGACTATATTCATCCATGAAAATTGTAAAGAGTGAGCGTTGGTAACACACACTGACATGGTGCAACGATGCGAAGAAGCCTGCCTTGTTTTAAGCACCTCTTGAGTATGCCCGAAGAAAACTACACGTCGTGCCTGCTATTCTCCCTTGGATGCGTTGCGAGCTCCGCTGGCGGGCCCGTTGAGTGAGTTACAAGAGTGTGCCCTCCAGGTGGAACCCGTCCAATCATTCCTTCATGTCGGGAGACAGTTCGTAAAGCTAACAGTCGCGAGTTCGGGCTGAAAAAGCTCATACAAGGTCTGGATGCCGAGGAGATCATGCAAAAGTACGTCTCAGTTTTGGTGTAATACCTGGACATGCATGCTATCGATAGCGGAAGAACCGTTTGACGTAAACGGTCAGGGAAAGGTCGTTTATTTACTCATTGATATTTCTAGCAGGAAGATTCTTAAATGAGTTGTTTTGCAGCACATAGCAGGAAAAGAGGGTCCGTTTGCTCGTTCATATTTCTGGCAAAAAGACTTTTCGTTTCTGGATAAAGAGCTGTTTGCAACAGGCGGCAGGGAAAAGGGGTTGTTTACTCCCCGAGTTGTTACCACCATGCAGTTGCAATGTAAGCCTTTGGCACCTCCCATAGAAGTTGCCTACATTCAAAAACTGCTCCTTCTTCGTCAAGACAGGACTCGACTCCCGCTCCCATGCTGTTTATTTACGCGGGGATTTGATCCCAAACTCTCCTCCTCTTCTTTTTTTCTCCTCAACGGTCAGTTCACGACTCTGATAACACGAAGAAGTAAACAAAACGACAAGTTCTTGGACTGCGGTCCACTCATTGCACTTTTGCACCTGCTCTTTGACATCGTCTCGGCAGTTATCCTTTCATGCGCCGAAAAGGTCAGACCTTTCTCAGAGACTGGGAAGGTGCTGAAAGACTTTGGCAACAAGGTTCGAGAGGTCGGCTTCGGCATCGAGAGGGCGACGATCGCATTTCGGGGCCCTAGACCTCAGAATCAAATGCGGGAGCCTTTTGTCGAAACCCTCATCTCAGTTCGCGAGACACTGGTCTCTCTCTCGAAATCAGTGTCCGGGATGAATGAGCGGCTCGACCGTCTGATGACCGACAGGCATGGCGGGCTTGCACGTCGCGAGGATGTCGACCGAAGCGCCAGACTGATGACCGAATCCTTTGTTAGGATGCAGGAAGCCTTCAGCAAGCTCCCGGAACCCGCTTCCGCCTTTCGCAAAGCCCCGGGAAAAGAGATGCATGGGCCTGTCCAGCAAGTTTCAGGGGATGAGCTGAAGTAGCCGCTGGCTAGGACGCCAGTCTTCCACTGAGTGGTGGGGGTCTCCCGCAAGGGTGCTCCCCAGCGATTAGCTCGCACCTTATCGTGGTGCTGGGGTTCAGTACCCGGGCTTTGCTGCCAGGGGAAGCCAAGACGAGCTGCGTTTGTAAGTCCTGTCTTCCCCACCGGACTTTCCACGTTTACTGTTGGTATTCCGTGTGTCAATTTGAAGACTTTGTATGCAGACAAAAATTTGCCTCCGTCGTCTCAGATAAACCAGGGGGTATTAAAGTTGGTTTCTTTCGGCCTGTCTATCAGTAAGCTACCCCTTTGCTCGCGCTTTCTTCCCTTGTCGGGTCCGTCTTGGATCTTCTTACTATACTAGTGTTCATCTCCGTCCATACTCTCCTTGTCTTTTGCTCGCTGACGTCCGTCTTCTAGCTCTAGCTGTACCTGCCGCATCCATTCTCGATGAATCATTCCCTCCCCTACCACGTCGATTCGTTGAGTGGTTGCATCTCGGGCATAAAACGCCTCATGGAGGTTGTACCACTCGGGATCTTTCGGAGACTGACACCGTCCAAGTCTGTGCCACCGGTCGATCTGAATAACCCAGTTGGGGTAGCCGGACCGCCGTCCTCTGATCCAGCTCCATGGGAGATGCCGTGAGGTTATTTGTATCTGGTAGTCTGTGAAGCAGACAGTACAGGAACGAATTTCCCCGACGACTTGGCGAAATAGGTTGTTCGAGTTCTCATCTCGACTGAGCTCGGAAATACAAGGGATGCGTGGTAATGGACGGGATTGAGGAACTTGAAGGTGTCGGCATATCAACCCACTGTCACCCCTCTCGACGTGGTCTCTTAATTGCACTTGGTCCCCTCCAGCCCCATCGTTTTGCATCGCAATTGTCCCATGGAGATAGGGGTTATGATTGATGATTTTGGCATTCCAAGACGTCATGGTCCTCGTCCCATCCAACGATCGCTCAGTGCGCTCGGGAACACCAAAGTGATCCAAAGAAAGACCATGAGGGAGCCCATGGCGATGACGGTTCATGACAAGCCGCGCCCTGGTATATGTGAGTCTGTGGTCTAGGATTGTTATGCTTTCTCTCATTAGGTATGTGCCGCGTTGCAATGCTTTGCGAGGACTGTCGGTGTATATAGCCCCAAAGTGAGGCGCCGTTCGCCGTGGATGGAGGTTGGTGCAGTTGTGACAGAAGTAAGGATGCGGAACGTCTTGCTCGAGCCACAGCAACAGTCTTTCTCTTGAAGGGCCCGACAGCTTGGATGTCTCGTTGGGGAAGTGCTTCAGAAAGAAGAACAGCAGGTCAGGGCGAATGTGATGGCTGATTCCGGTGGGAGGTATTCCAACACCATGTTCATGAGCTCTGTTGGAAGGGGAAGCGTGCATATCTGCTTCTGTCGCTGTCGCTTCCAGGGAAGCAGCCGTCTGAGGCTAGGAATAATCCTGGTCCTCATTTCGCGAAGCCGCGGTCCCAGATAGGAGAAAAATAATTTAACATCATCGATATGAATGCTATCATCGTATATCCGGCCATAGGGATTCATTCTGTTCTTTTTTTAAAAATTTTCTTTTTGGAAAGATGAGGGAGATGGTTGTACAATGGAAAAGGTTGTCGTTTGAGGATTTCAACGCTGCGGAAATTATCCGAACGTTTATGAATAAATTTGGCACTCATGTGCCCTTTACCCTTCCAGTAATAAGAGAATCATCCGACCTCAACGGTTCTACGGGATGGCGTCGCTGTTGAGAGCTTAATTTTTAGAGTTGGTGGAACTTTATTCCCCTCTAGGCTGTCGCTTCACTTCGTTAACTGCCTATGCGGCAGCGCTCTAGTGGCCAGCGGAGCTTTTGACGAGAGCAACGTTCACCTTCAGCACTTCCCGCAACAGAAAAATAAGGAGTAAAAAAGGAAGACTGCAATGCTTCTTTTCTGCTGCTTTTAAATAGACCAAATGCACTGCGTTTCTCCAAACTGCTTGCTTTGGCTGTAGCGCCAGGGTGCCTTCCAAGTTGTCACTGCCACACCCAGGGAAAAATAGGTGGGGCGGATGGGGAAGAGGCCCAAGGTACAGTACCTACCTACCCGCCTCCCTTTTAGCGGTCTATCGCACTCACAATGACGTGAGCGCAGATGCCAAAGATCTCCCAGAACATTTGTTGCCAATCCACGCCAGCGAGTTGTCAATATGGTAATTACATTCTCCCTGCCGACAAGCGGCCGCCCCTTGCCTCTGTTTCCGTCGCGTTACCAAGTCAATAAGGAGCTAATACCATTCAGAACAGGGCGATGTACGAAGCGCCGGCCGAGTACAAGATGCTGTCGTCCCCCCACGTCTCGATCCGCCACGCAACGCCCGCCCCCGAGCCAGGCGCTGCGTCATCGATACTCACCTTTACCCGCAGCGAGTGGCCCATGGCCATGTCGAGGCTACTGAGCGCGACCAGAACAGTCCTCGGCGTCCGGTTGAGAGGAGTAGCAGGAAAACGGATCTGGCCCTTGGTGACTTGGGTCGGCCGGTCCCACGAGCGGACGTCCATAGTGCAGAACGATTCGCCCACGACTTTTACTCCTGTCCCCGCTGCCTCGCCAGGCTTCGGAAACGCTATCCACGCCGCCGAAGCAGAATGAAGAACGGTGTCCCCTGCCGAGTCGAGGTGCAGCACGAATCCATCAGACGTTATATCCGACGCGCTCGCTGCTACGCGCCAGTTGTGCTCGTGACCCATGTCGAAGCCGTTCAGCCACACGATTACCTGCGGCGGGGCCGTGTAGGCTTGTTGGAAGGTAACTGGGATACTGGTTCGGGTCTGGCTCGTCAAAGTGCCTGTGTCGAGCGTGCTGGCTTGGCCGACTTGGATGGACGGGTCGTCGGCGGCTGCCTTAAGCCAGGTGGCCGAGGCGGAGAAGAGAGTCGTGTCGTCCCAGGTGTTGATGTGCACATCAGCTGTTCGCGTGGTGATCTTGTCGGCGAAGGCGCTTACGCGGACATCGGTGCTTGGCGAGATGTCAAGTGACGTCAAGCCGACTGCGAGCTCAGGCGGGCCGGAAGGGTACGTTTGCGCAAAGACCTGGCGTTGTACAGCTGTCTTGGCGGGCTTTGTATGGACCTCTGTTGTGCTGAAGGTTCCTGTCTCGGCTTTCTCGGAGGGGTACATCTCGTTAATGAAGGTCTTGTCCGTCTCGGAGAGGTGCGTATTCCAGGGCGTCGAGTAGCCGTTGAGCGTCAGCGTAGCCGGAACCGCGTACAACATGATGGAGGTGGGGTCGAAGTCGCTGTGCTGCGTGGTGGTCGCGTTGTACAGGTTGAAGATGTTGACATCGACTTGGGTCTGGGACCAGCCCTGCGTCCGCATGTAGTAGCTGTACACGGCCGCTTTATTCCATGGGATACCTGCTGCCGGAGACTGGTGCTCGTGGATGCAACCCAGGGCATGCCCGAACTCGTGGGCAATGACACGAGAGAATTCCTCATCCGAGGTCGAATCGGTCAGCCAGCCGAAGTTCATTGTTGGTTGCGACAGAGGCACGGCGAGGCAGCCTGTGCCCACTCTGGACCAGGACTGCCCGCTGGCGTCGACACCAACCCGGATCTCGGCATCGGCGTCCTCAACGAAGGAGAACTTGATGTTGGCATATTGGCTCCAGACGCTGGCGTACTGTCGAATCTTCTCGCGGACTTTGGGAGAGCCTTCAAGAATTTTGACGCGGAGGGTGCGGCCGTTACCCCTAATTAACAAGGTCAGTCACTTCTCACGATATTCTCTAAAAGGATTGCTAACAGCGTACCAGAAAGACGCAACTGGGAGGGCGAGTCTGAGGAAGCCATCGCCGACATCGCTGGGCGGCGAGTTGCCCCAAGACCGGTGTCCGTTCAGGGGGTTCTCGTCAATGGCCAAGAAGTCGGCGAGGTCCTGAAGACCGTCAGGCACCGGTACCTGCGTGCAGAGTTTGACAAAAGACATGAAAGAGAAGATGATGGAGCAGGTGTATTGCAAAATGTTGAAAATGTGAGAGGTTTGGGCGATTCTTGATTGTAAATGGTTGAGATATGCTGGCGAGATTGGGCAGAGCCATTTTGACGGCGGCTTTTATGCTCGAGTTTGGAAATGTCCCTTCTTCTACGCCAAGCGTGCTCGCCAAAGGCAAGAGACGGAGTCCTCCGCATTGTTCCGCATCGTTCCGCTTGTCAACCCTTGGAACGTTGGTTGGATGTGACGGTACCCAAGCCAGCTGGAATGGCAGGCGGCTGCATAAACCCGACGACCCCTCTCCTGGGATTGGTGGGAGATTAGGCTGCAGCATAAAGAAACATGTTCAGTCAGCGAGCTGGCCAAGCTAGGTAAGCCGCAGACTCTACGACATCATTCAACGAGCTGACCCAGAGCTGTGTAAGCCACAACAGTTGACATCATATATCAGACATCACGTCGCAGTCGAGCATTCAGGTCCCCACAACATTTCAAGCGCCAAGGGATCAAGGCTGCTACCGCTACGTTCGGACTTCTCCGCCTTCCTTTCAAGCGATTCTTTTTCAACTTCACGCTGATGCGACACAATGAACCAGTCTGCCCCTGAGCTGAAGGAGACCATCGTGTCGGCCGCCCACGGACATGCTGCCGTATCAGACACGGCTAACCCCGTTTCTATCAGTCATTACGCAAGAGGCGCCGTGGTGAAGCCGCCATCACTCCTTCCTTCGCCGTCCGACAGACCATTCTCGGCGGGGAGGCTGCACTTTGCCCTTCCAACGCTTCGCAGCCCTCGCGAAGAAGCTCCAGGAGAAGGTGCCTTATCTGGACACGCTCTCGTATCCAGCTCGCTGGAGATCATGGTGGCGCCGCACAGTGGCCAACCAGACGACGACGGGGACCTCCAGCACGGGGACCAAGAGAGCACCGCGGCATCAGAACTGCCACTTCACCGTCCAACCAAGGTCGTCGCGGTAGATCTTTACGCAGGAAGGGAACTCTTGAGGTCATGGGGCAAGGGCCCAGATGGACAACCTCCGCAGCCGCCGCTGCCTGCTGACCGCAATTTCCGCCTTCATATCATGAGCGACATCTACGGAGAGGCCAGAGGATGGCTGAACGACACCATTGGCGGGCTGGGGGTAACGCTGACGGTCGAATTCCGCGGAGAGACGCCGGCCATCATGGTTTCATTGGTGGCACTCATCCAGACTCTACGACTTGCGAGGTTCGGGGGGATCTAGAGACCCGTGGGTCAATATTCCCATCCGCTGTCAACTCTCAGCCCCCTCCAGATACGCTAGACCAGCTCTCGCCGATGGCGCGAATCAGAGGACTGGGCGCGGTGGAACGGTTGCAACCTGTGAGCAACCTGTATCTTTACCATGCTCCTTCAGCTGTGGCATGACGGTGCTTATCTTGGCCCAGCGTCCCAAACAATCCTCTAGAGGTTCTAGGCCCTCGAGGTTAGGAGTCTAGACTAGGTGGAATGGTAATCTTACGGCGTGGCATGGCTGAAAGAGGCAACCCCATCTTTGCCAGACCGGCGTGGACATACAAGGCATTGGGTCCATCATGAAGCTCAGCATGGCGAGCCATAAATCTCGGCGTGTTGGTCTAAGCTGAGCATCCTACGCCGTCAAGCTACAGGGTCAACTCCGCATCCGCTGGCCAATACTCTGATGCAAAGGGACTGCCGCAAGCAGACGACATCATGGTGTAACTACGATGGCACCATCTACGCCAAGACGTAGTCTTTCAGCCCTCTACTCACTGCCAATCTCTCCCGAAAGAATGCATTAAGTCACGTCCATCAGAGGCGGGAAACCAAACTCGGCGCGAATAAGTGACAATCCTTTCGACAGCAGGGTTTGGGGCGAGCTGATGGTGACCATCACCGCTACCCCAGACGGAGAAGGCCACGAAGATGCATTATCAGCGAAGTTCATTGCCCAGATGGGAGACGGAGAGACCCGGAGAATTAGAATGAGCTGCTGAAATGACATCATGAACGAGGACGATGGTCTTTGTGGGAAAGGGCACAGACAGACTCGTGGGTGGTATCTCTATCATCTTCTCGCCTACCCATGTGTAGTATGAAGCGTTTGGCGTCTCGAAAGATTAGGAAAGATACCGACAGAAGCCCAGCAACACGTTCCGAAGTGAGAACAGGACCTGGCCCCTTTACAACTTCGTCACATGGCTTCAACAACACGACCATCATCTCGAGGACCCCCTTGCCTATAAAGCTGGCTTGATGTCCGCCAGTCTTGTGAATGAGGCAGGATCAAGCAGAGACTTCTACACAGTCAGAGCCTTCCCAGCAAGCAGACCCAAACACAATCATAGCAATCCAACATCTTCAGACAAGCAAAACCGCTTTTACCATTTCCAATTCAAGCACTACTCAACTCCCGAATCCTTGCAAAGTCTTGCAGACCACCTCATCATGTCTACCCGCACGCTCAACTGGTTCGAGACTCAGGCGGATGCCACAGCCATCGTCGCCAACAAGTGGAACTTCCACATAGCCAAGGCGGTCGCCACTAATTCTGCCACGCCCAGCTACAACGTTGTCTGGCAGTCGCAGGCGTTCGCCCCGTCGACCCAAATCTCGTGGAAGAACCAGTACGCGCTGGCCTGGACCGCCGACGTCCCCAGCGAGGGCGTGGCAGTCAAGATCCGCGGTGGCTGGCAGAAGTGCGACAAGGGCGAGGCGTACGACATCAACCCCCTCGGCTTCTGGGACGTGTCCAAGAAGGCGGCAGGCGAGCCCGGCTGGCTGAAGGTTGGCAATATCGACTACTCATACCCGGGCGTTCTAGGCATCCACATTGTGGTTGGAGTTCTGAACGCCCGCACCGGCAAGTATGAGCCCATCTTCGTCGACGAGACGACTCTCCCCTGGGGCAGCCAGGGCAAGTACCAACCCCAGGAGACGGTCAGCTGGTGGCTCGAGGCTAGCGACCAGAGCGGCCAGGTCTTTCACAGTACCAAGTCGCGCGCCTCGACCTACGACTTCTCCAACCCTAGCGATGCGCTCACTAACTCGTACGAGTGGTCGACGTCGTTTGTCATGATTGGCGGCAAGTGGACCATTGCAGCCGGAAGCCCTCCTCAGACGCTGACTGCCCCGCCGCCCTCGGCCCAGCTGGCCGCTCTCAGCATCGGCGGTGAAGCGCCTGTCGAACTCCAGCTCGACTACGCCAGCTGGCTCATCGTGTTTGCCGTCCCCCTGGCCGCTAAAGCGCTGGGAGCCATTGGGGCCGCCTTGCAAGAGAAGCTGAAGAACACCTTCCGAAAGATCAACATCAACATTGTTGGTACAGATGGCACCACCCTCCGCATTGACTACGAAGCCGGAGGCAATGGTGCCCCGGGCACGGTGGAGTACCTCGGCACCCCGCTTGCCGCGGGCGGTGGCCCCATTGCTACCATCGACGGCGCCCTCAAGGGCCTCAAGGACAGCAAGCAGATCCCCGACAACGAGACCTGGAACATCGTTCCCAGCACCAACCCCTATTCGGTCACCAGCCCTGACAGCAGCACCTTCTCGCCCCCTGCTAATGCTCAGGCTGCTCCCAACCTCAAGGGCGGCTATCTGGGCTACCAGCAGCAGCAGCACCAGCAGCAGGGCCTTGCCAAGTCGCCCTTTAGCCAGGGCTACTCCAATGGTGTTACGGCTTAGTAACGTGTCATCGTTGTGGGGCGATACTCGGGTACTACCGGCTGTTTGTTACACTCCTTTCCCTTGGTCAGCAGCTATTTTGAACTTTGGATATCTCATACCTGTTCTCGCACGCTCCTTAGGTATTCTCAATCCCAAAATCTGCAGCAACTAGCTCCAGTCCGTTTCTCTCATCTCTTTCGCCTCATCACTCTTTAGTTTGCCCTGGATGGCAGGACATATTACTCGTGTCTTTTGTTCTTCCCTATATCCAGTTTTCTTCGATCGTGGAATGCACAAGCAAGGATTTCTATGCAATTTTTATGTCACCACTGGTGTACTTCAGCCAGTCACTACCGTCAAATCTGATCACGAACAATGCAATTTCAGTTTGGTTGCAAATCTTGGAGCTTCTTCATTTCATCGTGAATCTGCTCAGCAATCTTTCCTTCTGCTGGCGCAGCTCGCGGATATTCCTGTCCTGCGTAGCAATTTATTCCTTCTGTTGGCGTAGAAATATTCCCCTTTCGCTGGCACAGCAGTTTCTTCCTTCTGCTGGCGCGGATAGCGGAAGTCCCCGTCCCGTTGATCGCCCATCGGGCCCTTTAATCTCCCCAAAATGTGTCCTCTGCTCAGATCTGCTCCGAGCCCGCAACGGATCGTTGCATCTTGGCGATGTACATCCGCGCCTGTTGCCGCCGTAACCGCCGCCCCCGCAAAATATCCTCGACGACGCCCAAAAGCGCCTTTGTTGCTTCTGGTGCGTCTGGCATTTAGTTCACAGGCCCCCAAAACTAGGCGCCCCTAGTGTACCTGCCGCTGCTACTACCTCTGCTGCCACTGCTGATGTGCTGGCGCCCATGACCTGGGAGGCGAGGCCATATCCTTCTTCTTTCCCTTGTCCTTGATCTTTCATTGACCCTTTTCTCGCCCCTCTTGCCGCTCTTGGTGCTGCTGAAAAAAAGTCCTGGTCTAGCACCAAACCCCGTGCTTCTTCGTCTTGGGAGGGCGGGCGGTCGGCAGAGGGCGAGGAGGAAAGCTGCCGCCGCCAATGCCGCTGTGCTTGAAGAACTAGGAGCGCGATCCAAACGGAGGTTCTTTGTCCTTGAGTTTGATGGCTTCGGTGAGCTTGCACCACCGCACGTGGGTGGTGCGCCACTCTTCGTTCTCGATGAACGAGTATTTGGTCATTCATTTCTGAGGGGGGTGTGTTCATGTTAGTATGGAGCTTGGACGTGGGGTAAAACAAAATGTCGAGTGAGGTGTTAGATGGGCTGTGATAGGGACTATTCGAGGGACTGTTCGAGGGACTGTTTTGAGGGACTGTGGGAGGGACTGTTAGAGGAGACGGGGAAGGAGACGCAGAAGTAGTAGGTGCAGATGAAGTAGTAGGTGTAGATGAAGTAGTATGTGACCAGACTTAATGTCGGGAGTCGGATAGCGAACAAGGCATAAAGTCGTGCAGCACCAAGACGGGACCTTCCGCAGGAAGACTGGGAGTGTTCCCTGGTAAAAGGTCCTAGAGGACCTGAAAAGATCTGGGGAGCAAGCTGAAGCCGTAATGTCCGCTAGGGTTGAGAGGTCCATTGTGAGGGCTGCTGGGTGAAGTTGGATGGAGTGATAGAGCCCAGGGGAGTGTTGAAGAAAGCCGAGTCTTCTCTCACGTGAAAACGACTGAGCAAAATAAAACGTTGTGAGGGTACACACACGTACACAACGAGCGGGTATGCGCGTTGGAAAAGCAGGTGCAGGCATAGAAAGACTGGAGGGAAAGAAGTGTGGACTTACTGGTTGTAATTACAACGGCGGTGAGATTGGTAATCTATGTGCACGTGTATGCTGTGCGTGTGGTACTGTGCTTGCTGTGCACAGTGCATCAGTAATTGCATGTGTCTGTGTGTGTTTGAGGATGGATGAGTGAGGGAGCAAATTTGCGGCCACAGAAAAGAAAATCGGATTCTAAAATGAGAGCTTGGGGGAGACTCGCAGTTGAGATGATTGCGGGAAGGTGCGGAACAGATGTTTTCGATTGCCTCTCACTGATAAGGGATGATCAAGGCTTTCAGAGCCCGACCGTTATCGTCCTCAGTGGTCGATATCTGCCCGGTCACTTATATGTGCACGCTTTCGGCGCAATGTCTCTCTGATAGCAAGCTGATATAGAAGTATGGGTCTGAACTGCCCTTTGTTTGTGCTTCGATTCTCCGATGTCCGAGGATACAGCAAAGCGTCAGTCCAAGGCTTTATTCGAGTTTTCAGACAAGAACGATAAATATAGGTAACAATGTTCATTACAGGGGATTCGAGGGGGTTTGCGAACCAACTTTTCTGTCTCAACGCGCGTCCGTCTGCCTCCCTGCTGTTGTCTATCTGGAACATTCTTCTACAGCATTGTTAGTGCATGATCGAGCTGGAAACTACCCCCAGGACCGCTTCCGTCTAGCGGTTCCTTGCGCTGCATTCACTGAGAACACAATCTGGTCATCTGATCTTAGGTCTGTTCACTTCGGGCTACCTTGTTTGCCTAACCCCACCTCCCCTTCAAGTCGCTGCCCTGCCAAAAACCCACTACTCTGCGACAGTGCCTGCGTTCCTGCTCTCTTTTATTTCAGCACCGTAAGGTAGGTGGTGATTTCGCACGAGTCGTTGCGCAACTTATTTCTGGATAATCTTTCTCGACTCCGCGGGGCTTTCAGTACGGGAGCCGAGCACAATCAGGTATAGATCTCTCGTTTAATACATATAACGATATAGGTACTGATGACTGCAGACAAGGACCGGCGCTGTCTCCCCTCTCCCCCCATTCCAGATTGGCAACATTACCGCGAACGCCCTGGAAAGCAGCTCAACACAGGGTATGCACTTGACACCGCTTTCCCGTAATTTTCCTGGAATAGATTCTCTCATACATATCCAGCGCCGAATTAGGACATGTGTTCTACCTTGCACGGTATCAAACAGCGGAGAGGATCCAGGTTCGACAAGCCAAAGATCGCCATGCTTCAGTCTTATCAACTAATAGCCGAACCGAACAGTCGAACCCCTCGCCGAGACGCCCTCCATGGAATTTGCCTTTCAGATGCCGTCGCTAGCTCGGTCGGCAACGATGATACTGTGGCTAATATGCCGGGCGAGGCTGCGAAAGAAGCCTATGTTAATGGTTCGTACAACCCTGCTCTTCTGGGCGCCTTCTACTCTTCCGCATTCAGGCCAACCACTTTCCTTCGCAGCCTACGGAAGACAAAGAGGTTTCTCGGTTTCGCCCATAGCATCTGTCACCAGGGCAGACATGAAACTGGCAAGAAGGAATGCAATAACGCTTCAGCGTCACGCAGAGGGCTGGTTCAGCTGGAGGAAATGTGCATTCCTCGCACACTATGAAACACTATCTGAGATACTAACTCCTTCTCTCCGCTTCAGGCACTTCCCTCAAACGGTGTTCCTTCGCTGTCCGAAGTGTACGCGGGGGATCTGACGAAGCGAAATTCTCTCCATCACCGACATTCTTGAAACATCAAACCCACCGGAAAGGGAAGAGACGCGGAGTCGATGGGGGTCTGCTCTTAGGGCATTGTCTTAACCGTATGTTCTTTCCCTTGCTTGGGTCGCGACCTCGGTGGCCAGAGTTCTTTGAGCAAAGGTGATAAGATTACGCTCTCCTCGTGGCGTAAAATCTCCTTGCGGACAATTTGCTTCATACTTAATATGGAGAATTTGGTACACCAAGAAGTCGGATGGTGAGTACATGGCTACTGATTCCCGCAAACCTTCTGGCTGTATGCTTATCAGTTGGCAGTTGGAACTTTGCATCAGTATCCAAGAGGCTGGTGCTGCAGATTTTCGCACTCGAGATGAGGGTCGCGAATAACCTAGAACCTCCTGCCGTCGCGCCTATTGCTGTCTACAGGATGAAGCACTCCCCAACCGGTAAGGCCAATATACGAGAACGAGCCACGCGCTGCATCCTACTAACTCCGACGACAACGACTCCTTGTTCTGAGAGGACGAAACCGGCCAGAAAATCAGCAGCGGAACACAGACTCGACTTTAGACTCGGCCGGTCCCGACATTGAAAACGCAAACATCTCCTCCCGCTTCACCTGAGTACATCGACATGCAAGAACTCCCAAAGCCAGGCCCCGAGCTCTCGGCAGCATTCATACGCCGGAGGATGTCCGAAGCGCATGGCGAGTAGACTTAGTTGCCGTGATCGTCTCTCGAGAACGAACCAGACGGGAGAATCAAGCAAATAAAGACGACGAACGCGATGAAAGTCCCGCCCAAGACGAAAAGTTTGGAGCTACCGCAAAAGATGTTGCCGCCGCCACCAACCTTTTTGCCGGCCAAACACTCGTCGATTGGCGCCGACATCAACAAATATCGCAATTGACCACTTGCTTTCTTCGTCATTCGCCTCTTGCCTATCTGCACTCCTGCGGCTCTCCAGTCGCCTCCAGATTTCGCAACTGGCGACAAGAACGGCGCAGAATTTTGATTGCGCTTGGCTAGATACATTACATCTCATTCTGTCCCGAAGCCTCCGGTTAAGAGAATATCGGCATGCCAACTTGTACGTCTGGCTTCGAATTTATAAGCTTCAGACACGCTCAGCGTCCGCTACTTTCCGACTACTACATCGACAATAAACGCCCGTATTATCGAGGTTCTTCCCAATGCAGATTTAACAACACCCGCAATTTCCACTTTTCCTTGGCGCCCGAGGATGGGTCAGCCTAGCTGGCCCACGAATCCTGCCTGAACCATGTATTGAATAACTGTGCATTTGGAATAAAACAAAGTGAAAATGGGCTTTCCCATTAAGAAAGATTCAAGTGCCTCGCAGTGCAATGACATTCTGTCTCCGGCAATGTGATATCTAAATTATAGTTGGAACCATTTGGAACCATGTCTCCTTTTATATTTATATCTGCTATGGTTTTGCTTCTTGAAATTCTGTTTTTGCGGGGAGCTCTAACAGTTGCGAAAAGAACTTTGCGATCTATTGCCAGACAAGTGCGACAATTGTTGATCATGTGCAAGTTTTCCCACATCGTCAAAGAATAAAATCACGTCCTTCAAGCTGGCACCCTGCCCTTACGATACTGGAGGGCTGGACCGGGCCTTGAAGTTGTGCTGGCAAACCAGTTCTCTCTGAAATTGGAGGTGCGATCCAGGACCTGGAGTTGAAATCATTCTACAAGGAAGCTGCGTGTTTGAATCCATGTAACTTGTATTCTTTTTGATACTCGAATAGTCTTGCTAAATCGGTTACGGCATCTATAACAATGCTGCTTTGCGCTTCTGGTGCCCAGTCTGATGAGCCGTAGCTGAAAAGTGCAAGTGCTGGGGAGCTTCAGCCGACGTGTTGGGGATTGCAGGCATATGATCAATCTCATCGCCGCACTTTTGGCAACATATAGCTACCTAACTGGCAGCTAATAAGATTAGCGTGTCAACAGGCTTTTGGCCGTCTGGGCCGCTGTGAGATAGAGACTGCTAAATGAAAGTGTTGGCGTGCAATCGATGAATTGAGAATATCTGTGGATTGATAATTCAAATGTGCGCAACGCATTCCTCCACCGGGAGATTCGGCGTGTTCAAGACCAACTCGGCCGAGAAGCATGCAACGTTGAAGAATTTGAGAAAACAATCAAAGAATGGGCAACAGACGAGGAGCTCAAGATCCATCGAACCAAGACTCCACCTCGAATCTCAGCCCCGCAACCCAGCTTCCCAATAGAAAGTCACAACCTAACAGACTACCTATCTAGCAGTGAGGAAATACATCAGTTCGGAAAGACTGTTGCGCGGGGGTCGGTGGTGAGAGTCCTCTGGTTCTGTGCCACGGCAACTTGCTGTCATGCAGCGCCAGGGCCAGACGGCTACCCTGTCTGGGCATCTTGCTGTTGCTGTTGCTCTTGTGCATACTTCGAGTCCATGGCTGGATGATGTGATGAGGTGCTTCGAATTATTGGACCAAAGTGATGCAATCATCAAAAAGGAAAGCACGTTGGTGTCATCCGATGGCACTGATAAACTGCCCGCCAAATTCATGGACGAGATTTGGACCTAACTAACTAAAATTTGGATCTGAGCTCTTCTCCTTCCTCCTTCCCTCGTCACCCTCTTGGGACCAGCAGTTGTCTGCCATGCATTCCGACAGTTTCGGATTTCCTTTTTTCTTCTTTTCTTTCTTCTTCTTTATTCTTTAAAAAACGAAGAAATCGCGTTTATAAGTGCCTACTACCAATTCGCTTATTCATTACCCTGCTTGCAACTAGGGATTTCCATGCCTTGCGCCTCCAGTTTCCCAGTAGCACTCCCCAAACACCATAGTTTGCGGTTTGCATTCGCAGGGGCGGATATTTACAGCTTCCGTCCGAGGGCGTCTTGGCGATTCGGATGTCAACTCGGACGAACTATTCAGACAAAAACAACGCAGTTCGCGGTTGTGTTTGCAGGCGGAACGAACTCGATGGCAATTGGGCCCTAGCCATTCTCTGCAAACCGGAGGCTCGTTGCACCAAATGCCAAATTCATCTTAATTTTGTTTCGCCTACACCCGTTGTTCTGGTCACTGACCGCACGACTTGCATACACCCACACGCACACCCACACACACTCACACACAACTATCGTCGTCTGCTTGGTCTGCCGCTGCGGATGGTTTCTTTTGCCTTTTCTTGAAGGATATTTTTCAAGTCATGCTATATTTGCATCCATATTCTTGATGTAATCTAATACCCTGCTGCGGCGAATCGGTTCCACGAATGCGATAATTCGCCTCGTTCCATCCTCACTGATCAGAATTCACCACCCATCGTGTACAGACGCTAAATACACAGCTTTGTTTAGATGACGGTCTACAATGTCAGCCGGGTTGCGGTCCTGGGCCAGCTCGGGGTCACCACCCTGGCTGTCGCCAGCCTCGACGGCGTTGCGCTGCTGCAGGCGAACCTCCCCGCCGGGCACAGGATCTTTTCCTGCTGCTTGGCCAGCCACGGCCAGAGCGTGGCCGAGATGGCCCAGGCCATGCAGACGGTGGAGTTTTGGCTGGGGCTCGTCCGGCTGAAGGAGGAGCCCTTCGGGGCAGGTACCGTCCTCCGGGACGTTATTCGTTGCCGCCGCCTTTTCGAGGGCCGCAGCGCCTAGCATATCTTTCTGGTGGGCGTCTCAGACCCACCCACCGTTGCTGCCGCTCGCACAGCCGTTAGCGCCGCCAATGCCGCCAATTCCGTTAACGCTGCTGCTGTTGCTGCCGTGGCCTCTCACGTCGCGACGGCCTCCATCACGGATGCCGTTGCCCCCCTCTCCTCCCGACAGGCGGACGTTGAGGGTTTCGAAGAGTCAATGAGGAAGGATAAGAAGAAGTGTGAGTTTCTAAGATACCCATTCATTCCCCCTTGCTGCCTACCTGCCGTCATTCCTAATGTTCTACTTTCCCTCTTCTTTTTCCCTGGTCGTCCGTCGCAAGTCATTTGGGAAGATATGGTTCCATTGTGGTGCTTAAGCCTTTCTCACACCCCCCAATCCACCTCATCTTTGGCAAACAAGGCAGCTAACAGTAAATCAAAAGTGCGCTTTCTGCGATTTGGGGCTGGAAGAACGCCCTCCCGACCACCGCTGTGGAGGGAGGAGAAGAGGGTGGCTCGAGGGGCATCGATACCACCAGCGGAGTCGAGATCGTGGGCGGAGAAGACGTCCATAACAATGCGTCTTTGCACCAGCTGCAGCCCATGCCCCCCTCTTCCCCCGCGATAAGACGACGTTTTGGCACCGAGAGTGAGCAACCGGGGAGAGGGTGGCGCGAGTCGCAGAAAGTACCAACGTTACCGACAACTGGTGACAATTAAGTTGTTTGTACCAAGGCTGTCGTTAAGTTCGATTTTGCCAAGGCCGGCCTCTCCTTTGAAGGTGTCTTCCCATCTTTGGATGTAGGAGTAATTTGGTGAAGTGCTACACCTGCTATTTGCTGTGTAAGCTTGGACACAGGCTAAGAAAATAGCGAAACGATAGGCGGTGATATAGAGCACCAAAAATAGGATCGTCTTATGCAGTACCTGGCAACCCAAGTTAGGAGTACATTGTAGCTCACAGGAGGAAAACTGTAAGTAAGACCAGGGACTTTCCAAAAGAAACATTAATATTCCATCGTCATTATAAACATACACATTATTTAAGCACATACTGTACATATCCATATAACCCTGTTTTCCACTCCAATTATTGCAACTTCTCCTCATCCGCCGTCTTTGTTCTCGGCGTACGGGTGGGCATGATCTCGCTCAGATCACCCATGGGAAGCACAAAGGGGAAGTCGACCGACTCGAACAGTCCGCCGATCATGGCCCACCAACTGCACAAGCTGACCACGAAGCACGCGGCGCCGCCGCCCACGGTCAGTCTGTGAGACAGGGCCATCTGCCCCTGCGCGTGGGTCCACTCTGCCGCCGCTAGAAGCGGGAAGGCGATCGTATAGGCGAGGAACAGGATGACGAGGCAGACGTTGGTGCGCAGCGAGCAGACGAAGAAGACGAAGGACAGGACGCCGACGAAGAGGTAGAAGAAGCCGAAGCCGTTGTAGAAGGATGCGTCGAGGATGCCGGCGCCGCTTGTGTATGGGAGCGCAGCGTTGAAGCCTGGTGTGAGGGTTGCGCCGAGGGCGAGGAAGAAGCCGCCTGTAGGGGGGTGTTGTTAGTTCCACGGCTGTTTTGACACGCGGAGGGTCATTGAGGAAAGAAAACGTACCATAAGAGCAGTAGACAACAAAGGCAAAAGTGTGTGCAAGGAAGAACTCAAGGAGCCCGCCGAGGAAAAGCAGCAAGCCGCCAAGGAAGAAGTGTGCGCCGTTGTTCGCATATCCGTTGGGATCGGATCCCCTCCAGCCCATCAGCTGGCATGACAGCGGCGTCAATGTCAGGACCAGTCCCGACAAAGCCAAAGGCCCCGGGTTGCCCCAGTGCTTCTTTGCTGGCTTCGCCCGCGCCTGTGTGAGGATGGCCTCCGCCACCGCGTAGGCGTGCTTGTCGGTGTTGTCGTAAGGCATTGTCGAAGCCAATATTATTATTAGAGTAGGGGAGTGTTGAGCAAAAAGTCGACGACGACCAGGTGACAGACAAGGACGAGGAAGACAAGGCGGGCTGGGACGAACGAACAAAGACAAAAATATGAAACAAAGTGGCAAGGGATGAAGAATTTATAAAACTTCAAGTTTGTTTCTTTGCCCCTCTACCCATCTCTTCTCGCTCTTTGCCGCCCCTCGTCCCTTCCATCGTTCTCGCGCTCAAAGGTGGGGTGGGTGAAGGAACGCGCGGGTGGGTGTGGAAATCCACCAAGAAATTCGTGAGATCCATCAAGCGCCGGCTGAAATCGGGTTGCGACGGACATGAAGGCTTCGAGGGCACAAGTGAGGGTCCGTGCATCTATGCCTTTGCGCCGAGTCGTTGTCGCGAATCTTGAATGACAGGCATCATCCTGTCAAACTTGTTCAGGTACCGGTCGGTGTTCGCAGCGACTCAGAGAGAAACCTTGACAAACCCCCACACTCGACATGCCCACCCACCAAACACACTAAAGCTCGCTTTCGGTCACGAAAACTATCAGAATGAACTGCAAGAACGGAACAAGAGAACGACAAAATAAGCCACAAAAGGGAAATGTCCACACCATTGCTTTTAAGCCCCTTGATTAGTGTTGATGAGTTTTCAACATGGCGCATGTAGATCACCGACTATGTGTTTGTTCCCTTGAATTTGCTTTGCCCGCACTATCTGTCGTTGTGCGGATGATGTGAACATTATTATGCGCTATTTAACCCTAACCCTCCTTGGGGCATTGAAACCCTGCCTGGTCGGTTGTTGTGAAGCTTTTGTTGAAACCAAAGAGGTATGACGTTCATCCTTCCCTCTCCAACTTCGATATTGCCACTTCCGCTCTCATTTCCTCCAAATATACTATGTTTCATGTTTGATGTTTCATCCGAGTTAGTTAACTTGGCCAACCTCAAACGGATCGTTATCTATTCATCCTTTGACGACATAGCTAGCACATACTGTGTCAAGTTGTGGCTGATCATATTTTCTCACCCGCGTGGAGACTCTAGCAAAAAGAATCAAAAGCGCAAATTCAAAACTGACTACGATGACGTCATCTTCTGGTCGTAGTAAATCTTTTTTCCCTCAAAGCAACTGAGTTCTGGATGTTGAAAGCCGCTGTGCTGTAGCTTTTCCCATAGAAGAACTGTTTGTAGAAACTTGGATTCAGAGTCTAGACCAAGGGTCAAGTAGAGCCAAGTAGAGCCAAGTAAAGCCAAGCTGAGAGTGTGGATGCTCATCTGCGGACTCCATTTCTACCAAGAATTGCCAAGACCGCACATAGAGACTGCGCCTATCTGAGACTCTAGGGACATTTTTATATGACCCTTAAAGTTTTTCGCCACACTGCAGTCAAAACTGCTTACTATGGAATGACGACTCGTTCAGACTAAAACAAGCATGCATATTCTGACAGCGGCTCTGGCCTTGCAGGTCCGGACCGCACGAGTTTATCGAATCTGTCAAGACCCTCAGCGTTGCAGACCGCGCGGCCCGAGGCGTCTGCTGGGATACCCCTGGATCCGCCCATCTCGGCGATGCTTCTTGATCGAGATAAGCATTTTCTTTCTTGGCCTTCTCTCCCACTTGCCTTCTGGGATAGGCCTTGTACTCCCCATCTCGGACATGGCTTGATCGATATAAGCATTGCTCAAGCTTCCATTTCCCCTCAGGCTTGGATGGCCCTACGATGGTTCCCTTCTCGGGGTGGATTCGTAGAAACGGCCGAATACACCCGAAGAAGGACACAGGCAGGGAATATCCCAGACGGTCTCAAACTGAATTTAAAGAGTCGGAAGAAACCGCTTGGGACGAAAACGGATTACAGCGACATCCCTGTCGTTTTGTTGGCAAAGCTTTCAACTTTGTTTTTGGGAGAAAAGAGGAGGTTTAGAAAACGGACAACCACGACTGAACATCCCGGCAGTCGTTATTTTAATATGAACATCATGAAACGTCATACAAGCACCGGAAATAAGAGGGGAGAATTCCCTTTCCGCTGTATCGAACTTATCACATCAGACATCGTCATACTTTATTAGTACTGATCTGACGGAGCGATTTCAACGTGATGAGGTGAGGCACATTCGTAAACTGACTGGAATCCATGAAACCGCCAGTGCCAATGAATGAACGTAGTAGTATTTAGAAACGTTGTGTGTACAGAAATCCGCTACTTTTGCCCTCTCAGCCAATCCACAGAGAATCGCTAGCCCAATAATACAGATTCGATCCCAGAAGAGACAGTTGCTATGAGTTTATCACGCCCGGCGCTCATTTCCTCTCGCTAGTGACACCCGCAATACCCGTATGATCCACTCCACCATCATCCAGGCGGTGGTAGTTCTCATGGTTGGTAGTGCTCCGATGATGCGAGGGGAAATGCGCGGTCTCATACGGCACCAGCCCGACTGTCGATCCCGCTGCTCCTGGGGCAGCCGGAAACGTCGGATACCCGGCACTCTTCACTTCGACGCCGTTGATGCCTCCTCGGGTTCCCCGTCGCTTTCCTCGCCATCGCTGCACAAGAATGATGATGACTGTGACGAAGATGATGAAGGCGACCGTCGAGAGGACGATGCCGATGATGGCACCGGTCGATATTGCTTGGACTGCGTTATTGAATTGCTGAGGTGGTTGAATGGTGATTGGAGGATTTGTAAAAGACGGTCCATTGTTGCCGTTGGTGCCGGTGGGGCTGTTGATGTTGGGGAGCTGGAAAGGGTTGTCGGTGTTTGATCCTGAGCTTGCACCGGGTGAAGAACCTCCAAAGGGGTTGTTGTTTGGAGACGAGGAGTCGAGTTGTGGTTGTGGTTGCGGGAGTGCTGGCATTTTTTCGACTCTTGTGACTATACTGTGGGCGGCGATTTGGGACTGTGTATTTTATAAGAAGAAACAAAATAAACAAACTTGATCGGCAGGGTCTGGTGATCAGTGTTTTTAGGTCGTCGAGTTTTGGAAAAGCTGGCCGCCGGTCGTTTCTTATGAAGTGAAGTCGGAAATTTTGGGTTGTCTGATCTACGAAACAAATTCGATGCCCGAGTGACACCACTCATCATATTATATATCGAGGAAACGAAACGGGTGGCCATGTTCCAACCAAAAATCCTACTAGAATTGGCAATAAAGACCATCTGTTCCACGCGAGCAAAAAAAAGAGGCGCCGTATGGCGTGCCTGAGGCGGAGGAATGCTAATTGTGGCCCGTTTCAACTAAAATCCTGGGGTTTGTCTGCTGCGCCGTAGTTTAAGACTCTTGCGATTGGTCGAGGGACGAAAAAGGGGCTGTATGCCCAGTCAGCCACGGGTTGCTTGCTGCGGCGCCGATCCTTGGGCCGCAGGTAGGAACCGATACCCGCCACCAGGGGGAAAATGCGAGGCAGTCCGACTGAACAATTACGTGCTGAACTAGGAATGTTAAAGTGGTGCGAGAGACATGCTAATGAGATCGGCGCAAAGAAGATCTGCCAGCCCCCAAGATGGCTGACATGAAAATCTAAGATAAGTGATGACTGAATCCACAGGTCATACTCACGATTTTTATCTCCATTCGGGTGGTGCTGCCGAAATAGAAGGCCTCAGGGGCATCTCCAGAGCAGACTTCACCAGTCTGGTGTAGCATTGCAATGGAATGAGGTGTACTAGTCTTGCATCAATGAAAATAAATCGCCAAGAGATTTCTATGACGGGGTTTCTTTTTAAAGAAAATGAGCACATGGCTTGAGCGTCGGGGAACAAATCCTCGCTCTATTGCTGCTATCGGCCCTCTTCCGTTCTATTTGTCTCATATTATTCTTGCATTTGCAGACCCGATCAGGCCATCATCACGGGATAACAAAAACAGAAATGAATCCAATGGCCTTGACCCGAGACATCAAAAGAAAGTAGTGGGCTGGACGATCGCCAGACAGGAGACCCGAACACGATGCTGATCTCCTTGGCATTCGATTGTTGGATGTCTGGTCCAATGCGAGATCCCACAGGATTTTAGTCACACGGCTAGTAACCACATGGCTTCGCCAGGGTCTCTTACACCGTTGTGGAACAACCGATCCGTTAAAATCATCCCAAGAATCCAATTCACTACCTAGATGATGTGCGGTATAGCCAGAGGCAGCCCAAACTCCGATCGATATAAGACCAGGCCAGCCCCCCTCCCAAAGTGTGTATAACATGGAAGTTCCATCGTTCTGGGCATCGGTATCCTATGTACCGGAATGATGATGCATGCGCCCAGTTCCATCGACGTGTAGTCCTCAGGGAGATGCCTGATATGCCGAAATGCATATGTCCAAGTCGCGGCTGTCTGGTGTGAGCACCCAACTCGACGAAATATGCTCACAACCCGCCAGATACACCCACAACCCCGACCGAGCGAGTAATCACACCTTCTCCAGCCCAAAAACCTCCGCAGTCGTCACCGGTCCAGGAACATAGACCTTTTTCTTCCCCTCGGTTCTCTCATCCCTCCGTCTCAGCCCTTCGTTCAGCGTGCTGACCATCCAGGCCAAGCCTCCCAGCATCGAAAGGATCATCACCGCCGTAATAATACTCGCGCCGACCGTATCCGCCGCCGTGATGGGCGCCATCGGCATGACCTCCAGATTCGGATTACCCCCCGCGTTGGGATTACCCTCGCTCGTCCCGCCCGTCGAGCTGGTGACGGGCGCCTTGCTGACCTCCTCCTCCACCAGCAGGCCCATCAGCGCGCCGAGCGCGTTCATCTGCTGGCCCGCGCCCGTATTGCCCTCGTAACTGCCTCGATTCCATCGGAACCCGCACACCCCGTCGGCGTTGCACGACTTGGCCATCCCCTGCGCGGACGTTCGGAGCACGGGCGAGATCTTACTCCCCAAATAGGGCGCCATCAGCACGGTCTGCGACAGCCACCGGTGCACGTAGCCCTTGAAGGAGAGCATGTCGGTCGTGCACTGGACGACGTTGGCGAGTTCGCACGAGACTTCGGTCGCGATGCCGTCAGGAAAAAAGATGGACAGGGTGCGGTTCGTCAGGCCGGCTAGACGGCTGGTCCAGGGCTCGGCGCCTTTGGTCTGCGCAGGGATGAACAAGATAAGTAAGGGGATTGGGTGATTGAATAGGAAATTGAGAGATAACGTACGTGGTTATACATGAACCCGAGCCCCTGAATAAAGATGGCAGCCGTGTACGAGAACTGCGCCCTGTTGATGTCCGTGCAGTTCGTCTCAACGTGCGCGCCATCGTAGATGTTGTAGTCCTTATCGATATAACCCACGGCCTTGGTCCAGTCCCACGAGCGCACCGCCCAGTCCGCGTATGTGTTGTTGCCAGTGTAGCGCGCCAGCCGTGCAGCCAGGTTGAAGAGGATGGCGTTGGCGATGCTGTTCTTGTAGTTGTACCCGTTGTTCGCCAGCGGGATCTGCCATCGCAGCCCACCATTGCAGTACTGCGTGTCCCAGCGCTCGACCTGCGTGTTGAACACGCCCTGCGCGAGCGCAAGCCACTGCGGGTCGCTTGGTGGAGGATTCTTGAAGTTGGTCTCGGCTGCGAGCATGGCCGACATGCCCCAGAACCCCTGGTCGTCGTTGCCCAGTGAGGCCGTCCAGTTGGGCGGCATGTAGTTGTTCGAGGGAGAGTTGGCTTGGAAGATGAGGGAGTGCTCGATCTCGTTGTTGTACTGCGCGTCGTTGGTGTACTGCCAGTAGTCGATCAGCGTCCCCCACAGCGCGCCGCCCTCCCACCAGTAGTATGGTCCGAGAGGAGGTGGTCCCGGGAGAACGCCTGGTATTTGTCCGGGCTGGTTGCCTTTGTAGTAGGTCATGAGGTTTGCGGCGATGGTTTTTGCGTTCATCTTAATTGAGCCTAGGGCAGAGAAGTCTGCTTGTCAACGTCTGCCTCTGAGAGTTACGCTCCGTTCAGGTTTCAAGAACGCTGGCGCATTGTGAAATAGGTGGGAAACTCACCTGGAGATGTCAGGTCGACATCGAGAGCTGCGTGGGCGCCAGCGGCCACGAGCGCCATCAAGGCGCATGTTTGTATCCTGGGTTTCATGGTTGCTGTTGGTATAGGAACCTGGTCTTAACTTCTTTCAAGTGTCTTGTTGGAAGAGATTTAGGCAATTGCAAGCTTGATAATTGTTCTCGGGACCAACTAGTAGTAATGTCTGAAACGGTGGTGAAAGAAAGATATGGTAAAGCTGTCGCAACTCCTGAGCATTCACTGTAGTCGGATCGCCCGGGCCATTGACGCAATCATGTGTCAGCTTCCAGCGCCATTGTTGGCAATAAAGCTGTTTGCAGTCCGGTTGAGAACAATAGCAGTGCTACTGAGAGTGGCTGCGCCGATTACGACCCGCCGTTGCGAACAAAGGGGTCGAAGCGGAGGTGGCGCTGAACTCGGCTGAGGTCCAGCGAAATCTTTGGGGTGAAAGGTGCCAAAGAATTGCTGGCGACCCCATTTTAAAGTTGGCGCCGGTGGCATGTCTCACCCTCCCGGCTTACACCGCTCGAGTAAGACGGTCTGTAATTAGCATGCTTCCATTGATGTCTGACACAGCGTCAATCACCGGCATGCAATCGGTTTGACTCAAAGCTCCCACTGAAATCCCTTGAGCTGGGCATATTTGTTTCAGAGGTCTGCGGTTCATACCCTTGTCTTGAAGCCACACTCCAGCAAGTCGAGGTTGGGGTCCAGGATGGGCATCTCATTGTTCTTTCATCGAGCTACATGTGCATTGTGGGACTGCACAATCTCCGCAAGGACGCATTTTCCACGCATCAGGTGGGTTGTTATGTGCTTGTTATTGGAGTACATATGCAACGCATCACAACTCCCTGCGTTCTATATTCATTTCCGAACGTTTCACTGCGTAACGGTTCTCGAGTCCAATTATGGAGAATTTCTTGCACAGTGAAAGTCCCTGCTAGATTGCTCCCCTACAATTCAACTCAGTTACTGATGGTGTCTTTGCTTGAAACAGTTCTTGAGGACTTGAAATATTGAGGGCACCATGTCCAAAATAGTTGAAGTTAATTAGAGGAATCTGGGGGACAAGGAATGGTAGGTCAAATATATAGGTAAAAATACTTCGATGTGAAGAGGTTTTCGACTTGATCGATTGTTCAACTGAAGTTTGTTCAAAGCTCTGTCAACTTGCGGCTCCCCTTTCTCTTATTTAAGGCAATCACGTGGCATGGAAATCATGTCTTTTCAGGTAGGATTCTTCTCAATTGTCATGGTACTGTTGAGAAGTCGAACCGCCAAGTCGAACCGCCGTCTCGAATTACCATTGCGCACCAGCGCAGGACCATCCACCCGCTTCCTTCGTGCTTGTCTGTTGTGTGGATGTCGCGGAGACCGCCGGTGCCAAAATCCTCCCACCATTTTCTATCCTTTTAATATTCCCTGAAAATGATCAACTGCTTGAACTGGAGTTCATCCAGGAGCTCATTGAGCTTCCGGTTCTTCTCTCGATCCTTGAGAGGGATAAAATACTGCTGTAGACCGTGGAGAGTCAACTTGGTGTCCTCATCCACGTCGTTCCCGAGGGGCGAGAGGAAGATAGCGAGTCTGCTGAGGAAAGGCCAAGCCCAGTAGTTAGTAGTGAGAACGGAGAAAGTGTGGATGTATGGATACACAAACAAATCTTTATGCGGGCGAGGTTGGTTTCATGTCGAATGCCTTTTCGCCCGTGCGGGCAGCGACCTTCTCGCCGGTGGTGCCCGTGGCAGGTTCAAAGACGTCAGCAAGTGTGACATTGTTGGGAGAGGCCCAAGGGCCTTCCCCGGACGTTAAAACGAGCGCGTCGGCCAACTCCAGCATCTCCCCGTGGGAGGACAACATGGTGATAATGATGCTAGAAAATAAAACGACGAAGATTGTTAGCAATCGTAAGAAGCATCCATTAGACGCGGACGCGATGGGACAATGTTGGGAAATCTTACAGAGCGCGAGAGACGGGCGGTGAAGAGAAATCAATTTTCGTTTTTGTAGAAGAAACACGGCGCGCGGTGTGTGCAAGAGTGTGTGTGCATGAGGAAGAGGAGAAGGAGAGGGTTCCGAATTTCAGAACAGGAATTTCTCCAAAAAGGGCTCGGCACACCCGAAATGGGCAGGCACGCATAGGGCACACTGTTTTTGAGAATCAGTCCGAAATGACTACCCATTTCATGGATTGGCGAGCCCTAATCCTCTAACGAGGTTATAGACCACAATACTCGGCGACTGTAGTCAGGTTTCCAGGATGGAATGGCCCGCAACTGTGATAATTGCATTAAATATGTTCTCAGTACGCCCAGAGGAGAGTCTAGCTAGAGGTTCAGCGCGTTTAGGTCTGTATGTCAGCTCCCATTGCATTTGTATAACAAGCCTGTGCACACATAGTCGACGGTTTTAGTGCCTTCAACTCCAAAACACCCTGCGTCTGTACAGGCAGCTCTAGCTTCCCAGCCAGGAACTCCAGACCCGAATAAGACGAGCTGCTTATCCGAGGAGTTGGAGGAACTAGGATAGGCAAATGGCAAATGGCAGAACAAGAATGGAATGGTGACGCTGCTTTCGTTGTTCAGTCGGTCCGGGTGTTCAGGCAACGGGAGTGTCACGCGTTGCTATTACCGCGTTGTGAGCCCAATTTTTGTCGTTTGGGTTGGGCCGTTGCGAGCCTACAAAGTTCAGTGTATGTCATAGAGGCAGCAAAAGATGTATTGCAGCCCATAGACCTAGCAAGGAAGAAGGATCAAGAATTCGCGAAGTGCGAGGTCGCGAGGACTTGAAGTCCGTCTGAAGCAAAGAACTTTCTGTTGCCTGATGCAGCAGAATCTATTGCTTCGTAGTCAAGATTCGAGAGAGGACAAGGTGCCAGACAGACAGTCAGTGAAAACGAGATAAACGGCAGTTGATTCTCCCGCCTCGTGTGTGGCGATATGTTCTATGTTGTGAGTTACGGCGTCGTTGCCTCCTGCGTCAGGTTCTGCGTACAGTTCTGTGTCGCGTCCTCCGTCGCCTCTTACGCCTCGCTCGTCATCGCGTGCTACACTTGCTTTACATCGTGTGCTATGTCTTTCTCTTAAGCGCGTGCTACATCTCGTTCTGCGTTCTGTTCTGTGTGTTGTTCTGCTTTGCGTCCTCCGTGTTGATATGTCTCTCTCGTTCTGCGTCGCGAGCCACGCGAGTTCAAGCCACCACCAGGACCAGTCGATGAGACTGGGTTGGAAATCAAGTCCAGGGCGTCTAGTACAATCTAGATTCCAGTCCAAATACAGTAGACTCAGCTCCGTTGTCTGTGATTACTGGCGTTCTCCTCCGCAGTCAAGAAAGCGTTGCTATGCCAGCTCTCCGCGAGGCAACGGCAACACGACAACGCGAACATCATCATCAAACGTGCACGCACATGAACACAAAAACTAAGGCAGACTATATGCGGTATCAAGGAATCAAAGAATGTAGAGAGGCTCTCTTCTCTATGACTCAACCCAAACGCCAAGCGCACAGCGAAAGTAATATATTTGTGTATGTGTGGTTGCAATGAAAAATAATGACAGTAGCGGCCCCGAGGGACAACTAACCGTGGCCGACTCTGCGATGTGCAATGCAGGCCTTCCAGTGTTGGTGCAAAGTTTTCTTGATCTCCCTGTACCCTGCCGGGGTAAGTATGAAGAAGAAAAAGAAGAGAGCTAAAAACCGACGAAGGCCAGGACGTTTATAAACTCGATAGATTGGTCCGTGCACGGTGACAACTTTTGGTGGCCCGTGCCTTTCCATCTAGTTGGTCATGGAGTTGGAATGATCGGACGAAGGGGAGGCTTGGCAGTGTCGTGGTAGATGGCTGGACGGGAGGTTGTGGCCGGTGGTGGCTTTTATCTTTGGCAGACTGAATACGCCAGCTCGTTGTTTGGCCCGGGGAACAAGTCACCGGCAGACGAGCAAGGCTGATGAGCTTTGCATGCTGAACTCGAGAATGGATGGATTTGAGCATCATGATCTTCTCAAAGAACACATCTCAGTCAGAAAACCTCTATGCTTTGTCAGGTCTGGCGTGTATCTCCAGCTCTAATGCGTTTGGGGAAGAGAGAAACGGTCTCCCTGGAGCTAGCAGGAGTTGTTGTTTTCGCGCCCGCTACCCGCAGATGTTTTGTTTGGTAACAAATATCATACCTCTGGGAACGTAGAAGTTTTTTTTATATTATGGTCAAGCTGCAGACATACTTTCTCCTCTTTGATTTACCTACAACATCATCACCGATGTCACCCAGGCAGGGCAGTGTTTCTCAACGATCACGTCTAGACTTCTATGGGATGTTCTAGGATTTATGTCACCCGACGACTATTTTCTTTGCGGTTGACCTCTACAACTTCTGCCCTCCCAAAGTCATTTCTCTCGCCGCCCCCCCCCCCCCCTCCCAAACAAAAAACACCGCTCACACCGCTCACCCCAGGCAATAGCCTTCGACCTTGAAAATAAGACACCAGAAATCAGCTCTCTACATCCCTCAGCAAATCCGGAAAAGCTCCTCTGGGAACCATCCCTCGTCCAGCTCGAATCCCGCAGCGAAATCCGTACGCATGAACGTCGCCAGGTACGCCAGTCCCACCATCGAGTAATCCTCGACGTCATCCAGCCCGCGCATGTTCTTCCGCATAACCATTGGGCAGTCAAGGTGATTCAACTGCGCAACGATATCTGTCGTCTTGATCTTAGCCTTGGCGAAGCCCAGGTAACCCCGATTCGTGGTGAAGAAGGTAAGGCCCGGCGCCGTCTTAATCAGGCAATCAAACCAAGGCTGCAGATTGACTAGCTCCTTCTCGAGAATCTCCTTGAAGAAGGCCGGGTCCGGGTTGTAGCTTTTGGCGAACTTTTTCATCGGCTGATGGAGGACCAAAGCTCCGATGACACCCGGGAACCACGCCTTTTTCATAGCCTTGGCGATGTTCTCCTCCTGGTTCTTGTCGTATTCCTGACCGGCCATCAACAGGGCGTTGAAGCTCGAGAGCTGGAAGTCGTCCCTTGTTCCGGGACCAAGGGGAGCTTTGAAGAACTCGAGGCGCTTCTGAGCGTTATCGACCATGATGGATATAGCTTGCAGGGCTGTCTCCAGCTCCTTGGGCTCGATTTCGATCTCCTCAATGGTCGGGATCCGCCAGTAGTCACGGACGCCGTCGATCTCGCAGCCCTTCCAGCAAAGGAAGTCCCTGTTGCCTACCCTCTCGGGACGATCGAGGAACTCGTGCTCGCGGCGCGGGTCAGGCTGGAACTGCGACGGGAGGAAGCTGGCCGTGGGGGGGTTGCCGGTGGTGAAGTCCGGGATCCATGATGGCAGGTAGCCAGGACCGGCGGTGGGGAGGAACTGGAAAATCGGGAGCAGGTTGATCAGATTGCACCTGTCCCAAAAGTTCCTCATCATATCCCAGCACAGTTGAGGAAAGGGTTGCGCGTAGTTCAACGGCGGGATGAGGACTCTGTCGGTGTCATGGAGAAGTCCCACCAGGCCCCATATCCTGTCATGCGGGAGCTTCGCCGTTCTCGTGGTCGTCATGACCAGTCCTTCAAAAAGTGACAGCCGGACTTTCTTCTGGAAGTTGCGTCGCATATTGTCGAGGTCTACCATCACGCTGTAGTTCTTCCAGCGTCTCCCCCAAGCCGTGGGGTCACTGAGCTTCTTCGATGCGAGCTGGGCAATCTCGGATACAGGCAACCGGCTCTTGGCGTATTCAATGGTGCCGAAGATGTACGACGTCACCCTCGTCCAGCTGCTTCCGTGTGTTCCATGAACGAAGACCGGGTCGTTCTGGCTCATGACGATCTCCTGGACGTTCCGCATCTGCGCCCACCATGGAATATCAAGGATTGACGTCACTTGAAGGACCCGATCCATGATCTGGTCGTCGCCATTGCCGTCTTCCCAAATCCAGGACTCTATGAAGGGCTTTTGGCACGCTATAGACAATTCCTTCATGACATTGTCTTTGCCAATCCAAACGTAGGTCCTGTCAGCCCGCCTGATGATCCTGTCCGCGATGCAGCCCTGAGCGCTCTTCTCCCCCAGGTCATTCCCATTGACGCAAGGCTCTGGGCTCCACAGGATATGAGGCACCCACATAGGCACGCCATCCAACTTCAGATCGAGGAGGTTCCGCGTGGCTGGAACGAGGTTCTCGGAGACGGCCCATTGGCTGCCATTGACCAATGCTGGCATGCGCCGCCAAGGCCCCTCGGTGTCGTAGGAAAGGACAGCGAAGACGACTCTCGTGCTGGGATGAACTGTGGGAGCCGTCTGATCGAGGGTGTAAGACCGGAAGAGGTATCTAGGGGTGCCGGGGCCCAGGTTATCGGAAACGTTGTGCAGCAGACGAAACATTCCCCTGGGGTGCTGGAGGGCCGGATAGGTCATGGCCTGCACGACGAGAGCGTTGGACGTGTTGGAAGCCATTGCGATGAGGTTGAAGAAGGGGGTCGATTGCAGGAAGGAAGAGTATATAAAGGCGGTTATGAAAGGGCGGAGGAAGGCAATATAGATGTTGAGGAAGAATTGAGAAGGGCTGTAGCAGTGTCTGTCGAGTAGCAGAGCTGTTAGGTGATGGTGAGCGAAGGATGACCGAGAGTCTGCAACTCGGGTTGCAAGTTAGCGGGGTGTCCAGGAGTATTTGTAGGCAGCCGCTGCTAGAGCAGGGAATAAAGCCGAAGACGAACGAAAAATACAGAACTCAAACGCAACAGTCTGCTGCCCCTCTTATCGCGCCAGGCAAAAAAAACCCGCAAGCAGATAATTTACTTGGCCTAATCTCGCAACGACAGGTGAATTGGTCAGGCTTAGGGTGACGGTCTTGGGTGAAATCTAACATGCATGGATGTGAGGGGAATTACTTCACGGTTAAAGATTCGTCTGCCGAGGAAGCTCCTAGAAAATCCGGAGTGATGCTACTGAAGCAATTTCAGGACTTCCAGATCAATATGGGCCTGTTATTCCAATAGATTTGCGCACTTCGATATCTATACGTGGCACTGCCAACCCACCGGCTGGACTTGCCCTCAAACGTATAGGCTATAGGCTTCTTCGGTGTGCCTTGTACCCGTTCGGAGTCACGTGCGGATGATTAAGGTACTCACTCCTCTCAATGGTACATATTGATGCCAGGTCAACACTATGACAGATGACTGAAGAGATGTTTTGCAGTCTTTTCGAGGCTACTATGTACGTTGCCTGGCCTGGCCCGGCCCCAAGCTCTCTGCGAATTTCTGCTGACGCGGTATGGCCGTTCAGACCTGAAGAGAAGCTACCGGATACATCATGTGAAAACAGCTGTAGCCACTTGATAGAGAGGAGAAATGGTATGATCAGTGAAACCTCGTCAGCAGGAAAGTGAATATCCGAAGCAAAGAAGAGAAATGTCGCTGCAGAGCTGTTCACGACGCGAAATTTCTACGTGTTTCTAGTTGGAGGTATTCTTTCATTCTAGAGATGATTCTGCGGCTAGCCAGCTGCTGCCGCCATTGCGTTGATGCCATCTTTGTTTGTCTGGTCCAGTCATACTCGCGGAGACGCATTGCTGGTCCGTCAATGGTCAGCCGTCATCGGACACTGTTGACAGAATGAGTAACAGTCTGTACCACAAGCAGATAGATGAACCTAGAGTTGATGTATATTGCTGTTGCATCTTCTAGGCTGTTCCCTGCGCGTTGAAAGTCACCATATGGTGCCACCTTGCGCGAGAGCTCCTTCCCAAGACAGCCAGAAGCGCCCATAGCTATCATACTACCACGCCGTCGCGCTACTACGCTGCTTCCTGTGCCTAGTATATGCTAGATAAGCGCAAACCTTCCTCACTGCCGCACTCGCGCCGCCGGGCGGGAACCCGCGAGATGCTACGAGACGCGTCGATCAAAACGTGGCGAGCAGCGCGTGGCCAGTGGCCACTCTACTGCTGTGAATATGACGATTGGGCGCCTTTCGCCCCAGAGAAACTCAGAATACACGCGTCACGATCCATATTTATCACTGGCGCCACAAGATAGTCACCTATGAGTAGCAAACTTGTGTGTCCGTGGCGGCGAGCGCAGAGGGGAAGGAGCGACTGCCCAACTTCGGGAACACACAACAAAAACAGCAAGAGATCACAAACAAAAGTCTTTCTTCTTTACCCCGCCTCCGCAAAAGAGACAATGGCAATGAAAAAAACGGAAAGGTTTGGTTCCAAAAATTCCCTAACCAGCCGAAGCCAGCCAGGAGTGGTCAAAGCGTAGTTTTCAACTAGAAAATACACGATCTCGGACGAATCCTCACTGATGCGCGTAAAACCCTTGCACTAGGATGAAGGAGAAAAGAAGAAAAGCTCAGGGAGGCCAGCAAACGGTGTTCAAGTAGTCTTTTTTTGGTCCGTGCACGGTAGCACCTTTAGGTGGCCCGTGCGTCAGGAATTACCAGGGTTTGGGTTTTAGGTGGCCATGCAGGATACCAGCAAATGTAAACTGTCCTTTGTAGCGCCAAGGTAGAAGGTGCCGACCGTGACTTGGAAGCACACCATACTGGACACGCAAAACAGGCGGAGGCGCAGTGAGATTGTTCATCGTACTTACCCATCGTACTTACCTTGTTGATTGAGAAAACCACCAGCGCTTGCCAAACCACTGCTAATTCTGTCTAGCGATCCCCCATCTTCAGTCCGTCACGTCGATACTAAGCCAAACTATTTCGTTCTCTTCATTTCGTTCTCTTCCTTCATACTCGACTACCTCTAAACAATACCTACAGCCTATAGCGCTCCAAGAGATTCCTCAATCTTCTCCGATGGGGATCAGCGAGGACTCAACGGTATTGCTCTTCAGCTATAAGGGAGTCGGTCTTCCCATAGTTCGATAAGCATTCGCGTTGCCGGCACGCGAAAGACATAGGGCCCTGTCGCTAGCCCGAGGTAGTCAACATCTCTTCCCCGTGAACATCACGTTGTCCTCCCACATGCGCCAGGACCCTCCTACCACGAGAAGCACCAAAAACACATATATGCGACATGAAGTCCGGTTTGCCATTGATCTGCATGAACCAAACGGAACACATTTGTGTCAGTAATGTTCACATCGCTTGGTTATGGGCTGGCTGAGTGGCATGGTCATTCGACTGGCTTCGAATACGGGAAAAACTCGCCGAAATTAGAACCTATGCAACCTAATATCACGGCAACTGTCTTCTACCCAGATACAAGATGTGCCCAAGCAACTCTAGGTGCATCTACGCCGGGTTTGACAGCGCTCGCCGAAACATCGTTATACGCGTAGGTAATGCCTATCCAACTCCTCAAGCCAGCACACGACCCAAGAGATTGGTCACGCTTTCATGGTTGGGCCACGTTCGTGGCTTTCTTGGCTCGCTGGATTCAGCTGAATTGCTCATCACGTAACCCTTTTTGGTCTAATGCTGGGCTTAGCTAAGAGCGAGTTCTTGTCTCACCTGATCCTTGCTGCCCTATCTCTTATCTGAGCGACAGAGCCTCGTGAGAGGGATTTCCTACATATCCTTAGGTCGAGAACCCGGGCGAGAATTGAACAAAACATCGAGCACTGACGGTCAGTACTCAGCATGATGTCAGGGAAGCAAGTTCAATACGGCTTATGCAACGAGCTGGAGAAAAAGGAAGAAAGTGACGTTCGGTTGGCCCTCGACATGGAACCAGATCAGCTGGTGTACTCCGCAACAGTCCGCGGATGCGCTTTTTGCGCCGTTGTGCTCAACGCCATCGAGCAGTTGGGAAGGCTGTGTTGGATGGTCATGGGTTTCATCAGACTTGGGCCTTGGTGGACAAGATTGCGAGGGTTTACGTCTATGGCCGTTCAGACTCGAACGACAGCTTGCCAGTGGAGCTATATCCCACGAACGGGAAACCCAAACGAACCCTAGAGCTCTTCTACCCTCATGGAGGTGAGTGTTTATCAGTCCTTCAGGGTGTACGGTACCTGAATCTGTTCCAAGCCTCCATTGGTTAGATAAAGTCATACGACCGCGGCCTTCACTCTCCGGCCACCCCCTATCCACTGCAGGGCTCCAATGGGTTCGCGCTCGACTTCAAGACTGCCTTAGCGAACATGCCGACTGTCCCCAAGAGACTCCCCAGGCGGTATTACAACTTCAAAAGACATCCTCGGGGATGATTCACCTGCGTCTCCTCACAGAAAGCAGCATCAAGGGCCGCTACGCAGCTCTTTCGCACTGCTGGGGACTGAATCAAACATGCGTCACCAAGGCGGAGACCCTGGACAACCGAAAGAAGGATATTCCCTAGCAGCAACTCCCACCAACGTTCCAAGATAGCATCCAGTTCTGTTTGGCCCTTAATGTCCGCTACCTTTGGATCGATGCTTTGTGCATTATACAGGACGACAGCTTGGACTGGCAGATCAAGTCGTCCAAGATGGCGGACATCTATCGCAACGCTTACATCACGCTCGCGGCGACGAGTTCCAACTCGGGCTCTGGGGGTTGTTTCGCTGAGCAGCGTATCCCAGCGGCGGCGGAACATACTCTGCATCTCTCTGATGACCTATCTTCTCTCTTTGGAGATATCAGGTTTCGCGAGGCAGCCAAGCACTGGACCACGCCCTTAACTAGGTCGTCGTCACTATCTTATCCTCTCCTTACACGCGGTTGGGTTTTCCAAGAAAGAGTCCTCTCCCCACGAGTCCTGCATTTCTGTGCCCAAGAAATGGTCTGGGAGTGCAACACAACCTCGATGTGCGAATGCAGAAGCCTACCTATCTACAATGCCGAACGGGAACTCCTCCGCGACATTCTCGAAAACTCAACCTTGGATTCTCCCGTACTATTTAACTATCGGCAGGGACATGCAACTGGTACATCCTCTGGTAAGCTATAATGGCTTCAGACTTTACGAGGTCCAGCCTAGACCTCCACGAGTGCGACACTAACAAGCTCTGTCGGAGATGATGAAAACGGGTCTGCTGAATCTCCTGTTCTCGGAAGGGCTATTTCGCGAGCTATAGGTTAGAAGGTCGAAATTGACGAATTCGCGACTTGAAATCTTGCTCCCTAAGCGGGTCTCTAACATCTCGGCGACTTTTAGGCATCACTTTGATGTGGTTAGCTCAATGGTTGCCGCCACACTTCGAGAACACGGGGAAGGAAACCCTACGGTTTTGCAAGACCACCTGCCTGACGAAGCAGACTTGTTCAGCTCCGATAGCCTGATGTCAGAGTACAAGGCGAGTCAGGGCTGGATTCATTAGTTCCAAGATGACCAAACAATCGCCTCCAAAAATTTGGCAGAAGATTGTTGAGTTATACTCGGCATTACGCCTGTCCAAGGAGACAGACCGCCTCCCAGCATTATCCGGCATCGCCAGCAAGGCGAAACCTCACCTTGGGAACTATTTTGCTGGACTATGGGACAGTACCTTTGCGTCTGATCTGCTTTGGAGGGTCAGCCAGCTTGAGGTTGGCACTAATCCATCCGGCAATATCCAGGGACCACTCGTGGTCTTGGACGTCTGTTGCGGCGAGGTCAGCTACTGGGACGATCTTCTCGTCGAAATCACGCGGCCAGAGATCCACGGCTGGGAAAGGCGGAAGCCCAGATTCATCTTCTGTTCTGCCACGCCTGCGGGGAGGAACTCACTTGGCGAAGTCACACCCGACAGTGAAGTCATCATACAGGGCTACCTCATGCCCGTGACTTTGCAGTACGTCTGGACAAGACCGAGGCTGACTCAAGATAGCCGCGCCCGGGAGCACGAGCCCCTAAAGTACGAAGTTCACTTCGGCCTTGACCTGCCGCTTCTTGCGGACCACGTGCTGAGCGAGCTGGCCCCTCAGCATCTGCCCGATAAGTCGGAATTGTGCATGCTGCTGGTACACCCTGATGTTTGCTTGGTTTTAGCACTGGCGGGTACTGGTTTGAATGATCGAATCGGGTACGTTACGTACCGCCGGTTTGGATTCGTGAGACAGCCTACTGCGTATTCGCAAATTTATTCTGGCGCAGTGGACTGGATGGTTGGCTCGATGGGGGAGTCGATACGGATAGTCTGACTTGGCGGTGTGTGGCAGGCAGGCAGCATGATTCCCAAGCGTATCGAAGGCACTAGTACGTCCTGTTGTCAAACATTACTTCTCATATATTTGGTCAACATATATCATTTGATTTGTGTCAAGTCCGGCGTGTTATCCTCTGCAGTTCCATTTCTAGGCTGAGCCTCGAGCGCACCGGTCTCATCGATATCGCGAAGATATACGCCGTCGGCAAATGGGTTTACGATGGCACGAGAGCTGCAAATACCATCTCTTGAATTCCTCAAAACCAACTCCTCTATAATTTCTACTGTGCGACGATACAAGCAGACGAAACCTCGTGTGTAGACATTGAATAATCTGGCAGGTCCTGAAAGGTCTTGAGGGGTCGTCTACATGGTCTCTATCATTCACCGGGGAAACAATATGTATTATTCGCCTGTCATCTCCTGTCACCCCTTGACTATTTAAATCCGTCGCGGCTCCAATTTTTAGGGCTTGCAACTTTCCCCATCCAAAACTAAACCCTTCCGCACAGCAACCAAACCGTTCCACACAACGCAACGCAACCAAATCATCATGAAGCCCACGCAACCCATGGGCCAGCGCCCAGTCAGCCTATCTGCCCAAATCTGCGAGAAGCTACAGAATGTAAGTTATAGATCCCACCTTCTTGTGAGCTTATCTCCAGGCGGTGCTGAGCGGCTCACTATCGGCGTCCACTTGTTGATGACGTTGGATTGTAAATTGACCAGATACTTCTTGATGCTCTACGCCAGCGGCGGTAAAAATAATTCTGGTTGAGCTAGTCACTGATGAAATGATGTAGTTGCGCCCAATGGACGAGAAGAAACTGGAGGAGATTGCGGCGGCTGCTCTCGCTCTGCTAGAGCATGCCAAGAAGTTCCCCCCGGGATACAACATGGCATCGATCATTAGGTCGAACCCCCGTTTCTCCGGCTCTGTCTCCTCCTCCGTGCCCGTCGCTTCCGCTGTCGCCTCCTCTTCCGCCCCTGTGCCCGCTGCCTTTCCCTCCTCCGTCGCCTTGGTCTCGGCGACGAGAGCGTTCTCGTCGGCGCCCGCAAGTGACGCGGGCCGCGGCCCCCTTTACCCGGTAAGTAGTATCCCCTCCCCAAGCTCATCTACATGCGCTTTATGAACGTAGATGCTAATTAGATACTGCTAGAGTTATCAGCATACACAGCAGGTGTACTATGCGCCCGGAATTGCGCACACGGCGTATCAGCCTCGGTTTGCGCCTATCCATCCGGTAAGCTATCTCTCTCAAACGGTCATTTATATACAATGTATGGACGTGAATTCTAACCAGCAACTTTCTAGAACTATCATCAGCAAATGCAGTGGGCGCATCGCTGCTCCTGCATGGCTTGCATGGCTCCCCACATGCACACGCACTGGGATTATCAGCCCGTGTCTGCGCTTCTCAATCCGGTGAGCATCCCTCCATCTCGAGGTCGTCTGGATACATGCGCTTTGAAGTATGAGCGTGAATACTGATCAGCTACTACTGGTATTATCAGAATTCACAGCAGGAGTATGAGAACGACTCCGAGTTTGAGCAGACGGAGGATGAGTCTGAGTCTGAGTTTGCGCTTCTCCATTCGGTGAGCATCCCTTTAAATGTCCTCTGCATGCGCTTCATGACCGTGAATGCTAATCAGGTACTTAGTATCCAGAGCGGGAGTATGAGTCAGAGCCCGAGATTGAGCTGCCTGAGTACTACGAGCTCGAGTTTCCGCAGCGAGGTTGTGTGTCTGAGCCCGACCTTGCACAGTCTGACTCGGAGTATGAGCCCAAATTTGCGCAACGGTGTTATAACTCTGACCATGCACAGTGGGAGTCGGAGTTTGAAATTAAGCAGCTCGAGTCTCTGCCGGAGTTTATGCTACCTGAGCCCGGGCTGCCTCACAGCAGCTAGAGTTTACGCAGCCAGAGTCTGAGTCTGAGTTTGAGCTGCTGGAGTATGAGCCGGAGTTTACACTGCCTGAGCCTGCCCAGCCTACCCAGCAGACCGACTTTGAGATGCTGTAAGGGGGAGGGTTCTTGTCAGGTTGAAATGGCGGCTAATGGGGACTAACCTCGGCGCTGTGAGAGATGGCAGCACTGTGTGTCTGCTGCCTCGGTGGTGGACAACAAGCTTCTCCTTGACAATTTGATGAACGGGTGGAAAAGCGGATTTCTATCGGCTGAAGAGCTGCAATCCGATCCCGGCCCCGATCTTGCCAGCTGTGTTCTTTGATAGTATTTCCATAGACTGCATTTCCTAGCCTTCTGCAAATATTTCTCTGTGAGCGTGATGTGACTTAACCAAGCCTCCCCATCTAATTATTACCTTAGTTAGAACCCTTAACCCTCGATCGCCTGTCTTTGTTCTGTTCTGCCCCTTTACTTTGGCCTCGGCTGTCACCCGGCTGAGTCCCAGTCAGATGAGAATCCAGACATGTAACGCCTTGATGTTGTCTGTCTCGATATTACAGTCCTGTGGTCGAAACGCAGCAAGGCATCCCAGCGACTGTAACACTCAATCCTCACACCGAAACGCACATGTCCTTCCTTCTCGTCAAAATGTACAACTGTACAAGACCTGATGAGCCTAGGTGCTATGAACTGAAATTATCCGGTTACGACGTTTCGTCATGCGTGTGGCAAATGAGGCAAACATATCAACTTCTGTTGAAATGCTTCTATCCGGCTGCACTACACGGGAGGTCAGAGATCAGTTGGACGGCGACACGCTTGCTATGATGTTGTATCCTACAACGGGTTACACCGGACGAGCTCATTCACCACATGAAATAAAGCAAGCTTTGATCTCGAGGTTCATTCTGCGGGAACACCACATGGCACCGGGGCTGTGAGCGTGATTTCTTTGTTGATGGAGTCGCACTTTCGGGAACACGGATCATCAGCAGCAAACAATCCTCAGGTTCTGCGGCAGTGAGAAGGCGCCATCTGATAGGCCAATCGCAGTTACACAGGCTGTGGGATTGGTCATAGTTGGCAAGAACTCAGAACGTGTTGTGAGACAGCGGCCACCCAACAATCACATTGTCGTCCATCGCGAAAATGGCCAAGGCCCCGCGCTACTGCAGACTGGCTGGCACCAGGGCTTGCAGGGACTCATGACGACGGGTAGCGGCGGCGGGTCTGGGGAAGCTGGCCTTGGTGGTGTCGCCCCTGATCACAAGATGTCCAGCGATTGGCTGCTGTCCAAGGTCAGGTGCGGGGTAGCATGTTGGAGAAGGCGGGACGCCCCACCACCTCGTACCACCTGACAGCTCCCCCGAGCTGAGCCAGGGTGTCCAATTGTGCTCGCATCAAGGAAAAGGCGAGCCCCCTGGCTGGCACCTCCTCACCCCTGGCTGGCACCTCAAAACATCGGACATCAGCACCCAAAGGACTCCGAAACAAGGGGGGCAAACCTCACCTCTTCCAATTCCTTGATCAACTCCCCATCTTCCGCCAAAATATGATCGCGTCCTAGCTTGATTTTCAAAGCTCCAGCATTTCCCTTTTGATTTTGTTGCGTTTTTCAGTTCCAATTCCACACACGCGACCATGTCTGGCTTCTTGCGACACCCTCAGACGACCGGCGACAGCGGCGACGTTCTCACGCACCAAGTCGCCCTGCGACCACTAGCTCCAGGCTCCTCGTCTCGCCGCCGTCCGCCGCAGAACGCACGAGTGGCCGATCGCTACTCCTTCCCGTCCAATCCGGCGACGAATCCAAAGTCCATCGTGACAGGGGGCAAGAAGGACAAATACCGCTTCAGCGTGCTCACGCCACGCCTCCTTCGCTACGAGTGGTCCGACGACGGCGAGTTTGAAGACCGCGTGTCTACCTTCGCCAACTTCCGCTGGTTCGATACGCCTGATTTTGTGGTTCGTGATGTCTCAGACCGCCTCGAGATCTCGACAGACTACTTCCACCTCGTGTACGACAAGAAGGAATTCTCGGCCGACGGACTGAAAGTCACGGTCGGCGATGACGTCTGGCACTACGACGGGGAGAGCTACGGAGACCTCGGCGGCACTGCCAGGACCCTCGACGGTGCCAACGGCCGCATTGGCCTTGCCCCGGGCGTCCTCTCCAAGAAGGCATATGCTGTGCTGGAAGACAGCGAGTCCATGCTTTTTGACCAGGGCTGGATTGCCACCCGCAAGTCTGGTCGCAAGGACGGCTACCTCTTTGCCTACCATGGCGATCACAAGGCCGCTATCAAGGACTTTTACCGCCTCTCAGGAGGCCAGCCTGTTCTCCCTCGCTGGACGCTGGGAAACTGGTGGTCCAGATACCACGCATACACAGCCGACGAGTACATGGAGCTCATCGATCACTTCAAGCGCGAGACCATCCCCCTTAATGTCGGCGTCATCGACATGGACTGGCACTGGGTCAATATTCCGGCCAAGTACGGCAGCGGCTGGACTGGCTACAGCTGGAATACCGACCTCTTTCCAAATCCCCCCGCCACACTCAAGGAGTTGCGCAAACGGGGCCTCAAGATTGCGCTCAACGACCATCCCGCCGACGGCATAAGAGCTTTCGAGGACCAGTACGAGCTGGTTGCCAAGGCTATGAACTTTGACACCTCAAAGGAGGCGCCCATTGAATTTGACTGCACCTCCAAGAAATTCCTCGACGCCTATTTCGATGTTCTGAAGGCGAACCTGGAGAAGGAGGGTGTCGATTTCTGGTGGATCGACTGGCAACAAGGCCAGAACTCCAAGCTTCCCGGCGTTGATCCGCTGTGGGTGCTCAACCACTACCACTACCTAACCAGCGAGCGAAGCATCGGCAACCTCGAGAAGCCCATCACCTTCTCACGCTACGCCGGCCCTGGCTCTCACCGGTACCCGATCGGTTTCTCAGGCGACACCCATATCACCTGGGCATCCCTCAAGTTCCAGCCCGAGTTCACTGCCACGGCGTCCAACATCGGCTACGGCTGGTGGAGTCACGACATTGGCGGCCACTATTCCGGCACGCGGTCCAACGAGCTCACTGCGCGCTGGGTGCAGTTTGGGTGCTTCTCCCCCATCCTTCGCCTGCACTCCTCTCAGAGTCAGTGGAACTCCAAGGAGCCATGGAAGTATGAACCAGAGACTTCGGCTGTTCTGAAGAAGTTCCTCATCCTTCGCCACCGCCTGATCCCGTTCCTCTACACCATGAACATCCGCGCGAGCTATGAGCACGAGCCTTTGATTCAGCCCATGTACTGGAATCACACGGACAAGGAGGCATACAAGGTGCCCAACCAGTACTACTTTGGTCCCGACCTGATCGTGGCACCGATCACATCTCCCCACCGCCCATCGACTCTCCTGGCCGGAGTTCAAGCTTGGCTCCCTGCCGGCCGCTTTGTTGATCTCTTCCACCCAAGCCTCGTCTTCTCGGGCGATCGCTACATCCGCATTCACCGCCCTCTGGAGGAGATTCCAGTCCTTGCCAAGGAAGGTACCATCATTCCGCTCGATACCGCCGCCACACTCAGCAACGGATCCCCGCGCCCAACCGAAATTACCATCCTGCTAGTGGTGGGTGCCGACGGGCACTTTGAGCTCGTCGAAGAGCCTCAGAATGAGGACTCGAGTGTGCACCCGCCGCTCAGCACCTTCACGCGTACGCCCATCAGCTGGAAGCAGAAGGACGGTATCCTGGTCATTGGGCCCGAGTGGAACGGCAGCGGCGACTCCAAATGGCGCCAATGGAACGTCAAGCTGGTCGGCCACACTAGCACCAGCGCCGCCATTGCCGCGCGCATCCCTCCCGAGTTCAAGGTCAGCTCGGCCGACAACGGGCACTCGACGCTCATCTCGCTCGGCAACGTGGCTCGCTGGGCCCCGGATGGCTTCGAGCTCTCGCTGGGGGACGATCTGCAGCTGGATGTGGTGGACATCAACGAGCGCGTGCACGAGATTCTCTACCGGTTTGAGATCGGCTACGACATCAAGGATGACCTGTGGTGGCTGATCGCTCAGTCGGGCGACCCAATCGACTCCCGCGTCAAGAGGCTGTACGAGCTGAACCTGGACGACTCCGTCCGAGACGCCGTCATGGAGATCTGGGCCGCTGACGAGCGCTCTAACCGGACGGCGTATGGTCACGAGATCTGGAGCAGCGGCGAGGCTGGCGAGGTGATGATTGAGGATGGCGAGAAAAAGGAGGAGGATTATGTGATCTTGTAGATCCCTGGGCGGTCGTGTTCGTGATGTGTTCTATGTGATTATGTTTATGTTTATGCGCTGCGTTCTTGTGTTGTATCGTTAATTGTTGTTTTTTTTCCTTTTTTTTTTCTTTTGGTGGATTATGGATTTTGGATTTTGGATTTGCATATTCAGGATGGGATAAACCGGCATTGGACACTCTCATTAGCAATGAATCACTCATTCTTGACTCCGATCTTTCCTCTTGATGGTGACTGCTGTTTACTCATGTCTCTATATTCAGTTAGATGACCCCGTGCCAGACAAGTGTTCCCAAATATCTGTAACGACATACTTGGAGATAAGTGCCCGGTGAGTTTCGGTGAGTGGAAATGAGGATTACTCGGTGGAATTATCAGAAACCGAGGAGAATTGTCTCTCTCTGAACTGTTAGGCGATGTCAGAAAGTACCTGTAAACCGCTCTGTATCACCTCTTGCTCCATATCTGTTGACAGATTTTTATCTAGGTAATTTCCATGCTAGCTCTTGAGTTTAAAACCGTTTCCAGTTCTCAAAGTCCTTCTTCGCCTCTGATCCTTTTCCTCGCCGTTTGTGTTCGAACATTTCCATTTTAATTTGAACTTGACTGGGTACGGGCATGGCCCATGGGGAGCGATAGGCAGACACTAGGTCTAGAACCCCAGGAAAACAACACCATTAGGAGTGGACATAGCTCAGCTGTCTTGAGGTAACTGGAAATACAAGACCCTTCTCTAAGCCATGTTGCGGATGGAGTCAAGTCTTCCCATTGGCCGCCTTCTGGCTTCTGGAGGACGTCCCCGCCCACCGAAGCTTCCAGATTCCGACAGCTCCCCGTCCCGACCGAGCAGAGATCAGACCAGCCCAGCCAGAAAGGTATCTAGGTACCTACCCAGGGCACACGGGCCACATAAAAGTTGTCACCGTGCACGGACCGATTTTTGGTCTATATAAACAACCAATTCTTCCCGGCCTTCCTGCTCCTCTTCTTCTTTTCTTCTTCATACATACCATGACTGGTATAGGGAGATCAGGAAACCCTGGTACCATGGCTGTTGGCATGCATTGCACATCGTGGAGCCGGCAGTCTTCCATGATGCCTCGGAGTCGTGGCAGTCGTAATTTTTATACCCACCTCACATCTTTTTTCGCTGAACATCGTCTTTGGGTGATGACATGAAGAATGTTTGATGTTTTGGAGACTGGTGATGCTGCTGGTGATGTTGTGATATGCTGCCGCAAGCTTGCGTGACGTTATCGTGGTGTTGTTGTTGTTGTTGTTGTTGTTGTTGTTCTTGTTTTTGGCATCACCATCGCGGTTCCGCCAGAGCAGCACGTCGTGACTCTCGGGAAAGAAGCTGCCTAGCATCGTCAAGTCGTGCTTTTCTCTGTAGCTGTAGATGTACGGAATGTCTGAATCACGTAGATATTCTTCACTTCCAGTGCTCTGCCCCGCTAGAATCTCGCGATGCTGACGTGGTGTTGTTGTTTTCAGCATCACCATCGCGGTTCCGCGAGAGTAGCATGTCTTAACTCTCACAAAGAAGCTGCTTAAAATCCTCAAGTCGTGCTTTTCTCTGGGGCTGTAGATCTCTGGAATGTCTGAATTACGTAGATATGTTTTGTTTCCGGTGTTCTGCCCGCTGGAATCTCGCGATGCTCTCTGCCATGCGCGTCCGTGGCTGGGGATTTGCCCTCTCCCACCACCTTGTCTGCTATCACGATACGAAGTCTTTCCACCGCGAGTGATTTCGCCTTTGCCTCAATCTCGATACATCAAATGGACGGAGACGATGCGGTTCCCGTTTGCAAAACCGGTGTGCTGTCGCCCAAGATCGCGACGCCCACCACTCTTGGATACCTGCCGCCTAGCCACGCGTTTTCTGCTGTCCAACACAAGCCCTGATCCCCCTCACCAGCTATTTTAGGCTGTGAAAGCGCCTTGCCCACTTCAATTCCTCGTGAGTTCCGTGACAATGGATGCCATCATCTTGACAGTATCTTCTCTCCCTTCTTCGCTCACTCACGCTCACGTCCACTGGTTGCTGACGAAAAGTCTGCGACAGAGACTGACGTCTAGGCAACCTGTCCGACACGCCACTCTCCGAGTTTCAATATCCTCTGCCTTGAGCCGACCGACTACCTTCGCCCAGGATCCGCCGAATGCGATCGACTCCCTAGTCTTTGCCGCAAACCACGAATCATCAGAGAATCCGCTCAAAAAACGCTCCCTGTCCGCAAGAGGCGGTCGTTTTATCCATAGTCCAGAGCGACGGCGGTAAACCCACCGAGATGACAATATCGTACCTCAATCGTCCAGCCAGCGCCACATCAAAGTGCTCTGGAGAGCTGATTGGGCATGTGAGCTCACTCGCAACTACTACCGGGATGAAACATTTACCCACAAACATAGACAGTTTCCGCCGAGGCACATTGGTCAAGAAAATCGCAAGCATGCAAGACCATGTCTGTGTAGGCATATAGGAACCTCATTGAGATTCATGGAAACAGAAGGCTGGTTATCGGAATGCTCAACAGTTCCCAAGAGGCGCGATGCCTGATGATCAGTCGACGCGCAACGAAAAGTTACCTATGGATGACACTTCCTGGACGGAGTCCCACAGGCAGCTCTCTCATATTCTCGACAATCCCTCATCCTCATGTCGTAAGAGGGCGAAATTGCCTAAAAACCACTAGGTTATCCAAAATTCGAGGAGAAACCATGGCCTTGGAATACGGATACCTCGTTTCCCGAGGCAAGGGAGACAGCTGAACCAAGAAGAAGCGTGGGCGTCAAGTGTTCCCTTGGAGGTCGATACAGTTGGGAGGAGATATGCAATCAGAATATGAACAAGCCCTGTCCGGACTGGTCGAGGGATATTCCATACCTGCTTCAGTTTTATAACCGCAGACATACCTAAATTACGGAGCGAACAAGACCATTTTAGATCAGAGGAGAGAGCGAGTGAAATCGCGGAGACAAAGATCCCCGTTTGAGAAATAAGTCACATTCATACCCTCCACGAGTAGAATTTCTACTTTTAGGGTGCTGGAGGCCTCATTGAGAATTTGTCTCACCACTCCTGGTTACTATGGGAGAGACAGCTAGTAGACCAAGTAGATCAAGGCAGTATTTAGTTTTGATCGCAAACAGTAATTACATGAAACTCGGCTTCTCGCAGGAATGAACTCGAAGGGAGTGGAGGGAGTTCTGATCATAATCATGTGCAGGTAAGTAGAAGGGGTTGTATCTGGCTGAGCAGAGTGCTGTCGTCGTGTCAGATGTGTCCTCAGCCGCATACCTTGAGTAGACCTTTGCGCTCTTGAAGAGATCTAGGTGTGCCGTGATGTCCCACTTAAAAGACGTCTCCTAATTTCGTGCAAGAATTACAACCGATCTTCAAGTGGCCGTTCACGAGAACGTCTCTCCCTTAACTTGGTCAAATAGTTGTTCATCTTTTCCAAGCGAATATTGTAATAAGTTGATACTCTAGTCTCTGCTATTAACACAATAGAGCCAAGCGATGCCAAGGACGTCATGGAGTTCATGCACATAGACACCCTAGAGCGGACAATTGTAGATGTCAAAGGGAACTCAAACTCATCCTGCTGAAGTCATGAGTGGAATTAATTGGATTTCTCAGCCATAAGTAAAACTTGCCCTGCATGGGGCCAATCTGTGCCATTTAGGGGCTTACGGAGGGCTTCAACTTAAGCAGGTTCTAATTTTGTTGATGGAAGGAGGAGACCAAAATTAATGAAGGTGTTGTAAGGACGGTCAATGGCCATAAGGCTACCAATCAGGGCTACAGGCGGTCATGTTTGTTTTTCTTAGCAGGGTGGTTGGCGATCGTAAAAAGAGGCTGGGCTGCATTAGTGTCACCCAGCGGTGGGGAAGGGCTCAGAGAAAGCAGGCAGACAAGGTGGCAAAACTGTTGGTTGCAGTTTGCGCAACCGTAAGCATTGAAAACAACCGTTTCTCGTCGTCTAGCCCTCCTTGGGTAAAGTAAATGATGAAATTCATGCGTCTCGGCTGCGGCCTTGGGTCTCGAGTCGCTGGGCCAATATGACGGACAAGGGGGGTCGCCAGACGCTGGGACAAGCACAGTGCAAACGGTAGCATCGGAAGTGGTCTTATTGGACAGATATCTGCCATCGTAGCTGTGTGCATAGTGCGACAGGGTTGCATCCACACTGGCCAAAATGTGGGATACTCCTACCCAGCTGCAGCTTGTTCAGCCAATGGACTCACCATGATCGGAGCTGTTGGCTCTAACGAACATTAGAGCCGCAGTGTCCCAGTCCCCGTGGGAGATGGCCCCATCCATCGCTCGCAGCGGCAAGTGCAGAGACGGGTCCCATGAACAAAAACGCGGGCCGACCCTGTGCTTTCTTACTTAAAAAGTTTTTTTTATTTTCTTAGGTTTGATTTGAGCCTCTTCTGCGCGCATCTTGTCACGTCTGCTCACGCGACCAGGCTGCGGCACATGGTCAAATGGAGATGGACATCTCGCCCGCAGCTCCCCCGCCCAGCAGTAGCCCCCAAGCACGAGCGGGGTTAGACGAGACCCCTGAAACCGCACCTGTTCCAGCCCCAACCACCTCCAAAACGGCAGTGGACGGCAAGTCCGCCGCGACCGCCGACGCAAGGCCTATCGTGATCGCCGAGAAATCCGTCGACGACAGAGGCGGCCGAGGAGGGAAAAAACCGGGCTTGTCGTCATTGAAAATAGGGGCCCTCGGGAAGGGGCGAAAGACGTCTCCAGCTCCTCCCACTCCAATCGGGTCCCGGGCGCCTTCCCTGACGCGGGATGGGAGTCTCCTCAGTCCCCAGGATCGCGACACGAGAGGCAGGGGACTTGCCAAGTCAAAGGTAACAACTTGGAACCCATCACCTACCTTCCCTAACTTCCATGCCATGTCACTGACAGCTGTGAATCATAGCAGGCACCTGCGACTGGGAGTGGGGCTCCTGGATATGACTTGAAAAAGTATTCGGCCGTCAGCTTCAATCCCCAGCCATCAGTCGACATCATCGCCGTGTACGACTTTGAGGAGACGGCAGAAGATGCCTGGCGTGATGATTCATCCTCGGGGCAGCCAAGAGGCGGGCGGCAAAGAGATGGCAGCGAGCGAGACAGGGAGTCTTCGCGCGGCAGCCAGAGAAGACGTCGACGGGAGCCGTCCCCACTGGCCGCAGGGGAAGACGGCCTTCCTGTAGCCTTGAAAGCAACTTCCCAGCCCGGGCCCAGCGCCGACGGCAAAGCCAAGATCCCATCCGAGAGCAAGCCCAACGACTCCAAGAGCAAAAACCCCCGCAAGGATGGCAAGGAGAGGCCCAAGATTCGTGAAGGCTCTATCCGCTCCAATCCACGCTCGTCCATCGAGGTTCCCGACCGCCGCGATAACAACCAAAAGCGACCCGAGTCAGTCCATTGGCTCAAGGATATCCTCTGCCAGGACATCAACCGCTCCCGTATCCTCACATTTTCCTATCCTGTGGTGGAGAAGAAGCCACGCTACAGTCTGACCGAGTACGTCGAGAATGCGGCAAAGGAGCTCCTGCGAAAGGTGAAGAGCGCCCGTAAGGGCTTCATCCGTGGCGGTGTCCCTATCGTCTTTGTCGGCTACGGATTTGGAGGCATCATCATCCAGAAGGCAATGCAGCTTGCCGTCGAGGAGGTGAAGCGCTGGAAGAAGCTCCACGGTGGCAACGACGGCGCTCCAGCCGAAACCACGGACGACAAGATCGCAGGAGAGCGGAACCCAGGCGCCAAAGCACAGGTGAGTAAGGACGAAACCGCCGCGGCTCCGTTCCCCGTCAACGACGTTTGCCGACTCCTATTTCTTGATACCCCGTTTCCCGATATGGGCAGTGAGGGGGACCCGAAATGGTTCCCCCCTAATCTCAACGTCCGCATGTGTCAAATTCTCCAGCAGATAAAGAGTCAAGAGAAAGGATCGTGGGTCAACTCCATCTGGAATGACTTTGCCACTACAACCGCCGAACGGGGTGCAAGGTATTCAATGTATTTTCGCCCCGTCAGTTGGCTATATTCAAAACCTAAAGGGGCCGAAACCGACCGTGAAGGAATGGATACTCTCAACATAGTACGTACCAACCATATACCAACCTCGGCGAACCAACTTTCTAACCGGCGTGTAGCGCGAGTTCATGGCCTCCGCAACCTATGACCTGACCTTCTCGGTTGCCTCAACCACCAAACACCGTCGCTTGGGGAGAATCCCGAACGCACAAGATTATGTTTATCGAGACATTCTGACCATTATTCGATCCTCGCTACTGTTCCACGCCATAGAGACACAACAGGTAGAGCTTGTTACTGCCTTGTCCAAGGCCTTGAAATCCCAGCCTGAAATTGTGGATGGATTGCTGCGGACGCCTCTCCATATTGCCGCGCAACTCAATCCACCAAGCGAGAAGATTGTGGAGATCCTAGCCTCGGACAGACCAGATGACCCTACGGCGCAGGACTGTGACGGTAATCAGCCTCTGCACTATGCTGTCCAGCGGGCGTTCAGAGACAACCCGCCCCCCGATGGCCCAGAGCGCGCCGAGTATGAAAACGTGATTCGATGTCTGCTGAGGAACATGCCGCCCAACAACAAAGGTGTCAAAAACATTTCCGGGAAGAACCCTTGGTCCATATGCCTTGTCTGCGAATCCGAGTGCGAATTCGAGTGCGAATTCTACGACTATCTTCCCGGGGCAGACTACGAGTGGATATGGTCACTCCGGGACAATCCGGAGCCGATCAGTGGGCCAGTGGTCGACCCGGGTGACACGGAGCCCAAAAGACCCAAAGCCCCACACAAGGAGTTGCCTCAGTACAAGGACATATTCAAAACAGGCATCGTGGCCGAGTTCTTCCACGCCAAGGACGCATCGGGCCGGACTGTGGAACATATCACCTGGAAGACGACGAGCATCAACGAGATGATATACGACCACGACAAGGGGTGTGCCAAAGTCTTGGAGGTCGGACGGGCCAAACACTACGCCAACGCAGCCACGGCCATTCAGGAGAAAGACTTTAGGTGCCGATGGCTCCATATTCCAGCAAACAACGTGAGGTGGCCCCAATATGAGATCTCCAGCGAAAATGGCAGTACTGACAACGAACGAAAATAGGAGCAATGGGCATACGTGAGTTCTGCCGGAAGCGTCAGCCATGCGATAATAGCTAACCAGCCTTCTTATCCCGTAGGATCTATTTCTCTCTATCGGGGTCCGAGACCTATCTTTGGCAGATCAGCGTTACGACGGTACATCAACCCCCTTCTACTTTCACGGGCCGATAAACTGATACAAAACAGGCCATTCCCTTCTCAACCGATATATGAACCCACAGGTGAAAACGGTCAAATACAAAAAAATTGTAAGGCTTCTTACATTCCTCGGTTGACTAGCATGTCTTGACATGATCATAGGATATTACCGACGAGAACATGCCGACCTGGAAGTTTGACGCCTCAGTCACAGATTTCCAACAGGCTGCCGGCGCTTCACTCCCGCCTACGCCAGGACTGGCGACTTTGCTCGAGGAGCCTGCCGCCGAACAGAAACCGGATTCCGAGCCGAGACCACCCTTGCTCACGAGCATGTCAACCGGGGAGATAGTCAACCAAATTTCGAAAACATACACGTACTGGGAAGATCTGCCGCCTGTAAAGGACAAAGGTGGCGATAGGACCATTGCTCTCTTCGTTCGTCCATCCTTTCCCCCATTTATATTTCAGATGAAAATAACCTCTAACGCGGTTCAGATGCCATTTCTTGCATTCGAAAGTCATCGTGGGCGCAATGACATGACCATGGATAGACTGAAGACCGAAAAGGAGATGGAGAACTTGATTAAGGATGAACTGCGATATACCGAGCTGTGGAACCCAGACCACACTAGGCCCTTGCACTACCGCCGAACTCTCGATCAGTATTCGTACTATATGCTCGACTCCACGGAACGCCGTGACTGGGATCAGGTCATGTATCGGTGGGCTAAGCTCAAAGCGGTCAAAGCGAGACAGACCTTCGAACCCGACGAGGCACCTATTCTCATGGTCGATCAGCTGTGGATGTGGGTATTACCGGATGGTACGTGCTACCTTTCTAATTTCCCTTCCGCCGTCTCTCGGACTGATGACTTACATGCACTTGTTACAGGAACGGTTGTTACCAGCATCCCAAGCACACAAAAACCGGCAAAATACAGCCTGGAGAAGGTTCTCGAGGCAGAATTTTGGAGCAAGTCGAGGCACGCAATCAAGGGGCCCGAGAGCCTCTTCAGTCTTGTGCTAAGACAATGCGTTAATGTCATGAAGAGGGAAGGGCCGTGTAAGCTCAACCTCCAGGAATCTTTCCAGTCTGCAATCAACAATTTGGTAAGTCCAGAGTTCAGAAGCTGGAGGTCGAATCCGATCAATGACGCTAACATCAATGCTAGGCCGAGTCCGAGGCAGTTAAGATGAAGGAGCTTCTCAAGGTCGTGAAGAAGCTCAAGAAGGAGCCAGACCCATTCAGGTTGACGGCGGACATCGACAAATTCTCTCAAATCTCGGAAGAGATGTACCAGCTCGTCGAGATTGTCGACATCCAGGACGAGCTGGCAATTATCAACTCAGTCCTAACTGCTCAGAAATCTGTGCTCAGAGACCTGCGCGACCATGTTTGCTGCGAGCGAAAGCCATCCAGCACCGATCCCCCAAACAGCATCTACGTCATGAAGGACCAGTCGCCACCTACTGTGGCAATACGAAAGACGGCAGTGGATGACTCGATACGTATTGTGGATGAGAATATCCGTGCTGTCAAGGAGATGGCTGAATCTGCGAAGCGAGTGCACACGGACGTTAGTGGTTTTGTCTCCGTTTGTCATGTGTTATGCGCGTGCTAATACATCCCACAGTTGAAGCAGCTCTTGGACTTCAAGCAGCAGCAAGCCAGCGGTTGGGAATCCCGATACTCGATGAAACTGTCAGAACAAGGGCAAAGACAAAACACCGCATGTCACATTGTGTCCTTCCATGGAAAGGGCGTATGCTGAGCTAACTGCGTGTACAGATCATGCTCACTTTCACCATTGTCACAATCGTCTTTGTATGAATCTTGATTGCATCCTATTTCATTGCGTGAGAAAGGCTGACGTCTTCTGTAGCTTCCTCTGTCGTTTATTGCCAGCTTCCTCGCCATCTCAGTCCAAGAATTCCCCCATGACGAGGAATCAGGGGAAGTCATGTGGGGAATGGGGGCAATCATAGAGTATTTGTGTAAGCCCACCCCTTTTCTGCAAAGTCACAAAAGCCTAACAGTACTCTACTTCACCAGTCGGCATATCCATCGCTGTCTCAGCCTTCATTCTCCTCGTCATCGGCTTCTTTTTTTTCCGGGGCAAGCAGAAAGGAAGGTCCACAAGCAAGACTCCCAAAGGTGCCTCAGACCGACGCCTCAAAGCTCGCGCCATGTCGTTGTACGAGTCGGACGACTCTGACTCTGACGAACCGTCGCTAAAGCCCAAGAACTACGGCGGCAACGACGATGGAGACGACGAGTCAGGCCGCGACGAAGAAGATTATGAGCGCGAGGCGCTGCGTGCGAGATACGCATCACTTCTCAGCAAATGGCGCTGGCACACCCACATTCCCGGCGTCCGCCGGCTCTGGCTGTGGAAGCTGTACCCTGTGTCGCGATCCAAGCGACACCGCCTGCGCAGCCAAGAACAGTGGGAATGGGATTACCCGCTACGGCGACTGCGTGGCATAGATTTCTCGCTGTTTTGGAAGAACAACAGCCAGCCCGTAGCCGAGAGTTATTGGTCTAAGCATGGAGACAATGATGATGGCGGCGATGCACCCTCCAGTCACGAAGAGGAAAACTCCGAGGATGAAGGCGAGGTAGCCTACGGCCGCGAAATTGAAGCAAACGACGGGGAAGACAGCGAGTGCCACTCGATCGATGAGCGGGCCCGCCGCGAGACGATCGAGCTGGAACACAATGACCGCGTCCAGGAGAGGAAGAACTGGCTTGGCAGTCTGTTTGGCCAGCGCAAGCACGGGAAGGAATCCCGTCACGGCGATGAGGTGGAGTGGGATGAAGGGCGATCGCAGGAAGGGGGGCGCGCGAGCCCTGATGCTGCCACCGGTGCTACGCCCGAGGCATCGAGCTTTGGCGCGTCGCTAGCGGGCATGTTCAGGAAGAGGAATAAGCAGGCCGAGCTGGATGAGGAGATGGGTCTGGGGCCGGGGCCGGGGCCTGGCGCGAGTGGGGTTTGATCAGTGATGAAGGGAAATATGGAAACAGCGGTGAAGGGCATGGGTATATCTGTAATTGATGAAGGAAATGGGTGATGATCTTGTGTTTTAAGCCATGTCTCTGGTCATTGAATAGCTGGATTTCGTTATATGTACACGTGTATCTAGTTAGAAATGGTGTTTGTAAGTTCTTAGGGCTCACACCTGTCAGTAGTTAGCTAGTGTTTTGTTATATATTCAAGACATGTTGAAGTCAAGTTGAGAGTCGATCTGTGTTATTATCATGATGACTGGGGCTGAGGAAGGGAAAAGGAAAATATTCTTACCAGTTTCAGCTGCGGACTTAATGATGAAACTCGCATCGGACATATCTGTCGGACATGAAGATTGTATGGAAACCAAGTGGCATAACTGTGTTATTGACGCCGTTGCAGGATCCAAGTTGTGTGGGTGAGGCAAACGCATTCCTGGAGACCTACTTGCGGCAGGAACGTATCGGCTAGATTTATTGTATCACAGTATGCAGAACTAACAAAAAAGACCTTACTGGGATTACGGAGGGTCCGGGTATTGCATGTAGTCATCATCAGCCTGTGTAACTCTCGTCCTTGTTACGGACTTAGACACTTAGACCTCGCATTTTTTCTTCTTCTTCTACATATTACCAAGCAAATTCTAAACTCCCAGCATCCCAGAATAAGACACCGTCTGGATTTTATCTACTCGGTGCTCATAAATGAATAAACTGAGCTTCATTTCTATTTTTGCTCCAATGGCTTATTCACTTGTTTGAACTAAAAAGGGGCAAACATAATAACCCATTGAGACTCAGGAGGTTTTTTCGGCGCGACAAACGCACAGGCCGATGTCGGGCGGGCCCCTCAACGGCAATAACGGAACCGACGAGAGCCTCTCATTGGCCGCCTGATCAAAGCTCAGCCCCATAATAAAGTCAACGCCAGCTTATTTCGCCGAGCCGGCACCGCTACGGCGACTTAGCCTCTCCACTCAGTGCGTCACTTGGCCGAAGCTGCAGGGCGCGATGGAGTGCGCTTGATGTCTGTTGAACGACGTAGCAAAATGCTTGTTTTTCTGCTTAAACTCTTAAATCTTTCCACAAACCCCATTCACCTGGCCATGACCCGGGAGACTGGCACACACAATGCCATTTATTTCGACCTGAGCCTTGTCATTACAGGTTCTCTCAGTTTGAGCTCCACCTTTATTTGCACATGTGTTAGAAAGCGCACACTTTTCTAACAGCAATCATACGGGATTTCGAACATCACACAAAATCATACACAAAATGGCCGACGAACTAGAACTAGATGCCGTTAGGTCCAGCCATCGCGAGAACGCAGGCCAAGCCACCGGCTCTCTCACACAAGACACCCGAAAGGAATACCATGCCTCGACCACAGATCTGGACTCCATCCATGTCACACCCCCAAACGCACCCTCAGTCTCTGAACTAGATGAACCGGTCCGCGACAATACCGGCAACAAAGATGATGAAAAGAGCCCACAATCATCCTCACAAGCCGTCAATAGCAACGATGAAAAGAACCCACCACCATCTTCCCAAGCCGTCCTCCCAACAGGCGAACCCCCCAGCGAGGTTCCTGCCGTCGAAGACACCCCTCCACCATACTCCGTCTACACCCTCTGGGAGAAACGCCTCATCGTGCTCGCCGCCTCCATAGGCGCCATCTTCTCGCCCCTGACCGCACAAATCTACCTACCCGCCTTAACCGTCCTAGCCCAGGACTTTCACGTCTCCGATTCGGAAATCAACCTCTCGGTGACAACCTACATGATCTTCCAGGGCATCACGCCCATGTTCATCGGCGGGTTCGCCGACACGGCGGGCCGGCGCCCCGCCTACGTGATCTGTTTCGTCATCTACATCGCCGCCAATATTGGATTAGCACTCTGCAAGAACTACGCCAGTCTGCTGGTGGTGCGCTGTTTACAATCCGCCGGCTCGTCGACGACCGTAGCGCTCTGCCAGGCTGTGGTCGCGGACATCGTTACTAGCGCTGACCGCGGCCAGTTTATTGGCATCACGGTCCTGCCGATCGTCATTGCGCCGAGTCTTGGTCCCGTGCTCGGAGGTGTGCTAAGTCAAGTCCTCGGCTGGCGGTGGATCTTCTGGTTCCTGGCCATCCTGGCGGCGGTCACCCTGGGCGCCATGTTGCTGTTCTTTCCCGAGACGTGCCGGAAGATTGTGGGCGATGGGAGTATCCGCCCGCATCCCGTGTACCAGACGTTTTGGGGTCTGATCCAGGACCGGCAGAGAAAACATAGGAGGCAGAAAAAGGAGGCAGATGCTGCTGCTACTGGCGGACTGCAAAGAGCACCATCGACCGTGTCATCGCGGCCACCCAAGACGGAGAAGTTCCAGTTCAAAACCCCCAACCTCCTCGGGTCCCTCGTTCTCCTGTTCCAGAAGGAACTCGGCATCCTGCTGGCGTACAGCTCGATCGTGTTCGCCGGGTTCTACGCCATCGCGACGGCCATGCCCTCGCAGTTCAGCCAGCTGTACGGGTTCAACGAGATCCAGGTCGGGCTGATGTACCTGCCCATGGCGGGCGGCAGCATCGTGGCCGCGTTCATCGTCGGGCCCACCATCAACCGCAACTACGCCAGACACTCCGCCAAAATGGGCCTGGGAAAAAAAGTCGACAAGACGCGCCAGATGGATCTCGCCAAGTTCCCCATCGAGAAGGCGCGGCTGGAGATTGGGCTGCCGCTTCTGTTCCTCAGCGCGGCCGTCATGGTCTCCTGGGGTTGGGCGCTGCAGTACGGGGCGCCCGTGGCGGTGCCCTGTGTGTTGCTGTTCCTGATGGGCGTGGGCATGATTGGGTTTATCAATGCGGTTAATGTGCTCATCGTGGATATTTGTCCCGGCCAGGCGGGTGCGGCTGTCGCGGCGAATAATCTGACGAGGTGTCTGGTCGGCGCGCTGGCGAGTGCGGTGGTGCTGCCAATGATTGATGCGTTGGGCGCGGGCTGGGCGTTTACCATCTTCGGGGTGCTGTATCTGGTCGGTGCGCCGACCATGTGGCTGGTCATGGCCAGAGGGATGAAGTGGCGGGCCCAAGTGACGAAGAAGGACGAGGAGAAGGCGCGGAAGAAGAAGGAGAGGCAGGACGCGAAGAGTGCGGGTGTGCTGGCGGATAGTACGAAGGGGTCTGTCAGTGAGGGTCGTGGGCTTTGAGGTGAGCATATGCCATGCTGATTTAAACTGATAGATGGAGTGAGCATCTAGATGTAAGCCTGTAAGGCAAACGGCGGGAATGGGTTGATGGCGATCGATGGTTTTTATGTTCAGAGGGTTTGGGTGGTTATCTGAGCAAGCATTTTAGACCGATTCATTGCTATATACATGTACACCCCAGATGTAATACCTAGCTATACCTATCTGGCAATGGGGTATTTCTGATTTCTCTTCCGAACTTACAAAATATCATCTCAGTGTTCAACGCTCGTGGTCCGTCCCATCAAGCTGCAGAGTGGACACGGACGTTTGTGTTCAACGTCTCCCACCTTCCTGCCCACGATGCTTGTGATTATCTCTGTTAAAACCCGTCCCCGAAACTGGTAATGAAAATGTCATAAAGCCATTACGCGCAGATCGCACTTACTACATGGGGTCGTACTCATAATACACCCCGGGAATCGTCTGCAAGTCCCGACACTGGGCCGGCAGTTTCGGGATCCGCAACTTCGCGGCGTGGATGTTGCCGACATCGGTGTCCCAAGGCCCATCGTTGAGCAGATCGCTGTTGTCGACGTCCTGGTACTGGTACATGTAGCTGAACAGACCCTTACGCCCGGTCCTGGAGATGATGTCGTCGAAGGCGCGGTTGAGCTCGGCTTTCCAGCCCGCCAGCTCCTCCGGCGTGCGAGAAACAGGGAGAGACACCAGCCCCGTCATGATGTCGATGTACACCATGCCCGTCGTGCCGAACGTCTTGATCGTGTGCTCGCGCGCCTCCAGCATCAGGTCGTGCGCCTCGTCAGCCCGCCCGTTGATCAGCCTCAGGAGGGCCATGTTGAACAGCCTGTCTCCCGCAATGCGCTCGAAGATGCGGTCGTGCATGCGTACCTGTTCGACCCACTGCCCGACCCGGTCCAGGGTCGCCTCGGCCTCGGCGTACTTCTTGGCGGCGATCTGGCTGCTGGCGACGTTGATGAGCAGCCGGCAGTGCTGGCCCGAGAGCTGGTCCTGGGGGACGGACAGGATGTCGAAGAGGGCGATGTCGATCTGGCGCTGGATCTCCTCGGCGTTGTGTTCGGGCCGCAAGCGCAGTACGAGGATGTACTCGCGCAGGGCCCGGATCGTGTTCTCGTCCCTGAAGCCGTCGGGGTAGTAGTTGGCTAGGTGGTCCAGCCGTACCCGGGCAGCGTTCTCGAGCACGAGCAGGTACTCTGATATGGGGAGGGTGCGGATGCGCTGCCACGCCCGCGTCATCGGGTGATGCTCGCCCAGCACGATGCCGAACATGGCGGCCACGAACTGGGTCACTTGTAAGCCGAGCCTCGGGCGGCGAGATGATAAGTAGAAGCATGCCCTCAACAGACAGGGGAACAGAGTGCAGTCCTGGTCGGTGATGATCTGCCGCAGCTCGTCCATCTGGCAGTTGATGATCTGCACCGAGTCGATCTCCCTGCCCAGCCAGTCGGTCGCCGTGCGTAGGCTGGACGCCCAGTTGTTCAGGCGCGCGTTGCCTCGCGCTCCGTTGAGCCCAAAAGCCCGGTTGTGCATGATAGAGTTGCCCCAGATGCCTTGGTCGTACGCGCCCTCCATGTACGTCGTGAACAGGGAGAGGATCTCCTCGTGGATGCGGACGTCGCGTGCCCCGTCGAGGTTGCGCGGCACGGCGAAGATGCGGACAAAGTCCGGGGTAGGCGACCGGCATACGATGCCCAGCGCGGCGCTGCCGATCTCGATCGTCTGCCCGCCGTCATCGTCCGAAATCTTGGCCTGCACGGTCGGGTTGCGCGACAGGTAGCGCTCGACGTCGTCCCAGCTGACGCGGCGGCCCCGGATGAAAAAGCGAGACCCCTTGCCCACGGCGTCGCGCTCCTTCTTCAGGCGCAGCATGGTGACTACCTCGTCCATCTTGTTGTTCTTGTCCAACTGCCACTTCTTGATGCGCGTGCGGTACATCTTGACCGTCGCCTTGAAGTGGTGCGTCTGCGCCATGTAGTCCATCACGTCGCGGAGCGTCCTGTCTTCGTGGAGGTAGAGCTGTGTGATGGTTGCGCGGTGCTTGTCCCAGTCCTCTTGGCTGGCGTACTGGACGTCCTGCAGGCTGGCTGCCGGTGGCTTGGCCACGGCGACGGGAACGGGCGGCCGGGCCATCACGACGGCTAGGGATGGCTTCTTTACGGTGGTCATTCTCTTGGGAAATCGAAGAGAGATCGCTTCACTGTCGGGAAGAATCCCCTCGTCAGATCGTGAGACGTCAAGTCGCATAACGACAAAAGAACTGAGGGGGATGGTGGGTGCCCTGAGGTAGATATTTCTCAAGTCAATGATCCGTCCGACATGGATGATGGACCCCAGCATCATGGCTGCCCCAGCGCTGACAGATTGACACCAATCATGGCTTGAATCACCACACATTAGCTCCTGCCGTCTGGTGGCACAGGGCGGCCCGGTGTAACGAGAGCGCCAAAGGACGCATGGAACCTGTGCTCCTTTGCTCCTGGGCCCCACAGGGCTGTGCTCCCTGTCCTTTTTTGGTTGTTGGTCATCCGGATGTTGCCGTTCAGCGTGACCCCTTGAACGGATGATGTCCTTACCCTTAGAAGAACCGGGGGAGTGGGTGGGATGTTGTTATGACAAATTAGTAAAGGCTAAGCAGACAGACCAAAAAGGGGTTGTTGCCGCATTCTAATGCATCTTCCATTCTGGACGTTGTCATCCCTTGGCACTGCTGCTGCTTCTCGAAGATGGGGCCCCTGTTCGACGCTAAATCCATACGCGGAGTCAAGATGCGAAATTCACTGTGACGAAACAGTGCTAAAAAGACGATGCTAATGGACAGGATTATTACAAGCATCCTTTCCCTCCAAAAAAAATGAATACGGCACCAAAAAGCAATAGCTCGCATAACTAACTGAGGGAAATATCCCGCTCCCACAAGTTGGTTCGAGCCCCTCACTTGTTAAAAAAGAACCGTACATCAACGCCACTGATGGTGGCGGGGTGAGCCAAGGTTGTGTGTATCTTGGCGGCTACACTCGCCAATGATTTCAGACCAGGGGCGCCTGTGTGCTTATCAAAACTCTGCTCAAAACTTCATGATGACCAAGCCCTTTTACGTGGTTACCAATGAGATACTGCCAAACCGCGGGGTTGACTCAGCTCAATCATGTCGTGTATCGGACATGATATGTGACCTGTCGGTTGAGTTGTGTATCGCCCACCACAAAACTGGTGGCTGATAGCTCGGCGAGATTGTGCAACATCCGCGGCAGAATGATCATGGAGATGAATTAGTAGTGAATGAACACCTAGAAAAATTTCTAAGTGGCTTTTGATTTTTGTGCACTTCGCTGCCTTTCACACTTGACCTGGCTAATGCCCCACTCAACACACAGCATAGTTCAAGAGGCGGATGCATCTCACCTACCTGAATAGGTAAATACTACCTATACGCTGTGTCACGCAATTGTGGCATCCGAGCCTTACATAAAGTCTAAACCGATGATCAATGAACTTGATAGTGCAGCCGCTACAGGTACGTTGACATGTCAGCTCATGATACGTAGTCAAGCGAGTTCCTAAAGATGCATCGCAATCAAGGAGTAATGCCATCAACATGCTTTCGCCGGCTAAAAGACAAATATTGTGACCAAGTTACCTAGCAAGTGTTGATTAGTAGGTTGGTACTACGCAACGGGGAAACATATACCTAATTTTTATCCTCCAACATCTAACGCAAATACCAAAGTAGCAAGACCCAGAATCTACATAAATCTCAGAGTCTACTGAAGTAAAAGACCAGACGCCACCAAGGCTAATGGCGTCCTGTTTTTGCCATAAGATTGATATTGCCTTCCCCGCGCCACGCACGACCGATAACATCGGGCTATCGTCAGTACGCCTCCATACTTCAGCCACCTATAAAAACTTCCAAATTGGTCTATCCTTAGATGAGGCCAAGGGTCTGCCCCATGACGCAGCTGAACAAGAGAAGCATTATGTCACTGTCTTTTTATCTGTTTTCATCCGCGTCGGTGATGTGATGTGAGCCATACGTGCCGTTTCTCAGCCTGGAAGGGGTAGGTACGTCCCACATAGTCAACACGGAAGAGTCGCACGGTTCTCAGATAGCGCCACTGGCCCTGTGACGTTCGGGCTGCAATGCCATACAAGTCGTCGTCGATGTCTGGGCCTAAATTCCCCTCCCCGCTCCTTCCCATATCCTCCATCGGCTGACGTTGCTCAAGGCCACCCGTATGCGGTGCCTGGCTTTCCCGGCGCCGGCATGCCCCCTCCGCCAGGCTTAGGTACTAGTATGTCTAACCTAAGAAAGCATCTCAGAACCTGATTACCCGCTAATCAAGTCCATGTCAGGCCCCTGGCTCGGTTATTGTAAGTTAACTGCGTCTGCGTTCACAATGTCCAAAAAGCCATCAGACTTAGCAGAAGAAAAGAGTTCAAGAAAAGAGTCTAAGGGGCCGAGTTAGCGAATAGTATCTAAGTAACAAATGCACCGGAATTTTGACTGAAGGGGGGGAATTATGCTGCGAGTTACATTGGCAGACCTGTAGAATAAATCAGTAGCAGCGGAATGGCTTAACGAATTTCACTTTGTTTAATATTTCACGTCGTTCTTGAAATCAATACAGCAACTGGCCCCACAATCCTAGGTGGTTCCTACACGCGTAGAAAATATACAAAGCCCTCTTTTTTTTGGTCCCTCCCCTCCGCTTCCGTGTTTTGGGCTCAGCACTTCTCGCTCGCCTCCCACCCTGTCCACCAGGGCCTTCTCGTGCGTATCGCCAGGTAAGTTCTGCTGCGCTTCTCTTCTTTCCGATTTTCTTCGCTGACTGAACACATTGAAAGGCCGTTTGATAAACTCTTCTTCACTCGTTGCTTCCTAGCCTTGCCTGCTTGCCTCCCTGCCGCCGGGGCCTTCTCGTCCGTTTCCAAGGTAACTTCTGCTGTGATTTCCTCCTTCCTGACAACCTGGAATCTTCGCTAACTGGACACTTTCAACAGCCGTGTGGTAGCCCTTCCTTCTTCACTCGTTGCCTCCTAGCCTCGGCTGCTTGCCTCCCTGCCTTGCCACCTCCTCCTCTCTGCCTCTCTACACACCCACTCGCAATGTCGTCAATTTTCTGCGACAAACCGTTGTGCCCGCAGCGCCAGTGCCGCAGCCGGGAGTTGATCGCCGTCCTCCTCGACGAAATTCTCGACCGGCTGCAGACCCACCTCAACCACCACTACCCATACCCCCATGGTCGAGGTCCGATGTCTGGCACGTCGTCTGGTCGAGTGCCGTTGGCATGCCCGTCCGACGGTTCTGGGGGTTCTACCTAGAACGTAACCTTTGGGCGCCCGCTCCGAGCCGGGCATCCGTTCGCGTGTGGGTGTTTAACATCCTTTGAATGTCACATCGAAATGGACGACCGCTCGGAATTCCCCCGGCCTACTTCGTCGATCGACTCCCCCCAGCAGCATACTACGCAGGCTTCATGATTGAGATCTGGCGCGCCCTCTTCGTCGAGCAGGTCCTCCAGGTTCCTCCGTTTCCTGATTTTTGCTTCCTTCACATCCCTGGTGAGGGTCCCTTGGGCCCTAGCGACGACGAAATACTCGCGTTCGCCTTGGGAGACCTATCGGCTGTAGGCCATGATCTCTGGGTAATCGACAACATAGTCTGGGACATTGTCCAGTTCTGGGTAATACTGTGGACCAGTATCACTTCAGTTAAGGGCATGGGTTGCACCTGTCCGAGAAGAGGTAAGCAACGCCTGCCTGTTCGCAGGCCTGTTAATTCCTTTGTTTCTTGTGTCGAGATCAGACGAGACTAACGCCTCCTTCATTATCTAGGCCCACCTCCTCCGCCTGGATGTGCACACCCAGGGACTCCAAGCTCCATATCCAGCGTTGTGCAGCCATTTGTGCGACTGATAGTTGCCTAGCTATTGCGCAGATAAATGTCTTGCCGTGAATGATCGCCCCTGCCTCATCATACCTGGCTGTGGGCTCACTGATAGAAAAAGACAGAGTGCCGGAGCATGGCTATTATGCCAGCCTCGTACCACTTTACACCCAACCAATACTATTCCTCGATTCAGGCATCATATCTACCTTGCAACGCCAACCCCGAGGCACAATACTGCTTCCTCTGATTCCTGGCAAGGTGAGTTCTAGTTTGATCGCGAGTTTTCCACTAAGGTGCCTTGACCTTCGCCGGCACACACCGGCAGGGTGCTCCAGAACAGGACTCCCCAATTCCGTACGCGCTGCGAGCCACACCTGCTGTCTCCAACATTCCGGACTTTTCCTTATTATTCCAACACAAGTCCTCCCCGAATGCCTCATCCGACAAGATTCAGCAGTTGGCTATAGAATCTGTTCTGACTACGAGACATCCCAGCCGAACTCAGCGGCCGTGGCGATTCAAACCCCACTCTCCCTTCGGACAACCAACCGGATCCTCATCTCATCTGTTGGACGGCATTGAGCCTCTCTACCCTAGTATTCCATAACTTTTACGTCATCCCTGGCCAACATGGCATTGCCCAGTCACCTTGTATTAGTTCCTGTCAGATATCACAACACAAGCCCCCCCGAACACCTCACCGGATTAGATTCAGCACCAGCAACGGCATTGATTCCGGCTACGAGACGTCCCAGCCGAACCGTATGGCCATGGTCATCTGAAACGGAATCTCACTCTGGACGATCAGCCAACCCTTGGGTACTCATCTCATTTACCCAAGGCTGTCGACATCAAAGGTTTCATTCGTCAATACCCACTTTCCTATTTAGACATACTCGGCCAAAAATAGCATTTTCGGATCACCTTGTGTCTGTTAATGTTAGGTTCATTGTACAATATTTTTACATCTTCTTGTACGAGACCAATGTCGAACCATATTATCCCTCTGTCACCCCGCTGGACTCGGACGATGAAGTCGCATCTAAATCCCCAGCTTCCCGGCACATCGATGGAACTTGCCCGCCGCGACATTACCACGCCCAGATGCCCAGCGGCACCTTACTGGAAAGTCTTTGTCGGACCACCCTGTTATAAGTATTTGTCAGATCATTTGTCCAAGTATCTTGTCGGATCATCTTGTCCAAGTATCTGGTCATACCATCTTGTACAAGTAGTATTCTAATTTTGTCGGTTCGTCTTCTGTACGAGTAATTGTCACGGTCACTTGTACCCCAAAGCGCAAGCTTTGTTCACAACTCTCGAGCGGGCCATTCTGACCAGACTGCTGTTTCGACGTCCGACACATCGTCAAACGTGATACCGTCTCGAGGCGGATATCTTGCCCAACTACGATGGAGAGGCATCCTTTGCTGGGGAAGAGTTTGTCGGACTGAGGGACCCCGTTGTCGACGTCGAGGCATTAATACTCGTTCATTGTCTTTTTCCTGTTTTCTCTTTGGAAAAGCTGGATTTAAGGTCTTCGAGAAAATCGCAGGAGACAAGTCTCCCGACTTAATTTGAGCGAAAGACGACCGATCGCCCGAGCCTTGTGGCATAGAAAAGAATCAAGGCCCCCCTCCTCGGCATCGACCATGTCGACATCGTTGGGTTCGTACATTGGGCGCGCGCACTACGATGTCCCTACAAGTTCAAAAATACTCGATCCTCATAGTGGGGGTTTCAGACTCTCTTGTATAAGTATTGTCGGAGTACTGTGTAAGAGTATTTGCTAGACTCGTTTGTACGAGTCTTGTCGGCTTTATCTATACAATTTTCCATTGGATTGTGCGACCGCGAGGATGGTATGATCCAGAATCGTCGCCCGAGTCTGTAAAAGGAGGCACACGGCCTCCGTAGGGAGTGCTTCTGCCTTTCTGAAGCGTTCAATAACGGCGAACCTTTCTGAGTCTAACATGAGCGGGCACCCACCGCCGCCGCCAGCACAACCATCCTTTAATCGACTTGGGAAAGGGCCCAACCCGCTCTTGACCCGCATACGGGGCTCTCGGGTGCTGGTATTATTTTAAGTACGCTTTTACCGCTGGGAATATTCCTACGGTTGTGCTGAAGACTGACATAGAAGAGCAGACAATCCAAGAAGTGCCGCGGCAACATCATGACCCATCTTGTCCCGCGCAGGACGGCGGCACGTCGAAGCCGCTGTCGAACGCCTCACCCGGCGCTCGCGCGGTGATGATGGTGGTGGCAATGCTGCCTTAGTACTCTCAACTTGGGCCGCTATCTCCGACTTGATTTTATTTTCCGCTTTGGCTCGGCGCCCTGCGCCAAGCCATTCATTCACGCGGAGAATGACACCAGAAGTACTCGATCCCCATATGGGGCTGTCGGATTTTCCTGTCTCTATACAACTGTCGGAATATCATTTTTCGAGTACGCTATTAGATTATCTCTTTTTGAGTAACTATGAGAATTCTCCGGCATGGGAGCGGGTGACGAGACTTGCGCAGCAGCTGCTCGAGCATTGGAGGGTGGATTGGAACTCTTCTCTGTTCTTTCCCCTCTGCTCTCACTTGACCAAGCGCGTTCTGTTCGAGAGTCTACGGAAACACCCCGCGAGGGTTGTCGGAATATCCTGTCAAATTACCTAGAAGACGGATTGAACTATTTTTCGTTCTTCCCCCCTCTACTCTCATTTGAACAAACGCGTTCTTTTCGAGAGTCTACGGAAATACTCGCGATAGTTTGTCGGATTATCTTGTCAAAGTCACTGTTGGAATATCTTGTACGAGTAAATGCTATTTTCTTGTTTGAGTATCTGTCAGACTATCTCTGCTCAAGTCATTGCCGGATTATTTTGTTGGAGTATTTGTCAGGCCAGGCCAGGCCTTCCAGGTCTGATTCCTCGGATGCTGTCACCGTCGACGGTTACGCGACCCCGACCCACCCTTGCGGCAAGGACTGCGACGTCTTCGGGGTCGACACAGAAATGAATGTCGACTATGGCTCCCATATCATCCACAATGCCCCCGTCCAGGCAGCTACCCGCTCAGCCGTTGCCGAGAGCCATGAAACGACTGATTTTACGAGAACTGCTCAGACCCAATCGCCCAGTCCCCACTCTGCTCTTTTTACCGACCTTGCTAGAGCGTCATTCACCTCGACTCAGGATCTAACTCGGACGTGAACAATGGACAAAGGGCGACCGAGGGGGTGCCAGGCAATCGAGACGCTAATCAGCTGACTTGCCCGGTTTCCCTTTCGGGGACCCGGCGCTACCATGTGTCGGATGTCGAAATATGCCTTGATTTCGACGATTACTGGCCTCTGGGGGGAACAATCCGAGGCCCTCGGGATCGTCCGACCCGGGGGGCTGTTCAAGCAGCATACTGGTACTAACTTCGACAAATACGAGGACGTCCCGGTCGGGCCCAGTGGCCGTGATGTGCCCGAGCCCGTCTTGACCTTCACCAACCACCCCCTCTCAACCCGCGTCTCTTGACCAACATTGAGACTTTGTGTGATAGTTATGACGCTAGATAGACGAGCTGCCCGGTCTTGGGGGGTGGAGGAACCGGGTGGTGTGGGAGAGATGGGAGTGACCCGAGAGCGGGGCTTGGCAACAGGAAAAGAATGGGAGAAGGGCAAATTTGCTCCCTAGCTCTCACATAATTACGGTACAGGGCAGAACCAAAGGCATCCAACGGTGGATGACTTCCCGCGCGCCCATGGCTCGCACAACCGAGACTGGCAGTTAGGACGCTAAATAGCTGAGCTGCTCGGTCGAGGGGTGCGGGCCGGGGGCATGGAGACGGAGGGACAAGGGGGCGGTAAGCAGGGCAACAGGAGAAGACGGGAGAATGTGCTTCCTAACTCTCATATATTTACGGCACAGGACAGAACCAATAGTGTCCAAGGGTGGATGACTTGGACCAGGACGGGCTGCCGCTGTTAGATTAATGTATTATTATATGTACAAGTTTCATTCTTTTACCCTGTCATCCGAGAATGTTTTCAGAAACCTCTCGCTATCATGGTATCTTCGAAGAGGGTACTGTTTCCCCACCAATTTGCAGCATATCAATGCAATCCCTCCGGGGCAAGCTCTACGGTGTGCGCTAACCAGGGGACGGGATTAGTCTCGCAATAGCTCCCACGCTATAACTCTCATCCGCAAGCAGAGCTAAAGTCGACCATGCAAGGAATTGAAACGGTGGGACATTGCAGTGGGGTTATGGTGGAGAGAGCTGAACAGAGCCCTGGACAGGTCTAGAGCTATTAGGAGGTCTAGGGAGAACAGCTTTACCTCCCGAATTGATTCCAGAGTCAGGACATCCACACGAGGGTCGTTGAAATGAGGAGCAAATGATTGTAATTGTGCGATGCTCCACTTCCCTTTCCAAATGGGTAGGTGTACCCTACTAAATACAGTTGCCAAAACAAGTCCCATGCTCGCAAAGAGATACACGAAGCAGATAATTGCAGACCCGTCTGTTGACTCCCCTCCTTGTTTGTTGCCAGGAAGCTGTCACGTGCAAACCTAGTAACACCGTTATTCATACAAACTCCCCGAATGATTTGCCATGCTGTCCGTTCTATGTGATATCCAGCGAGATCTATTGCGTGCGTATGCGTATTGGCATGTCAACATGACTGTTCAACCAGCCTTTTCTCCGGCTTGAATGTGATCCAGCTGCAGTCACGAGCGCTCGACCCGGTATGACTCAGTCACTGTGATGGCGTTGCCATTACCAGTCTTGCGGTTGCTGTGGTCGTGGTCAAGCCCTCTGTTCTCTTCGATCTCGGAGGGCGTGCGCTCCATCTGGGAATTGCGGTACTCGTCCAGGATCTCCTCGTCCGAGGTGTTGTCGGCGATGCTGCCCTTGCGACCCCGGCCGACTGTCGTGCGCGTGAAGGGTCCGTTGACGCCCAGCTTGACGTCCGTGAAGCTCAGGCTGTCGTCGGTGGCCCCGTCGCGGTCGCGGTTGCCGCTCTTGTTGACGGTGCTGTTGTTGGTGGCTCCTCCTGCCCTGTGGTTCTTAGGGATGGGCTTGCCGTCGAGCCCGACGGCGCCGCCGCCGATGGTGCGCAGAACGTAGGACGAGTCGTTGCCGCCGGACTGCTTCTTGTAGCCGCCGCCGTTGGACGAGCCGCCCTCGGGCCAGAACCGCCGGAACATGCCCTTGTAGAGCGGGCGGCAGACGGGGATGCCGATGCAGATCAGCGTGATGGCCATCTCGGCGGCGGACCAGACGATCAGGCCGACGCTGGTCTCTGTGGGAGGGGGGAAAGAAGTGTTAGTGAATGGGACGTAGAGGTAACATGGAGGGGAATGGTGATTGGCCTTACTCAGGTAGTTGGGCGAGTAGAGACCCTCGACTTCGGTCGTTCGCTTGATGCCAGCGGCGGCAGCACTAGGTACGCTCGCGTTAGATGGGCTATCTAGTTACATGGAGAAGGTGCGAATACTTACATCAATCCCAAGCTCATACTGCCGGCAATGGTAAACTTCTCTCTCTTGGGCATGTGGAGATCCCAGACGATGATCCATGGGAAGATGGCGAAGAAGACGTCAACGACGATGGTAGACACTGCAAGACAATAAAAGTTAGTTTGCTGTGGTTGGAAGGTGTCGCTTGGTTTCTCGAATTGACTAACCGCAGAGGATGTACGACGTTGGCCTCGTGTCAATCGGGCAATAGCCTCCTGGGATGCGTCGGTCGTAGACATAGTTCAGCGGCACGCAGGAAAGCCAGAAGCACAGAACCTGGGCTGTTTTGGGATTTATAGTGAGCTGACTGAGGCATTGAAAGACGGCGGGACGCTTTGTCCTCAGGCCGGGAGTAAACATACCGATAGATGCCAGAAGCACCAAGATCATTGCAGACCAGATCGCGATCCGGTGCCAGGTGATGGTGACCAGACGGAGCAAGAAGAACCCGAGGGATGCCTTCGCGATGGACATGCCGACGATGGCAAACCCTTGACCGATGCATTCGTAGAGTGTCGCTTTGACCGCATTTTCCATGTCCCCTATTTGCTCCAGTGTTTGCCCGAACCCATAGTTGCCGGCGATGTGCGTGAAGATGTTGAAGATCAAGAGGAAAACCTAGGCGTGCGAACTGTCAGTCAATGCGTAGGGATTGGGTTGAGTGAGAGACGGACGGGTTGCCGTGACGCTGTAGTCGAAGAAGAACAGGGCAAAAGAACGTACGAATGCGACAATGTAGATGTGGTCGTCAATGCCATACGCGGAAAGACAGACGATGCGGGTGTATAGACGAAGGCACATGAAGATGAAGACAATCGTCGTCAGTGTCCACATCACACCCAGGGCCATGGGCCCGTCTCCGGCGAGTCCCATTATGACGGCGGGTTTGGAAGCAGTAACTAGCAGCGAACGTGGTTTGGGAAGCGGATGAAGCCTGAAAGCATCACGTTCTTCAGAGACTCGGACAAAGAAACGAGACTCTTTTCCCACGGGTCGCTGCGATCCTTAAGAATGCCTCGCTGTTGTGCAAGACAGACTCTGCGAGAGTCGCGGGGTGAGGACCGCTGTGTTGCCTCCCACCTGTGAAAACGCCGCAGAACAGGGGGGTCGCCCAATGGGAGTTCTTCCAGCGGGACAGTCAATCCCCTAAGACACACACCCAGGCCCTTAACAAACGCCACGAACAAGAAAAACACGAGGGACTTTGGTCGACTTCACCAGACCAAGCCGATCAAGAGAAATGTAAATTTGTATCTCCAAAAAGGAAGTTGGCTGGATGGTCTAATGTCTTGGGAGCCTCTAGTGCGCAGCCTGTATATCGTGGTACTTGTGGCAGGCTGGCAGCGTGGAACAATCGGGCTGTTTTCTTTTGTGCATTGAAGGCCCGCTGTGTGGATGGAGACCTTTCCTTTGCCAGTTGCCTCGAGAGTACTGAGGAAATGAAGTATGGCCTTGTTCGCCATCCGTGGGCGGTCAACTGGAAATACCAAGCAGTCAGTGTAAAAGCCAGACCGGGCTCTCAACACCGCCGTTTGAACAACCTGCTGCAAAGCCTCAGGCTCGCCAGAAAGGGGGGATGGCGATCGTCCCCAAGACTCGAGAGACAAGACGTGATGAATGTCACCATCGTACATGTGAAACCTGCAAAGTCACCGCAAGCCAGGTTTCTGTGTGGTAATGACATTGCCGATCGAGTCCTGAGGCTCGCAGAGAGCCCAGAGTGGGAAGTTGCATAAAGCGCAGAGAGCTCGTGGGGGAGCCTGGTCAGGTCATTTGTCCGCGCGCACCGGGGAAGGCGTCCGGTTGCTGGGTTGAGAACTTTGCGGCTTAGCGTCTTCACATCCCGGCAGGTTGGTAAGGGGGCTTCGTAGCCGTGAAGAAATGCAATGTGGCGTTCTTCAGTGCAACCCATTGTGTGACGGCGGCACAGTTACAGGGCCTTTCTGCTGCCTCATTCGCTGTAGGCTGCGTTAGCGTAGGATGATGCTGCCTGAAGCAGCGAGCGGCAGGTTTTTCATCACTGTCACGTTGCCATTGCGCCCGAAATTTGTGAGGACTCTGGCAATCCAGTGCCGAGGAAAAACTCCCCGGATGGGAGGGATTGCGGGGGTGTTTGGGTCACCGGTGTTTGAAAGGAGACCGGGGAACCAACGGTCGTCGGATCTCGGATGCTGTTTTTCTTTTCACTTGTCCAAGTTCCATTGTTCTCCATTTCTTCCCCAAACGTGTCGAGTCCAGTGGCAACAAAAGGAAAAAGAAAACTGTCAGAATACGAGGCCAAGGCCGGCTTGCGTCAACGCTTGACAGGCCTCTAGGAATAAGAAAAGAAAGAAGAAAAGAACCGTCGGGGTCTTTTGCTCACCGCCATCGACGCCATCGCCCACCCCTCATCGAGTCGTTCACCCATTCAAACAGGGATCTGCATTTGCCGACCCAGACCATTGGAGTTGGCTGCGGCCCCTAAGGTCTAGCGGGCGCGCTGGTGTTTGGCCGATGCCCTGAAGTGGGAGAGTGGCCCAGCGGGAGAGCTTTCCGTCTGCGGTCCGGACTCATTAGTGGACGGACGCAGCCGCATCCGCGATTGGACGGACTGAACCAAAGAAACAAGCAACGTCCCGCTATCGGCGGCGTGGGGGGCAGGCTCCCCTCGTCGTCTTCCCAAGAGGCACGTTTTACGTTTCTTTGCAACCAAGACGAACGGAACGTGCTAGGGAGAAAATGAGGCCTAGACTCTCAATACCACTCACACTAAATCTTTAGTGAGATTCTGTTAATGGCAATCATGGCCAGTAAGAGACTGGTCGAGTTGTACCGAGTTTAGTGTGCTTTTGCCAGCTGCAGGCGATGTTGCAAGGGATGCACGTCTGACCGCAACTGCACCAACTCCAGGGTCCAAGGGACCAATCTCAGGCCAAACAAATGCTGCCCTTGCCTCACTATCTCGTGGTGAGTGCAGACGGCGATGCACACTTTACCACACTGAGCTGATGGCACAGCGCCCGCTAGAACACAATCAGCATTCAATATGCACGCTGCCAGACCCCGCTTCAGCTGCCTCGGTCTGGAGCCTTTCATAACAGTGAAGCTCCCTGCTGCATGATTCTGTTTTCTTTGGTTCCCACAGCCCTCAAACCCGGCGAGAACGTGGCACGGCTTGTTCCTCCCGTCTTCCGTCTGACTCGACACCAAGAAACAAGAAAAACTTCGTTGTGTGAGACATCCAATGGCTTCTTCAGCAGGGCCTGGAGCTATCCCCTGGGACTGGGCTGTCGTGCTCAACACCGCCCAGGTCAGCAAGCTCGGGCTTGCCTTGCTGGCGCCGATCATCACCGTTTTCCTGTGGTTCTTCGTCGCCTATCAGACCTCGCCGCTGAAGAAATATCCAGGGCCCTTCCTTGCAGGTACGTGATGCCACACATTATTGTTCTCAGCTCTGTGTCTCAGTCGGCCATGTGACCACCTTCCCCGGGGGCGGCGATCAAGGACCAGGAAGGGGGAGGAACGTAAGCTGACCACTCGGCTCCACAGGATGGACCAACCTCTGGCGCCTCTACCAGGTCATGTCGGCCGACTACGCCCCGCGGATGAAGAAACTGCACGAGAAATACGGCCCGGTCGTTCGCATCGGCCCCAACCTGCTCGATCTCGATCTCCCCGAGCTTTCGCGAACCGTCTACAATACCGATGGCAAATGGGTCAAGGTCAGTGGCTCTCCCTCAGGGATATCTGCAAGCACTGCAGGCGCAGAGGCAACAGCTCTAACGTGTCGCGACCGTACAGAGCAACTTCTACAAGAACAGCAGCTCCATCATCAATGGCAAGATCACCTACCACATGTTCAGCGAGGTTGACAACGTCGAGCATGCCCGACTGAAGCGCCCCGTGGTGCGCCACTACTCGGTGCCCAGCGTGCTAGCCACAGAGCCGCACATGGACAGCGTCATCCAGGACTTTATCGACCATCTCCAGGCGCGCTATGTGAAGACAGGCAAGGTCTGCCAGTTTGGCGACTGGCTTGGCTACTGTGAGTCTCCCTTTTCCTTTCATTGTGTCTTATTTCCGAGCAAACAAAGAGCTAATCCTTGTTCGAAGATGCCTGGGACTTCCTCGGCATCGTCACCTTCAGCAAGAAGTTCGGATACATGGAGAAGGGCACCGACTACGATGGGACTCTCGCCATTGCTGATAAGTCGATCGACTACCTGGCGCTCTGCGGCCAGATGCCCTGGACCGACTACGTGCTCGACAAGAACCCCATCTACCCGCTTGGCCCTCCCAACATTGGTAATGTCACCAACATCGCCGTCTCGAGCATGATTGCTCGCCTTCAGGGCAAGGACGCCAACTTCAACCCTGACAAGCCGGATTACCTGCAGTACTTTATCGAGTCCAAGTCTACGCACCCCGAGATCGTGGATGAGGGCAAGATTGTTGGCTATCTCCTTCTCAACCGTATGTTCCCCCACCCGCTTGATGCAAGCAAGATCTAACTGTCTGTTGTCCAACAGTTATCGCCGGCGCCGACACCACCGCAATCACCATGCGTGCCCTCTTCTACAACTGCCTCAAAGACCAACGCGTGTGGAAGAAGCTCCAAGACCAGGTCCGGGCCAACTTCGCCGCCGGGAAACCCGCCTCGCACTCTCAAGCCCGCGCCCTACCCTACCTCGAAGCCGTCATCCGCGAGACCCTGCGCTTCCACCCGGCCGTGTCCATGATCATGGAGCGTATCGTCCCCTCCGAAGGCCTGACCCTGCCCGACGGCTCCGTCGTCCCGGGCGGCTGCATGGTCGGCATGAACCCGTACATCGTCGGGCGCAACAAGGGCATCTTTGGCGACAACGCCGACAGCTTCTACCCGGACCGCTGGCTGCAGAAGCCCGAGGAGAGCGACGAGCAGTACAAGGAGCGCATGACGCTCTGGAATACCGCGAACTTGACCTTTGGCGGCGGCTCGCGCATCTGCCTCGGACGCAACCTTAGCCAGATGGAGATGTACAAGGTCGTGCCCACGCTGATTGCCGCGTTCGATATTGAGCTGGCTGATCCCAACGAGACTTGGTGGACGTCGTCGAGGTGGTTCTGGCGTAACAAGGGGATTCTCTGCAAGCTGAAGCCGAGGAGTGATTAAGTGCCATGTTTGGGAATGACGATATGTGGGAGGCTTTCTGGATATCAGTCTTTATGGCCACCGATTTTTCGGGGCTTCTTCTGTAGCACCAGCATGAGAGCATAATACAGAGAGAGCTTGAATCCCGAGACTCGAGACGACAAGTCCTTCAAGATTGTTGACTTTCTGTTGTGTGATGATGGATGTTCTTCTCAGGCGACACTGAATCCTAAAGACTGACAGCAGAGATACCCCCACGGTGAAGCCTTTCGCACGCGTTGTGGCACAAACTTGCGTAACTCCCAAAATCTCAGCCACCCAGCCCCGGTGTGCGTGCCACAACAGCCTCAGCCTCCAAAGTCCCAGAGTCACATCAACCAGGCCAGGGTTAGGGTGAAATGTGTACAGCGCACGGACCACTTTAAAGTTGTCACCGTGCACGCACCACTTTCCTGGGCATTTATTCATGCTTCAGCTTCCGAATTCTGAACTCTTCTTCTCTCTTTTCTTCTTCGTACTGAACTTGCCTTCGGGCTCTGGTCAGGATGTTCTTCAGGGTAGCACCTGAGGACTCCCCCACGGGGGGAGAATAGCTTGATCCCCATTTTTTGGAACCGGGGAGACTCTCCCCCTGAACATGTCTCATGGAAGTCTCCCACTGTATCCCTGGTATTACACTACTCCCGGGCGATGCGAACCCTCCTGCTTTTTTTTCATTGTATTCTTGGGCTAGAAGCTTGGGATGCGGAGAAGAAAAGCTATTCTCGGAGGTGATGATGATTATGTTGTTGCTTGGGTCGGAAGACGTGTTCATGATGCCACCAGAGTTATGTTCCATAAGTTCACGCACTCTTATCTTTAGTCCTTCACATACTCGCGAGACGTTTTCGCTCGTGAATAAATGATTTGTGAGGTTGGAAACGTTGTCATTGTCGCTTCGATGATCGTGAGGCAGGTGTTTTGCTCCCCCAGCAACGGTTCTCGACAGGCGACCTACGGAGCATCATGCCGCGGCCACGTCCCTTCAAGTTTACGCACTTTCGTCTTCAGCCATTTGCGAGCTTACGAGAAGTGGTTTGATTGGGATTGCATGTTTGGTGACTTAGAAGCGTTGTCGTCTTTGCTTTGAGGCTCACGAGACAGGTGTTTTGCTTCCCCAGCAACGTTCGTAACGGGACGGCTAGTGATGCAACGACTCTTTCGTGTCACGCTCAGACGTTTTGCCTGCCCACAACAATGCTATTTAGATACATTAAAGTCAGACTGACATCTGTTTGCCTAGCAGGCCGCCCGCGATTCCAAAACTTCACCACCTATTGTGGACAGACTCGTCGCGACGCCGAGACTCACCGCGATTTGAGCTGCTGCTACTACTACCCTTCAACCTTGCAATATTTTCATCAGAGAATCAGTAAGCGAACAGTCGAGGCTACGCAGCGTTGTACCAGCTAACGGAACCTTTTTAGCATAGACGACAAGCAAGGTGTTGCGAACTTGCTCCCGACGCCCTCCTCGAGTTTGATTTTTCTGGCCCGCGAGACGAAAAGACATTTCCCCAGCACCACCGCGTTCACACCGAGAGATTCGCGGGTTTGCCTACATTTAATTCCCCTGCCAATTTAAACCGCCCTCAGGCAACCTCTTTGGCGCGTGTACCAACACACTCCCCTCGAAACCTCGACCTCCTCCAGCCGTTGCGCCTCGGAGTCAACATCCTGACAACACCAAAACGAGTTATGAAAAGACCAGCAAGCCCCCACTATCTATCCCAGAGGAGCTGCTCGCTCTCCAGAATATCAAAAAGAAACATCTCTTTCCGAGATGGCGAGCGAGATTGCGGAAGGCAAAATCTCGTTGTGTAAGATGGAAAGATCAGGCGAGATACCTCAATATAAAAGAACGCTGCTGTATGGTCAAAGGACTCGCTTGCTAATGGCGAGTGACAGACAACAACCTTGGCGAGTTTAAGAAAGATTTTGAAAAGGAATGAGTCAAATATAGGGGAGAACTCAAGGGGTGAGATGAAGACGGTTACCAAGCTATCAAGAGGGGCTCTGGAGCTCAAGAGGAAGGCTAAGGTAGCGTACCATCCAATTGGTGGTTGGTATATACATGAAGATATATGAATCTCCTAAAAAACTTTCAACTTCATTGTTGGGTCAAAAACTTGATGATCCGACGGTTTTCTGAATGGGCGCTGCCAGCATGATGCACGCAAATCCGCAGATCCAAGACAGACACTCGCAAAGAGGACAAAACAAATAACGGAAATATAATCGAAAAGCAAACGTATTTCTTTGACGTGATAACCCCGTCAGTAGGTTAGGTAGGCCGCCTAATATGCAAGAGTATATGCGCCCCAGCCAAATCATTATCTCCTCCTCCTTCTCCTAAAAAACTCAACCGCGTTTGTAATTTGCTGTGTATTCTCACCTCATCACCCTCTTCTACAACAGGACTGAACAGAAGACAGGAGCAGCCCTTCCTTTTACTGGTCGAGCATGTTCGGATCGGCACACGGATCCGCGCCAAACGAGACCCTCACGCCCGCCTCCTCAAACTCCTCGCCCTGGAGGATCTTCATGGCCGAGCTCGCCTGCGGGTTGTACCGCGCAAAGTGCCAGACCATCATGCCCTTGCCCAGAATAAACGACTCCTCGACCTTTTCGGTCTTGAAAAAGAAATTCTCGTTGAAGATCTTTTCGAGGGAAGCCCGATTGACGATGTGGCGGGGCCCGTCGACGCAGACGACGCGCGAATGTACGGTACCCGACCCGGGGATGGTGGGAAACGGGCGACTCAGGTTCCGGTTCCAGGTGACCTTGACGCGGCTGCTGCGGATGAACAGGCCCGGTCCCGCCACTGGGAGATATGAGGAAGAAGATGGAGACGCGGGGACAGCCTCTCGCCACGACGACACCATTGCCGCCTTTGATGGGGGACTCCAGGCGACGTTGTACAGCCTCTCGGCGCCCGCGCGAGTGAACATTACGACCGAGACGGCGGGCATGCGGTGGGAACGGTCCTCGGACCAGACGATGTTGACCGACATGACGCGGCCCGGCTTGTGGACCGCGATAGCCGCGAAGATTTCCGAGACGGAAACGTTCTCGGGCACGCGCTCCAGCCACAGAGCCGTAGACTCGGAAGGCGACAGGTTGATGCTCACCGTCTTGCGCGATACGTTGCCCTTGTAGTTTGGGGAGACGCCGTGCTCGGCCCGCCAGGCTACGTCCCAGTGCGGCATGTTGCGGATCACGCCCGTGATGCAGTCCATGGGTGCGAACCGGACGCGCGCGGCGGGGAGGTCGGAGGGTTTGGGTGGGAGAAGGGGAGCAGCCGGAAGATCTGAGGGCGGCGATGGCGGCAGGGCGGCGATTCCAACTGATGGGGATGGCTTGTCGGGAGTGGGCGAGGACGAGGGCGCTGCTGGTCGCTCGCGCCAGTTCGAGATCATCCGGCCCGTAAGACGAGGGCCAGTCTTTATGCGACCAAGAGGAGAAGGAGTGGTGGGAGAAGGCAGGGAGTCCGCATTGTCGCTCTGGGTGGGAGAAGTGCGTTTCCTCTCGTCCTTAGCACGCCAGGTACCGACTGTTCGAGAACGCAGGGGCTTTTGTGGCGTCAGGTCTGGGTCTTCGATGCTGGGTGGGAGAGGCGGGAGGTGGTCCTCGTCTGCCAGCGGGGGAGAGCTCTCCCTGGAGTATGTCGAGCCCTCGCCAGGTACAGAGTGGTCGGCAAGAGAATGGGGGGAAGTCTCCCTGGAGGAACAGCAATCCATTTTGCTGCTGGGCGATCTCTGGCGAATATGGGGTTGCAGAATAGTGGGCTTTAAGGGCGAGCAAGGAACAGCGGCTAACTCGAATTCAATATCAAAACAAGGGAGAGGCAAAGATACTCTCGTCGCGAAGGAACAGTTCCAACCTGATGCTTTGGAAGTGTGTTTGGCGGTCAGAGTGCCGAGGGTTGTAGAAAAGGTCCGCCAGGCCGGGGAGGAAAGCAGATTGGATGCTAAATAAGAAAGGTGTAACGTTACTAGTAGAGCTGAAATACAGATGTCTAATAATTCACGCGCTGCTTGGTCACAATACTTTCGTTTCCTTTGTCACATGAGCTCGTCGTGCAGTTGCCTTCTATTGTGTGGAGAAGACAAGTTTGGCTATTGTTGATGATAGCTTTGCCCATTTCGCTTAAAATGACAATAGGAGGCTCCTGACAATATAAGCATATCACTTCATTTGCAATAATTTACTTAATCTTTATTGTATCAATCCATAGCGGGGGGATAAAACATATGGGGTTGTTAAAGTTTTCACCTTGAATCGACGAATACAGCTGGTGAAAGGGCGGGTTTCATTAATCGTATTGCAGGTTTCTTGATAGTTGAACTCATGGTTCCGAAAGATTTTGGACAGAAACAACTGTTTATCGTGCCTTGAGTTAGTTCCTCAAGATGACAGACCATAGTCATCTCTCAGGGTGTGCGACCTGCTGTTATCATGACTGTATATCTTCATGTAGCAACGTGTCATCAAGGCTTCCAAGTTTGCCTATAGGCGTGAGTGCTCAGATGTGCGGATTTTGGTGTCGTTAAAAGGTCACGACATGTCTCCTAATGCCCAACCGTAGAGATGACAGGATTTTCGTATACTCTTGCCAGGGGGTTACCATGCATTAAACACTCAGCTAAGAGGCACATCGCGTCGGGAAAATATTCTAATAATTTTCAGAGCCCGCCAAATCCATGCAAAGGCATTTCTATAGTCCGGTACAAAGCACGCCAAAATAGTCGTACAAGCCTTCCCAACGATAGCTGCCGGCGGTCTGAATGCGCTTCAGTTCATTCGCCGCTCAGTTCGTGCCGAGGAACAAGACACGCAGCTCAGTTGCCTGGGTTCTCCTGCCGATCTCCCTGTCCGCTCCAGAAGCTCTTGTCCACCTTGTCATCGCTGGCTGGCTGGGCCTTCCCGTGCTTCTCCTCAAACTCTTTGTTGTGCTGGTCGACCTCGGCCTGTTGCTCCTTGGTGAGCTTCGCGTGTGACCCGGGAACGCTCTGGTTGTGGATCTTGGGTTGGGCAGGAGGCGAATGGGAGCTCTCAAGTGGCTTGCCGCCGCCCGTGCGGCCGCGAGCACCGCCCTCGGACAGCGAATCGGGGACAACGCCGTCGGTTGGGCTCGAGTCCTTTTCGGAAGCTGTGGTGTCCTTGCCGCGTGATCCGCCGCTCTGGGCGCTCGCCTCCTCGGCTGACTTGGGTGATGAAGAGGCATAGGTTCGCGAGAGGGAAACGAAGGCTGCTGGGCGAGCTGTCCCAATTCGGGCGGAAATGGTACTGGGAAATGCCGACGGAGCCCGCAATGGGGATGTCAGTGTCGACAGCGTGCGGGACGAAAAGCGAGACATTGTGGAGGTGTATTTATTGAGCTTAATGAGACAATGTAATTGAATACTCTGCCACTCTTGTCTCTTGTTCTGGCGAAGGTTTTTTTTTTTTTAAAGATGAGGTTCCTTTGACCGGCTATTGGCGACGGGAATGATGGGAGGGGGATCATTTTGTAGCAAGTTCGGCTGGTTCGATGACATCACTAGCACCAGCCACCACAATCGCCGATCAGGGTCTTGTTAGTGCTGAGAGGTTAGGTGACATTCCACAAATTCGCTAAGCCGATTAGGGCCGTGCCTATCTCTTACACATACACACACACACACACGCCCCCGGTGAACAGATCTAATTCCTTCCTCTGCAAGATCCAAAACTCTACGGGACTGTAAATTCTAAGCCGCACTATAACACATATCAACGAACAAGACCGAACTTACCTACCCTTACTTTCACTTATTGCGAGTCATCTTTCTCCAGTACTACTGTTCTCGCCTCGGTCAACACTGCGGGAAAAATCCATCAATATCTCTTTTCACGGCATCTATCTGAAAATCAGCAATAATGGGCTGCAATATGTCTCATGTCACCCTTGAGGCTCTATCCCGCCAAAGGTCAGGCCCCCAAGCATCGGACCAATCAGCGTCGCTCTCAACCGAAAGAGTGGCAAATGGGAACTCGTAGAGATTGTCGTCCCAAACATATGCCGCTGCTTCCATCTCTTTCGTCTGTTTGCAAGTATGTTGTATTAACCAACCAATCATAGCTTCCCCCACCTAGGATTTAGATATGCATCGGGCAAAGACTTTTATGCGGGGGGGACATCGCTGAACGCCCAAGGTGTTTGAACAGATGGCTCGTAAGTATCTCATCTAGGCGTCATCCATTGAACATTAGCCCTCTGACACTACTGGGTATCCAGCTCAGGCAGAGACGGAGGCCTCGGCCGACGTCAAGGATGCCGGCGAACCGGGCCAGCGAGCCCTGGTAAAGGCTTGGAGGATGCATATAATAAATAATTGAACACCTTTGAAAACAAATGAAAGGCGTGATCAAGTTTGTGTCTCGCATTTTCATCTCTTGGTGGCCTCGGACTTAAATATCCGCTGCTAGTGATGCCGTGAACCAAAAATGTTGATGATCCCAACCCCAGGTGGGAATAGCCTGTCTGCAGTGATTACTCTCAGCCACCACAGTCCAATATAACATGAGCAGTGTGCCCACTATACCGCCTATTAACCCCGCATTTTCAGACCTGGTGGCCGGGACTTGAACGATACAGAACCAAAAGTTATAAAGACCTATAAAATCCACCACTATCGTGAACCCTTCAAACTATCCGTCTATTCAAAACTTCATAACAGTGCCTATCTGTAAGGTTACCCTTTGGTCTTCGAGAAACTCAAGTGCCAGCCCCAAAATGACCGCCCTCGGTAACTGGACATTCACCCCCTTCCCCCCCTACCCCCCGACCCTCTTCCCCAACACCGGGTTCTGGAACGCCACCTCCATCGTCCACAACCTAACCTACCAAATCGGCATCTCATGGCCCTTCCAATGGGGTACATCTCCCACCACCATCGAGGTGACCAACAAGACCGCGCTGACAATGTACGTCCTGGACGGCAACGCGATGGGCATGACCGCGGCCGAGGGCTTCAAGCGGCGCCAGCCGGTATCCTTCGGCCAGCCCGACAGCGTGGTCGTCAGCATCGGGTACCCGCTCACTGACCAGGTGTACGACTTTACCAACCGCTTCATCGACTACAAACCCCCTCTCCCCACCCCGGAAAACCAGCAGGGTACGCGCTCCGGTGCGGATGCGTTCATCAACTTCATAAACGGCGCTCTGCGGCCTTTCGTGAGGGAGACGGTGTTTCCCAACGTGGAGTTCACGCGCGACGCGGTGTTTGGGCACTCGTTTGGCGGGCTGTTTGTCGTGTATGCGCTGATTGCGTACCCGGAGATGTTCGATACGTACCTCTCTGCCAGCCCGGCGCTGGAGGTGCAGAATGCGTCCATCTTGGATATGGTGACGGCGCGGTTCGGGGTCGCGGATACCTCTCCGCCAGCGTCGGTTTCTATTATGTCTCGGACGCCGCCTTACAACAACGGCAATGGGGGGTTTAAAGCTTGTTCCAACGCGACGGCAGACATGCATAAGCCTGCGCTGTTCATCAGTTGGGGGAGCCAAGAGCAGTTTCCTACTCGTCGGAGGACGGAGACGCAGCAGGCTTTCCAGACGAGGAAGGATTATTTCCTGCCGCTGAGGATGACTGATCATTGTCATGAGTTGTATGACCGCATCAAAGCAAGTGGGAAGACGAGGGATGTGGTCTTGAAGGAATATGCTGGCCAGGATCATGCTGGGGTTGCGGCTACTGCGATCACGGATGGGATTGATTACTTTGTGGACTGGTAGCTGGGCCGTAATGGTGGGACACCGATGAGTTTGATATTCAAGTTCTGCCAGCAGATAATCATGATATGAAGGCCCTCAAGCTTGCTCCGACCACGTACAAAATGCAACCCCTGCCAGATGACTTCAAACTGACAACCCCGCTAAGACATGTCTGCCTCCTTCCATGGCGTATCAACGATTCTGCGTTCAGTATCGCGGATTCTGTCCATATCGGTCGCCCTGCTGGTAGTCCTGCTGATAGCCTTGGTTCTGCTGGCCCTGCTGGTAGTCTTGCTGGTACCCCTGGTTCTGCTGGTAGTCGCGAGACTGGTTCGACTGGTCCTGCTGAGAGTGATACTGCTGAGGCGGCTGATACTGGTCCTGCCGGTAATCCTGCTGCTGCTGTTGAGGTTGGTCTTCCTCACGCGACTGTCTGCGCTGCGGAGCGGGCACACGCTGGTTTCCGCCACCGAGCTGGATGCTGGAGGCTGGGTCTCCCACGCTCACGCCCTCGTTACCGATATCATCCGGCACAGTAATGTTGACATTCGGCAGATACTTCTGCACCTTCTGCTCCACCATATTTTGCACAAACACCCAGCTCTCGCGCTCAAACTTGCGGTGACCACCGTTCACCACACCCAGGATGCTCTCACGGAGCGTCTCCTGCAACTTACGCACGAGGCCGCGGATCTTGTCGAGCAGCTTGGACTTGATATCGTCTGCGAAACCACGGTTCTGCTGCTGCTGAGCACCACCGGCCTCGCGGTCGAGCTCAGAGTCGAAGGGGTTGCCGCCGAGGATCTTCTCGAGCGGGCGCTGGAATGAGTCGGGCAGCAACTCGAACAGCAGCTTCTCGATGCCACCCAGAATCTTGCGGAATTCGAGACGTACTTCTCTGTGGACTCTGGCAAGACCCTCGCTGAGCTTCTCGCTGATGACCTTGGAGAAGCCAGATCCACCACCGCTGCTGTTGCCATCATCGCGGTTGTCACCACCATCGAGTCCTCTCGAGGACTCTTGGTTGGACTCCCTCTTGTTTCCGAACAAGCCTCCGAAACCTTTGACAAGATCCTTGACCTGGTCTTGAATCTCCCCTTTGAAGCCGTCGCCGAGATCGCGGGTGCTGGTGTTGCCGCGCAGCCATCGCTTGAGGTGATCAAGGGCAATGCGAGTGAACTGCTCAGCAATGGGGGCGTGCTGCTCGCGGAGCTTGGCGCCGACCTGCTCCTTGATCTCGGGGGTGATGAGACGGGCGGTGTCTTCTGGGTTGCGCGAGGCATCCTTGACCGTGTTGCTGATGACTCCAAGCAGGCCATCGAGCTGGAAGCCCTGGCCGCCGCCCTTGTTGTCGTTTAGGTGTTCCTTGGCGACGTTCATGGCAGCCGAGAAAAGGCCCTTGACAAGCTTGGACTTGGAGCCCGAGTCATTGTCGCCGCCGTCTTCAAATCCACGAGACTGGGCCTCGCCGCCCGCACCGTCACGGCCCTCGCTGAGGTTGAAGATGTCGGCCAGATCATCGCCAGCTTCATCAGCCATGTCGGCAAAGTTGCGCGTCAGCTTGGAGATCTCGTCAGCGAATGGCAGCGATACGCCGCCGTAGGAGTCGGGGACATTGTTGTCCAGACCCTTGGCGGTGCCTGCAGGGTTGCTGGTCTTGTCTCTGTTGAAGAGCGAGCGGAAGGCATCGATGACCTGCGACTCCAGGCTGTCGATGGTCTTGCTCTGGAACGATTCGAGCTCGGCCGCGATGCGGGGTTGGATCTGGGGCGCCAGCGAGTCGACATACTCGTCCACCTTCTTGAACAGCGTCTCCGAGAGGCCGCCGGAAGACATGGTTTTACAACGTGCTTATACAAAAAAGGGTTGGTGTTTTGTGTTTTCTGGCAGAAATGACGACAGCAATGCTACAGAGGGGTAGGGGACAGGGAACGCTGGAGATTGGAGAAATCTCTCATGGGGACGGGGAGGGGTTGACGACGGCGGGGTCATTGCCCCGCACTTTCAAGTTTGGAGATCCAATTCTCCAACAAGCGCCCAACGCGTGCGCACGGGCCACTCAACTCAGTCACTCAATCCGATTCAGGGGAACCCTCATGAATTTCGCTATTGCTTTTAATTGTCTTAAAAAGACATGTTATAATGCTTTTTTCAGTCCTTTTACATGAATTGTATTTCATACTCACGGCATTAAAATCTTACCGCCTGAGCTTGCTCTTCGATCCAGCTAGTATTTGTGTATTTTCAAGCCAAGCGACGACATGTGGACACGACCAATCAAGCTCCTGTTCCTCAAACCGAATCACCAAACGTGCCACAAACACGGAACCCCGTTCGCGCCCATTCGTGCCCAATCGCGGGCAATATGGAGCGGTATTTTATTTCTCCTGTCAGGCAACTGCGGTTCCCAGCTGGGCATGATTGTACCTCAAATATCTGGCCCTGTTAATGTTCACTGATTACAGCATCCGCCCACCAACGGGTTATGAGCGCCCAATCTCTTTTTCAAATTTTTGCATTACTGAACCCAGCGCCTGTAAGCTTGATTGATGGCTTTTGAATAGTTTGATATCGAGTGCCCGTTCTGTTTTGTTGACGTGGGACAATCAAATTGGCATGGCTCACAAATGTATTAAATTGGACGGATGTGCTGTTGCAGCATGAAAAAAAGTTGGGCGAAAAGAATGTGAAATAAAGGATTGCTCATTTTCACTCTTATCGACCAGGTCTGTAGATATTTACACACCCCTAGGTATAATGTCATACAATCTCAATAATTTCAAGTACTTGTAGCTTCCAGGGAAGACTTCCATCAGTTGAGACTCAGCAACCTCATTTCAAGCTTTAGACCCTAGAAACGGCCAAACTTTGACGACAAGGATGGCAGACACCAACACTCTCACTGTGTTTCTCACGTGATTGCATATTTTTACTTTCGTAACTTTTTGTTTTTTACTGGTTCTTGATCCTCAGCAGCCGTGCGGATTATTAAGAAGCGTTCTGTGAGGGAATGTGTTGCAATTATGAGGAATATACGTGATTAAGATCAGGGGATATACCACCTCTTCCTTTTCTTTTTTTTTCTTCAAAAGAAAGGGAAAAAAAGACATTCTTATACGTAGGGAAAGTCTCTTGCTTACCTGTTTGGTAGGTATCGGATTGTTGTACTCCGAGTGGTCAAAAATAAGGGCTGCAAATACTGGGTGGTTTGAGTCAGTCATCGTTTGTAGCTACTGAGACGATGTCAAGTGTTTAGTTCACTTCAGTGATTTATATCATGTTATGGTCTTCGGTGAAATTTATTAGTATCAATCGACTTTAAATCCACGAACTGAGGAGAGATTATTCCGTGACCGTTATACTGCGATTTTTTTCACATTGGATGACTTTCAATGAGCGCTAACGTTGCCAAGTCACAGGCGTGAGATGTGAGAGACAACCACTTTCCACCTTCGAAATCATGGTGGAGCAAACCTTCCAGGAGTAGAACCTGAAAATAGCGTCTCTGGGGAATCTGGGACAGCTCCACAGAGGGTGTTCCATTCCAGGCTCACAGCTGAGAAGAGGGCTAGTGTTTCGTGTACTTTATCTGCATGCAAGCATGAACATGAGGGATAAGTTGACAGAGTTCCACTGGAAGTTTGAGGCCAGGAGATGCGGAGGTGCGCATGTTTGGAGGGAGCTGGCCATGTCTTGGGAGACTGGACTTGAAGTGGTTCCCAACGCGCAGCTAGACGCAGAGCGGCCAAGCGTTTGGCTGGTTTTGGCGTCACGGGAGCGTTGAGAGGCGCATGTGCCACGGCGGAGAGTCTAGGCCGGGCCTGGACTCTGAACCAGGCCCCCAAGCGCCTGCCAGCCAAGGTAGGGCTGTGGCGCTCGCTCCAATCTCTGCGCGGCTCGCTTATTAGAGACTTGGCGAAATGCCCTTAGCTTGGGTTTTGAGTTGTTGCAGGGATGCTTGTTCAGCGGAGCACGACAGACTGCTGGGACTTGAGCATTTCGAGTTGATCCTGAACGAGAGAAAACACGAATTCTATACTGACATTTCCAACGCAATCTAGACTGCTGCCAAAAGATTGCTGAGTCGCTTTTTCTCGACGCTGACAACAAAACGACCTCCCCCAAAGTCCCGCCCTCGGGTCCTTTTGAGACAGGGGGTCCGGGACATCCAGCTTGGCATCTGCTTGGCAGTTGGATCTATCGTCAAGCTAATCTCGAATGCGTCCGTAGCGCTTCAGCCCCTTCTGGGACACTCCAGGGGGCAGTATTGACATTTCCTTCATAATGCAGTTCCTCGGGTCCTCGTTCTTCGTCGCGATGTTTTCGAGCTTTGGAACACTCGTTGTGCTGTACCGGTCGAGAGGACAAGGGCAAAAATGTCAACAGCAACCAGCGTCAGTGCCAATGGCACTACGCCAGTGACCCCAACCATCTCATCGCCGCCCACGTCAACAGCAACTATCTACGCGATACCCATTCCGAGTCTGGGGCACATCATAGGCGTTGGCATCTCCTTCACGCCTCTCGTGCTCGCCATCGTCGTCGCCGTCGTCGGCGGGCTATGGTGGAGGCATCGACGGCCGACGGGGGTCGGCGGTCTGCAATACTTCAAGCCGGCCGTCTTGCGATCGTCTTCCCTCATCATTCTGGCTGGTGTGGTCCTGACCTGTATCCCCCTGCTCGAACTTAGCCGTCTGGCTCTCCCTTCCTCGGATGCCAGTAGCACGCCGAGCACGCTCGACGCTTTTCTGGGGAATCTCTCCAACGTCGCACGGGCTCCGAGTCGAAACATTTCCGAGGTCTCCATCAGTCTTAACGATGATGGCAGTATGAACGGCCCCCCGCCCAACGTCACGGCCTACTGCGATCCTCCCGGAAACATCACGACGGCTACCAGCATCACCGAGTCAGTTGCTCAGGAGTCCTGACCTTCAACTCTTCGTCTGCTAATCTGTTTCCGTCGGATAGGATCGCGAATAAGACGGTTACGATGCTCATCAGCGCTGAGAACATCTACGGGGGCTGCACACCCTCGGGCGTCGAGAGCTACCCATCCGCCGCACCTAGAGAATGGTGGCTGCAACTCGGCACCACCTATATCACCGAGGCAGCGGTCGAGGATCCAGCACCTCCCACGCCAACCCCCGACAATCCTGGCCTCGTCCCGGACCCAAAGCCGGTGGCCGTCCCGAATCCCGTCGTCGGGCAGCCAACTCCGGCGCCTAACCCAGTCCAGCCAGGAGGTGGGAATACCAATCCGACACCCAGCCCAAATGCCGGTCCCGCAAACCCCGAGACTCCCAATACAAACCCCACCACGGCGGCGGTTGCAGCCAAGCCAGATGCCGTGGCACCTGAGGGCGAGGTTATTGTGACTGTTATCGTCGAAGACACACCGTCGGCACCGACGGGCTCTGGGAACACTGGGAACACTGGGAACACTGGGAACACTGGGAACAGTGGGAACAGCGGTGGCAACAATAACGGGACAAGCTCCAGTACAAACGGCGCCGGCTCGGTAAAGTTGGTAGTCAACCGCTACAAAATAACTGCAGTCGACTACTTCATCGCACGACAGCTGCCCCTCCTGCTTGCCGCGCTTTTCGTGGTCCCCTGGAAGCTAGTACACCACGGAGTGCTCACGATGGAGCCTTTCCACCGCATGACGACAGCGGGTGGACTGGACGTGGCGACAGCCGTGCGGCTCAGCCAAGTCGGGATCATGGCCCCTATCATGGCTGTATGGCACAGCGACTGGACCATCGCGCTCAGCTCCATCCTGGAGTACGCCTCGCTTCTCGTAGCTCCGCTGGCGTCTGAGTTCATCACCATGAGGTTGCTTAACGACAAAAACCAAGATTGCCCAGGTGGCAGGCCAACCCAGGGGTGCACGCCCAAGGTACAGGTCGTACCCAGCGTCATGCGAGCTCTGCAGGCGGTGCTCATCTTCATGGCTCTCGGGATCCTCGTTCTGATCTTTGTTCTCCGTCGCCGGATCAGCGGCGTCTTTGCAGACCCAAGAAGCATCCTGGGCCTCGCTTCGCACTTGCGCAGCTCGCACACCGGCTACACGCTGTCTCAGGCGACCGCCGGCCACGCTGAAATCACAAAGAAGACGCTCGACGGCATGGTCATCAAGCTCGACTCTCTCCCGGTCGATCACCACACACAGACGCCCGAGTACGGCATTGTCATCGTCAATCCGCCTTACTACACTCCAGTGCCCGAGCATCCCGAAGGCGGCCTCCAGGCGCGCATGCTGCCTTGGAAGCAAAAGCTGAACCAGTTTCTGGCCTTTGTCAAGCTGTACGTCATGCTGTTCGGCCTCATCGGCTTCTTGGCTGGACTCATCGTCCTGCTCGTTTACTACGAGAAAGACGAGAGCGCTTCCGCCTTCCAAGAATTCATGGCAAGCGAGTCGTTTGGCCCCCGCTTCTTGTTTACTGTTTTTGGCGTGATTGTTTCGCTCGGATTTGACAAGGTGTTTGAAAGTAGGCCATCTCCCCCTCTACGCTCAGAAAGAATTATGTTAACCCTTTTCTCCCTCAGCCGCGCTCCTTCTTCTCCCTCTCCACGGCCTCACATGGGGCCAGCCGACCGCCGAAGACTCGGTCCTGACGCCCTACACGATGAGCCCTTACACCTGCTTCTTCTGGAGCCTACGACGCGGCCACTTGCTGCTAGCATCTGTCTCGATTCTCTCCGTTCTTTCCGACTTCCTCCCGCTGCTGTTCGCCAATATCCCGTTCAATCGGTTAACAACCTGGGAGACGCACAGAGTCTCACTGTTCATAGCCCTCGGCATCATGGCGCTCATGCTGCTGTGTCTCGTGTTCGTGGTCTTCCTATTGATCGTGCGCGTGCCCAAGCTGGGCAGCGAGTGGAAGCTCATGGTGCAGACGCCCTTCCTGGCATGTCTCGTGCTGGCGGCCAACTCGCCAGCCTTGGTGGGGCAGCTGTATGGGTTTTCGAGTATGAATACAAAGGACCGGGATAGGCATGTCAAGGAGCTGGGACTGCGGCTTCATCTCGGGGAGGAAACGGGAAGCAATAATGGTAAAGGGGCGCTGCCGGCGAGAGGAGTGATCCATGTCGTGGCATAAGTAAAGCATTTTTGGGGGGACAGCAATACATTTTGGTTTATAGTCTTTAGTCTCTAGTTACACTTTCCTTCAACTTAAAGATGCTCGATTTCGAGCAAATAACAGGGGTTCTATGCCTACCTACCTACGCAGTGCGAAGCTTCAGTACCACCCCCACTCTTGGTCCTCTTGCTATCCTGCCAACTCCCTCAGATGGCCCCCACCGACCACAGAGCTCCTCGGTTCACCCGAAAGGTCTTTCCCGACTCTCGTATTCGGCCCGCGGTTGTAGGATTCATGAGTTGGCTGCCCGGTGAATGAGGTGCATCCGATGGCTGAAGTGGGCGCCACTCAAAAGCTTGATAATGACGGGAGTTGTTACTGCTTTCGGAAATTCTGCAAGTACACGATAATCACCCCTTCTTAGCGATTCGCTCGCTTCCAAAATCCAGGCAGGGACTTGGCAGAAAGGATCAGCGACCCCTTATCGGGTTGCTCAACTTTCGAAATGAGGGGTTCCGGTGTGACTGTGTGTCGAACCTTGCCCCCTACCTATGTTGAACCGCAGTGATAATTACCCCACTTGTTCGCTCTTCACCACCCACCAACGTCATATGAGGCCCCATTTATTCTTATCCAGTTGATCATCGACACTAAACTTGAATACCTACATCATCTCTCAAGCTTCCTGGCATCATGGCCTCTGACCTCCCGCACCAGCTCGCTGGCACAAATAGGACTCTCACGGCACAGTGTCATTGCAAGTCGGTGCACTTCACCATAACGGTGCCGACGTCTTCGCTGCCCCTTCCCGTCCACCTCTGCCACTGCCACATCTGCCGCCAGACCCACGGCACGCTCGCCAGCTTCCACGCGCCGCTCCCCAAGGACATTGGGCCCGATTTTATCGCGCCGTCCTCGCTCTCGTCCTCCCTAACCAGCTACATCCACGGGCCCCAAGCCGCCGGCGAGCGCTTCTTCTGCACCACGTGCGGGTGCCACATCGGCGATCGCGACGTCACACCCGACCCAGAGACCGGTAATCGCGAGTGGCGCGTCGCGTCCTCCATCTTCGCCCAGCACGGCGAGGACCTCTTCCAGATCCGCAGCCATGTCTTCACCAGCGGGCACGGCACAGGAGAAGGCATGTGGGACTGGCTTCCCAAACTCGGCGACCGCCCCTTGAAAATCTGGAACCCCGAGCCAGGCAACAAGACCTTCCCCATCCCGCCGCCCGATCCCCCCAAACAGGAATTCGACGCGCACACCGGCAAGGAAGTCCTCCGCGCCGAATGCCACTGCGGCGGATTTAGCATCACGTTCCCTAGGCCCAACGACGTCCCCGGTCTGGCGGAGGACGAATGGGCGTCCACGTACGTCAGCAAGACCGACCCCAATAAATGGGTTGCCGTGCCCGACGCGTGCAACGACTGCCGGGTCATGAACGGCGCGCATGTCATCGCCTGGATGTTTGTGCCTCTCACTTCGATTTCGCCTCCCCTGCCAAAAGATTTCAAGTTTGGCACGCTGACGCCGTACGTCTCATCGCCGGGCGTGCGGAGGGCGTTCTGCGGCGTTTGTGGAGCAACGGTGTTTTACAGTAGTGAGCACAAGGCGCGTACAGCGGAGAATGACGGGAGGAAGATTGTTGATATTGCGGTCGGCTTGCTCAGGGCACCTGAGGGTATCTTGGCGGAGAAGTGGCTTACGTGGAGGAGCTCGAAGGTCGGGTTTCTCGACTGCGGGATGGAGTACGATCCGCTGTTTGCCGTGTCGCTGGACAAGGGCACGCAGGAGTGGGCCACGAAGAAGTTTGGCCAGCCGGTCGAGTTTGATATTCCGGGGTGAGTATATTGTATCCAGTTGTCCTTCGATATGGGATAGCATACTAACATGAGCTCCCAGAGGCCCGCCGGGTTTCGAAGGCTTGCCTTAGACAGAGGCCTGCAGTTTGAAGCTTTAGGCAATTCTTTTGGTTGAGGACGAATCAGCCCTGTTCGAATAGCAGTTTTGATTTCTTTTCCGTTTTTGATGATTTCTTATTCTCAGTGTTTCGGAGCGCTTAAATCACCAGGATCTGTGGATGGCAAGACCTATAGAATACACTGCAGCTCTCAAAGAGAAGGCTTAGGTGCTACTACCCATTTCCCTTTAGGCGGACACGTTAGACTGGTCATCTTACCAAGGCGACGTATCTGCCTGTTTATTATTTTCTCTTCTTCATTTTATTTAGCGTGCTGGGAACTGAAACCCCGATCGAGCATTGAGGATTTCTGAGCTTTCCAGACTCCCTGCAGTCTGGGCATGTTGCGTGCCGCTAATGGGACGCTGCGAGTGCCTCCGCTCCGTTTCGATTTTATGGACATTGTAACCATATACACAGTTGGCCCTTGGAACACGCGAAGAATACATGAATAAAATATATAATATAATCGCTGGATTCGAGGGGTTACAAAATAGCTTGAAAAAGTGCTCATGTGTGATGAGTCCTGAAGTTTACCACTCATCCCAGAATTTTTTTCAAGAGATACACCCCTGGCTGAGTGAACTGAACAGGGAACGGAGCAGTCACTGGTCAGCTTCATTGTAGATGTGGCAACAATATTGGAAGTGAGGGAGGATGAAGGAATTCAAAAACAGTAGGCCAAGATACTGGAAGATCTGTGTCTCGCTGCCGAGGACAGATAAATTGCGGATCACATGGTATAAAAACAAGAAGGAAAAAAACAAAAGAAAAAGAGCTGAAGGCAGAGATTTGATTCGAACCAATGACCTAGCCCAAAAAAGAAAGGACGTGCCGTCATTGTCCGAGAACAGCGATTATACCGCCCGAAACATTGCCGCACGGTATAATCATTGCGCCACTGTGCCACTTAGGTGTTTGCACATCGGACTAGGCAGGGATGACTGGTGGGGCGGGATTTCAGATCTATATACCCTCCTCCTCTAGAGATGAGATGGCAGTGCGGGCGTGTAGGTGTGGACGGGAGAGCATGAGTGGGACCCAAGTGTTGGCGCCTGACCCAGTTTACACTGCCACTTAGATTGTGTTATTATGAGAGCGGTTCAGGAATCTGGATTCTTGAACCCATCGTAGTGCTCTCTTCCGATGGAAGGAGTTTTGGGAGATGGTTTCATAATGGCTTGCTCCCGGGATCATTCTTTCTCTTCTTACCCAACCAGTAGCTTCAATGTATTTTCTTCTTCGCTCTTCAGATTTGATGTTCGACAACCTATTGGTAGTTTTTTTTGAAGTCATTTCGGTAAACGATAAACAGCTGCTGTTCATCTTGGCCCCGAATACTGGTCATGATGGCAGCCGTGGGGTCTCAGACCAGCCCAAAATATGGATTTCTCAACAGGCCGTGCCACGAAAGCAAGCGCCCGAGAAGCCCATCGCCGAGAGCCTTTTGAACCCTTCAATAGAATGTATTCTTTGCCAGTGGCCCAAGATTTTTCTCAACCACCTGGCCAAATATTACAATCAGTACCCCTTTGGAACTCACGATATCGAGCAGTAACCCTGACAACCGATAGATCACCGATCTGGAGTGATATTGTTCTATCTAAATACACAACTTTATATTAACCCGCCCACCATTCCCCCCTCTGGAAGCACCTTTCTCTCTCTCAGAAACTCATCTAGGACAAGATATCGGACGCAGTGCAGCAGGTAAGGCCACGCGTCCCCGCAGAAATTTAGCTCCGCCTACTAGTTGGCGCACAGCCCGGAGACCGCAAGTGTCCCTCAGCCCAGAGGAGGACCGGCGGCCAGCAATGTAGAGCTCTTTGGCTGTGTGCCATTCGCAGGCGGTGCCGAAATCTCCGCCATAGTCAACGCGACCTTGTCCCGCCGCGCTGCGTCCAATACCTCGTCCTAGATGAGTCTCGATGCGCGAGAGGGAGAAGGCGACACCGCTTCCAGAGGCTACCCTAGGCAAAGGTATGCCATCCTCGGGCAGATACGAGGAATGGCGAGTTATTGCAGCCTGTGAGGACCTGCGTGAAGGTGCTGCTCCTGCATTGCTTGGACTTCGGACTTCTTGTTGTTGCACCGAAGGAATTTCCGTCGACTCGAAGAATGTCCGGGGTCCGTGTCCCTTGTCTAGGTTTTAGGACCCAGCTGCTTTAACCTTCCCCTTGGGTCCTATTTCCGTGTCATTTCAGTTATCGTCACCGACAAGGAATCAAATTGGGAACGTTCAACGTTCTGTACGTACCGACATACTCCGAATTGGCTTTTTGTGGTATCGAGACCAAAGAGTTTGTTTGAGTCAGCTGCTTGATGGTTGTAGGGTGTGATACATCCTGGGCCCTCACTTCATACATGGGCTTGTTGAGGTTGTCTCCGCGTATGCAACTCTTGATGCTGAGACTCATTCCGCTTGGCGCAGAGACACTGCAAGGGCGAGGATAAGAGTGGCAGGCAATCGGCTTGAAGCCTTGGACTTGGACGAGATGTGTATCGCAAGAGCAAGGCTGAGGACCATAGGCATAGTCGCGAGTCTTGTTGAGATAGGTGTGGATTCGCCTGGCAGACAACGAGACGAGATCGAGGGGCAGACAACCATTGTTGGCTTGTTGTTTTGCTCTCATGCGACTTCTGGACAAAAGACCTTAAACAGTTGCAACACCGAAGATTGGCGTGTTGGCGCCACGTTCGAGTTTAGGCTTGAGCATCGCGTTTAAGGTCTCATGGGGATGGCAAATCGGCTCGAGTCTAACGCTGCCGGCCATGGTCCTCATCTCACGCGCCGGAAGGCAAAACCATTGCATCGTGGACAGGGAAGTCTGCAATTGAAAGTCAGCGGGTGTAAGATCAACGGTGATGGCGCGGAGGAAGCTTAGCGTACGTACCTCTAGGCTGACTGTTGTGACTGAGTTGGTCACTTTGACCAGGCTAAGGAATCAAGAGCGGCGAAAGGCAGCGCGTCGTTGAGGCCGAGACTGGCTTGAACAGTTAGCACTTGTGCGAAGAGTATGATCCCTGTGTGCGAGTTCGATCGAAAGCCGACGAGGGGCAGATTGGATTTGGCCTCGCAAGAAGAGAACGTTTTCATTTGACGATGATGATGAGAAAAGGCTAAGGATTTTGGCTAGGGAGGAGGTGGCAGGGACTTCTAGGCCTCAATGAAGTGTGTGAGAGAACAAAGGAGGCGGCATTCAACAGAAGGCAGAGAACAAGGGCAGGTGGGTGCTCAGCAAAGGCCGTCCGCCGCAATTTTCAACAAACCGACTAGAAGTAGACAGCCGAAACTGCTTGAGCCACACCACCCCTCCAACCTTCCATGCCTGCCCACCCAGCTTTCTCTGCGAAAGACATCAGTCATCACTATCGAGCTGTGTCTGACCTTGTGGATGCCGGTTTCGGGTCGGCCAATACAGGAAGAAACTCCCTCGCATTCCTTTTCGGCAGATCGGAGAATCGCAAGACGAGCAGGGAGAATATGCCATCCATTCCTCCGGGGTAGACTGGGCCCTACATGAAAAACTCACCAAGCAGAGCTGGAGAGACACTCTTATTCCCAGGGAAGCCAAGTACTGGTCTGAACTAGGAATGTCAAAGCCTGTCTATATCTGGGCGTTGCACAAGCAACTGGAGAAGTTGCTTGAATCATCTCAGCTTCAAGACGAGGCGGCATCTGAGTCACAGAAGGACTAGGCGGCATTCATTAATGCGGCCTTGGAGACGAAGGCATAGGAGCCCAGAGGGCGACGCACAGAAAAGTCGGTGGAGGTGTCGAGTTCAGTCGATCATGCCCAGCTGCAAAGTCGTCGACCGCCCGAATTGTAGTGATCACCTACAGGTCAGCTCCTCCCGACCGAGCAAAATCAAGTCTAACACGGCATGTTTGCGGACTCGTTTGGACCATTTTTACCCTCTGTCGAGTCAACCGCGCCTTGTGGCCGGCGCTCGCCCCCTACACTTTCTCATTCATTGCGGCCGCAAGCCTGCCCGAGCCTTTCTCTCAAAGCTCCTGTCGGGCTGGCTTTGGTACTTAGGGCGGATCTGAGCACTGTGTCGCTCTCGCTGCCGCTTCTCGATGTTCATATCTTGTTCAGCTTCCCCGTCATGCACGATTACGCGCAAGAACGCCAGATATCCGAACTTTTAGACATTGCGATGGAGCTTGAATCCTATCCCTTTCCGCCTCCTCCTCGGACTTGCTGCCGCTATATCACAGCTGTTATTATCATGCCGTTCAGTTATTACCTGTATCAGCCTCAGTCCATGGATGCACGAGAAGCTTCGGGCATCCGAGTGTTCCTCGAGTCGCCGGCCTTCGTTTTCTCAGCTTTCCTGTCGCCCTGTCGCAAAGCTTGAAAGCAGAAAGTGGCACGACTACGGATGTTCTGCTGCTCCCAATATTCAAATGTCACCCCTCCTTTACATTCGAGCTTGGGCACTCGAGAGTGACCGGGGCAGGTGGATAGTCCCAATCTCGCGCAAACACTTGAAAAAACAAACTCTTTGGATTGCCAGCAGTCATATTAGCAACATCCTCAAAATCAAGCTTCTTTTTGCTGGTCTACGATGGCGCTTCCATCGTCGTAACTTTAATTGATCCAAATAGTCTCCCGCTAATGATTGGGCCTCGTCGTAAGGTGGTTTTCTCAGCTCGCAAGCCCTACTCCAGTCGGCGATGGCGCTCCGAGTTGGCATGGTGGTTCCCTTGGCCCAAAAAGCTACATTTAACCGACACCAGATCTTGGTCACCTCAGTTCTCCTACCCCGGAAGGCCAGCTCTGCCGAGGATGGCTACCCCCTCGTGGGGTAGCTTAGGCGAGCACGCCTCGGGCTGGAGGGGAGCGCCAGCGCAGCCGATCACGGGCTTCCCGCCCTGTATAGGGATGGTTCTTAGCCCTAGGCCAGCAGCACCCCCAGTCTCTGGGGAGGCGCGCCTCGCATCGGGGACGACGGCGACGAAGATTTTTAATTTGTGATAAGGTCCGGGTGGCCCAGGGTGGACGTCGAGGAGGGGGGCCAGCTGGTGCCCAGACGGTATCCGGCAAGACTGGAGGCTTCCTGTTTCCCATCCCCTCCCAAGGGTTTACCCACGTTCCTGCACCCAGCCGACCCAGGGTGGCTACGGACGTCAGCGTAAGGCTTACTACACTTCGCTTATTCTGGCTCCCACTCGCGAGCTGGTTTCGCAGATTCATGACGAGGCACGAGGGGGCGGCCCTCTTCGCGTTACCCCGTACCGACCTTGGATTCGCCCCTGCCGTAATCTATGGTGGTGCGATAAGCCCGCTATAACTACCTGGGGCTTACCCTTACGCTGTGTACGGGGCACCGAATGGCCAATCCCGACTGCGGAGTCGAGCATCCATATTTTGTATTATTAATAAAAGATCGCAAACCCCAATGTCGTCCTCCTCGTGTGATGTGCATAATGTCAGTGTCTTTTGCCAATCACGAGTGGTACTGGTGAACTGGTGTTGTCTTATGGCGACGGGCATCGGGCAAGTGCCTTAAAACTTTGAGTGTCTGAATTCGACTTGGGGGCTATATCATATATGCTTGAGATATATAATCTCTAAAAGGGGTGACTTATTTGCGACTAGTAGTAACTTGACCTTCCAAGAGGCCGTCGTTGTGTAAGCTCGAGAAATCCCGAGAAGAGACTCATTTTGATATCTTATTCAAGACCTCCGACAGCCACTCCCCAACGATGCTGATCAACTTATCCGCCTTGATCCTGGCGTCAGCCATACACTCCGGGTCTTTAACCATGACATCGATCTCGTGATCAAACCCATGCACCGTGTCCGGCACCAACAGCCAGCGATACCGTCCACTGTCGACACGGTCCTCGAAAGAGAACCTCTCATCCCCTTCTAGAATCAGCTCACCCTTGCCCGCGACCACCTCCTGGCAGCCCACCGCCTCGGTCACCTCGGGGACCGGCCTGTCCGCCAGCTTACACGCCATCCGCCACGCCTCCCCGGCAAGCATATCCATCTCGCAGCCAACGATAAACACATTTCCCGGCAACCTCTCGCGGGGAACAAAGTACGGGCTCAGCAGCGGATCATCCAGCCGCTGGCCGGCCGTCACATACGCCCAGCTGAACAGCGGCACCATCCCCATCAGGTAATCCCTCGGACCCGCGCGGTGCCCGCCCAGCTCAGGCTTGTACCTGCGCGTGCGCGCCTTTAGCTCGTTCGAGCTGACCCAGTCGGCTACCGGGTAGATGGGCACGAGGGCGTGCACGCGCGCGCGGACGGAATCGAGCTGCGCGGCCGACAGGCAGAGACCTCCGCCGGCGGACCAGCCCGCCATGCCGACGCGGGAAATATCCATGAAGGGCAGGAGGGATGGGTCCGACAGCACGCAGCCTACCAGAGCTTCGATGTCGTACACTGCGCATGGGAAGCGAGACACGGGACCCTTGGAGTAGTTTAGCGCGACGACGAGGAAGTTGTGCCGCGACGCGAAGGCTGCGTTCCAAGGGTCGTCGTCGACCGGGCTGCCGAGGAGGAAGCCGCCGCCGTGGATGGTTAGTAGGACGGGGAGCTTGATTCCGGAGTTGACGTCGTAGGAGCGTGGGAGGAAGATCCTGGGAAAGGGAGAGATTGTGGTCAGCGGCTGCTTCCTGGCGATCAAGGATTGTAGTGACTTACCGAATGGGCAGCGACTTCTTCGTGGGATAACTCTTGATGATGAAGGGACGATTGGAGGCTGCTAGCTTCGGATTGAAGAGGGCCGTCGACGTCGTCTTGAGGAACATTAATGGTGGCATTACGATTCTGATCAGGAACGCGATCGTCGCAAACTTGAGCCGTTGCCAGAACGGTACCGCTTGCACCGTCCTGCTGATGTCATATTCGTCATTTCTCTGCAGCGCTGCAGCGGCAACATACTGGACTGAGCCGGGCATGTTTGGTGGTTCGTCTGGGATGTCGTTGGAATTGTCATTGGGAATTTCGGTCTAGCATGACGCGTTCATGGATCGCTGGGGGTGGGTCGAAAACGGTTATTAATAGGGGGGCTAGCCCACTCGGGTTACACTGTAAATAGGTGCATGGGTATAGCAGTCGCTCTAAGAGGTTTCGGCGTAGCAGCACCGGGGCAACTAACAACGAAAGATTAGCGGACGTTACCGTAACATTGGGTAGGAAGAACTGAAATATGATATGTAGGTAGAGGAGCACAGAATGCGATGGCTGGGTTTGTTGGTTCGGGGTGGTGAGATGCTCAACAGTACTCTGGGGCGTCCGTGCAGCCCAAAGTCCGAAGTTGTTTCCGGGACGCGGTTTTCCTCTGAGGCGGCATTCCTCCGGCGCTGTTTTTGCCTGACAGATCTTTGAGCTCACGTGAACAGGCACCGGGACCGCACATGTTACCTACATCCAAAGTTAAGCGCACATATTGAGGTCATCTTAGTCAAGAGAGGGTTACGGTAATTTACTCATTCGCCAGTTCGACGAGTGAGTCAGACAGCATGGGCAGCTAACTTGTTGGCTTCAGGAGAGGTGAAATACAAACAAGTTGTGGTTTGAGTCAGAATAGGTCAAGGGTTTTCACTTAGCTTGATAATAAACAAAATTTTACGTCAGATGATCTCTAGGTTTGCATATCAATGCCGTGATAAGGCAACAATCCGTATCTGGTTTCCTTTTTCACTTTACTTCGAGATGCAAAAATGCCCTGTGACTAAGGTCCAAAAGTTAATCTGTTAAGTCTATTAACCTTTAACCAAGTGAAACTCCATACTGAGGCGGGACATATATAAACTCGTCACAATTGAACTCGAAGCTTACGATGAAGCATCTAGAACTCATAAAAACATGTCAATGTAGTCGGCTATTCAGTTTTTCGTTACCGATAGCTTTAGCTGGAACCATGTTGGTAGCTTCACCTGGGAGTTTCACCCTTTCACCTGGCACCTTCACCTTGAGATTCACGTACCAAACACTCACTGAGTCACTTTAAGTGTTTCATTCCCATATATTAGCAGTGAAACAAGCACCGCAGTCCGCCTATAAATAGTTTGGCGTCGCGTCCGTTTACGACGTCGTCCTCGCTCAACGCAACACCAAGGGGAATTGCTGGACCTTCCAACTACATTAATTCTCCCTTCGACGCCAAGACCTCTATAGGAAGCCACCGTACCCTCCATCGCTTTTCGTACAATTTCCATTTACGATCTGCACAGGCTCGACGACTTCCAAGGCCAAACGAGCAGCGCACCACGATGCCCCTCATTCTGACCGCGCTTAACGGAACCTTGAGCAACAACACGCTGACGGATTACATCAACGTCTGCCACGACATTCTATCGCTCCTGACGAACCTCTTTTATGTGCGTCTCTTCATCAACGTCGTCCGCCACCTCCTGTCCGACGAGAGGGTTCGAAAGCTGCCGATGCTTTACGACCTCTACCAGCGGGTCTGGCACATCGTTCTCTTCCTCGAGGTCCTGTTCCTCAACATGGGATTTCTGTGAGCATACGGTTTCAACATGCTCATCGCTCTAGTTCTGGCTGTCATGATCGATCGACTATAACGCCGAGAGCTGGACGACCTCGAACTTCGTTTGGCATTTTTTTGTCATTCAGACAGTGATCTTTGGGAGCAAGAAGCTTCTCGAGCTGTTCAACGATGATGGCGATAACAAAGGAGATTTAAAGTAAGTCGGTTCTTCTCCGAAGAGCCCCTATTAAAATATCTGATGCTAATGTGCCATTCTAGGAAGTAAATCACACGGTCTACACCAGAGTGTTGATGTAAGCTTGCACACGTGCAGACGTCTTCCGCACACTGGTGAAGACATACACTCCCACCGACACAAAATTCCAACAGAAGTCTCCTATTTTTCCTCGAGAACTGGCCTCTTTGAAGAGATTGTACGAAGGGAGTCTCTTACCTTCCCCTGTCAATGGCAGCAACCCCCCCCCCCCCCCCCCTCATCACCGTCCATAATAATAAATAATGAAGGACGAGGTATACATATAGCTTTGGTAAGGTAGGCAAAATCCTTGCGCTTTTCTGGCTGGTTTCTAACGACGACAGACGCAACGCGTTAGGTTAGCACGGCGGGGGAGTTAGATGATGTCTGGAGACTATTGAGGGACATTTCTTAGGTTTTAGACAGATTTTAGCATAAATGTAACATAACAGCATATAGCTGTTTTGTTTAGCACAAATGACAGCCTTCTAATCCCAGTACTGTTTAGAAGTGACCTGTGAGAATGGAGGGGGCGTGGTGGGGAACGCAACGCGCGCAACATGCAGTCTTTTCCTCCACATCCACAGCGGAAATCACTGAGGCCTCTAGCTCTCAATTTCGCAAGCATTTATTTCTCTTCTTTATCATCATGCGCGCGCGCCTTCATTTCCCGAGCTGCGCGATACGCACGCGTCGGAGGTCCTAGCAAAAACGACGCCGTCTCTGGTTACCCCGCTATCTGACCGCCACTGAAATTTTGGTGCGTCGGTGATAACGCAGAATCCACTGCGGCAATTGAGCCTCGCCCCTCCCCCACCCACCATCCTCCAACTGCACAAGCCAAGACGTCAAAACCAGCAGAGCTCGTCAGCTACCACAACTCTTCTGCCCACAAAACGCGATCCCTTTTCGCAGCCGGCATCCGTTGAAGAAGCACTGCCCATCATGCGCACAACCAAAGCAAACTGCTATAGAGGTGAGCGCCACACGTTGCCAAAGCCCACACAGCAGATGCATTTCTTCCAGAGGCGAGCGCGACCAAGGTGACCCGGTTCCGCACCAATGTAAGTTTATCTCCTATTCCCCATCTCCATAGCGCACCACACCCTCTTCATGATGAGATACTTGTATCGTCATCCTTAGGCGGAAATCCACCGCCGAGGAGATAGAATTTGTCAAGGATCTCCGTTGAGCCGGAATATGTCGACTCATAATCTTCTTTTTGATCAGTCCTTCCTTCTCTCGCACATCGCTTGCCTGCTTTTGGATCTTAAACACTGCTGACCAGCTGTCAGGCTTCGCACAAAAGTCCCCTTAGGTAATTGGCATGTGGGGGCATCGCCGGCCCCTCTGCCATTCACCCCGCTGTGGGATCCCCGATGCGAACCATCATCTCTCCCCGGACCCCATCCGCCCTTCTAAGACCGGGACTTGGTCAAGAGAGCGGTACACATCTGCGGCATTGGCGATGTCAAGGAGGCCGTCAAGTCTATGCAAAGTCGGCCCCGAGGAACATATGATGAGTCTTCAGGGCAACTTACCCTTAAGATGTCTGGATGTTCGATGACACCTTGCACCTTCTCAACGAGGATGAAAATTCCGAGGAAACCAATCTCAAACTTCAGTCTGAGTGGTTCTCGGATGGGGTCATCATGACACGTTGGTATCGTCCATCTCCATTCCATCTGGTCACTCGATCCCGGAACTCCTTGGCACAAAATCATTGGCGCTTCAGAGACAGAGTTCAACGACGCAAGAAGCGTACCGTTTCCAGTGAAAACCGCCTTGCTGCCGAGAGCGCGAAGTCCGGCCTGCAGATCGCACTGAGACCATGAAGCTTCTTAAGTCGTAGCTCATCGCTACTCAGAGCCTACTCCTCCATTTCCCTCACTTACAGGACCTTCGGGTAAGTTCAAAAAATATGTATACGGTCCACCTACCGTGTAAGTTGGAGTGATGGCGCTTCAAGAACACGCACCATCAATCCAATGCTGAACCGGTACCATATCATCCAGCCGATCCAACAAGCCAGCCCACCAAGATCTCTTGACAATCACACACGCATGGAATTATAGCAACATCATATCCATACAAGCTGATCGGTGCCTTGCCAAGGAACTCTCATAACTGCTTCAGCACTGTGTCATCCAACACCTGCAGCTTTGGGTACCATTGTCCCAAATATTCATGAGTTTTCAAGTCGCTTCTCTTTCGGGGTTTGTCTGGCTTCGCTCGTCGCCTCTGCCCGATCGGCCTGAGCATGCCGTAAAGCTGCTTCGTGTGTCACGGCGGATGTGACGAGGCTTATACTACACTCATCGACCCGGCCTGAGCACGCCCAGAACTGCTTCGTGTGGCACAACGGATGTGGCCAGGTTTATACTCTTCAACCCGGCCTGAGCACGCCGTAAATCTGCTTCGTATGTTACGACGGACGTGAAGAGGTTTTCAGTGCAATGAGATGGGTGGGTGAGAGTTAGAGAGATAACTGCCTGCGAAAGAGCTTCAGCGTTCGGGACTTGGTGGGGACAACAACGTCGTTGCGACTCGACGTCCCGATGAATATGGAAAGGGGGTAATGGCATGGCAAGAGACACTGGATGGCGCTAGTGGGATTCAACATAATGCATGCCGGAGGAACAAGATAATGGTTGTGATGAAAGAGCTCTGGTGCTCGGGGGTAGGTGTGGAGGATGGTGGGGCCGGAGGACGACGAGTTCCACGATTCGACAACATTGAACACGCAATGGTAATGGCATGGAAAGAGACATGCATGACTTAAAGCCTCTGCCGGCACTCAAACTTTCATCGACCACCAGCTCTCGCTCCATCTGCTCAACAAAATCGCAAGCACGCCCGAGAAGCCAGTTTACTAAAGGACGGGCATCGATGGCTTCATCCAGTGCTCCAAAGTCCGGGAGGAAGGCGCTGGAGCAGGGAGGTATGCTATGAGGCAGCTTAGACAGGCTAGGACATGCCTGCACTGCCCGCCATGAGCTGCCGTTGTGCATCGCGAAGCTGCGCAACGGAAAGTCCAGAGCCAATGAAGATGTTCCACGAATTTCCACATCAAAGGCCGCTTACCGGCCTGTGCAGACTTATCTTTTTGCTCCGTCACCACACCACTCACCACTGCCCAAGCTACCGTCACGCCGTGAACTCGCCACTAGATTGGGACCTCACCCGGTTTTCAGACACAACCCCACGCACCAGTGCTCACAGTATCGTTTGGCCATCTATCCATCTAGCAAACCTTACCGGATACCATCTCTTCAACAGCCCCTACTCGGACTGACCAGAATACCAATGGAGTTCGTTAGGACAGGTGAATAGGGTCGTATCAAGTCGTCCCTCAAACGGAAATCATCCGTAACGTCTGCCAATAGCAACTCCTCCCAGGTTTCTGACGACCCAAATGGACCAATCCTCAGCACTCTTCAGGCTCCGTTTCGCTTGCTCTTGGCGGGTTCAAAAAGTCTCGCGAAGGATGCGAAGTTCAGCAAATTTGGTCTGCTCTTCCAAATGTTCATTGATCGGTTCTCGAAGCGAACAAACAAATCAGCGACCAAGCGGTCAGCATCACACTGCCGAGTAAGAAACTCAAACTCCATTTGAGCGACTCCCCATCTGCTTTGCACGGGTCTGAAAATTCTTCCCAGCAGACGCCGCGCATTCCTCATTAGTGATACTATATGACGACACTCGACTACTTTCTAGAGAGTTCGCCACAAACACTGGTGGGAAACGGCGGCCTCGGGATGAAGAAACATATGAAAATGTTGCTCAGAGAGTGGAATCCTTGCAAAAACGATTCAAGGAATGGACAAGTTCTTACCTCATTCAGCAGACGGCCATCGCGGAGTGGGTGCACAGATTAGACGCCTCCAACAAGGAACAGACGAACGTGGCGCTAACTGCGACATCCACGAGCCACTCGCCCATTAGGCATGGCTCCCCCCCGTCGCCGCAGATGGAAGACTTCTCAGGTGACTTCGGCCTATCGCCGGAGTTTGTCGAGACGGGTCGTACGGAATCTTCTAGCAATTAACAGTCCGTGGTGGCCCGCCGCGACGGCGAGCACTGATGGCGGCCCATACATACTTCATCTGCACTCACCCTAGCTGCACGCTGCACTTCGAGACACCCTCTCTCTTGTAGAAGCGCAAGAGAGAAGGGCACCGACTAGCACATGGCCTTGGCCGTTTGCGCAGCGCAGAAAGCTTGGGCGGCGGTATGACATCCCGTCTGCTCAACGGCCAAGGAGCTAGCCCGCATCGTTGTGACCGCATCAATCCAAGCACTGGAAAGCCCTGCAATGTAATCTTCTCAAGGCATTACGATCTTACCCGGCACTAAGACACAACTCACAATGGGCGCATGCAAACGGTGCGTTGCGACCTACGTACCGACACACACAGACCCTTGGTCGCGCCGACGCACTTAAGCGACACTACCGCGTATGCCATCCCAACGCCGAGTTTCCTGGGAAGCCTAGCATAGTAGAAAGGCGCCAGTGAAAGTCACAACGAGTGAGGTCAAATGCCTCGTCATTGTCTTAGCCAACGACACAGGCGGTGAGAAGACGTCGTTCGGATTTTTCCTGGTGTGATGTTGCAATTCACATCAGCCAATAGACGTCCCTCGGGATATACCTTATCGACCACTACTAGCTGCTTCGCGAAGCTTTCAGTGCTTCATTGGCTGACTTTGGTTAGTAGCCCGCACCAGGACTTTACTGTTGAGAAGAAGGACGGGACGAGCCGGAATCTGCGAATGGAAGCAAGAGTGAGGTTATGAACACAGAGGCGAACAAACAGAAATGAGGAGGAAGAGATTGCGGATGTTGTGATCGTAAAGACGAAACGGGAGAAGAGGTGATGAGATGGACGTAAGAGGTGGTATTCTAGGACACGCGGACAGCAGCGTTGGGCCCTGGCGGCAGGCTCGTTGTCGTTGGGGTTGGGTTAGGACGCTGCTGATTGCGGACTGTCAAAATAAATTACGCTGAGGGGGAAGAAGAACTCGGTGGATTGTTGGGAGTTGGGAGCGGCAGTCGGAGAAAATGGTATCTCACCACTAGTAGTAGTACCTAGTAGTATTCCGTAGGTGCATAACGCAATAACTCATCAACCCCAACCCACTGGAAGCCACTGAATTTGCGGACCATGCATGCCCAGACGCCAGGCCTTGGCGGCGTAAATGGCAGGTGGGTGGGCAGATGGTTCCCGGCGTCCTCCTGCTGGCCGGTCCATCCTTTTTCCAGCACTTTCAATGCAACCAATTCATTTCCCTGCACACCGCACCTTACAAGGACTGCTGCATTTATTGATGCAGGTTGGCTGATAACGGCCGCAGTACGCCCACCTGTTGGACACAGTGTCAGTTGCTTGCTACTACACAGTGGAATGGGGTAAGAGAAGTGTCAAAGCGGGGGAGAGGGACGGGGACCTTTGTGGCCTTTTCGTGGACGTGACTGGCACATTGTACGAGGGTGTGCATTCTGCCGGAATATCTTCCTTCTCATTCTAGTTCCCACACCCCTCTTGTTCCTCCCGTCATTCTCCTGTTCCCGTTGCAGACAGCCCCCCAAACACACACGTGGGCGCCACCCGTCGATCTCCCGGAACCAAACAAACCATGGCAGTAACCAACGAGACCTCCGAGACCACCAATGGAGGAGGAGGGTCGACACCCAAGAAACTGCATTTCCTGATTGTACGCTTCCCACCTCGCGGCTAACATTTCCGTGACGGATTAGCATGCTGAGAATGTAAGCAAACATATAGGTCGGCGGGTCTTTGGGAGGTCTGGCTACAGGCATTGCACTCAAAGCGCTGGGCCATGACATAACCATCTTAGAACGAAACACAGCACCGTTGCTGCACGACCAAGGCGCCGGCATCGTGGCGGGCGGCGATGCCCTCGAGTTCATGGACCGGTACAACCGCTGCCAGCGGCAGGAGGTAGCCGTGCGGTCCGACAGGAGGCAGTACCTCGACAAGGAAGGCAACATCGTGCACCGGGTCGATGCCGAGCAGAACATGAGCTCGTGGGACCTGACCTATTTCCTCATGCGCGCCAACTACGATGCTCTCGCCAGCCCCTACTGCGACGTGCCGCCCCTCAATCCCAGCCACGGCAAGGCCGTCCACCTCCACGACCACACTGTGACGGAAGTCGTCCAGGAAGGTGACGGCGTCCGCGTGTCCTGGAAACTCACTAGCGACCCATCCCAAACCGGCATCTTCCACGCCGACCGCGTCATCGGTGCCGACGGCCCCAGCTCCTTCGTCCGTTCCCTGTTCGCCCCAGGCCTCGAGCGCAAGTACGCCGGCTACTGCGCCCTGCGCGGAACCGTGGTCGAGCAAGAGGCGAGTCCGGAGACGCGTGCCATGCTTGCCAACCGCTTCACCTTCTACCACGGCCCGGGGATCCAGATCCTCGCCTACCTCATCCCAGGCCTGCACGGCACCGTCGAGCCGGGCCAGCGGCTGATCAACTTTGTTTACTACACCAACTTCCCCGAAGGCCCAGCCCTGGACGAGATCCTGACGGACTTCAACGGCCGCCGCCACCGCATCACCGTCCCGCCGGGCCAAATCGACCCGAAGGCGTGGAAGCGCCAACAAGCCATCGCCCGCGAACGCCTACCGCCGCAACTCGCAGAGGTCGTCTGCAAGGCCAGCCGCCCGTTCGTACAGGCCGTGACCGACGTAATCAGCCCGGCGAACGAGTTCCTAGGCGGGAAAGTCGTCCTAATCGGCGACGCGCTGGCTAGCTTCCGGCCGCATACCGTCGCGTCGACGTCGCAGGCGGCGTTCAACGCGATGGTCTACGCCGACTACGTAGAGGGGAAGGTGGACAAGAACGAATGGAAGCGGCGGACGATGGGTTACGCGCGGTTCATACAGAAGAGGGGGGTGGACATGGGCCAGCGCAGCCAGCACGAGCGGTTGCCGCTGGAGGAGTATATCCGCGACCGGGACGAGGCGTCGGTGCCGATCAAGGATGAGATGTTTCCTGAGTGGGCGACTGCTATATAGAGAAATAGTACCGTTTATTTACTTCTGATATTTATTTGTCTTTTCTGTGTCATTGACTTTCGGTGGACGTCGTGGCATCGCACTTTATCTCAACAGTTCATAGGTATGCTGAGTTTGGTCGTTTTGGGAGAAAGATAGGCTTCAATTATAAATAATACTATATTTTCCAAGATCGTTTGTCCAAGAAAATAGGGTTTCCAAAAGCTGCTGGCCATGTAAGGTATGTTTCGCTCCGTTATTTGCGCGACCATTCTAAAGTTTGTTGTCTTTTCGTCCTTCCTCCCATTCTCTAAGTCTATTAGAGCACCAGCTTGAAGCTGGGGTCCCTGTCATCGCCGCAACCGATGAACTTGTCGTACTTGCCGTCTTTCTTGTCCCTGTTGATCTTCATGCAGAGGAGAACGTTGGACAGGACGCTGGGTTTACGAGTTAGCTATGTTTTTGTATAAGAAACGAGAATGAGGAGGAAAACACTTACAAAAACCATCCCGCGACCAAGAGACCGAGGATCACGTTGTGTCCGCGGTGGAAAGCCGGACCATCGGTGTCGGGGTACAGGAAGACGGACAGGATACCTCCGCAGTTGGCGATGGCAAGCTGGAGCGCTGCGGCAGTCGCGCGCTTGTAGTGACCAGCGGAGTTGTTGGAAAGCCAGGCAAGGACGGGCGGCACGCTGCTGTAGACGCCCGTGCACATCATGATGGTCATGCCGTACTTGACGTTGGGGTGGTCATTGTCGATGTTGGCGATGACGGCGTATCCAATAATGGCGACGGGCATGGTGCACAGCATGATCAGGCCGCGCGCCTTGAGGCGATCAGAGATGAACGCCACGGCCAGGGTCGCGCACGCCGCGATGGCGTACGGCGGCACCGACATCAGCTGCGCGTCGTTGGCGCTGTACCCCAGCTTGAGGATGATGGTCGGCAGGAAGAGTCCAATCGAATAGATGGCGGAGAGAAGCGCGAAGTAGGCGCATGCCGTGAGCCATGTCAGCGGGTACAGAAGGCCGCGGCGCACCTCGGCCCACTTGAACTTCTCTTGGCCTTCTCCGTTACCGGTGCCGTGCTTGACGCCGACTTGTCTCGCAATGGCGAGTTCGCGCTCTTCAGGAGTCAGGAAGCTGGCTGTGGGCAAGGTGTTCGGCAGCATGATGTACGTGAATGCCGCACAGAGGAGGGTCTGATGTTATCGGTTAGTTAGGGGAGTCATTGATGAGACCGCAGGTTACTCACAAACAAGCCTTCAATGACAAAGATCCAGCGCCAGGCCGTGAGACCTCCACGGTCGCCGATGGAGCCCATGGCGCGGGCCAAGAGCCCGCCGAAGCCACTCGACAGCGAGGTGGACGTGTACAGGACGCCGATGCGGAGAGCAAGCTCGGACCGGGTGTAGATGGTGGACAGGTAGAGGACCATGCCGGGGAAGAGCCCGCCCTCGGCCAGGCCCAGCAGGGCACGCAGGGCAGTGAACTGGTTGAAGTTGTGCACGAAGCCAAGGCACATGCAGAACAGACCCCACAGGAAGGTCATGAGGGCGATCCATATCCTGGGCGTGACCTTCTTGAGGACGAGGTTGCTGGGAATCTCGGCCGCGATGTACAGCGGGTAGAACGCGACGAGCCCTTGCTGGTACTGGAGCGAGGACAGGCCAAGCTCCACGTCCATCTTGTACACCTTTGCGTTGCCGACATTGGTGCGGTCCAGGAACGAGCAGAGGACGAGAAGGACAAAGACTGGCAAGATTCTATGGTTTCGGGGTCAGTTAGTTACCGTGTATTGGGTAATAAGGTCCGAAAGAGAATGGGGGAAAACTCGCCTCGTGTCCAGCTTTCGGAGAAGCTTGCGAGTGAGACGCTTGTTCTCAGCCTCATCGTGAAGAGCTTCCTCCACGGTGCTCACTGAGTCCTCGTGGGAGAGAGACGAGTCCTTGACGGCAACCCCCTTCTCTCCCTTCTCGTCAATCTCACTCTCGGGCTGCATGGTAATCCAAAGGAGGTATCCGTAGGAATATGTCGTGTGATTGTCGGTGTGTTGACTCTTGTCGCTCGGACGCCGGTCAGTCACACTTCGCCAAGTTGTGCTTGCTTGCTGCAGCTGGCGGCGGCGGCGGCGTCGTGTGTTCGAGTGGCACAATGGAAAACCAAAAGAACAACCACAGAAGAAGAACTGAAAGAACCACGGAGAGAGGAATGCAGACTCTCTGGGCAAACCCTCTTGGCGCGGACGAGCAAGCCCTTTTTCTTCATTGACCTTCCTGTTCCCCTCGCCAGGCCTGCAGGCCTGTAGACTCTCACACAGTGCCAGGGACAGGGCAGGATGCCAGTTACAGGGTTTGTGCGACGTATTGCTTTGCTGCACCGACCCCGCACGGTAAATGCGATGGACCACTGGGCAGTCAATACAAAATACCAATTTTTGCAAAAAAGCACGGCCAACAAGCAATTGGGGGTTGCGTGTGGCCAGGGAAGGGGGAAACCCGAGGCACGCGGGCGGCGCGACACTGGGTCAGGTAGCATCATAGCCTGAAAAGAGATACCCAGTTCCTCATGCGATACGTGTTAAACCCTTCTGCCGTAAATCGTTATGGGGGTTCTAGACCAACACCCAACACACCGCGTAAGACTGGCCGCATTTGCTGGATATCTGTACTTGCTGATTCGCACGATTCATGTCGTTCCATTTAGCCTTAGTTTCACGACATGCTGTTGGTTTTCCTGGACCACACCAGACCAGATTTCATTATTGTTCAACATGTCATGTGAGTCTTGGGTGCAACTATTACCTTTCGGCGGCTCTCATTGCTTGGTTCTTCGTTTCCCCCAATTACAAACGTATTGCAAAGCAGAACAAACCCCAGACCTGACCAGGGCAAGCCATGCAGAGAAAGAAAGAAAACTCAGGGAAGAAACGGAGTCTCCAAGGCGGCACCACGGCACAGGAAAGCAAAAGGCTCCTCCAGTGGCGAGCTGGCTGGTTATCTCGACACACCCTGGGGCCGTCCGTTCCCCCCTCGGGGAAGAGAGGGAAGGATTTCTCCGCCCGTTTTGGTGACCCCGGACAACAACCAATCGGGAGCTCTCCGGGGGTTCCGCCCCCCCTTTTTCTTCCTGTTAAGTCAGGCCATGTCCAGCATTTCCGCAACATGGATAAGGTAAGGTAATAAGCTAGCACACGCACTCATAAGGTTGACCGCCGTACAGAGTGTCACTTTGGTAAAATACGACTTTTAATTCGTTTCGAGAATAAAACGACTTTCTCAATGCATAGTAGTATTGAATCCTCCGACCAAACTTTCTTTTCTTCCCCTCTTCCTTTCCCATTTGCTCCTCAATCCTTCTGCTCCCAAGATGGTTTCTGGTCCGAGACTTTGCAAGGTTTGGATTTCATAGACGAGTTCTAACGAACAGCCCGCAGATTACCGTGCAAACTCAAGATTAAATAGGGAAAAGCGACATTCGTAAAGGCTAGGGCCGTAAATATTGCCACTATTTACATGAGCAAGCATCGTATACACTCTTCTTTTCGTGGCGGCGCCCGAGAGATTGGAATCTGCGTGTTCCGTGGGGGTAACTCGGTTTGAAGCATTCTTTCTAGCGACCAAAAACGAGAACAAAAATCGTGCGACGAGAGCATTGGGATGATGAGGAGGTTGGATTTTGCAACGAAGTCTACAGTTGACACTAGCCACCGCCTAGAGAGGATTAGCCAAAGATATTTTTACCATGACCTTATTGCTGATCTGAACTTCACACTCAAAAGCCAAAAGTGTTTGCGGAGGCTGGTGATGGGCATCAATCATCATTTTGTTGCCATATCCTAATCCACCCAAGATAAAGGAAGACCTCCTTAACTCCCTGCCGTACATAACATACACATTTTAGGTACTGGTTACATGAGTTTCAGGCCTTTGCGAATTGTATCTCGGAAGACGAGGTAGATCGCAGACCCTTGACACGGTTGCCGTGCTCGTCGGCCTCCATGCTGTCACTGTCGTCGACGTCGTCGCGATGATGTATCACAACCTCGGTCGTCCTCGTGATGATGGGGCGTCCGTCCACACGAACGCTGCCTCTGCCAGCCCCGAGATCGCCTCCCCGGTGCACGTAGGCGCTGTATCCCATGTTTCCTTCCTCGAGGTCATCATCTGGCAGCCGGATCCTCCGCTCGCCGTCGACTTTCTTGATCTCGTCGCCCTCAAAGGTGTCCATGGCGATGCCGGCCTTGTCCGTGTGCGGCACCGCCCTCGACCTGAGCGCCGTGTTGGGCTGGCCCCTGCTGTTGGTCAAAGAGGAGCTTGACGGCCCTCCCACCATCTCCACCAGCCGGTTGAGAATGCTGAACTCCATCTTGAGCTTGACGCTGTACACCATGCCCTTGTAGGCCGTCTGCAGCTGGTAGTAGCCGGCGAACTCGAGGCCGAGGATGGTGATGTCGAGAATGATGATGATGACGTTCACCAAGACCAGGTGCTTCATCAGCTTTCGGGAACCGCCTTTCCCGATGCCCGTGTGGCGCTCGACGCGCATCATCTTGGCCGTCTCGCCGATGTAGAGACCTGACAGGATCAACTCCTGGATGAAGAAGATGGTCACCTGCACCTTCTCATACACCGAGTACGGGACAATGAAGGGACCTGGGTTGGGCGAATTGGTTCCGAACGCTACCACGATGATGGGGATGTGGCAGATGATGGCGTCGAAGATGACCATGCCGAGGGCGAGCTGCAGCGTTCTCCGCCGGCGCACGATGATGTGCAGCCGCGAGTAGAGCACGACGCCCTGGCCCGTTACCATGCACACAAACCCAACCTCAATGAAGGTCATGTACAGGAGGTAGTGGTTGGGGATGTGGCCCACCACGCCCGTGTACTTGAGCAGGAAGCCCATGCTCCAGACCGCGATGCCCCATGTTGAGATGAGGAAGGACCAGAAGTAGAGACCGGAAAACCGCTTGAACGTTGTGAAGATGATCAGGGTGAGCTCGACGACACTGTGGACAGTGTGAAGTCAGTGCATATTCTGCGACACATGATCTGCTCGCTGGCCGGTTCCCGTCAAACACGTACTTGTAGAAGCTGATGGACAGGAAGACAAGGATGACGATGAGCGTCACGCCATGCTCTGTGCCAGCCTCGATGCCAGAGTCGGCCAGGTGAGAAGAACTGTCGCCGGCCATTGCCTGTTTCTTTGCGCGCGTGGTGCTGGCAACTTTGACGAGGCACGAAACTGCCGCTGGCCAGAATGACTTGGGTCAGATCGCTGGCGACGTGGATGTTATATCGGCCGTCACTTCTCACTTTCCTGTCGATGAGATTCATGGGACCGCAATCACATCACGCTGACTGCCTGCCCGCGCTTCATGCTCTTGGCAACCCCTGCAGCACAGAGAGCCCTGGTACCCGGTTTGAACCCATGTAGTTATTACCACGGTCGAGGCCCAGCATGCCGCAATCCTCGATCCCTGGCCAGCTATTGTGTTCAAGCTGAAAGCCCACCGCGCGCGGGCGCACTGATCCAGTGTCATCCAACAGCAAGTAATGCAAAACGAAGGGGACAGAGATTACGCTGCAGGCTTGGCTGGGAAGCAATCACTCGCCAAGCCTTTGTTTTCTGCAACATTCGTTTCGAGAAGAACGAAAAGGATGGGCATACCATTGGACCGTTCAACATGGGTCGAGCTGCCATTAATGAATCAATTACACTGGTTTGGAGTGGCAACCCTGCGCAAGGTCCAGATTCTGGTCCTGGTAAAGTAGGGTAGGTAGCATCCGCAACGTTTTCCGAGCCGTTTCGAGGCTGCTCTCCCTCCCTCCATCTGGGCAGGGGAAACTGGAGTGGAAAAGGGAGATGGTGTGATGCGACTTTCCGTGCCTCCGAGTGGCGTCAAGACTCAAGAGAGGGGAGGTCAGTGAGCACTCTGTTCTTATGTTCGCAGTAGGAAAGCTAGGCCCGTTGGAGAAAGTGCCGTCTGGGGACGCTCCAGAACAAAAGGGCCAGGGCCGGGGATTGTGGAAGAACAAGCCTTGCGGCCAATCGGTCAGCTTCTGGCGCGAGAAACTTGCCTGAACGAAAATGCACGTCAGTGGCGGGGAAACAAGCCTCCTGGGATGAACCCTGGCGGCACTCCCTGCCGTCCCCCCCGGTGGGGGCTGAAGGATCACGGACCGACCCCGAGCTGGAAAGTAGGAACATGTGGCGCACCACTACGCGGAAATGGAGTGAGCTACGGTCCTTTATCACACTCAGCACCTTGCTACTTTACACTAGTACTGTGATCGATCTCTCGGGCCCGAAATAAGAAAATATGGACTAAAGGCCGACCTGGGGAAGATGGGGAGGGGGATCGGTTAGCGTTTGACATAGAAGCAACGATTCAGGTCTGTTCCCCCTAAAGAGCAGGAAGTGCCAGTGAGAGAGAGGGTAACTGCCCGCGCATTGATTGAAGCCAGGCAGCCCTCGCACCTCTCGCACTCCCCCCCACTGCCCACAGCACGGTCCTCAACGGTCTGCCCAACGAGGATGCGTTTCCGGGTTTTGCTTATCGCTGCGCCGTTGAAGCGCTTTCCTCTGTCTCCCTTCGGCGAAAATCGAACCACCAACCATTTGTCCAGTCCGGGTAACAAATTTCATACTACCATATACGACCGGGTTCCGGGACCTTGTCGGTTGGACATGGTGGCTGGCATCCCCCTCTCTGAGATCTTCTCCTCGGGGCGTTCCGAGCATCAGCGATGACGGTGCGATCCGATTCAGATGATGGGGTTGCGCTGGTAGAAAGACTGGTTGCGGCGTCAGGAAAGAGGGAGCGGGTGAGCAGTAACGTTCTTCTGTCAGATACAAACTTCAACTGCTCATCACTCTTCAGAATCAGAACAAGGAAGGGCGAAAGCGTGATGGAAACCAAGGCAGAAGATTTCTTCAGGGGTTCCGAATGGAACCGTACTTTCCCGACGCCTTTGAGGAGTAGAGCATTATCACCATGGGGGTTCCTGGTCCTTTCGGTCGTTCGCTCCCCTTTGGTCTTTCCCAACTTTTCGAGTTTTAGTTCCCCCTGGCTTCTTTCACCTTGAAGTTACCTGCAACGTTTCTCTCGGTCTCCTATGAGAGCATTTAAAAGATAGTGGCGGGCCATGGATTGCGGTCCTGGACCTCTCTGAGTTCACATCGAGGACCACTGTATCACCGGGCTTGTGACGAGACCTGTTCGGGGCATCTCTGGAAGACATGCACGCTAGAAATGGAAGTTTTTGGGAACAAACCCTGCTTAATGCGTGTATCTGTAGTATTGATGCGACCCCGTTCCTTGCAGCATATATTGTCCGAACGTCCAGGGCTCGAGATGCTGGCGGAGAGCCTCGGAGCCCCTGAGAAACGCATGGGCCCAGCCAAACACGAATTGGGCGAGGGACAGAATCTTATCTAATGTGTAGGAGATGCAACACGGTCAATTTACGTGTTATCCTCAATATGTGCAATACTCACCCCATCGAGCTCGATGGCCTTATCTCAGCGGCAAGGGTATCCCTTTGTTTCACTGGGTTTGAGGCCAGGCAGATTGAGCTTGGAGTGAGTTCAAAAATGCGATTACACTGCCTGTTTAATTGAACTTTCAAGTCACGCTTGGTGGGATATCGTATCAAAATCGATCCAACTTTGCAGTAAGATGCTGCTCATATTCGTTTTGCTTTCCAAAGTACAGTCGTAGAGCCCCAGGGCTGCATGGAAAAAATTACCGGCAAGTCGTACAGCGTAACGCAAAGCAGGTAAATGAATTTATCAGCTATCTATGTTGACAGCGCAATGTAACTTGGCCCTCGTACCCAGCCTCCCGTTATCTGTCTTGCCTGCTAGCTACATCAAAAATAACACAGCCGTCAACAGACTAGCCATCCCTGCGCCAGCCCACCCAACCACATTGGCAGCTCCGGCATTTTGCTTGGCCGGCTGCGTCGACCCTCCCCCAGTTTGCCCCGGAACTGGAGCAGCCAGCGTCGCCTGTCCAAAGTTGGCGCTGAACTTCTCGCACCAGAGACCAACAGTCGCAAAGTCGGCCACAGTCTTGCCCGCGTCCAGGGCGATGGTCAGTGTATCCGAGGTGGCCGCTTCGGTGACGTGCTTGTTGGAGATTCGGAAGCCGCCTTTCAAGTTGGCACTGGCGCTGCCCCACCAGTAGAGAGCCGGGGCGGAGGCGTCCTCGAGGGTGTACTTGTTGACCATGAGCGTGGTGTTGTCGACTACCGTGACGATGCCGCCCAGACCGCCGTCCAGGGACGACAGCTGTCCCGTCCATCCTGCCTTTGAGTCGGCAGCGGCGGTCAGATGAAGGGTAGCCGAGATGGCGAGGACGGTAAATAGTTTGCTCTGCATTGTGAAGATTCTGTGTTGGGCGTCTTGGATATGTGATGTCTATATCGTAGAAGATTTCTGGGTAAAGAAAATTTTGGGAAAACAGGTAAAACGAGGCTTCCTGCCTCAAATGTGAAGTGACGGCGCTGAACCTTTGTTGTGATGGTTGTTCGTGGATATGGACCATAATATATATACCAGCCTCAGAACTGCAAGATCTTCAACTTCTTGATCAACATGTAATCCTCTGCTTCTCCCAAATATGAGCGATGGCTGACGAGAACCATGATTCCAAAGAGCAATCCCGCCTTGCTGCACGTCGGCCTCAAGTTTTGCGGGAACTGCCCTGAATTTGCGACCACGAAAGCAGTACATCCGAGTATGACTGGACGGACGGCTCAGCACGATTTGAAATGTTTCTTATTAAACCTCCGGACATCTTAGAAAACTGCAGATATATCGATGGAATCTTAGTCTCACAACGCGGCTTATACTTGCGAATGAAACAATGATTCAAAATCATCGGCCAATCTCAGGCGAGGAGCGGAGGCACTGCTCTTGGCACGGCCAAAAACCCCGACGCGGTGTAACCTTGATTCCACATCACACATATCACGGCGCCGATCGACGGCGGTCATCATTCCGATAATTATGAAGAAAAGAAAACACAAATACAGGAACTGATTCCATCAAAGATTCTCGGCAAGACGCCGTGTTAAATTGGAAAACAGAGTTTAAATGTTTCATCGTAGGAAGCGAAAAGAGTGCAATTTTTTGGCCGACGGCATTTGGTATATTCTTACAGCTTGGCATCTTACGGCCCGGACGCCATGATTCCACACGTTAATCTGACTCGGAACCCCGTTGCGTGAGACTCAACCAGTTGCTACAGGAAATATATATGCCCACATGATATTCCACCGACATTGTTAAAGAAGTTTTTATATCAAGCAGCAAACCGCATTTTTGACGTAGCCATCCATTTGTTCCGAGCACTTCATCCCCTTGCCACAGTTCTCGTTTTTCTATTAGAACAAAGTACCGACAATGTCTTCCATCTATACCTTCCGTCCCATCGTGAAAGACCAGTACACCGCCGCAAGATCATACTTCCTCTGTGTTATTGGGCTGCTCTTCGTCGAGAGTATGCTTCGGCTTCCTGCATTCCTTCTCAGTCTTAGGAAAAGTGGTGAGCTCCCAGTTTTTAATTTCCATCCTTATTCAAGGCACTGACGCTGTGGTTATCTGGTAACAGACCTCGGATCAGCAAAGCACCTTCAAAGGCACTGGACGGCGACAGTCTGGCTGCACAAGCTCTCGACTCTTCCGTCCCTGGTGCCCTTCCTCACTCACCACATCATCCCCTCCATATTCCGATGCCTTGTCTTCACGGGCCTCAACTTCCTCTGGGGCTGGAATCGCATCCGGTACTCGACAGACTACCAACTGTACGGGTGGCTGACCATAGCCAACGCCGGCCTCGCTCTGCTCTTCCCGACTCGGACCAACCTCTTCTCCACCGTGGCCCGCATCCCATCGCCCATTCTGCTCATGTACCACCGCTGGGCGGGCGTCGCAGCAACAGCGCATGCAAGCCTGCACTTCGGCCTCACGGCGCAGTCATACATCCGTACGAAGCAGTTCGACGTCGTGCTGGAGAATATCAGGATCCGAGTGGGCATCATGGCCTGGGCTGCACTGGCCCTGATGTTCTTGACCTCTATCCGCCTTCTCCGCCGACGCACCTTTGAGCTGTTTTACTACACGCATTTCATTTTTCTCGTATTCATCGGAGGCGCGCTGTACCACGCCGCCCACGGGCCAGAGTTCCTCCTGCCTGGCCTGGTCCTCTGGGCAATTGACCGGATCGTGCGATTCTGGTATAACTTCCGGGGGATAACTGTCAAGTCTGTCACACAGTACTCTGGTAATGTGACCAAGATCCAGTTTGAGGGTGCAAAGACAGTCTCGCCAGGACAGATCGCGTGGGTTCAGATCCCCAGCGTGTCGCTTGCCAACTGGCACCCCTTCACCATCGCATCCGCGCCGGGGGACGAAGTCGGCACCATCGCGGTTAGGGCTCTAGGCGGATACACCAAGAAAGTCCAACAAAGCAGCATCATTCCTGTCTCCGAACCAAAATGCTCAACGGACCGCTCGCCTCATTCTTCTTCCACGACGACCGCAATTCCCACAAGACTCCGACTCGACGGTCCATACGGTGTGGGAAGAATTGAATGGATGCAATATCCTGTCATCGTCCTCGTCGCGGGCGGTATTGGCATCACGCCTGGCATCAGCATCGCGTCGCACGTAGTCAAGTACGCCATGGCTAGGATGGCCGTCGAGACTCCGCCAGGACCGCAATGGCACATCCATCTGCTGTGGACTGTCAGCGATACCAGCCACGCGCGCTGGTTCGAAGACGAGTTGATCAACCTCGCCGAGCCATGCGCCAGGCCCAATGCGCCTGTCTCGCTTGACGTTACTATCCATGTCACTTCTCACATCGTCGGGGCGGCCGCGGCGATGGGAAGGAGGGAGGGGTTAGAGGAGGAAAATGGGGTCGGTGACGACGCGTCGCGCAGGTATAACGGGCCAGGCGAGGTTCGTGGCGGGAGACCGAATGTTCTGAAATGGTTCCAGCGCGTCAAGGAGGCGAGGGCGGGGCTCGATGCTGCGGTGAATATCTGTGGGCCACGGTCGCTGATGGATGATGCGAGGAGAGCGGCCGCGGCAGTAAGTTGTAGAGGGGGCTTGTTTTACGTTGAAGATGAAGAGTTTGAGTTTTGATGTCATTTTGTCAGGAGAGAGTCTCTATTCTGTAAAACAGGTCTCCATCCACTGGGAATTTCAAGATTCAAGGATGTGGTTCGTGCAGAAAGATAGTGGGGTTAGGGTTATGTATAGCTCCAAAGGGGGCATTTTCACGCTTTCTACGGTGCAAGGAGAAACGGGAACATGTCTCTCTACAATGACGGAAACGGTCTGCCAGGTTTCTCTAAAGAAGTTGATAGGCTAAGGAGTGAAACGCCATGATACACGACTTAGAATACAAGACCACAAAAACCCGTTGCAACGCGTACTGTGTTTTCCAAGGACTTTCTGCCACAAGAAAGATTGTCAATGATATTTACTGAGAATGTAGCAGGTGATGGTGCTGATGATGTCTTGGGGAAAAGGGCAGATCATTATCTGTCCGTCTTCATGAAGATTCTGCCTGTTGACGAGGGAAAAGCTTCCAGCAGAGAGAGGCAGGGCCATAGCTTCATACACTACATGGAGCAGGATGTTTGCCAAACATCTACAACTATTCCACTTGTTAATTGCTCATGATTCACCCAGTGGTGTAAACTTCGGTCCTTCAGTCTCCGGTATCATATATTCCCAGTGTGTTGTAGGGAGAAAGAAGGGCCCCCTTTCTCATCTTGAGCGGAAAATGCTCAGCTAGCAACGAATCTACTTCTCACGGGGGTCTAGATCATGGCTCCAAGTCCTAGGATTGGTGTTGTTAGAAATAGCATCATGTCTACGAAGAGATAGGAGATGTCGTGTGATAACTATTGCGCCATTCCACTGCTAATTACGTTATTGTACAACGAGAGCCTCAATGGCAGCCGAGCATTCGGGATACACCTAAACAAAACTGGCAGCGGTAAGCTAGGAGTGGTCTTCGGCAGACAGAATAGAGCACTAAAAAAGGCCACCCTGTCAGATATAGAAGGGGGACGAGATTCACTTGTGTTCGGAGGGTATGACAAATCCAAGCCCAAGGATCCCTTACTCTGATTCATCATCGCGTCCCCGCCCAATATGAAACAACTCGGCGCACCGCTCACCGCCATCACCACTACCATCTCGGGAACTCTCACTCGTGTTTGGTCCGCGTCATCCGACGTCAAAGCAAACAGCACTCTTGTCCCGGCCGTCTTGGACTCAGGTGACGAGAATACCGCCATTCCGTGGCAGGCGCACGCCGAACTTTCTCAAGCAGCTTCGACTTCACCTCTGCATCAGCCAAGAAACAGTCTTGAGAGCCCCAAAATCGGACCAAGCCTTTAACCTTCACATAAGCTGTCGTCAGAGGTCGGCCAATATCTCTGGTGAGCAGTAGAATGGCCCGACTTACCAAGCACTCGGCTGATTACTTCTCTGGTAGTCAACTATACCTTTATGAGCCAGACATTTCCACTCACAATCGACGTACTGTTCTCCGAACTGGTCCTTCCAGACCCCTGGGATGATGGTCATTGTTTGTTCGCCTTGCAGCCAGTGCCTAAGGATAAGAAAGGCCCATACTGGCTGAACCTGGGGTCTTCCGTGCCGAGTTCCAGGTACATGGTCGTGGATTATGACAGGGATGCTATTTATCTCGCAAGAGGACGATATATGGCAGGGAGGCTGAGATTGTCCCCATAAATCACAGGTAAGCTAACCAGGCAATCTGGTGTTGTGATCGCAGATGAAACACGGGGCATATGTGTCTTCTTGACGCCAGGAACGGTGTGCTACAATGGTCTTGAAGAATTTAAATGATGAGCTGCGGAGTGGGGAGTGGGTCATTACACTATGCTGCGCCTGAGTTTCTTGTACCTGTAATCCAGAGATTCATTCTATGCTCGTCATCGAAGGTGGTCACCCACTTTGCCGCCATTCCAAATCTTATTCCACCACCTAGTAAACAGACCCATGATTGCAGATTCCGTCTCGTCCCCACATTTTTGGCAATATCAGTTCCAACACCTTCATATGTGCCCCTGAAGTCTACCAAGGAAGCCATGAGAACTTTGCTATCCCCCAGTTCGTATTGAAACCGCAATTCAGTGCGACAAAAAAGATTTAAACAGCCTTACTCCCTTCGTCCATCATACGTTTGAGTCATCAGAGATCCCGACCCTCTTCCGCTTCTTGTATGAGTTTCACTCGATCAGTTCCAGTGACCTGTTCCAAGGCAGCCATAATATGAGGGGGCACTAGCCACTCGTAGTCAAACCACTGTGGCATCCAAATGATCCAGCGGTCGTAGGACCAATGCTCTCTATGGAATGCCTCCCGGTCAGCTCCCATATCCTCAAAGTCTTCTTTATCAAACTGCACGCCTCCCGCGAAATAGTAAATCCATAAATCATCAAGAGAGAGACTCATGCCGCGGACGACTGGCATACGTGGAGCCGTGCGAGCCAAAGCTAACACCAAAGGGTCGAAGGTTGCGCTAACCCTGCGTCGAGCGCATACCGGGAATTTGATCCAACGATTTACGGTGGTTGCCCAAGTACCAGCGATGATCGGGGTTTCGTTGGCCAACTGAATCCAGAGTTGTTTGAGTGAGGGCTACGTCGGAGGAGAGGTTACCTGATCATCGCCGCTGTCGCTGACGTCGCCGAAGATGTCGGGGCCCAGGATCATGTTGTCGCCGGTGAGCTCGAGCTCTTGGAGGGACGGGAGTTGTGAAACCCGGTGGATGGCGATGCTGAGAGCGTCGTATTCCGACAACCCTGGTGGTATATTGTCGTGCTCTACCCATCTCAACTTTGCAATATCGAGGTGCAGGGTTGCTAGCATGTGCAGATTGGCGGTAATAGTGAGAAGACTATCGGCGAGTGACTTGCGGAATGGTCGAAGCTCATCACTCATTTCTGTGACCGGGTGTGTGACCGTCAAGTCCATCTTCGTCACATTGGGCACGGCCTTGGCGAGAATTCCGACATCGGCCGGGTTGAAAAACCCATGCCCATGACCAAGCTCACAAAGGATGAGTGAAAGCGTCAACGCAGTGATGATGGGCACCGAGGGCAATCCGCCCATTGCTCCCAGAAGGGCCGGGTCGAAAGACAGGTAAAAGGGCCCCTCTCCTACCACGGCACCGTGTAATTTACAAGTTTCGGTTCTGCCACGTATAAGAAAGAGTTTCATACTTCCTGTACTGTCCCCATCGGAGAGGAGCGAGAGTAGGTCGGAAAGGGCGCGTATGACCTCAGGGTGCTCCTCCCTAGCTTAGCGGTCTCCTGAAGTTGGCATGGAACAATGAACGTGAGCTTCTGCAGCAGCATCCGACGACGGGGCGAAGCAAATATGGATCTGAAGGTGCTGACTGAAGACTGGTCCTCGTTCCATCTCCAATCCAGTGTTCTGAATGTGCGCATCTCAATGGCATGCTGCCATGCTGGCGAGATACTGGCATAACAAGCCAGACGACCATTGTATCCAACGTAGGAAATGATCATCTCCAATATTTCGCTCGATATTCGGTTCATGATGAACAATGACGAAAAGCAAGACTGGCAAGAGTGATTGAGAACGGGTTGTATTCTATCCACGACAAAACTTGTTGGGGAGATGGTGGAGGGAGCAGGGAAACGGCGGCGAGCTAACCCTTATATGCTCATTATGCTTCCGCCGACGAACACACCGAGTTGAGGAGGGGGCGGGGTTGTGAGACATGCTTGGCCTTAGCTCATTTTTTGACTAGCGTGTGAGCATGACCAGTTACTGACTTCGTGTGGTAAGACAATAAAAGGCCAAAAGGCTATTCCGCCCCGGACAAAATAAAGGTGGCTTACGATAAAAATCACGGGTGCTCACTTTTTAGCAGCTGTCAACAAGTGTAAGGCCCAAACTACAGTCAGCCTTAAGCCACCGTGATTTTATCCATGGGGGGGTATTCGAATGAATGCGAGCGATGGCGAGTGCGGCTGAAGGATGGTCTGACGAAAAGCATCTGACCGAAGCCATAGTCTGACGAGGACTATGATATGACGGGGGGCAAGCAAACAGAAACCTTCTCCAACCCCCGAATTTTCCCCACAACATGTTCTTCCAATTTCCAAATGACGACAAAACGCCCCATGTACCGTCAAGATAGAACCTCTCTCCATTATCACTGTGTCATTTGGTGTGGCTGGGGCCATCGCGAAGACCTCAGTCGCCGTTATCGAGTTTTCTCGCGACGCCCGACATGCTGCCTCCGACCTCGACGCCCTTTCCGCTGAGCTGCAGGCACTCTCCAGGCTCCTCAACCCGCTGGCACAAAGCATATCTAATGCCGCGGCCTCTACGATTCCCAGTGCTCTGGTCGCACAAGTTAACACTGCTCTGGCCGGTTGCGAGAAGGTTGTTGAGAAGATTGACGAGAACATACAGAAATACAGACGGAACAGGGTCTTTTCCCAGGCAGCATGGGCCTTATTCGGACAGGCCGACACGAATAAACTGCGCACTAGTCTGGAGCAGTACAATTTGGCGTTGAGACTGGGCATGCACGCTATTGCAACGTATGCCTCACCCCCTTCCCGTCCCAGTTCTGTAGCCTGAGGGGCGTGATTGCTGACAGAGTGCGGAATTACAGAACCCTGGGCGCATCGATCAAGGACGACACTGCCGTCATCCGCGAATATGTTGCTGGCATTGAGCTGAACAAGAAAGATATTCTCGCTCGCGTTAACAGCATTCGCCGGACGGCCCGATTTCCCTCAAATCCCCGAGAGAAGAAGATTGAAGACTGCATAGAAGACATGGCAACGCTCAGTTCATACGCCGAGACTACATATCAAGGGACGATCTTGGAATCTACCAAGATTGTACCGTATCCCGAAAGCCTCCCTCCTATCCTGGAGGGTGGAGATGCCCAACCGGCATGGTCAGCTAGGACAGAGCTCGACCACTTTGACGTCACCCATTCACCCGACAGACGACGCATCCGCCTCTCCGACCACCTCCCCAGCTACTTCCCAGTCACGATTCTCTCACGTTTGGTCAATTTGATCCCGTCATATTCGACGCATAACACATTTGCCTCGCCAATCGAGCCTCTTTTACATCATGCCGAGGGGCTGGTGTCTGGTATCAAGCGGACGGCGGCAGCTGGAAATAACACTTCATTTGAACAGGAACCTGAAAGCGCGACAAGGCGTCCCAGTGACTCAGAATCAGAGGCACCCGAACAAAATCCCATGAGCTCAAGTGGGCGACCCTGTCGGTTAGTGTCAGAGTTACCCGAGGAACAAACCATGTGTTGGGTTACCGTGCAGGACAGGGCTTCGAAGTGGGTAGTACCTGAACAGCAAGCCACGAGTTCGATTGGGGGGCAAGAGCCAGAGCAACATCCGAGGAGTTCGAATCGGAGGTCCTGGAGCTCCAGTAGCAGCTCTGGGTCAGTTGCAACTTGGCGAGGCAGACACGCAAAGGTGTACGCAGAGGTGAATGAGCTCCAGCCAGCAATCAAAGAGCTCACGAATCCCCTCTCCGCAGGAGATGGCCGCGGGGAGAGCGGGAAGTCGCAACAGATCCTACCCAAACCCTCTCACCCGAAAGTGGCCAAAACGGTCTATTGCTGGGGCATGTTCAGTGTGAGAATTGCGTTCACTCAGCCTTCCAGGAAATACGAGCGAACATTATGAACGTTCTCGATAGGTTAGGAATAGAATATACTGAAATAAGGGGTGGGTTCCTCTGCGTTCACACTACCCAATCCCCCACCGATGACGGAATCGAGGCCGGACATAAAACGACATTCAAGACCAAAATTGTGAAATATCCGTTAGTGTTGTTATATGGTATTCGGTTCACCATGGTCCGAGGGAGATATTAATACATCTTGCAGATTATTGTAGACAAGTTGGAATCATCCTAAACGGCCTAAATAAGCACCACCTACGTCTGTTCATTCGCTAGATATACTCTGAATACGCCAGAACACCCAACAGTGAGCTCCATCAGCATAGATTACTACAGGATAGCTTTCATAGCAAGTTTCCTTGAACCTTCGCCCCATAATAAAGGTCTCTAGATGTGTTTATTTGAGAAAAAAGGTGGAAGGGCATGATGAAAAGGGATATCAATATATTCAAGCCCGGAAGCAAACAACTGTCATAGCATCTTATTTTACGAGACTCAAATACAGCCACCCATAACTCACCCGGCGTGGGAGTTTTTTTCTTTGTAACGGGCCATCTGAACAAATTCCAGGGGTCGGGTCATTTCGGTTGAGAGGTGATCGGCCTGACACGGGGCTCATAGCCCTCCGTTCCAGACACGAGAACCCACACCGAGCTTCCTATTCGGCTCAATTCCAGCATATTATCTTGGTGTCATGATTTGGGTGTTCAAGGACATGATCAGTTCTAGTAAACTCCTTCTATTTCCCAATGCATAATTCTATCGTATTATTCACTTTCAAATCTAGTGAACGGCCTCGCCCCCGTTTGGCACAAATACCATCTCCCCTTTATTCATCTCGTAACCTACTGCCCATTCAATGGCACCATAATCCAACCGTACACAATTCCTGCCAAATTCCCAGCCCAATGCATCAAGACACACCACCCAAGCCTGTCACCACTCACAAACCCGCCTAATTCTTCTTGATGTACTTCGGATGCGCCGCACACCAAGCCTTCACCTCCTCCATCTTCTCCGGACTCACTGGCGTGGCAACCGACTTCCCTTGAACAGGAGTCTTGGGCTTAACGCCCAGGCTCTTAATCGCACCAACGATGGCCGGGTAGAACCGCTCAGCCATCTTCTTCTGGCCGTTCGCGTTCGGATGGATATTATCCGCCTCGAGGTCCGTCGTCACGTTGAAGCCGTACGACTGGTCCACCAGCCAGATGGGCGAGTCCGGAACGGTGCGCTTGCGGGCGACCAGGTGGGCGATTTCCTTGTTTAGATCTTGGGTCTCCTTGACTTTGTTGCGTTTGACGAGGGGGATGATTTGTGCGACCTTGTTGTCTGCGTTAGCATTCCCTGGCCTTGTAACAGAGAGGACTGGGAGAACTCACAATGATCTTCATCTTGGGATTCGCAGCACGCATCTGATCAATCAGCGTCCCGAGAGAGCCAATAATGGTCGACGTATTTCGCGCGTAGCGAATGTCGTTTGTCCCAAGATGCATGGTGATAATATCGGCGGGGTTGGCCTTGAGCCAGGCCTTTAGCTGGCCCCTGGCCACCATGTCAAACGCCTGACGGCCGCTGTGGCCCTCGTGCTGGCGGTCGTAGTTGAGGTTGTTGCAGTTGGTCGACGAGTTCATGCTTCCCACGAAGTCGATGTCGTAGCCGTCCTTGACAAGCTGGCGGTGCACCCAGGCGCGCCAGCACCCGAGCTCCGTGATGGAGTCGCCGAGCGGCATATAACGGAGTCGGGGGGCGGCGGCCTGGACCTGCGTGGCCAGGAGGAGGGCGCCGGCAAAGATGCCGGAGAGGTTGAGACGGACCATGGCTGATCGGGTATAAAGGCTGCAAATGATTGAGCGGGAGATGTTTTCTTGGCAAAAGCGAAGGACGAAGGATTTGTGGATCTAACGAATGAAGATGGAAAGAAAGAAGAAACGAATGTGTTTGTTCGAGATGCTGCTGGGTGGAAGCCAAACCAACACGACGAATCCGAGATCTAGATATACCCAAATGCAGTTACACAAGATCGACTGAGAAGGCTCTCGGAGTGACCTTCGCGAATAGCTTCTTGACGTTCCGAGGGGGCTGCCACGTGTAATGCGAGTACGGGCGGCGACTTGGACCGTGGTTTCGAGCAGGGGCGGCGCTGAAAGCTCCAAGCAGCCTTTCCAGCTAAGGACGCAAGCAGCCGCCCAAATGTAACCTCATCTTGGCAGTAGCCTGATGCTGTGGAAAGAAGATAATCATTCAAATCAAATGCGAGGATAGTACAAGCATCGCAATTGCGATATGTGCCTCACGGGTTGGCAATAACCTCGGAGCGATAGATATGTAGACCTCGGACTAACAGGCAGATAGCTCAGCTCGGCAGAAAGACAGACAGATTATTGACGCATGTCAGACCATATTAAAGCCCAACGCTTACCCATTTGCTTCCAACCCCCAAATTGCCCTTCTTATGGCCCCAAAATCGATTCCATCAATTACTCTGCGTCCGCACCAAAACCACCGTCCTGCTCCTCAGCCGGCGCCGCCGCGGCAGTGCTTTTATTGAAATACACCAGAGCCGTGGCCAGATCGTCCAGCTCCTCCGATGTGGTGCCCTCCTGCATGTTCATGGCGAACTTGCGAAACACATATGCCTGGAAGCGTGGCGGCGGCGTAAAGTCAGTGGGGGTCTTGGCGTGCACGTAGGCCAGCAACATCCAGGCCTCTCGGAGCAGCCCGCCGTACGGTCGCACTGGCGATCCCGAGCTCGGGTCCAAGGCAGCCGGAATCATGTTCATGATAATCTGAACCGCCAACTCGGCAACTTCCTGTGCCTCATTAAACTCGAGGATGTTGACGAGGAACCATCCGAGGTTGTTGATGTTGGCGACGAGCAAGGGCGTGACCGTCATCCACTCTGCGACCAGATTGTTCGCAAGGCCGTCCACTGTGCGTCTGCGCTCGAGGTGCTCCTGGTATGCCTCGATGACGCCGTAGATCTGTGGCACAAAGTCGAGTTGCTCTTCTCCCCACGGTGCTGGGGGCTGCGGGCAGGCGTCACCGCCAATGGCTCGAGGTCGAGGGAATTGGTCGAGCAGGTCGAGGAGCACCGAGGATAAGGCAAGCTGGAGAAACCCAGGCCTCGATGTGCCCAGGCGGGAAGCAGCGGCTTGCTGGATCTCGGGTTCCATTGAGAAGCAGATGTCGGTCGCTGGGCAGGTCCAGGGGTCTACTTCTGGCTAATGCTCCGAGAGACGACGGTGTCAGTATGCAGCTCCGCTCGCTCGCAAATCGAAAGCTGACGCGAGCCACTTACATCTATCTTTGGATGCAGGATTTGTGCACCAACAGCAATGACGAGGTCGTCAACTCTGGCAAGTAATGAGTGACTAACACCGACGGGTTCTGGTATTGGTCTTGGGGCTCACGCACGCTTCTGAAGTTTTGTACGACCCGCTCTCCAAGCAGAGAAAGTACGGCATGGGGGTGCCGTCCAAGAAGAAGCATCTGGCAAGAGTGAAGATGGCACCTTCCGAAACCAGGTGCAAGAATCTCTCCAATTTGGCCACCGCAGTAAGCCCGTCGTTAGTGGTCGCTGAGGTATTCATCTTGGTTAGGTTTCACAGATATCGTGGAAGGTACGAAGAGACAGAAATATCACTACGACTTGGAGTTGCAAGCCTGGCAGGATAATTAGATTACTGGGGTAGGTATTTGTCTGTCGGAAAATGCTGATTGCCCTCGATTGACGAAACCCGATTGTGTGACGTCGGCGATCAACTCTGTAACACCACCATGCCAGCCAACGCAGGCCTTCAGATGACTCTGGCAAAAGAACCTCTATCCGTGCGCGGTGGTGTCTCCTCTAAATGCCTTTCGTACCTTTGTCGTGATGACTTTGCCTCCCTCGCTTGCTGAAAGAATGGCAATTGATTCGTCACCCCCAGACGACATGGCCACTCAAATAACCTGACAGTATGAACACAAGATAAGAGAAATTTATGACGGCCAAGCAGCCGGGTAGTCGCAAGAGAAATGGCAGTCAGCAGGCCATGCAAAGGGCAAAATCGGCCCAGGAAGTTGATGAAAAGCCCATGCGTCGTCGGTAAGTGCTGAATTCCAACCCGATCTGGGCAGAGCGTTTGCCACATCTGGAATTACTGCCTTTGGTGGCTGTCGGAGCTGAGGGGCCGTCCCAAATGCGAGATGACAATGAAACGCCGACCACAGAGAAAATAAGGAAAGGGGAGGGTATGAGTGAGTCGCTGGGGGCTACAACCCATCCAAACACAGCGCCAGGGCAGATGATCCTGCGCGGTCTGGAACAGAAGCCTCGTGCGGTCTCGGGGCTCACAGCAGATTGTCCATCTGCAAAGGGATTACCAAGGCATTTTGCCGCCGTTCTCAATGTAGCATACATTGTGCTCAGTGCAATCTAGCAATATGACTAGTCAGCAGGCAGCAAATCGGAAAGGCTTTGGATGTTGAAGTTATGCTAAGCTAAGGGAAGAATACTTACACATATTGCAGTCGAAGAACCAATGGTACACAGTCTTCCCGCCCTCATCAAGCTCCGTTGTTCGGAATCCGGCTTGAGACCAGATCTCTTTCAGCTCGGGCAGAAACTTGCGCTGCTCGGGGGTCATCGTGCCGTTGAAGAAAAGGCGGCGGATGGCCCCCAGATACCGATCATGAAGCTTCCTATTATTGATGCCATCATCGAAGAGGAGCCTATGCATTAACTGCGGATTCTCAAAGGCGATGACATTGAACTCGAAGGGTAGCGTTGCTGTATCCATGTACATCTGGCGACAGACACCCGAGAGAAGTTGCATGCCCCATTGTGCCCTCTCCGGGCGCACCTTCACTGAGCTGGTCCAATGGGGGACCGATGCAAGCGGGTAAAGCCGGTCAAGTGGCGCAGGCAGGACGCGACAGTGCCATCTATTGAGCTTGTTTCTACTCATAGGGTGCGGTCCGAAATCGAACTTGATCTGTCCGATATCGAGGAGCAGCTTGTAGATCTGCTTGCGCACATCCTCCGGGAGGCGCAAGAGGGGGGAATTTGTTCTGTTCAACTCATAGCTGAGCCGGCAGTACAGCTTCTTGTTAGTAACTTTCTCTAGGTCTGAATAAGGCAATAGGGCCAACTTACAGGTGCTTGCGCCAGGGACTATGCTCGGGAATCTCGCTCAGCCCCTTTTGGAGAAGGGCCCGGGCACGGCGGACCGAGGCGATATAGGCCTTATAGTGAGCCTCAGACTTGGCCTGGTTCACCATATTGAAGTAGGTAGCTGCTTTAGTAATGTAAGTAACGAAAGCAGGCGGTTGTTTTGGCACTTGCCAGTGACTTACTGAGAAGGGAGTAATAGGAAGGGGTGGGCGGTAGTCTCTGGAGAGTGTGGAAAGGGTGAAGTGTGTCGTGCCGGTGTCGATGGATGAGTGGAAAGCGCAAATCTCTGTAGCTGGATAAGAGGAAAACTTAAGTCACTGTAGATGAAGGGGGGTAGGGAAGATGCAGGTGGAGGTGCTAGCAGCTGCCCCTCTTTCTGGTTCAGCATTCACCTGAAGGGCAACCCACAGCTTACATCCACAGTGGCCTGTGAGACTCTTACACAACTTGGCCCTGGCTGTAACCCAGGTCGCGACTTCCACATCGAGGTATGATATCTCTTAGAAGGTGCCTGGTAGATAGCAAGAACAATCCATCGATTGTGCCAACCCCATATTCTCAAACCGATTGACTTCACTGCTTTGTTCCATCCGGGCAACCTACCCTTCTCGTTCACTGCTTCGGTCCTTCTTGATCGTGGCTTGACCTAGAGACAGGTAAGAACGAGGAAAGCAGCATCACTCGGCGCTTCTCTTTGCTCCTGGCCATGGCAACGTACCTTCCTGCCCTCACTATGGCTCCGGTTAGTGGCCGAGCCCGAGGAAGCAGCTACAGCTTTGCCGTTCCCAAACCAAACGGATTCCAACCCCCGGACTGACACTGGGGCTCTTGCAATCCCCGTTCAGACTCCTGTTAGGGCTGCAAGCTCACCATGCCGCCGCCAGACCACCCTCCACCCGCCATCATGCCATCCTCGATGTCCACGGTACTCGATCTGCCCTTCAAGACACTCCGCCCGCGGATCCTCGTTGCCCCGTCCGGCTTCAAAGAGTGTGCTGACCCAGCTCAAGTGGCCGATTGGATCGAGAAAGGCCTACGACGCGTCATGCCCCATCACTCGACTGAAATCCAGACATGGCCCCTCCAGGACGGCGGCGAAGGCTTCCTGGACGCCATGGTTCGGAAATGGAACGGCTCTGTCCTGGAAACCCGCGTTTTCGGCCCCATGGGCGAAGAAATTGAGGGCCGGATAGGACTTGTTGACGACGGTGCCACGGCGGTGATCGAAACAGCACAAGTTGCAGGTCTACGCCTCATTCCTCCTGCTGAGCGATGCCCCACGCTGACCACCTCGGCTGGGGTCGGGATGCTGATTCGGAAGGCCTTGGAGGAGACCTTGGTGACCAAGATCATCATCGGCTGCGGAGACACTGGCACGGTGGACGGAGGCATCGGGCTGCTACGGCTGCTGGGGGGCGAATTCTGGAGTGGTGGTAAAGAGCTCAAGACCCACTTGATCAGCGCCGACCTCGAGCACATTGACAGAATAGACTTATCCCGTGTGCATTGGAAGTTGCGCAGTAGTATGTATCCCTACTAACAACAACATTTGCATTCAACGCTAACTCTGCTGTTCGTTCTCCCAGAGCTAGTCATCCTCGACGTCGTTTGCAACATCCACAACGTCCTCTGTGGTCTAGACGGCATGGTTCGAATCTACGGTCCCCAAAAGGGTGTTAAGCCAGAAGATATTGAACCACTGTCCTCTGCCGTCGACAAGTTTGCTGCCGTCGCGAAAAGATGCACCGGGATGGATGTGGGTAACATGCCTGGGAGCGGTGCCTCAGGGGGGATGGGAGCTGCCCTGCTGCTGCTTGGGGCCAGGATGACGGACCGTCGAGCCGCGTTCCATTGGTACTTCGACTTCGATTCCATCATGGCCCAGCGTTGGGATCTTGTCATCACTGGTGAGGGCCGGCTGGACAAACAATCCCTTCGTGGCAAGGCAATTTCGGAAATGGCCATGGCTGCTAAAGAAAGGGGCATACCTGTGATCTGCCTGGCAGGATCAGTGGAGAGAAGCAACAACTACACCGACGCTGGCATTGGTGTCACCTTTCCCATTCTCGATAGGCCCATGAGCACCACTCAGGCTATCAAGAGGGCCCCTTATCTTGTCATGGACACAGCCGAGAGAGTTGCGAGGTCAGTGCTTGTGGGATGGGAGATGGCGCGCTTGATGGACAGGGCGTGATCACAACGAGGCCGGGGTTAATGTCACACATACATTCACTGGTTTTCTGTGTCTGTGGTATTTTTCTAGACAAACAGTGATTCAGTGAATTGCCTAGGGAGTAGCTTGCATGGATCATGTTACACATCTCTTCACCTCGAGGACTCTCGCTAGTTCTGGGAAGTCTGATTCGCTTGCCTTCGACTTCTCTTCACCTCGTGTTCTCTGACCAACACGTGAACACCAACTCATCCAGCTTTTGCGTGGATTGCGCGCTTCACGATACCGGCGTCGAGCTCTCTTCACAGGCATGGCCAAGGAGTCTCGCGCCCAGTCGCCAGTCAGCGACTACGACGACTATGTAGATGACAAATTCCCGCGTTTTCCTTATTTGCAGCCCGAGCTTCGAGTCGCCATCTGGGCCATCGCCATCGCCGATGCCATGCCGCCCATGATCATCCATCTCTAGCCAAACACGCGGAAGCATGACGCCATGTGACCTCAAGAGTCCTTCGTCATGAACAAGGAGCTTCACAACCTCGCTTTCGTATGTTTAGAGGCCAAGGAAGAAGTGAAGAGAGCGTTTAAGATCTTTAGAAAGAAGAAATATGATAGCACTATCAATCCCGAACAGCCTGCTCCCAGCCGTAACAGAAAGAGGCGGGATTGTACTGCCATCCCTCAAGATCCTGCTCCCCATCCCGACAACGTCAACGAATTCGACTTGAACTATCTGGCCCGCATGGACATGGAGACAACAGTATTCACGGCGAGAGCATAGTCGCGCGAAGAGACTACAAGCTCTTGGAAGGTTTGGAAGGGCGCCGCCCTTGGAGGCCCGGCCCAAGATCTACGAGGTCCTCAGCGCTGTCCAAGTTCACCGTCCCGCCGGGGACCGCGGCAGGAGCGGCAGCTTGAGACGTCCCGAGTGCTCTGATGAGAAAGAAGCAATTCCATTGCGACGCAGTGCCAGACTCAAGAGAAAACGCAGCGTCAGTACCAGCGGAAGCGACGAGACGACCGAGCTCATCATCATCAGCAGCAGCGGCAGCAGCATTGACGCCCCGAGTCCACCAGCAGCGTCGCCGTTATCCCCTCCATCGCTCGTCGTCAACATCAAACAAACTCTGCTATACAGCACGCCTCCGTTCCGTTGCTCCCTCCACGGCGATAAAGAACCCTTCAAACGCCTCCGGGCGCAGTTCCCTCACCTTCAGACCATCATCCTCAGCTCTTGGGGCCATACATGGGTCACCTCCGAGTTCAAAGACCACGTGGCCCTCGCATTGGGCACGATGCTGGGAGACGAGAGCACCGAGCAGGCCAGCGATACGCGAGAGGAGACCATGGTTCGGACTAGCCGCCCTTCTGCTGCGCGCCCCGGCGCTAGGAAGCTACCTCAGTCGTGGCCGAGCGCGGACAGAATCATCCCGGGCAAACCGAAACATATTTATCTCTGGCAGTCGATGCGGTTCCGGGAGGACGGCGATGGGAATCATCCGAATGTGTTTATTCTAGGACATATCGAGTGAGCTATTGCCCCTACACACACAAACACCCCTTCCCTGTGAGTGCCTCCCTCAAGCACATACCCATAGAAAGAGGGAGTCAGGGGTGATTAGATGGGAAATATAACCAAGCACACGCACACAGTCATATAAACGAAGAGAGGAAGTGGGCACCTTTTCGCGCTTTTGCGCTGCGCAGACCGCTTTCGACACACACCACGCCTTATCTAGCAATATGCTGCAGGGGTTTACACGATGAAGGAAGAAAAGGCACATGGAGGCAGACGATCATCATGTTTGTTTAACTCTTATGTAGACTAGGTAGATAGGTTCTTTCTTGCATTCTGCCTAGTATTCTCTCAATTCCTGTTATCGTGTGATCCTGTTATGTGCTGCATGGCGCTGAATTAGATATCTTGACCGAGGCCAGGTTGAGAGATTGGCCTTTTCCTTTCGTCTTGCAGTTAAAACAATGAAAAATGCACATGTCGAATACCTAGTTTCCGTAGAATCAACAGCCATTTAGTGGACTTGAGCTGTATTTGTGCGAGGTGATGACGATGTGCATTCGAAACCAAAGCTATGCACCGCTGATTAGGAGGCTTCCCCCGTCGGCCTGACCTCCTCCCCTTGATAACCCGCCAAAAGCCTGCCTCGTCTGGTGCTTCTTGTGCTCGCATGTGTCCTGGGACACATGCTCTAGAGTGACCTTCTCAAGGTTGGGTTGTTGAACTCCGTGGTCCGTTCGACCAAAAGCGCATTATCGGGCGACATCTTCTAGCAGCGGTTGGAAAGCGCCTCGACGGCGATGGCAACGTGAACTGGTGCTTCTTGAGCCCAAGTTGTTCTTGAATTGGCGCTATTCGGTGACGTCGTCGAGTTGAAGGTCGCTAAGCTCCGCGGCTCTTCAACCCAGGGGCGGGGCCGGGCGACGTCTAGAAGCTATTGAAAGGCGTAGGGAAGGCGATGGCGAAGAGAACCCCTCGCCATGACATCTTGCTTGAAGATGATATTCTTCTACATCGGATTATAAGCATCATCCTTTTCATATACATCACACCCGCAAACAGTTGACATTGAAAGTAAGACGAGAAGGAAAGGGAGAAGGAAAGGGAGAAGGAAGCTTACACAATAGTTTTACATGTGTTGTATCTCATGGTTCCCTCCTTGTCTGCTTGTTGGCGTGGCAGCTGGAGAAACTCTTGCATTCTCGTCCCGTCCCGCTTGGCTTGCAGAGGATCTCGAATACCGGAGCGAGTGCCGTCCTGAATCATCCAGTCAGTCTCGACGAGGGGAGGGTGGCGCTTGATTTGAGGGTTGAAGGCATGTCCCGTCGACATTCGGGGTATGCCGGAAGACACAGGTCCTGACATGATGCCTGGCATATGGGCTCCGAAGTCAGGCTCCAAGACGAGGCCAGGAGTCACGCGTCAACTGTCCTGGGTGACAAGACTGTCGTGGCTTTTGGCATTGAAGCTATCCCCCGGGCCGGTCGACACAGCCGGTAAAGGGCATGCGGTCATCCTGAAGGAAAGAGCCGCGCCAGTGCTCACCGTGAGGCAGACTGGCCGACCGGGCGCGGCTAGATGACTCTTCTCCTCCTCCAGCTGTTCGATCTTGCTGTGGGCCTGAGCCAGCTTGAACTTCAGCTGCACGACTTCTTCAGGGACGGCTCCCTCATTAAGTACGGTACTAGCAGATCGAGTTGCCGGGAAAGATCCGCCAAGGTTATCCGTGGCCGGGGTATCCAAACTGCAAAATAAAAAGGTGGTGCCGTTGGTGGTAGCGGAGCAATCGCTCAGGTTGATTCCGAAAGCATCGCCGTCATTGCCCACTCCGGAAAGGCAGAGAGCACCCCTCCGGAGCTCTTCAACCCCCCTTCGCGACTCGGAGAAGCTTCTGGGCTCTACCGTCCTCGCTATATGCACATTTGTTGTGGTTGAAGGTTTCCGGGTGGCAGGCGGACTCCAGAGAAGGAGGGCTACCGACTGCGAAACTGATTACTGAGCTCTCCGTTGGCACAATCAAATCAATGCCCCCATTCCAGGCCAAAATCAAACTCACTAGTCGGGACAACTCTTGCAACCTCTTTCCTGGTCTCAAAGGTGCAGAGGGACAGGCAGAGGGACAAGTCGCACGACGCCGCGCTGGCGGCGCCCGACGGGGCGAAACCTGGAAAGGTTGAAAGGGAAAAGAAGAAGGTTCAAATTTTAAGACCATAAGTTTGGGCTGCTTATGCAGCCGGGTACTTAGGTACCTGCCTAGACACCGGCATGGGAAAAGAGGGGCCGGGACACTCTCTGTGCCAAGGTGCCGTTGAACTCTACAACGCCAGCCGATCTTGGACAGCAGAATGTCGTGCTACCGTGGTCCAGCCTGCACTTGACTCAAATCTTTTCCAAAATGCGGGCATAAACAGCCGGTTTACTCTCTTTCTCAAGATTAAAAGGTGGTGACGGTTTCTTCCTCCCCGCCATTTCTTCCTCCCCGCCAGCTGCCTCGCGCCGCATTTCCCAACTTCCCTCCGTCGCCAACTTGGACCGCCAACTCGGATTTGTCTTCCTTTACACACCAGCGCTTGTCTAGCATGCTTCGAACAAAACGCCACTTCTCACCGACCACAATGGGACTGACTTCTGTCCGGGGCATGTTATGTGCCGCTGCGAGGTTGCTAATCGGCATTTCCTCCCACTGCGTAACCGTGCTGAAATTACCCTTCGGCTTGAACAAGACCCAAGCGACTGGCTGGGGCTATAATGCCATCGACTCTTCAGCGTGTCCCGACTACAACGCATACTCAAAATTGTCGCATAGGCCGTTTTCAAAGGGGGTGCGGAGCTTGCCCAACATGCGACCAAAACAAGAATGCCGGACCTTTTCAAGCATCCCGTGGAGGTTGGTACAACAAGACATCAAGATCGTCGGCAAACATGCAAGATGCAACTGACACGTCGGCTTGGACTGTAGCAAGTCATTACCGACATGAAAGTCAAGATCAGGGACCCCGATATCGCGATGCTGTTTGCCGACACCTTTCCCTCTACGCTTGATACAACGGTGCGGTATTTTGATAAGGAGAACCTTGCTTTCATTATCACTAGTATATGTAAAATGCTACACGGTCTTGCTAATCCTTTGACGGTGCTATGGCACTGACAACAGTCTCTCCAGAGCAGGATATTAGGTTCGTCTCGATCGACTTCCCTATCAAGTCATGCGCAAATTCTTGATCTCGCCGTACATTAGGCTGATAAACGCTTATGACCGCAGTTCTCAATGGCTACGAGATACAGGGAACCAGTTCGCACACCTCTACCCGCTTCTTCCTCACGATCCCGATCTTCAAGCGCTTGTTAAGGCCGTCATAAATACCGGGGCGCGGTACATTGCGGAATACCCCTATCGTGGTGCGTGGATATACTACAATCACATGTTACAGTCTTATTTTACAATCTTGTGCTGACAAGATATCTCCAAGAGCATTTCAGCCGCCCCCGGAAAGCGGACTGTCGCCCAGTCACAATGTCAGTTTTCGTAGCGTGGCAGTTTGGCTGATTTGTAATCCTATCAAGTTTGAACTTGACTCTCTCTCCGCCTTCCTCAAGATCTCCTGGTCGTACTACAAGTATACCAACGACTCCTCATTCATCAACATAAACTGTACTCAACCCTCATTTAGAGATTCGGGAACAGTTCACTGATGATCAGTACACAGGGAGAAACGCCATCAGCCAGATCATGACAGTGCTTCATAACCAATCACAAGGGACCTGGGATGACAGCTTAAACTTCATCAGTTACTACAACTGGACGGGAACTGACGGTTACGGCGGACAATACATCATGGACGATGCTAACGTGCCAAGTCTTGTGTCGCTGCCATACCTCGGTTTTCTCCCGCTCGACGACCCTAGGTACATCAAGACAAAGCATGCCATGTTTTCGACAAGAAACCTTTACTTCTCTCAGGGCAAATGGTTCAACGGCATTGGGTAAATGAGCTCTCCATCTCCCACCACGGCACTTCCTCTTGCTGACATAGCCATCTCTTCTTAGCGGCCCACACGTCAAACGCGACTTACCCTTGGCCAATGTCACAAATCTCCGCCATCTACGGAACGGACGACGACGAGGAGATTGTTGAGCGCCTGTACACTATCGCCAACAACACGGCTGGGCTCGGGCTGATCCACGAAGCCATCAATATCTACCAGTCCAGGACTTACACCCGCCCGTGGTTTGCCTGGGCGAACAGCTATTTCGCCGAGATGATTCTCGACCTCGCGCGAAGGAAGCCAGGACTGATCTTTCATGATGCGATTCCTTACGAGATTGGATCCAACAGGGTCTCAATGTAACGAGACAAACTCAACCCCCCCCCCCCCCCCTCTGAGTGGATATACGAGAACCAAATCATTTGGATATTGTTGCCTGGTCTGATATTATGGTTCGAATTTTACCAGGGCGTGTTGTTGCATCTGCGAGGTGGCTAATTCATTCAGGTAGTCATGTGGGAGGAAGCAATGAGAGACGTTATTGTGGTCATTTTACTCTTTTTGTTTTGGTTATTTCTCGCTGATTTCTGTTCACAGCCCCTCGTCGTGTAGAAGCAACAGTCGGATCCCTTCTCAGGGAATTTGCGCTGCTTGTTGCTCCGTTCACAGAGCCGATGTTAGTACAAACGCCATAATGGCGGCAAAAAGCGGGCGCTCCTAATAGTGGGACTTGCCCCTTTTTCCTAGTTTCAAATCCCAAGCCCCTTTTTTTCGTTCAGTTGGCCGAATTTCTGCGCTCGAGTTTCTTTGTCCCTACCTATTACCAACATTCTCAGCGCCGAGTCTCTGAAAATTCTCCTGGGGTACTGTCACTGCCGGTCAGCTATCCTGGCACAACCACATCGGTACCGAGGGACTCAATGGGATGTACTGTCTCGTCTCGGAGGATCGGCGACAATGGGAAAAGACTTAGAACCTGGTTACACTCATCGTCCCAAACTCGGGCTGGGTAGATCATTCAGCGGGGTTAGCCCTGAGGGGCTTTTAGTTACTTACGATACCTCTGAACTTCAGCATACCAACAGCGAAATCCGATGTCGACAAAAGGGATGTTCAGGAGCATTGACTGAACTGATCCTTGGATGGAATAACAATTGTTCCTCAAAAAATCAAGACATATTCTCGAAACAAACAAACTGTTGTCCACGGTTATAGTGAACGCAAGGAAAGCGGTGAAGCGTGCCGCGGAGCAACACTGGCGCAACATGAATTAACTGGAGGAAATCTCAAGAACGCTAGCTCGCAGCCATGCCGGTTGGTAAATGGAGAAGCGGCTTAGCATCAGCTAAAGACAGCGGTAAGCTCAGTCCCAATCACGAAGACCCCCTATCTTACCTTTGGCAGACTGTTTAGCAGCGAATCCAAATAGCATGCGAAATAAGGCAGAGAATTTCACTGATATTTGTCTGGTATTTAACCATGCTGATTGCAGCTTACACCTGCTAATGACGGCATGGCATCTGGGGATACTGCGTTGCTGAGTCTGTGGATGTCTGACAGCCATGAAACCATTCACCATTTTTCTTCTTGGTGTCCTATATATATTGCCCATCCCTGCCGGAAAGGCCCTTCTGATCTCGTTCTATCAGAAATTTGGAAATGAAGCCCGAAGAACGATACTAACAGCCAAGCGAGAAGTCCACCAGCACTGCTAACGTCGGAAACATGGGTCACATCAACGCTCTCAAGCCCTTCTTGGCGGTATCGTTCTGTTCGGTCGTCCTTGGTGCTCCTACTCCTGCTGGTCTCGACCGACCTCAGCCGGATCCCCACACTCCTATGGACAAGCCCGACACACTCCCATGGACAAGCCCGACACACTCCCACGGACAAGCCCGACACACTCCCACGGACAAGCCCGGCAAGGGATTCGACCCCAAATATAAAACAAAGCCAGGTGCGTCTATCCCTCAGCATTTCAAGATCGACATTTCTAAGCTGTCGCCTCCGAGAAACAACACCTTCCCGCCCCATGTTGTTCCAGGTCAGCCCGAATCGTCTGACGATTCAGATTCGGCCTTGTCCAAGCGTGTCGTGATCAACGGCGAGAGCTGTGTTCTCTGGCTCAATACAGCTTACCCGTACTCTGCCATGGGCAAGCTGGCAGACTCGGCTGGTGGTGTTTGCACTGCGGTGATTGTTGGCTCCCGCTTCCAGCCTGCCTACGACAATGGCGAGCGCCTGGACGGATCCGATGTGATTGCCGTATTCGAGTCCTCGTTGTATCAGGGAGTCGATGGTAAGTCTCTTCCATCAAGTGCCCTCCATCATTCGTTTGTCTCGTCTTGGTAATGCTAACCCGATCTCTCCAAACGACAGGCAGTACTTGGTATGATGAGGCCTACGACTTTGCCGTCTTCGTCACTAGCGGCCAGGTCAGCGACCAACACAGCTAGCTCAGCGTGAGGGTTCTCAACCCCGACACGGAGCTAAACCAGGCCAAGTTCTATAACTACGAATATCCCGGCGACCTGCCCGCGGCACTGAACGCCCCTACCGCTAGGCTGGTATCAGGGAATTTGTGCAAGTCATGGCGGGCGTTGGCTTTATGATCGGCGGTCTCCGCAGGGCCCCGACACAAGCTAGAAGCTTGATGGTTGAAATGACGCTTGAACAGGCATGTCCATGGAACGGGATAATCCGGCAGGAGAAGAAGGGAGAATCTGCTTCCTAGCTCTCATATATTACGCCGAAAGACATGATGAAGATTATACCCATAAGCTTGCTGACTGGATCATTTTCTCCCAGTGACTATAATGATGGACGTACTTCCTAACATGAGAAACCACGTACAATTGCATACATCCAAGGCCATTCTGGCATCGAGTCTTTTGCTCTCTCTCGTCTTGGCAAGAAACGGGTTCTTCTTGCGAGCTTCTACACAGCGTAGCTGTATATCACACGAGCGTGTCTCGCTGAACGCGTATGGTTATCATCGAAATAAGTGAAAAAAGACGTCATATTTATATCCAGATTTCTCGTATGTTTCCTGTGGACCTTATGTTTTGGTCAGTGTGTCTATCGTCAATGCTTCGACGACACCAGGATCAGACAGGGGCAGTCCTTCGTCCCCACCATAGCGGCGCGAGCCGCTGACAAGCCTTCAGGGACCATGGCAGGGAAATTTGCACAAAATTTTATTGCTAAAAAGAAATCCGGGAGACATGAGGTTTCAAGTGTAATGCGAACGGGCTTCTCATAATACGCTCTATTTCTGGCACGTTGAATTGATAATTACTGCATTGACAAACCTCCTCAAACAACGATAGTCGTTGACGCCAGGGGGGGACAATGGACGCGGGATTACCCCGCCCCCACCTTTACCATTCAGGGCACTAGGCGGTCTTAGCCTCTAGCGTCATTCTCAGCCAAACTGCGTCATTCGTTCCTTCCAGGTGCAAAGGCGATTGGCTGAGCGATTTCCCCCGATTTTGGCTTGTTTGCTTCCACTGTCCAGCGTCCGTCCTCCATTTTGGATCCCACTTCCTCATGTACCTAACACTTGCTCGATTCCCGTATCCTCACCATAGCATCTCTTCTGGGCCTCTGTCCCGTAATTGCCTCGCATCGGTTCGACCATCATTACTCTCTTCCTCCTCCTCCGTTTGCCCTCCCGAATCCACGACGCGAGTGAGAACGCGACAAGCAGCAAGCAGTTCAAGGGCCATAGGCGAGGCGGCGTGAGCACGCGACGGTAACTCGATACCATGGCGGGCGCTGGGCTGCTGGAGTCGTTCCTGGCAGCAATCCAAGCTAGTCTCTCGGTGCTTCTGGTGATCTCCTACGGCGGTCTTGCAGCATGGCTCGGCCTACTGAACCACGCGAACACAAAGGCCATCTCCAAAATATGCGTTCGGATGTTCCTTCCCGCCTTGCTCTTCACCAAAATTGGAGCTGAGCTTCATGCTGGGTCCGCCAGTCGCTACCTCCTCATCTTCGTCTGGGCCATCCTCTGCCACCTCATATCTTTCGTCATCGGGATCGTCGCTCATCTTGGCCTAGGAATGCCCGACTGGGTTACTGTTGCTATCATGTTCAATAACACGACGAGTTACCCATTGCTGCTAATCACGGCCCTCGACGATACCGGCATCCTAAAGTCGCTTATCGTCACTGACGAGACCTCCAGGGCCGCCATCGAGCGCGCCAAGTCGTACTTCCTTGTCTTTGCCACCGTCTCGAGCTGCTTGACCTTTGCCGTCGGGCCGCGCTTGATCGACTCGGAACACGCCCCTGAGCCCGACGATAAGGAGGAAGACGAGCTCACGGCCGACAATCTCTCCGACGAGAACGAGAATGAGTCTCTTGCTCGGCAGGTTGGGGAGGAAACTGGGCTTCTCCACCCGCACTCTTCGTCAGTGCAGTTCTTAGACCCATTCTCTTCCAGCTCTTTTTTCCCCTCCAACCGCAAGATCTCAACCCCGAAGTCCAGAAACCCTTCCCACAACCGAAGAGCTTCTATTGTGCCAAAAACGAGATGGCAAAAGTTGGGCCCGCGGACAAAGTGGTGGCTCTTGTTTATCTCTGATTTCTTCAACGCCCCATTGCTTGGCGCTGTTCTCGGCGCTATTGTTGGCCTGATCCCGTCGCTCCACCGAGCTTTCTTCAGTTCTACCGAGGATGGAGGTATCTTTACGGCTTGGTTGACAGCCTCTCTGAAGAATATCGGTGGCCTTTTTGTCCCATTACCAGTCGTCGTTGCTGGTGTCTCGCTGTACACCTCGATGAAAGATGCTGCACAGCACACGCAGGAGGGTAAGAAGCTGCCGCTGCTGACCGTAACCTTCATCCTGGTCGTGCGTTTTGTCATCTGGCCGATTGCTTCGATTGGCTTCATTTACCTCATCGCCACAACAACCGACACACTTGGAACCGATCCGATGCTGTGGTTTACCATGATGCTTATGCCTACTGGGCCTCCAGCCATGAAGCTTATCACTCTGATCCAAGTCAGCGATGGAGAGCCGGAGGATGAGGTCAACATTGCAAAGCTTCTGACAGTGAGTCTTCTGATCGTTACCCGCTCAGCGCATGCCCTGACCTCTGTTTAGATATCCTACGTTATATCGCCGATTTTATCTCTTACCGTCGTGGGGAGTCTGATGGCCAGCCAGGCCGGAATAAAATGAAGCTTGGCGAAGCGATGAGACGGTAACCCCCTGAGCCGGACTAGAGACTATGACGAGGCTACCTTTGCTGTATTTACGTACTCCGGTTAGCCTTGTCGTTCAACGACGATAAGACAAATAGACAGCACACTAGGAACCCCAGAAGTAGAATACTTTACATACCATTTTATATGCTGTCCTTGGAGGCGGCGGCAGCGTAACATAAGAACGAACGCCGTATTGATCCCGAAAAACTCCGAACGAGTGCAGGTATTACCGACTCGTAAGCAGCCCGACTTCCCGTCTCGGAGCCTCCTCAACGGCTCCTGGTTGCGAAGAGAGACGGGATACGATTAAGGCTAATTTACCCCATTTTAGTACACCATACAGATTCAACGACAACCCGGTGCAATTTCTCCGACGCATCCAGCCCCTATTCCAGCCAGCATTTAGGCAATGTTGAGCAACCACACCTGTGTTACCGTGGGGCGCGTTGGCTTATCTTTGTCGTATCATTTGCATGGCATGGCATCGATGTCAGCACACCACGAAGGACGAGAATAGTTTCTGGAGATCAGGGATAGTCTCGGCCTGGCATCTTCCAGACCCCCACATGGTATTCATATCGCGAGCCGAGCCATATCTGGGCCAGACCATCAGCAAGACGTGGCCTCCATTTGGGGATATTGCTTCTAGCGACGCGCACAGAGCCGTGATAGCCGAAGCCCGGCGTACCGTTACCACAGTCGAGTCCCCATTCTCTACAACCACCGGGGTTCCTTGGATATTGGGACACCCCTGCGGTACCTTTGCCGCCAACAGCTTGCCACATGGGTTCCTGAAGGCGTGGACCAAGGACTTGTCCAACACGTATATCATGGCGCTTGGCGCCATTCAGGCAGAGCCGACAATGGAAGACGCTATCTTCCGCTTACCATACATGGCCAAACCTTTCTCGAGCAACCCAAAATGCTGTGGCTTCTGCTTTTTGCTTTGCATCCAGCTTTTGCGGCCGTGTCGGTCAATTTCCAATGGGAAAAGGCACAGCTAGCAGTGAACGAGACGGCCGCCAGCCCCGATATCGCATTCGGAGACGCCACTGGAAGCAACGCAACTTACAAGGGCCCAAAGTGCAAGATCGGGCCGGGGGATCCGGGATGGCCCACCGTCGACGAATGGACGAAGCTCAACAACACACTCGGTGGTGTTCTGCTCAAACCCCGTCCACCAGGCGCGGTTTGTTATCCAGGCCCAGAATATGATGCCACCCTGTGCCGCTATCTCCTGACTACGGCACCGATGACACGATTCTACGCTGAGAATCCGATCAATGTATTGACGGGCTGGGCCGAAGGAAGCACCTGCGATATAACTCCCTTTCCGACCGGGAACTGTTCACAGGGAGGTTTTCCGGCGTACGTTGTCAATGCCACCAAGGTCAGGCACATACAGTTGGCGGTAAACTTTGCGAGAAATAGGAACCTGAGGCTTGTTATAAAGTGAGTTTTCTTACTCTCCTCGCCTACCAGAATCTCCGTTCAGGGAGCAGAAAGTTGTAACACCATTAAACCTGATAGAAACTCGGGCCACGACTTCGCGGGCAGGTCAACCGGTGCCGGAGCTCTTAGCATCTGGACCCACTTCCTCAAGGACTTCGAGTTTATCCCCAACCACACAATTGACGGCTATAAGGGACGAGTTGCCAAGGTTAGCGCCGGCATCGAGGCATGGGAGCTGATGAACTACATGGACACCTATAACATGACCATGGCTGTGCCGGGAGGAGACACAGTTGGCGCATACGGCGGATGGTCAGCAGGTGGAGGCCATAATCTTTTGAGTTCGTCCTACGGACACGGCGCCGATCAGATACTATCGTTCCAGGTCGTGACGGCCGATGGAAGATACCGCAGTGTTACGCCTCATCAAAACGCCGATCTCTTCTTTGCCATGCTTGGCGGTGGAGGAGGCAAGTTACCAAGAACACCGTTTACAATTAAATCTGACATCTAGTCTTTACATAGGCACATACGGAATTCTCACTTCCGCAATCGTCAAGGCCTATCCCGCCACACCCGTGATTGAAGTTCCTCTAAGCTTCCAGGTTGGGCCTGGGTTTCCGTTCGGCAACTTGTCGTTTCCACCTGGCCTCAACGGCTCGTCCCCATTTCCGCCTTTGAACGGGACGTTCCCTGGGAACCCAAACTTCCCCTTTCCGCCTCTCAATGGGACATTTCCCAGCAATCCCAGCTTCCCCTTTCCAGGGCCTGGAAACTTCTCTGGGTTGAGGAACGGGACATTTCCCGGCGTTTTCTCTCCCGTTACCGTCAACGATACCGAGATATTTTGGGAAGGCGTTTGGCTGTATCAGTACTCTGCTCCCGCAGTCACCGACATCGGCGGAACCTTGTACAGCAATATCAACAAGCTCAGCAACAACAGCTACAGCTTCACGACCACCTTCAAACTGCCGAACATGACGCCTCAACAAGCTCTGTCTCTCGTGAAACCGCTATTTCAAGGACTCGGCAAGCTCGGGATCCCTGTATCCCTTCCAATTATTTCACAAGCCACGCCGACCGGCTTCGTGCGCAACGGCGCTGGCGGCGGCACAGGAAATATTTACTTCGCCTCCCGCCTCTTCCCGCGCGCAAACTGGGACAACACAACCATCTACAACAAGACCTTCTCCGCTATCCGAGCCACGGTTGAAGCAGGCTACAACTTCCACGGCGTCAACTTCTGGACGCCACACTCCGTAGCCGGCTTCCCCAGCAATATGACCGCCATTAACCCGACCTGGCGGCGCGCGCTCATGCACGCGGATATCTATGACTCTCAGTTCCGCGGGTTGAATGGTGTCTCAGCGGCTGCTGTCAAAGAAGGACACACGCGGTTCAACGATGTGGTGGATGCGATAAGGCGGGCGACGCCGCTGGGAGGGGCGTATTACAACGAGGCGGATGTCCAGGAGCCGAATTGGCAGCAGACTTTCTTTGGCGCGTATTATCCTCGCCTGCTGCAGATCAAGAAGGCGAGGGATCCGTGGGGCTTGTTCTGGGCGCCGACTATGCCGGGGAGTGAAGGGTGGAAGGTGGTCATGCAGGATGCGCTGCCGACGCAGAATGGGCCGCTTTGTCAGACTGGATGGGTTGAAGGGGCTGTGTAAAGCAGTTGATACTACTTATTTGAGAACAAAGAAAAAAAATCGTGTGGGAACGAAATATCGAGTAAAAACCACGCGCTCAAGAAAAGTTAGTAACAGTCGCCTAATACAATTTCATGCCCAGAGTTTGTCATCCAGCAACGAAACCATTTTCCTTTTTCCCTTCTTATCGCTGCGCGTCGTCTCCTCGGCGTGATCGCGTGTCGTCTGCGACTCGGAGTCCTCGCGTTTTTCTAGAGTACTAGCAGGCAGAAAACCACCGAGGACTGGATAATAGTCCGCGGCTACCTTTGACCTTGCTAGTCTTTCCCATATATCTTGACAACGGTTTCGGGCATGAGTTGCCAACTCGCAGCCAGTGATGCGAGCTATATCGTTGAGCCGACGAACCACCCGATTCCTCTCGCGCTGTTCGCGGTACTGTAATAAATGTGTTAGCGAGACCAAAAGATTAGCCCACCAAGACTCTCAGGTCAGCGGGTCAGTTACCATTATTGAAGCCATCAACAGCAGGGAGATGCTCTCGAGCAGGATGGATGCCATATATGGGGACACAGATGACAGAGAACTCAGGTCGTCGTCCTCTATCACACTTAAGATTAACCTGCGAAGAAATTTCGCAGAAATCACAGCTTGCGTGTTCCCAGATGTCCCCACGTAACTGTCACGGGTTTGTAGCAAATAGAATAAGATTCTCACCATGTGTAAGTTCAGAGGGTGGGCTGCAGTTTTGGGTTCGTCATAGAGCTCCAACCAGGAGAGTTGGTAAGAGATCTCGGTTCTCAAGTTGCTAGTATCCTCGAGTTGTACTCTCGCGTCGCTTCGAGGTTGCTGTGGGAGGAACTCTGCAAGAACGGCCTGAGAAAGGAGCGGGATGACATCATGTCGAGGGGCGCGGAGGATACTAGAACTACTATGTAGGAGTGTTAGCATTGTGGCATGAGATAATCAGGTTTCAAAGAGCAAGTAACCCACTCATTGTCCATGAATCCGTCAGGAACATCGGCCGAATATGTCATTCTTGCCATCGCTATTAGCATCTGTACATGAGCCAATCTCAAATCTCTCATCAAGAAAACTCACATGAGGGGTTTGCCACTAATAACAGATAGCGTCACATCAACTTTGCAGAACGACCAAAGTAGATCTCTGAGGTGCTCATGGCCTGCCAGCTGAAGATCGGCTTTGCATAATAGCCACAAGGGATATTTGAACTGATCAGGTCTAGCCTGCCGGGGTTTGGTCGGGTAGACCCCGTGGAGACGGTCTTGGTGCTGAATCAGCGTGGAGTCCAGGTCTTTTCTCATGTTCCCCAATATGGGCATTGCCGACTCGAGGTGCTTCCGCGATTGCTCCACACTGCCATACCACATATCGAAGTATGACAACAGTGTAAGTGCGGCGACTAGACTAGGAGTGGCGCGTCTTCCAGGATCGGCAAAGTCCTTTCCAAGTTCATTCAAGGCATGGTGATAGTGCCATAGTGCACTGGTGGGTGGTAGGCCCCGCTGCTTTGACAACTGAAGCGAACCCATTGCAAGAATGGAATGGAGGAGAGCCGGGCGTGTAAGCAATAATACTGGAAAGGTGACTGGTTAAGTGACAGTCGATGTTAGCAACAGACCTAGGAAATGAGGTCTTGGTTGCTATTAAGCTTGCCTGTCCACACCAGGGATGGATCCGTCGATTCTCCCTGTACCCTTTGTCCAGGCATCCACAACGTTGGAGCTGTGACTTTGATGAAGAACTCAAACATCAGCTTGATATCTGGTTGAGTGAGTGGGTTTGTGGAGTTAGCGATTAGGCTTTGCTCCCCCCTGTGTTGTTGATGATCTCGCACATGATCTTGGACATGATCTTGAATGCCCGTCTGGCTGCATTCATTCCCTGATCTTGAACCCGATCCCTGTTGTGTATGGGAATCTGGGCAGGGCTGAGGATCATGCCTCTCCCCCGTGCGGTATGCTGAAGAAAATTTTATTGAACACATGAACAAGAAACGGGCTTGTAGCTTCCCGAGGAAGTTGGGTGGTCGACAGCGGTTTACCTTGTCCAAAGTTGTCCAATAACTGCATTCGCGGCATAACCATCTCAGAAGTGCGTAGTCTAGATACCGGTTCTCGTCAAGTCTCTTTTTGCATTCTAGGAGAAATTTTGTAAGCCGAGACCAAAAGAAAAGAAAAGAAAAGAAGAAAGTATTTACGTACGGCCACACAACACGTTGAAACAGCTTTCACTCGTAATATCAGTCGATGTGGCCATCCTGGCTGTTGGATTGACTGCCTCAAAATCTTCTTTCCCAACATATGTCGTGTTTGTCTTCTTGGCAGGGGGTGAACCCAGGACTAAATTATTACTATCAGTCAGAACCTCTATTTTCGCCTCGGGTAATGCAACAATCTGTGGTAATAACCGCCAATTGGTACTCTGCACTTCGTAAATTTACCTTCCTCGTCGTGCCCTTCATTTCTTGACCCAACCCTGATTCTTTTCAATAAGGTCCCGGGCTAATCTCCGTTCTTTTCTCAATGTCGTCCAAGACCTCCGCCATCGGTATTAGATACGCAACGCGTGACGCGATGCTTCCAGTGACGATATGTCCATATACCTGGCGAGCGGCCGGATTCACCACGAGGGAACCGCTATCTCCGGGAATTGGCGCTTCATTGAGCGATACGGTGTAAGCCTTTTGGAAGGTATTGCTATGCTGGAGGCGCATGAACACAGGATGCCCGGATAATGTTCCTTGTATGCAACCACTTGATGAATGTCAACTATCTCACTGGGAACATGAGATACCATGGATCCGCAAACGACAGGCAGACCCCTTGTGAAGGGGACTTCCAGCTTCCCTGTAGGAGTTTGTGGTATCTCTAAGAGCAAATAATCGAGATCAACCGAAAGTAGGTGTACCGTGAACGGAATTCGCAAGCACTCGCCACGTCGCAGGTCAGCACTAACGTGTACCATGGGTGCGAATTCATGGTTTCCGAACTCTTGTCCGGGTTGCACACCAGAGCCTATCGAGCACTTTGTTTCAGATCCTCCCATCTGTTCGATGCCGCCGACTCCGTAGGCGGTCGCTACGCCATCAAACCCGCTGAACTCGAAGTCTGAATCGTTGCCTCCGATTGCGACTCTTTGTCGCTATTTTCACCCTCCTAAAACTCAGTGGTAACATGCGCAGCTGTCAACAAAAAAGCATTGTCGGACAAAATCACCACCGCCTCGGAAGTCGCAACAGGAACCGGACCGAAGTTGTTGAAAAGTGTGATCTCGCATGCGATAATGGCGCATTCCCTAGTAGAAACTGGAACCAATCCAATGCCCTTTAAATTGGCCGTGCATGCCGTCGTCTGTTGGAAGGCCGAGCAACCGGGGTTTAATGATATGCGGCGGATAGTCCCAATGGCCGCTCTCGATACCAGGGGGGAAGTCTTCGAGAATCTTGCTAGCTTTGAAGTACTGCAGAGCTTGTTTTCTTGGGCCAGATTTGGAGCAGGAAACATGACATGTGGAATTGAAGTGGCGGGAGACTCTCCTATCATGAAGATACCATAGATGATGCATCCATTATTTGGAATCCGGATGTTGTAGTTTTGTAGGAGTTCGTTTATTCGAGGGGCAATCCGGAGGAAGGCTTCCTCAGCTTTTCCTTTTGCCTCTCAGCAGCTGAGTTTGCCTTTTTTCCCGCAGAACGTCCCAACTGATTCCTCCCGACTTGGCCAGTGGGGTTTGGGGTTTAGGAGGAGGGGTAAATACTTGACAACTTGATGGAGCATGGTGGCATTTTGGACTTGATATGAATGGCGAGCTGTGTTGTACATATTATTTGTGATGGGCGGAGAGGGAGGTGGAGAAGATGAGAAGTCGAACCTGGGACCCGCGACAAAGAGGGGTAATGATTGTATATGTTGAGAGATAGCACTGCCTGATACATGCACTGCGCCACCACCGAAAAGGAAACGCGGTGACTGCGGCTGAGGGAAAGTGACAGGTTGACGGCCAGTAGTCATCAGCGAGAGGGCCTCGCAAACTTTTGCCTTCTGTTATCTGGTGGACGGGTAAATTATCCAGTCATCATCAACAGCAGATAAAAGAAGCCAGCTAGAATTCGCCATGTCGCTGTCAGCATCGGTTCTCGAGTATCCAATCCCTCCTCAAGCCAAATGAAGATTATCGAGTTCCTAGGCTACGCACCCGACGCCTTCCCTCCAGGGTGCCATGATCTCCAAAGTTACTTCAGTTACTACACCGAGCAGTGCAGAATTGCTCACCATGCATACCCGGGCATCCTGGCCAGGACTCACCAAGATACTTTAGATATCGGAGCCAGCATCACAGGCGGCAATACCAGATCTGACGTTGTGATCAATTCTGCCGAGGTACACTCAACAACCCCTGATGATATTCTGGTCGACGCATCAGTCGACCTTGTTGTACGGCTGATGCTTATGATCAATGTCGGGAGGTTCCGGAGCCTGAACGTGCATACAAGCACAAAGCGATTGTTCTGGGCCCAAGGAAAAATGTCCGACTTCGTCCGCGACCTCTTTCAGCCACAGACAGCACAGGCATTGGAAAGGGGAAAATTCGATGCCTTATTTACCACACGCAACCTATCGAGGATTGCTGGCTTCAAAGTCAAGTTAACCACCAACCTCGCCGATCATCTTCGCTTTCGGGACAGCGATAAGGCCATCACTATATTCCACCATGCGACATTCCTAAAATGCCAGCTTCAGTAAGTCAAAAGTCGACTCTCAAACCAAAGCCAACGGTCTCAACTAGACGCTCACTGAATGCAGAAACCCCATTTACCCAGCGGGCTTCGTAGCCGAAACACTGCAAACGCTTGCCTTGTTGTTCCCAGAAAACGATGCCAACACTCGAAAATGGTACTCTAAGCAAGGAGATCGCGAATAGCTCAATTTTAGGATTCTCAAATGTGGGATCATCCATCGACGTATTGAGAATTACTTGTTCTGGCATCACCGGCTGGTTGTGCTCAAAGATGATTTCAACGATGCTCAGCCTACTACGCTCGTGCAGTGGTAGAATGATAGGAGAGCTGGAATCCAGTGGTACACCCTGTGGTTTGCCATCAGCCTGGCCATATTCTTAGGACTTGTCCAGAGCATCGAAGGCGGTATGCAGGTGTACCAGTCGTGGCCGAAGGCTGGTTGACAGCAGATTTGAAGTGAGGGAGAGATTCTGAACGACATAAGAGTTGACATTGGGGACCAATATTAAGGATGGAAATTTCTAATAAAGGCCGCAAAGAGAGAAAAAGAAGATAAGAGTTGGTTTTTAAAGTTATCAAGTCGCAAGTTCGAAGGAAGCCAGAGTTCCACACACCAAACAAAATGAGACAATGCCAGAATTTCAATAATCTGTATGAAATACTCGAGGAGCAACGAGAGAACATCTGCGAATACAACTCTCGGTACTTATGGAAGATGAAAATTGCAAGCGTCCAAATGAGTATACAAGGCGGTTCAATATTGCTCTGAAACTCTAGAGGACGCGTGACATTTTCGTACGAACTTCCACATTAGTAGGGTCGCTCATTCTTAAATTTCGGTATTGTCTCGTTCAAGTCAACCAAAAGCCTGCATAGAAATCAAATCGTCCGATGCAAATATCCAAATTTTAGCGCCTGGATTTCCCCCAGTCTTCCCGTCCCCTCGCCCTCCTCTCCTTGCCTCTCCTTGAACAGTTGCACACACCATTCCTCCACCCTCACCAGCAGTTCGCCAGCAGCAACCAAAGTTAGGTATGTAAACCTTGCACTCTCAATGTGAAAACAGCATATGATCTTGCAAAGTTGGACATTGTTGTAACAAAGTTGCCAACCCACACACGCGCCACAATCTAGGTATCGACTCGCCTGAACTAGAAGCCAGGACTTGAATTGTTTCAGTTGCATCTTCCCTAACCTGCCTACCTACCTACCGTACCTCGGTATCATCACAGGAAGTTTATCTGGTCTGGCTATATTTATATAGAAACCGAAAGACACGAGGAGGTGTCGAATCGACACCACTTGGAATCAAGGTGTGAAATGGTGAGTAATAAAATCCGAGTCGTCCGCACCCACACTGCAGAAAATGGCAGAGCAAGAGTTGGAGGAGTACCAGCAGCTGGTGCGCGACAACAGCGGAGTTGAGGCATTCTTGGCCAGCCTCAACTCGCTGGGCGGCCCGGCTTGGGTCCTTCGTGTTTGGGCCGCCGGAGCGCTCGTTTGACGACGCGCTGCTGTGGAAGTGGACGCATTACGGTCCCATCCAGCGTCAGCCGGGCTTTCCCTCGTGGTCGTGGTTTGGGTGGCAGGCTGAGGCGGGGATGGGCCTCGATTGGCTGAAGCCCGGTATCAAAGGCAGCACCGAGCGTCACGGCTGGCAGGTGGAGCACGGCGGCGAGTTTTTGCCTCTGGGGGAGCTGATCGCCCCCTTCCGTCAGACATTGGATGTGGTCGACGGCAATTACATCATCCCAGTGGCTGAGCCCACCTACCTTGACAGACTCCTGAAGAGGGCAAGACCCCGGCCACAGGCTGAAGTTTACGAACGAGACTGTCTGGCTCTACATCGGGCCCAGCTATAAGAAGGATGGCCGCGACGTGTGCGGGCTGTATTTTTCCGAGGCCGACATGAACGAGCACCTCAGCGGCGGACACCAGGATCTGCTGCTTGGCGACATTGAGCTCGCCAAGAACTTCCGGGAGCAGCAGCAGGCACTCCGTCGCATGGAGTTTGCTGTTATCTCCCAGTATTACTCATTTGGGCTGCCGCCCACCCAAGAGAACCTGCGCGACCTAACCGTGCAAGTTGCACGTCCCAGTGTCAAGGGCCGCAATACTGCGCGCCGGGCATGGAACATGATGCTCATCCAGACAAACGACAAGGGTTTGTCGGAACGGGTTCAGGTCTGCACCGTGTCTCTCCGGTTTTCTGGGCGATGCCCCACCCAGACGAAGGGCTCCATCCTCGAGTTCCCTCTGGCCTCATTTGGGCAGCACCTCTTGGCCTGGGCGAATGAGTCTCGCTGCTTCTTTTTCGACCCGCCGCGGGTTCTGGATGTTGGCGTGTCAACGAGATTCATCATTCTCGTGTAGGCGACGCATCTTAGCAATCACCTCCTCCCGAATGACCGCTAGTTTTAGACGATGGCGACCTCTTCAGATTATAGCTCGGCGAACGAAAGTGTGATAGTCGCTAGTTCTCCCAGTGTCGCGAATGAAGGCACCCAGTCCTCGCCCACCGTCGAGAAGGAGAAGCCGTAGCTAGTTCTGGCCGCTCTGCCTCCGAGTTGCCGCTGATGTGCACAGCTCCTCATCATGCCACTGTTTCGCCAATGGACTCGGTCGTATCTAGGCTGCATGCGTTGGCAATCTTTCTCCACTCGGACGATTGTCGCCATGGCACTAATGGATTCGGCCATTCCGATGGGAGATGGATTACCGCTGTTGCACTAATGGAGTTGGTCGTACCTAGGTGAAATACGTTGGCAAGGTTTCTCGATCCGGTCGACTTCTATTTTCTGGACGACTCTCGCTGTTGCAACAATAGACTTGGTCATACTGGTGCGACATGGACGGCCGCCATTGCACCCATGGACTGGCCATACCGTCAGGCGGCATGGAACTAAACCCCCCTCAAACGCTTTGTACCTAACTTTGATCTGTGCGGTTCTGAAAGCCGTCACCTCACCAACCTAACTTTCACCTTCTAATTTCACATTGAACTCTAATTCACTGAATAGAACTATTTACCTAGTACCTGACAGCCAAGTTACCACTGTCATTGCTAGCTCCTTTGTGTTGCTGTTTTCATTTTGACATTTTTACTCAACGATCCCTGTCACTTATCAATTATGCAACTAGAAAACATTTATGAATTGTGCTATAGTGCCAAGGCATGGGCCGGTGTTGGTTTTTTGGCTGGGAATCGAGCTTCTAAGACGGAGGCAGTGTTGTGCGAGATTATCAGCCTTGACGGGGATGTTCTGGCAGGGTTCGGCATATCGGAGGTGTTATCAGTATCAGTAACCCGACGGTCAGCAATCCAGTAAGGCGAAATCGCTATGGAGTTCACAGAGTCCACGGAGCCCACGATAGCCGACTCCTTCATCTCAGCTGAGAAGCGATCACATGGCAAAGGCCAAGGACGCATGGGCCATCAAAGAAGGAATCATAGATGTGGAAAAAAGGAACTCAAATGGATCGACTTGTAAACACGCGGCTCGGAAGATATAAAATGGGGGACCTGCATTAGTGGCCCCCCAATATATTGGCTAAGGGTGGTTGTATTATTAGAATACTTACGCTTTGACTGGTGGGCTCAGGAAACATTATCAGCACTTCCTCTTCTTATTCTGACGGTTTTCGTGTTGCACAGGCTGAAATGAACCCTTGGGGCAATTCACGTACGATTTGACACATGCCTCGTTTTATCGTGCCAAGTCTTTGGGGGATACTATAGTCGTGAGGTTGGGTCCTTTTTTTCTTCACTCCCTTGGCTCACTGCCTCTCGTTCATCACCTTTGTGATGTGATCATTGTGTATCAAGGATTTGTAAAATTTACAAATACCGTCAAATTCGGCTTATCCTGTGCATGGTAAGCATGGTCAGATCCTACACATTAACCGTAATTCTCTCATGTAAAAAATTGCCCACTGGTTTGCCTCATTTGGTGTTTTTTTAATTTGTTCCTCTGCCGTCAGCTGAGCGGGCCTTGGCAACAGCGTGCGGCTTCGGGTCCGTGGAAACAAAAAGCTCTTTACACCGCCAGTAGGAGGAAAACAACGGGCCCAGGCTGCTAGGGTGCTGTGCCGTGCACGATTTTTAATCATGATTTAACCTTTTGGCAGTGGCTAAACAGGCGGCGGGTCAGCTCGGGCTGACCAGTACCGGGGGGCGGAGGCTTGCATCCCACAGTCCAACCCCTGTCTGGTTGCGCGTGTTGCGCTAAACGACCCAATGAGGACGAGGGTCGTTATTTTGGGAGCGGCACCAACCCCATGTGGCAGGCCAAGCACAGCCTCCGGTAACACACGCTTCCAGAACTTATTCGCATTTTCGGATCTCGGAGCACCACGGCTTTGGGCCGTTTGCTGGCGGGCGCGGTAGGATATTTCCACTTTACTGCAGGATGGACGAGCCTCACGATGTCGACACCAACAGGATGAACATGTATATAACGGCTTGTTTCCTTCGAGTTGAAACATTTCTTTTTTCTCATCATCATCTTCACCTCTTCAGCAGTCTCAGCCACAGCAACAAAACAACAACAACAACACACTTTCATCTTTTCCCATCAACAACATCTTCTCTTTCACCCACTAACACAACACCCAACCAACCACCAAAATGCAGTACTCTTCCATTTTCCTCGCCCTCCTCGCCGCCTCGGGCGCCATCGCCGCTCCCCAGGCCCGCGCTGACAACAAGGTCAACGTCATCCTGGGCGGTCTTTCCGGCACCGGCTCGCAGACCACCTTCCGGGAGCCATCCAACAGCGTCAAGGGCAAGCCCGAACAGAGCGGGCCCTTCAAGACGGTCGAGATCAAGCTCGGCGCGGGTGTCAAGAACCAGGCGCTCCGCTGCCAGATCCTGGACGACAACAACAAGCCCATCGTAGCCGTCCGCGGCGCCAACACCGACATCACCTTTGCCGACGCCGGTAAGGGGCCCTGGACGCTCAAGACGCCCAGCAAGGTCAGCGCCATCGTCTGCGACCAGGCCTTCAAATCACTAGGCGCCGCCGGCACCGAGATCCGCATCGTCCTGAGCAACCAGGCGATCGAGCTCGGCTCGCAGACCGTCTTCGCCGACAACGGGAAAGTCCAGACCAAGGATTTCGGCAAGCCCTTCGGCCCGTTCCAGACCGTCGAGCTCCGCCTCGGACCCCTCGTCGATCCCCTCCTCCGCTGCCAGATCACGGACAGCAACAACAAGGCCATCACTGTCATCCGCGGCGAGAACGTCAAGCAGACTTTCGGTGACGGCGACAAGGGCGAGTGGACTCTCCAGAAGGCGACTGAGATCAAGTCCATCGTCTGCGATCCTTCTTTCAAGTGAGCGGTTTTCTCTTCAGGGGCTTCAAGACAGCATTATTAGACAGATGGTCGCATTTTGGGAGTTTTTTTATTTCGATTCTATTATTACGGCATGGTTTAAAGGACGGGGTTTGCATCATTTGGTTTTTGCATATCAACGGGGGATGGTATCACTCATTTGGGCAGGCAGGCAGGTGCATCAACAACAGCTGGTTTGCTGTTTTCAATGGTTTAAACGGCGTTTTGCCTTTTCTTCATTATTCCAGTTACATATACTTTGATAGTAGCTTTGCAAAAAGGATTGATTCTTACGCAGTACTATAATTATCTTTTGGTCTTTTGTGATTTGTTCCGAGTGTCTCGCATTGTTGGGAGTATCCATGTCAAGCCATGATATCGTGCAAATGTGCCAAGGGGGCTCGAGAGCAAAGCGCAAAAGTCCGACATCATCATTACGGGCTGCCTGTTGTCTGGAGGCGTCATCCACTTGGTGCAGGGCCTGCAATGTGCACGTCAGAACCACCGACTTTGGGGCAGGTGGGGAGTGGAGGGGAGCTGCAAACAAAAACAAATGGACAACCAACACTCGTTCTTGCCCAGCATACTTGTCGGACTCATCCCTCCCCTAATAATTTCCCGTCAATCCGACCGGACACAATTCTGATTCTGGACGCCAAGAAGCCAAAAAGTCTCCAAATAAAATGCCTGTCCTCCACCCCCCCAAGGCAGTCGCCGTCGATACGGACGAGGTAAAAGTATCCAGCCCCTGGGGCTCGCGCGGATACGTCACCGTCGACCACCCACCCCCCGCCGCCAAACCGACCTCCTCATCTCGCCGTTTAGCTGCACACCATGCCCTGTCGACCTCGCTCCTCGGCGGCGACCTTGGCATCCTGCGCGACACTTTGCTTCCGTCGTTCGCACTGCACTCGGGTCTCTCGGCCATCGCGTATGTGGCAGGACGGCTATCAGACCGTGTCGAGGCCAAGGACATGCTCTGGCCCGCGGCGCAGGTCGCCAACGCGTGGTGGGCCGCCATCGGCTCGCAGGTCATCAGCGACAACATCCCCGCCGGCACGGCGCTGCGGTCCCTGAACAGGCCACGGCGCCTTGTTTTGTCAGGTGTGACTATCTGGGGCGCGCGGCTGTTCTGTCGGTTGGTGCACCGGTCGCTGAAGCGGCCTGGCAGCGATAGTGATGATCCGCGCTACGAGGCGCTCAAGAAGCAGGAGCCTAGGGGCTGGACGGTGTTTTGGAACAAAGCACTTTGGGCGCTGTTCCTCCCTGAGGTGTTTTTCCAGACGGTGATTGGATTGCCGTTCACCGTACCGTTTTCGAGACCGCTGGGCGGCGTGACGCTGAAGGCCTCTTCGATGTGCCATTCCATCGGACAGGCGGTTGCCGTGGGATTGTTCAGCGCGGGTCTGGCTTTGGAGGTGCTGGCAGACTGGCAGCTAGATGGGTTCAAGGAGAGCGGTGAGGAGTGGAACAAGCGCACCATGTGCCGGGAGGGAGTCTGGGGGCTCGTTAGGCATCCGAAGTAAGTTTTTTCCATCACCTCCGATGAATACAGAAATAAGAAGAACAAGTGTTGACGATTCCACTTATACAGCTACCTCGGAGATGCCCTCGTCCACCTCTCGTTCCCACTCCTGCTCTATGCTAGCGATATGCTCACCCCCATTGTCCTTCTCGGACCGTTGGCCAACTACATCTTCCTGCGCTTCTACCGCGGCGACAAGGAGAACGAAGGCAATCAGGCGAAGCGGTACGGTATCGAGGACGTATCGAAGAAGGTAGACTTTGACCGCTACCGTAAGGAGCTCAATGCGTTCTGGCCAGGCACGAACCAGGTGTCCAATAAGTGGGCGTGGATTGTGGTAGGGTGTGGTGTTGCGGGCGCTGTCGTGGAGAAGGTTATTCAGGAGTTTCTGTAAGGGGCTCAGGGGCGATTGAACGAGGTATATATGTACAGTACTCATATGGCGCATGGGGTAACTTGGAAGAAATTGAATCGTTTCATGTCTAGCTACCCTACGAAAACATGCCTGTGTCAAATAACCATCGTCCAAAGAAGAGCACACTGGAAAAACCAATGTGCTCAGGGCTTGGTTCGTCATGACGAGGGATACGATATTTTCTTGTTCTTTGCAGAGGGCTCTTCTTGTCGACTCTTGCTGTAAGCCGCTGGCACCACAGGCTCTGGCAGTCTTCGAGGCAATGGCACTCTTATTGGGACCGGTCAGATTGTAAATAGTGCGCCCACTGTATGTACTACTTTTCCTGGCGTTTTCATTTGTCGTTTTGGTCAAACTGGACCAGGCTGTTGCTCGTACAACCTTCAAGGAGAGCTGGTTGAACCTGATGAAGTATTCAGCGGCGTTTGAGTCACTGAAGCTCAATGAGCGCGATTCCTTTGGGGTCGTCATGCGAAGCACTGGTCCACTGGCTTGGTAGTATGTTCATCTTCGGGTCCCCGAGGGTGCAATGCCTTCGTTAGGTTCTCCATGAGGATACCACAACCATTTCGATGTTGCTCAGGGTTAACTGGACCTTCTCCCGTCACGGTGGGCCTCTTCACTGTAGGTGGGGTGAAGGTTTGTTGAGGAGTCCTCTGCAACCCGTGATGAAAACCAGTCGCGCAACGAAATCACGAGCACGTATTTCAACGTGATTGACTTTATATTCAACCTCCTGCCTGACGAAGTTGTGTGCCACTCTAATGTGATGCTCCGCTGTAGTCATGAAGGTGAGTCAGAGAGTAAGGCTTTACCGTGACACTCAGCACCCCCCTACATTCCGTCTCTCGACTTCCGTCATCCCGCGGTTTATAAATGTATGTAGTGAATTTTGTATACGAACATTATGAAATTGCAGGAGTCACATCCAGTTCCAATACGAGTTATTGTGATTTTGTGGATGAATATGAATGTGATATTTATGTATAGAAAGAATGTCACTTATTGGCGTGCTTTGTTCAGAAAATCCAAGCTACAAGAATAACGGGTTTCAGGATCCATTTATCCACGTTCCACTGCCGTTCCAAAAAAGACTCCGAAATGGCTACAGGAAATGAATAGGGTTGCTCGAAAAGATAAATAAGCTTCCCAAATGTTTGATAACAAATAATGTCATGCAAGTCTGCGGAGTGGAGTTATGTTATGAACAATCCTCTCCCGCCAACCATGAGGTTGAGGGCAGACACAAACGAAAGAATAATGCACATCGAAGCACGACATGACTTGGTATTGGGCAAGCTTTTGCAACTCTGATGCCACTAAAACTGTTTTCCGTTTGACTAGTATATATGATTTCCCCCTATATGCCACAGTTTTGACAACTCCGTAGCAAATCGACACTCTCAGGAGACGAAAATGCGACGGAGATTCAAGACAGGTTGGATTCCATCCGACATGTAAATTTAATGTGAAATGGAGATCTTCAATCGGCGCGTTTATGGATGGTTCGTTAGCGTTCATTATCATCACTTCCCTCTCTTAATTGACGTCGCGCACGATTTATAAGACTTGTTTCTCTGATGGTGGATGATTATGGTCTCAGTATTTATTACTATTTTAATGTATTCATTCCATTTGGAAATAAGCTGTCAACCTTAATGAGACTTCATATCCTACTAAAATCTACGCAGGCAATGTCATGTCCTATGATTACCTCATTGTCCCATCACCACCATCCCATCACCGGCCGTTTACTTTCCCGTCCAATGCTCCACAAGAAACTCCTCGAGCTGAGTTGGCTTGAAGTGGGGCAGCAGCTGATTCCATTCATCGGAAACAACCCACGCGGCCTTAATGTTGCCAAGCAGAATCTTGATCACGAGTCCCTTGGAAAAAGCGAGTGCTTCCTCTGGCGTGAGGTAAGGCTGACTGAAGTGTGGGAGCCACGACGTCTTCAACTCGCCTGCCTCGAGGTCTTCGACCTTGACCACTTCGACGTCCCAGGGCTTGCCTGCGCGTGTTTTTATCCGTTAGTAGTTTTGAAATATGAATTTGCTCGAGTTTGGGTGAAATATCTCACCCTTGATCTTCTCCACCAGAGAGAGGAGCTTGGCGGTGGTCACGGTCTCGCCGTGAATACCGCCAATGATAGGCCACTCGCCTTCATAGTCGATGGCGCCGGCTACGGCTACGCCGATGTCGTGAGCACGGGTGAATGTGATAACCTCATTCGCGGGATCGACGACGATGGCGCGGAGATTGACAAAGTCAAAGTTGAGCTCGGTAGGTCTGATGTGCTTGGACGACTTGAAAGGCGCACTCAGAAAATCCAGGAGCATGCCGGGCTGGAAGAGAGTGTACTCCAAGACCTTCTTGTCCTTGTTCAGCTCCTTGAGATAGTCTCGGATGACTTGTTTCCCTGCATACCAATCGAAGGTGGAGATATCGCTCCTATTTTATTTCTCAAATGTCAATCGCCAAGACTTCTCATTCAGACAGTTCAAGGGATCTAAAAGAAGAACAAAAAAACTCACGGGCCCCATTCGCTCGGAGCAAAACGCTTGACGCCAGCCTCGATGGCCGCGTGAATGAGGGTCTTTTGGGCGATGCAGTCCACGTCCAGATGAGCGACGATAAAGGACAAAAGCGTGTGCACTCCTTGAATCGCCTTTACAACAGCAGTCTGGTCGGCATAGTCGACCTTGACCCAGGTGGTGCCCTCAATGAACTCCTCTACGACTGGATCCTTCCGAGATAGAACAATGATCTCATGCTTTCCGGTTGCGATCAGAACATCGATGACCTCGCGTGCAATCTCTGTTTCAATGTCAGCTTAATTCGGCTAGGCTCACTCGAGGGAAGAGGGCACTCACGCCCTGAGCCTCCAGCAATTGCGATCTGGACCATATTGTCGGATGTTGATGAGTTTGGATGGGAGTTGGTGGCGTAACGATGGATGGAAACTGTTCAGCGTAGTGTAGTGAAATGTCAGGTTGAGGGAAATAGAGGATATTACATCCTCTTTTATTTGGCATTTTGCAATCTTCCATCATCATTGAATCCTTCTCACGGCCCAACAACAGCGCCGAATCTACGGGACGTTGGTGTTCTATCATGGCCGACTTGGCGCTGACTGGCAGGGTAAGATGACAAATGGGCGCAATTCCGCCGAACCTTCGGGGGACCTCATTGTCGTTGGGGGGCTACTCAGCCGAAATGCGGGGGACTCTGCTACAACTGAGAGTTGTGTTATAACAGAGCGGACCGTGGAACTAGCCCCGGGTTTATCTGCCAAGATGGCCGGATTTATCTGTCGTCATTCGGCACCGACCTACAGTGCAGATATAAGCAAAGGCGAATCTTGTACACAGCCAAATTTGCCTGTGTCGGGACGGGCCAACTCAACGTGCGAATTCCACTCACGACGCAGTTCCGCCATTCCCAAAAATAGGGGTCTTGTTTACACCCGCGTCCCACAGCACAGCGCAATGGAATCTAGCTTCAATTCCTCGAACATGTGAGGCTCATGCTAGGTCAGTTGGCGCTCGTGTTTGACGCTTGTTAGCGCTTGTCCGTGGACGGCGGAACTTGAGTGGGTGCTCGACACAGCTGGCAGTATTAGGCAGGGGCATCCAAAGAATGACGAGGAGGGAGGTAGGATTACGAGGAAGGAACAATCATTAAAGATCACGTTGACTCCACAAAGCAGCTCATGGTCTCATCGCGAGTCTTTCGATTAGAGCAGGATCGATTCCAATGCACCTGCCTCCCTAGGCTGAACTGCCATAAACGTGTTAGGGGTAAATCCTTGAGCCCACTCTCCTCTCTCGCAAAGCGAACACGCAGCGACATTATGTTCCAAGGTTGGCATCCAAAACAAGTAAATCCATTCTTCGCTGGCTCCTTTCTATCACTCTATCATATGCATCCATCTATCGCAATCATCTATCGCAATCATCTATCGCAACCATCTATCGCAACCATCATAGTCTAACATGCGCCCCAGAGGTCTAACTCTATGCCGCGCAGCCTATTGCGAAGTCTCGTTCGGCCAGAGATCATACCCAAAAGTGCCCTTCATGTTGACGAACCGCACATGACGGCCCCGCGCAACGTCCTCGATGGCCTGAAAGTCCTCGTCGTTGAGCTCGGGAACCTGCAGATTGCTCTCAATGCGGCTGGGCGTCGAGCTCTTGGGCAGCACGATGTAGCCACGGCGGAGGCCCCATGCAATCAGCACCTGCGCTAGGTTGTGTCCGCTGCGCTTCGCCACCGCGTTGAGAGTCAGGTCTTCGCGCACCGTCTCGCCCGTCGACGGCACCTGGTTCTGCGACCCCAGCGGCGAGTAGGCGGCCGGCAGGATCTGGTGGGCGAAGCAGAAGTCGACTAGCTCGGAGTTGGGCAGGAACGGGTGGATCTCAATCTGGTTGACCGCCGGCTTAATGCGCGCGAACTTGAGCAGCTGCTGCAGGCGCGGTATCGTCCAGTTGGACACGCCAATGGCCCGCGCTTTCCCGCTGTCGGCGAGCTCCTCCATGGCCCGCCACGTCGGCTCCGGGTTGTCCGTCAGCGCCTTGTTGATGACGTACTTGCCGTCTGGCCCAATCTTGGGCGTGCGGTCCGCGTTCTTCTCGGCGGCGATGGGCCAGTGCACGAGAAACAGGTCGATGTAGTCGACCTTGAGGCTGGAGCACGAGCTCTCGAAGCTCCACTTGACGTCCTCGGGCTCGTGCAGGTGGTTCCAGACCTTGGTGCAGATGAAGATGTCTTTCCGTGTGACGCTGGGGTTCTTGGCGACGAAGTCCCGGACGGCATCGCCCACTTCGTCCTCGTTGCCGTAGAACCAGGCGCAGTCGAGATGGCGGTACCCGGCCTCGAGCGCTGCCGTGACGGCTCTGTACGTCTCTCCCTTGGCGCCCTCATTGGCAAAGGTGCCGAAGCCGACTGCCGGGATGGTCACGCCATTATTGAGCGTATATACTTTGGAGGATGCGGGAGTAGGGGCCATGTTGGGCGTTGGGGGCTGCTGTAGGTCGATCTCAGGCTGTCTGTCGGTCTGTCGGTCTGTCGGTCGTCGGTCGGTTATGGTCTCCAAAAATTCACGCAGAAAGGACAGAAGGTGGGTGACACAAGGGAACGACAGAAGCAAGGTGAACGCGGCTAACTGCTACTAGTACTCTTCAGAATGTCAGTTAGGGCTGGGCGGTGGCAGGTTCCGAAGATGGTTGCACATGCTCCGACCCCCTGTGCTAGTGCATCCCTGAGCCCGCGTCGCCATTCTTCTGGAATGCATGAATTCATCCTCCGTGCCTGGAGCCGAACCACATTCTTCGAAGTCGCCACGTGAAAATTTTCGCAACGGCATCTCTGGTTTTTGTTTTGTGGTTCTCGGTTCGGGAGTTGCATCAAAGTGACAACTCCCTTCGCTTCAGGGCGCCAACCTGCAGGCCTTGGTCGTATTTTCAGGGGGTTCCACCAAATGACGCGCAGGGCCACTGTAGGGGTCCACTGGGGCTGGTCCCATTGGGGCAGATGCGAACGGGACGGCAAGGAGCGGGCGGCACGCATGACAAAACGACACCAAGCCCTTGCGCAAGATCCATTTTTCTCGATTTTCAAAGACTCCACTCCACTCCCCTCCCACACCGTCCACGAAACAGGGCCCGATCGCTAAGCACACCGAGTCATGGCCGCCCGGCGATAAGGACCAAGGGTCACCAACAACACTTCCCAGGTCCCACCGCAACGCACTTCATTATGCTCGTTTCTCGCTCTTCGCGCATGGTTGGACCTGTCTTGGCAACTCGGTCCTCCAAGGCCACCCACTCAGCGGAGGGCTGCTCCATCACCTCCCCGCCAGGCCCTTATCCTCTCCGCCTCCATCGTTTCATCGATATGGGGTGGTGACGCCATCACACGATAGCAGCGGCTTGTTGGCCGGATGGATGGGAGTTTCCAGGGTCTAATGGGACTTTCAGGGTCCTATCCGAGCTGTCAGAATTTCCGCCTTCCCAGGAAACGCCAGGTTGACCTCCACCGAGCTTCTCGATGGCTTCTGCCCTCATAGACTTTTAGCCACTCACGTGGCCGCGACAGCTGTTCACTAGCGGGCGACAGCGAAGACAGTGCCCAAGCCATCGAATGATGCACACATCAACATGGGAAGTAGCCCGGTTGCCTGGGCCAAGCACGGCAAACTTCGTCGAATGGAATATCTACCGGGGCCACCACCGTTGGGTTTGACAGTGGAGATCTCAAAAGTCGTTTCATGCGCTTACCGTCATGGGTGGGTTCATCTGATTGCTGGGTTTAGACCGCCCATGGCAGTGGATATGGAGCGGCGATTCACGAAAGGCGAATTCGAACTCGAGCTCTGGACGGCTGGGGGAATTCCAGCACCGGATATATTATATTAGACTGTGATCTCGCCCCCCGAGACCTCTATTTTTGAACAAGAACCATCATCATCCTGCTGCTTCCCAAAATCTTCAAGCAGCTCCCCCGACATACCACTCACCACATTCTCTCAAAGGGATCTATCGTCTGACTTGTTGTCTTCGCATCCACCGTTCATTCCCAACACGCTATCATGGCTTTTACCGACGTTGACATTGGAGCTCCCGCTCCGGCTTCGGCTACCCAAGGTGTACCTCAGACCCCTCCTGAGTCCCCAACCAAGATGCAGGCGCAGGCGACGAGAGGCTTCAGCGACTCCATATCACACAGGAGGACAGCGAGCCGGAACAGCCTCATGATCCCATCACACAAGAAGCAAGACAGCTGGACCAGCATTGACAGCACCATGTCGATAACAATTCCGTCACCGACTTCGAACTCTCACAATACCATCGAGGTGCCGGCCATGAGATCCCCCGACGCAGATGCGTCCAAATACATGCACATTTTGTCAAAGCCGCCCTCTGAGAAGGAGAGGAGACTGTCTCGCAACTCTTTTGGATCATCACTGCCCATCCCGCGTTCCAAGAGACAGTCTCGGCTGAGCAGCGTCACCTTCCCTGAGGTGCAAGAGGCACTGCGGACAGTGGGCCAGCCGACGGCTATGCTGGGTGACGTGCACCCGAACCGCGAGATCCTCGCATCCCAGGTTCAGGACATGCAGGCAGGGAAGGTCAAGGCGGCCAAGAACATGGCTTTCGTGTTTGACATCGATGGTGTCTTGGTCCACGGAGATCGCCTGATTCCTGAGGGTAAGATGGTGCTTGATATGCTGAACGGGGATAATGAGCTGGGGATCAAGATCCCCCACATCTTCCTCACCAACGGCTCTGGAAAGCCCGAGCTGCCACGTTGCCAGCAGCTGTCCCATATCCTGCACAACCCCGTCTCCACAGACCAGTTCATCCAGAGTCACACACCCATGCGCGCACTAGCCGAGTACTACAACACAGTCCTCGTCGTAGGTGGTGAAGGATACCGCTGCCGCGACGTGGCTGAGGAGTACGGCTTCAAGGATATCGTGGTTCCCAACGACATCGTCGCTTGGGATACTACCGTGGCCCCGTACCGCGTCTTCACCGAGGAAGAGCGTGCGAGCTCGCGCCCCAGGGACTTCACGCAGTGCAACATCGACGCCATCCTTGTCTTCTCCGACTCGCGCGACTACGCGACCGACATGCAGATCATCATGGATCTGCTCCGGTCCGAGAATGGGCGCTATGGCACTGTTGCCAAGGACCCCGTGTCTCAGCGCATTCCCATCTACTTCTCGCAGGGCGACATGTTGTGCCCGACTGAGCACCCTATCCCGCGAATGAGCCAGGGCGCATTCCGTATCGGCCTTGAGGCCATGTACAAGGCGCTGACAGGGGTCGACTTGGAGCGTGTTGTTTACGGCAAGCCTGAAACGGCCACGTACAAGTATGCTGACGAGGTCATTGCCTCGTGGATGGACACAATCCATGGCGAGGAGCGCATTCCTGAGAACGTCTACATGATCGGTGACAACCCCGCGTCCGACATTGTCGGCGGTAACATGTACGGCTGGAACACCTGCCTGGTGCGCACTGGTGTGTTCCAGGGCGGCGAGAACGACGAGGAGAATCCGGCCAACTTTGGCGTCTTCAAGAACGTCCTTGAGGCGGTCAAGGCGGCGTGTCGCAAGCAGTTGGGCGATGACTTCAAGTTTAGCTGGGATGACCGGGTCAACCCTGTTCTCCACGGGAAGGCATCGGCTGTCGAGTAGGAGCTGACGGGCGAGGGGAGCTGCAAGCCAAGGAAACCTGTTTGAGCTCGGACTTGGGATATGATTTGTACATGTTCATGGCGTTGGGGTTGCATTGGAGAGGCCCTTCGTGGTTTACAAACTTGCAGGGCAAGAATCGGGAAAATCATACGAGTATTCCCATGATAGATGAATTGCCCAACGGCACTTAACTGTTTATACTTCAAGATGCTCTTGAACCATGTGCGCATCCACACTGCCTTATCACCCTTGGGCCCAATTACCCTTGTCGAACCGAGTCCCACGACGATCTGTTAAGGCAAGCAACCATCTCAAGGACCCCTGATAGTCTTGGCAGATCGTTTAGTTTCCGCCGCCGTCAACCATATTCTAACGACATCCCAACCAGAAACAAATAGCACCGCCCTGGGAACATCGAAGACACTCTAGAAGGACAAAATGTCGCTCTCTCCCTTCAAGGCCTTTGCGCAATGGAATAAAACATTTTCTAGCCATTTTAGTTGACAGGGGAGCATCATCCGGTTGCTCCCATATTAATTTATCCTCCCGTCTCGCAGGGCTGGCGGCAGTTGAACATCCACATTTCTCCAAATCTCCAAATGAGACGCAAGAGAAAATGATGTTTCATTCTTCTTCGACGGCTAATCCAGGAACAGGCAAGGCAAGGTGGGGTTCGCTGCCGCCTCGTATTGTAAACGACATCCCCCTCACCGTTTCTATATTGATCCGGTATTTGTACCTGCAGCTTAATATCTCGGGAACGCTGCGGGATGATTGCTTGGCCCGCATAGTTCGACGCGTCCATCGTGGGAGTTCTGTGAGGATCTCGGGCGCCAGTTTTATTGCCTTTTTTCTCCTAGTCATAAAGAGAGACATATAACTGCCCCTCAACATGGACCCATGGGGCGATCCAGTAGTAACCCAGCTCTTGGCAGCGCAGCAGCTTTGGTTTAGATTTCCAACCTCCCTAACATGACCATTATGTTTTCTTTTGCCCTCGTGATCACTCTTGCCGCTGTCGTTAGCGGCGTCTCCGCTGACTGCTCTCGCGACTTTCTCAAGAGCGCCAGTGCCGCGTACGTCGCCGCCCAGAAAGCTGGCTCCGTCAGCTCCCTCGCGGCTCTCACCGCGTCGTCGCCCAACTTCATCTTCCTCGAGAACAATAAACTCGCCTCCCTGAAGTCTAGTACCCTCGCCAAACCCATCAAGATCGACTTCTCGCGTAGCGCCCACGACACGGTGGAATGCGCCACCTTCACGGAGATTATCGCCGCGACGGATCCACATCCCTATGTCATCCACACGCGTATGGTGTTCGACAGCACCTCGCTTCAGGCAACGCTGATCGAGTCCGTTGTCACGGACGAAGGGGACTGGCTGTTTAATGCCACCGGCACGTTAGCGCTCAACAGCGCAGAGACGTGGGATCCTATCCCTAAAGAGAAGCAGGATAGTCGGGCCGTGGTTAAAGCCGCTGGTGATGCGTACTTTGATCGTTTCGGGAACGTGAGCGTGAGTGTGCCCTGGGGTCCGCCGTGTGTGCGCGTGGAGGGAGGATTACCGGCGCGGGGAGACTTGAAGGGGGATGACTGCGTCATGGTTTGGCCAAGCACGATTTACGTGCCGTACCGGCGCTACGTGGTTGACGAGGAACTTGGTGTGGTGGATTTGTTCGTTGGGTTCCCTGGCTTGGATCGTACCCAGGGCCAGGAGCCCATGCCGGATAGCCACTTCTTTAGGGTTGAGGGCGGGAAGATCAAGTATCTGCATACGGCGAGTGCGTGTGTCAAGGGAGGGTGTGGGCTGAATGGGACGACCTTTGGGAGGCGGGATGCGGCAAAGAGGGGGGCTGTCCTGGCGAAACTGAGAGTCTGAGAATGAGAGTGTTGCCGTGATGGAAAATTGAGTTTGTCGCGCCCCAGCTGTAGGCCCTGCCCTGCCTGATGGGCGACATCAACTGGGGACGGGCATAACATGACATCTTCAGGGGATGAAAAGTGCTATTAATTCGTTTTAGTAATCGAGTTATTACGTCGGTCTTGTATTGTGTGTGGTATGTTTCGTGATAAATCACAGGACTGTCAGCACCAGGGCTTGTTTGCCTCACAGGTAATATTGTTCTGACTTAGGTGTGACTGCGTCTGTAAACTCGCAGGGCGTCGAGTCGCAGCAACTAATAACAGGGAACCGGCTGTCATGCCTCCCTCCCAGTGTCTGCCTCCACAATATATGTTTATGTCTGGTCGTTCCTTCGCTCTTGTCGTCGGCAATCCCGGGCGGGATTGAAACGGAATTGAATTGCCTGGCACGTGTAAGGTAGGTAGAGACGGCAACCTCGCTGAGTCGGATCAACACGCAGCGCATCGGTTCTTCCGACGGCAAAAGCATTGCGCCTCTTTGATAACGCTACTTTAATGAGACCGACCAATTGCTGATAATAGCTTTCCTGCCCGTAGTTTCCCACCCTAAACGCTTGTGCATGCTGTAAAAGAATAGAACGAGTGATTCAAGTCGCTTAAGTCCGATTGCCCCTCGAAGAGCTTGTACTGAGGACTTAGTTAGTCCTGGTGTCGTAGGCCAAGCCAAACGAGAGCCTTACTGATTTTGGTAGAGACGTAATGCAGTCGAGGAAAACAAGCTTCACTCTTCTCTTTGGAGTTGTAATCTCCGAAGGAGATAACTTGGCTGATGCGAGGTCGTTCGCGAAGTGTTTTGCCAATGGCGTCAAGGTAGCGGTACCTGGTACTCGATCAAAGTCGTCGTCGCCCTCCCCTCTGGCGCCGGCGCGAGGGGGTTCACAGGATGTGAGACATCAAGGCTGCAGGGCGCGATGTGGATGGGAAGCGTGCCTGCGCCGCCTGCCGCGACGTCGTCGGCGTCGCCAGATTGGAATTGCTCGTTTGTGGCGGTCTTGGGCTCTCCAGCTGGTGAAATTTTGCCTCCTGTCGCTGCTGTTCTTTGCCCGGTCGGCAGTGTCGGGGGTTTGGCATCATGTGACACATTTATCTTCTTCTCCTTCATTACCTTGACAGTCTCCAGGAGCGCTTTACATCATTGATGGGCCGGAGAGCAGCAAGGAGCGAGCTGGCTCTCGGGCGACGAGGTGCCCTACCGCCTGTCGACGCGGCCAAATGCCCCGAGTTCATTTTGTCGGCCGAGCCAAACAGTCGCCTCCATGGCACCACCGCAGCCATTCAAATATTTCTGAAGATGCTACTTAGTTCTAGTCCGCATCTACAACAATCGAGTCCGTATGTGCTACGTCAGGAGACTCCTCTGAGACGAGACTTCATATCCCGAACAGGACCATCATCCTGAGGGGCACTTGGATGATCCTGCACCCGCCCACCCGCGACGCCGCGAAGGAGATCATCGACTCCCTACTTTGCCGAACAGACACGATTAAGGAAGTAGCTGATGCCGCATCTTTGTTTGTTCCCCCGAAAAGCTTCATACCGATGCAGAAGCAGTCATTTGTGTCCTGCTGGATCAACATGCGGCAGGTATACTGGGAAACATAAGATCGTTCAGTAAAACCACCGGCGCTGCCCCAACAGTACCGAAATAGGTGGGTGAGAGAAACCGACGTGCTCGGCCATCTCGACCTTGTGACTCGAGTCTTCCAACTCCCCTTCCCCCTCGAGGTCGGCAATTGCAGAGTCGAGGAGCCCAGCTCTCTTCTTTCTTTGGGGCTCTACTGAAATATCTTGGCCGATGGTTTGCCTTGTGGGCTCGTTTCTGATGGCTTGCAGGGTGTAGGTGGTGTTTATAACTACGGAAAGATGACCGAGGCTAGGACAGTGTGACAGCTAGGTGGTAACATACCAGTACAAGATGACGAAAAAGATGGGAGAGCGGAAGCGCGATCGGAATTGGGGCCCGGACTCAAGACAACTCTCGCGCTGCAAAGGTCCATACACGCGCACCAGCCGACAGATATTTCGAAGGGGAGTGACCATGGTAATTAGTCTAATATTAGAAGTGTAGGACTGTAGAGATTGTATAGAAAAAAAGTGGCTTGGACGGCGAGTGAGCACGAGCATAGCTGCCAAGTCCGGAAGCTGGAGGCCGGTGGGGTATTCCTTAGCACCCCAAGGACCTGAACAGCTACCTCAACACCGCTCCACAGAGAGAATCAGCAGCCGCGGTGCACTTGGACCGTCGGTCCGAAATCACAAGCAAAGCATCATTCAACGTATTGTTCTCCTTTTTTATCATTCGTACGGTTTGATTTCGCGTCTGGCCACAAACGCATAGAAATTGAAGCAGTTCAGACTTCGGAGTCCCCCATCCATCCACACTGCCACCCGCCAAGAACATGGATAGTTGGAAAGATATACCAAGATGTTGAAGGGAGAGCCAGATTAAAGAGGCGGAGACGGCGGCCCTCCTGGCCCGGCTTCCTCAATTGGATATCGCTAGGTCTGAGATTTTGGTCTTCGAGGATCTGTCGCTTCTCGACCTGAGCAAATGCTTCTAGTTTATCTTCCTACTCAACGAGCAGAAGGGTCTTTTTGCCACTGCAGCCCTTCGAATGTTTCTGAAGAGCCTGCCCGTCCTCGATTCTGTAAAGGAGCTCATCAGTTCCCTTCCTAGCGACGGTGACCGCATGCTTCATCCTTAACCCACCGCGGCTAGAGAGGCAGAGAATCTTGATTTGCTGAAGAAGAATGTCCCTCGCCCTGAGCCCCTCAACGCCAATACCGCTGCCCGAGTGGCCATCCTTCACCATGGCGATGACATCAACAAACCCTGCCTCGCTTGCCAAAAGGATATGATCAAGGACGTGGATGACCGGCGCCAGTGGGGATGCAGCTGCGGCTTACATGCCCTGTGCTAACCGAACCACGCTGCCTCTCTCATCCAGCCCAATCACAGAGCAGCAACAGCACCCCTTTTCAAACGACCGTAGCGGAATATTAATCCGCGACGTTGTCGTCGTGCGGAACAGGGAGGAGAACTACGAAACAGCCCACGAGACAGACGCGCCTAGTCTGCCCGTTGTCAGCGTCTTAAAGGTGCCTGTCACACGCAGCCAGGAGCCGCGAGATCTGGCCAAGAACAAGATGCATCTCGTTCTTCGTATGGCGGCGCACAAGGGCCACACGATGCTGGTGCTGAGCGATATGGGCGGAAAGCGAGACGCCAAGGAGGTTGCTAGACGCTGGAGGGAGGTTTTAGGAGAGGACGAGTTTGCTGGGGGATGGTTCAGGGAAATCTGCTTTGCTGTCGAGGACATGTATGGTCAGGAAGCGACGAACAGCAACTTCGGAGGCTTCCAGGAAGTCTTACACCCGGATAGTTTCTGACGAAGACTTTCTCTCTGGTAGGAGAAAGAAAGAATTGAGGCTGGAGATTTTGGGCTAGTCAACCGAAGGACAAGCAGGGTAAACGACCGCTAGTTTCTTGCGCCGTCCTACGAGAAGAAGTCTATGTTTTGCGCATCAAAGTCGTTACGGTCCACCCCTCGCCAGCGCAAACCTGAGGACGATCTTATGGGTTTCAGTGAGCCACTCGTCTTGCTTCAGGACGAGATCCCCACGGAATCCGTACGAGCATTCAGATCAGAAACAGAGAAGAGGAGCAGGAGTATGACGTCGCATCAGACAGCGAGGAGAACAAATAGACAAGATGGAGGTACATGTACATGTACCAGCATATCCAACCCCCAAGCATGCAACCCAGCTGATAAATGCTGTGCTGTGTGCTGATGCCGACAGCCACCAAATCAGGCAGAGCATATCTACCCTTCGTAGCCATGACTTTAATTAGACCAAGCAAGCCATGGGCTTTCAACACACCAATACTTCCCTCAACAATCCCAAAGAGCGTATCCCGTCCCCTGAGTCTTGGTAATAATAGTGGGGCCCCCGAGGTTCAGGGGCCAGACAGCAATTTTTTGTTTAGTGATCTGAGCCAAGCCAGCCCGTCTTGGCGCATTCGCCCCACAGGTTTTCGCTCCTCCACGACAGCCACGCCTTTCCTCCCACGCTATGACACTTTCTCCGGCGGGATCAGTGATCATGTATGCCTGCATCTCGACATGCCGCGGTCTCGGCAGATTCCGTGCTTGATATAAATCAACTGTATGTCTCACGCACCAGCAGAGAACCAGAAAAAAAAGAAGTACCAAGGAACATTTTATTTCAGCTCACACTTCGCCAGCACATCCTACTCGTCCAGCACGTCGGCGTCGGCAGAATGACGCTCGACATTGAAAACGATCTCCAGAGAAGGCCAGAAACCATGGACGAGGACAAGGAAAAGGCCATCGAGCCCCTGGCAGAAAACAGCGACGGTGTCCTCAGCGATGCAGAAGTGAAGGAAGTGGCCGGTCTCCCGCCCTGGGACACCGACGACGAGAACCCCTACAACTGGCCAGCAGGGAAAAAGGCGTGGCAGATTGGCATGGCTGCGTCGTCTGCCTTTTTGGCGTGAGTGCTTGTCAACGAACACTCACGACCAAAGATGTCTTTTGCTGACCCCCTACCCTCAACCCAGATCCCTCAGCATCTCCATCATGACACCCTCCGTCGGCCAGCTCATGCGAGAATTTGACATCAACAGCACCCAAGCCATCCTACCGCTGTCTCTCTACGTCTTCGCGCTCGCCTTGGGCCCCGTCGTCGGCGGGCCCCTCTCCGAAACCATCGGCCGGTACCCCGTCTTCCTCCTCGCGACGCCCATCGGCGCGCTGTTCGTGCTCGGCTCGGCGCTCACGCACTCCTTCGTCGGCCTCTGCATCCTCCGTTTTCTCGCAGGGTTCTGCTTCGGTCCCGGCCTCGCCATCTCGGCCGGGGTGCTGAACGAGACGTACAAGCCGGAGAAGCGTGGCCTGCCGTCGACGCTATTCATCCTGACACCATTCTTGGGACCCGGTCTGGCCCCTGCAATTGGCGCATTCGTGAGCAACCGCATGGGCTGGCGCTGGACGCAGTATACCATCCTCTTCTTTGCGGCGTGGACGCTGGGGATCACGATTGTTGTTGGGCGGGAGACGTTTCATCCTGTTCTGAAAGCGAGACGCCTAAAGAAGTTAGGTCAGACGGTAACCGAGAAGAAGGAGTTTGGTCAGATAGCGAGGCATTTCTTGACGATTGCGGTTCTCAGGCCGGTGCATATGCTCTTTACAGAGCCGATTGTGGGACTGGTTTGCCTGTATGCGGCGTGCGAGTTTGCGACGCTATTTACCTTCTTTGCGGCCGTTCCATACGTTTTTCAGGGGGTGTACCACTTTTCCATTGAGCAGACCGGTCTTGTGTTCTTGTAAGCTGACGAAGAAGAATCCGCTATGTGGTGTGTGATGAAGATGCGCTAATACGGGGTACTACGACCAGGTCCATCGTCACGGGCTGTCTCCTCGGAACCGTCACCGTCGTGCTTTGCGACATCTTCCTCTACCGACGACAACTTCACCTTCATCCGCCGCACATGGTTCCTCCCGAGTATCGTCTCTATCCCGCCATGATAGGCAGTATTGGCCCGCCCATCGCGCTGTTCTGGTTCGCGTGGACGGCTCGGGCGGACATCTCGTGGGCGAGTCCGACGTTTTCCATGGTGGCATTGTATGTTTTCTCCTCCGGTCGTCTTGGTGTCATTACAATGGGGCCATGAATGCTGACATATCTTTGTTTTTGTGTAGCGCTTGGGGAAACCTTTGCATCTTCATCAGCACCATGCAATACATGGTCGACACATACCACGGCTCGACAGTGGCCAGCGCCGCGAGCGCGAATAGTTTAGCAAGATATGGGCTTGCGGGAGCCTTTCCGCTTTTTACTCTTCAGAGTAGGTTCCCGGTTAATCTTCATACGTGCCGAGAAAGATGGTCGACTAACAAGTCGCGATTTCACAGTGTACACGAAGCTTGGCATCAACTGGGCGAGCAGTCTCCTGGGCTTTATTGCGCTGGCGCTAATGCCCGTGCCGTGGGTGTTTTTCAAGTACGGCAAGCGGATTCGAGCGAGGAGTCAATACGAGACGGCGTCATATTGAGAAGCAAGGGAGTTTGGCGACTTGCGACGTGGAGTTTGACGGGAGAGAGCTGTTAGACAGCATCGAGGTAATGAAGAGGGGAGGCGTTTCTGGCGACTTACAGGGTGTTGTTTTGGAGCTTGGCGCCTTTGTATTAGACGTTGTGGACACAAGGAGAGGATATCAGTTCAATTGGGGGGATACCAAGCACGGACAGAGGGTGTCGGTACAATGTTGATAACTCATGTACTAGGAAAAACATCATAATGTCCATGTCTATTTATTCATGCTGGCGGTTAACAGTGTCAATACAGGCGAGCCAATTGCACAACGCATCAATCCGACCGTCGGAGCAAGAAACGTACCATTCCATGGTGGGCTGTTCGCTCACATGTTTCCTCTCTGCCGTGCGTCCGTCCGTGGGGGGTTGGTGGGTTAATTTTACCCCTCGTTTCCTGCCGGTCTGTGCCCAGAAAACATTGACATGACATGATCAGCGCCCACTCTGCAACACCAGCAGTCTTCCACTCCCCTCATCAACACCACAACGGATCTCCCTGAACGCCAAACACAAAATGCCCACCTACTGCATCACAGGCACAAACCGCGGCTTAGGCCTCGAATTCGTGCGCCAGCTGTCCCAATCGCCAGAAAATACCATCCTGGCCCTCACGCGATCGCTATCCTCCGATCTCGGCCCCCTCAAGGAAGCCATCGCCGCCTCCTCCTCGCCAGCCAACACGCACATCCTCGAGTGCGACACAAGCAATCTGCTTTCGATTCACACCTTTTCAAAGGAAGCGGGCAAGATCCTGCACCCCCTCGGCAAGAAAATCGACTTCCTGCTCAACAGCGCGGCCGTCAACCCCGCGTCGTGGCAGTCCTCCCTCAGTCTCGGGCCAGATGATTTATCCCATCAGATCAATGTCAACGTGGTCGGGCCAGCCAAGACGGTTGAGTTTCTGCTCGGGTCGGATCTGCTTGCGAAGGATGTGAGGATCCTGAACATGACGTCCGGGTTGGGGAGTCTGAGCGTCAGCAGTGGGATAAAACCGAGGAAGTGTGCTGGGTATAGTATCAGCAAGGCGGCGCTGAATATGTTGAGTGTTCACCAGGCGGAGGATTTAAAGGCCAAACTGGAAGGGGCTGTGGTTATTGTGATGGACCCCGGATGGGTGAAGACACGGATGGGCGGAGAGGGCGCGGTGATGGAGCCGGAGGATAGTATACAGGATGTGTTGCGGGTGTTGCATGGGTTGAAGAAGGAGGATAATGGGAAGTTTTTCCATCATTCTGGGGAGACGATTCCTTGGTAAGGGAACGCGACGCGGCAGGAGGGGGTCAGTTTGGGAGGAGGCTAGGGATCTCAGGTGGTGGTGGATGAGAAATGGGGACTTGGACGAGCACCATTCCTAACAAGGGCCGCAATCATGATAGTTGGTTTCTTCTAAATCTCTAGACGCGTGTTAGGTTACCAGTTCAACAGCCGACTGGACTGTCAACGGGAGCGTTTGAACAGGGACGCGTTCGCCATCCACAGCTGCATTATATTTGCCGCATCAAAATTATGGGTCACTGCTAAAGTGATCTGTGTCGGTTGAGTCCACCCTCTTGCAACCAATACCAATATTACTTTGCTTTGTATGTGTTACTACCTGGCACCTTCTACATACATTGACTCAACTGCTCGTTTAACCCTGCGACACTGAGTTATAACCCACAGATATGAGCTGCCCTTATGATTCAAGAACTTTAACATCATGTCCTCTTCCTGTGGCCTCGTTCTTTGTTAGTCTGAGTCAGGCATTTGCTAGTACCTAGTCAACAACATAGCAAAAATCACAGTAGAAAATATAATAAATGGCGCACTCTGCGCTTCAGTGCCGGGTAATTAACTCCATAAAACTAAGGTAAGCCTTGCGCCATAAATTATTGCTAAAATATAAAGTAAAAGAAAATGCATTCCCCAGGCGGCATGATATTCACCCCGTATCATCATTTCCCCCCACAATAAGTCCCAGGGCGAACATCGTGAATGTAAGTCTCCACGGTGGACTCGGTCTGCTGTTTGGACCTGAGGCCTTAGTACAGGTGCCTGTGCTTCTCGACAGTTCTGAAAGCAAAGCCAGGTGCCTGCCCATGTTCCCAATTTCCCAGCCACCCTGGCGAGAAAGCAGACGGGGCTGCAAGCATGTGAAATTGCGGTCTAAACTGCCCATTCCTTGCCAGAACAAAAGAGGCTATTCGGTGGGCCATGACACCGAAGGGCACGCTGTGCTCTTGACATTAGTGAAGGCTATGCTGTCAAATCGGTACGGCAGGTACGTTCTCGTCCCGCATCACACGCACTCCTCCTTCAGGTTGCACGGACCACCTTCGTGCTAGATATCTTTCGGCCACGAGCTGGTTCTCGCTTCCTTTGTTTCCTTTTTTCTTTCCTCACGCGATCGCCATCACCACCGCCACGACCACGACGAACACCTTGCGTAGTAAGTATTACCCGTGACTCGCATTTGACTCCGCATATCCGCAAACCAATACTCCTGTATCATATTTTCTCTCGGTGCCACCCCACATTCGTAGCCTTCTCTCTGCATGGTGGGCGATACAGATTCAGGTACTGCATTCTGCCTCGCGGCCGACCTGGTCTCGGACACTACCTTCGGTCTCCTCATCTACTCAGATTCATGCGTCACACTCTGCTTTCACTGTTGACTGACTCTCGCACACTACCCTCTGCCTCTGTCCCAGATTCGAACATCATGCTCTATCTCGCTGCAAGCGCAGACTCGAACACTTCATTTTCCCCCTCTATCCACCCATATTCGTACACTTCTGTCTGGAGAGCCTCAGGCTCGGATTTGTACGCTTTGATCTGGATTGCTGGGGACCTAGATTTTTACACTGGCCTTTGCCTTGCCCCGATCAAGCGTCACACACTGCGCGCTGCCTCTCCATCTACCTGGTTCGCACACTCTACTTTGCCTCGCTGCCAACCTAGTCTCATACATCTTGTCTGTTTCCCTATTCATTCCAGCCCTTGTCGAGCATCATCACCTTCATCGCTATTGACCCCCGTTTCCCGAATTGCGATGCCATGCCGAACGGGAGTTCCAGGGCGGCGCTGATCTTCGAAACGGGGCGGGAGTTCACAAAGTCTGCGAGAAGAGACGAGTGCTGGTCTGGATTATTGTCTTAGTAGTATTACTGGCACTCGGGCACAAGGCAAGCGTCTTGTTGGCATATCCTTTGGCTAATCATCCTTTCAGAGTCATATTCATACCCTTCTCTTAAATTCGCTACCGTCCCGGATTTGTACATTCTGCTTCTGGGGTGTTGCCGACCCAGACTTCTACACTTCACTCTCGGGCTGCCTCTCTACACCTCTGGAATCCATCATCATGTTTTGTCTCGTTCAGTCAGATTGAGTTTCTTTTTGAACCTCACTTTATACATCAAGTTCTATCTTGCTATATAAATAAACATGTGCCCATTTACACTTCCAAATTCCTGTGTCGCGCTGCTGTTCGACCAGATCTCTATCTCTTATCCACCTAGAATTGTTCATTGCACTCTCCCATGCTCCTATCCCGTATTCGACCCTACATTATGCTTTGCCTCCTACTAAGATACTTATACCTTTGCACTCGGCCTCGCGCCCAGACTAAAAATTCTTCCTCGCTCCGAATCGGGGTGTTACAGTACTCTAATGTTCCTCCCTTCCTCATTACTTTACCACACGCTGCCTTCTTCGCGACATCCATTCACACACTACACCACTATGTGGAGCCGATATGTAACCGCGCGCGATATTGCTACTAATCTAGATTCGCCTGCCTTTCAATCTACGATGGCAGCTGACGTACTGTATTTCCAGACAATCCAACTCACAAAACCAGTTCCCCAAGCTCAAGCGCGGTGACAGCAACTGCCTATTCGCTGCCTCTATCGCCAAAAAAGGCTCGGACATTCCCTACCGCAACGTCATTTTCCGATTTGATTTGCACGATACCTTGATTCGGTAAGACTATCCAATCTCTGAGCTGCACTTAACCACAATGCTGACCACCGCAGCCATGGACGCTCACTGGACTTCCGTGCCCTACGTCCCGCCGATGCCTCAAAGCAGAAGGTCGATGATGTAAGAACATGCTCCTCTCAACTCACATCATTGAGCGCACCTAACAAGAACCATATAGCCTCCCTTCCTCGTCTGCAAGAACTCTGACCCGGAGTTCCCTGCCTGGACGGCAACCTGCACAGTCCGGAAAATCCGGGCCATGCTCGACTGCCGGGGCATCCAGCAAGCCCGCCAAGTAAGCCAGCAAGACTTTCAAGGAAGTCTTCACAGACACCCTGGGAAATAAATGTCTGAGCATGACGATGCCCTGACGACCCGAGACGAGACGAGAGACGCCCAAGGCCCGCCGCCCATCGATGAGGTCGTCTAGCTGGCCAAGAAGATGGAGGAGTCGGTTTGGCTTCCCATTCATGGCACCGGGGCTATTAATGAAGTCCTCGACGGATCATGCGCTTATCCCAATAGCACCAGTGGCCAGGCGATGTCCGAGGAGGCTAAAACGTGCTGCTGTTCTTGCCAGAATTGCGCAGCTGGAGGGAAAGCCGGTGCCTCCAAAGGCGGGCACTCGTGCTGGACCCAGCATGGTCGTAGGCGTGGTCCCCTCCGCCACCTCCAAGCTGGGACCCGCGCATACTCCTCTTGAATCCAGGTTGAGCCGAGAAAGTTCGCTTTGATAAAATCGAGGACGTCCTGGCTTGTTAGGGACGCCTCAACCGACAGCTTGGGAGCGCTCGGGAGCTTAGAGACCGCCGCCACATCATGGGAAGCCTCGGCTGCCCCGCTGCGGTAGAGCACAGGTACCACGAAGTCGGGAAGCTCTACTTGGACCCCGAGATAGCTGTATCGTATTCGATTCCCGAGGAGAACTTGGCGCGCAAGGTGCGTCGCTTTCAATGTGCTCTGCCCGTCAGATAGAGAAAGTTAAGGTTTTGACGAAGTTGGACGCAGCTGAGGACCTGAGATGGAACTGCATGGCTACGACCTCTCGGACGCCATCTCGTCCCGCACGACCCCATGCACATCAAAGTGCACCACGTCAAACCAGGGGCAATCGCCACCGCTTGCGTGCCATACTTCAGTGCGAGACGAGATATGTTTGTTGAATGCGCTCCACATTCCCGGCCGAGAAACTTCGAGACGGAATTTGGCGCCATCTTTGGGCTTCATGTCCATGAGCAGACCCGAGATGGACTTGAAAGCGAGATAAGGGTCAATGTGTTTATCTTTTTCAGGGCGTGAAATTGCCAGAAGAATATTGAGGGTCGGCTTGAGGATTGCGGGTCGACGCGTCGTTGGCGCAGGGCAGGGTGGCGTTGTGACATCTCGAGCTCTTGCATGAGGTGCGCTCTCAGAGTCGCCCTGGTTCGAGTGGCCGTCCTGAAGCTCGTGAAGGCACTCCAATGCCTCCCGCAAAATTCCATGAAACAAAGATCTGTTTTCCGTATCCTCGACATCCACAAAACTTCTTGGGAGCGTCCAGACCTCCTCTGGCGCCGCCGTCCCTGCGTGGCTGTGTTTGCTAAGATGCTGGTCAGTCGAGTGCAGGTGGCTTGCGAGACCCAGTCGGCTGTCTAACAAGCAAGCGTATTTCTAGATACTCTGGAAGATCTCTTCCGCCTTTTCGGACTCGTACGGATAGTGTCGAGGGAATTTTCCGAAGACCCATTCGAGGCTTTCTATTGACGGTTCCCCAAAACTGCCGCTGGATGTTTGACTGTGACATGACATCAGCACCCGGTTTTGACAGCCATACCTCTCTAATTGGTATCAAATGTAGGAGGCATGACTGCACTCCGGGGCTTTCAGCGGAATTGACAAAACATAGAAAACGGCTTACTCTCTCTCTCTCATTGAGAACCTTCATCTTAGATGCAGATATTCCAAACACCAGAGGCCGGCGATGATGTTGTTCGAATGTGGACTCGTGCTAAGCTTCTCTCTTAGCCCTCGCGCCACGGCAAGTAGAAATTGTTCACGATTGACGAGGCCAAATGAGCGACGGAAGAAGATAGCAAATTCAGCTTGTTTACCTTTCTCTGTTGGTGTCTAGACTTTTTTTTGGCTCTATTGAAGAATTGCATCCATGTTGCTAGTCATCCAGGCGGTTCGAGATGGAATGTTTGATCGCCGCAGTCCTTTTAAGATCCCATGAGTTTGTAATTTGGTAAGAAAGATCGTTTCGCCAGTGGGACAAAGTTTGTTTCCCCAGGTGGCCAGATATCATGGTGATGAACTGACAAATAATTTACGCGTGAAGATGGCGTGATTGGTGGGTAAATTCTTGAGGAAGGAACCTTGGACGCTTTCCATATGTGGCTTGACAACATGGAAGGTGCCTAGGTCGATCGGACACTGTAAACTGCCCGAGCCTTTGGAGATGGTGGGCTGCTGGACACAGGCCACCAAAGCCTAGGCCTATGCGCTGTGGGCCGTTTATTCGTGGTCGACATCCAGCTCCAGCTCGAACGTTGCTAGCGCCAACTTTGGCTAGTCACCATGCATGATGGGGTGGCCAAATCATTTTTGCATGAGTGGCACTCCACATCAAGACGATGAGCAAGAGCTGGTGATTTGTGCGGTGCGGTGCGCTAGTTCATATCTTGGGTGGTATTTTGGACTTGCACTTTCCAGTCCCTTCCCTTTACAGTACTGTCATGAGACTGCAAGACCACCTGATAGAAAGCCCAAGACCATGTATACTGTCGAGCCATTCCACTGCTAAGTATGTTACTTCACAGAAGTCCCAATTCCCGCCTAACAACTATATTCAACGGCACCGTCGAGCGAGCGTTCGAGAAGTTTCAACATCTGGGCGCCAACGTTTCGCTGCCGGTCGGGAAAGCACTGTAGGCGGCTTCCTCGGGAGCAGTAAACTTGGGGTCGGCAGTCGACCCCGAGGTGGAAGTCAGCAAGGGTGTTACTGCGAAATGGGCCGCTTTCAGCCAAATCGAAGACGAGCAGATATTCGCTGTCCAGTATCGCATAATTGACCTGAAAACTGGCATATTTTGCGGGTGGGGCAGGCTGAAGCCTACGGCAGGACGTGTCGTGGAGTTCCATGACGGCGTGTATGGCGATTCCCGCGGCCTGACAGAAAAACCAAAGATTATCATTGAGGACGACGATGAGGATAATGAGGAAGACAGCGTCGGTGACGTGGAGGTCGAACCAAATTTGTCAGAGAAATCATTGAGAGACGAGGAATCTTTGAATGTGGGATTGACGTTTGTAGATTGAATCATAACAGTAATTCGGCTCAGAAGTGAGTGCAGACGGGTACAACATATCAGGCATTTCGTTTAATACAAGTTGAAGACTTCCCAGAAAACAGGTCCAATATCGAGTGAGGTCTTGTCAGTCACAATAGATATCATGGAGATACCACTGCATTAAATCCTCTAATTCGAGGCCCATAACCGAATCAGGACCACTAAGGACTCTTAAGACAGAGAGTAAGCCTAGACCCGTCACACATATAATACTCCTAAACTAGCAGATGTCCCAATGTTTTTCATCCACCTAAGTCATGTATACAGGTAGAAAACATGCTAAAAGTTTCTTGTGTCATTTTGCAAATGCATTGGAATGGTATGGGTCACGAAGTTTCTGGGAATTTGTACTTGGGTGGAGCAGGTTGATTGACTCCTATGATGCGCCATCTTCAAACAGTTGTGCCGTATTGAGAATCGCACTCTTCGAAGTGGATGCCGTCTTCCTGGAGAGTTTCTGTCCAGTGGACGTGGTTTGTGCCGTTAATCTGATTATAATGTGAATAACTCCCTGAGTTTTCCCCCCAACAGTCAGTCGCTCCTGCAACATTTAGATCGTTTTTCGTCCTAACACGTACATCCAAGAACAACCCATGCTCTTCAAAGTTCATGTTTGCCCAAGAGCCAGCTAGTTGAACATTTGCATCTCTCGCGAGGAATGAAAAAGCTGCAGCCGTAGTAGCTCGCTAGACTTTTCAACTTGCTACACTCTTCACCATTTTTATCTTCGTAAGCTTTTCACCTCACTGCTAGGTTAATCATCTAAACAGGCCTGAGCTGCAAACACTTTTCGCACCGCATACATATAAAAGCATCACTCACGCGAAAGAAAACATGGATGATACACCAGAAGCACCTCCTAATCCCTTCATGCCCCCTCCCCCCGACGCAACTGGCTCGCAATCCCCTCCTCCTGCCGACCCCAACCAGATAGATTATCCGCAACCTGAGCACCTAGCAGTCTTCCCTGCTGAGGCTCCTGCGCCTCCTGCCCACTTCTCTCCGCCTGCCTATTCCTCCCCGCTTGCCTTCTCTGCTGACCCTGGTGACGATTTTGCGGTCGCAATGAATCATTCTCAGGTGCCTGAGCAGCAGCAGGGCCCTCAGGGCCAACTGGCTCTTCAGCAGCAACCGGCTCCGCAGCCTGCCCTTCAGAACGTTGACCATGCCTTGGAGAACTACGACCCTGAGGATACCGACATCTTCAAGAGCATCAACACGCGAACCGACCTCCAGCTCGCGAGACTCTTCTGGGTGGTCAACCAGCGCCTGGCCTTGACGTCCAACCAGAGCATCCCCATCTTCCAGCCGATGACTCCCGAGCAGAGGGAGATCTACTACCGAACCCTGCCGGAGCAGATCGAGGACAACCACACGCTCATGCAGTTCCTCTTCTACAACGGCTGGCGCTTCATCTCCCATGAATTCCATGTCTGGGCCCTCGATTGGTCCTTCTCCGCTCGCAGTAAGATTTCCCCCCAACAGTCATTCCGCTTGTTTGTCTGAAGAGACTAATCTTTTTATTTCCCTTCTAGCCAACCGTTTGTTCCCGGCTTTCGCCAACATTAAGTTCACTTGGCCAAGACCCATCGAGACCACGGCTGGACAGCGGAGTGGAAATGTGGCCGTGCCCCGCCCGTGGTCGAAGGAGTATGCCATCTTCTGTAGCCAGATGGTTGGTCTGGGATACATTCTGGGCGTGAACCCAGCCAACCCCATCTACCCTCCACGACCCAACGATGCGCCCTGGGACAATGCCATGGCCCCGGCGGGGGCTCCTCCGGCGGCGCCTCCTTTGGCTCTTCCGCCCGTCACTTCTGTCCCTCTCCTGGAGGGCATCCCCGAGGCCAACGGAGCGCATCATCAGGCTAACGGCGTTAACGGCATCGTTCCCGCCGAGCAGCGCGCCGGCCACGCCAATAGCGTTGCTGCCAACCAGCACGCCGCCCAGACTCATGGGGTGGTTGCCAACCAGAATGCTGGCCAGGTCAATGGCATCGACCCGGCCCACCAGCAAGCGGCCGACAACAACGGCATGGCCGCTCACCATCATCACGAGCTCCAGAGCCACCTGACCAACGAGGTCATTCCGGCTCAGCAGAACGATGGCTTCATCAACGGCATCGCCCCGGGCCACCAGCAGCCGGCCAACAACAACGGCATAGCCAATCATCACCACGAGCCCGAGAACCACCAGACCAGCGGCCTCGCTCTAGCCCACCAGCATGCGGCCGAGCACAACGACACGGCCGCTCACCAGCCCGCGGCTCACACCAACGGCATTTACTGGGCTCACCAGGCCCCTGGCATCCCCCTCCAATTTCACCCCGAATTGCTCCAGGCTCAGTACCAGAACGACAGCCACACCAACGGCGTCGTCAACACTCAACAGCAGACGGGTCACACCAACGGCATCGCCCACACTCATCTGGAGGCGGGCCAGAACGGCATCATGGCTGGCCCACAGCGCCCTGCCTCGAACAACAATGATAACGCCGCGGTTGCACAACAGCTCCTTGGGCGGATTAACACCACCCTTGCCCAGCAGCCGCAGCCGGAGATGTGAGAGGGACAACAATGTGCCCATCACAAGCTCACATCTGGGAACGCAAAACTTAAATCTCCTCAAATGTCAACATATTTATTGGGGGGAGAGAACATTGCGTTCTCTCTTTTGCAGTTCTTTCTGTAGTTCTCAGCTTTACATTTCCCAGTCTGCAGTTCTCATCTCAGCACCTCTCAGCTTTGCAGTCTTCAACTCTGCATTTCTAGGTCTTTGCTCTTGTCCCAGTTCTTTCTGCAGTTCATCATTGGGCTGTAATATTTTTTATTTTCACAGCCCTCTTCGCAGCTCATTACGAAGCTGCAATACCTTTCTTTCACTTGCAAAAAAGAAATCTCTACGTCGACCGGGGCTAATTCGGTACCCTATCAGGTTGCCAAACATAAGGGAAAGTGAAGTTGGTGGAGGGAAGACGGATACGGTCTTCTGAAAATGGTCATTAGAGCACGAGCTTTGCATGGTTCTCGCAGTATTCTTACTGTTCTCTCTCCGGTTGCGGGGACAATATGGCGCCTAAGAAGATCATTAGCAATAGATCAAGCATGTTTACTACATTCTTCCTTTCCGCTATGCTTGTGCTCATCAAAATTATTTTTCTCGCTTCATACACGGCCATGACTGAGATCGCTGCGTTGGTAATCTCGACTGGTGACAACTGAGATTGCATGGGAGCAAGCGTGCAACCCTAACCCTGCACTGACCTTTTGCTGGATATCATCCCCTTAGGTGCGCCTTCCCAGCCCAAAGCTTCACCTTCCTTGCATAAACCCAAAGTCTGCACCGCAAACGTGGCCAGTAGCGACAATTCGTGTCAAACGCAAGTTAACTGGTAAGAGCTTCTTTTCCCCTCCACAGTCTGCAATTCCCTTTTTTCTTCACTTGCCCTGACCAGCCGTTCCTTTACCACAATACGAAACGAACAAGGCCTATTGCGTCACCAGAAACCAACGGTGAAAAGACGCATTTACTTTCGGCATCCCAGCCAGACTTTTCAAGGTATTCAAGTGCGCTTGTACTCGCCTCGAGGAGCTACAATCTGACTTCCCAGACGACGACAGCGACGAAGAAAAGGAGACTACGACGACGAGGAAACGATGCCAGCCAACTCAAGCCCACAACTCGCACCTCTACCACAAAGCAGATCCCGTGAGTTTCAGTCTTGAGCACTCGAGATTACTGTACCTGACTGTATATTGGTACCTAGCTTCAAGGCATCGACGAACGGACGAGCGACGATGTCATGATCATTGGGACACAGCGTCGGAGAGAGCTTTACCGTCTCTGTTTTCAGCAACACCGTAGTTGCTCTCTTAGAACAACAGATCTCTCTGTTCCGATTTGCTCGCTCTCTTCACATCCAGTCATAGGTTCCCACCGGCGGGGCGCTTGTTCAAACCGCTGGTTCTAACACCCCCGGATCCCGGTCACGAAACCTGTAAGGCGCTCGTTCAAACCGCAACTCTCGGGGCGCCGATGCTAAGGGTTGCCCAGGCAGCCGCCGCGCTTGTTCAAAGCCGCTAGCCTTCTCTTTGCCCTTCGTTCTACAGACTGGCACTTCACGCACTGATCCAAGTCAAATATTCAACTGCGATGGCAAAGGGTCTTCGTGAATATGCGAGGACGAGAAAATGCTTGGATTCGGGAGCTTGATTTTGATGCATCAAGCAGACGAGTAAGCAAGGGACAGGTTAGTGGTCACCATTGATACCCAAAGACTGTTCGTAGAGAGAAACGCTAACACTAGACCTAGGGGTTAACAATCTCCCGGCTCCGAGGCCAGAATCTCAAGCACGTCTGAGACGCAACATACCCAAGCCCATGACCGCATTAGGCAAAAAGATGAATGCTACACGATAACACAAGCGGTGACATGTGATATCCATCTCCCGATAGAGCTGTTTCCTTTTAGTACACCGCTCCGTCATCGGGCATTTCCACAACCCTCGGATGAAGCAGTCGCAGCAGCTCTGTTTGATGGCACTTGCCAGACCTTACCCAGCCTGAAGGAAACAAATAACCAGCCGAGGAATGATCCAATGGTGCCATTGATGTAAGACTGCAAACATGAAGCATACCTTCCGCGTTACAAGCCATCTACTTTCTTGTGTTCCAGCTAACGGAGGATGGGTTCCAGACTGGAGGATTAGTCAAGACGGTGATTCAATACCCTTACGCTTCACCGAGAATTCGCATATCTGATCCACGCATGCCACAAGCACAAGAGAACCATTCAGGGCTTCTGCGGAAATAGATCGGGGAAGACGCCGATAATCTTGTTGGCAGCAAAACATAAGCACTACGTCCTTAAAGCAATATTCCTGCGTCGATAAAATGATTGGTTAATATTTCTTGGGAGTGTTACCTGCGCCTCAGGCCTGCATGACAACCGGCATGATGCACTCCAGCCCGAGGCCTCTTGCACCGCCCTAACCCAGAGAGCTTTTATTTGCTCTCATTCCCCGCCATGGCTTCTTCGAAAATTGTTCTCCAAGTTTCTTATTACAAGTCTCGTCGATAGCAGTCATAATGCGCGACCTCAACTCGAACTCTCTCTACCCCGGCGAACCTCTTAAGCCTGGCCAGATCAGGCTGCTCGAACTTCTTCCGGGAGAGTGGTCTAGCAATATCCAGTGCAACTTGCTTCGGGCATCTGTGTCTTCCAAAACATCACCCTATCAATCTCTGTCCTACACATGGGGCTCTACCTGGCAACAGCGACATATTTATGTCGACGGTAAAGAACGCTTGATTACCAAAAACCTCGAAACAGCATTACGTCGTCTTAGGCACTTGGAAAAGCCGCTCATTCTCTGGGTCGATGCCCTGTGCATCAATCAAGACGACAATGAGGAAAGGAGCAGGCAAGTGCAGATGATGGGCGACATCTATCGGTCGGCAACGAATGTCTTTATCCATCTAGGCGACGGCATTGACCATACAAATCAACGAAGAAACGCACGCCATCTCAGCAAAATCACCCCTTCGGCCCCAATCCACTTCCACGGCACAGACCTTGATGACGAATTTGTTGGCCCATTCCTCGAGAAGTCTTGGGGCCCGACTCCGCCGGCGACCACACTTCAGCGCAATCTGGACGTGTTTTGTTTACTCTCTGCCCTGGCTCGGAACAGTCACCTCCACGAGATCCCGCTGCTTGACTGGCCCCTGCCTGACCGGTCCCTGGGTGACCAACGATTTTCCGAGGGCTTTCAGAACGACTTCCAGCGGCTCAACGTCTTCGAGGCTATGAGACGAATGATGCACGCCCCCTGGGCCCCTTGGTGGCACCGTATCTGGGTTGTCCAGGAAGTCGTGGTCCCTCCTCGCATCACCGTCGTCTACGGCCACCTCACTGCGCCCTGGGAAATGTTTGCTTCGGCTGCTGAAAACTACAACCTTCACTGCAGCACCTGCTGCCTGAAGTCGGCAGAGTCCATCCCTCGTGACTACTCCAAGGTCATCCAGAACTTCAGCCGCCACGTCCAAGACATCAGCGAGCTGCGGGCTGCCTACTCGCTTTCCGAATCAGACATATCCCAGCGACACCAACGAACCCTGGTTTCCCTGCTCCGTCGATTCCGCTCCCGCAAAGCCACCGATCCCCGCGATAAAGTCTTCGCCCTCCTCGCTCTCGCCAAGGATACCAGCTTGCGGCCGAACTATTTCTTCAACACCGCCGATGTCTTTATAGAAGCAGCTCTTGAGTCCATCAGGAGCACAAAGTCCTTCTCCGTCTTAGCATTGTCGGAGATGGGCCTCAAGTTCCGACAAGACCTTCCATCTTGGGTTCCTGACTGGAGCGCTTCTGGTGACCCTTCCGAGCTCTCCCGTGTTGAAGCAGCCCAGCTGTACGCTTGCAACGCCAACCAGCCCCTCATATATGCGCCCCTCGCGCGGTCCAATTGTCGTGAATGGATTGAGCGGGGCCTAGACGATACCTTGAGATTGCATCCACGGGGCAAGCTTCTCGGTGTGGAAGCCATGAGATTCGGCACTGTCGAGCAAGTGGGCGATGTCATGCGTGCCGAGGGTATCAGCATGTTCAGCGACACCCTTTGGAACTGGACGGAGGTAGCATGTCCAGACAAGTTACAGCTGCTTCTTGCCGTTTCCCCGAGAGTACGATTTAGGGAACTGAATATTTCGGAGCCGGAAACTCCACAGCGAGAAATCCCACCGCCGCCCCCACTCTGGACTGTCTTTTGTGCCGACATGCTTTATGCCGATCCCAAAACTAGCGCCTCCTCTAGTAACAAGTTTCGAAGGACAACTGCCGAGGATGGGCTTACCTTTCAGTTGTGGGCTTGGACCTCGGAGCGGTCGCCTTTCTGTAAGGGATTTAACCACGAGAAACGCAAGTCGTGGCTCTCGGATGTGGGAGAGAGCAGTTTCCTCGGCCTGGGGACAGCCATTGAACTGGGAGACTATCATGGCATGGTGTTTCACTCACGAACCTTATTCTCCGACCCGGTATACCGAGAAGAGCGCCTCCGCGCAGCACTTGCGACTCAAGGGATGAAAGCCGCGGATGAGCTGGCAGACCGATTGGCTACTTTGGGAGATGTCTCGGGTAGGTCCTTCTTGGACAGATTCGAGTCGTTCGTCTTATCTCTTGATGCACGAATGGAATCCAAGGACAGCCATCTGGGGCGAGCCATACCATTTGAGGGGGACAAGTTTACCTCTGCTGGCTTCCTAATAAAGAGCTTGTGCAAGGCAGCGTACTCGTCCATGCACCGGTGGTATATACAGGAAGACCTTAAGGGGAAGGAAGGTCTGGTCGCCCGGATGGACGCGTCGATCGCGTCAGCGACCATGAATCGGAGGATATTTGTGGCGCGTAGTTCTCCTTTCCAATGCTACATCGGGCTCGGGCCGGCAAATATGGAGGTAGGGGATCAGTTGATGCTTCTTAGAGGCGGGACAACGCCATCCATCCTCCGGCGGAGCCCGACTCCAGAAGATAACGAACGAATTCTTACCTTGGTTGGGGATTGCTATGCACACGGCCTGATGGATGGCACTAATGCAACGGGTTGGAAGAGGATTTGCTTAGAATAAGTAGCGCCAACCTCATGAGTATACGTACTGGATACGGCAATCTACAGATCTTTAGGTATTCAAGAGACTTCAGTTACAAAAACAGAGCAGTTTCAGACTAGCCTCCATACATTCATGCTAGTTTATCACCATGTCGCCATACCGGAGTTCAGATATCAAATACCAGCCAACAGTCTCCAGTCCTCGTAGCCTTGCTCGGCTCAGTAAACAAGAAGCATCCCATGTCCTTATTCTCACGGCTTGCTTGTTATTGTGCTAGACGCGCTCTACATTGGACGCCTTCATACATTCTCTCCTGCTCCGGTCCCCGCTTCTGTCATTTTCTCAGACAGCTCGAGTTTGATTCTGTTCTGTTTTTGTTGTTGTCCCAGATGTCCACATTCTTTCGTCTCTCAGGGCATCAGGCTTCTTGGCCTTCTGCTTCTCGACCGCGCACTCTTGCTTGGCTGCTGTTCCCGTTTGCTCGTCTCTGTTTTGTTAGTCCTCTCTTGGTTTTCTCGTGAGCCTTCTCGTCGGCAAACCAACCACAGACAACTGTTTATCTATCATGAGCCTGTCCTTGTTACGTACCTATGCTGCTCAAAATGTTCTGTTTGAGGAATTTGGTTGGATATTTTGATTGCTGTCCTATGTACCTATGCAAAGTTGTCCCCTCTCCAGTCCTTCGCGGTTTTGCTGTGACACTTTTTGAGGGTGGTTAGATACATACAGTCCTCGAAAAGCTCAGTTCGAAGAGGTAGTTTGGAGCTTTGTATCGATGCCACGCGCAAATTGGTCCCTCCTCTGTAGTCCTTTGTAGTTCTTCTATGGTCTTTTTCTTGTGGGCAGCATATCTACTCGTTGCATTCAGTCCCCCAAATGCTGTACTTCAAGCAACTTGGACCCTTCTACTGCTATAATGTGCAAAGTGCTCCTCTTCAGCAGTTCTACTCTACTCATTGCATACTGCCCAAGATAGTTCGAGCAGTTTAGCCCTTTCTACTGTTGTCCTGGGCAAAAGTTGCTCCTCTCCAGCCCAAGCAGCAGCACATCGTGACATCATGGGACACGCACCCAAGTCTGTGAAGGATATTTCTTTCAAACGACCGGGCGATGGTGCCAGACACGAAGCTGCAGTGCAAGCTTTCTTCCCTCACTCTCCAAGCTTCTCTCGGCCCAAGCGGGTATTGCCCAACCTTTCCCTCGCATCAGAACATCGTAATAGCATGGCATCTAGACGCGTCTCTGGACCAGCACGGCGACCTGCTGGTCGAAGTAGGTCGACTCCAGGCGTCAGAAGTCTGACCCTAGAAGACGATGCTACTTGCTATGGCACCTAGCATCATTTTTGATGTGGTCGAGTGGGTGGTCGAATCCACCACGGTGTTGCCAATGCCCCCTTTTCTACAGCCACTCGTATTCGTTGCACACTGAGGAGGAAAGAGGTTTCGCACTCTTCGGGTCTTCTATCTCCAATCCTGGTACAAACAATTTGTTACACCACCACATCGTTCTGCCGGACAGTGAAGTTGCAGTCCAAAGTCCTTCTCTTCCCTACAGGTTCGTCATAACCTTTGCCTCCCATTGCCTGTCCTTGGCGCACGCAAGTTGCGGTGCAAAAGTCTACCATTCCTTTGCCGGAGCCTCGCCTAGTCAGTGTTATGCCTTGCCTCCAATGACCCAGGCAGAGAGGGCAAGTTGCCATGATCATGTCTTGCGCTACTTTCACCCAGGCGGAGAGGACAAGCTACATTCATGTTAGCCAACCACAAACGAGTCACTCTAGCCAATCACACGCTGCATGCCCACTCCTCTCGAGATCGATACATCTTCCGTGATCTCTCCTTTAAATGTTTTCTTCCCTCCTTTCTAACACACACTCTGTAGCAACAGCTTCCGCCACGCGTCCGAAACTCCCACGGCAGTCACCCTCTTCAGACCAGTATGTATCATCTCGCATCACCACACTTTAGCCACATCCGGCACAGCCACACACCTTCACGCTTCGCTCGGGATCACTATCCTCTGCGGGCTCGACTTCAAAATTCTCTTCCTCCTTCTTACACGCACTCTTCAGCACAGGTTCCGTCACCCACCGCAACCGCCACGGCTCAGCCTGTTCTTTCTGTCTCGTGTACCAGCACTAGTATGTATATCTCATACAGCCTCCAATTCTTTCTTTTCTTCCTGCTCACATATCTTTCAGCAGCAGTCTCCTCCCACTTCTCTGTAACCGTTTCGGCACAGCCCGCCCCCTTGTAACTAGTACGCGCCCTCTACTTAAATAACTCTTTCTTCTCATTAACACGGGATCTCTCACTCCTCAGCATCACCACATTCATTCACCACCATGTCTCGTGCTTCTCCCATTCGCCTGGCCTCGCCTCCTCATTTCCTCGACGCCCGCAACTGCGCGCCGACCATCATCGCCGAGCCACATGCCATTCTGAGGGAGAACTGGCCGTGCAGCCCCGATCCTGCGCCCGAATCGGAGACCAACGGGTCTGTTTGGACTGCCTGCTCGTCCCCATCCGCCGCATGTACGCGCACAAGCTGGAAACCCGTCTTCGCAGCCTTCCCCTCGATATCAACAGCGAGTACGTCGACCTCACTAGCCCCCCCCAGCCTTCCCGCACGACTTTTGGACCCATTGCTAATGTCACGAGTAGTGGCAGTGATCATCCCATCAGTGCCAATAACGATCGAGGTCATGACCAGATAACCATGGTATCCGAATGGGACGAAATCACTTAGGAGGCAGGTTACTTCCTGCATACCTATTCGTGGTCCTATTTCGATGCCGACCCTGCCTCCCGTACAAACCACGCCGAGGCAAAGCACCGCCTCGCCTCGGATCTAGGCGGTGGCACCCCCCTCAGCCGCCACGCCAGCTTCGAGAAGGTCCTGCTCTCTTCCTCCCCGTTATTAGACATCGTCTAGTCCAACACGCTATGCAACCTATTTCTCCCCCTCCTGGTTCGCAAGACCCCAATCGACGAATTTATGCGCTCCCCCCTGGACGAACAGACCTCCCAGCGTCTCGAGAGGGGTAAAGCCTCCCTGATCAAATAGGCAGGCCCCCTTCCTGGCAAGCCCCAAACACTCAGCAAGCATATCCGGAGCTTGCTCGGCATCCGTGCCTCCCTTGACGGCAAAAAGGAGCACCTGTGGCGCGCAGGAAACCCGGTGTATCTTCGTGTGCTCTACCAGGGCAGCTTGTCGTCAAGCCCCCTGGTTATCCAGGATGCCATTCAGCTGCCCACGGAGGAGAAAATCCTCCCGCATGAGGATCGTCCGAAATACATGAAGAAGGTCGCGTATAAACAGGAGCAGGATGGTAGTCGTACGTACAGGCTAATCGCCGTGGTCCGCCTGCGTTCTTCGCCCCAGAAAATGGACCGCATCCAAACGTACACGCGGTTCGGGGATTGCGTGCGTCCAGAGAACATGGGCGTGGGCGTGGGCAGCGTCGCAGGCGAAGTCGTGGGCAACAGTGGTACGCCTACCAGCAGCAGCAGGAGGAAGCATTTAATCGGTGGTGGTGGGAGCAGCAGCAGCGGGACCCCTCTGGACGGAGATAATAACCCATATGACGACGAGAAAGTCGTATCGGAGAGAGATTGTTTGGCCTTGCAATTGTAGCAAGAGTGCATGTTTGTAGCGGGTGCAGGGCTTGGTTTGTCCAGCAAATTAGTTTGTTTGTCTCAAGAACAGATGATACCGTTTGGACAGGTCGGATACGACGGACGTCTTGGGAATGCTGACGGACGGATGAATACTTGTGGCGATGATTTTGCTGGAGTTTAAGGCATTCTTCGCGGTCTTGTCGCCGTGGAGATGAAGAAATGATGGATTTAACATGTTGTTTTATAGTATAATGGACAGTAATGAAGAAGACCGAAGCTGTTTCCCCTCCTCTATATCATTGCCCCAACTCCTTGTTCGCCTTGCATGTGAGACAAGCACCTTTGCCGAGCTGGCCTTCTGGAGCCTCCCCAGACTCAGCCTTGTATACCATGTTCTATTTGGACCCAGAAGGAAAGAGAGAAAAGAACCATTGCCATGCTCCGAGCCCATTACACGGGGCTGAGCGATTTCAATATCCGCTGCCCCCTAGAATGTCGATTGTCACCAACGAGCATCTTGCGCGCGTCCCGTTGTTCCGCCCCATGCTCATACACCACCCCTTACGGGTCTATCATCGATGCGCTTGTGCTCCATGGCATCCTCCGCAGCGTTCGTGAGAGACAGATACGCAGTCCACGCAATTCCGACGGTCGACACGAAGGGCTGAAACAGACCGTTAGCAATCACGAACCATCAAAAAGGGCAGACCCAATAAAACTTACCAGCTGGAACTGCACCGGCATCAGGCGGAAGTTGATGACCTGTACGGCCGGCCACACCATGTAGTTGGCCTTGATGGTCGGCACGTACATGTCCCGGAGCTTGTTCGCCACGGCCCGACGGTCTCCACCCTCAGCCAGCGTCATGGCCGTGAAGAACGCAGCAATGCCGACGGGGGCAAAAATGAGCTGATCGAAGGCCACACGCTTCATGGCGGGCACGAAGGCGCTCGCTTTTGTAATGGGGAAAGTCTTCTCCAGGAACTTGAACCAGCGGAACTGGATGGGTGCCATCAGGAAACCGTACGCCATGAAGCGGGTCAGGCGCTCAAAGTCGAACGGCGGCGGCAGGACCTTGGAGTCGGGCACCAGGTCCCGCTCGTTGAGGGGGTTCTTGCGGTCGAGCTCGTGGATCTCGTAGGCGAGCGGGTCGTCGCGCGGGTTGGGGGATTGCCCCGAAGGGTATTTTCGGAGGGCGCGCTGTCGGATCGACGTGATGGACTGGGCTACCGTGTCGGCGATACCGCCGAGCACGGCGTTGGTCACCATCATCGTGAGGACTGCCGGAACACGAAGGGTTAGCGCCAGCAATGGCTCAGAAGGGCACGGCGGGGGATGGTAGTCGGAAACGTACCAGGCCGCTTGTCATAGTAGCCATTAAAGCGGCTCGTCAGCCGCGCAAAAAGAGCCATCTCGATAAGAAGGATGATGGTGTGCAAGAGGGGCTGCCGTCAGTTAGAGAAGCTGTCTTGGTCTTGGCTCGACGAAGAGAAGGAGCGACGTGGACATGGAGGGGCAGATGCAGAGAGAGGGAAGGAAGAAACGTACGACGCGTCCATAGATGAACTTTGTGTTCAAGGTGCGAATCCAGCGCCGGCGTGTCAATTCCCAGGTCATCGTGAAGACAAAAGCGGTACCCTTGCAATCGCCAGCGGCAGGGAGAGCTGATATGGACTATTTGGATGGTCGTTGCCAGCCCGCGGCCGATGGACGTCTTTGGCACACGCGTGTTGCCAAAGTTGGGTCTATGACGACAGGTGGCACAGACCTGCAGCCCGCTCCAGCGCCTTTTCCAAGGTTCCCGATCCCCCTAATGACGAGGGTCACACCCACTGATAAGCTCCCGGGCCCCACAATAACTACTGCGTTGGATATCGCCTAGACTGGACTTCAGCTCACCGGGTGCTGGGAGGTTGGTCGCCTTCGCTTTCAAGTTTGGTGATTAGGTAGTTTCGTTGATAGGGGTTTAGCACAATTTTTGATGGGCGGAGGAAAATGGGAGGACAACAAAGATGACGCAGCACAGCGACAAATGGAAGCTGACACTTTGCCTTTGGCCCAAGGCAGTTACATGTGTCAACAGTGGAGCCAGATCATACCCCCCAACACCCCTAAAGGCACATTTTAGCCGCAGATCCCAATTGGCGGGCCGCTGACAGGACAAACGGTTGTCTTCGTCCCAGCCGTTTCACGTGCTCAAGCTAAAAACCATGACAAAGATAACTCACTGCACAGTCAACAAACCACCACGCTTCCAGCAATCGAAATTCAACCGGGAAGAATAAAAAGTAAACGGTCTCTCTCCCACCGGGAATTGAACCCGGGTCCCGAGCGATGTTGGATGACAAGCTCATATACTGACCACTATACTATGGAAGAATGTCAAGTGTTGGCACTTGAGATAGGGTTAGGGTTGATGCTGTGGAAATGGGTGCCACATGTCTCCGTTCTTGGTTAGGCATCACCACCGGCCACCATGCTGAAACATACAAAAAAGAAAACAAAAACAAAAACAAAAAGAGCGTCAAGCCTTTCAAATCTGATGCAAAATTATTATTATGGTTTGGTCTTGACTCAAATCATTGATCGAAGTGTGACTTTTAACTTATTTTTAATGAGCTGTGCTAGCAATGTGGAAGTCTTTTGCCAAGAATGGTGCTTTTCGCACGCTAAAAGATTGATAAGGCTACGAGACAAAAAGTGAATAAACTCGACAGGCTCTTTTGTTCATATTGCCGAGATCATCTTCGCCTGCCTAGCTACTCATATGGATGACATATGTGTCGCTCCTACTCGTCGGTCTTTATGACCTAATCCTACATAACGTGTACAATAATATAACCCGAACATTATGCTTTTCCCTCGCTAGAAAAAGATCCATCATATCCTAGGCTTTGCTTAAGCATTCCAAGAGGATCATTCGTTCCTCTCATACCCTCATATCCATAATTATCTTGCCCTTCGAATACTATGCCATGACGAAGGGTATATATCCTCAACGCCCTGGTGAAGTCTCTCGAAGCACTCCTCGAGCCTTACAGGAGCTGGTATAGTAATCGTTGCTCGCTGTCAACGAGTTGTCGACACTGAACAAGAGTTACTTCTTCGTCCACGAGCCAAAGTCAAAGACGGGAACATCCATCTCTTCGTGCGACCGCTTCCGGCCGCGGGGGGCATTGGTCGCCCACATCTGGGCGATGGCGCCGAGGCATGCATTCACCGAGAGGGCGTCCACCATGTTGTCGTCGTCCCGGCGCTCCTCCGGAGGGTGCTGCCCTTGCTGCGCTAACTGCCCGTACTGGGAGTTCTGCTGCTGCTGTTGTTGATGGGACTGTGGTTGCTGAGTGTACTGCTGCAGCTGAGAGAACCGCTGGCGCTGTCGAGGATACCGCTGCCCCAAATCGTCCTGTAGATCCTTATACTGGTGTGGAGGGAACTCCCCTTGCTGCCCTTGCTGCTGATAATCATTTTGACGCTCCTGGGCTCTAAATTGCGCAGCAGGGAGACCGAATAGAGAAGCCCCGGATTGTTGCGACCGGTTCTGATTGGCTGCCAACTCATGGGAGGTTGGAGGCCAATCCACAGACCCAAAGTCCTCGCTCCACTTCTGCTGCTGCTGCTGTTGTTGAGGGTATTGTTGCCCCAGAGCGTCCTGCAGATGCTGATACTGATACTGCTGCGGAGGGCACTGCTCTTGCTGTCCGTGCTGGGGTTGATAACTAATCTGCCGCTCTTGGGCTGCACGTCTCTCAAGAGCGAGATCGCGGAAAGAAGTACCAGACTGTTGCAAGCGCATTTGCTTGGCCGCCAACTCGTGCGAGGTCGGGGGCCAGTCCACTTCGAAGTCTCCGCTGAATGAAGCTAGGGTGTTACCATGGGCGTCCTTACCACCCAGCAACCCGGTAGCAGCAAAATCATGAGGAGAGAGGCGGAAGACCACAGTAGGCTGTTGAGCGGTGCCCGACAGATAAACCGTCTCCAAACCAGAGCCACCACCCGGAGCAATGGCAAGACCAGGACCGGCAGCCAGAGAAGCGGCAGGAAGTTGCGGCGACACCCAAGTGCCTGCATTCCGCATACGATGCTCCTCAACGCGTTGCATAACTTGAGAGGGAGGTTAGATTACTACCTCTATCAATGATAACCGATTTGAGGAAGACTTACTTCTCTCCCGCGCCTCGTCGGTGGCGACCGCATTCTCCATTGCCGTGTAGTAATCCTTGTACGGCCCGGGCTTTCTCTCGTCCTTGGGGACATTGTTCCACCAGCTCTTCACAATATTGCAGAGAAACATGGTAGGCGCCTTGTCCTCGGCGATGGCGCTGATCAGGGCATTCTCGGCTTGGTCTTTGATAGTCTCTGCGTTGGAGCGCAGGTCCACGTCTACATAGCCCAAAACAAAATTATTAGCCTCTTTCGCGGAAAAGTAGAGGTTTGTGTGTGTGGAAACTTTTGCTGAGCTTAAAGGGGATTTACCTCGCTTTGCATCAAAGATGCGATACTGCTCTTTTGCGCGGCCTTGGGCGACGGTGACGGTTTCTGCGCGTTCAGTATCCATGGTGTGTGCACGTGTGATGTGAATGTTGTGCGGACTGCGTGGGAGAACGGCGTGGCTGAGTTGTTTGGGTTGAGTTGTGGAACTTTAGAATGGCCTGGAAAATAAAACGAGTGGCTTCTGGGAGGCGGAAGAGGGGTGAACTTTCTGTTGAGGGCCCTGTTGTCAATTTGGTGATAAACTTTGGGTGAAGCCGGGTCTGCTATGAAGCCGTCCAGAGGGTGTCAATTCACTGTCCATCCATTCGATTGCTGCTGTTGCCACCCTTGAAGACAAAACAGGCTGTATTTCCAACTTCCTTGATGATATTAGATTTGGAATTTGAAAGAGGGCTGAAGCTCTCCTTTAACAACTCTGATGGCGAATAATTCGTCTTTTTCTGCGAATCCCCATGCGTGGCTGAAGACTCTAGGTTTTGCCATCCTTGTCTGCTGGTGTTGAGGAAACAACTTGAAGGAAACGTCTCGCTCTAGGATCGGCCAAAGGAAGGCTTTCGTCCGTCTAATCTGTCCAGGCTGCCGGTTAGCATGTGGAGGAGCGTGCAGTCCCAGTTTCGACTTCTTTGACTAAAACCCCGATCCGATACAAACTATTTTTGGGCGTGACTACTTGTCTGAGACATTCATACTGGTAATCAATGTTTGTCTGACTCGACATATAGGTGGCCGTGTGACGTCCCCGCCGAAGAGACAAGCCTCTAGGACTGGGAGACGAGGTTGCTGAATTCGATACAAGAGGTCGACTCACTCGAGTTCTGGTCCGAAATCGCCAATTTGGATAGCCCACCAACATATATTTACACAAATGTTTCAATCTTGAAAGAAAACAACTGGAGATCAGAACATTGCTGCGAAAACGCGTGCCGGGGGCGTGTCGTATGTTATTTCATCTGTAAAGTCTCGCTAGGGAGACTAACAACGTGCCGTAAAACTACCTGAGCAAAATGTGCTGCTCTTCAGTTTGATCACAGTCCACCTAAGCTGCGAGGGGAGGGAAAGTAGCCTAGCTTCTTCCCTAATGGAAAAATCTGGCACAAGGACTGGTGATTTCGTACATTGCTCTGCTTCTCGCTCTTTTTTATCATCTATCAAATAAAAATTAGACAAACCGGCTAAGCAATGATACAGCCTGACAGGTGGCTGTCCGGGTTCGTCTGTTAACATAGTGATAGAGAATTTGGTAACTTTGCAGCACGAAGTCCCCTCCGCCACTATACGACTGCACTGCGTGGATTCGAAGAGGAGGTCTATGGCATACCCCACACCATGGTGCAAAACACAAAATAACTGCAGCAATACTTGGTAAATCCGAGAGTGGCAAATAGGGGTTGGTCTGCATTTCAGTCTCAGTCTCATCACTTTGATCTCGTGAATTAAAAAGAAAACAAGGGGAGATGAGACTCTCTCAAACTACCGGCTTCTCAGGGCATTGTAATGTCCCTTAACGTGTTCGTCAGTCCGAACAAGTTTTTTTGATACTTCTGCATGAAGTGGGAGTATTGGTAAAATCGCCGTCGGGATATACATCTTGATGCAAAACGCCCCTTCTCCAAATGATTAAGTTCCCCCGCGTCGTTTTAGCGCTCGCTGTTCCATAAGCCCTTATTTCACTTTTTTGTTGCGGGAGACGATGCTCGGACGTAAGTGGAAAAACCGTGAATTGCAGATACCATTGGCTTGGACCGGGATTGTTTTGCTGCTCGACGACCACGATTCTGTGTTAATCATCGTGCGCTTGGTTCCCGCGGTTTCAACTGGAGGTCAGACAGGTCGACCTCAAAGCGATTTGCGCACCCAGGCCCACGACAGGGCGGGCCCGCATTAATCAAGTGAAGTACACGGACCTGATCAGGGATTCGCGACAGGGGGCACAACGTCGTTGGTTCCCAACTGGGACTTGAACTTCATTTGTGTTGATGATCTTAGTTAAGGTAGCTCCTTCGGGAGAAATCTAGAAGACTCAACCCCACTGCGGAAGGAAGCATCCTTCTCGCGCCTTGAACCGGTTGGGCGGGCTGAGTTACACAGCACGAGCACGTTAATAATCTGTCCCGTTCACTAATCCGTTTAACGTCTCAACTGTTGTTTTCTTGAGGGAAAGACGCAAGACGCACTTGAAGTGCCAACTTTTGTTAATAATGGAACAGAACTTGACAACAAGGAGAGAAAGAAGGCCCAAACCCGAGGCCAGCCTTCATCCGAAATGACGACAAGCTTTTAGTGTAGCGCAGATTAATAAGTTAACCGGCACAGACATCAATCTCATTTCTGGCAGGTGGAGTCCTCCTGGATTACTTCCCCCACGGTGCAACCAAGCAACGCCAAGACTGGGAGTTGCGGACCAGTTGCCACTAACCATTGCCGATCCCAAGCCAATAATGCGTCAAAAGTGATGTTGCTGGTTGGTTTGCAAGTTACGCGTACAGGCACGACAACAGGTCAAGCTAAGGCGACAAACAATGGTGAGGCAGTGACCAACAAAAATGAAGGTAAATACAAACTAACGAAAGAGCAGAACCACGTGTATTCAAGGTTGTGTTGAACAATCAGGGCTATGCATTTGGGCTAGGTCTCGGCGCATCGACGGACCCAAAATATCCAACATGGGCGCAGCCGTCTTTTAAGTCAACCAAATGGCCGTCTGCACTTCACACGGTAGGGCTGGGACGGTGGATGCGCCGGAATGTTTAGAGCCCGCTAGCTCGCGAGAGCTGCCCCAAAAGATGTGGTATTGTCGTATGTACAGCGCTTGGCGAGCCAGTCACACAGCGAGTCGTGCCACCAGCTAACCTCTGGAGGCTGATCCTAATGGGTTTCGTGTAAAACTCGGCGTCCTGTTTCCAAGATGACTGAACCAATCGAATGACCAAAACAGGCGGGAATGACAGGTCCCTTTTTCTTCTTCCGCTCAGGCTCGAGCCGCCGACGAACAACGCCAAGAGGCGCGCTGCGGCACAGACGAAAAGTCGAAGGATTATACCCTGCCTGCCATCGACCCCTGCCCCTGAAAGCCCAGCTCTGTGACCACCTCTAGCCATTGTAATGGCAGGAAGGAGTCGGGGCGAGCAGGGATTTTTAGTGGGTGCTCGTGCGTGCCACAGTCTTCGGGAGATCGCAAAACCGTAACACCAGCCCATAACAGAAGGGGCTACCCGTTGCTAGCGGATATACCCCTCCTTCCTTGAAATAGGGAGCCATGCCATCTCTTTTTTCTCCTCGCGGGGCCCGTCTCTCCACCACCGAACTTCTCCATCACGACTTCTTCAACAAATCAACGACACCCCCACGAAAGAACTTGAACGACTGATACACACCTCCCGCCAGATCCTAAACCTCGACACTTGGAGTCGAGAACATTTGAACGACGTGCTGAAGTCCTCTGGACGGGACAAGAAGTTGCTGGAACCAAGCCACAATATCACAACACAGTCATGAGCGACGAGAACCTCTGGACCTCGCAACCGCGAGTCAACCTCGGTCCCTTCACCAAACCCTTCACACCACCGGCAGGATGCAACCAGGCCGCCGTCCAGTGTACCACATGCGCGCTGGGGTGGCGAGCTCAAGGGTGCGCCGCGAACGGGCCTTTTGACGCGACAACGTGCTGGCCGACGACATCACGAGGCGCCCTCTCACACTCGCAGCCCTTGCAAGGATGGGGGTTCTACTCGCCTGGCGTGCTCTGCCCGTCGGGGTACACATCAGCCTGCACCGCGCGGGCAGGCGCCGCCACCAAGGGCTGGGACATACAATTCCTTATGGAAACGGGCGAGACGGCCGTCGGGTGTTGTCCCCAGGGCTTTGGGTGCACCAACGTCATGGGCAACACATGCATTCAAATCGCCACGAGGGGGACGATCGACGCCTACACATGCCGTACCGGTGCCACCATCGAGCAGCTCACCGACCTGACCGTGCCCAACGCTGCGTTCTCCACCATGACATTGATGGCTCCCATGGTCCAGATCAATTTTCAGTCGAGCGATCTCGTGAGCAGCACGAGCACATCCAGCAGTACCAGCACATCCAGCGGGTCGTCCAGCAGCACATCCAACACATCGACGGGCGGCATTCCACCAGCAGTCACAAGTCCCGGAAACACGCTCCAAAGCACCGACAGCCCCTCCGGCATATCTACAGGCGCCATTGCGGGAATCGTCGTTGGCGCCGTGGTGATCGTTCTCGCCATCGCGGCAGCAGCGTTTCTGATCTGGAGGAAAAAGAGGCGAGATCACGGAGCCGCCTCCTCCCCTGGGCAGTCATACGCAGGAGTCAGCCAATACCCGCCATCCGGACCGCGAAGCGAGCTAGGCCCGAGCAACGGGTCTTACTACGCCCCCGGGCCACACTCGCCAGCGCCGCCGTCTGGAATGTCCGAGGCGGGACATCCGACTGAGCAGAAACAGTACTACCCTTACTACGTGGGTGCGCAGTTTAGGGGGAACCAGCCGATCTATGAAGCGCCTGCGCATGAAGGGCCGCGGGAGATGCCGGCTTGATTTTTCACAAGGGCCAAATCTGTGTAAAATCTCAAGGAGACGTGGTTGGGTTTAATGGCGGTCAAATTATAATTTTTATTCACGCTAGCCACTTGGATCTTTTGGGTTTGGTTGGTCTAAAAGCGGTAGCGATGGGATTGGCGTTGTCAGGGAATGTTTATTCCTCCCTCTTGGATATCTTCATTTTTATTCCCACAATTTTTACTTACAGCTCATACCCTGAATGCCAAACCAATCACACTCTTACTTCATGTACTTTCGCGGCGGGAAACAAATCCACACACAATGAGCCATCACTGCACTACTGACAGCACGCAAAAGCCCGACGGGGTTTCATGTTCTCGAACTAACGATTTGGCAGCTGTTAACATTCCTGGCATATAGTTTCCACGTCTAGGATTGGATTGAACAACTGCATGTGCTCAAACTGCATTAGTTTCAGCTCGACAAATGCTCCAACCGATGAAAGCCCTTCATCACAACATATTTCGACGGAGTTTTGAGAGTTTTCTCTTCAAGTTCAATGCACATGGGATTGAGAGGCGAGACTGGGTTGAAATGAGCAGGTTAACTTTCAATGAACGAGTATCGAAATAAAGACTTTCGTTTCGACCATCTCAAGCCTTAGTGACACGGGTTCAATTACAAAAGCATACAAACTGCTTACTCCATCAAGGGTTTCCGGACGGTGAATCGACACGACATTAAATTCTACATTCCCAGCCGTCTCGGCGTACCTAAAAACTCCTCGCGATATGCACAAGTGAACTTGAGGGTCTTAAAAGGCTGTATATGAAAGGGTCAAGCTCAGAGGGGTTTCATGGGTGTTGATGTGAGCCAAGTTGCTGCTCGTCACGGTAGGGGCCGCTAAAGAATGATCTACCCCAGGTGGAAGGAATTTTGGCCAGCCCGCCGTCCGAGACTCGACAAGATGGTTTGGTTCATTCCCGACTCTCTTGTTATGGATAAAGATAAGTATGGACCAACAAAAGGTGCCCAGATTTACCTATGTTGCACTCCCGGAGGCTTTCTTGTTTGGGAAGTTAAACTTGATAACCAGCCTGCCAGCGAAGTTGCCCAACTACTAACCTCCCTTGGAAGCACACAGCGGGGAAGTTTAAAGTCATTGGTGTTCAATCTAAAGTTTTCAAACAAGGCCGATCCCGATTACGAGGAAGACGAGTTTGAGAAAGTATCGGCTGACACGACCTCACTGCCATGGATGGAGATGTCGACTTCCCGAGGGGTCGTGTTGATGGATACAAGAGGTGGGTAAGGACAAAGACTTTGTGTTATCATCTGAAGGTGCTGAGAATGGTAACGACGGCGAGGGATATGTAATGTCTGACGACACTAGACTGCTCGACGACAGAAACACTGACGCCAGGCACTTTAGCCAAGAGATATGTCAGACAAGTGTAGACGGAACTTTCCACATTACGCATCCGATCCTTGAAAGTGGGGGCAATGCATGCGTCCGCTGTTGCCCAATAACCGAACGGGAAATGGTCCCTGCCTGCAGCTGGGCCATGGCGGCCAGACACCTGCCCTCCAGTGCAACCAACCCCTATCCTCCGTCCACGAGTCAATGGGCAGCAAGACCTCATCGGCTTCGATAATTGGGGAGACTTTTACCAGCCGCCGTGCTGATTGGTTTGTACACTGCGAATAATACCAAGATGGTTGCACACCTGCAACCATCTCGATATATATCCTCTTATCTTTTTCCTGCTTTTGCTCTGTGCCCTCGCTCGACGACATGACACATACGAAATAGTGATTGGCCTTGCTCTGTTCACGCGATCGGTTTTTGCACCGGTCTGGGACTGCCAAGCTGCCTCGCTTTATCACTCGCGTTAACTGAGCTCTCGATGTTTCCGAAACCCCGCCCCCATAGCGGCGATGTTCGCGATTGGAGGCTTGGAGCTAACTGACGACATTCGGGAGTTGAATCGCGAGGCTGGCTTCCTACTGCTAGCTGGGAGCTTGATCGTCAAGGGAATGCGGCTGAACTGTACCGTACCACTTCTCCCCAACCAGCCGGGGCATATAAGTCTCAGGCACTAGCCAAGCGCCCAGGCAGACATTGCCTTGTCCCAAATCAAAGCATTCTGAACGGGAATTTGTCGTTTGACACTGTGGTGAGCAACAAACTAAAGGATGCCGTATATCAGGAACGGCAATGATGCGGCACTCCTGCAACTCCAGTACCTTGCAGAATCCATTGGGCTAAATCGCGGCTATCTCGATGAACGTGACGACGAAGAAAGCCTGAGCCTCGGGATCGACGAACAAGACATCACCAGCCCTGACCCAGGTACCCTATCGTCATGCCTCATCAGACCCATCCCAACCAAGGGCGTCGTCAAGGCGGCCATCAAGCGGCCGGATATTGAGTGGCACCCGAGCTATGAGACATGCCAGGCCCGCGTTGCTGCCCTGGAGGCGACGGCGCAGAATCGACCCTCATCTGTCCCCGAGGGCTTCCCGGACCAGATCTCATCTCCTCGCGTTTGGACCGGGTCAGACTTTGCCGATAGGGAAAAGCATCTGGTGCATCTGTCAAACGATGACATCGAGGAGATTGGAGTTCCCCTAGACTTCTTTAAAAGTGCGTGTGTCTCTTTCAGTTTCGATTCTTAAGTTTGCCCTTGGCATCTCATCCAATGCTGCTGAATCATGTCCAAAGACTTGGACGGAGACCACGGTCCTGACGCCGTGACGACCAAAAACTTCCCGCTTCCTAACCTCAGAAAGCGGCTCAAGGAAGTTGCCAACAACATCCATCTCGGCACTGGGTTCAATGTCATCCGCGGCCTAAGCACTGTTGAATTCTCCCCGCTCGTTAACATCCTCATCTATCTTGGCATCACTAGCTACATTGCCGAGATACGCGGCGTCCAGGACTACGATGGAAGGATGATAGTTTACATCAAGGATATTAGAGGGAACTGCCGGAGTCGTCGGGCAGGCCCCCGCCTTATGCCAACCGAGCGCAGGTAGGCAGTCTTGAGAGTCCCCCCACGCTCAAAAAAAAAAAAGGCACCGCCTTCAGGAAGTATTACTGATACGATAATACTTGATGGCATGGCCATTCCATACCGACAGGTGCGATATTCTCTCCATGTATGTCCTTGACACGACGGTCCGCGGCGGTGAGAGCTTGCTGGCTTCCTCCGGTAGGATCTACAACGAGATCGCAGCCACCGACCCGACATCATCCATGTCCTCGCCGATGACATGTGGACCCATGACGAGTAAGTATAGTACCCCACCTGCCCAAATCCTCCTTTCCCTCCAACCAATATCACGACCATAAGATACATGCACCTTAGTCTAACCCATTCTCAAAAAAGATTCAACAAAACCAGACCAAGGTGGCACTGCAAGCCCCTCCTCTTCAACTTCCCAACCCACGGCCCAAGCTTCTGCTACTCGCACCAGCCCCTGACCGGCGCGCCCTTCTCAGCCCATCACCCAGGCGTACCCGCCATGACGGAGGCACAAGCCGAGGCGATCGACGCCTTCCAATTCATCGCGGCCAAGCACCAGCTCGCCATCACGCTGGAGGCCGGCGACATTGAGATCTTCAACAACATGGCGCTCTTCCACGCGCGAAACGCGTTCGAGGACAACAACCTCGATGAGGACGACGCGCGGGACATGGTCATCGACGACGCCCACACCACCACCACCACCACCACCACCACCACCACCACCACCAGGTCGGTCCCTCAACGGGAAGCGCCATATGGCCCACATGTGGCTTCGGTCCGCCGACGCCGAGCTCGCCTGGCAGACTCCTGGTCCGCTTGAGCTCAACGCGGCTAAGATCTACGGAGACGGCGGCGCGAGAAAGATGGCGCGATGGGATGTCCACCGCCCGCCTCCGATCAATAGGGTGTTGATTAAGCATTTTGACTGGTCTTGAACCTGCTGAAGCTTTTTAACTTTCCCGCCTTGGTCCCCATTCCTTTTCCGGTGGGCTCGATGTCGCGGCTGCCCCCCCCCCCCCCTTTTTCTTTCTTTCTTGTCGTCGACCAAGGCGGAGCAGGGCATGTCTTTTGTCAGGGTTACTATAACCGGGAAGGACCTTTTTTCTGAGTTTGCCACTAAATTGCTGGCTGGGAACGCACCTAGGTAGCCAGCTTATAATACGTTCTGAATCATACCCTAGTTTCTTTCACACCGTGCTTCTAGTACCAAACGCCCTTAATGATTTCAACTGGCCAAAAATGGAATAATGACTTACTAGAGGAACGGGTATGGATGGAAAGGATTGGATTAAGCATATAAATGAGCGACTACTGAAATAAACACTCTTTGTTCTGAATGATGATGGGCATCGAAATCCTGAAACTGTGAAGCCCTGGAGGTTCCGCACCATCTTGACGCTTCTCTTTTTGACAAACCCTTCATTAAGTGTGCCAGTGTTAAAAAGACTTGAAGTTTATGCTCATCATAGTCCCATCCCCTTCAAACATACTTCGGGCGCAGAATCACACACCCGAGTCATCTTGGAAGTGCTCCGGATGATTCCAATCCCAGAGATTGTACGGGTTACTGTACCAATCGTTCCACGTCTTGCACGCCTTTTCAATCTCATCCTTGTCGTCGGCGATGATCTCGGGAATGCGGTCCTTGTTCTCGATGATTTGCATGGCCAGGCCTGACGACGCGTGGAACGCGATGTGGCAGTGGAAGATCCAGGCCCTTTTTGTTCACATCATTCATTAGTTCGGATAAAAAATTCTCTCAATGACAGCGGAGGTAAATAAGGGGGAGCAAGGGGGAAATTTTGTAAGGGAAAGAAAGAGGAGAAAAGTGGGAAAGGGAGAGAAGGGAAGAACATACCCCGGATTGTCCGCCTTAAACGCAATAATCACATACCCCGCCGCCGGCAACAGTACCACATCCCGCCTCGGGGGGTTATCGCACGTTATGTTCTCGTTCCGGCAGTTTAACTTATCAGGAAGATAATACTTGTAGTCGCCTTCGTCCTGCCCATCTGGGTACCAGTTATCCGAGCTCTGTCGCAATAGCGCAAAATCATGTCCGTGAAGATGCATCGGGTGGGCTCCGGGCACGAAGAGCCTGTGCGCGTTGGAGGGGAGGCGTTCGGGCGCGGTGATGACCATCCATACCCATTTCTCGTGATCAGAGTCGTCGAGGGTCATGACGTCTAGGTGCGGCTGGGCGACTAGGTCCGGGAGCCGGTCTAGGGCGAGAAGGGTTGGGTCGGAGAAGTTGACGCGGAAGGGGGCGATGTGCATGTCCCATCGGTTCTTTGTTGGTGTTAGTGAGGGGGGTGGGAGGGGGCTTGGGAGGAGTTGAGAGAGGAGTTGAGAGAGGAGAAAGGCTTACGTAGGCCTTGTCGTTGGGGATGTACGGGGTGCTGGTGTTGGGTCCGCCGGAGGGGGTCATGCCGACGTTGAAGATGAACTTCTTGTCGTTGGGCAGGTCATCGGGATTGACTGTAGGGTCTTGGGTGTGTGTTAGCAGAGGCTGAACTATGTTTTGAAGGGGGATGGGGCCATGATAGTACCGATGTTGACTGGATCTCCAACTTGCCATGGGATCCACGGCTTGAGGTTTCCGTACGGCTCATCGGCACAGCCGGTGTCGTACAGTTCAGGATCAGAAAGAGGGTCACGTAGCACGGGGTCAGACTTGTTGTAGCGGATGATGCCCATCTGTTCGTCTGGCCCAAAGGCAAACTTGGAGCATTTGCGGGCTGGGATGGCTCTCATCCAGTAGTTGCCGTAGCGTTCGGCTTTGTATGGATCGGTGAGGCCGTGGACGAGGACATGGTAACGCTGGCCTGTATTACAATTGTTAGGCACGTTTGACGTTGAGCGAGACGAAACCGGAAGACTGAGAGAAGAGGACCAACCAATGCCAATCTTGAGGTTGGTTGTGTTGTACGGCTTGATCGGAACAAAATCCATTTCAATCACCTCCAGCAGATGATTATCAATCGCAAACACAAACGTTGTGTCGACAGCCGTGTTGACCAGGATCATCATGTGAGCCTGCCCAGGGAGCAGCCCGAGGGTGTACTTGGTTGGCTTGGGCCCGAACCCAAATTGCCCGGTACCGTTGAACAAAATGTTTGTCATCTCTGGCGCACTTTTCGAGTTCAACATGATCGGCCAGTCCTCAAACACGCTGCGGTGGTTCCAATCAGTGAGAAGCAGTGGGCGGAAGGCTTGGTCCGAACTGAAGTTTGCGGTGGAGGGCCCGTAGATGGTCAGGGGCCCGAGCAGGCCATCACCGTACTGCAGAGAGTAATGGCTGTGGTACCAGGCGGAGCCATACTGAAGGGCCCTGAACTTGTAAGTGAAGGTTTCTCCTGGGGCGATGGGGCACTCGGTGATGCCGTTCACGCCGTCGTGTTGGAAGCTCTCGAATTGGCGGATGCCGTGCCAGTGGACCTTAGGTCTCATGTTAGTTGACGCTCCATGGGAGGTGGAGGGTCATTGTCACTTACAGATGTTCCGTTCCAGCGGAGGTTGTTCCTGACGGTGACCTCTGAATCTGTGTCAACCGATTTGTCTGACACCTCTCAGGGGTGTATTCTTACCGATAAAGTCTCCCCAGCAGGCCTCTGGTACGCGTCAGTGATCAGCTGCAAGATGGTGCTCAATAGAGGCACCTACCAATCCAAGGACCAGGATACCGTCGGTTAAACACTTTGCCATGCTCCATGGTCATGCCGTCGGGCGAAATCGGTTGCTCCGACACGTCGAGATAGAACTGGGTTGTCATTGTTAGCTCCCGTACCATGGAACATCATTGTTGCTGCTCATCTCACCCGCCTGGTTATCCCAACGGGGACCTTGTCAGGATCCTCGTAGTCCGTGTTAATGTCAATGTACTCGCCACCCTTCTTCAGCCAGCAAGCTCTGTTATCCGGTCCATAGCACGACTCCCATCCTTCCATGGCAGGATACTTGCAGTCCAGCCCACCCCCAACACCCTCTTGGGGGTTCTTGGGCGTGGGGACGGTGGGAAAAGGAAAATTGGGCTCGCCCGACCGAGAGAGGTAGGCAAGTTCATCGCCGCCTGTGCGGAGGGGATTCAAGATGGGATCATTGGGATCATAGACCTCGGCGCTGGACGGGTCTTGCACCAGACGAGCATCGCCGCGGTAAAAGCTTCCCGCGGCGTCTTGGGTGATGGGGATGTAAGGGGCGCGAACGGGCCCAGGAGTAGGGCGGCTGCCAGTGGGCGGCTTGACAAGGGGGATTTGGGCTACATCTTGGCGGTCACCCGATGAGAAGGAGGAGAATGTGACGGCATCAAATACGTGAACGATGGTGGTCCAGACTGCTGAGAACTTCATGGTGATGGACGGGAGTCTGCAAGATGCAGCACGCGGATCAGGAGAGCAAGAGGAGAAGTTAAGCTGGCTCACGCCTAAACTCTTTTTATACTGTCATATCAACCCCTCCGCACGAGAATTCGAACCCTCGTCCTCGATCGCATGCATAGCTTCAGGGGTCAGCTGCATCTTTTTTCAGCCGTGATTTTGTTGTGGTGGCTTACATGGCTTACCTACAGTACTTGATGGCTTACAAACAGACACTGTGCATGGCCGAGAAGTAGGGCGCACGAAAGGCAGTGAACACAGTGCAGATATGGTACTGCTCGTTATCACATCACCTGCAAGTGCCTGCAAGTACCCCGCCTGGACGACAGATCGGCACGAAACATATTTCGGACGCCGGGAAGCCATACTCGGGGGGCTGGCGGCAAGTCTTGCATAAACAGAAGCCGAGGGGATGATCCCGGCTTCTTGCGACGCATTCAGCTCGAGGGGGCGTCAACTGGCTGGCTGGGACGACATTAGGTGCGTGGAAAGCGGGGAATTCTTGGCATTTCATTCGCCTAAGCTGTGCAAGCTGTGTTGATCAGATGGAATCGGTCGGGGAGGTGCATTCCGATAGTCTCAAGCATCCGAGTCTTTGATCATCGGGTGTTTGATACATTCAACATAGTTATCGCCAATTGTTTTTTACAGCGGCACTTAACACGAAAATCGGAAACATGAGTCTGGTCTTGCAAGTCCGTTAGTTTCCATTTGCAGTCTGTTGCTGCTAGCCGCCGGTGTCCGGCGTCCGGAGGCCGAGGCATGCCGCATTCCCCGGGCGGCGTCAAGAAACATAGTGCGTCATTGCGGGGAAGCGCGTCCTGCCTATGGCTCTTCGTGTCTGTGCTGTTAAGTCTCGTGGTTATCTGTCCGATTCTGGAACTGGGTGTGATCCCTGGGTCCCCATATGTATTCAAGGCCAGCGTGCCAATTTTTCCAGTAGCACTGGAAGGGGCGAACACGATTACAAACTGACACAGAATTTGTCTCGTGGATTGATTCTGCACGCGTGCAGCAATAATACGACTATATAGGTAATACGACTATATAGAAACAAAATAGATCACGAGGATCGAGAGCTGACTTGGAACTGGGCTGCACAGTATTTGGAAGAAGTACAATGCCCAGATTCGTCGACCCGAGGTTGTCCTTCTGTTGGACTGAAGGAGTTGGGTGATTTTGTATGTATTGAACGTGTGCCAGAATGAACTGCCCTGGATTGAAGAAACTGGGGGGCGGTGGGGTGAAACCTTTCGCGGTGCAAATTTGCAACAAGGCTCAGTTAGCGAGTGAATTGCGCATATGGAGAGAGTCGCGTAAGCTTTCGCTGCCTGCCTAGAAACTGCAGTAAGCCGCCGAGAGTCGGACCTCGTGCCTTCGATTCAGAGCTGATGTTATTTAGGGTAAAAGCGGCTGGCAGAATATTTGATGTTCTTATAAAGTTAATCGGGATGCCTCCCTTCCTGGGAGCGCGGCGGTATTTCAATTTAACCCTAACCCTCAAAGAAGCTCTTGTTCGTCAGCGGACATTTCCCCCAGACTCTCTGCGACACAACTTGGACTCGTAAACTGAAACACCTCCGCACTCGCGGCTTGCGGAATTTTCCGAATCGGCCTCCCTCGCACCTGTCGCAGTCCTCATCATGCCGACTTCTCTGTGATCGGAGTTTTAGTTGGACCGGCTGAATACGGAGCTCAGGCGTGCTCTCGGAGTTTGTTGGGGTGCTCCTTCTTATTTCCGCTTGGAAGCCAGGTACCCCACTTGTTTTTCTTGGTCGAGTGCGAAGACCTAGCCCCCATTCGTATTTCTGTCCGCTCTGATAGGTTAAGTGTCGCGCCACGTTGACGAAGCTCGTTTTCAACTTGTGGCTGATGCAACCTGGGGAGAATGTGGCTGACCCTGCTTTGTCTCAAGTTGGGTTGTATAAAGCCCGGCGAAACGATCTCCCAAAATGACGTCTGATGCTTCGAAATCACACACGGCTCGATATCACCGACAACAACAGCATTTAATTCCAGCGACATCGAATTGAACCTTTCGGCTTTTTTTTCCACCAGAGACTAAAAAATCAAGAACTGCCACCGCACCCATGTCTGTCCAATACGCCAAGGATCAGCCCAAGGGCTTCACTAACTCGATTGAGAGAGTTGCCATTGTCGGTGTAAGTTGCTCAAACCTTCCAAAAAAATCCGTGATTTCACAAGTTAACCATCATCACAGGCGACCGGAAACGTCGGAAAGCACTTTGCCGAGAGCCTGCTCAAGACAGGCAAGCACACCGTCACGGCCATCACCCGGTCCGGCAGTAAGAACCCAAGCGACCTGCCAAAGGGACTCAAGGTAGCCGAGGTCGACTACAATGACGAATCCTCGCTCGTCGCTGCCCTGAAGGGCCAGCAGTTCCTCGTCATCACCATGTCCGTCATGGCGCCCCCCGACACGCACGAGAAACTCGTCGTGGCCGCTGCCAAGGCAGGCGTCCCGTACGTCATGCCCAATGCCTACGGCGGCGACATCACCAACGAGAAGCTCAACAGTGAGGGCATGCACGGCACGAGCGTCAAAGCCCACATCGGCAGCATTGAGAAGCAGGGTGTGAGCGCCTGGGTCGCCATGTGCTGCAGCTTCTGGTACGAGTGGAGCGTGTCGGCCGGATCATCCGCCTACGGGTTTGATATCAAGGAAAAAACCGTGACCTTTTACGACGAGGGCACCGAAAAGATCAACACGAGCACGTGGGAGCAGTGCGGCCGCGCGCTAGCTGCGCTGCTCAGTCTGAAGGAACTTCCCGAGGACGAGTCCGACAAATCGCCGACGCTGTCGCAGTGGAAGAACAAGCCGTTTTACGTCTCGAGCTTTCTGGTCTCGCAGCGGGATATTCTAGATAGTTTGCACCGCGTGCTGGGCACGACGGATGCGGACTGGAAGATCTCGTATGAGAATTCGGGGGAGAGGTACAAGGGGGGCATTGAGGCCATGCAGAAGGGTGACAGGAGCGGGTTTGTCAAGGCTATGTACGTGCGCGCGTTTTTCCCGACTGGGGATGGGAACTTTGAGGCCAAGCACGGGACTGCGAACGGGGTGCTCGGTCTGCCGAAGGAGGATCTGGATGAGGCGACCAAGAGGGCGGCGGAGATGGCGACGGGAGATTTTTGGAGCAAGATCAGCTACGGGCCTGCGAAGTAGGCGCTTGTAATCCCGCATGCTATTTGTTAGCAAGGAGCCGATGTCACTGAATGAAGTGGCAGGAAGGGCTCGGTCAACGGGGATAGTCTCTGAAGCTCGGAGGGGTTAGTTTTATTGGGAATTGTCCCCTTTGGATCTTTGTTTGCCTATGATATAGCACTAGTGACGAAAAACAGGTTGAGGGACAAGGCAAATCGTACATCTCCAGCATTGTAATTCAGGTATGTAAAACCAGCTTCTGTCTTGGTGCTTCGATGTGAAACAAAAATAGAGATGCCGCGATGCCGCTCATGGGGAGAGGGAGAGGACGACCACGTTGCCGGGAAGGTAAAGTCTGGAGGAGCAGTTCCCTCCACTCTGATACAACAGGTATGCGGAAGAGTTCCCCGACGTCCAGACTTACACCGCTTACTTGAACTGCTAGTAGTAGAAAGTCATGAAGTGCCGTGCAGGCTGAGTCGGCTTCATCTCCGGCGAGTTTCTCCATTGTGCGGGCGACAGTATGTCTGAAACGAAGGGTGTCGGGTAATTCTCCAATTTTGCAGCATAGGCTCTCCAACTTCGTTATATCTGGTACAAGCCCGAGGACGTGAGCTGGAAGGAATATCTCTTTATTTCGTTCTAGTGCTCTCTGTGTGGGAAGGGGTGGGCATGCCCATTGAAGAGTTTCTGCAAGCGTATAGATCCTAATCGGGTAATGTTAAGATAGGGGGTTCTAGGGGATAGCGGGTGGGAAATCGTTTTGAAACTCCAGAAGTCGTTGTTATGTAGAAGTGACGCTATCACGTATCAACACAATAGAAACCAGGACCAATGTGAAAACTTTAAAGGCGTTGAGCAACGTAGCAACTTGTCTATTAACCCAGCGAACTCGGCAGGTACACATGCTTCAATGGGCGGAATATCCAATCCATGCTCTCTTGACTTCTCATGAAGACATTTCCGAGACTAGCGGCATGGCAGAGATATCAAACTTTAATTCCAATCTCTATGCATTCATCTTGCCGAGTGATCCTCATTCATCCTGAGGTCTTTGCCCGAGTGACTCTGCTGGGGCCGCCAGACTTTGATGGGCTGAGCTTCATATATAACTATATGTTCTGGTTAGCCAAGAAATCTCCTCATTGCGATGTCGAATGTTCGCCACTAAAAGAATGACTTACTCAATTACTCACGCCAATGAGCCAGTCCTCCGGGGGTTCGGGACAAAATGATCATGGCGGTGATGATATCCTGGTCAAAGCCCCTACCAAGTAGGATAACAGTCAGCTATCACCCAGAGTCTCAGATGACAAATTGCTTGAGAACTTAAGCAAAACTCACAAAGCGGAGTGCAAAAAACAACCCAACAGATCCGCATTGGCTTTCAGACCGCGCTCAACAAAGTATAGGTCCTCGTTCGCCGTCTTGTCAATAGTCAGAGCCGCCTAGAGGAGCGGATTCAACGACATAGCCTGCATGTTCTGCTCGATGATCTTCTCCATCGGTCCTAGTCAGAGATCTGTCGTCTTGTTATACGTGCTTTTGACGTAGCCGTACAATTTTGCCTTTTTCTGCTTGACCATCTCAATGTACGCTGGCACATTTTTGGGGTGCTTGATCTTGTCTAGGGTATCGTAGACTGGATTGATCTCGCTGCTGCTGCTATGAAGCGAACCGTAAGCGGGAATCAAGCCCGCAATGATACATGGTGTCGGAGCTGTGAGGATTGATCCAGCGCGCAGAATGGCAGCGGCTACGGTAGCGGAGAGGTACCCGATTGTGCGGCATAGGGCTTCGTCGGCTAGCTTGAGGTTATCGCGGTACATGGGGTTGGGATCGCGGCGGGAGGAGGCGGCGTCTTTGTCGGCTGCCATGAATGCGGATAGGTCAGCGATGAGAATGGGGAATGTTTCTGCGTCGGTGCTGTAAACAGGCAGATACGAGGTAAGTGACTGGACTTGGTTTTGGGCCTGGGGAGGTGCATGTAGGAATAACGGGAAGGCGTGTATTGTCTCGACTACGCTCTTGGGCGGGTTTGCTGCCATGCCGATGTCGTGTCGCAGAGCTTCCAGCTCATATTCGGTGGGTAGCTTGCCTCATATGAGAAGATAGAGCACTTCGTCAGAGTCATTATTCTCGAACAGGGTGTCGTTTGGGATGGCGCGGTATTGGATTTATCCTCGTTTGACGTCACTTTTGGGAACATGAGTCAGTTGACAGTTCGGAGTACAAGCTCAAGGAGTGCTGGTAACGTACAATTGCGTTACGGAAGACTCCCTACAGGCCGTGTTTTTGAAATTATTGTCGAGGATGTTCAATCCTTGAGCTTTATTGGAATCGTTGCGGTTCGGAATGGCGATATTCTTGATGTCCTCTGCACGGATGTTGTTGCCGTGAATGGGGATCACGTACTCCTTCTCGGTGCGTGAGCCCACGCCTCGTAGATGGTGCGATGATGATACAGCCATGGTGACGAGGCCGAGCAGTTGATACACACTCCAAACCTATCGTGGATATCGTGGGAGATGGCCCAATGATTATACCTAAGCCTAGCTGCGGAATTATCCCAATCCATTCTTCGTTGTCTCGTGCATCGGCCTGTATCTCAAAACTTCGGTCTCGTAGAGTATCCCAAATACCAAGGCCGTTGGCCTGGCCTAGAGCTAAGACTTCCACGTTGGAGCTCCGGATGATAAGATGTCTTACAAGGCCTGTATTAGACTTTGGCGAGGACTCTTGGTAAAATGTCTCACTTTTCGAAATTCAGTGGCTTGACTCATTTTCTAGCAGAGACTACGTAGCTTATTCCGCCAAAAGACGCTCTCTCTCAGGATTAATTAGACAATATACGGTTGGGTGCTTATCCATCTGCCCGGGCGTCAACTCCATTCTGTCGCTTCCGCTCTCTGCTTGTGTTACTCCCAGCAACGTGTAGGATGGCGTCGTATCCTCCTTCTTGTAGATGCCCTTCCTTTGCCCACATTCACTTTTCCTCTCATCGCCTGCCAAATTCTGCCTATTCATCTCCCATGAAAGAAGGCCGTTGCCAGACCCTCAAGCCAAGCTCAATATCCGAGTCGCTGACAGAGACACCCGGCATTGGCGAAGGCTCGTCACTCACCAAGGAGGCCGGGTGGTCATCGTCGAAGGCGGTTAGAGATTGGGCTGGGGAGCACTACCGCCACTCTGTGGGCTGGGCGTGTATGTAACGTTATGTCGCATCTCAGTTCTTCTTTCGTCGCGGGCGGCTTCGGCCATCTCGGAGTTAAGTTGATGTATCGGCCCATGGTGAGCGAACGAAGACGCTCAGGTAAGCCCGAGGGCCCAAGTACTTGACCTGACTAGCAGGGTTGCTAGCAGGTGACGGGCGAAAAGAAGAACTTGGGTGGGTCATTTGCCAAGTCGTCGTCATCGCAAAACGCGAAGACTCCAGCCCCTTGGTGGGCGGGTTTATCCTCGAAGTTGCGCTTGTTGGGCCGAGGATAGACTGAAAATACTCATGGTCGACACGCGGGGAAAGATAGTAGGCATTTCTGCTGTTCGCAGCCGGCGGTGCGACATGAGATTTCCTTGACAGGGGCGCGGCTTCATGTTGCAATGTTGCTGATTTTCCCTCGATGTCTGCATTCTCGATTCTGGGGCTGAGTCATGGCTACTACCTAAGCACGTAGGTATTGGGGATTTCTCTCTTCATTGGATCGCGTTATCCGGGTGCAGAATACCGCTAGCAGAGCGCTGATATTGACATCTTTGTTGAGAACGACGGCGCGGTCATGGCGGCGTACAACTTGGTGCGTTGGCGTCGCACAGGCTGACTGGTCGATGATGTTGTTCTTGGCATCGAGCGCCTTGTTCTCCTTGAGCTGGAGGAAGCGGGGCGCATACGGGGCAAAGTCGATGATATGTCTGGTCAACAATACATGGAGAACTTGGCTGCATCCGAGCTTGGACGCGGACCTTATGGTCAGCTTGATTTTGTCCTCCAGCTTCGTGAACAGCTGGCTCAATACTTCCTCATCGATGCTTCAGAGGAAGTTTGCCTCCATCATCGAGCTGTGCAACCATGGCGCGACTGACAGAGAACGGGAGGGAGGCGTGTTCCGAGGATGAGCGGGAAGCGGAGAGAGGACCCAAGATGATGGTGGCGCGCAGAGGATTGATGACAGCGGAAAGAATAGATGGACGAATCTATCCCAGCTTGAGCAATGTAACTCCAACAGTGAATCATGATTTTCTCACAGAAGTCTCCTATCGATTCGCATTTGTCCACTTTTGTCCCATCAGTCTTTCCCATTCAATCTTACCCCACTACGAGAGACTGGGACTTTTGCTGCCCATTCCTTCTCTCCTCAATCCATTTGGCCCCGCCAAGAAAACTCTCACTTTTTCCTCTCCTCAGGCTGCAGAATCGACGCTTTGACTTGCAGCGTTGGAACACTCTGCACCAACATGTCGGCGATTATGGAAAGCGACGGAACGACCGAGGCCAAGGGCTTGCTTGTTAGCACTAGCAATAATGTCGACGGCGGTATGTACATTGATGCTCCCTCGTCTCGTTTCTGTTGAAAGTGAAGCTGATCCTCGACTTGCAGTTATCATCACCTTGCCGCCCACGCCCCCTCCCGAGTCTTGGATTGAGCAGGCGCTACTCGCGCACAAAAAAAAGAATGTGAAGTGGTCCAACGATACTACAGGAGGCAAAGATGACTATGCCGCGCTGCTCGGTGGCCTCATCACAGTGCCCGAGGCAGTCAACACGGGCATTTACGTTTTCGTCTTTTGCGTTGCTGCACACGCCTTTGTTGCCATCACTGGAGCTAACTTGAATGGCAATGGCAAGTTCTTCTCGGTGTTGCGATTCGTTATCCAGGATATACCCATTGCAGTCGTGTGCGTCCATCAGCATACCTTGCTGCGCACTATACAATGCGACTTTCTCGAGGCATCGCTCGCTCCTGTGTATGAGCGCCGGAAGCAACAGCAGATAAAGGTCTGTCTTGCTCTCTGGCTTCTTAACATCTAGTACATCCACTAACAAACCATTTCCCACTTTTATAGGCGCTGAAAAAGACAGCGCGCGGTATCTGCGGCAAACTTGACAAAAACTTGAGCAACATGTCAAGTTACGACACCCCACAAGAAAAAGAGGAGCACATGGAAATCATGTCGAAGCTGGTCCGCAGACTCGAGGACATGCCCAAGCTGGACGACAGTATCCTCAATAACTCGGGCCTCGTCGCTGTCCTCCAGCGCATCATTTCACCGATGCGGTCCATTCCCCCTGAAGCCGAAAAAGTGCTACAGATCAAACCGCGCTGCAAAGCACTCCTCAAAAAGTGGGACAAGCTCAATGCTCCCAGCCGGCCTCTGGCGTTCACAAAGCTGCGCGTGTTGAGAGAGGCAACTCGGCAGCCGATGGGGAGGGAAGAGGAAACTCGGCGGGGAATGGAAAAATTCAAGCAATGGCTGGCAGAAGAAGAAGAGAAGGATGCTGAAAAGAAAGCAAAGCTGGCGGCAGCAGAGAAAGCAACCCCTCAGAACCCGACAAGTAAGCCAGAGACGGGAATCCTGAAAACTTCGACAAGCGCAACTGCATTGGGACCAAACACGAACTCGAAGCCCTCGTCAACTATCACTGGCATCATCAGAGTTAAGGAGGCCAAGAAACGCTCCCTTGGACTCGTGAATTCCTGGCTAAGCGACGTATCCCCCCACCTGGAACACGGCACCCCGTCAGAAGTTGAAGCTTCGCGCCTACACTTCAAAGCAACCGAGACATCAGCACTGGAAGGAGAAGACCCAATCGCAAGACACCAATTCGCCAAACGGTTTCACGACGGATACAAACTCATCTGCAAGCCTGTCTCTGCCCGTCTTCCTCCCCTTAGGCCTCCTCCCCCTAGACCTCCTCAATCTGGCCTCCTCGCCCTTACAGCAAGCGCCAAGAGTCAACTGAGAAGGCTATGCCGCATTGATCTCTCGTCGTTCGAGGCAGCCGCTAAAAGCCAAGAGGCTGCCAGTCTGTTTGAGCACGAGCTCGAGGTGACAAAAAAGAAAGCAGCACAGCCAGGCGGCATAAAGCATGCGGACAATACGGTTCAGCTGAGCGTTATTCTTCAGGTATGGGGGATCTACCACGGCCTGGAACTACAGTTGGGGTATATCGACAAAAACGCGCGGGCCTTTCTCGTGCCGCCCACATCGAGAAATGTCATGCTGGGGTTTCATAAGCTTCCGCCCTGGCTCCACGAGATGAAAGGGATCGGTGAGACTGTCTGGATTGGCGTCAATACTGGCATTGGTGATAGCCAGCCCATGGGTCCGTCGGAGGGTTATCCTCAGTACGACGAGGTGGGTCCGTTGGCAAGTCAGCGGGATATTGAGCTTGTCGCGAAGCTGCCACGTGCCTCGGGTCTGAAACAGGCAATGGAGGAAGCGGAATCTCCCGGGGCACCGTCAGCAACTGCATCAGCGGCATCGCCTACAGCAGCAGCAACTATTGGACTGGGGGCTTCAACCGGACCAGAAGCCTCGAGCAACAGCGCAGGGGTGGAGGAGGTGCCGGTATCGGGACCGGTGTCAGGGGGCAAGGAGGCCCAGAAGGATGTGTCGGTGCTCACAGTGTAGGGATGAAGGAGATGGGGTGCCGCTACCGTGTTCGGCGGGTGTGGAGTCGAAGGGTTGCGGATCATATGTTCGGGTGCTTCTGGTGCTGGTATAATACCAAGACATCTTTTTGAGTGCCCAGAGGCCCCATACCCCACCAGATATAAAGTTGGCCAACGGAGCAGATTGGCACGGCTCAGTCTCTTTGGCCTTGTTCCTGTTATGCGGGAAAGTTCGACCTTGTCGTCTCTCGATGCACGAGGCAGACGGTCCGCGTCGAGAAGTCGGAGCTCGGGCAACCAACCAGAAGAAGAAAAATCATTGGCGGCCACCACCGCAGTGTTGTGATTGGGCTTATAAGGCGGCGGAGGGAGGTCATGTAGCAGACGCTGGTGTCATGGACAAAACTGTTTGTGAGCGAGTTTTTGAGAAATGGCCATACGGAAAGCGTGGGAGAGGATAGCGCTTGGGTATGGGACATTTTATGCCCCAAAGGTAGGAAAAGCGATTGGGAGACATAAACTCTTGCGAACGGGAGGACTTGCCAAGCCAGTAACATCTGGGTAGTAGTATAGTAGTAGAGCAACGATGTCTCTGGCGTGGCAACAGGGCTTTGGACTAGACGAGGTTTGAGAGGAAGAAGCGAGCATGGCATGGAGGGTAATCCTTTAGACTATACAGATTGCAAGAGGACTACACGTGTTTAGATGATTGGGAACTCCCTCCCTCCTCTGGAACAGTTATTTCTCCTGAGTAATGCATGACGTGATAAGATGAGACCATATTTAACTTTCTAACCCCCTCCCCTGATCTCTCGATAATCATTGAACTTGATGCCCACAGACTTGTATCATAATGGGTTACTCTTTTAGAGTCATTGATCGCACTTTCAGTGTTATTAAAACGAATACCACTGTTGACAATTTGTTACCATATATGTCCAAATTTGCAACTTTGCCTCCTATCCTTTCTCAATCTCCGTTTCCAGCACAACCTCCTGGAGAATTGCTTTTTGTCGTGAAAATTCATAAGGACTGTCGAACCCCAGCTCAAGCAGTCCATATGTGTTAACCTGCAAATTCTTCAAAACGACTTCTATCACCGCTGCCCCTTCTCTCACCACCTGGGCGGCTTGGGTGCTCGCTGTCCGGTCCAGCTTGCAGCTTGCGGCAGCAGGAAGAGCTGACGGCTGCTCAATAGTTGCTCTCCAAGTTCAGGCCCTAAGACGATACTAACCCATCCAGTTCTCACCAATAGGATAGGTTGTCCGTCCATCTTAATCACCCCTTCAGGCCATTGAAGCTTTGTACGAAGGCGATCTTCCCAGAATCGGCCCTGAAACCACTTGCTTCGCCTCCCCAAGGTCCATCTCCTCCCTCGAGTCCTCCAACAAAACCTCCAACTCCTTCTTCTCGTCACCAACCACAATAGGCGGCGCTTCAGCTCGTGTAGAAGCAGCAGAATGAGCCTCGCGCATACTCTGCTGACGGTACAGTCCAAAGTCGAAGGGCATGTTATGATCGCTCTCCCAGTCCATCTTTTGCTTATCTGCCACTCCACCGTGACCTTCCTCCGTACTGCTGGTGCTCCGACTGTGTCCGCCACCGCCGCCAAAGGGACCAAATTTGACACGCCCGCGTCCGCTGCGCATCCGACGTCGCCAGAGCAACCAGGTACAGATGACTAGTGCGGTCAAACCTGCCGCTCCGCCGGCTACGCCCAGGGCGATTTTTGTCCCCGGGGCGAGGCTTGAAGGTTGGGCAACTTCGGATATTCCTGAGTTGGGACTGTTGGAAGTCGGGTCTCCAGAGAGAACGCCGGGAGTGCCTGCGTTGGTGGTACCGCCTGTGTTGGGCGTGCCGTCGGGGTTGGTTGTGGCTCCGCCTGAGCTGGGACTCGTCCCGATGGCGCCAGGGGTTGGAGTGGCGGCGAGGACGGCAATGGCGGTCGCTTGGCCAGGGGGGACGAAGACGGACAAGAACGTTGCTGCTGCGTTGGCGGGGTTGGGGTTGGCGGCTGATGCGATGGATACGACGGCGGCCGGTGTCTCTGCGGAGGGGGATGCCGCCGAGGCTCCTCCTGCGGGAGATAAAACTGCCTGAGTGGCTGCTGGAGCTGCATTGACGGGGCTCGCAGCTGCGGGAGAGCCAGGAGGGACGAAGACAGCTGGAGGAGCCGCCGCAGTGGGTGCGCCGGGGGTGTTTGCGGATGGAGCGGCAACGGCCGGGGCGGGGATGGCTACGACTGGTGCTGCTGGGCTACTTGCTGGGCTGTTAGCGGGGGCATCGGCTGCGGGAGCAACGACGGGAACTGCTGGAGCTGCTGCAGGAGACGTCGCGGGAGATGCTGCTGGTTCTTGGGCTGGCGCCTCTGGTGAAGGGACGACCGTCGGAACTCCAGGCGTTGCGGGAAGTGGCTCAACAGCAGGAGGTGCTGTGACAGGTTCGACAACAGGTGTTGTGGCTGGCTCGACAACGACGGGTGCTGGTGTTGGCACATCTGGCGTGACCACGGGCTCGGGGGCGGTTGTCTCGGGAACATCTGGAGTTGGTTCTGGTGCTACGACTGGCACCACAGGCTCGACGGGTGTCTGCTCTGGAGCTGGCAAATCGGGTGTCGGCGAGGCCACTGGGATGACTGGCTCTGGGACAATTGGAGCTGCTGGCTCGGGAACCACGGGGACTACAGGGGCAGCTGGCTCTGATGGTGTTGCCACGACGGGCTCCGGGGAGGATACCACGGGATCAGGCGTCAAGGTAATAACTGGCTCTGGTGCTGCTACCGGTGCTGGGGTGGTAGCGTCGCCTCCTCCCAACAGCCCAGATGGCCCGACGAGAGGATCGAGAACCGGAGAAAGAAGCCCGCCATCGGTCGTCGCTGCTGGGGTTGGCGAAGCAGCGTTGCTCGACACAGCTTGTGCACCCAAGATTCCGTCCAAAAGCCCTCCAGCCGGTGCCGCCGACGATGCGGCTGCTGCTGTTGCTGGGTCCTCAGCGACGGCTACGCTGCCATCCGTGGTGGTAGCATCTCCTCCTCCCAAGAATCCATCGAGTCCCAGCTGGGCGGCGGCAAGGCCAGCCTGCAGCCAAAGAATTCTGATGACCAGCATCGTTTCCAAAAAATCTAAGTGAAGAACAGAAGAAAAGATTAGGCAAAAGTAAGACTAAAAAAGCCAAGAAGTAAAAAGAGAATCCCGGACCGGACGCAGTAGCATCGTGTCTGGGTCTCTGGCAGGAGAGGACAACGACGGATGGAGAGGGAGAGGAGAGAAGGAGAAAGGTGGAAAGAGCGACCTAGTCTACAAAGAGAGAGGCAAAAGCCTGGACCAAAAGGGGCCCAAGCATTTTGGTGTGTGTCGGATCGACACCAAATAAACCTGTTCCCGAGGAATCGGATAGTCATGAATTGGCGTGGTGAGAGAACTCATGCGCTCCTTTTTTCCCGGACGGTAACAGTTTCAGCCCCTTCTTGGTGTCAGGGGGGTTTTGGTGACAGCGCAGGGACGATCGACGCCCAAAGCGGAATAGCGCTGTATCAAGACGATTCAAGACTTCGCCTCGATTGAAGGACAACAAGCAAAAGAGAAAAAAACCGCTTTGAAGTGTCCAAAAAGTCCAAGCAACGGCTTGTCTACTGGATGTGCGTCATGCAAGATTCTTATTTATGTTTAAGCCTTTTCCCGCATGGGACCACCCTGGGATTTGTGTTTGCAGATCGTTTTCGAGGTCTGGTTGTTTGCCAACAAAGGGGATACCTACCTGGTCTGTGCGCAGTCTTGGGTCTTGGCATTTCGAGCACAGTGCAGTATGCACACTGTAATGGACAGTGCGGATAGTCAATATCCAATCATTTGCGTTCTGATTCGTGGCAATTGGAAGATAATAGAGAATAAAATAGGTAGATATGAAATTTCCTCTTTTATCTCATTCCTTTGTAATGGTTTTCAGCTGAGGCAAATAGAATTCTTAGAAGACCCCTGACGTCCAAGGCAAGAAGGTCGCACAAAACGAAGGTTCAGCCAAAACATGGCTGGATCTCGATGTACTGGAAATATCTAGCAGGCGGAAGGCGACTCCCCTGTTAGTACGATGCTATGAATTGGCTTGCGAGGAAATGTATGACGTATGTTGGCATGATGGAAAACAGATATAATTACTGGTATGGAAGGTGCGGTCTGTCACTTCGTGTCGGAATCGCGTGACCCCTCAGCTCTGTCCTGCTTTGAATGATCTCGTCCTTGTTTATCCACAAGCTCTCACATCCAAATTCCCAAGACCATAAAACACAGGCGGCTTTCTGTGCTCCATCTCCTTCAATCCTCTCAGTGCGGGTGAGGTGATGCTCAGGCTGGACTGGTTGCTGAGATGAGATCGAGAATGGAGACCCTCGCTAGTAACTCAGATATTAGATCCCAGTGAAAGCATTCGGGTTGAGGACTTGGATACGGTTCGCGTGGTTGTGATGTCTCCGACTTCCTCAAAGCCCGATGTCGTTGTTCCTCATCTCGTGGTATTGGGCCTTCTCGTCTCGGAAAAAGATTTGATGGGCACAAGCCGACGGCGGGCTGCGTGTTAATGTGGGTCAAAGGTCCTTGTGAGTGGCATAGTCGCGATCCCAGAGTCGCCGCCTTGCTGCTTTTCCATCTGTAGTGACATCTTCAAAAACGGTTGTCTGTCGGCGGGATTAGCAGAACCGCACTTCAACCTTGTCTTGCACGAAAACCCGACTTTTCTCCCTTCGTTTGCGCACCAAGACTCGTACTTTATGATCTCTGCTGAGGCGGAAATGACTCGAGCTCGGGAATCAACAGCGCTGTGGACGGCCAGAATTTGATTGAGATCAACGAATGGGAATTGCGTCCCTAGTATAATGTCCGTACAAACAATACGATAAAGTATCGTATTGTCTTGCATACCTGGATCGAGCACGAGCACGCTGGCAAACCCAGGCACAGAACGAACTTGCTGGCGATGACAGGGACGATCACGCTGCCAATTCGCGGTAGAAACACGAATACCTTGGCGACCCTGAGTACGAGCACGAACGTGCTGGCGATGATTTATGAAGAAACTGATAACCATATTTTCTCGTAACAGCAGGAAAAAGGGGATTCTATGGAATTTTTAAGTACTGCTTTGAAATATATTTGCCCGCCGACCGGCACAGCGAAGTTATGGCTTGTATGAAGCAACATTTACATCGTGATTAGCACCATAATTCGTATTTATAGTGCTGTGTGGCCCATTTGCAGCTAAGCTCTGCTGCTAATAGAGCTGTGTGGGTAGTGTTGGGTGTAGATTGCTTCATTTTACTGGTATCAGACTGGCAAGATATTCGTTCGTCAGCTACAATGCTGGGATTTGGCATGTGAATAGCTTCAGCTACGCAGTTGTTGCCAGCACTGGGGTAAGTGGGCCGGACCACACTAGAAGTGGTCAGTGCATGGGCGAGTGCCACGAAGTTGCAAGGTGAACTGGTTGCAAAAGAAATGGATACATTTCGTATGTCCCATTCCGAATTATCACGCGAAATATTTCCCTACGTTTTCCAGTCGGTTGCTACGCGCGAGCTCGCTTTTTCTTGCTCTTGCCCCTGCGCAAGAAATTTACTAATCAAGTCTATCTACCAAGTCAGCACTCTATCTCTATAGAATACATCTACCAGTCACCGTTCCTACGCAAGATATCCACGTCGTCATCATCCTGGGAAAGGTATCTTTCTACTAGGTAATTGTATAGCGGGAACAAGTTGTGAAATGACGCGACCTCCTTGCTAGTGTGGGCCTACTAGGGCAGATGCGATTCCTCGCATGTTCGCTCTGCTCCTTCCGCTGGCCGACTTGGGCTACCTGCTCTACCTCAGCATGGCATTTGGGGTGCACCGGACTATCGCTTACGTTGTGGTATGGTAATCCTATTTCCTCTTCCTCTCCCTCAACCTCTCCCTCCGGTCTTCTCGTCTTCTCGCCGCCACCCTCTCTCTTCCTTAGCTGGCTGCTTCTTTATTCGCATTGGAAGTCTGCCTGCCTGCCTACTCACCTTTCAACCTACCTAGCTAACTCCCCCCCTTACAATGCTGCAACCTCCTTACATTCGACATCTTGTTCCTGGTGCGCATCTTCGTCCTGGTGGCACACGGCTTCCGAGGCCTGAAGTCACCAACTCGCAGCTTGGGATGATGTGCATCATGGACATCGTCGCTCTCTTCCTCGCAATCTTGGGCGTTGAGGACCTAATTACTCACCATATTAATAGGGACGTCGTCTTTTCTCTGTAACAGTTACCAGTGCCTCGCTTACACTGATGAGCACGATATACCATTCTAGGATTCGATCTGATGGAAATGGAATGGGCCTGGACTTTCTACTCTCGTTTCAAGGGCCATGGCGGACAAGCGGGATAGAGCCTCAAAGCTCGGACAACATTTAGGCGGAGGGTAATGGACTCATCGGCGGCCATGGAATGTAGTATATTAGGTCAGAAATTTTTTTAGGCTGCGTACCTGTTCTGGGGGCTCATCAAGCTCACTGATCTGTACAATAAAAAATAGAGGTGGATATCTTACCCGGGCCGTTAAGGCAGCATAATATAGACAGATGTCAGACGAAGTCATCTTTATTGTATCATCGGACTGTGATAGTTTGACGACTTGCAACCCCCAAGAAACACATACATACAAAGCAGTCTCGTTCATGTCTGTTACTATCTCCCACATCAGCCAAAAGACTCTACTCCGCCAACTTCTTCCCCCGGACTTTAATCCCATTCTTCCACGGCATCTTCCCCTTAAACGACTCCTCCCCCTCCACGAAATCTAACACCGCCATCTTACTTATCCGCGGAGAAACAACTTTGCTAATAAAAAACCCATCAAACCAAGGAATGGCCGGTATGATATACCGATCAAGCACACGATACGTCCCATTCCGCCAAGCAGACATCCTCGTCCAGGCCGCCGAGCCAGCGTACTCCTTCTTCAAGAGGTCAATCCTCGCAGCTTGATACCTCGCGAAAGCGCCCTCCAGGACATCGGTATCCACAACACCACTAGGCACGATGCGATATAGTTCATTGACAAGGACCACCACGTCTTGAACACCGTTGTTGAACCCCTGTCCTAGATTCGGCGTCATCTTGTGACAAGCGTCTCCCACGAGGACAATACGATTCCAACTCCAGTGCCGCAGAATGCCTTCCTCGAGGTTCGTCATGCCCGCTGTGACCCGCAGGGGAAATACATCCTTGAGCCTCAAAGTTTCCGTAATAGCGCACTCGCCGTGACGAGCGGCTAGCGCTTCGACGTCTGCCTGTGTGTATGCCACGCGCTCGGGGGTTAGATTCTCTAGGCGCTCGTACACGAACACCCAGGTACGATCGAGCCCGGTGAGGGTTTGCAGGGAGACGTCGGTGCCGTGGATGTCGAATGCGTCACCCGGTTCGCCCCCAGGCTGCCTGGGGAAGGTGCACCACATGATTCTGTACTCGGAGAGATATGGCTTCTCTTCATTTAGGGGTGTTGCTGGGGAGGAGGATTGTATGGCCAACTCGCGCATTTTCTGGCGGACGAAGCTGTGGGCGCCGTCGGCTCCGATGACGATGGAACCTTTGTGGGTGGAGCCGTCTTCGCAGTGGACGATGACGCCGTCTGCGTGGGTTGTGATGTTGGTGACCTTTTTGTTGGTTAGGATACGGGATTTGTCGGCGTCGCTGAGGGTGCCGTAGAGCACGTCGAGGAGATTGGCGCGGTGGGTCATGAATTGGCAGGTTCCGTGGCTGATGTCCTCCGTCAGCTTCTTTTGAACTCCTCTTCCTTCTCTTGGCTTTGAAGCAAACACCTACTTTACCTTGATAGCTCTTGCCGCATTGTTCTCCTTGTACTTGTGCCCCTCGAGAGTCAGGGACATGGTACGACCGACCTCAACTCCGATCTTCTCCAGCCGCTCAAGGAGCCCCAGCTGGGCCAAGACGCGAAATCCATGGGGCCAGATGGACATGGCCGCTCCCACGTCGACGACCACTGAGGCGCGGTGTTCGAGAACGATAAAGTCGATCCCGGCTTGTGACAGGGCGTGGGCTGCTGTTAAGCCAACGGGCCCGCTGCCGATGACAACGACTTTGAACTTGTTGTCTAGCATTTTGTTTCTTGCCAAGTGGCCTGCTGACATAGTTACAGATGTGAGAAATTTTTTTGGAACGGAGTAGGCGGTTGATGGGAGTTATCTTTAGCTACGCCATGTTATCAGGGGTGGGTGGATGGGATGTTCACAAGGAACTGCCACGCGTTCCCGGACATCCTAGCCAGCTCCCATAGTGGTTACGTCCCTAGTGACAACAAGTCCCGGATCCTGCCAATATGCATCCGTATTACAACGGTGAATTCCTCTTCCAGTTACTGCGATTTTGTTTATACCTGTGCACAAGCGTGAGCTTCACTTCCTCGCAACGGACTTAGTCCTGTTCGAGGCAATTAAGCGGCGAATTTTACTGAGACAAATCCCTAGTATTCACTAGACACCAAGGAATGTTTCTGACAAGAGTGAGAGACAGATGACGCGAGATGTCCAGAACGAGTTGCTCGTAACAGTCGAGCCTCTTTTTAACCATGGGCGAAGAGGCAGCACTGTAGCACCACAGTCCTTGGCGGCGCCCAGCGTCGGCGGGGCTCTAGTGGTTCACATGGTGGAGTTTGTCCGGGGTGTGATTGGCTGAGCGGAGATATGCGGACTTGTGGAGGGAGGGGCACCCGGAGTTGGCGGAATTATGCCAAATCTGATGACAGCTGACATTGAACCTCGACTTTGATCTCTCTCATTATCCGAATCTCCGCCCCACCCACTCAGTGCTTCCAGTTCAAGCTATTGAGACCAGTCACCATGGAAAGCACTGCAGCAACGACCTATCAGCCGCCGTCGAGGCAAAAGAACTGCAGCTGCTGCGTCCAAGCGAAACGGCGGTGCGATAGGAAGACGCCCATCTGCTCCCGATGCGCCGACAAGCAGCTGCCCTGCATCTACGCCCCCAAGTACACCAAAGTGGCTAGTCAACATGTTTCCGCTACTACCAGCTCAGAAGATGCGCCCCCATTCGACAGCCCCGCCTATTCCTCTCTCTTTAGTCCTGGCCAGCTGTCGTTTGACTTTGACGGCTTTCTTGGGATCCTACCCCCCGACACTCACTCAGCTCGGCCGCACGCGACGGTGGATGAGCTAACAATAACTGCGGATGTCTCCATGGACGACGCCGCTGCTTTTATGCACATGGTTGACAATAATGCCACCAGCACCTCGCCGTTCCACGACATGGATGTCGACAGGCAGTGGCTTGTCTCCCGGGCTACCAGCACCGATAATCCTCCGCCACGACCTAGCACCCCAGCGGATGATGAGATTGCTAGGTCGTACAAGAAGATGGAGCCATTTTGTGTGAGTTGCAAGAATCACTCACCACCCTTCTGTGTGGTGATGCAAGACTGTCCGTGAGTAACATCATGAGTAGCATCACTTTGAACCATGGCATCTCTACGACCCCAAATCCACCCTCCACTACGTCACCAACCGCGTGAAGTCCTTCACAAATGACATGGCAACCCGCAACGCAACCCCGTTCCTGCACCGCTATCTTTACCGGGACTATACGCCACAGTGCATCCTGTCCTGTTTTGCGACGAGCGTTTTGTACACAAGCCGCACACCGGCCAACACGGCCATGGTTATGCAGGCCATCTACACCAGCGTGCGCGAACTCGTCGACGGTGGTCAGTCAGACGAGGCCGCTAGCGGGCATCATAACAAATTCCTCGCAGGGCCAACTGTCACACCGGTCGAGAAACTCGCGCGCGTGCAGGCGCTGTTTCTTTACCAAGCTATCCGCCTATTTGATGGGGACGTTGGCCTGCGGGCGCAGGCAGAGAAAGACATGGCCTTGTTGCAGACCTGGGTGGGCGAGTTATGTGACTTGCGAGAAAACTTGGGTGATTTAGCGAGGTCAGGGGAGGATATTAGCGCTGCGTTGAGGGCGCAACCGCCCAAGGACTGGGAGGTACGTTCCTTCCCCCTCAACCGTTCATCACTACTCCCAAGAAATTTCCATCAGCACCAAGAGTACCTACTATGCCAGACAACTAACCGACTTTTGGGGGACTTCCAGAGATGGATATTCGCCGAATCGGCCCGCCGAACGATAGTCATGTGCTATGCCGTCATCATGCTCTTCGCACTGATGAAAGACCCAGATGGACAGACCGAAATCGACCCGGGCCCTTGGGCGTATGTTCACAGGTGGACCCTCTCAAGATCGCTGTGGGAAGCCGGGTCATCCTTTGAGTTTGACCGCATGTGGAAGGAGCGCCCGCAGTTTGTGGTTGCTAATTTTGCACTGGAGAGTTTTTTGGGCCAGGGGAGGGCTGAGGATGTGGATGAGTTTGCGGAGATTATGTTGAGCGTGTGAGTGAGACTTGTTTATTTCTGGCGAGAGACAGATCCTAGGGGGGTGTTGATGCTAACTTGTGGGTACTTATAGATACATAGGCGTGGACGAGACGAAGGAGTTTGTCTCGGGTCGGTTGGGTGTACAGAGTATCCAAAGTCCTGTGGCGGCAGCGCGATGATTTTGTATAGCGAAGGTCTGCATGGAAGGAGTCGGAACGTTTTTCTGAATTGGGGGGTGAGACATCTGTCACAGTGCTGAGACAGAGATTCAGCAACTTGTTGTGTGATGAGCTAAACCCACAACGACCCCCGAGTCTCAAAAGAAGAAAAGAGTTGCTGAGGATTCTAGCTAAGGATTTTATGGTTCTTTTTTCACAGTTTTCAGTCAGCAAAGAGGAAGATGAAAGCCGGAGTCCTGGACGTCTCGGTGTACTCACTTTGATAACACTGCGCAGGAGGTGCACGCACATGGAACTTTGCTCCGAGACCGAATACACGGATTTCTTGCCTGGGGAATAAATATGGATTAATCTCGTCGAAATGGAGCAATTGATTTAATTGTGTGCACTTCCTGCAGGCTGTAAATCCAATTATTGAGAGTCGTTGGTCGTGTTCATCCACAGTCAACCCTAACCCTTAATTTCCGTCACTATGGTGGAGCACGTTGAACATGTGGGTTCATCCCGTTTTATGGGGGCTGCCTCGGCATCAGCGTTAGATTTTAAACTCAATTCCGACACTCCAACAAACTTTCTGGGACAAAACGTCGCCTGCGACACCGCTGATAATTGTCCTCGATCCCGCCCGTCATTCAACGCAGGACCAGTTGTCAGTCAAGATGGGCCCTCTACCAGGACAAAAGACGGTTTTGATCACGGGGTGCGTTCGGGTTCAATTGCTGCCAGTCGTTGGCTTCGTTTCTGAAATTTTAGCTTTTGAGTGCTGACATCCCTGGCGACGGCAGGTGCACGCCCGCCGGCATCGGCCATGCGCTGGCTTTGGAGTTTCATGCGCGAGGTAGAGGAACCCCTAACATAAAAAACTTAGCATAGGTAGAGATGGTCGTTGACATCAACAGGCATCTATGTCATCGCCACGGCGCGCAGGACATCCGTCCTCACCGACCTGGCCGCCCTGGGAATGAGCACCCTCGCTCTCGACGTCACCAAGCCTGAGAGCATCAAGACCTGCCACGAGGAGGTAGCCAAGATCACCGGCGGAACTCTAGACTTTCTCGTCAACAATGCGTTCGTCTTTTCTCCTTCCCCCTTCTCATTTCTGCATCTGACTCCCATCCCAGCGGCCGGACCTACACCCTCCCAGCCACCGACCTCAACATGGACGAAGCGCGCGACACCTTCGAAATTAACGTCTTCGGCCTCATGTCCATGTGCGCCGCCTTTGCTGACCAAATCATCGCCGCGAAGGGGCTGATCATCAACATGGCCTCTCTCTCCGCCATCACGCCCTACGCATTTGGGTCTGTCTACTGCGCAAGCAAGGCCGCCGTGATGGCCTATTCGCGCACCCTCCGCATCGAGCTTCGTCCGTTTGGAGCGAGGGTCATGATCGCCATGGCTGGCAACGTTCGGAGCCTGATCAACTCTAAACCGCATGCCGATTTGCCGGCCGACAGCATCTACCAGCCTATAGAGGCTGAGTTTCAGCGGCGGTTGACGTTCTCCCAGACGCATAAGACGATTAAGACGGAAGACTTTGCGCAGAAGTTGGTGGGTAATGCGCTTAAGCCTGAGTGGCCGGTGATGTTGCGGAGGTGGTTCGGAAGGCCGGATTGGTTCTATGCGGGTGGCTCGGCGAATCGGGTGTGGTTTGCGACTAGTCTGGGGGAGTGGGTGCTTGATTCGATCATGTATCGCATGTTCAAGCTGGATCGATTTGAGAAGGTGTTGAGGGAGCAGGAGCGGCAGCAGAGGAAGTTGAAGTAGTTGGCTTGAATTTGTGGGATGGCCACGGTCAACTGTTGATGTTGGCATAGTTGTCAAGGCCGGACTGGCAAGTTGTATGATAGTTCGATGATTGCATCGGTCAGAATGAGTTCTTTCAATAATTAGGTTTTTCTCATTGGTTCACGAGTGAGGAGACTCATGCCCATCCTCCTGTATTAGACTGGTATGTTATGCTCATCTCGTTCAAAAGCTTTTGTTGTCATATGCTGAGTCAGAGAGTTAACTTTCTCCGTCACTGGCGTATGAGTTTTATTTCGACTTTTTTTACTGTACTCCGTTTTACTCTACGTATCGTAGGCGGGGCCGTTCAGCTAGGGTCCGAAACCTGAAGATCTCAGGTCCCTGCCAGCGTCGTGGTGCTTTCCTTAAAGGGTCAAGTTCGTCTCAATGCGGAGATGGATGCCTAATTGACCCGCCTCAGCCCTGTAATTGGCCTGAGCGTCAGGGGGTCTTTCCTTGGGCAGTGAGATTTAACGGCAGGACAAACAGCGCCGACCGCTCCTTCTGCCTCCTCGTTGAGACGGTTGGAATACACACTTTCAGATCGCAGTTGCCCATTTTCTCTGGAATAACTGGATGCGGGAACCTTCCAGCTCAAATCAAAGTTTGCGGCCTTCGGGTGAAGCCGGGAAGGAACCATGGTCAACCCAACTTCTTCGTCTGATGGCATTCTCAACAACCCCCGCATACAAGATCTTGTCGCCAATTTGTCCGCCGACGAGAAGAAGCTCTACGAAGCAACAACCATTGCCAAAACGCTCCTCGACGAGGTAACCCGCGCCGACGTCAATCACCTCCAGAATTCCACTTCCAGAAAAATCGGCACCGCGTTGCTGCCCTTCATCACAGGCGTCGAGCAGTATGGACGCGGCCTCGATGTGTTCGCCAACAGCAGCGAAGTGCTGTGCCCTATCTGGGGCACCGTTCGCATTGTGTTTGACCTGGCCCGCGAATTTGGCGAATACTTTGACAAGCTCGCCGCTATGCTTGCGGACATCGGCACAGTTCTCACCCGCCTCCCGAGATATCCCCATCTCTACCCAGGCAACGACGACCTCCAGAAGCCGATGATAGACATATTCAACGCCATCTTTGAGTTTTGCGCCCAGGCAAGGCACATATTTCGACTTGGCCAGGAAAAGTCCCGCGGCATCAAGAGATTCACCAATGCCGTCGGGTTTGCCACGGCTTTGCGAGTGCTCTGGAAGCCCTTCAACGTGGACTTTGGCAGCATTAGGGAGCGGATCACTAAGAACGTGCAGGCCATTGAAGCGGAAGCAGACATTGCCGAAAAGGAGATCGCCAACAAGGAGCGCCATAGAGATGATGCACGCTGGTCCAAGGCCGAGGAGAGTCAGAGGCTTGTCGCCGAGTTCATCGACGACCAGAGCATTGCAAAGGTCAACGCATGGCTGGCCCCTGCCAACGTGGCCGCGAATCACAAAGCAGCCTCTTCCCTGCGCCACGGCGAGTCGGGGAACTGGTTCTTGGAAGGCAAAGCGTTCCAGACCTGGCTGGACGATGACAATTCTTTCCTGTGGTTGCACGCAATACGTGAGTTCCGTATGCCCTTCATGTCTCTTATACGGAAACGTTAACATTATCCTGCAGCTGGTGCCGGCAAGACCGTCCTCGCGTCTTCGATCATCAACTATCTCCGCGACAACGTCCAGAGCACAGATACTGGGCTCGCCTATTTCTACTGCGACTACAAAGATGCGCAAAAACAGGACCCGTCAAAGCTTCTCGGAACCATCCTAGCCATGTTGGCGAAGCAGAAGCGAGCCATTTTCGAAAACATACAAGACTTCTTCCTTGGCCAGCTAAAAGACTCGCCAGCCTTCACGGCAACATTCGACGAGCTACTGAGCAATTTCGCGACTTTTCTCGGCGGCCATTTTCGGAGAGTCGTGCTTGTTGTTGATGCTTTGGACGAGGCAGACCCTGGATCATGGGAATGTCTCACCCAGGCACTCAAAAAGCTGCATCACCAGTGCAACGTCAAGATCTTGGTGACGAGCCGAAATGAGCTACTCATTGCTCGCGCATTCGAAGACCTCTCTAGCACGTCTATCGAACAGTCAGATGTTGCCCCAGACATTCGGGATTTTATTGCCGTCGAGATTAGCAGCAGGATTAAACAGAGAAAGCTCAAGCTGAGGGACCCGGAGCTTGAAATCACCATCAGAAACACACTTGTTGGCGGCTCGAAGGGAATGTTCCAGTGGGTCAAATGCCAAATTGACGCACTCTGCCAGCTGCGAAACGACAAGGCAATTCGGGCGGCTCTCTCAAACCTGCCCCGAACTCTTCAAGACACCTATATCCGCATCCTGCAGCGAGTCGAGAACGAGCATCCCGACGACGTGGAAGTCCTGAAGAAGGTTCTGTGCTGGCTTGTTCGTGGAGTCCGGGACTTGAGTCTTGATGAACTTGCCGAAGCAATCGCCATTGACCCAGAGAGTGGGGAGGGTTCCATGGACTTTGATGCAGTGGATACCGATCCAGAAGATATTCTCGAGCTGCTGGGTGGCCTTGTCACAGTGTCGCCGGAAAAGGTTGTGTCCCTGGCCCATTATTCGGTCAAAGAGTTCCTCGTATCTGAGGATATCCGCAAACTCAAGCGAGCTTTTTGGATTGGTGCTCATGACGTCGAGTCCCAGTTGGCTTTGTCTTGTCTCACTTACCTGTGCTACGACGACTTCAGAATCCCGTTGCTTCCCGATACCGAAGCCTTTGAGGCTCGCCTGCACAAGTTCAAATTCTTGCAGTATGCTGTCCAAGCTGGAGCCTTACACGCGCAACGGTCTGAAAAAGATGGACATCAAGATGAGAGGGTGGTTGACATGACAATGCGCCTTCTCCAGTGCTGGGAAGGCGAGAACCGCAATTTCGTATCCTGGGAGGAGATTCATCACCGCAGAAAGTTCGACAGACTCTCGTGGCACCACCGGCCTCGACCTTTGCTTTGCGCAGCGTGGTTCGGGTTGACAGAGGCCGTTCGGCAACTTCTGGCTGAGGGAGGCCCCGCCTGCGAAGATCTCACAGGGGCATTCATGGCTGCTGTATCCAACGGACATGCCCCTACTGTCAAAGTCTTTCTGCAAAACAACGAGCAGACCAAGCAGAGAATCGTGGATAACGAAGAGAACGGTATCAAAGAGGTAGAATTCGGCACTTTGATTCTCGACCTCGGCCTCGCACTATACGAAGCCGCCAAAAATGGCCACGTGGGAGTCTTGGGGGAGCTGCTTCAATATGAAGTTGACATCGGTGCGCGACAAGGCAAGGATCGGACTGCAATCCAGGCGGCTGCACTCGAAGGCCGTGTCGAGGCTGTCAAACTGCTACTTGAACGAGGAGCATCGCATGGAATTCCTTGCAAGCGATACGGGACGCCCCTGGCTGCGGCCGCTGAGAAAGGACACCAGCGAACTGTGGCAATTCTTCTTGATGCCGGTGCTGACCCCAACGGCCGCGGGGGCTGGTATTCCTCCCCCCTAATCTCGGCTATCGTGGGTCGAAATACCAACATCATCCAGTTGCTCTTGGATCAGGGAGCGGATATTCACAGACTTGGGGGACGTCATATGTACCCCTTGACGATGGCGGCTTCTCAGGGAATGGACCCCCTCATCCAGCAGCTGGTTGACCGCGGCGCCAAAATTGAGGGTAGTGATGCTCTTTACTATGCAGCTCTCGCTGGCAATCTCAGCACTGTGGCCCTTCTGCTGGAACTCGGCGAGGATGTCAACACAATTACAACATGGGGCAAATACTATACAGCTCTGGGAGCGGCTGGTCGCGAGGGACATCTGCCTGTTATCCAACATCTCATTAGCGAAGGCGCAGACGTCAGTATATCAGACGCCGACGGCTGTGATGCTCTTCAGCTAGCAGCCGCTCAAGGCCATATCGCGTGTCTGAGAACGTTACTGGAGGCGGGCGCCAGCCCCTGTTCTGACGACGAAACCTGCGACACAAGCGCTTTGGTGCGTGCAGCTGCAGCTGGGAAGGACAATGTTATTGAAGCATTGTTTGAGCTGGGCGTGCCATCAGGGCCGACACAAGAAGTGAGTCACGCTTTGGTAGCGGCTGCATGGCGCAACAGGGAGAGCACGGTCAGACTTCTGTTCGCAAAAGGTGCTGATGTCAACGATACTGGGCAGCCACTGGAGCTAAGGAATTGGTGCACGCCGTTAGAGATGGCAGCGACAAGCGGTCATCTTGAGATGGTCAATACCCTTTTGGAACTGGGAGCTGATGTCCAAAAAAGCCATGATGGGTTGCACGGAACGGCTCTTACCGCGGCAGTTGACTCAAAGTGCAGGTCGTTGGAGGTCATTGAGGCTCTCTTGAATGCAGGCGCCGACCCGAACCAAGTCACACTTGAGGATTCCGACTCCTACGGATACCCTCTGCTCCACGCCATCCAGTGGAGTGACGCCAACGTGACAAGGCTTTTGCTCGACAAAGGGGCTGATGTCAACACACAACATGAAACACTGTACACGCCGGTTCATATGGCGGCGGTCTACGAAGAAACAACTATAATTGATCTCCTGCTTGAACGTGGTGGGGATGTTAATCTTGTCAGCACACCAAAAGACCTGATGAGCTCGATTAACGACGTTGCCACAATAGAGGAGTGTTCCATCACGGCCCTGCAGAAAGCAGCATGGCATGGAAATGACGGCGTCATTCACAAGCTCGTCGACAAGGGAGCCGCCCTAGCGATTGTTGGCGTAGACGACGCCCCTTTCATCTCAGCCCTACAGGTGGCGGCCTATATGGGCCATGTTTCAACAGTCAAAACGCTCCTTGAACTTGGAGCTGACGTGAGCGACAAGGGCGGGTACTTCGGGACAGCTCTCCAAGCTGCGGTGTCTCAGGGCCACGTGGAAGTCTCGCGCGCTCTTCTTGAGGCTGGAGCAACTGCCAACGAATTGGGAGTGGGCTTCTATCTCAGTCCCTTGATGGCAGCTTGCCAATGTCCAGCAAGAGACGAAGCAACTGGAGCGGAGATTCTCAGACTCCTCGTGGAGAACGGTGCCGATGTAAATGCCAATGTTGGCGGCGAGCTCCCTTACCCTCTCCAAGCGGCGTGCTACAACCTCCCCACCGTCAATGTTGAGCTCTTGTTGGATATAGGCGCGGATCCCAATGCTTTGGGGGGGAGGTACGGGACTTCCTTACAAGTGGCTTCAATGGAAGGGGATGAAGATGTGGTACGGCTCCTCATAGCCCGCGGAGCTGATCCCAATATCCAGGGCGGCCAGTATAACACAGCTCTGCAAGCCGCATTTCGCCGAGGCTATTTCATCGTTATCAGATACCTTCTCCAAAATGGCGCTGTACATGACTTACCCGGAGGGCAAGGGGGATGTGTTCTCGGCATGGGCCTTGGGCACGACACCAAGGAACGCTCCTGGGGGTGTTGTGGAACACTGATACATCAACTTACCCAGACACACAAGGTCGACGTCAATATGCAGTACGGGAGATATGGCTACGCCTTGCAGCAGTGCGCAGCCCGGGACCGCGGAGATGCAAGCTTCTATTACCTTCTCGACGCAGGTGCTAAAGTCAATACCGTTGGAGGATACTTTGGCACTGCGCTGACCGCCGCGGCGTGGCTCGGTAACATGGAGTTTGTCGAGAAGCTCCTTGAGCTGGGTGCAGACCTTACACTGGGAAATGCAGCGTTTCCAAATCCTGCCTTTGGCGCCATAAAGGGGGACGAGAAGCATGTACTTGAACGACTTATTGAAGCCGGCGTTGATGTGGTGGAAAACTGGGCGTTGCAATTCGCCGCTTTCATGGGACACCTCGAAATCATACGGATGCTGGTTCGAGCTGGTGCCCCCATCAACCCCCCTAGCAAAACAGGCCCATTTGCCACTCCATTGCAAGCAGCGGTTGTGGACGGAGACAAGGAAGTCATCCACTACCTTCTAAACCGGGGTGCAGATATCCATGCCACCGGTGGAAAGTACGGCGGTGTGCTGAACGCGGCTGTGAAGCACTGCGACTTGTCAACTGTGGAAATGTTCCTTCAGAAGGGGGTAGACCCAAACCAGCGGGACCAAACAAACCAGACAGCACTCCAAGCGGCCGCGGCCCGAGGCTCACTCGAAATGGCGTTTGCTCTGGTCCAGCATGGCGCTGATGTAAATGCGACGGGCGGCAAATACCACACAGCGCTGCAGGCAGCCTGCACCGGCATACATCGCGCTCACAGTCTCCCAGTTATGAAGCTTCTCATCGAGCGCGGGGCCGACGTCAATGCGAGAGGCGGCTTTTACCACACTCCATTGCAAGCGGCCGCGGTGAGCCTGTTGGAGGACAGCGTAAGGTATCTGCTGGAAAATGGGGCTGAGTGGGCTCCGATCGACCACACAATAGCACGATATCCTGCGCTTTTGAAGCAGGCCGCCGAAGTGCTGGAGAAGGCCAGAAGTCCAGCAGAGCGGGAAGAATTGGAGGAAGGCGGTGCAGAGGGGGAGGTTGACGACAACGAAGACGAGGGAATTCTGCCGCTCAACGTTGACTCAGTGCCTGGATTTGAGAAGGCGTGGAAAAAAAGATCCCGATGGGATGGGGTTCGCGAGATGAGCTTGCAGTCGCTGCGGCAGCTGAGCTTGAAAGCGGATGCGGCTGCTCGTGTGTCGTCACTACGGACGGGAGACAAAGGTTCAGAGGTGAGCATAGCTAGAAAGACCGTCTCGCGCAAGTCAACGGCGGGATTAATGGCAAGTAATGCCTCTGGTGAAGGGGCGGTAAAGGGCAATAACGAAGGCGTGTCTTGGGAGGAGCTAGAGTGGGTAGACCTGGAGGTTGGGGATATCGGGCCGGACGAGTAAGACGGCATATATCTGATCGTCAGGTGGAAGACGATCCAGGTGAGCTCATTCTCTAGTACGTAGAGGTGGAGGAAATCGACAATACGCTAGTGATATCACAGACTTGCCGCAATCAGAACGTATATTGGCATGAGGATAGGCGTTAAATAACACGGAAGGCGCCTTTGCTAGTTCCAAACACCATATCTCCGATCCTCCGTCCCCCCGCGGTATCCAACATATCGCAGCTTACCACTTCTTGATCATGCCATCCGTCGTCCGTGAGCGCGTAGGTCCCCGTGGTAGACCCCGCATTACTACCTGTGACCCCGGACTTATGGACAGGCATCTCGGAGAAGCCGGCCACTCCGGATTTGGAGTCCGACATGCACTCAAACTTGAAGTCCGACATGGGACAGAGCTCCGCCGATCACGCGGAGCAAGAAGGTTTTTTATGGCTGCGTATGTTTTGCACGCCCCTCGCCTTTCGCTTTTCGCGCTTCGCGTTTTTGCTAGGTCATCAGTAACTTAATTAGTACTTCGAGTGAGAAGCATTTTGGATCAGGGAGAATGAAAGGCTTGTAACAAGGACATGGTTTGTCAGCCAGTACCTAGTAGCTCTTATGCCAAGATTTTGAGTCTGCTGTACGTCTCTCTAGCTACTAATGTCGCAGTGATGGGCCGTCTCGTCCGTCCTCGGAAGCTGGTCCGCTGTAAAAGATTATAAATGCTGATGTAAAAAGAGCCAAGCGACCGTGGTGTTACTAAAGGGCAATATTTGATCGTAACTGGTGACTAGTACACGCGTAGATGTAGTAATACTTGCAAAGCGTGGAGTTTCAGATCACGTCAGGAATCACTGACCTTTGTTTTGGAGTAGTAATTAACGCGGAGGTTCCGCGGAGGGAGTTGGGGACGGGGACGGGGACGGGGGTTTGGATATTTCATCTTAGTCCGATGGGATCTGTCTTCAAATTATCGAACTAGACGGCGAAGTATGTCAACTCCCCAGTTTCCTTGTCACCGAGTCCTTTCTGATCATCTGCTCGCATACGATATGCTCATACTTGAACCTGAACTTGAACTTTGTGTATTCTTGCATAATGGCTGCCAGTGAGTGTTATCCCATCTCACATCAAACCCTTTTTAAGGAACCAAGCTGACAGAAACATTCTTTCGTCAGATAGCAATACATGCTCATCTCGTCATGATGAGTTCCCTCCGCGAGGCGATATTCGCTCCATGATGAAACGGGAGCCCCTGCCGTTTGTCGCTCCTGGAACCGTGGACACGGCGTCTATTGCTGGTGATGGGGGGCCGACGAAGCTGGCTGAACAAGTCCTGGACGCATTTAATTCTGCCTTGTCAGCAGATGACACCAAGACCCTTGAGAAACTGTTTCTCACGGGGGGCTCGAGTCCGGCCTACTGGAAAGATCAGTTGGCGTTGACATCCCATTTGCGAACGTTTACTGGCGCCGGTGTGGTTGCGGCAAGTCTGTTGGAGACGAAGAAGCTCCGTGGTGTTGTTGGCGGCGGGTTTGAGTTGAAGGGCGAGACGGCTAAGTTTGTTCCTGTCACGGCTGAGCTGGTAAGTTTTGAGCATTTCACTATCCGCCTATCATGATGCCCCTTCATCCCCAGACAGCACAGCTCCACTCTCCTTTTCTGGACCCGATGAAGATTGTTTTCATTGTAGAACGTGCGAGTGAAGGGGGTGAGTTGCGATGTTTGTGGGAAGTGAAGGTTGATATGAGAGGGCTGACGTAAGATTGTAACCGGCAGCAATTCATCGACTGTCGGTTTGTCTTCAAGACCAGTTCGCCAGCCGCAAATTCCAAGGGGAGAATGCTGCTTCTGCCAGCCAAGAAAGAAGGCGGAACGGCCAAGTGGAAGATCTGGATTCTCAGCACGTGGCTGGACAGCCTGGATGTCCATCCGGAAGACGAGTCCCTACTTCACGGTCCCGGCCGAAAACTGGATAGACTTGACGTGTTTGAGACGGATGTCTTGATCATTGGAGCGGGCAATGCGTAAGTCTTGCAACCAGCCATATCTTTAGGCCATGATTTGTAATGCTAACGTTGAATTACAGCGGCGTGACATTGGCAGCCCGCCTCAAAGCCCTGGGTGTCGACTCCGTCATGATCGAGCGCAACTCCCGCCCCGGGGACAACTGGGGCAACCGCTACGAATGCATGCACTTCCACCTGCCCACCGCGTTCTGCGACATGCCGTACCTGCCGTACGACAAGGAGTCCCTCGGTTCACGCCTCCTGTTGAGGCATGATCTGGCTGAACAGGTCCGGCGGTACATCGACACGTTCCATCTCAACGTCATTCATTCGGCTACTGTGCAATCTACCGTGTACGACAAGTCAGCCAAGCGGTGGACTGTCAAGTTTCAAACCGCTGCTGGCAGTATCATCACTGCTGTGTCAAAGCATCTCGTCCAAGCTACGGGGATTGGCTCCCAGAAACCTTACATCCCTGCGATGAAGGATAGTCATCTGTACAAAGGCATATCTCTCCACTCCAAGACTTACACCAACGCTCGAGATCTCGTCAACAGTGGAGTTAAGTCTGCCCTGGTGATCGGGAGCGCTAACACGGCGTTTGACGTCCTGGAAGACTGCCACGCTGCCGGCCTTAAAACCACCATGATCGTCAGATCGGAGACTTACGTGGTACCGTATGACTACATCCAGGATCCGCACGGGGCAGGGGCGTACACTCTCCACGGCACCGATATCTGCGACGACAACTTCATGACTGTTCCGACATGGGTGGAGGCGAGCTTGGGATATAAAATATCCAGACAGTTTGCCGACCGAGAACCGGACCGGTACAAGAACCTTGCGGCGGCGGGGTTTCCTGTTAGGGATGGTGCGCATCCTAAAGCTGTGTTGGCGCATCATTTGCTTGAGAGGGCTGGCGGGCATTATCTTGATGTTGGTGGGACGAAGTTGATTGCTGAGAGAAGGGTTGGAGTGAAAGCTTTCGTGGAACCGGTGGGGTTTACTGCTGGAGGGAAGGGGGTGAAGTTCTCGGATGGGAGTGTTTTGGAGGCGGATGCGGTGATTTGGTGCACCGGGTTTGCGGATAAGGATGTTCGGGATACGGTTGTTGAGATTTTGGGTGGTGGTCCGGAGGAGGCAAATGAGGGGGGGAAAGGGGGAAAGAATTTGGTGTATCCGATGGATATTAAAGCAAAGATGGAGGATACGTGGGGGGTGGATGTTGAGGGTGAGGTCAGGGGGATGTGGAAACGGCAGTCGAGGATGGAGGACGTGAATTACTGGATTGCTGGGGGTCATACCCAGCAGCATAGGTGGTTTTCGAAGATGTTGGCTTTGCAGATTAAGGCGGAGCTGGAGGGGATTTTGCCACCTGCGTATCGGGGTACGCCGTCGCCTGTTGGGGGTGAGGTTTAAGGAGCTGAGGCTGAGGCTAAGGGGGTTGTTGATGTTAATTCCTGAACGACTTCTCGGGCTAAAACTCCTCTCGTTTTTTTTTTTTCCTTTTGGTTACTTATCATAGTTCTCCTTTCAAATTAAATGAATGAACACATAGACATGGCTTCTGAGGGAAAAAAAGAAAGAAAGAAACGAAAAAGAATATCCTTCCTAAATCGACCCTAGTTAAATCGTGAAAGGCGGCTTAACCATTGAGCTACCCACCGTCAATAGTTAGCTGACACAGAGGCTGACCTGTCCAACACTGGTTTGACATTTACAGAATACCGCTGATTGGATTCTCAATAAAATACATGGCTGAGGACGGTTAGATCATTCGATGAGCCTTACAATCAACCCATTACAACATATATTTCCAATGATCTTTAGTTGAGTTGTCCTCTTATTGAGCTCCACACTCAAGACGAGTTTAACGCATTTAATTATTGTGAAACCAGTATGAACATTGAGTCGTTTATGACATTCGTGCTCTCACAAGCAGTAATTCATATCGGGTATTAGATGATCTGTTCTCTGTTGATATTGCCCTCATGTGGGCTGGGTGCTGTTGTATCTACTGATTGCCAGTGGACGGAAAACATAACCCCCAAGCTCTGCTCCCTTTTCTCTAGTAATCAGGCAGGTTCTTTAAATCAAAAACTTCACCTCCCACCCCCGCGCTAGTTATGCAGTATTCGATGGTGGCGTCCTTCGCTCTCATCTAGCCTGGAGAGGTAAGAGGTAACCTGCTTTCACCCCGCAGGTTCAGGAGAGCCCTCTTTTTGACACCGATGGCATGCATACGACAGGGGGGAACTTGCGAGGCGAATGCTTGGCGTGCCTCATTGTTACACCACTAACGGCTAGCGAACCTACCCCAATGGGCTTCCATTTTCGGGCGGGCGCAGCGCCCATTGAACCCAGCCCCGTTCGGTTCCTGCTTTTGGGGGGTTCGTTAGTGGCCAATCAGTTATACCACGGGGAGTTGGGTTCATCCACAGCCGCCATGTGCCTTGATCTGCGGCGTGCGATAGGTGGGTTTTGTCCGAGGGCTGCATACGTCCAGCTCGCATTATGTTACAGTGAGGGTTCGGGATCAACATGGGGAGGATAGGAGAGGGGAATTGTACCTCGGCAGGCCGGGCAGGGCATGGGCTAATGGTTGAGTGGTTATATGGAATCAACATGTCGGACTCGGACTTAAGTACCTGATCATTGCCAGGACATAATTTTGGTGCATGGAGGCTCATCACCACCATCGTAAACATGGCGACTTCAAGTTCCCTGAGCTTGGTCAAAGGGCTGCCCCTTTTAGCCGCTGGCGCCATCGCAGCGGCGACATACCCCGCCATTCCCGCTGACCTGTCAACGCCTGTTCAGCAGCGGCTGGCTCTCAATGGGCCTGGCTGTATGTTATCTGCCCCCTCATAAACACTACAGCTTGCTGATCTTAGCCTAGCCGTCACCGTGGGCTGGAACACATACAAGCAGCTTCCACAACCGTGCGTCAACTATGGCACCTCGCCCACCTCGCTGACCTCGAAGAAATGCTCGACCAACTCGGTGACCTACGCCACCTCGCGCACCTGGGCCAATGTGGTCACCCTGACTAACCTCACGCCCGCCACGACGTACTACTACAAGATTGTGTCGACTAATTCCACGGTTGAGCACTTCTTCAGCGCCCGCACGCCAGGCGACACCACGCCCTTCGCCTTCAACGCGGTCATCGACCTGGGCGTCTACGGGAGGGACGGGTACACCATCGACGGCGATGTCTCCAAGCGCGACTCCATCCCGCTGATCGATCCCTCGCTGAACCACACCACCATTGGCCGTCTTGCCAGCACGGTAGACAGCTACGAGTTCATCGTCCACCCTGGCGACATCGGGTACGCGGATGACTGGATTTTGAAAGCCCACAACTGGTTCGATGGGAAGGACGGGTACCAGGCCATCACGGAGGAATTCTTCAACCAGCTTGCGCCCATCTCGGGTCGCAAACTGTACATGACCAGCCCTGGAAACCATGAGGCGTCCTGCCAGGAAGTTCCTCTCACTTCGGGACTGTGCCCGGCCGGACAGAAAAACTTCACCGATTTTATCAACCGCTTTGGGCAGACCATGCCCACGGCGTTTGCGTCCACGTCGGCCAATGAAACGGCCAAGATCAACGCCAACAAGGCGAAATTGCTCGCCAATCCGCCATTCTGGTTCTCGTTCGAGTACGGCATGGTGCACGTGGTCATGATCGACACCGAGACCGATTTCACCGACGCGCCTGACCAGCCGGGCGGATCTGCAGCCCTGAACGCAGGTCCTTTCGGCCGGTACCCAGCTCAACAGCTCGAATTTCTGGCCGCCGATCTTGCGTCTGTTGACCGCGCGGTAACACCCTGGGTCATTGTCGCCGGCCACCGACCATGGTACTCCACCGGCTCATCCAGCGACCGATGCGAGCCCTGCAGAGCAGCATTCGAGCCCCTGTTGTACAAGTACGGTGTTGATCTGGCAATTTTCGGACACGTGCACAATAGCCAAAGGTTCGCGCCCACGTATAACAAGGTCGCCGATCCGGCGGGCATGAATAACCCTAAAGCGCCAATGTATATCGTTGCCGGCGGGGCGGGAAACATTGAAGGACTGAGCGGCGCGGGGACGAATCTGACGTATAATCGGTTCGTGTATGCGGACGAGTTCAGTTATGCGACGGTGAATCTGCTGGATGCGCAGAGGTTGCAGGTCGATTTTATCAGGAGCGAGGATGGTGCGCTATTGGATCGCTCGGTACTGTTTAAGAAGCACGGTCAGCGGTTTGTGGTGCAGTAACTGGGGGCACGCTGGGAGCGGGAGCTTGAGGGTGGGGGGGATTGGAGGTGGCGGGGTACTATATGAGTGTACTTTCCCCTCCACTCTATTACAATGAAAAATACGAGGGGTTTGATGGTTGAACGGATAAGCGTGGCCTCCCTTGGTGGTCCTTAGTAGGCTAATGGGAATTCCTAACACACTGGGTGTTGGTAGAAGAGGGTAGGGGGAGTTAGTATCCGCAAGAAGGTACGGTGGGACTTGCTAACTGGAAGAAGTGGGCGAGGGGGAGGGGAAGTCGGTATCTGGAATAAGAGGTTGCGATTGGGCTAGGTTGAGCAAACCCGAATGGGAAGGTAGAGATACCGAACGACAGCCAAAGCTTTGCCGTGGATGGTGGGGTCGGGGAGGACTTGGGATGGGTTGTTCTGGCAGTCGCGGTCGGGAGGAAGAAGTTGCGTTATCTTGGAAACGGAGGCTTGAATTAAGGTTATCGAAGCACTAGTGGCACGTTTTGTGCAGCAACTTTCAACTGCAGGCGGAGCAATATGACCTTACTGTCGGGATGGCTTGTTGTAGGAGGCGTGGAAGATGTTCAAGTTTATTTAATCTTCGGTAGCGAAACGTAAATGGTCACACTTACTGGGAAGGTTAAGACAAAAAGGGTACACAGCATGTGGCCTTCATTTACCAGAAATTAGATGGAGACCAAACTCTGTGCGTTAAGTTGCCGAATCCATGATAGACTTGACTGCAGTTCAACTCATCCCAAGCTGTATGGCACGATTCTATCTGCGGGGAGATCTGACGAGCAAACACCTGGCGCAATCATACGATTACAGCCTTGTAATCTGATTTCACGCCTCAGGCGGGCCCGAAAGAGGCCGATGGACAGTCGCGAATAGGTCATCGCTGATCTGGCATGTCTCACATTCGAGACCTGACCGCGTATAAATATCTGGCCTTCGCCCTGCTGTTTTTAGACTCCAGCCCTCATTACCTCCTCTACCACGCATCATAAGATTGTCAACTGACATTCACGATATCCCCATACGCCTTGCATCAAAACTTTTACGCATTTTGCTTCACTTCTGCGCCCCGAGTTGTTATCTTTAGGCGTTATTACTCCGTTTTTACGCTCAATCTATCAATCTCCCTGCGGGCGGAACTGCATCAACGCCTTCCTTTTTCCTCTTTCGCGCGTCTATTTCGCAATACCCTACGTGACGGAACAACGTCCATCCCTTCAAATTCCTTCGAAACGCATCTTGTTTTCGTCATAACGGCCTCGAAATGTGTCAGCAAATCTTCCACCTTTATAAGTGCGGGACCCAGAAGTGCCCCCCTACGAATGATCCATATTGTGCGGAGGCATTAAAGAGAGAGGCCACTAGCAAGGAGAAGATGCTTTATCATTGTAAGATAGAGCAAAAATACGACATTCAGGCCAAGAAGGGAGACTGCGGAAATAGGAAGTGCAAGGAATGTTACCCTGCCAAGATTTGATGGCCGTGCAGTGGGAATGAGGGCGTGATGGACGTTAACGGAGCTCGTCTCTTCCTAACCGGCGGCATTAGAGAGAGGGCGTGACACCTTGGACACCGCTTTTGCCCCTCGACGATTTTTTGGAGATGGATCCAGGGGATATCGTCTTTGCCCGGCGCAGGGTTCGGTACCCCCAATAATCCATTTTGGAGGCATGATATTGTGCCATAAACTCATTTATTATGCCGCCTTTTGGGTTCCAAGGTCTGAGAAAAGCGTTGCGGTACGGCCATGAAGGCATTGCAAGGTTTTAACTACGGAGTTGAGGCACCCACGACCCCGTCATCAACGGTGCAGGACAGGTAACATTTTGACTTGGGGCGTGGTGGTTTTTTTGGATGGGGTCTCATGGCTGGGCTCAGGAATGTCGTGGATCTGGCGCAGCGCTCGTAGCTGGGCAGTTCAACTTTCAGAAAGTTAGATCGCGAAATCAATGGAAGCACCAGAGATAGACCCGGCAGTATCTTCGTTTTCTTGAATTTGCTGACTTTGCGAGCTAAGAAGTGCGCCGGTAGTGGTAACCAACCACGTCAGTGCGAGCTCGTGCAAGGCGGATCAAGTAACACATTGAATAGGTGAAAGCTCCGACTTCCAGAACACACGCAAATGGACAAGTCGAAGGCGAGTCATACTGCTCAAAAGGGACGCGGCAACATGGCAACCCAGGCAAAGACATTACAAACCTGAGTACAATATTGAAGAAGACCTGTTCAAGGAAGAGTAAGAGTAAAGGATGTGAATAAAAGGGACCGGGTCCTGTCAAAAGAAGAGACATCTGGTCGCCCTCCCTTCTTATGATCGGAATTGCCAGTTAATATTCTGCATGAACAGTAATGATGCCGGACAAGTACGGAATGGCAGACGAGCGATCACATTCATGGTAAGCAGCCAGCAGGATGAATAACGCAACGATAGTCTTTTTGGTCTTGGCCCAACTGTCTCAGCTCCGTAGCCGATACCCGAACGGCAAGAACCATTATGCTCCAAAAAAATACGAGCACTACAGCCCAGGTAGTGACTCCATTACCGCCCACCCCAGCCGACCGAATATCCTTCCGACATCCTTCACGGCCAGCATCCCTTTGGTCTTTTACACTTTGACAGTAGGCCAGTTGGGAGGCAGGCTGATCCGGGTGGGAGCAAAGATATGTCCGCGCGGCGTGGCGCTCAGCGAGGGGACCGACGAAACGAAAACGTAGTTGACGGGGCTGGGGGTGATGTCGGTGGAGTCGGTGGTTCTCGAGGCGGTTGGGGTGGGAATGGGAGGCGGCATGGTGCCCGACAAGGTGGTCGTGCCGCAAACGAGCTTGCCGATGTACGTGGTACAAGTGTCGACAGGCGCTGTCGGGAGGAACTGTTAGTCTTGAACTTGAAGGACTGAGGGGTGGAGAGCGTAGGGTTCAGGGAATGCCAAGAATTCTTCGTACCCGCTAAGACCGACAGAGGCGACACTATGACTATGATGGCTATACTAATAATAGTTGAGCGCATCTTAAAGGAGTGCGAAGAAGTCGAAGCGTCAGTGTGGGTAAGTGCTAGATAAAGACCGTAGATGTTGACTAGATGTCACAGAGAGAGATTTTCCAAGGAGGCAGTGGTTAGCTCGTAGAGGTAGTAAAGAAATGATAGAGGGAAAACAAGAAACGAGTGCTGGAGATAAATAGGTTGCTATTCGTCATGCGGAGAAGAGGTTAGTAAGTGGGTACAGATTCGAAGGCTAGGTGACTTACAGGAGGCAGTTAGTGAATAAGGTTGGCAGGCGAAACAGGTTGTCTAACTCAAACTTCACCTCGGGCAATCCATGTCGTGTTCTGATGCCGACTGGGGTTGTGAGATATTGAACAATGCGATCAGTGCTGCCGCAGGTTCACTACATGCTGAGTTAGGGAATAATGGCAGAGAGTGGAACAAGAAACTATGTGCCCACAAAGACTACGATAATGCTCGCACATGGATTCCAACAGTGGGTAAGATGACGGGCAAGGTACATTCACTGGGATCTACTTGCGTCAGGTGGCGGGGAAAGGTAAAAAGTAGGTAAAGACGATAATATTGGAGACAAACAGTTCAAACTTCTTCACCCGCAGCTGGAGGCGTGCCATAAATCATGTACTGGAAGACATAATGCCCCCACTTGCCTCCTTCATAGCGCTCTGTTGGGGCCGGCACAGGAGCATACTCGTCCAAGTCGACGTCAAGGGTGCGCACAGTCTTGAAGCCAGCCTTTTGGTACGCGCCACACGCTCCTTGGGACGAGTGAACCCAGGCAAAGGCGTCACCGCCAGCTGCATCAACTAAATCGGTCCCCCACTTCAGTAGGGCTGATCCAACTCCACGGCGCTGAAAGGCTGGTGCCACTGACAGCCCCACGATGAACAGACACTTGTTGCCTTCCCGCATCAGAGGTTTCATCCAGTCGTCGAAGTCTCCCGACGTGAGCTTTTCCAGGCGGGCGATGGGGTCGTCGTCGTCAGACTTTTCTGTTTCTGGGTTGTCGCTCTGGCTGGCTGGAGGTGGGGGAGGCTTTTCTTCTCTTGGCCCCAAGTCTGGAAAGGGCGGCGGCTGGATTCCGCGGAAACCCCAGGTGCAAAATCCTATGATGGCACCAGTGCCTTCCTCGACTGCTTTAATAACCCTGATTTTGGGGTTCTCGAGGGTGTTTGGGAGGGATGAGAGCATGTAATCTTTCATGATGAAGGGCGATTTCCCATGGCTCTTCATCTCGGTGTTCGAGTCGCCATCGAAGGACTCTGAGCTGATGGCGGCGATAATGGGAATGTCGCTGTGGCGAGCAGGCACGATGGCGAATGCGCTTGCCATTTTGTGTAAATTTGAACGGTGCGAAGGGGAAAAGAAATTGTGAAACGAGTCTGGTTTTTGGAAGGAGAAAGTTGTTGTACTACAGCGCATCTTCCATTCTGGAACTAAAAGATGAACGACTGTCTCTGGCCGTGCTTTCCCTTACCCCTCCTTTCCCAGTAAAGGTCCGAGTACCTTCCCTGCCCACACGGCCTGGATCCGAGCACAACCTGAATTCACTTAAACCCGCAATCCATTGCACCGCTGCTTCCTCACCACCGCTTCCTCACGCGAACCTCAAGATCTCGATCTGGCTGACAGATGGCAAATCCCTTTCCGTTCCCTGCCTTACGGTCGGATGGCGATCCGTCTGACATTACCCAGCCCATCACCTCGACGTCAAACTCGGCCATGAACAGGGCCAGCGACGCGATGATTTCCTGCTTCGCAAAGTGCCGCCCCGGACACATGGTCGGCCCGCCGCCGTACGGAAAGTAGTACCCGCATCGCTTGCCTAGGCTAAACTCGGTCTGAGTCACTCTTCTGCCCTGCGCGTCCACCGTCTCGACCGTTTTGATGTGTCTCTGCGGCCAAAACTCGCCTGCCGGGTAGCCCTCAGTTTCCCAGACGGCGTGGAGGTGGGCGATGGGGATGGGCGCCTGCACCAACGAACCTTTGGGGATGGGCACGCCGTCGACTTCAGTGTCTCGATGGGCTTCGCGCGTGATGCTAAACGAGTTGCGCAGCCGAAGGACTTCAGTGTAGACGGCTTGCAGCCACGGCGATGCTACCAGCTTGGACACGTCGAAGGTCGCCTTGCCCGTCGTTGGGTCTAGCGTAAAGGCTGCGTCTGCTTCGGCACGTACGTTCTTCAGCAGGGCTGGGTCAGGGAAGGTGAGCGTATCCATGATCGCCCAGACCGACGCCGGAACCGCGTTGGAGTTTTGGTTGACCACTTGGATGCCCAATATGCCGGCAATTGTTTCCTCGTCCATCCCTTTGGCCAGCGCCCAACGACCGAGTTCCCGGATGAGGGGCGATCCAAATACGGGCTCCCAGGGCGATGAGGCCGCGGGGCTATTCCAGTCAAACTCCTTCAGTGCCTCACGATAATACTTTCGGTTCATGTCGATGTACCGCCTGCGATGGCGATGCGGTTCCGGTCGAATCCATTTCGGCGGGCCAAAGGATATAGGCAGGATGGCCAGCTCAAAATTTCGCATGGCGTCGAAGTAGCTAGGATTCTTGTCGAACAGAAAATCGCCGCTGAGGGCTCGCGCAGCTGCGTCCGTCTGGTGTTCGACCAGAAAGCCCCGGACGCGCATCGGATGCCATTCGTTTGTTGGGGCAGGGAACAGGCTGGCTATCTTGGCCGTGAACTTGTCCAGGAACAGGGTGGTCAGGTCGTTCGTCGGTTTGGTGCGCGCCAGGTTCTCGGCAAGAAGATGATGCCAGCCCAGCCAGAGCCGATCCTCTTGCGCAACATGTTCGTATCCCGGGGTGGGTACTTTCAGACGACCTGTCTTGTCCGCCACCCACCGGTCCAGGTCCTTCTCGGACAGGTCCCACATCACGCCTACAAGCAGGTTGACGAAGAAATCCGCCAAGAGGCCCGTGTTGGGCCGAAAGAGAGCGTTGGTTTTCTCCTCGCCGACGACGAGAAAAGTGTTGCGTCCGGCCAGACGAGCGCGCACAATGTCTGTCTTGAGGTTCTGCATGGTTTTACTAGGCCCAGGGTTGGTTTGCCGGTTCTCGCACGGGAACCGCACCCGAGTAGGGTACTTACAGAACATGAGCCATGAACGAATGCGGCTTCGTGGCAAACTGAAAAGTATGGGAAACGAAGGGGATGGTCTCTGGAACGCGAGGTGGGCCATCGTCAGCTTTGAACCTGAAGGCATAAAGTGCGCAAAGGAGGACTGCGCCAACGCCAAAGATGGCAATAGTCGCTCCATTGCGGTCCTGGAGCTCGCTGAGCGACGAGATCAGACCTTGGATCGCCATGGCGGATCAATGGCTCAAAACAAGGTCTACAAGAATTTAGGTCAGTAATCCTGGGCGAAAAGGGGGCAAATGTCCCTTAAAATCCATGACTAAATGTCCCTTAAAATCCATGGCGCTGCGAGTCATGTCCCCCATGCCGTGTCCGACGTTGTTCGGTGTCATGACCAAAACTCCCAAGTAACGCGGGGTTCCTGATAAGAGACCCTGTACGAACATATCATAGTCTGGAGTCTGTGCAACCCCTCATGCACGGCCGCCATCCGCGATTGGTGGTGCTAGACAGAGGTAACCTCTTCTGTTCGCGATGCATGATCGACAGCCTATCCTCAGGGGTTTTCACCCTCCCTTGACGAGGGTTTGAGGTGAACTTATGCAGTCAGCACATGTTTTCTCGCCAAGGTAGCAGCATATACGCTGGTAATACGCATCTTCGGCAGCTGAATGCTGAAATTCGCGGCAATTAGAATATTATCGAGCTACTGAACCCGAATTGTTTGACGCCACCAACACCCCCCACACACCTTCCTGCCTCAAATGAACATTTTTGCTCTCCCTATAAGCTCCTTGGTTTAATGAGGTGCACTTCCCATCAAGGCCCATATTTACTTGTCGCTTTAATAACTGTAGCTGGCCAGTGAGGAGAATGTCGCTGGATTATCCGTCGAGGCCAACGAGGTCTTGCATCCCCACGATTCACTTTCTCGAATCACAGCATTATGCCAAATCTCGTGTCATCTTAAACCCAGTAAATGCAGTTTGCACAGTAGATATGTTTTATGTGTGGACTGAGAAAGTTTTATGTCTACATAGGGTGTCGGTATGAATGGCGAGTTAGTACGATCACGAATGGTCAGCTGAATGTAATGAAGCATGACCCAAGCATGGATCTCTTGCAATACGAGTCCGAAGCCCATGGGAATTCGGTATTGAAAATGAGGCCATCCCGTGTCCATTTATCGTGTGTGGTTGAAGTGCGATATGACGCCATAGCTGGCTCGCTGGCGACTCAGACGTAGCTTCTCCTACTTGGCGGACGACATATCCTGTGACATGAACCTTGGGACCCCGTATCGTGATGGATGCATTAGGTCTAATCTAGACTAAAATTCTCCTGTTATCACAGGGTAGTTCCTATTCTTCGACGTTATCAGTGATGTAGACTAGTTTCTTTCAGCGCTAGGGTGTAGGAACACTCAACATAGCCGCCCCATCCAAGAACGTGACACCGTGGGCAGATCATATTTCATGTGCCCCTACTAGCCAAACTCAAAGACACATGTGCTAGTGAGATAAACTTAGTGATTGCAAAGTTTCTGAGAGACTCGATAGGACAGCTGATATGATACTGCAGTGAAGGGCAACCGACATTAACCAACAATAGGGACACCGCCAATGATTGGTGTCCCAACAACAGGAAGAGGTACTCCCCGAATACAACATGATTCACTCTGTCCACTGTCGTGAACACGTTCCCATGACTTTGTCATCGCCCTTGTAACTTTTGCATCCGAAAGGACCAGGCATCATTCCATTTCACCTCCCTCCTCGATAAGATCCCACTAATTCACCACCAACAACTCCCCAAGCCCATAACTATTTAAACCACTTGCCCCCTCGCCTCTTAGGCTCTCCTTTATTGCCATTACACTCACTCACACACTCTTCCTCGGCCTTCAACCACTACAAACCGAACAGAAAGGGAAGACTTCTCTCAGCTATCATATACCCCTGACATCCAACTTCCACACTCTTTCCGAAAGGACTTCCCAAAACAGTCAAACACCAGCATACCTAGACATCACCCGAAAAATCCGTCACAATGAAGCTCGGCGCCGTTATCGTCATCGCTCTCACACAGGCCATGGGAACCGCTGCCCTTCCTATCATCGGCATCCCCAACTACCCTCACAATGATCAGCCGGATATCGTTCCTGTTCCTCGCATCGTAAGTCTCGAACACCACACCTCTTTTCTTCTTCACCTATGCTGACATTATATGTCTGTCTTACAGTTTGGACTTCCCATTCCCATTCCTGGTCCCCCCGTAGAGCCGACCATCCAGCTCCGCGACCCCAAGGTCCTGGCTCGCAAGCCCAAGGGCTTCATCGTCGGTCCTGACGATGACGATGAGGAGGAGGCCAAGAAGCGCTCTCTCCTGATTCATAAGGCCAAGGGATTCATTATCGGCCCTGGCGATGACGACGAAGAGGAGGCGAAGAAGCGCTCTATCCTGGCTCGTAAACCCAAGGGCTTCATCATAGGTCCTGATGACGATGATGAGGAGGAGGCGAAGAAGCGCTCTGTTGCAGTTCGCGCCCCCAAGGGTTTCATCATTGGCCCTGACGATGATGACGAAGAGGAGGCGAAGCGTTCCGTTGCCGTGGTCTCCCGTGCGCCCGAGGGTTTCATCATTGATCCCGACGATGACGACGAGGAGGAGGCCAAGCGCTTCGTCGCGGTTCGTGCCCCCAAGGGCTTTATTGTCTGTCCCGATGATGACGACGAAGAGGAGGTGAAGCGGTCTGTCGAGGTTGTGACTCGTGCCCCTAAGGGCTTCATTATTGGACCTGACGACGATGACGAGGAGGAGGCGAAGCGCTCTGTGTCCATCCTGGGTCGTCGTGCCCCCAAGGGCTTCATCATTGGCCCCGACGATGACGACGAGGAGGAGGCAAAGCGGTCTGTCGTCCACGGCATCTGGCATGAGGGTGAGAACGGCAACCCCAACTGGTACGAGCTTCTGCATAACAGCAAGAAGCGGGAGGTCAAGCCAAAGGGTTTCATTATCGGCCCTGACGACGACGATGAGGAGGAGGCCAAGCGTTCCACTTAGGGACTCTGGCTCGTGGGCTGTTAGTGGTCAGTGGGCGTCATCTTTCAACTACAGCGATCAATCTTGGACAGTTCACTGGGGTGGAGATGATAATTGAAAGAAAGGGGAGATAGCGGCAATGTTTCTTATCGCGGTGGAAAGGTACACGCAGTCCCTCGGCAACGCTTTCTCTTTCTCTTTCCTTCTAAGGAGATCAACTTCACCTAACGGACATAACAGCGCATATTTTACTATATATCAGACTATCCTTTGGGCTATCATACCACGAGACTATTTACATGTAAATTGTATTGTCTTCTGCTGTGCAGGTGTTGACGACCCCTTCAACTTACTTTTGTTCCAGCACACCACGAGAAGAACGCTCTGGAGAACATCAATTTCACTGACATTGAGCACCTATAAACTCAGGCTTTGATATCCACAACGAGGAAAGTCAGAGGTGAGATCTTTAAAAGTACTAGTAACAACCTTTCGCTAGCATGACTGACAAGTATAGGTGCATTTGGGTACTCGTCAACGCATCGGTAGCAACTGCACTTTTTGAGCAAAGGAGCTGTTAAGAAAACAAGCGAAACCAGCAGCAAAACCAGCAGCGAAACCCAGGTAAATCACATCTTACGATTATCGATATTAGGTGGGTTCCTTGGAAAATAAAGAAAAGAAAGCTTCTTGAACATGAAGATGTTGGGGTGGGTCTAACACTCCTTTTGTCAATGTCAACAAGCCCCTTTTTATTTTAACCTTGCACATCCTTCTCCGGGTTCTCCAGACCAAAAAATCCACTTCACAGTACCTTCCCGACAATGACAACACAGTGGCGTGACCAGAGCGGGCCGCGTCGTTCCAAACCGGGGATGCGCCTTCCCATTATTGTTGACATCACATGTGCATAATGCCGACGGCTGATTACCCCACAAACCAACGCACGCCTTCCCACGCCAAAACGCCAATCTTGCATCATCTGTTAACTCTATCCATCATCACTGAGATTATCAGATAATTGCCATGATTCCTTTCTCTTCTTCATTCTTGACCGTTCCCCTTATTCTTACGAAAACATAAACTATCATCGTTTAAACCACAAAGCAGAAGTCCGAAAACAATACCTAAATCAGAAGTTGAGAAGATGCCGCGAGAATCCGCCAACGTGAGAAAGACGCTGGAGTCGCTCCAAGACGCGACCACGGCGCCACTTCGCATCCACTTCCCGTCCACCGTCGTGCGCCAGCCCGGCATCTCCCTCACAAAAGCCGAGTCGGCACCCACCCCAACCTTTTCGGTAGCCGCTTCGGCTCTGAACAATATCGTCAGCCTGCCGAACTGGTGTGTATCACCATCTCATGCCTCTGTTCTGTTCTGACATTTTTTCTTCTGATATCTTATTACCCGACTGACTGACACCGTGACTGGCTGGGAATCAGCGACCTATCCCCCACCACCAGCGCCGCATCTACCACCTCGTCCTCCATCCCAGCCTCTGCGCCGGTTCTCTCCGCCGCCGCAGCAGCCACCGACCCGACCCTCTCTGAGTCTTCGTCACCCATCAGCGTCCCACGCTTCATCGTCGCAGCCCTGGACTTGGACCCGCCCTACCCCAGCCTGCCCATCCTCGGCCCGCTGCTGCACGGTCTGCAGGCCGATTTGACGCTCGCAACGGACCAGATCGACCCAGACGATGATTTCATCCACCTGCACCAGACCACGGACAGCAGCGAGGGAATTGAAGATGCAGATGTGGTGGGATACATGGGCCCCGCGCCGCCCGGGTTCAGCAGCCCGCACCGATACATGTTCCTTTTGTGGGAGCAGCCCGAGGGGATGACGCGGGATAAGATTCGGGATGCGCTCGGGGTGGATGCCGAAGCAGATAATGTGGGCGTGTTGGCGAGGGTGAGGTGGGACATGGAGTCTTTTGAGAAGAAACTGGGCTTGGGTAAGGCGGTGGCGGGGAATTATTTTGTTTGTTGATACGGATTTCTCAAGGCAAATTCTCGTCCTTTTCTTGTAAATTATCACAATGTTGGGGGGTTGGGGCACAACTTTATGACGAGACTGGTCTCGCTCAGTAGGATCATCATAATCCAATGCCTCTTTTGGCTTCAACTGTCTTGGTGCTTAACTTGGTCGATTAACTTGGTCGCTCTGACGGGAAATTTAATTTCTTAAGACGAGTTTGGATTTGATGACAGCGTTTACAAAAGATTAATCGTGACAATCCGAGGCGTTTTACGATTAAAACTTTCCTTTAGCTCTCTGGCCACGATCCTCCTAGTCCTCTGTGCCCGTGGTAGACGCAATAGAGAGTTACTCATCGCCTCGTTGCGTCTCCTCCGCGGCCGTCTCCGCGTGTTGATATTAGCAAAGCTGATGGGCAGGTTTGGCAGCGCATCCGGGCCGACGACTTTTGCAGACGAGACAACTACTCTCAGGCTTTTTGGGAATGACCTGACAAGAATCGACAGGGCCTGCGCCATGTTGGGCTGGCAGTCAACAGGGTCGGGGTCTACGACGCAGAGGTCCAGCCGGTCAATGACAATGACGAGAGACTCGGCAACCGCCACTATCTCACACAGCAATCGGAAAACCGACTTGAAAGTTGTTGCCCTCCTAAACGTCCGCGGGCTGAACATCGCCGGCGACAAAGACACGATCTGCGGATTTTGGTTCAAGAGCTGCGCGATGAGCTGCTGGAGGAGCTTTTTTGGGGTCCATCTGGCACCCGGGCCCCTTGGGCGATCGCAGAAGGCGAACGTAATGGCTTGTCCCTGCGACCGGCACACGCGTACGAGGTCGACGGAGAACTCGGTCATCCACGACTGGCGGTTTCCCTCTGAGCAGATCCATAAGATGGAGTTTTGGGATTTATCGCAGAGCTGGCGCCACTCGAGCAGACATCGAAGGATGCCGTTCTGGCTCCAGTGGTCCCGCATGTCGGTCGCGAGCTGGAGGGATTCCCACATCTGGAGCTCATGCTCCACGTCACCCACGTCCGAGTTCCAGATGTCGATGAGCTCCGAGGCTTGGAGGTGAGAGTTGGCTGTTGTTGTGATGATATTAACAGATGTGCAATTTGAATTTGAGGGACATTTCCAAAGAGGTGTGACATACCGAGCCGAGTATTTTCAAGTCGCTTGGATAGGAGACGGAGGTCTACCAATGGTTAACCGGTGGTAGTATTAGTCGAAGCTTTCACTGTTGTGTAACAAACAAATAGTTGAAAAGGAAGCAACCAACCGGAGCTGATGTCCTCGACCCGGCTCTTGATAGACTTTTGCTCCGCCATATGTCCCGTCTCGCATAGCGTCTTCAATCGAGATGCCGTATTGGCGACGTTCTTTTGGTACAATTCGAATTGGTACTTGGTCCGTGGCAACAGTGCATCTGTGAGCTGGACTGTTCCACACGTATACATGTATGAGCTTAGTCGCTGTAGTGAAGTTGACTTCAGCTCCCACTTGAGCGGCGGGATTTGTCTTACCAAGAAACTTGTGCGAATAGTACTTTGCGAGTCGCCAAAGAAGATCTGTCGTGTGGATGTAAAGCTCCGCCAGGGTGTGTTTCATCTCGTCGGTGGGAAACATGTCTCTGTAGGCTTCGAAGATGTGCAGGTCCTCCGAGAGCGAGGCCATTTGGTCCAGAACGGAATCTTTCTTGTCTTTGCGCGCAACGAAGCCCTTGATGTGATGTCGCCATCATTAGCCTCAACCTCACTATCCGGCAATGCCCCACCTAGAGAAAGAAAGGCATGGAAATGTTTGCCAGCTCACCTTGAAAACAATCCACAAACAATGGTACGGAACAGAGTACTCTGGGCTTTCTGGGACAAAAACATCGATGATGGGCTTGAGCTCCGACGTGATGCGCAGAATGCTGTAAGCTGTGCTCTGAACTTTCTGGACCCAGTCTGGCTTGGATGCCTCCTTTGCCGCGATTTCTGCCTTTTCTTGTTCCACTAGTTGGGCAATCCAGGCTGCTTGGTACGGCTGTTGCTGGACCACCGTGCGGCCCGTACCGTTGTCGGCGCCACTACGGGACCGCAGCTCATGTCGTTTATTTCCGAATGGGTCCATGGCAAGGTCTGCGTTGATCTCCTTGCACTTGAGGAGGGCTTTTGCATAGATCCGGCTGTGTATTGCAATGTTAGCTAGGCCAAACACCGACTGGACAAGGAGCTTCTTTACCTGTCTTCAGCCCGTCCAGGCTGGTACCACTGAGCCCATTTCTCGGTGGTGTCTGGGCCAGTAACGGGTGCTGCTTTGAACATTTCAGAGACGCTAGTGACTTGTCTTTACGAAGTGGTTCCAGTCAGGACAGCATACGGGGGTATTGCCGACTTAAAGTTGACGCGGAGATTGAGGCCGGGAGGCAACCAAGACTTTCACTGCCCGAACATTTGGCCCCCAAGCGCCAAGGATATTGTGACATGGATGGTCGCATGGCACTAGAGTGCGAAGGCACCCGGCACCCCCTGAAACCCGACGACCTGCACAAGAGTCCGATCAGGCAGAAACGACGGGGCGCTGCACGCAAACCAAATGCAGAACTCGCAGCCTTCTCGAACAGATATTGAGCCTCCCACCTCTTCAAGCCAAACAATGTCGCAGCAGATTTACAACCACAAACTACCAACGAATGCAAAAATGCCCGATGCTACTGACAAGTCAGCACCTAGTGTGGACGACTTGCTCCAGACGTTTATCACAGGCTTACAAGCGCTGCAGCGAAAAATTAGCGACCAGACCACTTCCGATGACAGCCAAATTGCAGATGAACGAGCCCACCCAGACGAGAGCGACGAAGCCGGCAGTTCGCCTCAAAAGGTGTTACCTGCGACAGCTCAGTTCTCCGTTGAGGGTGAGGGGGAGATGGAGGCATGGGAACGCAAGATCTGGGCGCGCGACAACATGGGGCGCCACATAACCCATCGAGAGTACGTCCAGCACTCCAACACCAGACTGCAGCTATCGTCCAACAAGCCTGGCGGTTCAGGGGCAGACGACTCCCCGGCCGTGGTGTTTGACTTTGAGCAAAACGGAGGCACGTCGAAGCGCATCGAGGTTCACTCCAAGCATCTCATCGCCGCGCTCAACAAGGTGAACAAGCACCCGTCGCTGGCACTCCCCTCGCCCGTGGACTGCATTGTCCAGGCCGAGCCTTTCCCACTCCTCTATCATCATCTCGAGGATGTGCGCGCCGAGATTGCGAGGCTGAACAATCCTGAGGCGGATATCGACTTCAAGGCGCTCGAGTTTGCGGCGAGTACCGTGTCCGCGCGCTGGAAGGCGGCGCGGAGCGCGGACGTTTTGGGGTCGGGCTTTGTCAGGTACGACACGATCTGGAGCCTATTCCATGCCGGCGACCTCGTGGTCCGCAAGGACGATCTTGGCGAGTGGGTGTTTGTCCTAGCCGAGGTCAACGAGACAAAGAATGAGGTGAGAAACGCGGACCGCGCCGACTTTGGCCCCTCCAAACTGCTGGTGGATGAATACATCGAGCTCGTCGTCTGGGGCCTGTTCTGGGACGGCGTGGAGGATAAGGTCAGACGGCAGGTCGCCTCCTTCCAGGTTCGCCCATTCCAGGGTATCAAGATGATCAACGCGCTTCCCGTATTCCCTCTGAAATACAGAGAGGGAGGAGGAGGAGCAGGACCGTCCGGGCCGGACAAGTTTCTTGCAAGTTGCGCCGAGCGGGGAAGAAAGTGGTTCAAGTGGAATGCCGCCACGGTTTGTTTGGAGTATGATGGGCCCGCCATCAGTTACAAGGGCGACCTGCCGTTTCTCCAGAGAGCCGTTGGGAGTATGCGAGATAGCAGCGAAAAGATCAAGGCAAGATCAAGTTGTTCCCAGAATAATGTGTGAATCTAACACGCAGCAGGTCAAAGACAGAGTCATCGTCGACAAGGAAGCCAAAGCTATCGCAAGCTCCCGCATCACCGACCTGGAGGGCTTCATCCACGACGACGATGACCCAGGGAGCAAGCCACGGGCGGCTGAGCTCGACAGGCGCGAGAATTATCAGTGGGATAACCTCCCCAGCACGGCGACCCTGACGGACGAGCAGGCCTGGCTGTGCCCGCCCGCCATGGGCTGCTGCGGCCTGTCGACGCGAGACTTTCACCTCGTGAGCGTCGACAAACTGAGGGAAGTTCAATGGAATGTCGACGCGATGGAGCACCTCGTCATGGACGAGGAGAAAAAAAAAATGCTGCAGGGTTTGGTGGGGCAGCACTACAACAGGGAGCAGAACAAATACGGCGGAGACTTGATCGCTGGCAAGGGCGAGGGGCTGGTGGTGTTGTTGTACGGAAGTCCCGGGGTAGGTACCTACTACCTATTAAGCTTCGCACTGATTTATACATGATCCAAATGTTTCAGGTCTAACTCGAGACCGTTTACGTAGGTTGGCAAAACCCTCACGGCCGAAAGTGTCGCAGAGACGGTCAAAAAGCCCCTGGTTGCTCTGAGCATTGGAGATCTTGCCATGGACGAGTATCGGCTTCAGGGCCGTCTGGAATCAGAGTTTAAGCGCGCCATGAGCTGGGACGCCATCCTCTTGCTTGACGAGGCAGACGTAGTCCTGGAGGCCAGGTCGTTTGAAGACATTCGCAGGAACGGCATCGTGTCGGGCAAGTCCAAAATCTTCCTTTTCCTCTTCCCCCCCTCCTCTCTCCCTCCTCCATCATTTCCCCCCCTCTTTCTCCCCCTTCTTTTCCCCCTCTTATCTCTTTCCTTTATCCATCTTCTTCTTCCCATTTCCCCTCTTTTTTTCTCTCCCCCTTCTTTTTTTTCTCTCCCCCCTTTTTTTTCTTACTCTTTTTCTTACTCTTTTTTTTTTCTTTTTTCCCCGTCCTATTTTGTAGCTTCCTTTCTTTCCCCCCCTTTTTTTCGTTTCCTTCCTCTATTCCCGTCTAGATTCTACCTGCTACCCACCACCTGCGCTACTGACAATTGTACTATTAGTATTCCTCCGCCAACTAGAATACTACCGCGGCGTCCTGTTCATGACATCCAACCGAATCAACACCATGGACGTGGCTTTCCAGTCCCGCATCCAGATCGGCATCGAGTTCAAGGACCTCGACAAGAACGTACGGGCCCAAATCTGGACCAAGCTGCTCGACCTCAGCGACCGGTCTGGGGCTGTCGGCCCTGGGGCCCTCCGCGAGATGCGCGCCGAGGTGCACCGGCTCGCCGACTGGAACCTGAACGGCCGCCAGATCCGCAACGTGATCAAGACGGCTCAGGGATACGCCTTCAACGAGTTCGGCGTGCCTGGGAAAATGAACTATGGCCACGTCAGAAAGGCTGTCCAGGCGACCATGGCGTTTCAGCGCTCGTTTGACGACGCCAGGTCGAATCTGAAGACGGAGCAGAGTGTCTGGTCGCCGTATCGTGGGGATGCCGACTTCTTTTAGAACACGGGACGGAACAAGGTGAAATTTTGACTTGGATTACTAGGTTTATGCAGAGTACTACTAGTAGTTGCAACATGTCTTCTTAAACAAAAAATATGTAAAGCATGAGGGAGTGGAACTTTCCTGAAAGCATCTCCGGTTCAAAGAAGTGGCTTCAGCTTCTCCACGGTATCCCGAACTGTCTGCTCCCAGGGAATATAGTCCTGTCCCGTCGTCCTGGTCGCCTTTGTGCCATCATATACCGCCTTCGACGGGTACGCATACCCAGGAAGATAGCCCACCCCCGGAGTTCCCTCCTTAATAACATCCGCACGCTCGGGATACTGCTTCCTCAAAATATCCGCCACAGCCTGAGCAGGCGAATAAAACGACGCTAGGATGAACCGCTCGCCGTCTGCCTTCTCAGGATGCTCGACGCCGAACACGGTCAGCCGCGCCACGTCCCGGATGTCGACATAGGCATGAGACACGTGGGCGCCCAGGCCTGCCTCGTCGAGAGGCTTGCCGGCATAGACATCGGGGATCAGCGTGTTAGTGATGTTAATCTCCTTAGTGGAGGACGGAACAACCAGCGGCGGGCCAGCCACAAAAGTAGGGTTAATGGCGGTGATGGTGAAGTTCGGCTTGTGCTCATCGCGGAACTTCCACAGCGTCTTCTCGGCCGCCGTCTTGCTGGCGCTGTAGATGACGGGGCCAGGAGCATTCTTGCCCTGCTCGGCCACGATAGCCTCTGCCTGGGTGTTCCAGTCCTTCTCGGTGAAGGTGTAGTCACCCTCCTTGGAGGAGCCAATCCCGCCAATGACGGCCACGATGGACGACATGAACACGAAGCTCTTGACGCTGGGCTCCTTGTTGGCGGACTCGAGAATCCGCAAGATGCCGTCGATGGCGCCTTTCATGACGGGTTCCGGGTCGGTGAAGTTGAGGGCTACGGGGGCGGCGAGATGGGCGATTGCGTCGACGCCTTTCACGGCATTGTCGAAGGCACCTGGGGTGGTGATGTCAGGGACTTCGACGAGGGAGAAGTTGGAGGAGTAAGACGACAGGGCGGTAACGAGGTCATTGGCGCCTGATGAGGACTTGGAGCGGACGGTGCCGCGGACGGAGTAGCCTGCTTTAAGGAAGGCTTCGACGGTCCGCGCGGCGATGTAGCCGTTCGCGCCAGTGACGAGTACGAGGCCTTTGGATGACATTTTGTGGATTTAGTGTTTTGGCGGGGATGTCTCAATTGAACAAGTGGTTTGATGTGAGGTGTTTTGGGATGTCAGTCAAAAGGAGTCGATGAAACTTATGCTATTGGTGCAGGTGGATGTATTCAGGCCGTGTGTCTGAGACTCCGCGGCAAGTTGAGGGTGTTATTTTCAAGCACATCGAGAAATCCATTGTGGCCAACCATGTGGTCTTTATACGAATCCATCTCACTGCAGTCGATGGATTGCTGATGGGTATGGCGCCAGATCTCGCGTCACGGTGTGGCCGATTAGGCATTGTGCTGAGTATCTGGCCATCGGCCGATGACAAAGCCCCGAATTTACTTTTAGTGGTCTTGTTTCGATATAATTTCGTCGGCAAACTTTGGTTGGCAAGAAAATGCGACGTAGCTTGGAACAAAAGAATGCCGAGTTGGAGTTGCAGGTGGCATGATTACTGATCCCCACAAACCCTCACAGCCCCACACGGTGCCATCTCCTCGGCTCGGCCAGTGGAACTCTGCTGCTGAATAATTCCCAGCAGCTCTTTATCGAAGCCAAGATTCATGCAGCTGCATGCGTTTGTTGTTAGAATAATCTCCTGACAACTAATGCCACCCAGAACATGGGAAACACTTGGCATGAAGCCAAATTGCCTCAGAACCTATTGTGGGGCTTATTAAGGGCGCTGCCTTTGAACAATTAACGCAGAAATCTCCCAATCAGCAGAGGTCTGTGCAAAGGCAGTGATGAAGGGTTTGATCGCATTTAACTCCCAAAGTCCATTCGTCGGAGGGCGATAATCAGCAAGGGCAGGACTTTATACTTTAAACAACTCGACCATGGTGTCGTATCCCAAATAACCCTGTTATCAGTACTACCCCTTAGCCGTCGCTCAGGGCTTGACAGTGTCGTTCACAGATGTTTTTCAAAGTATTCTCAAGTTATTCTGTGCCTTTCCCATTATGACTAAATTCAAAGGCCTTATTGGACATATGAAATCTCTGTCCAATTTAAAAGTATACCTCCACCAGGGAAATAAAGGTTAGGTCTAGTGAAGTACATTCAGACGCATCAAACGGCATATTTAGGGTCGAGAACAGCCGCCGACCGTCGTCCCTACCGCCGCCAAATGAGACACCACGTTGGAGGTCTGGCTGACATGGGGGGGGGGGCCGTACGCAGCTTATCCCACCGCTCTTTAAATGTGCCAATGGTATTATCCCTGAGCTTCGAGGCTCGGAAAACTCGCACTACTCGTTCTGAGCGCTAAATTCGAAGCCCTCCACAATCGAACGTGACCCCGGCTCATCTTCGAGGGCATTGGTAATTGCGCGGCAGAATTCGTTATAAGTGGCGATTTGTTCCTCGCTAGGTTCTTCCGGTCGCAAGTTCGATTCCTCTTCGCCTGCCGCAGCATCGGGTATGTCGACATCTCTAGCAAGTAAGGGCGACGAGACACTCGAGAGTGCAGCAATGGGTGCTTCCGCGAAGATGGATCCGAATCCTCTTCCAAGATTACTAGCAGCCGACTGCTCCCAGGATAGTGACTTCTCGTCGGGCTGGGTCGCACACGAAGTATTAGTACTGATGTTGTTGAGGAGTACTAGTACTGATGTTGTTGAGGACTGGGGTAATAGCCCAGCCGCCCGAGAAACAAGCGGTGGTGAACAAAGTCACCGAAACATCTGGCTCCAACGCCTCTTTGAGGCGACCTATGCCGAGGCCTTTGTGCAGCTGTCCGTTTTCGACTTAAATGGAATGACCCTCGATGCCGGGACAAAATACAAGCAAGAGGAGGGGGCATAGCCCAATCTTGGCCCGACGCGACGCCTGCCTGACCTCGTCCAAGAACCAGTCCACCATGTTAGCCGGCTCGACGATGGTTACCGGGGTTATGTCGGCTTTCAGCAGCTCGTGGCTCGGCATAATCTTTCAAGCCGTCTTTAGCGAGCCGTGTAGATATTCCCTACATTTCTCCATCAAAGCCTCCGGCTGTGCTGCCGTGAGCTAGGTTTGGTCTGGTACAGCGCCATTGAGCAGGTGATTCAGGGCGTAAAAATTGGATAAACACCATGCGTCCCTACCTATCCTGCGCTCCGCGTTGGATATCTGGGTATGCTGCCCCTATGATAATCATATTCTCGTGGATTGTTGGTATCGTGTGTGTCAAAAATGTCCTTGGTTCGGACCTTAGCATTTTGTATCTAGCGCCGCGGGCGAGCGGCCTTGGTTCCTCCATATTCCTCCATATTCTCTACTCTGAGGGTTTTGCTGCATCGCTAGAGCGGGGGCCGATCCGCAAGGGACTTCTGCCACAATGCAAGATCTCAGCAGCTTGACCGCAATAGCGAATCAAAGTCGATAAACGTAGTATGGATCAATCGTTTTGAATACGCGCTTATCATGCATGCGTTTGTATGTCGATGGCAAGAGCGTGTTGCTGGTGAGATTTCTTTGTGGCGCGGCTTTTTGCGTGTTGGGGGCTGTAAAGGATGTTGTTTGCTTAAGAAGCTACCTAGGTAACTGGATCTATAGTAGAAGCCCAAACTTATGTGGAAGCTTAAGTTACTCGGTCTTGGGTCCCCAAGATGGAGTGGCGGGGCCTACTCCATGTATTGTTAGACGATGTTTCAAGCATCATAATATTCAAAGTCTTGGGAACCGGCGGAGGGCAGTGCTTTGTTGTTAAAGTTTGTCGGAGAAAGGGCCACCCCCTACTTGGGCCACGGGGCCGTGAGCGGCCCAAAGGCTGAAGATCCGTGACATTTATGTGGAGCAAAGCTCAAATGTGAAAAAAAATTGGTTGAGATTCTGTATAGTCTGGGATTTGAACCCATAGCCTCATTGAAGTATTTGTCAGGTGACAATGTCAAGCCTAAGCGCCTACCGCTCGTTCAGGTGCGGGGCCACCGGTTACACCAACTATGCAAGATGGAACGAGAAAATTCTTCATAAAGACTTCTCTGCGGAGTGCAGGTGAAGGTGGGGGAGGTGGAGGAGTTTGTGAGGTGTTAGTCGAAAGACGGAACAGTGCCAGGTTCACAGGCAGGTGAGTAATCAGTTACTCAATAAACTGAGGGTAAGCTCTAACAAGCGTAGGATACGGTCTTGTCAAGGCAGAAGCCCTCTTAATACCTATAAAGGACATGTTGGACTTCGAGAAACCTGGGGAAGAGTCACAGATATAAGGACAAGTCTGCCGCTTCAGGAAGCCGAGTTAGGGATGCTACTTCAGTAGTCTTCGATAAGCTTAGATTCAAAGGTAAAAAACATGCTTGTCTTTTATAGAATAGAATTTACCTTACCTAGGCAGGAAATTAGCCGATTAGTATTTTATGATCCGACCTTTATTTCCTCACTGTAGCCGCTCACAAAATCGGGATTGAACTTTATAGGTGTTGTATATCACATCAAGCAAAATACCTGTAATTTGGTAGGATCACAGGCTCAGACAAGCTGTGGAATTTCTGCGAATATCGCGAAGAGAAAGTCTTCACCCAATTTTGTGAGTGGAGAAGGGAGTCGACGCGAAGCAACGCGTGATGATGGACGAATTGGGGGCGCGTAAAATTGGTGTGGATGGGGTGGCCGGCGTGGGGGCCGACATCCCACTCTCAGCTGCGTTGGTGCTTCGCTTCCGCCGGCGTGGCTTTGTCTTAGTCAGTTGATAGTTACCTGTGTGACCTACCATTCGTGACCGACGAGCGCCTTACTCCGGGATTGATTCGTCGATAAGCAATCGGTTTGCGCGACGGCCGCAACCACCATGCCCATGAGGTGCAGTCAAAGCAAGCTTAAGCCCCCTTATCAAGCGTCGTTCTATTCTCTGTATGGGTAAAAGTGACACTGCTATAGAAAGATCTTCCCCAAAGCAGCAAAACACCCCTGTTCGAGTATGTCACACTACTTGGTACGAGGAGCGGCGGATGGTGTAAGACGCATCATGAGTTCCTCCACTTGCAGAGCCTGTAGCTCCATTTAGGGGAGCCAACGCCCGATCTGACCACCCCATGATCGGTGAGAATTCTTGCCTTCTGGTTCATGGTAACCACAGTCTTACTGTCCATGTTGGACGGCGTTGCTCTTTGGCTTCAGCACTATATTTATTCGGCTTTGTCCGAGTCAGACAATTGATGAAAGGGTCGAAACTCCTCGCCTTTTTGCGTCACTTTGTGCTCTCTTCAGGAACTGCTTCGTGATGGTGCGGCGAGTATGGCGACAATAACTCAACATCAAGACAACCTCAGGTCGGGATTCAACCCAAACGAAACGACCCTCACCACAATCAACGTGAAAGATGCGACCTTTGGCAAAAAATCCGAATTGCTCCTCGACGGGAGCGTGTACGCTCAACCCCTCGTTGCCACCGATGTCGTGTTGCCGGGGCAGACCCAAGCGGTCGACATCTTGTTCGTGGCCACGATGCATAGCTCGCTGTACGCCTTCGATATAACAACGAGTGGCAACAACAGTCAGCTCTGGCGTCTCAAGCTCGGAAGCTCGATTCAGCTGCCAAACGACGCAGTTGGTCCTGGGGGGTACAGAGACATTGCGTGGGAAGTGGGCATTCTCTCCACGCCTGTTATCGACACGACAGCTGGGGTTATTTATGCCGTCTCAACACGCCAGGATGCTGCTAACAACATTACCCACATTCTCTGGAAGATCGGCCTGAATGGTATTATCGTGGCCCAAACGCCGCCCCTGACAGCAAGCTTTGGCACCAAGGTGTTTGCCAGCAACCGCCAGATCCAGCGGTGCGCCCTCGCCCTCGCCAGCAATACGGTGTACCTCGCGTTTGCAGCCTACGGCGACAGGTCTCCATGGCAGGGCTGGGTGCTTGGGTACGATGCCGACACCTTGGCCCAGAAGTACACATTCTGCACAGAGCCAAACGCAGGTATCGACGGAGCCGGTTTTTGGCAGGCCGGACAAGGCCCTGCTGTTGACGAAGATGGAAACCTGTACTTGATGACAGGGAACTCGTACCCAAACGGCAATGGGACAAATCCGACCTCGAACGAATATGGTTGCTCTGTGGTCAAACTTAGCCCTACACTTGCTGTGTTGGACTACTTTGCCCCAATGGATGCCGTCGCCATGTCGATTGCCGACGATGACCTTGGCTCGGGCGGCGTGCTTCTTATTCCAGGCACCGACCTTGCCCTGGGCGGAGGCAAGACCCATGAGCTCTACCTGATGGATCGGGCAAACCTGGGAAAGTACAGCACGACCAAGGACAACGTGTTGCAAAAGTTCAACGTGGTTGAGAGCAGCGACTTGAGAGACATCACTCACCATATCCATGGGTCGCCTGTCTATTACCGCAGTCCCACGGCAACCAATCTATACATCTGGCCAGAAAACATGGAAATGAAGCAAATGTCGCTCACAGTTCCTGGAGGCGCTATGAGTCTGACCATTACCGCCCGGACTGCGGTCAGGGACCCAGACAACTTCCCCGGCGGGACGGCCGGCATGCCCGGTGGTTTTATGACCATATCAAGCAACGGCAACCCTGCCGCCCCGAATTCTGGCGTGTTGTGGTGCAACCATCCGTACCAAGGTGACGCCAACCAAGCCATCCGTGGCGGCGTCCTCCGCGCCTTCGATCCCGAAAACGTCGGAAACCAGCTCTGGGATAGTCGTGACAACTACGTCCGCGACGACTTGGGCAACTTTGCCAAGTTCTGCTGCCCCACCGTCGCCAAGGGCCATGTCTACCAAGCCACCATGGGCGGTCTTCAGCAACGAACCACCATCGACAAGCAGACACGCGGCACCCCAGCCCTCGCCAACCAGGCCGACAAAGCCCTCATGCTGGCCTGGGCCAACCCCGCCAACGGCGCACTCAACACCGCCATCTCCCTCGACGGGCTGACCTGGAACCCGGACCTACAATCCACCATCCCAGACATAGTCTCCCAGTTCCAACCAAGCCTCGCCCACGACCCCTCAACCGGCACCTCCTACCTCGCCTGGACCGACACCACCTTCCCCGGAAATAGCGGGCGTTTAACCATCTCCAGCTCCACCACACCCCTCCTCACCAGCTGGACCGCCCCCATCCCGCGCGACGAGTTCACCTTCACCGGCCCGTCCATCGCCGCCGGAGCAGGCTACCTCTTCGTCGCCTGGACCGGCACCGACGCCGCCAAATCCATCAACCTAGCCTCGTCCCTCGACGGCGGCCAGACCTGGCACAAGAAACTCACCCTGCCCGACACGTCCGCGTCGCGGCCCAGCCTCGCGTTCCAGGCGTCGCCAACTAGCAACACGCTCATTCTAGCGTGGAACGGCCAGGGCAACGGCCGGCTGAATTTCTGGACGTACAATGACCTGGACGGGTTCAGCGACGGGCGCAAGGTCACCATGGGGACCAACTTCGATGTCACCACGAACCACGGGTTCGCGGTCGACTTTGAGCCTGCGACGGGGAATCCTGCTGTTGCGTGGACGAGGGGGGATGATCGCGGGTCGTTGAGCACGGCTACGTCGGACACAGAAGATGTGGGACAGCTTGCTGAGCCGGGGATGAGGTATCGGTGGTTGAATGATGATTTTCAGGCGTCGGGGGATGGGCCATCACTCGCGGGGTTCCAGGGGCGGGTGGCGGTTGCGTGGGAGAATGCTGGGGTGGTGAACGTTGGCGTGCTAAGTCGTGGGAGTGTGGTTGTTTATGGGTTGCTGCCCGGGGGTGAAAATGAGCAGCCAGGGCCTGTTAATGGGACTACTACGAACGGTGCCCATTATGATGAAGTGCAAGTGAATGGAGGTACTGAGACGGTTGAGGCTAACGGCGCCGCTGTTACTGTTCAACCTTTGCCGGGTTCAGTGGGTGAGGCGACAGTCAATGGTGGCGTGAAGAAGTCGCGGCGCAAGCAGTTGAGGAAGGTGCTGCTTTGTGGGTTGGCGAGCTGAACTGATGGGATTCCATGTCGCTTGGAAATGAGGAATTTTCTTTTTCCATATATATGCGACTGGCGTGATTGGAAATTTGAATCAGAGATTGGGCGGATAATTAATGGCAGACATTTTACCAACCCCAAGCATGAGAAAAGAAGACTGCGATTGGCTTTTTGTATACCTAGCTAAATACACATTGTTTGCATGCGTATTGCCGATGGGAAACGTGCCGATAAAAGGAGGAAAGAACGATGGCTTATCGTGCACGACCCTAGCCTGGTCGAGGTGCGATAAAGGGCCATGGCGAGCCTTTAACTTTCCTTTCTGTCGAACCAAACTTATTCAAAAGACATTGAAGCAACGAGGTGGTGTTTTAAAGCCCTGATGAAGGCGAGGGTGCCACCTCGTACGATATTGGCCGGACGTCCGAGCCTGTCGAGCACCAAGACCAGGACGAGCTTGGACCACGTGCCAAACTGCTGATCCTGCATTTGAATTGCGCGGCCTCGGCTATGGTGCGATTCAATGACGTAACTTTGTATGAAAATCAGCAGCATACAGCTAAAAGCTTTCTCTGCCCCGGCGGGGAAAACGGGGCATTTTGCAGTCGGGTATCGCGGGCAAACGCGGCTGGCAAACAAATGCTCTGCGTGTCTCAGTTTCACCGCTCTGCGTACAAGCATTCTGGGCCAATATTCGGGGACATCGGGGCTAAGATCGCCCAAATCAGCCTATCGCTTCTTAGCCCGGTTGGCCGGTGGAATGCAAGATGGCGATCGTCTATTGACCAGAAAACCCCCCTGGCCCAAGTCGACATGCTGTGTGAGGTATAAAGGCAGCGCACTGAAGGCAACAGGACATCTCGGAAACGAAAGCAGGCTTCATCATACTCTAGAGCACTTGAGCCAGTCCTCTTCAAGTATGTGGCCCTCTCTCGTCGCCGTGGTGCTCCCGGCACTCATTTCCGTCGCACACACAGCGGTTGTCGCCAGACAAGCACCGACTACACCAGACTACGATGCCATCATTGTCGGCGGCGGGCCTGCTGGTCTGAGTGCCCTGAGTGGTCTGGCCCGGGTTCGTCGGAAGATCCTCCTGTTGGACTCGGGCAAGTATCGAAATGCGCCGACTCGCCATATGCACGATGTCTTAGGCTTTGATGGTGAGATAAAAGAGCCACACGAAGCACATCTTCCTCTGTTAACACATCAGTAGGCGTCACACCAGCTTACTTCCGCTGGGCTGCCCGCCAGCAAATTGCCCAGTACGACACTGTGACCATGGCCAATGCCACTGTCACCAAGATTGTTCCGGGCGACGCCAATAACACCTACTTCATCATCTCCACGGCCGAGAACCCTACCACCAACATTACCGCCCGCAAGGTCGTCCTAGGCACCGGACTGCGGGACCTTCTCCCGTCCACCCCAGGCATCCGTGAGAATTGGGGCAAGGGCATCTTCTGGTGTCCATGGTGCGACGGCCATGAACACGCAGACCAGCCGCTCGGGCTTCTGGGCACGCTCGACAACGTCGCCAGCAGTGTACGGGAGATGGTCACCCTCAACTCCGACGTTGTGGCCTTTGTCAACGGCTCCGACACGGCTGCTTTCCGCACCACGACTGACAAAAAGTTCCCCAGGTGGGAGACCTATCTCCAGCTGCACAACGTCACCATCGACAACCGCACCATAGCGCGCATTGAGCGCCTCCAGAACGGCACCAACGGCACCGAGGATCCCAGCTTGGCCTCGGTGCCCGAGCATGACCTTTTCCGTGTCGAATTCGATGATGGCCGGAACCCGGTCGAGCGGGCAGCGTTCCTGGCCAGCTGGCCGGATGAGCAGGCGTCCAAGGTGGGCGAGGAGCTGGGCGTCCAGCTGTACGGTGGCCGTCTCTATGCAGACCCCGCAAATGGGCTCATTACTAATGTCCCTGGGGTGTATGCCATCGGTGACGCGAACACGGACAACACAACAAACGTGCCCCATGCCTTGTTCAGCGGCAAGCGGACCGCCGTTTTCTTGCACGGTAATTCCTTTTTTCCTCACTCTTGCCCACCATATTTGTGTCTTGGGCTTATGGGAGAATAAATGCTGACGACCATTGTTTATAGTTCGTCTCGCACGCGAGGATGCTGCCAAAGAGTTGGACGCGGCTGCTGCGCCCACCACTACGGTGGAGAGGAGGGAGATGGAGCACAGCCATGCTCGGTCTCTGTGGAATACAGTTAATGGGAAGCCAGGCGAACTTTTGTACGCGGGCCGTTTTGATCAGTAATGTTATGAAGGAAATAAAAGCAGAGCTTAAGGGGTGTTTTTGGGTAGGTATGGTACCTTGGTATTTTGAACTGGATCTGGGACGAAACACATTGACGTGTCCGTATGTACCCTCTAATTCGTCAAATTAAGTACCATCTTCGAGATGTAGTAATATACGCCCAAATTGCTTTCTTTGCTCCCCCGAATCTGTATCCCCGCCTTTTTCTCATGCCGAGCACGGGGCCCTTAGCCTGCACCTTTCGCTTACAGCCTGTGTCGGGATAATACCCATACTACGCCATCCCCTCATCTACAAATAGGCCAGAGTGCATGTAAAGATTCGTTTATTTGAGTGCTGGAATAGAATGAATCAAACTCCCAGGTGAATCTTGAATATTACTATAGTCATGAGCACCTCATCGTGTTTAATGTCAATGATGGCAGAATTCTCTGTCTGAAACGGTGCGAGACGCCCACGAATCTGTTTTGAGATCAGCATCCACCATGTGGTTTGGGACGAGAAGCATCTGTTCCCTGCTCTTGTGGCAGGGAGTTGTTCATGGAAGTGTACGTATATCAACATTGAGACGATAAATATGGGGGTCAAAACAACTGACATTACCACAGCCATTACAGAGGCGAGCGGCACCATGCGACGAACTCGAGTACATCATCGACGACTACGGAACAATAGAAGGAACCCTCCAGGGCGCCATGATCCTTCTCCCAATGTCCGGAACCGAAGCAGGAGATGTGACGAGAAAGTTCCTCACCCTGCTGGATGATGCCACGCTCCACGCCCATGCCCTTTACAACCTGATTCCCACGTGCAGCAGCCCTCCTGAAGGCCAATTTGGGAAGGTGCGTATCTGATCATGCATGTCCCTGGGCCCCATACTTAACCTTGACGTCGTGAATAACTGAAACTCAAATAGCGTCAGAGTGGCAAGCAAACATGCAATGCTCTTACCCAGGTGTCGGCCGATGTGGCGCAAACAGCGGCACTAATGACCAAACTGGCTCGGGCCAAGGACCTACCACAGCGGATTTACATGGAACCGCTCCAAGAAGCCGCGGATGATGCTGCGTCGAAAATCGCAGCTGTTCAAGATACTTTGATGGCGACAGATGGTTGTGTCAAGTCATAAGTTGGCCGATTTTGTTTCACAGTAATTGCGCAGTAATTGCGCAGTGGAATGATAACGCACGATGCACTTTCTCAATCCCATTCCGCAGTGATGATGAAAAACACGTTGGAACAAAACGATTGTATCGCAGTTGCAGGAAGCGATTTCCCGCGATTCGAACCGTCTCTGGCACCTTCCTTGTTCTGTTCCTACCCCTTTTCTTGGCAGGAACAGGCAGAGGTGTTTAAGCTTTGGTGGCCAGTGCAGTGATGAGCGCTTTCCGTCTGGCGCGCCAAAAAAGCGCCACCGAGAAAGGTGTTTCCGCGGAGCTGAGGGGGTCACATACGAGACCTTGACAACCTGAAGCCCTTATCAGATCTTGTTGCCCTCCGCTTTTTGTCAATGCCACCCGGCAATCTCAAGTGGCGTACTCTGTCATGCAGGGACCTTTGACCTTTCTCCGAATGTTCCCAAAGCACATTTAAATTTTCCGAGCCGCCTGGAGCTTTTGTGGAATTGATGCTGCTTTCCCTTTGAACATCGTCACCCCCTCCCTCCTCGTACCGGAGTAGCTGAGAAACCCCCACGCCCCCCACTTGCATATCGATCTTTCCTGCTAGGAACCCCCCCTGACAGACCGTTTTGACTTCTCCGTCTTTTGCATTCAAAGTCGTGCTTATGTCTCCACTGATTAGAGAAGACCGGACTTGCGATGCCAATGAGGTTGACAACCCCTCGGCCTCAAAGATGCCCATGTCTCAAATTTCCCTCCCGCAATTCTCAAGCCATGGCCCGTTCCGTGAAGCCCAGGTCTGATAAGGACTACGGGTTTTGTTGCTTTTTTTATTTTCTTCTTGTGCTGTACGACAATAATTCATTCCCGTTAATGTGTACCGTACAGGCTGGCGTTTTTTGGGAACTCAGGGGTATTCTTCTTCAAGTCCTTTGGTAGTGGACACAATAATTCAATTTCCGCCAGACAATGGTTTCAGCTCCTTCGTTCTGATAAGAATTGGGGGTCTTTTGCCTCCAGTTGTTTTCCCCGTGAAGACTGAAAGGGTCTCTCGTCTGAAGGAGACGATATAAGACTACTCAAGATCTTCACCTTTCAACGTTTCTTCTCGGTGTTGTCGGACCGAGCCATCATGACGGGCCGTTAGGCTAAGCTGAGCCAGATAACTCCCCGAGCGCTGCACCATGGTCCACTTTGACATCGCGCCTCGCGAGGCGCTGGCGGCCCCCACAGACCCGTTCACCATTCGTGCGCAGAGCGTGGTTGTGATGGTTGCTTCCATCATGTCGATCCTCGGCGCCGGGTGGATCTTGGCAAGCTACATCGTAAGTTTTCAACATCAGGCTGACGATGCAGTACTGTATCGCTGACAGAAAGTTGAGGCCTTCTCGAACCTCCGGACCTTCCGTCATCAACTCATCTTGGGTCTCACAATTAGCGATTGTGTCATGGCGCTCAACTTTCTCACATCGTCATCCATGAATGTCGGGGGTAATTGGATTGGAGCGCCGGACAGGGCTCAGTTCTGCAGCTTCAATGGATACATGACACAGGTGTTCGTCATCCAGACCGACTACTGGGTCTTGATCATCGCCATCTGCACGTACTTCATCCTGGCAGATCACAAGCAGATGTCGTCGTGGGTTCAGGAGAACGTGATCATCCTCTGGGCGCTACCGTGGTTCTTCTCCATTCTGTGGGCGTCCATCGGGATGGGAGTTACTGGGTACGGTGATATCGGCGCGTGGTGTTGGTTTACGTCTGACGAGGTTCGGCTATTGGTATGTCTTGTCCTCGAAATCGTCCAACGTGGCATTATACTAACCACCCCAAAACAGGTGAACTTTGTCCCGCGTTGTAAGTTTTTCATGCCTCTTTATCTCTTCGTGCTAAATCTAACTTATAAAAGGGGCCATCATCGCCATCATGCTTTTGATGTACGCGAGGCTTTACTTCATCCTCTTCCGAGCTCATCGAAGCTTCATGTCCTTCGACGGCGACGAGTCAAGCAACCCAACTGGATCGGGCTCTCGTCAGCTCGATGGGACCGGAAGCGGCTATGCTCAGGGTCAGACACCCACAAGATCACCTCGACATACACGCAAATTGAAAAGGGTAGGTGAAAACTCCCAAATATGTGTGTCTAGTTCATAACTTTGAAAGGCTAACTTGAAACAGCTCGCCCGCATGATGCTCTTGTATCCCCTAGCGTACGCCTTGATCTGGTCCCTCCCCACCACGATCCGCATATACCAGGCAACCAGCAAGCGATCCGCGCCATGGCAACTCCAAACAGTGGACAAGGCATGTGTCGTGCTGCAAGGCTTCGTGGATGCAATGATCTATGGCGCCACGGAGACCTCGCTTTCCAGCTGGCGCAATCTGATTTTCCCACGGGCATTTCCCACCGTCAATGGTGTGGATAAGCCCGCGGCGTCTGGAGGAGACAAGGCAAACAAGGATCCGCGGGCCTGGGGCTTCGCCAATGCCGGGGACAAGCAACTGCTGTCTAGCCCTCCGACGAGAGACGAGACTAGTTCAGCCAACAACTCGCTCGAAATTTCCAGCACGGCGGGGACGGCGGAGGATTCAGGAGGTGATCAGATGGAGATGAAAAGCCTCAAAGGGGGGACTGACTCGTCGCTGGGCATTTGGAAAACTGTGGAGGTCGAGGTCTTGAGTAGCGGCGCGGAACAGAATAAACCGCAAGCCGTTCTCCAGAAACCTCCCAAGTCATACTTCCCCTGAAGTCGCGATCGCAAACTCCGAGTACCTAGATTCGTCCTATCCCGAAATCGTAGCTAGTAGTAATACATTGGTGGATCAGCACCCATTGCGGGTTTTGATATGTCCCGCGAAGAGAAATGAAAAAGAATTGAAGCATGCTAAATCCGAAGGTTGACAAAAAGAATTCTTTGGGGAAAAAATGCGGTGAAACCCTATGTTCAATCCTGCAATACTTCAGTTTTGAGTTTGTGGCGGTTGCTGCTGCTAGCCTGCTGCTGGGATGGACTTCCATGCTTGCCACTGCTGGGCTAAAGCCAGGCATTGTCTAGGCTGGAAGGGCTACGCCTAGGTTACCCTGAAAGGCGGTTTATTAGTTAACTGCCATGACATTCTGTTGCTGGAGTTGCATACTATGTTGTCCGGGTTGGACTTGAAGGCCAGCTTGTTGTTGAGGCTGTTGATGTTGCTGCATCTGTTGTTGGTACAGGTACGGTGGCTGGCTGAACTGTGGGTGCTGCGGAGATGGCATGATGCCGTGAGGGGACGTGACTAGGTCATGACCAGGGAATTGAGCTGAGGAAGCCGTGTTTTGAGGCATGGCTCCCTGATACGGAGACTGAAATTGCTGAGCGGGGCCTACCCACTGTGTCATGGGCTGCGGGTGGAATGGCGCCACTGGTGAGGTGGTGGTACCAAACATTTGCGTGTTGCCGCCCCCTAAGTTCATCAGATTCACATTGAATGCTCGCTGATTGGTATTGTTGTTAATAGACGCAGATTGGGTCCAATAATCGTGTCGAATGCCCCTGGTGGATGCTTTGTCGGCGTCTGTCTTACACTGGATGCTCCAGAGGTAATTGTTGAACTGATTGGACACAGAATCAACCTTTTGAAATGCTCGCTCCGAAGATGGATCTTGCTGGTCCCTTCGTGCTTGAAGCCTGCAAGAGCGACGGCGCTTTGGAACGCGTTACGGATCTGACGGCCGTTCCAGACTGGCCCCATTTGGCAATCTGATTTCTGCTGATCCTGAAAGAGCCTCTCTGCATAATCCAAGATCTCTTTACCCTCGGGCTGTATGAGATCACTTCCGATTAATTTATTCAGGTGCGTCTCCCAAATCCGTTTCGTGTGCGTCCAACTCAGAGGAGGGCAGTAAAGCGGCCATATGTATCCGTGACTTTATCGCTTCGTCAAATACTCCCACACGGTTGGTGGTGAGAAACAGTATTCCAGTATAATATTCCAGTGCTCGAAGAAACACTGTATGTAGTATTTGAGGTCAGCTGGAAGGTAATATTCCATTTCATAGCCTTCAAGAAGCAACTACTAGCTATCTCCTAATAAGAATGGCATGAGGGGACTTCACTTACCGGATACCAAGGCATTCTGCTCTATGTCATCGACGCTTCGCTGGGCTACAAATACGTCGGCTTCATCGAGCAACAAAACGCAATTCCACAGCTGAGCCAGCTGAAGTATCTCTTGAAGCTTGGCTTCAACGTCTCCCAGTGACGTTCCCAGATCGTCTATTATGTTTCATCAATACCCATTATTGGGGGGAGATATTGAGACGAGACAGGGGACGTGTTACTGACCACAGGTAATAGGGAGCAGAGGCATATGGTTGGCTTCAGCAACACATTCTGTACCACTAGCTATCGCATTTAATCCAATTTTTGCTCCACACGGACGAGAGACTTACCAGCCGTGGATATGTTACCAACACCAAGAACTCCATGCAAAAGAATAATAACTCCCTTTCCTGTGATTCCGAACGGTCAGATAAAGTTCAGAGTGAGGGGAGCGGGCAATGGAGATCTTACCTTCTGCTCGGATAAGGTCGAAGTGGAGTTTCTTGGTCGTGTTTCCGTCAAATATGTGACTCAACAAGAGGCTGTACGAGATGCTTGTGTCCGTTGGGAAGTTCCAAGTCATTCCACGGTTCTGGCCTGGGTTGGCGCTCACAAAGAATTTCCTGACCACTGGCATCTGTTTCCAATCGCAAACAAGCTGGGTAATGGCAATGTATCCGAAATCAGCATTTTCTCAAGATACTACAAGAGGGAGAAAGAAGAGATTGAGGAAGACGAAAAATAGAAATTTGACATACCCCATTTACGAGTTCGAAAAACAAAGGCAAAGACGTGGTTTGGCAACAGGAGCAAGTCGTCTTGATCGGTCAGCGGATGATCTCGATCCCATCTCTCCCATTTTCCCACCTCCTGGCCAATGAGGCAGTCAGAGAGGTAACGACCATGCAATGCATCATTGTTTTCCCACGCGCGAATAGTTGGCCAGTTATTATCAAACAAACGTGACTTTATCTCTTCGGGAGTAGTGCAAGATGGTCGCCAGTCAAGAATGCCAGTGTTGTTCATCGCCCACTCCATATCCACCATCACATCGCTTTCGATCCATTCCGAGTACTTGGATACATTCTCTTGCACCTCATGCAGGCACATATTTTCGCCCTTGGGGTTGAGCAACTGATTTCGACCAGTATAGTCAAGATGAGCAGGCCTGGTATATTTGATAAAGTTGAGACCGCGGCTTTTCGCTGCCTGTACGTCTACATAACCCTTCTCTTCGGCTATTCGAAGTGGCATCACTGCTAGACTCGTCAATGCCTTAGTTCCAATGAAGGGATCGAGTATCAGAGGATGATGGACGGGAAAATTGCGACTGCCATCAAAGTCAACGTGGTAACAATCTATGACAAGCTGACCAGCTTTGACACGCCGTGCTTGCTCCACATCTCTCGGCTGGTCGCTATTACAGATCGGATAGGTTTGCTGGATTACTTTCCAGATTCATTGGGGGGGACTATTATCCCTGCTGAAGATGAGAGAGCCGAGGGGGGATGTGTGCCAAAGATCAGAGAAATAGACAACTCTGTGCGGTGCACCCTTAATAGCTGGAGTGATGTAGCAGTCGATAAATTTGGCGAGTGAAGGGAGATCCTTGATCAGACCAGTGAGCTCGGAAACCGATGAAGCAAACTCTTCATCATCCTGCGGTGGATTTTTGATTGCCACATAGCGTCATACTCGTCCTCGGTGCAAGCTTTCCGTTCTCGCCGCGCATTCTCGAAGTGCGCAAGCGTTTCTCTTATCCCTCTCTCTAGCTCTAGAGTAAAGGCTTGAAGGGTCTTATGATAGTACCCTCACAAAACTCGGGAAAATGAGAGTTGGGCCAGCCTTTTATGAATTTCGAGGTCGTGAAAAGCCTTTTGGACAAAATTATAAGTTGCAACGGGAGTTCTGGACGGACGATGGGCTCTTGGGATCCATCAAGTTCGCAGTTCTTGTCATGGACGGGAAGAGATCTTTCATGGGGTTCGTCGGGTCTTGCCTGGTTGAACACAACGCAGATTGCCGGATAGGACAAACTTCCATCCACAGTTTTGAAATCTCCTCGATACGGTTTTGAACCTCCATACACAAGTTCTCGTCCTGAATTTGATCTTGACAGTTGGAGTTCCGAATTTAACTTTGAAATGCGTTCAGGCTCCTCAGGCTGAATGGATAAGTCTTTGTTGCTCTCCGTTATTAAATCACGCTCTGAGTCAGAGAGTTCCATGTCCAGTAAAGGCGAAGGTCCTGTAAAGTCAAGGCTTTCGTCGCCCCTAAGCTCGGCGTTGATGTTTCTTTCCAAATTTCTGAGCCCCTCAAGCCCAGATTCGACCGATGACGCCAGTATGCGTAACTGCTCCGACCACCCTTTGCTTGCTCGATCGATACGCCTTCCAATGCTGTCCTTCCATGATTTGATGTCTTCCATGGTGCTGAATATCCGCTTGAAATAGTAATCCTCTGCCTTGAATGGTGGCGTTTGGGCCGAATTGTCGTCTACATGGTCCTCCGAAATTCCCAGCATGGTGGGCGATCCCAAAATGGAACCTTATCCATTTGAAGGAGTATTTTGTCGATTCTAGAATGCAAAGTTTAGGTATTGACGAGTAGAGATTGAGAGTCGGCCCGGTTGGGGGTAGAGAAAACGACTCTCAGAATTGCAAAGGGGACAGACAATCTCTAGCAAAGTCTGGAATCAAAATCTCTGAGATGCGAAAGTTGAACAGGTGGAGTTCAGCGACACGAAGATGGAAATGCAGAAGGTGGGTGTTCAAGGTCACAGAGTACCTAGTCACCAGGTTTATTTTTGTTTATGCCCAGAATATCGTGTCTTCGCTGGTGGTGGAAATGGATCCTCATTTTGTGGATGATGTCACTAGTTTCAGACGCGTGGCACCGGCTCGGCCGTAAATCGAACTTGATGGCCGAGAAAGCGCGTGAAACTGATATCCACAAGAATAACGTGGAAAAGTATGTCAACAAGTTCAAGGTGGTTGGGAATGTGATTTGACAATGTTTTTACACTCACGGCTTTGAGCTTGCACACCTCCATCTCATTCAATATCCTTGTTTGGGACGTGGCGCTCCTACTCTCAAAGTATTGCTTACATGGATCTGAATACTATCTCCGACTTTCTCGCCGGTACGGCCAACAACCATGTGGCCGAGCTGTCGAATCCCGACCCTACCACCCTGGAAAAGCTGAAGGAGACATATGTTCTCTGTCATGGCCGACTCCCGAACCCACCTTCTGCAGATCCGATAAGACCATCAAAGGAGTATATTCTCTTCTATTTAAAGTTTATTTCCTACCATCTCTTCCAATGCCAGTGCTAATGGACTCGCGATCTGGGCTCATGAAGTCTTGAAGAATTTGCTAGGAAATTCTCAATTGGACTGAGCGACTTTCTGACACGGTCAAATGATCGCGAGGCATCGGGCGCGTTTGCCGCCGACTCGTGGGACAAGTTGCAAGAAGAGGCAACGAAAACATGGGCTGCATACGGCAAGCACAAGAACAGAAGCGCAATTGGAGGCGGCCATTCGAAGTCCCAGATCACGCAGCCGGAAAGACGATGAGGAACTGTTGCATCGAGTTTCTCCTCGAGCTGATGCCGGATGGGGAGTACTCTTCTCTCTTATCAGGAGGTTTGACGTTGGCTTATAATGTAATCTCTCATGCCACAGTCTCATTTTTGGGTGGGTTGCTGCTGACTCCCTCGTCAAGAAAGCTCTCGGAAAGGAAAAGGTACGGGAAGATATCCTTGAGCCATTCGACGGTTTTTCAGAGAGAGCGGAACAGACAAAGGACAACATTAAACTCTACAGCCGCGATGCAAAGTTGCGGGAGAAGTCTGAGGCGTTGTACATGGAAGCCTTAGACTGCGTGTGTCTGAGCATATCTTGGCTGGAGTCGTCAAGTGCGTGTAAATCGCCGAAACTCTGCTGATCACTCAACCGTTTCCAGTTCGGTTTTGTCTGTATGGCGAGAACAGTTGGCTGACAAGAAATTACACCAGACGAGTCTTGCAAAACGTTCTTTCAACAGAGCAGATACCTCAGAAAATTTGAGGATGCCAAAGCAAATATACACCAGAGAGTCAAGGAGTTCAAAGACACGGTCGACATGTGTCTACGTCGCCAAGTTCATGACATGCACGCCAGTGTCGAGTGGCTGAAGTCGCCGATAATGGCCACATTCTTTCTCCTCAGCGGGTTGGCCCTCGACGCCGACATGACAACAGCCATGCGTCACATCCCCCCTGAATCACGGCTTGAAAAGATGAGCATCTTGACCCGCACCCCAGAGTTCACCAAATGGCTTCGCAGCCTTGGCTCATCGTTTCTGGTCCTACACGATGACGAGAACCCTGACCACGGCGCCCTCTCAACAGTGAGCCACTTGTGCGGCCTCATGGCGCACACGATGCGCGCATCTGCCGGCATGTGGACCCTCTCCTTCTTCTGCGGTCTGCATACGGCCGTTGGGGCAAGCTTCCAGGGCGGCAAAGGGCTCCTGTGCGTGCACGCCATGACACTGCAGCTTCTCGGAAAGCTCGGGTGGCAAACATTCCCGAGCCCGCTAGTGGACCCAAACATCATGGCTTAGGGTCTCATTGGTGGCGATCTGAACATGATAGGTTTCTGTGTTCGCCATGGTCCTTGGCCAGCTGCTGGTGCCCGGCATGGTGTTTGTGCTTGTGGACGGGGCGCACTGGAACGGGACCGAGGCGTGAGCCAGCGAGATGCGCGCGGTTGTACGGTTGCTGTTTCAGCTGGTGGGATGGGATAGACACAGGCGGCAAGGCGTGGGCGTTTGCTGAAGGTGCTGGTGACGAATCCGTGGCCGAGACAGAGTTATGAGTGGGACATTGCCGTGCAAGACCTCCACATGGAGGGACAGACGTGAAATGCAAGACAGTGCAAATGTGTTCAAGGCGAGATGCAGGAGGCTTAGATAACTTACATTCACTAACCCGGCTCAATTAGACAGACAGCACTGAATCCTACGACTGTCGTCAATGAGGCTCTATGAGCCATTGGGGCGCACAGATCTCCTCACACCACCCACACCAAGATAATCAAGATCATGGTGGGTGTCAGCAAATGGATCGTCGCTGGCAGGGCGGCTGTTTGTGGGTGGTGCTGTCAAGTACCATAGACCTGTCATCCATCCATCTCGCCAGACGGCTATCTGCGGGCCCTGCTGTGTACTCTTGTTTCAGGCACATCCATCCCACATCTTTAGAGCAGGCAGGCAGGCAGGCAGGCAGGCAGGGGCATTTAATGTGGTGGCGGCTTCAAGCCACGCACTCATCCCGCCGCTGTCATTCTGTTAGCAAACACACCCTTGTCTTGTTATCTTCCCGCTTAAGTTGGGGCGGGCCATCCCGTCGTTCTGGAAGCCTGCTTGGGAACCAGACGACAGGCTACTACAACACAGCCCTGGTTTGTCTGTGTAGTCAGTACTTGATGACGTCTTTTCGTAAGGTGAGAGACCGCCAGCGACGCCTCAAGCAAAATATCTTTGCGGAAAAAGAAAGAATCCTCAGGTCTCTCCCCATACCTCTTTAATTCTTCCCTGTCTTGAGTGGCTCGCTATGGAAAAAAAAACGATGGGATTGAAACCCCTTGTCCTCGCCCCGGCCAAGTACACGCTACATGAACAACCAAGGATAGATTGTACAGGTTACCTGCCTGGGCTGAGATAAGAAATCCCAGCCAGAGAATGGAAGGATCTGGGGGCTGGCTGAAGAAGGAGGGGATCCACAGCTTTCCGGTTGGCGGTTGCACAGCAGCCTACTGAAGCGGCAAAGGAAGGAAGGATTTGCGCGTTGGGCGCGGTTCGGCTAGTGAGCTTTGGGTAATATCTTTCAATAGGTATCTGGGTAGGTGTACACTGCCCTTACTATTGTACTGGTACGAAACTGGTACGAGGCCTTGCTTCTTCGTAAGTACCTAGATAACTACTTGAAAAGCGAGCGTCAACTTGAATACGTGGGAATAACTCTACTTTAGGGATATCATGTACGATGTGTGTCTCTTTGACTGGCAAAGTCAGAGATGAAATGAATGAATTGGCCTGCTAGCCTTGGAAGGGTTATTTGTGTGGATACATATGCGTATGTATATCTGAGGCAGCAGATGTTCATGCCCAGCCTCTTTGGGAAAGTCTTTGAAACTTGGGAGAGGCATTCTTGTCGGTCAACAGCAGATTTTAAGACCGAGTGAGGGATGCACAAAGACACAAAAGGACTCTTATTTACTCTCACACAAGACATTGCTGTCATCAATTCTAAGAGGGTTTAAGTTATCCAGTCCCATTGATTCACCGCACAAAAAGAATTACCTGAAACCCTATCAAAAAGAGGGGAGTGGAGTCTGTAAACAAACTTCCCCGCAAGGCAAGACATTGGACGGGCTGGGAATCGAACCCAGGACCTTTCGCATCACAGAATCATCCCGAACGAGAGACGAAGAGATGCTAAGCGAACGCTCTACCAACTGAGCCACACGCCCTTGATCTGTTTTGATGAGGATGATGGGTAGAATTGGTGCACGAAAAGGCAAGGGAACCAGGCTGTCACCCATCAGCTGCAAGCCGACCCCCTGACTCCAGAACGAAAAGGTGGATCGTGGAAATGTGGAGACAGGGCGACCCGCTAGGTGCTTTTGTCGACAGAATGAGAAGGCAAAGAAAAAGAAATCTCAAATCTCATTTTTGGGGGACGACACTGTTTTCTTATTCCAAGGCCCATACGTCATGGCTGTTATCTTCCGAACTTTAAATATCTGAACCAAAAAATGCAAGTGGTAAGCAGGTATGCATCCTTTTGTGACAAATGCTTCATGTTGTCACAGATTTTACTTAGAAACGTCCCCAATTAATGCTTGTCTTGAATCTGTGAGATGACTGTTCGCGCTTATAGTTTTGTTTCTTTGCTCGTTTAGAGCTTGTTAGATCCCAGGAACACAACCCTAACCCTATTGCAAGAAGTTCTTGACAATAGCACCTCTCTGTGACAGAAGAGAGGAGAGACACCCTGAAGTTTGCGCCTTTCGAAGGGCGTCGCGTTGAACTGCGTGGATGCGTTGGACTGTGTTGGCTCGCTGCGATGAAATAACTGCGTTGTCGCCAGCCTTGGGTGGAGTGATGACGAAATTGAATTTGACCTGTGACAACCACATGAATGACCAGCACACACAGCTCTTGAGCGTAAGCTAGAGCCAAGTAACCATGAGAATGTATCGTGTATCAAGCTTAGGTACTTTCTAGAGCAGAAACAGTATATTTAGAACACATACTTTTATCACCAAGAAATTACACCTTACCTAGGTACTCTTGCGGGGGTCTTCAAGACGTGTGCCCGGACCTAGGCTCGCATCCATGATTCAAATGTTGAAGATATCAATAAATAAAAGCAATAAACTCCGTCTAGCTATGTAGGGGTATGTTGTATCTACGCCGAATATGTAAATGTCCAAAATGAATGTATGTCCGTTATTTATTCCCCCCTGTTCCTACCGTAGTCGTGACGTTCCCATTCAGAGTCCACCTTTGCGGATCACTCTGGTCGATGAGGTACTCCCTCAGCACTCCTTGCTGGACGCAGTACGCCCGCATACCGTCGTGGACGGCCATCGCCGAGACGTTCGCGACGGCGGGATTCCCCTGCAGCCACGCCCCTTTACCCTGGTCGTACCAATGTACTACGACGGACCCGTTCTTGAAGAGCAGCGCCAGCAGGACGTTCTGCAGGCCTGCGCTGGGGCTCGAGGCCCATGATGTGGCGGAGAGCCAGGGAGACTTGTATGGCTCGGTGCTGCCCGGATCGGCGAGGGGGAACTCTTGACCTGGAGTTGTCTTGAAGTTAGTATTCTTTTGTCTCTTTGCCGATAAGCACGGGGGCTGTGTAGAATCCTTACCTCGATTAAACGGGGCAAAAGCGTCCGACCCGTTTCGCACCGACTCAACCAGTCTCCCATTAATCCCCATGTAGACACGCTGTCCTACCGGATCCGTGGACACGGAGTTGTCGGGCCGGAATGGCACGATGGCGAGAGGGGAGTCGACATCCTTGACGACTGACTGATCCCAGGAGTATGTGTCCCACGACGTGGTCGCAAACTTATGCCTCAGCGTCATGACCACCTGCTGTTCGCTTTGGTACAGAATGATGGACGAGTTGGTGCAGTTGGAAGTGCAGCCGTCGGACAATGCCGCGATCTGACTGCCAGGGGCGGCGACAGCCCCCAGGTTGGTCCTGTCCCCCAGCTTCCATCGTCCATCCCGGCCACCAACCACGAAGTCGAGATGTTCTGCGTCGTTGAGGAAGCGGAGGTTGGCCGAGTCTCCGGTGGGGCTGTGGTCAACTGCGATGGCCGTTCCGTTCCGGGGTAAGATGGACTCGCTAGAGGCTCCTAGGGCGGCCCTGATGTTCGTCACGTTCCAGAACTTGGTGACCCCAGCCCACTGCGACATCATCAGATGACCGTTCAGGTTCTGGAAGTAGACTGTATAGACGGGGTTGCCCTTTTCGTCGGTCCATTTCGTGGCGGCTAGCTTGGAGCTGCTCAAGATGTTCGAGGTAGTTACTGTGCCCAGCTGCTTGTTTTTCGGCAGAAGCCCGCCGGCCACACCACCCACTACTGCCCCCGCGAGAGTGAGGATTATGATGATCCCAAGAATCACCCGGGCTCTGTTGCTGAGGTTGTGGAACCGTGTGCGTATCTCGCGAAACCATGACCACGACTCTGATGGCTCTTTTGACGGTTTCCGGCTTCGAACTCGTGCTTTGTTTCCAAGCTCTGCGACCCCATTGTCGAACGGGTCGGCAACGTATGGCGGAGTGATGTTGAAGCCTCCCCTCTCTAGGGGTGCCGTGGGTTGGTAACCTCCCTTGGCTGAGTGCACGGGGGCGACGAACTCGCGGATCCGACTGTGGCGTTCAAGATGTACCTTGTCTTCAAGCTCGGACATGGCGTCCGAGTCCGGTCCGCCTCCAAGCCCGGCAGTAATGTTCCTGGCCATGGCGGCCCGTCCCTTTGCATCGAAGACGTCGCAACGGCGACAACGACGACGAAGTGGTGGCAATCCGGGCTTTGGCGATACTGAAGATGTCGCTACAGTTGTGGGGAGTTGAAAGGAGCTTGCAGTTTCGAGCTCTTGAATGCTGGGAGATCAATGACCCTAAGGACTCTAAAACCCTCCCCGGGCCCTGCATCCATGCTGTCTGTTGCGCAACAATTGCTCAGGCCGAGTCAGCTTCCTGGCCAATAGCATCAATCCTAATGCTGGGACTGGGGTGCGCAAGCGCGAACAGCAATCGAGCCGCGGCCCCGATCCAAAGTTCCTCGTAAGGCCAATCGCCGAGATTTACCAAGGTCAAAGCGATCGCTGGATCAATCGCTTCCTAGGTTCGCGCCACGCTATTGTAAATAGCGTAGCCTTTGGACAGGGCATGGCCTTTTACGGGTCTGAGGGTCGGTCAGAGTATTCCAAGTTTTCTTTTGTTTCCGCAGACACGGCGGATTGTATCATCATGAGAGATAGAAAGATTTGGAGAGAATATAGGGGAGGAGGAATACAGTTCAGAGGTGGCCTCTTTAAACTGCATGACTGTGGTGTTTGCATTGTAAAGCCACCCGTACCCATGATGTGCCAGGTCAACCATCAGATGAACTGGCTTCCAGGCCCCGCCGCTAGCAAAACCTAGGAAGCTTGGCACATCTTGACACCTTGAACGACGACAGTCTGTGCGTACAGATCCGCCCCACGATTCCTGCGGCCCGTTTTTCTTGAACGGTGGTCACCAGTTCGTGAGGCTTGACCTCAGTAGTTTGAGCACGGTTGAGGCGGTGTGGAGAAGATCTCTGGTGCAACCTTCCGGTGCCTTCCATGCTCAAGTTACGCGGACCCGAGAGGGAAAAGAAAGTTGTTATCCATGATCCTTGTGTTGATAATCATGACAGTAACTAAGCTACTCCGCAATGGTAGCTAGTAAACCAGATGGCGGACATGGATAGAATCCGAAAACACCCTTCCCAGCTACTCAGACTCCAACCCGAGCAACAATTGACAGAACCGAAACCGAGGTTGGCGCCATGATACTACACAACTCATGCATAACGCATCCGAGCACACGGCATTACGGCATAGCTCCCAGCTTCGAAACTCGGGTTCAATTCATTTTCTTCGCCAGACGATAAATCAATACATACATCCAGAAACCAGGGAAGACGCTGACGCGGATTTTATGTCTCCTAAATTGCAGAATTCGAGAATATCGACTTAATACGATCTGCAACTATCTATACTAAGTGAACATTGAAATAGAGAAGATAGGCAGTTGCAGCGAACCACGCAGCTAAGAGAAATCGGATATAACGGGACTCGAGGTGTCACCCTTCCACTATTTTGCATGGGCTTTCTCGTTCATTTCATACAAACTGTCACTTACCTCTACTTTCATGTGCAGAGTTGGTCTGCTTCCTTTTGCGACAACCACCGCGAATGCATCGTCAAGTCATGAAACTTGCATTTTAAAAACCCAAATGAGACTATGGTAATTCAAAGTTGGATAAAGAAATGAAATGAAACCCACAGCTGTCACCTGAAACAGATTAGACGTCATGCTCTGTACTATCGGCAGCCAATACATTAGAAAGGTCCTGGCGCGCGGGGGATTGATCTGGAGACTGCACGATTCCAGCTGGGCATAATTGGATGTGAAGAGAAGCAGCAAATACAAATGACTGTCAAGTTCCAACCAAAAAATGAGCATGAGGGAGTAAATGTGAAAACTCTTGAAGTCAAATTTATCATATCATGTATATCACGGTGCAAAAAAAAGGAAAGAGCCAAAGGTGCAACTTTTCTGATATCAACGGAAAAAGTGTTCGGCGTTGAAATAGAAGCTTCAACCTCGGGCTCAGAAACATCAGCTATCACCTATTATCAAATGAGGTTAATGTTCTGACATGACGAATATGCCGAGCAAAAAACATCTCAATGAACGTCAACGAATGGCAACTGCGATATTGCCGGCGTGAGAATTGCAAGGGTTAGGGTTATTACATTCATGAGGACCGAAGAAGCTGACTTGACATCTTCATTTTCCCACGAAAAACATCAACTTATCGTCCTTCACCGCACCTCACCAAAAACTGACACTCGAAAGTCAAACAACCCACTTCTACCCTGGGTCAATAACACACCTCACTCCTCGCCATTTTTTTGGGTTACCACTACAATGACGGCCCCTACCGCCGTTTCGGAGGACTCCGCCTCCCCCCGCGTCTTTGACATGGACCCCTCCCCAACCTCCGCTCCCGCTCCCGCTCCAGCTCCCTCACCCTCACCCGCTGCCGCCTCGGAGGACGCGGCCACCGACGCCGACGCTGAGCTCATCTACAACTACCACCGCCTGTCCCTGTCCACCCCACCACTCACCGCCGAAGCGCTCTCCGCCCACTCAGCCATCTTCACCCTCTGCAGCCTGGACACGCGCGTCGCCGTTCGCGCAGCAGAGCTCTTCCTCTCTCATCCAACCGCTACCATCACCACCGGTTCCCTTTCGTCACCACCGCCTCCTCTCCTCATCTTCTCCGGCGGCGTAGGCGCCCTGACCACGCACTTCACTTCCTCCGAAGCTTCCCTCTTCGCATCCATCGCCGCGAGACTCGGCGTGCCAGAGTCGCGCATCATCACGGAACCAGACTCGACCAACACGGGCGAGAACGTGCGCTTCACGTACGCCCTGCTCACGTCCCTCGTCCGAAATGGTAAACTGAAGGATATGCCAGACTCATTCGTCCTCGTGCAGAAGCCGTACATGGAGCGCCGCACGTACGCGACTTTCGTGAAGCAGTGGCCAGACGAAAACACAAAGTTCTGCGTCACGAGCCCCGAGCTCGCCTGGAGCGAGTACCCGGACGCGGACAGCCCGCGGGACCTGGTGATCAACATCATGGTGGGCGACCTGGTGCGCATCCGCGACTATCCGGCGCGGGGGTTCCAGATCGCCCAGGAGATCCCGGCTGAGGTGTGGGCGGCCGCTGAGAGGCTGATGGCAGCAGGGTATACGGCACATTTGCCATAATGCGGTGCGTAGAAATATCTTGTACTGTGCTTAGAGCGAAGCGTAGCGTGATAATATCAAACGAAACTTGACGAAAAATGGTGTCGGGGGTGGATGGGCTGGGCTGAAATGAATTCAGCCAGCTTTGTGGACATACTTGAAAGCCGGGATGGGAACTCAGGCTGGACAGTTTATGGTAATAAAGAGATAAAAGTCCACTACATAGTCATAAACCTATCATACATACACGTCATTCATCATAGACATCAATCATCATTTCACTCATATCCACCGACATCACAATCCATCCCGGGCCCTTCACAACGCCACATTTGTAGGCGTCAAGACGAGAACGACCCAGCCAACCTGACCATCGCCATCTTTAAGAGGCGTCCAATGACTGACCAGCTTCCGCATCCTCGGTCCAAAGAATACGTGGCTCAGAATCCCAGCCCCCCGATCCAACGTGTCGCTCAGTCTCGGTCGGCCCATCGACTCGCTTTCCAACGCCGATGTCGCGCCAGGTCCCCGAATCACGTTGCCCGTCCTCGGGTGCTTGGCCGGCGGCTGTCTGATCGAGTGCTCGGCGCTGGCCAAAAGGTCGGCACTGGTCGCCTCGCCTGCCGCCATCTTGTCCACCACGCTGGTGCGGAGCGTCTTGTTGACGTTGGGAGAGTTGATGTAGTCTGCCAGCACTGTGAAGATATCATGACCGAGAACCGCGTCACTCTCCCCGTCCTTCAGACCAAGAAGCTCGAGCGCAAACGAAGAACAAAACGAGACGGACATGCGTCCCGCCACATTGTTCCTCTTGTCCCCTCCGTGGCAATGTTGGCTCAGGGTCGGCTCATATCGCATTACGAAGAAGCGAGCGTATGGCGTATTAAACTCGTCCGTGGGTCGTCGCTCGAGCTGGGGGCTCCGCGTCGTGTAAGCCCGTCTCTTAACAGTAGGCAGGTCCTCTGGTGCAGACGATGACGTTGTCGTCGACGGCGTGCTTGGTCGCGACTGTGCTTTGTTCCTTCCGCCCGACTTCTTAGAGAATCGTCTGAAGAACCGGAGGCGATGGGACCGCGGTCTGGGGCTGCGCATGCCTGGGACCGCCATGTCTGGCGGGGTCCGATCTTGGATCACAGGGCCCCTCCAAATGGACCGATCCTGGGCGTTGATCGTGCTGCTTGAGCCAGCCTCCTCTCCTGGAAGGGTGAAGTTTAGAATGCGCAGGATGTCCTTGTAATCCGCGCCCATGTTTTCCGACACGTTAATCTGCGCTCCAAGATGGTAGCGCACGATGCCGTGCTCCAGCAACGGGCATATGAACAGGAGATTCCAGAAGGCAGAACCGTCCTTTCGGTAGTTGAGAATGAGCTCGGTGGTCTCGCGCCCCATGCGGACTGCCTCCCTGATGTGCTGGGTTGCGTCGCTGTCCGTCGAGATGCCTTGGAGGATCCTGCAGTTCTTCTGCAACATTTCATGTCTTTGGTATCCTGACACTTTCAAGAGACTATCCGAAACGTAAATCATGGGGTTGTCGGGCTCGAGAGGGTCCGTCAGACAAAAGGCGTGACCAAGGCCAGGGTATGCCGACTTAAATCCGCCCGTGAGTGTGCGACTGACTGACAAGGAGCTCTTCATGCACTGTGAGAGTTGATATTTGACAAAGTCCGGGTACAATGTCTTGGCAAGTCGCTCCTCGACTGATATTTTTGCGCCTTGGTAGAGCGTCTCCAATGGCGGCAGCACCGACCTTGCACAGTTTTTCGTATTTGCCTTGAGACCAGTCGATAGATCGGCTGGCAGGTTTATCGGGGACGTTGCTGCAACGCCGGTAAAATTGGTGGTGATGTGACTGATCAAGGTGGTCATGCTGCCAAACACACGGTTGTATTCCTCGACCTGGCCGTCTCGCGCATTAGTAGATGGCAACGTGGAGCAAAGAAGATGATGAACCAGAGTCAAACCTTTAGTAGAAACTCGACATCGGCGGCACACGGCCTGCTCTGCGCAAACTGACTGAGCCTTTGGCCCGTCGTCGGATTGCAAAACGCCAACTTGATCACCTCCTGGTCGAAAAAGTTGGGAACGGACCTGTTGAGAGGCGGAGGCTCCCGTAAGTGTGAGCTGTTCCTGCTGCCAACTGAGATCGAGTCAACATTGCCAGTCCCCTCAAAACTCAACGGTCGTCTCTCAGGACGAGTGACGGAGCGTGTGGATCCATCCGAGTTGTAGTCTGTGTACTGCCGAAAGGCCGACTGGTTTGTATGCAACGAAAATCCAGAATCACTCCGCAGTCGAAGGTGCACATTCTTGGGCTGTGGCTTCGGTGTTCCGGAAACTGGAGGTGGCGACAGCGCAGTGGTGTTCAAGTCACTGGATCTAGGGTCAAATCTGAAAGGCAAGACGAGAACCGGATTTGACTGGACGCTACCGCGTCTGCTCCAGTCATCACCAAGGCTGGAGAAAGAGTCTACTGTGTCCCTCTTGATCGAAAGCATCATGGCAAGAAAGAAGCAGAACTGGAAAAGAAGGATAAACTGTAACAGGTAGTATATCGGTTGAAGGAGATATAAGAGTGGAAATAATGCAGAGTTACTAAATTTAAACGCAAAGGGAGCAAAGGGTTCAAATGCCCACCCAGTTGATCTTGGAGGCATTAAGAAGTAAAGTCACTCGCGTCCAAAAAGGGGCAAAGCGAAGTCTTAAGCTTGACTAAGTCGAACCCTCAGGCAGCAATGACTCGTCCAGGGTCACCATTTACTTAGCTAGCTATGTCAATGAACTTTGCAGAGAACCCAAGATAGCAAAGTGGAGAAGATGCGACGGAACGACACTCGCGTATGGGGAAAGATGACGGGCTTTGGGGGGCTTTCTGTTTGGCAACAACTGCCATGTGATTCGGACCCGAACGGGTCGGAATGGGATGGCAGCCAGCAGTTTGGTGCGTCAACAGTTCGACTGCAAACGGCACAAACCTTACGTGGGCGGGAGCAGTGAACTCGGGTCTGTCTGAACCCCGGCACGAATGTCGCGGCCTCGATCACCTTGTTAGGCGTTCATGTCAGCGATGCACCTTGATGCTATCTTGTTAGGTGCTATCATTATAGGTGGTGACAATGGGGAGCTCAAAACGGACTGGGGATGAGGTTCGAAAGCAAAACAGAAATTAGCGTGGCGTTCGCACTGAGCCCTAGATTACTGCACAACAAGGTATCCATCTAGGTCATATCTTCTTTGGGTATCACCGTCCGCAAACACGAGGAGGCATCACGGGCTTCGTGTCGCCCAAACAGACGATGAGTTATGTGGACTACCCAGCCAGGTTCGGCAAGGCGGCTTTGGCTCTGTGCCAGCAGTATCGAGTCTAGATACGCGTAGGAACGGCTACGGCATCGTGGTGCAGCGTTTGTGGGTAGCTTTTTAGTATGGCGAGACTCAGGGGGTTGTATGACGGCCCCTTGCCGTGCTTTCTGTACGCCAGCAAAAAATAGTCCGATGCCATCATGAATAGATGTCAGGGTGGTGTGGAGTGGCGACGGTGGTGTCTGGTTCTCATGACCGTGTTCCCAGCATGTGTGGTAGGTATTTGACGGAAACGCGATAGTGGTCGGTCGCTCAAATTGCACAAAAGCGGCGAGTGTGCCTGTTGGTGCCTGGGCAAAGGTCAATATGAATTAGGTTCTGCGGTGGCAGGTTGGGCAACAGGACGAACAGACCACGAGTTGGGTCGGCGTGAATGTCTCGACGCGACCCGACTGCCACGAGGTGCACGACCAAATGCGTTTGCTTGGCTGGAGGAAATCACTGGAAGTGGGAAGAGCAATGGTTGGTTATGTCTGTGGACACGGCGTCAGGGGTGATACGAGAACGAGCGGTTGAGGTTGTGAACGGATGACCAGGCCAGGAACAATCCTGGAAAGCACGGTTTGTGTCACGGTGGAAACTTGAATGTGCCTTCCGTGAATAAATGGTTGGGGTTGGGAGGAGATCAGCAATCTTCAACGATGCAAAGATCGTCGCTTCCTCCCGGTCGGCTGCAGCATTACAGGGGTTAAAGAGTGGCTGGGCGCCGCTGGGTGTTCCTGCCTCAACACCGCAAACGTGCTGAAAGTGCACCCCGATTGCGTGCATGGCGCTAACAATATAGCGCTGCCGTACCGATCTTCACAGGGGCGGAGTTCAGATAATCTCCAGCGCCTTGAAGAAGGCACCCCACCTGCCACCAGACCTACTTTGGCAACGGCCGGTCAATGCTTTCCAGGTTCTCGGAAGAGAAGTTCAGTCGGAAATTTGGTACAGTGCATACGAGAGAGTTGTAATATCCACCCCTCAACTGCCTTGGTGAACTCAACAATTGAAGTCCAGTCAATCCTCAATCAGCAGCGCGCCAGGCTGTAATCAACAAACCGCGCCATGTTCAACGGAGATCAAAAGCACTGCAGCAGCATGGCTGGTTCACAAGCAACACCTATCCTCGATGCAGTAGAGCGACACCGCAGCTCGTGGCCCACTCTCTTGCTGCGACTATTGACGGACGCGTAGCAGAGAGGACACTTGAAGTCGGAAGAAGTTCAAAAATGGGAGAGAAAGGAATCCGAGGGAGGTGGGCTTATATGATCTGGTTTTTCCGTTTTTGTCACCTCCTCGTGCTGACTTGGGATGAGTTTGTTCCTTCCCACGATGGCGCTCATTGATTGCTGCTGCTGCGGCTGTGCACCGCTATATCTCGCAAGGTCTTGACGGGCAACAACGACTGATCCCAATCGGCTGGTGGGGCAGCCCGCGAGACACGCGGTGGCTACCACAACACTTGACCCTTGATGGCACAGAATCACAGCAAGCCTTTGGCACCGAGAAGCGGTTTGATCGTGGGGTAAACCATGATCGGCATCATATGAATTTACAACTCTATGCATGCACCTGCCACGCCTGGTTGTACATGTACATGTACCCGCTGCAGGGTGGGCGGCTGGTTATCTCTTATTTAGGGGCACCTTTCGTTTATATTGCCCCTGATTGCGGGTGAATTCCAGACTCCATCATGCCTTCCATTCTTAAATGGATTCGTATTACAAGCCGGGGGATGTTGGAGATCTGCTCTGCCCGCGACGACTTCTCAGCTTCATCCCCTCCACCGTAGTCGCCACGCGCTACACGGCGATGAAGATGGCTCCTCTCCTTTTGATCTGCTGTTGGCTTCGGCTTGCGAGTGAGGTGCTTGCCCAAGCCGCCTTCGACCCCCTTCTTTATGTCGACCCATTGATCGGTGCAAGCGATGGCGGCAACGTCTTCCCTGGGGCTTCTCTGCCGTATGGCATGGCCAAGGCCGTCGCCGACACAAACAGCAGCAGCAACCAAGGAGGTTTCACGCTTGATGGCTCTGTCGTGACGGGCTTCAGCTCAATGCACGACAGCGGAACCGGCGGCAGCCCAAGTTTGGGCAACTTCGCCCTGTTCCCCTACACAAACTGCCCTGGAGGCGACATTGATCAATGCGACTTCCCCAAGAAGACGCGTGCTAGATTTGGCTCATTTGTGAACAGCAGCGTGTCTGCAAAGCCGGGCACCTTTGGCATTACCCTGAACACTAGGATCCGAGCGGAGATGACCACCACACAACACGCCTCCATCTTTAAGTTTACTTTCCCCTCGGTTGGCTTGGATGGCCAGTCGGCCCAGCCACTCATTCTGCAGGATCTCACGGATTTGGCAGACTCCAGGCAGGACAATGGCACCGTTTCGGTGGACGCCGCAACGGGCCGCATCACGGGGAGCGCACGCTTCTTGCCCAGTTTTGGTGGCGGTAACTTTGTTCTCTATTTCTGCACAGACTTTTCTGGCGCAGACATCCTCGACAACGGCATATTTGTTAACAGCAGGGCCAGCTCGGGCATCAAAAACCTGACCATCTCGCGGTCGATCAACGGTTATCCGCTTCCGGGGGGAGCTTTCGTGAGGTTCAAATCAGCAGCCAACCCTATATTAGTGCGAACAGCGACCAGCTTCATCAGCATCGGGCAGGCTTGCGCCCATGGGGAGACAGAGATTCCTAAATTTGACTTTGCGGCCGTATCCAATGCCGCAACAGAAATATGGCAGAAAAAGATGAGCCCCATCAAGGTGTCAACCAAAGGAGTCAACGACTCCATGGTGATAAACTTCTACAGCGGAATTTACCGAACCATGATCAACCCCCAGAACTATACAGGGGAAAATCCTCTCTGGGCGAGTGACGAGCCTTACTTTGACTCATTCTACTGGTGCGAAATGTGTCCTAGGGCTTTTATTCGATTTGATATATCTAACACTTCTTAGCATCTGGGATCTTTTCCGATCCCAGCTCCCGTTTCTTACTATCGTCGACCCGATTACCGTGACGGAGATGGTCCGCTCGCTCATTGACACCTATCGGCACGTTGGATGGCTGCCTGATTGCCGAATGAGTCTCAACAAAGGCTACACGCAGGTGAGATTTGGTCGATGAGCATGGATCTAATTAGGATTTATCGTTGACACAGAAAGGGAGGTTCGAACGCTGATAATGTGCTTGCCGATGTCTATTTGAAGGGGATACGAGATGGGATTGATGTATGGGACAGTCTACATGAACATATGTTGCCGAGAGTGCTAATATCAATAGCAGTGGAATGACGGCTACGCGGCCGTCGTAAAAGATGCCGAAGTCGAGCCTTACGACTGGTGTTGCGAAGGACGCGGCGGCCTCGACTCCTGGAAGTCGCTCGGTTACATCCCCGTGCAGGATTTCGACTACAAAGGCTTCGGCACCATGACGCGGAGTGTCTCCCGAACGCTTGAGTACTCGTACAACGATTTTTGCATAGCTCAAATTGCAGGCGGTCTTGGCAAGACGGCGGACCAAGAGAAGTATCTCGACTCAAGCGGTAACTGGAAAAATTTGTACAAGGCTGATCAAAACTCGACATGGTGGAACGGTACCGACACGGGTTTCGTTGGCTTCTTTGAGCCCCGGTTTCTAAACAAGACTTGGGGTTTCCAGAACCCTCTTAATTGTAGCAACCTGGACAGCTTTAGCGTCTGTTCGCTCCAGAATAGCGGTAGAGAAACATTCGAAAGCAGCATATGGGAATACGGTTTGTACGTTCGTCCCTGATTCTTTACGGCCACCGAAAATGACTCGACGCCGACTAATCTGCCATCCCAGCTTTGTCCCGCACGACCAAGCAGCACTCATGACGCTCTATGGTGGCCCAGAGGCCTTCGTCAGGCGACTCAACTACCTCCACGACAAAAATATCACGTACATTGGCAACGAGCCGGCCTTTCTCACTGTTTTTCAGTACCACTACGCCGGCCGCCCGGCCCTCTCGGCGAAGCGTAGCCACTTCTACATCCCGTCGTTTTTCTCCCCGACGCCAAGCGGCCTGCCGGGAAACGACGACAGCGGCGCGATGGGCTCCTTCGTAGCATTTGCCATGATGGGACTGTTCCCCAACCCGGGTCAAGACGTGTATCTGATCACGCCCCCCTTTTTCGAGTCCGTCAACATCACGCACCCGTTGACGGGCAAGACCGCCATTATACGCAGCATCAACTTTGACTCGGCGTACCAAAATATCTACATCCAGAGCGCGACGCTTAACGGGGCCGCGTATACGCGCAACTGGATCGACCACAGCTTTTTCACTCAAGGAAAAGAGCTGGTACTAGCGCTTGGCCGCAACGAGAGCAGCTGGGGCACCCACGTTGAGGATCTACCGCCAAGCTTGGGGCAGTATGTCGGGTTTAACCGGACGTATTCTTCGAAGTGGATGGTAGGCGCTTCGGGCACCAGGAATTATAAGGGAGAATTTGGAATGTTGGGACATAAGTGAAGGATGTGAGAGCTTTTTACCACTTGTACAAGTATCTATTCTCCTCGATCTTAGGATTTCGAATCAACTAAGCACGGCGTTTGGCGACAAACGACCCAATGGGTTTCACCCTAACGCCTTATTCGGTCATGAATCTCCCTGCAGTCATTCAGCATTGAAAGAGAAAGTCTACATACGGCCAAGTTGAGGGATAGAGAGTATGCCGTAAAGCGTCCGAGTATGTATGTAGTGTGGACGGCGAATGTATCGATATAGCTAAACTAGAGCCGGACCGTAAAAGCAAGACGACAAAAGAAAAGAAAAGAAAAGAAAGAAAAACCCGTGGTATCATCTGTGGTTGCCGAAATAAACTCTATCCATCATGCTCGCCCCAAGGGATCCTATAACCAGATTTCGCCGAATGAGACCAATAAACTTCATCCCAAAGGAATAGCCAATGAATTCCATCCTAAAGGGAAAATAACTGATTAACTCCTTTCAGAAGGCTTTGCTGTCCGTCCAAGTCCATCAAGCATGCGCCGACACCCAAAAATAAAACACGGGGGCTACTGCAATTTATTTGGAGATGGCCAGGTTGCTAGAAACACGAACAGAAAGAGGTGGGGAAAACGCATAACAGAAGTGATCCGCGGGCGAAGGGTCAATGCGTACAAGAAAGGGACCGGCTTTGTATAAGTGAAGGGTTGATAAGGCCAACGGAGGTGCCGATGGCGCCAGGACGTTGAAGTCGTCACGCTTTGCTCCACATCCACCGCAAGTTGAGTCGTCCACGACATTGCCCACAGGGGCGATGGCAAGGAAGTGGGCGACATAAGTTACTCCTCAGACCAGTCCGAAGGGGCGTGCATGCAGCCGCATCCATCGCAAACAAGATCTTTGGGATCGTAATGGTCATCTTCCTCCGAGTACGGCGTTTTGTTCAATGGGATGCCCAAGATGCGGTCGAATTCCACCCACTTGCGCTCTTCCGAGTCACGGGATACGGGGACACGTTTCCAAATTGTCCGTCGGGACTTCCAGTCCGATTCAGGATGTCCCTCCTCTTCGGGAGCAGGAGGCATATCGGGAAGATCATGGTGACCAGGATGGTGGATGCGGGGGTCAACCGTATCCGAGTCGAAATCTGAATCTGAATCTGAATCTGAATCCAAATCCAAATCCGAGTCGTCATCCTTGGCCCGAGCAGCTTTCTTGGCGGCGACGACCTCCTTCGCGAGAACCTTCCAAGTCTGGACCGCACTTGGTTCCAAACGACAATCTCCCATATGGCGGACCTGAGTGCCAGCCTGCACGATGGCCGGCTTAGACTTGAGAAACAGTCCGTCGTCCTTCACCAATCCTCTCAGTTCAGAGCAAGCCCTGGAACCTGCATGACCGGCAGGAAGACCAGTGACCATAAGCTCGTTCAACGTAGATCCGAGATTGTGAACAGCCATCTCGTGAAGGTCGTAACCGGGAATGTGGAGAAAGTTGTCGGCGAAATTCACAAAATCAATCCTCAGTGACTCCAAGTTTGGCAGGAGGCGAGGAGGGGGGAGCTTCTTCAAGTTGTGGGATGGATCATACGGTGGGCGCAAGGCATCCAGAAAATCAACAGTTTGCGTCCAAGTGTAGCTGCGAAAGCCTCCACGAGCCATGCTTTGTTCCTTGGCACGGTGCTCCACCCTCAGTCTGTGCAACTTCTTGTGGTTCTTTTTGTTCGGGTAGGGGATGGTGTGATCTCGGACCTCGTCGTCATAAAATTTGGCGAGGATCCGAAAGTTGACGTGCTTGATGTGTTGGCGGTATTGCAGGGAGAGGTTGCAGAAGTTCCGGAGGGTGTGATGATTGGTGAAGGTGAAAGTGTTGTTCTCCCAGAAGAAACGTCGACCCTCGACGAGATATGCGCGGCATGTTGTCAGAAAGCCAATTGCGACCTGATTACCCCGGTTTCTCTCTTTAGCTGACATGGCCCCCGGGTCCGCTCGGGTGAGCGGGTCAATGATGGGGTGTCTGGACGTCAAGGCGAGTTCCAGAATCTGAAGTTGGATCTCGACAGGCAGAACCGGCAACTGGGGCGGAGGGGGCGGAGTGGACGAGCGAGTGTGACGAGTCTTCCTCCTCTTAGCAGCCGGACCACCGCTCTCCATCAACAGCTGCTTTCCCGAGCGGAATGTGAACTTGGAAGACCACGATATGCCATTCTTGCGGAGGAGTTTCTTGAGTTCCATGTTCTCGTCGAGAAGCTGGCGGTGCTGCACACGAAGAGGATCGTTGTACCAAGCCTTGGCGGCTTCCTGTTGATCGCGCCCCTCCATGGGGAATATGGTGTCCTTCACAAGTGTTAGCATGGCTTTCATATCACGCAGGGTGGATGGCGATGCCCCAGAGTAGCCACCATTTGTAGGGTTGGAGTTAAGCCCGTCGAGGCACGGCCGAAGTGACATGGGGTGTTTGGGCATATCGGGAACTACTTACGGGACGTGGCCAATTGGCCATTTTGTTCAGCGCAATAAATAACCAACGCGGAGGTTTTGGCGAAATAGCTAAGGTACCTATATAGGTAGGCCTCGTCGTTGAAGGGTGCTGCCACGCGCAATTTGATGCTCCTTTCCACTGTCGGGTTCCCTCGGCTGCCTCCTGGAAAGGAAGCTGAAAGACAGTGAGAAAAGCTGAGCGCAAGGCGGGGGGTTGGGATTTTATGTACAAAAGTCGACGACTGAGGGAAATAAATGCGGAAGTCGATTCGAAGGTGAATGGTATCACGCAGGATCCTCCAACCCGAGCAAACGGCAAGGCTGACCGGAAGTTGAGCGCAGCTTCACTTCAACGGAAATGTGGGGCAGACAGAGACTGAGACCCTTTTATTTTGGAGGAAGTTCGGAGGACCGTGTCCAAGAGCAATGAAGACGGTGCGAGCTGATGATGGCTGGGAGAAAACAGAAAGGGAGTTTTGTGCAGGCCACAGGCGATGCTGTCGACAAATCGGAAAAGAGAGAGCTCGGCGATCGACGAGGCCGAAATTGTTTGGGAAATTTTGACGATTTTGACATCAAGTGTTCGGCTTGGATTCTGGGCTTGGTTTGTGTGCTTGGCTGACGGATGGGGGCAAAGAAAAGGTGTAGTCGGCGCCCGCACCTTCTACAAGCAAATGTGATAAGACAATTCGTCTGCTTGTTAATGCACGCGACAGCCCGGGGCCCCAGCATCCACTGCATTCACTGCATTCCAAAGGCACGCCTGAATCAGGGGCTAGTAGGCTCCTCGCCATCTGACATGTCTGTTTGCTGAGTAGAAGGTACAATAGATGGCCCTAGGAGAGCCTTCTTTCTTTTCACCCCTGCTCAACTGCCCAACCAAGCAATGTGAAAACCTGAGAGCAAAGGCCATTGGGTAGAAGCTTGAAAGAGTAAAGGTTACATTCCTGGGTATGCGAATGTAACAGAGAAGCAATGAATGGGCCATTGGACATCATGGAGGCTGTTGTTCAACAAAACTTAAATGTTATACACAGTGTAGTCCTTATGAGAGGTGCTCACAGAGACCGACGACATGGGCCTAACGCTTCATGCAAGCCGGTTCTCCAGGTATCAATCGGGCCCCAGCGGACCCCTGACATCGATGATCCGCGGATCCGCAATACACTGTTTAGATTCGATCCATGTCAACGCCAAGGGGTACCACTAGCATTCCCGGGCGCCGCAAGACCAGTCATGGATTGATCCGCGCGCCCGCCTCTTGCGATCGAGTGTCAGTGTAGCCTGTGTTATGTGCTACGCATCGCGTAGGCGGCCGGATCGAACCTACCCCTCCGTCTGATCAGTGCCCCTCTAAGAAAAACACTGACGTCAGTGATCAGGAGCCGAGCAAACGCCCCTTTGTAGCTACCCCAAAGAGCCTATTAAGGGAGCCATCGCAGCTTCTATGATGAAATAGCAGATCCCGAGCTAGAGCGACTTACATCATGTTGCCTGGCAGGGGAATCGCAAGCATCCTCCTTAAATACCGAGCAGCTCCTTCTTGTCTTAAGAGAATCGGTCTGCAACATCACCATACATTTGCTCCCCAGACAATCCTAGCCATCCCGAGACCACCAACAATCAATAGATTTGCCGTACTACACACCCTCAAACCATTTACACCCTTCAAAATCAGCAGAATGGCTCAGACATTCTCCAACGCCTCCAATGCCGGCAAGAATGCCGACCCTTACAAGGCGGCCAACATGGAGACGGACGTAACAATTGCACAGAAGATCGAGGATCTCAGCGAGTTCATGTCAAACTGCAAGTTTTGCATCATGACCACACGCGATAGCAACAGTTCCGGTAACCTCGTATCCAGATGCATGGCGCTGGCTGCCAAGGTACGTGGTCATATACTTTACACATATCAAGTACCTAGTAATTATATCTGACGGTTGGCAGGAAACCGGCGGCATTGACCTCCTCTTTCACACCAACACCGAGTCTGGCAAGACAGACGACCTAAACACTGACCCCCACGTGAACATCTCCTTCCTCAATAGCTCGGGCGAGTGGGCATCGGTCAGCGGCAAGGCAGAAATCGTCACGGATCGTGCTCTTGTCAAGAAGTATTACAGCCCTACGCTCAAGGCCTGGGTCGGAGATTTGGGAGATGGAGTTCACAACGGAGGAGCTGACGATCCTCGGATCGGCATCATCCGTGTGCGCATGATCACGTCTCACTACTCTATTTCGTCCAAGAACATCCTCGGAAGAGCTGCCGAAGTGGCTCAAGGTACTGTCACCGGAAAGCCAGCGCATGTTAACAAGCTGCGTGAGATCAGCGAGGCAGAGGTCAACAACTGGAGGTCATCGCATTAGATGGCGACACTTCCTTACCGTCCATCAAAGAAAAGGGGCTTTAGGAGTCGGGAAATAAGTGTATACTAGGCCTCCACTTTCACAGCGTGGGACCACAAACAACTGGTCACGAAAAAAGGCAGCGTCTCATACCTGCAGCAATGCAAAGCGAGTTGACTTTTCTACTGCTTGCCTTCGTATTCTGCCTTCCATATCCTGTCCCAGTTCTCCTTGTTGACGGCAAATTCACGAGCAAAATCGTGCTCCAGCTCATGCGTTCGTCTGCCCAGCAAGACCATGCTGTGCAAGGGTGGGCCAAGGGCATCGTCTGAATCACAGAGTTCCTTGAGCGTGCCAGCAACGAACTTCTCCGTCAAGCCGCCAACTCGCGCCGCGCCGATAGCCAAGCTGTTCGGCCCGTAGACTCCTTCGCCTTTGTCTTCTTCGATCTCGAGCATCTGGCTTGCGCAAGTGCCCACAGTCATGTACCGTGGCGGCTCGTAGATCTTCCTCCCCCTGGCGAGGTTCTCCATGCTCTGTTCCTTGACTTTGATGTCCAGAAGAAGGAGGGTGTGCAGGCCAATGTTCCGGTTTTCTTTGATCCGGTCGTAGAAGCTAGCGGGCCTCCACGAGTCTGTGAAGAACACCATGCTGACCGTCTGCCCAAAGTTATACAGCTGGAGGCCGGTGGCGCCGATGCCCGACATGATGGACGCGTTGGGGACGGTTCGCACCGGAATGCCGAGCTCGCGAGCGCGGAGAACCAAGTCGGTGTGGGTGGTTGCGCCGAACGGGTCGCCGACAACCAAGAAGGCAACGTCGACATTGGCGGCGTCGCGCAGGATTTCGTCGCTGTTGGACTCGACCATCTCGCGGTCGGCAACTACAATGGAGCGTCCATAGTAGGTTTCCTACTGTGCATTAGCAGTTAGCTCGGGGGACTTGGGATGCGGAAGACAGAGACAAGAAAGGGGCGTCTGTACGAGAACGGACTGGTCCACAAGCAGGATGCTGGTGTACGCCTCGAGGTAAACCCGCGAAGCCTTCTTAACAACTTCGAGACCTTTGACAGTGATATCTGTCTCGTCTGATAGACCGAGCCCAACGAGGTAGAGCATCTTGAAGTTGTGAGCAAGAACTTGTTCGCGTACTTTCCTGACTGTTGTTCGTCCGATCGTCTGAATTGCTGGGGCGCCCTGAGGAAGAGGATTTCATTACCCCGCGACGATAAGGCGGTACCCCGCCGGGCAGCGAAATGTGTGTGGATTGCGCCAAGTTTCAAGTACCTGTCTAGTGCGCTACCCCGCCAAAGCTAGGAGCGCCATCAAAAAGTTCCCTGAGATGCTCACACGCCAACTTTGGACGGCAATCCGCAAAGTGGTCGCCTAAACTTCAAGACGACAACTAAACAAAAACGGCATCACGAACGTCCGTCGCTCAACCATACTCTATCCAGCAACTGCACAAGCTACAGCGAGATTCCCCTGATATAAGTCGATTCAATACAGCCAAAATGTCGAACAATAACGGCTCCGCCTATGGGAAGGCGGCGGGCGACACGGACTTTCGCAAGAAATACGATCTCGAAGAGTATGCCAACAAAGCCAAGATTCGCGAGGAGTCTGAGAAGGAAGAGCGCAAACTACGATGGGAGGCCAAGATGGCCGGCAAGAAATATTACAAGCCGATGGAGGGCAACGAGGAGCTCACAGTGGCGCGCAACGCGACGCAGGACTTCAGCAGGATGGTTGGCACGTCGACGCTGGTGCCGGCGGGCGCGGGCGTGGGCAAGCGCGGTCGTGGCGCCGGCTTCTATTGCGAAGCATGCGACCTCACCTTCAAAGACAACTTGCAATGGATCGAGCACACCAACAGCATGCAGCATCAGCGGGCTATTGGGCGAACGGGCGAGGTGCGCAAGGCGACGCCCGAGGATGTGCACAAGCGCATCGAGGCGCTTTGGGAGCAGCTCCAGGAGCGCAAGAGGGAGCAGCTGGTGTCGCTCCAGGAAAGGTTAGAGGTGCGCAAAGAGGAGGAAGACAAGGAAAGGGAGGAAAAGCGGAAGAAGCGTAAGGAGGCAGACGAGCGGAGGCGGCTGGAGAAGGAGGAGGCCGTCAAGATTAAGACGGAATACGGCGACGACGTCCGCATCGAGGGCGAGCACGACGAGGACGACATGATGACCGCTATGGGGTTTACTGGGTTTGGGATGACAACCAAGAAATAACATGGGGGGCATACAGGTATTTGGCTATTTTCTTCTCTGTATATTATTGTAACTTTTCAATGGGGCTCCGCGAAAATGATACCAGCCAGCATAGAATCAGGTAGAACAGCGTTGTCCGGGCATCATATGGACTTTATTTGATAATCAAGATGTACCTCGAGTACGTACATAGTAAACTTGGTTTCTCGTGTGGACGGTCATGTAAGTACGAGGCAAACCCCCTTCTTATTTGCTGCGCTCTAGATTCGAGGCCGATATGTCGTTCGTCAGTAACATGTATCCCTGGAACGAGAGGTATGCGGACTTGGTCTGCTTACCACGTTCCAGCGTATGAACAGCAAAATCGAGCAGATGCTGGCCCCACTTAACTTCTGTCGCGTCCGCATCCCCTACGTAATTGCAACAGCGTGGGAGCATGATTCCCACCCACAGTCGCGTGCGTTTGCGTGCATGCGTGCTACGCTTGGTGGGTGGGTGGCTTGGGACGCCCCGATCTCAAAAATGGGAATAAGCTCGAAACGTTCGGAACGAATGAATAAGACAATACCTGCTATCTTTCGTCCAAAGATTCCTTATTTAAAGTACCAGAGAAAATTGTCTTGATCACCTTTAACTGTCTGCATCATTTTCTCGGAATTAATCGACTTTGTCCTGCATCTTGCCCCGCCTTCCAGTCCAAAGAGCGGAGCTGAGACACCCCTATCTCCCCCGCGCCATTCGTGAACAAGTGAATGCGATCTCCAGCCAACACCATTCACAAGCCTCGAATACGTCTATAATACCGGGCGGACAAAAAAGAACCGCGAGGAAAATCCCCATACATCCCGAGCCACATCCCGAGCCAGACAAACTCGCAAACCGGAAATGACTTCCTCATCCAACAGCTCCTCCGCCGCCGCGGGGTTGCTCAAGCGACAGCTCAAGCAGATGCAAACAGACAAGGACATACCAGGGATATCGTGCGGACTCGTAAACGACAGCAACATCTTTGAGTGGGAGGTCATGCTCATGATCAGCGACGAGTGCAAATACTACGGCGGTACATCTATTCTTCCCTCCCATTGCCTTTCTTGTCTTCCAACACGCGCCTTATCATAATACTCTATGAACTCCCAAGAATAACCATAAAAAATCGTCCACATATATCCAGGAGGCAACTTCCGCGCGCACCTCTCGTTCCCGGCGACGTACCCGCTGATGCCACCGAAGCTCACGTTCCAGTCGCCGGTGCCGTTCCACCCCAACATCTACCCGAGCGGCGAGCTATGCATCAGCATCCTGCACCCGCCCGAGGAGGACAAGTACGGCTACGAGGCAGCGAGCGAGCGCTGGAGCCCCGTGCAGTCGCCCGAGTCGATCCTGCTCAGCGTCATCAGCCTGTTCGAGGACCCCAACGACGAGAGCCCCGCCAACGTCGAGGCTGCGCGCCTGCTCCGCGAGGACCGCGAGGGGAAAAACAAGGATTTCAAGAGGCGGTGTCGCAAGTGTGTGCGGGAGAGCCTTGGGGAGGACTGAAACTCGGGGAGTTGCTCCTGCCCGTCATGCCCGTCATATAAAGCAGGAAGAAAAGATACGTTGGGGGGCGTCTAGACTGTGAAAATATGGTGGCGGCAATTTGCTTCTTTTGTTTTGTTGTCATTGCGACATGGTTCACGGCGGTTGAGAGGGCAAACCGAATTGCTTACCCACCTACACGGCGCAAGGAGGTGCAGTTATGCGGGATGGTTGGGGATAGCAATATGCATGCAAAAAGCACTCCGGGCAATATCTTTGCCTGTCTCCATGTTGATATTATTGGGCCATACAAAAACAATGCTGCCTATGGAGAGAAAATCTGTCCAAAAAAAACATATAGAGGCAGTGGCAGCCTAGGGTATCGCAACCAGGTTCATAATCAACCCTACAGTAGACTCCCATTCCTCGTCCCACCGTTTGCCCCCCTCCTTGATGGCCCCCTTCCTCAGCGAGTACAGCGCTGTCCGGCCTTCCGGACTCAGGAGTTGGGTGAGAAGATTCGCTAACTCGGCGGCCGTCTCGAAGCCGCGCCCGTTCTCGCCCTCCTTCACCAGCTCGGCGAAGCTCGTATACGCGGAATAGGCAGCAACAGGAAGCCCCGCACCAAACATGTCCACAACTTTCATGGGCAGGTCGACGCCGGAGCTGCTCGTATGCAGGCAGACGCCTAGGTCGGCACAGGCGAGCAGCTTGGCGTAGTCTTGCAGATCCTCGAAGAACGCCGTCACGATCCTCACGTTGGGCAGGCGCCCCGCGTCGGATAGAGCCGAGATCCTTTGTATGTACATGGCTTTCTGGGGTCCTTTACCCGTGATGACCACCAGCACCGGGGGCCCCGCTGCGGCGGCGTACTGCGTCAGGGCATCTAGCAGGATAGAGAAGTCTTCGTCGGGGGTCCAGCTCGTGCTGCTGACGACGAGGCGCATGCTGCCGTCCATGATGCTGGGGACCAGGTCCTTCTCCGCCCTAGGAAGCACTCTGCTCAGGACCGCTTCCCGCTCCTGCTTCGACATAACCGGCTGGAAGATGGCGGCGGGCCGGTCGTGGACCGCTACGATGGGGCGGTCAATGCTGTATGGGGCGCGCTCCAGCTGCCTGGCCATCGCGTCCGACACGGTAAGGTTTAGGTGTCCCAGGTGGCCAAAGAAGCGCTCATAGAGCTTGGCGATGAAGACGAGAGGGTGGCCCGCCCCCTTGGTGGAGGCCAAGATCGACCATCCGTAGTTGTGCCAGTCAATTATAAGCTTAGTATTGCGGTAGTAGCAGATGATGACGGCGACGGCGAGGGTGGGGATGGAGGGCGGGTTCTGAACGAGGAGCCATTCCGCTGGTTGCAAGCCGTAGGCAAGCAGCTGTGTCAGGTGGTAGACTTGGAAGAGGACCTTCCATGGTGCGAACAGAATGAAGGGGAGAAACTGGGGTTTCTTTGGCGGTGGCGGGAGCGCCTTGATGGTGATATTGGCATTATTCCGTAGGTCGGCGTGGAGCTCGGTCTCTGTGGAGTTTGTTGTTAATACCTCAGCCCAGCCAGCATATGGAGAAGGGAGTAAGTAGTGATGGAAGGGTGGGTGTCTGTGTATGTGCGTCTGTCTTACCAAGGTACCCGATCAGTTTTACTTTCCCGCCGTTTTTGGCTATGCTCAGCGCATGGTATGTCATGCGCGGGCTGCGTCCAATGTCACCAAGAACAACAATGTGCACCTCCACATTCTCCCCTTCGGTCCCCTCGTACTCGGACGGCCCATAGACTTTGTAAAGGGCCCATATTGGCATGAGAAGAAGCAGCGCGGCGAGCGGGATGAAATTCAGCCAAGCCATCTTTTGCGGAAATATATGGCTGTTGCTGCTAGATCAGGAGAAGATGGCAGCAACGGACATTGACTAGCACCGAGGAAAGGACGCGGTCGCGGTGCCAGGAGTTCAGAACTTCCGGAGGACAGGTGTCAATTGGGGAACGCCTAGGCACGCATCAGCGCCAATCCTAAGGACCGCGCGAGGTTAGTAGGGGGCGAGCTTGAAGCAGCACGAGCTCCGCTCCCGATTGCAAGGTTGTTCAAAGCAGCAACTGCTCAAATTCGATCAGCCTTGTCTCCTGCAACTGAGGTGATGATGCAAGATGCATGCATGTGTCATCAGCCTTGCTTGGGCAAAGCACCATCGACACTGGCACCTGATTGAGGATGTTAGGGATCCCGCCGTCATCTGCCTCCGATATTAACGCTGATTATCTTACCGGGACACTGGGGCCTTAGTGCATGCACCACGACAGGGGCCGCAAGGGATTCTGGGGTTGCAGCCAATGACGGCGCTGTCCTAGAAGTTCTGTGGGCCATGACAGCCTTCCCACGAGACTAGCGCCCTCAGGGGGGTCGAAAAAGGCAGGCGGCGGCGGCGGCGGACATGGCAACGACCTCCCAAGCGAGGAAGGAGGGAGTGGCGGACGCGCAAGACTGGCCAAGTCGAGGAACAACAAATTTAGTCTGAATCAAAGAACGTCGACCGCGTTCAAGTTCCATCGCTCTTGTTGCTCCATACCGCTGCCAACCCAGACAATTGAAACACTCGATCACTCGCAGCCGGCCTGCTCCATCGAGGCACAGCTGCCGCTTCACTTGTTTGTTTTGCGTTAGTCCGCCGGCTACCCAGCAGCGCCGCCTTTTCATCCTTTGCACGTTTTTAAACACACCAGGCCATTCGTCCCACGATTTGCGGAGTCGACAGGCGCACTTTCAACTGCCCAGTGCTATACTTGTAAGTGCATTCTTCCCCCCCTTTGACGTCTTTGACTTCTAACACTTGTCCTGTTGTTTGAACCAGTTGCTGTATTGGCCCAGACACGTTTGCCCACTCCTGATCTCGGACGACATCTCGAGGGCTCCCGCGACCTCGACCCAACCCCGCTTCGTTCTGCCGACGACCTACTCCTATGAGCAAGACCAGATAACAATTGGGGCGTCGAGCCTCCTGCAGTGCGACTACAATAATCAATTGCTTCGGCCGACGACACAAAGCAAGATGGCGTCCTCGTACGCATTGCCGACCTCCGCCATCCCTCAATTCCACCACCACGCCTCAGATCATATCGCCCATTCCCACTCGCACTCCCACTCACCCTCATCGGGCTCCCTCAACCCATCTCTTAATCCGTCCAGACACCGCAGAGACTCTCGCGCGACTGGGCATGGGCACCAACGGCGTCAGACGCACGAGCACAACCAATCCCATCATCAGGCAAACTCGACGCTTCCGATGCAATCACATGTGCATCTCCCCCCTCCGCTGGCCCCCAGTGCGCATTGGAGAACAGAATCTACCCCCGGCGGGAAGCCCTTGGTAACCCCAACCGATGCTAGCTTTGACCTGGCGCACAAATACGAGCCGCCTGCTGCATCAGATTCGCACGACCACCATGATCACGACCACCATGACCACAGCCATGATCACGCCCATGACCATGCTCATAATGATAAGCACGATCACGCGCATGCGGCTGAGCGGTCAAAATTCACAGCTTTGGTGCTCCCATACACTTCAAGGTGGCCGCTGGTTCACACGATCATGACAGAAATGGACTCTCGTCGGATATTCTATTTCATGATGTGGGTTGCTTTCCTGTGTTAGCTACGTTGGATCGAAAGAATTATGATTGACTCTCGTGACCCTCGTAGGCTCAACCTATCATTTATGCTCGTCCAAGCATTCTATGGCTATGTGACCGACTCCCTCGGCTTGCTCAGCGACAGCATTCATATGTTTTTCGATTGCGTGGCGTTGGCCGTCGGGCTCTTTGCGGCGGTTGCCAGCAAGTGGCCTCCAAGCGAGAGATTCCCCTACGGGTTCGGCAAGATTGAGACTCTGAGCGGCTTTGGAAACGGCGTGTTCCTGATTCTCATCAGCGTCGAGATTATGTTCGAGGCGTTCGAGAGAATCATCGACGGTCGGGAGACGAAGAGGCTCGGGGAGCTGTTTGTGGTCAGCTCGCTTGGTTTGGCGGTGAACTTGGTGGGAATGGCGGCGTTTGGACACCACCACCATGGCCATGATCACGTGCATAGCCATGGACATTCCCACGGGGAGAAGAGCGTCTGTAACGGGCATGGCCATGGTGATTCACACGATCATAACCACCACGCGGAGAAGAAGCATGGGCATGATCATTCCCACGACAATGAGAACATGCACGGCATCTATCTACACGTCTTGGCTGATACGCTTGGGAGCGCCGCTGTCATCGTTTCGACAGGCCTAACTTATTTCTGGAGGTGGGCCGGGTGGGATCCCCTGGCATCATTTCTTATTGCAGTTCTGATTTTGCTGTCCTCGTTGCCGCTCGTCAAATCGTCTGCTCGTAGATTGCTGCTCACCATTCCGCCCGAGATCGAGTATAACCTGCGCGAGACGTTGTCGGGGATCACCGGGCTGCGTGGTGTAGCTGGCTATGCTGTGCCCAAGTTCTGGATAGACGACAGGAACTCAGGGGAAGCAAACAAGCTGCTGGGGGTCATGCATGTTATGGCTGTCAGAGGCGCAGATATGGACGACGTCCGCGACCGAGTGCACAAGTACCTGCTCGAACACGATATCGATATCACGTTACAGGTGGAGAGAGAGGGCGACACAAGCTGCTGGTGCGGAGTCGGACGAAGTCCTCTGTCGATTTCGCACAAGCCAACAAAAAGCATCGCTATCTTCTAGGGGGAGGTTGAGGACGACTTGGTTTGAGAAATTGGGACTCTTTTGGCTGTACGCTCTCTTGGGACGTTGGCTGTCTGGTTGGCATATGGCGGCTTCGTTGGTTTTTGAGAAGCATCGAAATAGCACAACTGTCGACCCCAGTAGCAGAGAGCCACGGGGACAGAGGAAACAAAGGAATAGAGCTTGGAGAAATGAGTTTTGGCTTGGTTTTGATCGATTGCATACGATTTTTTAAGAGTCAGGCGGGGTTACTTTTTACTGTTTAGATGTATATATCCATGCTCTCTTTAGGTTGGTAATGCGCCAAGCTTCGCAAGGCAAATGCAGAGATACCCTCATCATCCATTCTATCTAATTAACATGTCGCTTCATCATTCTGTGTACGTGTGTGTGTGTGTGTGTGTTTAAGTCGTCGGCATCACAAAGTGTTGTGTCGTGCGGACGGTGCTGTGACTTTTGTCTTCAGCACGTACCCTACCAAAATAGGGGCAGGCAAATGCCGTGTTTCCCTTGGTCCTAAAACCGCATTCACATGCAAAATGAGCGACAAAGGCTTGGCAGAGAGCTTGCCCGCCCCAAGCTGCATGCAAGGCATGTTGGCTGGCTCTCAGCACCTGCGATTGGCCCGAAACATGGCCTGGTCGCTCACAGGCGACCATCCATCTGTCCGATGCGGCTTGCAGCGGCGAGGGAATTTCAGCTGTGATGAAACCAAAGGGTCCTTTTTTGTCTTTTTTTTCCTCCTTCACAGGAGCTCACTCAGGTGTTGCGACGGAGGGTCTACCCCTCCATGATGCCGAGGGACCTCCAGTTCCCCGTTGTCCAAAGCCCCACGTTCCACTGAACTCGGAAAGCATCCACTTGCCCCCAAGGTCCCTCACCACCATCGCACGGAAGCGTTCTAGCGAACGGCCCAGCCCAGGGGTCCTGGGGGGAGCGTGCATTTTGCCAAAGTCAATTGGCGATGGCGCAGAAGCCGGACGACCGAGAACTTGAGCTTAACCGAGGGCGCGGGACGATCTGTACATTTATGGCTAGAGTCCTTTGTATCTGGACTAGGGACAGGCTCAAAAGTATTTTGATGGTTGGAAATTCCTGCGAGCAGCAGCATCAAAGGCTTCGGACATTTTGTTTCTTACATCTCCACGAACTCCATGTTTGTGGAACCCTTGTGATCAATACCGCTGGAATCCGGGGGGGGGCTTAGTTCCTGAACCGATAAAAGGCGGGGCTCAATATTGCCGAGGTTCTGGACTTGTGACGTCCGTGGCTTGGCTGTACACAAATTGGCAGCAGAAGCAGCCCGCGAGCTTTCCTCCTCCTTCACGAAACAAATCCCTCCAGACCACGTCACCCATCCCCAAACTGCGAGTTCTAGACACCCGAGACCCAATTGCGCGTCTGCTAAGCCCAGAAACACGAGACGAAGAATAAGACGCAGGCGACAGCAAAAGGGGGAGGGGATTTCTGGTCGAGAGGGCAGCAAGTAATACGAAGACAGACGGACCGAAACTCTAACATCGCCGAGTCGCCCGGAACTCCGATCTATCGAGTGTCGCAACACAGCCAGGCGCTGTATTTTTAACCCACGCCTCGAACTATTCCTCTCCTCGCCCCTTTCCTCTTCACAAACGCACGCGCGCGCCCACACATTCACAGCCGAAATGTCGACACAACCCTCCGAAACGGCCGGCGCCGCTGTCAACCGCAAGATCCAGTCGGCGCTCCCCAGCGCCGTGGCCGACAAGATCCCGCACATACCCGAGACGAAGGAGGAGCTGAAAGCCGAGATCAAGGCTGAGGCCAAGATCGCGGCGTCCACAGGGTTCACCCAGCTGCGGTCCCTCGCGGCGGGCGGTTTCGGTGGCGTGTGCGCCGTCATTGTCGGCCACCCCTTCGACCTCGTCAAGGTGCGCCTTCAGACGGCCGATAAGGGCGTCTACTCGAGCGCCATTGACGTGGTGCGCAAGGCCGTTGCCCGCGATGGTCTCCGGAGGGGCCTGTATGCCGGCGTGAGCGCCCCTCTTGTGGGCGTGACCCCCATGTGTAAGTCTTTTTGTCCCCAATGCGGGTGCTCGGCTTAATACCCTCTATGAACCTGAGTTACTGATTCTATGTCTGTGTGATAGTCGCCGTCTCTTTCTGGGGTTACGACGTCGGCAAGACGCTCGTGCGCAAGATCAGCACAGTCGCGCCCGACGGCAACCTCTCCATTGCCCAGATCTCGGCCGCCGGCTTCTTCTCGGCGATCCCCATGACCGCCATCACGGCGCCGTTCGAGCGCGTCAAGGTCATCCTGCAGGTGCAGGGCCAGAAGCAGCTCGCGCCGGGCGAGAAGCCCAAGTACAGCGGCGGCACCGACGTGGTGCGCCAGCTGTACAAGGAGGGCGGCGTGCGGTCCGTGTTCCGGGGCTCCGTGGCAACGCTGGCGCGCGACGGCCCCGGCTCAGCCGCGTACTTTGCCGCCTACGAGGTGATCAAGCGCAAGCTCACGCCCAAGGACCCCGTCACCGGCGAGCCCAGCGGCAAGCTCAGCCTCCTGGCCATCACCTGCGCGGGCGCCGCCGCCGGCGTGGCCATGTGGATCCCTGTCTTCCCCATCGACACCGTCAAGAGCAGGCTTCAAACCGCCGAGGGCAACGTGACCATCGGCGGCGTCATCCGCGGCCTCTACGCCAAGGGCGGCTACAAGGCCTTCTTCCCCGGGTTCGGCCCCGCGCTGGCCAGGGCTGTTCCCGCCAACGCGGCCACTTTCTTGGGCGTCGAGTTGGCGCACCAGGCTATGAACAAGGTGTTTAACTGAGCGTGGCTAGGGGGGGATGGGATTTGGCTCTCATTTATTTTCCATTTTCCTTTACTTTTCTTTATCTTTTTAAAATATCCAGCCCGCATTAGAATCTATTTACATATATTTCTAGTTCATGATATTTCAAGGGATACCTCTCGTGTTTTAGGTCTTGCGCAAGAAAAAAATATGGTGGATTTCTTATTTCCTTCTTGTATTGTCACTGCACAGAGTTGATGGAGTATTGGGTTAGTCGGGTGGCATCGATGGAAATCGGGGCATAATCTGCTTCTATATGGTTCATTGTTATTGATAGCATTACTATGCATCTTATGTTTTGCAGTCATGGGATTATTTGCCTTCTCTATGTATGTATGTGTCTGTCTGTAGATGTGATCTCGGCTGTGTCTTTTCTTGCAGATTGTATACTGCTTGATGCAGCTTATCTCGACTTGGATCTTGCTTTGGCGTTAGATGAGTAAGTCACTGGGATTTACATGTACGCTCTAATACTCTAATTCGGCTGAGAGTTTTATTTTGGCAGAAAGTTCGCTATGGTATCAATGGGTGCTCACTCCGCCCACCACCAACCACTTTCCCATTTTGACTGTCCTCAGACAACAATAACAGAAAACATATGGTCCTCTCTTCCGTCTTCGCTTTTCTCTGTGTGTAGAGACCCGCCTAGAAACGGGGGGAGGTATGAGAGCATCAGTCCTCCTTTACCCCTTCCACGAGATTGACATAACCATCCAGTTAAACAATATCGTAACACCTCCATATTCTTTTCCCTTTCCCACTATGGACTCCCCGCCATCAGTTCAAAAACTTGCCCCCACATCCACCGCACACCCCGTCCCTCATCTCACGCAATATCTCCTCCTTCATCTCGGGCATCTTCTCAGCCAGCTTCTCAGCATTGATGGTTCGCAGCCCGCACGCGCCGCAGCTGCGTGTGATGCCCGGGATCTGGATGGCCAGCCCGCTGGTAGCGCACGTGCCAAAGAAATGCCCCTTATCACATCCGCTCAACATCGTAGTCGTTGTGGCTCCCTTCCCTTTGGTGGATTTGCTAGCAGCAGTGAGGGGTCTCGACTTGGTCATCCTGGCGCCGCACAGATCGCACGTCTGCCGCTCGACGGCCGGCGCGAAGATGGCGCGGAGATCGCGGAGAGACTTTTGGAGATGGGAAGAGGGGGGGCTAATGTCATCGGTGGTGGTGCGGTTGCTAATGTTGATGCCAGGGACTTCGGGCCCGCCGCCATAGAGCCATTCGAAGAGTTGCGCTTCCGTGGTCAGAGGTTGGGATCCCGGGCGGGCGAGGAGGGGGCGAGTGTCGATGGGTTCGTCTTGCTGTTGACTTCCTGGTCGCAGCCGGTGCCGCCGCGGCTTGTAGGCGAAAAGAACCGATGACCGCACAGTGTGCCAGCCGCCGCGCTCAGGGTGTTGCGTGCTGTGGTTGCTAACGATCACGACACTGGAGCCACCGCCGGGCGAGGCGGAGAGACCGTGCAGCCGGAAGCGGTGCGGATGGATCTCGGGGATGTCCGGGACCGTCAGGGCGGCGGTGGCGTTATCACTGTCGGAGTCAGAGTCGTCCATGTCGTCCAGATCGGAGTCGTCATCGTTAATGGCGGACCCGTCATCGGAGTCGCTTTCTTCGCCGCCCCCGCCAAAGGCATGCTTGAACCGCATGTCGGCTGGAATGGAGATCTCGAGCTTCTCGGCGATGTCCCGTGCCCATTGCGGTCTATCGGCCGTAGTGGTGGAGGCGTTGGTAATGGCTCCGTCACCGTTAGCGTTGGAAACGTTCGTCTCGTACCAGTCGCTGTTGCTGGCAGTTGCAGACATGCGGATGAGTGTGTAGATGGGGGCGGTGGTTGAGTTTAGGGGGTCTGGAGGGTGGATGAAAAGATCTGGGAGTGGGAGTTAGCCTTGCCCTCCTGATAAAAGGAACGGATCCTTAGAATAAAAACATGCAGTTGGAGGAAACATACCAACAATGGGGTTCTCTGAAGGCTTATTATATAACTCGTCAAGATATGTTGTCCCACATTCATTGGTATGATGTGGGTTTCGGTCGTAAGTTGATGTTCCGGTGATATCAACCTCAAAGTTCTTCAGGTGAAAGCCAGTGACGATCAGCCCTCGACAAGATACGGCCTGCTCGCGTTTCGTGACCTACGGCTCGTCAGCTCACACGCTACAGTTTATTCAACAATAATAAAGTCCCAGCTTACAGCATCTTCGAATTCAACAAAGGCGTCTGTCGAAAGATGCAAGCACCTGCCTGCAGCATCCTGCTTGTCGATGGTAAGTTTCGGAAGCTCGCCTCTGATCCAAGGTTCTGGAATGGTAATCCTGCGGAATCCGACGTAGTTCCTGTCGACATACGAAAGAAGGCAGGTGCGTGAAGTCTTGGTCTGCACCCATGGGCTCCAGTTGAGGCCAAACGAGGTGCCACAGGGGACAAAGTCTGGATCGGCGATCTGCATGGATTTTCAGTACAGTATAGCTAGAAATCAACATGCATCACAAGATATAGACTTACATTTGGCTTTGGATGAGGCCCATCGGCCTTGAAGCGATCAATTTCACGCACTAGCCAGACGACGCTCTCGCGTGGCTCCGACATGATTGATCCGCTACCCTTTCCTTTCAGGTCATCCGAGGCAAAGACAGTCTGAATACTGATGATAGCCACCTCTTTCAAGTCGTTTATTGTGGCGAGCAGAGCTTGACCGGGCCCGATTCCGCGTGCCCAGGCAAGACCCTGGATGTTCTCACTGAGCTCGGTCTGTTGGCCAGGCACCACCAGGCGCTCGCCGACGCCCCAGAGGACGATCCAGGAACCAAGCTCGCGGCGCTGGAGCATGTTGTCGTTGGCGCTCAGAAAAATGTTAGCCGCCGTGCTACCATCTCCGTACATGGCGACCATTCCAGCGCCCGTCAGGACAGCCAGGATGGGCCGCCGGTTGATGCCGAGTCCGGACGGGGACCACACCACGCGCACAACATGATTCATGCTGCTTCCCACACCAGTTATAGGGCCGTAGCCAGCTCCAAACGGGCGGTTCGCTGCGCCTGACGTCCCTCCGCCTTCCTCGTCCTCCGAGTCGAACAGGTCCGAGTCCTCGTCGTCCACGGAGTACTTATCCTCGTCATCAACGTCATCAGCATCGTCTTCGTCATCACTTCCCAGCCCCGGCTGTCCAGCGGTTGTGTCGTAGGGGAATGGGAGTCCCGCGGCGCTGAAAAGCTCCTTGTTGACGCGTGGGTCTAGGGGCGGGAACGACACGGGCATGTGCTTGCTGCCTTCGGAATACTGAGCCCGCGTGTTGCGCCGGTAGTCTTCATAGGCGTTGTCCTCGTCTTCCTCGGAAGAGGCGTTGTCGGTGCCATTTTGATGCTGGCTGCTGCTCGGCTTTCTCGAGTCCTCCCTGCGCGAGGCGAGATCAGGAAACTCGGGCACAAAGACATGAACAGAGTCGTCGGCTGCCACGGCCAGTTCTCCGTCACATGAGAAGGCGATGGCGCGCTTGACTATCGGCCGCGAGTTGAGATTGATCTCGCGGAGGGGGAGAAACTGCACATTTATAAGATCAACCGCTGTGTGGTCTTGGGTTGGAAGGGGTTGAGACAAGAGATACGGTGGTGTCTTGATGAGATAAAATGGAGACCATGATGGTGGGAAAACGAGGAAGCGAGGTAGACAGCTATGCTTAAATTTACAGTCCCGCTCCTCGATCAACACGAGAGATGGACTGAATTCTAGAACAGCGCCCTAGTTGTGTCGTTGAGCTCCGTCGGCTTATGCTGCAGGTAGCCCTCCAAACCACCTGGCAGCGAATGAATGGTACTGGGAAAGGTACCAAAAAAGAACTGAAAAAGCCCACCTTCTGCTTCGGAATAGATTTGCTCATCTTGATCGTGCGCTAACGAGAAAGGATGGAATATGACATATTGTCACCGAGACATTGGCGGAAAAGTACTGCGTGTCGAGCGATGGGATGAGGTTGAAGTTTGAAGATATGATGCATTGCTCTTGCTCTCGCTACGCTGCGCTGGATTAAAAACATGTACAGTGTAACCCTAACCCTACAAGCCTTTTCGCCAGACCTACGAGCAATAGGGTTCCTGCCGCTTTCAACGACAGGACTCAAATAATATGTACAAATTGAATAAATAGCTGGATGAAGGTGTAACTCCGGCGATTTTGGTTTTGGGAAAGCTACCTTGGCGCTTCCAAATAGGAGCCCAGCCCCCACAGCAACGCGCAACCGGCAAGCGCAGATGCCCCGAAGATCTTTTTGGTCCACCAGTTGTCATCCGTCAGTGGCTTCGCAAATTGTATCCTCTTTTTCGCAGCAGGATTGCTCTTGGTAGTTTCTGTCTTGTTCTCTGCTGCGGCTGCCTCCTCCTCCTCGTCTGTCCGCTGCCGAAGCGCTGCGATGGATCGACTGAGCGACAGAAGGTCCTCTTCGAGCGTGGTGTTTTTAGAGCCATCGACCTCGACGTTCTGCACGTTGCCGAAGAAATCTGTGACAAGCCTGCTGCGTGCCGCATCCTCGCCGCCCGGGAACAAGTCGTAGCGCACTCCGGCGTCGGAGTGGATCTTGTCGTAGGTGTAGCTGTCGAAGAGATCGCCCACCGTCTTCTTGCTGCTGGGGTCGCGGACTTCTGTCTCAAGGAACTCCAGGTTGTAGTATGTGTAACGGTCAATGACGGCAACGCCGACGTCGTTGTCGGCGTGGTGTGAATAGGAGGACTGGTCCAGTTTCGAGGACCCGGTTGCGATGATGTTGGGGGAGTACAACTTGCTGTACATGGTGTTGGCTTGGCATGTGTCGATCATGAAAAGGATCTCGTGGTATCTGGGCGTGGTGTCAGCATAAGCTACTTGTCGCTCTCGGCAGGGCAGGCTTTGTGCCACCAACTGACCTCTTCTTTTCCCACATCTGTTCAAAAGCGTCTGCCAGATCAAAGGCGCCAATCTCCTCAGCATCCTGGAACTTGAGGAACTCGTTTCCGCCGTGACCCGTCATGTATACGAGGATGTTGCTCCGGTCGTCGGTCAGCAACCTCTTGCTCCGCGGCATCTCCTCGCCCACGCGGTCCGTGAGCAGGCGGATAAAGTTCTCAACGGTGACCTCGTAGCCACGGTAGTCGACCTCGATGTTGTCGCCGTAGAGATCGACGGCACGGTCGGCGTTGGAGTAGACGGTGCCGGGGAAGGCGTTGCGCGGGTTGCAGGCCATGTCGTCCGGGAGCATCAGGATGATCTGTGAGTCGGGGATGCCGAGGCGCTTGACGGTGCGGTAGATGGAGAGCACATTGGCCAGGTGGCGGTAGTTGAACCAGAAGCGCGAAGTGCAGACCAGGACCGCCCAATTGCTCGTGTGTTCGGCCTCGACGAGGACGGCCGGCGCGAGAAGCGCTGCCGCTAGGAGCGCGGGCAGCCGAAGGACGTTAAAAAGCTTCATTGTGGACAGCGGTTACTTTCAGGTGAAGCGATTCCGTGCCCTGGACAGGCTTGTGCGTCAGATCGATGTCGACCTGCCACCCTCTGTGTTCGTGTTCAACATCGGAGTTTGTCAGCACCGCGTTCAAGACAGTGGACACTGCTGCGATCGCCAACAATAGAACCAGCCGAATTGGAGACCAGGCCCCAGGGGTAATTTTTAGCACGGGAAGCGGATTACCTAACGCGGGCGCCTTCCCTCTGGTTTAGTATCGGGCCACGAAACACCCGTGGACAGGGGCCCCCTTCACAAAAGTCTAGGCTCTAAAATGTCTTCCAGCACAGTGCCCCTGGCCGTGCAACAGTGAGCACCCCGCGCTCGGCTACAGCGGGCAGTTTACGGTCGCGCGGACATGCCAACTCGTTGCGAGTTAGCAGCTGGAGGGGGCGGGTTGGTTCGCCCACAAAAGGGGTCACGGGCCCAATCAAAGTATCCATCGAGGACTTACAGCATTGCATGTGACGAGGTGACGGCATTCCTCCATTGCCCCCAGTGGCTCCGCCCCAGACACCCAAGCACTACGGGAACGTGCTATTCTGACGCAGCAACTGCATGAGCTTCCTCTAGCCTACTGCCCAAAGGCAGTTTTTTTTTTCAGCGTCACTAGGTCAGCGAGGTCTGTTCAGCAGGAGGCATGATCCATCCAGCCTCCCAGCATTCCTGCCGACCACTCGGGCTTGTAGTCCATACACCCCTGATGCTTAGGTCCTGAGCCCCAGAGCCCCCCATTACACGCCAAACGCGGGGTAAGTTCGTTCATATCTCGGGGCTTCATATTTTACAGGTAATATGAGAATGAAGATCAACAAAGATCATTCAGGTATGCCTCCATATAGATCAAAAATTCATACGTATGTACACATGCGTCAGTATGGTCCTCATCCGGCCCCTTATGGTCATTCGCTGTGCCTCCTCGCGCCTGCCGAGCTGTTGGGTGCCTCCCTGTCTCAACGACGTCCGACCTTGCCGTGCACGTGGACCTGCTTTGTCTCGCCTGCCGCACAAAGGAAAGTAGGCCTGCGACAGACCAACAGTCCAGATGCGTTGCAAAAGTTGCAAGAAAGGACAGTCCAGCCCAGCGCTTTCACAAGACCGCGACTTGCCGCCAAACTCCCAAATGCGCGGTGCGACCCCCGGCGTGGTGTGAGAGCCAAACATGCCGGATGACTAGGGACCTTGCCAAGCAGCCAAGCTCGCCTTACACACTAGAACGCTAGGCTCGGGTGCTTGAAGTGCGGCCAGCCTCTTTCTCCTCCTTCGCCAAGCCTGGCCTGGCCATACAGCAGACCACCAAAAAGCTTAGACACAACAACGTTATAACTTATAAGACCCCACGGCTGCCTTTTCGTCCAAGTCCCGGTCAACACTCGCAAAACCGTACCTACGTCTTTAATCTCCAAAGGGTCATACCCCCCCTTCCCAGGGTATCCAATTATTCATAACTCAAAACACTGGACCCTAATCAATACTGGTCTCCACTTTCCCCACGATCACGGCGCATCTCCCCGCATCGCCCACGCACGCCTTGCAACCTACAGTGTGCGCGCGCATCCCCCGAGCCATTTTGTCAACTGTGAAATAAGACCACCAGAAAAACAATCCCATTCCGCCAGCAAACATAACCCAAGATCTGGTCGTTGAACCCCCCAGAGGACCGCAACGGATATGGGGCGCCCGCCGGCGTACCTCTTTGTTGTGAGGCAAGCATTTCCTGATGTTTCTTTTGCTTGCTCACCTTTATGGTTTGTTCTATCTGGATCTTGACTAACATCACCTCTTTGACTATAGGCACGGGTATCGCCTCGACGCCGCCGACAAGCAATGGCACCTCTCTTCCCCGACTCCCTACGACCCCCCATTGACGTATAGCGGCTGGCAACAAGCGAAGAGCTTGGGCGTCAGAATCGGGGCCATCATACGCGAACGGGTGCAAGAGGAGGAAAGAGAAGCTGCCGAAAGACAGAAGCTGGATCCCTCGCAGCGAAGGAAACGCAAGAGGTACAAGGTGGTCTTCCACAGCTCGCCCTTCCTGCGATGCATACAGACAGCAACCGCGATCAGCGCCGGTCTGGCCCAGGACTCTACGCCCTTTGGCCCAGCCGCCGACGATGCCAGCTCGCCCTCGCCACCTGCCGTCCAGAGCCCCCATACGCGGCCAACCGTCAACACAACAACAGATGTCACCACCACCCCTAGATCGCGCAAGCCGGTGCCCATCCGGAGATCCGTTTTGCGCCTCGACGCTTTTCTCGGAGAGTGGCTCTCGCCAGGCTATTTCGAGCTCATCACCCCACCGCCCGAGTCCGTCATGATGCTTGCTAGTGCCAAAGCGGATCTTCTTAGGCGCGAAGACTACACCAGCTATCCCAACTTTAGCGCCCATTTCCATTCCAACTCCCAAGGCCAGCTCTGGAGCCCGACTGGCCGCTCGAGCCCGCCAGTTAGTAGCCCCGACAGCCTCGACAACATGGGCGCCTTGGCCACTTCCCTCCCCCAGACGTCGACCACCCCCAGCCCCGTTTCCCAGCCTCGCCGTGTCTCGTCGCCACTGCCAACTGACACGCCAGGCTACGTGTCGCCAGTTCCGCACTACGCTGTGAACAGCAATAACACCATTCCCCCAGGCTACGTCACACACGCCCGTGATGCCTGTGTCGACATTGACTACCAATGGGACTCCATCCGGCCACCCTTGGACTGGGGAGACGGTGGCACCTTCCCCGAGGAGTGGACATCGATGCACAGGAGGTTCCGCAACGGAATACAACACCTGGTCGACTGGTACACAACAGCAGAGAACCCCACCGAGATGGTAACCAAGACGGTTTTTCGCAACCGCAAGGACTCGGACAGCTGTGCTGTGGAAGATGGAGCTGACGTTGAGACAGAAGCTGTCGTCATTCTAGTTTCTCACGGAGCCGGTTGCAATGCTTTGATCGGTGCAATCACGCATCAGCCCGTTCTCATGGATGTAGGCATGGCTTCACTTACCATGGCAGTCCGGAAGCCCGACGAGGGACAGTTTGCTGACGGGAGAGCGTCCCGAAGCGGGCCGGATCGGCCGGATTCCAGTTCGTCAGAAAGAGCAAACCATACAGTCCCTGTCCACCAGTACTACGACCTGAAGATATTCGCCAGTACCGATCACCTACGGTCGCCCACATTAACCCCGGCTACGTCCAGGTCTCCATCAATCGCAAACATCATGGGCGGTACTCGTGGCCGCCATGCCAACTCGTTCTCTTCCGCGCTGAGCAACTTTTCTTTCAATGACAGCTCTGGAAGCAGGACCTCTTCCGCCAATGCCGCATTGAGCAGTCTTCGTCGTGGCTCCAATAACTCTTCTACCTATTCGCGCCCAATTTTTGGCTCAAGCAATTCAGCTGGAGGTGGCATCACCGTTGGAAGCGGCGTGACCTCATTTTTGACCATCAAACCGCCTACCTACTCCCTTCGTAAGCCTTCGGTTGGCCTCTGGTCGCCCATCTCGGCCGACATGCATGATGATGACGATGATGACGATAATATGGTTTTGAACTTCAGCCACGAGACATCCTCGTCGCCTAATATGGCGGCAACAGTCTCGTCCCCGCTGGGGATAACTTCCAATGGTAAAGCCGTGCCTTCCGAAGGAGAGTTTCTGCCGTCCGCAGCAGTCACAAATGGCAACCACGGCTCTCCAGGAGGAGAACATGTTTCATCTCCAATCCGTATTTCGAAGTCGTCCTCGCCCAGAGTGTCGTCTCCTGAACTCGGTGGTGGGCTGGGTGGTCTTTGGGGCGGAGGTACCAGGCCGCCCGACGAAGCCGATAATCGGGATCTCAGCTCTACGAAACGAAGATGGACGACTAACGAGCGAGCATAAAAGTATGCCGGTGACGCGATGCAGGTCATCTATGCCATGGGGCATCTGCATTCAGTGAGAATCTGGCCCAAATTCGAAGACTTGGAGCTGGCAACCATGTGTCTTTGCTATTGAGTTTTGAAACTTGAATGAGAGCCAGTATATATCTTATGGGTTGGGAGCCGGCATTTGAAGGATTCTTTGTCGGCGTCATCAGGATTGGAGGAACTTGCATAGGAGGATAAATTGGAGTATACGTAATAAAACAACGATGGGCGAACACCATAGAGATTGAGAGGAAGGCATGAAGCCAGCGTTGCATTGAACATTCAACTCTGTTTACATTATTCATGACTTATATCAGGGCTAATTTTTTATGGCATGTTACAAAATAGTGGTTTATGGCTTAGCAATACACGCGAACCCAACACAATGTATAAACATTTATTTGTGTATCAACTCTATGAACTATTATGTCGCTCTATTCAGGGTTTCTTAACTGTTATTTATTCGCTTACAATCTCTGGCAATATCAATCCATCAAGAGCTTACAAAAGTTTAATTCCTCACAACTTACAAAGTATCAATGACCGACTTTTTGAATTACTGAATTAAATCGATAACGTAAATTTGATTTTGCATAAATTACCCACAGCCATCTTGTGTTCTTATTTCATACCATTGAGACAGAACTATGAATAGGTGGTTATTCAAACCCGATCTTCAATTCATAATATTCTCTAGCTGTCTTTGCGATGCAAATGAGGCCTGTGTATGCATTGTCCCAATTTCATTACATGGGGAGGCGTACCCTTGGTTCCCTTTTCCTCATGAAGAAAATGATGTTTTACAGCTACCGCAACACAAATGATTTAGCATTTGTCTAATTCGGTATCTCATGAAGTGACAGACATAATATGAACATCACCTCGTGAGAACGTATCAATTAATATCAACAGATATCCGAGCCGCGTCCTTCGGCCTTCACCTTATTTATTGGCCAGAAACAGAATCTCACCAGACCATGACTTTTCACACTTTTCATCACAACAAAAGAGCGAAGAGGAATCGTCCATCCAAGCATCCATTTAATCATATTCCATTGTAGGGCTAACGATTGGCCACAGCACCAGGATCATCATCCCATCTTCCTTCCATTCATCCTTCTTTTCTTCCATGCCCCGGATCTGTCTCTCCCCAGTTTGATCGACACGGGAAAATGTTCTGCGTTCTTGGCTCAAAGCTTCCAGAAGCTCTTTCACGCTTTCCACCATACCACTTGCCTTTTATCCGCCGCTGTTCTGCGACGGCGGGAGCTGCTCAGGCTGAATAAATCCTCTCAAGATTTGCAGTTCCCGGTGCTGCGGAATGGAGCAGAAAAATGAAAAGAGTCACATAAGGAAGAGAGGCGGGCATGATATGGTAAATGAGGTTAATGTGTAAAGATGTATATATTTCCTGGTCCTCGTCCCATGAACTCTTCGTCCTCCTTTCTTCATCTCCAATAAACCCCTTGACAGCAATAACAATAACAACAACAACAACAACAACAACAACAACAACAACAACAACAACAACAACAACAACAACAACAACAACAACAACAGCAGCAGCAGTCTGACATCTGTCAGTGTGTGAGAAACGAAAGACTCCAAAGAGACACAAAAAAGTGATCGTTGTTTTGTTCGGTGGTATCAAATATTTCCCATTCATCCCATTCAACCCCTCCCAAAAAGTCCAGGCCAAACAAAAGAAGAAAAGCGAAAGAAAGTCTAGCGTCTCGTCGTCTTGCAGCACACGCAAGCGCGTGTAGTCCAGCACTCATTAGGGTGATAAGGTATGATGCGACTCTCCATCCATCCATTCCTCCCAGAGTGGGCAAGTCATCGGAATCATCATGATTCATCGTCGTTCCCAGCGGGGCGTCCCCGATCATCGTTAAAATCCATCAAGGCATGGAGACTGGGGGGGGGGAAGCAGCACCTTCAAGAGCATGTGTAAGAATGATTATGGCTTCGCAGCCTGGGGTTGTTTAAGTTTTGTTTCTGTAAGCAAGCGAGTGAGTTTGCTCGGTCTGCCTACTTAGTCGGTGTCGAAGAAGCTCCCCGTCCGTTTCAGCATCTCCAGGTCTACCAGACGCATGATCCTGCCGTCCCAGCGCCTGATGTCTTCGTCCCAAAGCCACCACACACTGCCGATGACAGCAGCGATGACCATCTGAGCGATGGCGAGACCGATGCAGAGCGAGCGCAGACCATCCCACGACCAGACGTCGTTGGGCACGGCGATCACGAAGATGCCGGCGAACATGGCGCGCCAACAGCTCACGCCGGCGCCCATGTCCGTGGTGTTGCGGAGGGCGATGCCCATGTTCGAGGAGGTGAAGTTTGTGCTGGCACGGATGAGGGGGCGGACGGTTGCGTCCAGCACATATGTGCCGGCTGCCAGAAGGCCCAGCACGAAGCTGACAGCGGGAAAGTTGACGTGGTCGCCGAGGTACGATAGCGCGTAGACAGACGTGGTGCCGTCGTCATTCTCGGGCCGCGTCATGCAGGCGTCGATGTGCAGACCGAAGGTCAACACACCAATAAAGGCCAGCAGAGACCCTCCGGCGATGGCGGCCATGTGCAGACGCGGCGCAAACCGCGTGTGCCACCAGCTGATGAGAGCAAAGGCAGCCACAGTGGCGCTGCCGAGAAGCCATGGACCCGTCATCAACGTGCCGATGCTGCCAGTGGAATGAATGAAAGGCATGGGGTGGAAGATCAGCGAGAGAGAGGCACTGAGCGCCCAAAGAGAGCAGTATGGAAGGAACGAAATGACAAAAAGCAAGACGGTTGTGGGCGCGATGAAAGCGCGGGGAGCTTGAAGGAGCGTGGAAACGTCCGCGTCGCCGCTGTACGAGTACGGCTTCATCTTGACGACGTAGCTGTAGAAGGTCTCAAGCGAGAGGAACCGGCGAGGCGCGATCGGAAGGGATGTCTTGTATTTGCTGCTTGCAGCGGTGGCGGGAGTTTGAGCCATCGTGTACGCCCGGTCGAACACCGTCTCAGGCGCGCCGAGGGTGATGGCTGGCACCGCCACAACGAAGAAGACGCCGAGGATCATGAACTGCAGGCTGAAGCCAGTTGCGTTCTGGGAAGCCACGCCGCCAATCAATGGCGGTCCCCAAGTGGTGGCAACGACAATGATGGAGTAGATCGCAATCCGAAGGCCGCGTTCATGTTCCTGGAACTGGGTTAGCAGGATATCCACAAATCCAAAAGTTTGGTCTCAGCCTACAAAATAGGTATCCTGGATGGACCCCAGCACTAGGGCGTCGAAGGCGCCCCATCCAAGCCCCTGGAAAACTCTGGCTGCCATGCACTGGCCGTAGCTGGTCGCAGCATTCGTATTCCACACGGTACCGATGAACACCAGCAGCAATGATGCCAGGTAAAGAGGCCTCTTGCCGCATACTCTGGCAGCCATCAAGCTCACCAATGCTGTCACAGCTGAGAGAATCAGGGGCACACCAGTCAAGGCAGCGACCGCGGTGTAAGACACCGCATACCCTTCAGCGAGCTGGGCATTCACCGACACAAAGATGGTCTTCATCACGCCAGTCAAGGCGACCATCAAGAGAAGTGAGCCAAAATTAAGCTCCTTTTTCCACGTTGGCCAGTTCTGGGAGTGTGGTCAGCATATCGAATCAAGATGGGCTCGAAAAGTGAGTGTAGCTTACGAGAGGATCATCCGGATCATCGCTTGGTTGTGGAACCAGCTCAATGGTCTTGTACTTGCCCTGGCCATACTTGATAGGCCTCCTGCTCGAAGCAATTGAAGTCCACGAGAGTCGTTTTGTGGAAGCGTTCATTTTCGGGATGTTACTTGCCCTGGACCCCTGAGACGCTGCTGTCCCGGGTCTCGTTGGCGGGTTCATGGCCAGTGGCGCTTGCGGCCTAAGCGGTGCCGGCCTCAAAGGCGGTGGCCTTTTGGGTGCGTCTGACGCGCTGGTAGTCGGACGAGATGCGTCCATCTTGGATGCTGGCCGGGGCGGCGCCGGCAGCGGTCTATTTGGTGGCTCGGACGGACTCGATGCTGTGCTCGGCCGTGATGCTGTATTCGACGGCGGCGTGGGAAACTTTGGCAGGTCCTTGGCCGGCGGTGTTGGTGGAACAGCCCATTTACTCGTCGTATCTCCTGGTCGAGGAAACTCGACCCCCAACTCTTTCTCGAGGTCCAGGTCCAGCCCCATTGCGGATGATGTATCGGTTCGTCTTCTCGGCCGGATGGCGCGAAGGTGATATGAGTTGCTGTTCAACAGGAAAAGAACGTCGTCCGTCGTCGCTGTCCAGCAGGCGGTACGAAGGGGGATGTTGTTGGTTTGCGAGCCCGTAAGGAATGGACGAGATAGGAAGGGATGGAAGCACGAGCAAGGGAGCGGCGGAATAAGGACTAAAGAGAGCATGGGCACCACAGACAGGCACAGAGAGCGCAAGCGGGCATGGACCTCACATTCCTGGTGGTCATGACTGTTGGATGATCGGCTGCGATGCAGTCACACGTTCCTACACTACCGGTGCCGGACCCAGAGGCGTGTGCATGCTCTGCTGCCAGGGACCAAGAACAAGGGACGACGAAATCTTCTGGGAGTGGGGGGGGGGAAACCGGTGACGGCCCCCTTGTCCCATGGCGAGACTATGCCGGGTTGCTTCCGAGAGGGCCCTGGGTGTCACCGAGTCTTGTTCGCGTACATAACTCGAACAAGAAACCACGCCGCGCTGACCGCGTTCGCCGCTGCCAGGCTGTCAGCAGCGTTGAGTGCTGTTGAGAGTGCTGTGAATCGACCCATGTGTTTGCCGACGTCGAGGCATGAATCTCAGAGCAGCAGGCATGCCCTGACATCATGCAGGTCCAGCGGCCAGGGCTGCGAGGACAAGGAGGTGGGATGGGGCGGGAGTCGTGGTGCTGGAGCCGTGCCCTGGTTGCGATTGGGCTGAACCGGGAGAGGCAGGGATCTACAGGTTCAGTGGTGCCCAGTGGCCCGCTAACCCCTGAGGTGATCAGGCCCGCTTTGACCAGGCCAAGTCGGACGCTCGACCTCGGTTTTTGCAGTAGGCGAGCGCAGGGACCAACAAAAGAGCAGGAGGCTGAAACGGTGACTTGACGGGAGGGGTAGTTTCTGGGTGTCACCCGTCCAGAAGAAGCTCACTAGCGGGAGGCGATCATGATCGGGTCGAGAACGGGGTCTCTTTTGGCCGCTGTTCATGATCTGGTCCCATCACAGAGGACGAGAATAGCTCCGATGTGCAGACGAGGCTTGAAGCCAGAATGCAGCTAGAAGACGCATGTCTCTCCATTTCGCCCAAACCTATGCACGCCGGCCTCGAATTTGCTGGCAGGGCAGGGCTGAGATCGAGGTCCGCGACGTCAGGGGAGAAAAAAGAAGAAAGAAGAGGTTGTTGATTGAGACTGAGACCTGAGAAGTGGGGTTGAACGCGCTAGGCATGTCTTGGTCACGCTGTTGAAGAACAACGGCTTCTTCCGGCCCAAACGCGCCTGCCGTTTTTTCTTTTCTTTTTAAGAGTGTAAAGTGGTTGGTCGTGCGTCTTGGCAAGCTCAACCCGCCCCTCGACTTGCCTCACTGGGTCCAACTGATGAGTCCCGAGCCCGAACTGATGACAGCGCGAATCCTGTTCTCCTTGCCTCTGCATTGCTCCACAACGTGCCAGCCCGCCAACAGGCTGGAAACACAGTATCGGCGTTCAATATATCACCGGTTGTGGCTTCAATCCGCCGAACACGAGAAAGGCTGACCCGATGATCCCGCCGCAAGGGAGCCAACTCCTCCTTAGCCCAAGTGTAGCCATGTCACCGCCATCCGTCACTCAGCCCACGCGATAGTTGGGACGAAAAAACGGACAAAAGGGGAGACAAAAAGCAAAATGCTCCTTCCTGATGTATCACCGTCCGTCGCAGACCGCCAGAAGAGGCACTGCATTTGGAGTCCGGGCGCGTCGGATCTTGACAGGCACCCATGTTTGGCCGATTAGCTTCGGCATGGGTAACATGCGCTTGCCCTACGGGGGTAGGGAAGGTTTGGCACTGCTTTGAAGGTAATTGAGCGAGGTCCCAACTCTCAATGCGACTTGTCACCACAAACGACTTTCTCCTTTGCCCTTTTTTATTTATTTCACTAAGCGGTGATTCCGCGGCTTGCCCATAATGATCATCCCTTACAAGTGGTGGGTGGGTGAGCGGTGACACAAGACCGCCCTCCCTCTCATTGCCGGCCCAGGGAACCGGTCAACGGCGTGGGCGTCCCGGACGGCAGCTCACAGCCAAAAAGTTAATGGGAGGAGACGGGCCAGAACCAGGGCCCAGAGTCAGAGGCCCGGAGGCCAAAATAGCAGCGGCATACACACTCGGCGAGCCATGGTTTGGTTGTTTCCTCGGGGCCATCAAGGCATTGAAATGTTCTTGGCCCATCACCTCACCCGGTTTTTCTTTCCTCCCCAGAGCATAAACGCGATGACGCCTAGCCCCGTGGGTCTCACTGGGTGATCACGCACCGGTGTGCCCGGCAAAATACTTCGCCGTGCTGGTCCCATGCAGTTCTTCTCCCCGTCTTGGGAACATGTTCTACGAGCTGGATTGAGGCTATTTTCTTGATCGACCTCGCCCACGCACTCTATTCTTTGCCCCATTACACCAAGAACCAATCCATCTCTATTGTCCATCTGTTCCAGTCTAAAATGGCCCTTTCCAATCCAGGCAGACGAACGCATATACGTGTTCTGTCCTCTATGATCTGCAACTCGCATCATTCCTAGTGCGAGCCAATCCCATCATCTATCACGCTCTTGATTGCCCGTCCATCATGTTTCTCCCCTCAAGACGAGGGTGATCTCCTAAACAGAACACAAAAAACACCTCCACCAGCAACACAGCAAAGAGCTTCAGGCTAAAACCTTATCACATCTCTGTTTGCGCTGGTAGCGACGTGCTTGTGTCGACGTGTGTCTTGTCAGGCGCCGCCCACCAACTCCGAGATCAGCGACCACTGCGGCCTAAGCAAATGCTCATTGTTGCCGTCGTTGCTGTAGCCTTGGAGATCGGTCCAGTAGAACAGCTGCACCGGGTGCGACACGGGTCCTCGCGGCTCGAAGAAGAAACCTGATCCGGGGTTCAAAAGAGTGAGTCAAACATGCTTCCATTTGGGTTGTTCTGTTTGTGGGTTTTGCGAAGGGAGGGCACATCCGCAGGTCTGTCAAGCTCAAGAAGGAAGAAACAAGACGCTCGACGCTCGCATTTTGCCGGGCGAGAAAAATCCACCATCACAGTAACCTCCTTGAAGCGTGATGTGAGTTTTGGTAGATTGGGGTTTGTTTCGATCATTGAGCGGGAGTGCGGTGTTTGGACCACAATAGCGGCACCAGCAGCAGCGCTCGTACGGTCAAAAATAACCCATCAAAACCAGGCGGGTTAATTCACGCACCAGCCGATCACCGGTTTGGCGGGTAAAATCGAACAATACAAGACTGGGCTGGACGAATCTGCAGCAGCAGCAGCGGAAACCATCAAACAATGTTGCAACTCTCCCCGTTTCTTCAGTGGAGATCTCCTCTCGGAACGGGTGAGGTGGGTAATCATGTTTGTGTTTGCCTTTTCTGAGTGGGGGATGGATGGAGGGGATATCGGTTCAGATAGAAGCGATGACAATGGCTTTACCTGAAGTAGCAACTTCCTGGGCCTCGGACTTCTCCACCGTGAGCAGCAGTCGGCCGGTGCGCACCAGGAGCTCTTCGAACTCGAGCCGGTAGGCCACGGGCGGCTCGTCGTCGAAGCTAAACAGCACCGGCGGGAGGCTTTTGTTCACCTCCCTCTCCGTGACGCGGAACCGTAGCCCGACGTCGCGGCTTGCGTCAGCCCAGAGCACCGGCTTCTGCCAGTCTTCCGGGAGTGCCACCTGCGTAGCCAGCCAGCCGCGCCAGACGCGGATAACAGCGTCGCTGACGTTTACGTGGCTCAGGAACAGGCCCGGCTTGGGCCCGACCTTGACCAGGTTCGTAACGGTGCAGAGCTGCGAGAACAGCTCGTTCTCGTCAAGATAGATGTCGTGCGACGGCGGTCTGCTGTCCACGTCTGGTTGCGACTGGCTCAGGTACCGAGATCTCGCCCGCCGGTTTTCTTCCTGGACGACGGGTCGGAAGTGCGAGTATATGTCTCTCAGCCTGCCTATGGTCGGCTCGGGAAGATGGCCAGGCTCCGATCTTCCTGCCAAGCTCTCATCGTCATCGTCATCTTCAAGACTGTCGGTGGAGAGGTAGTCGCCGTAGAGATACGGGGTAGAAATCTTGGCGCTGGGGTGGTAGCACTCAAGGATGAGCCGGTAGTCAGGCAGGGCAGTCGCTTGCTTCATGCGGTGGCGGACAATGCGCACCGTCACCGAGTTGAAGTGCCGGCTCACAGCGACGAGGGGGAGCAACGCACGCGTCGGGAAAAGGGAGAGGATGGTGATGAGGATCTAAATAAAGTAGGGAGTCAGAGGCTGGCCATGTGGAAGAATCGAAGGAGACATGCCTCGTTGGGAATGGAGTCAATCGAAGCTGGAGACTCCATCTCGTCCAGGGGGGAAAAGGGTGCTCCAAAATTAGACAAAAATTGTATTGGCAGGTAACAAAGCAGAGACAGCAACAGAGAAGCTACGTGTCGAGAACCGTTGGCGTCACAAAGAGGCAGATGGCGCTGTACTTGACCCGACATCCATGGTATAAAAATGGCGACAAAACCAAAGAATATAAGCGTGCACGCGTGGTTGGTGTCAGGCAATGTCGGAAACAGGCTCCGAATCAAGGGTGCTTGCCGGTGGGTGGGCACTGGCGGTGTCAGGGTTGCTCGCTGGATCGAGATGGTTGCTGGTGTTCGGGACAGGCCGAGCAGACACCAATACTATGACAGCTGGCAACTCGACGACTATAATTTGATGGAGTCTTGGATCCGATGTGGCCGCGTCAGGGGGGGGAACGCTTCAAGAATAAATATGTGGCAGAGCTCCCGCGGGGCTGGTTGAAGCTGAGGCTCCTTTCTGCAACAGGTACCGGATCTGATGACCGTGGTTGTGATGGAGGGGGGGGGGGGAGCCAGGAGAGGATATGGTGGGGGCTGACGTCAGCGCACCACGGCCCCTCCACACACCACTTGGCACTGTTTGAGTGGCATTCTTGCTAGGAACACGCGCCAAGTCGCGCTCTCCAAAATTATATTGATCGATCGCAATCTACCAGCACGAATTCCTTTTCCGCACAGCAATTTGAAAATGCCAACGACAAAATTGCTTTCTTTCATCCATGCTCTATTGAAATCCCTTTGGTGCGCGTACTTGGGGTCGCCTGCGCAAGTATGTTTTGGCCACCTTCAAGTTCTGCCTCATCTGGAAGCCACAACATCCTCAGAGACACCAAGACACACGTTGGTCTGATGTCTAATTGGGTACTAAATTAGTATTATTACCATTAAGGATTTTCCATTATCCCAAATCAGTCGGTTCTTGTCTCTCGACTCCCCCTATTCCGACATGAAGATACTCTCGACTCCCATATTATACGAAGCAGATACCGTTGAAGGGGTCTCCGGTTGGGAAGTAGCAGCCCACACTGCCGTCCGAGGCGTGGCAGCACGCCTGGATGAAGTCGTTGATGGTGCAAGGGGCTCCCGGGGGGCCGCAGGTGGGCGCGGCCGAGGTGCTGGACGAGGTTGACGAGGATGTCGTCGAGGAGGAAGTGCTTGTTGTCGATGTTGGCGTCTGGTTTATCTCAGTCAGTCAATGGCACTTGTTGCTGTCTTGTTTAAAATAAGCAATCGCATACCGGCGTCACGGCACACTTGCACGCCGAGCTGATGCGGCTTGGGTTGGCCGCGCAAAAAGTCTGGAAGGGACCCAGGCTCGTCGTGGCCGTGTATGGGGGTTGCGTCGTGAAGGTCTGGCAGAAGCTGCTGGCGACGCTGGGCCTGCCCAGCAAGGCTCGGAGGCAGTTGTCGTGGGCGCAGCCGCCATTAGTTCGCCCCATGAGCTCACGCCTATTATGCAAGGCCTGCGGGGCGGCATCGGGGATGCTGATGGCACTGAACCCTCCGTTTTCGCTCTCCACGATGGTGACGGTTGCGAGGGTGCCGCTGCTGAGCATGGCAAAAACAAGAGCGAGAGTGGACGAGTGGAGCTTCATGCTGCCGGGGAGTTGAGATGTCTTTTTGTCTTTTTGTCTTTTTGTCTTTTTGTCCTTTTGTTTTTCCTTCGTCAGAATTTGCTGTTGGCGTGAAACTTGTTGTGCTCTCGCGTGATTCACGACAATGATATGTATGATTAAGAAGCTCGATTCAGATGAGAAGTTCAAGGTGGAAGTGATGGCGATGGTGTTGTTCGTTTATAATTCTTGAAACAAGAGGCGGCCGCAAATTTCTCTCTCTTTAGATGGCCTGGACTGGCCCGTCATATTGAAGCTGGCTGATCTGCGAGACCTCGTATTTGACAAGCATATCACCAGGACAGCCAGCACTTCCCCTGAGCGCCTCTCTCAATAGTTTGGAGGCGGTGCATTCCAGCCACTTGGTTCCTACACTATTGCCAAGAAATGCAATAGTCCAAATAATTGCAGATCTCATTGGCTTATGTGTGGCCTGGATCGACCTGGCTCGTGCAGGGGCCTGCATTCATGTCCCCAAAACGGGACTTCAGCTTCTTGAGGCTCGAGCCCTGTCAGCATGGGTTGGCTGGTGGCTTGCTGCCCAACGCTGGTGCTGACTTGATCTGCACTGTGTGCACTGCGTCGGGCATAAAGGCAAGCCTGTGAAACTTGACCGCCGATTCCACACATTGGGCCTCCTAATTATTAGACTCCTAGTCTTGAAGCTGATTTGAAGGACATGCGCGCTTTTCTTCTTGATCGACAGGTCAAGAATCGACATCGCCGCAGGGAATAGATGCATCCCTTTTGACACCAATTGTCATAAGACATGTTTAATACGGATGAAGCGCATAGTAAGACTCGATGGGTCCTTTTACGAACAAGGATAGTTCATCGCTCCGTTTCAGCCCTGATAGGTGGCTGAGCGATTGGGGGATGCCGACTGCAAGAAATAGAACGCATACCCAAAACAAGACACTTCAAATCCGGCTAAAAAGCCTCTTATGTATTACAACTGTTTGCTCTGTTGTGACTACATGTATGAAAGTGGGACCTAGTAAAAGTGTAGAATAGCCCGCTGTTGAGTCGAAAACTGTTCAACTACCATCAAAGTAAAATGACCCGCTAGTAAACCTACTTTCTAGGCCTTCTCCGCTTCCGATAACTCCTTGGCCGCTCCATCAGAACGGTGGAATGTCACATCTGACACCTCACGCTGGTTAGGCGAGGCCTTATGTTCGGTAGCCGGGGCGCTAGGTTCGACGGACAAATCACGGGCGCCGAGCTCGATCAAGGCCGAGACGGCTGGGGCCCCTGTGGGGAACCTGGATGCTAGGTACAAAGGGGTGACGGAGCGTGGAAAGCCGTTACCAATGTAACAATCGGTCCCGGCGTTCACATCGAGGTCTATCATGACGAGGTGCTTGACCAGCTCCGCTCTGCCGCAACCTGCGGCGACATGAAGTGCAGTGAAGCGCCCCCCCATATTCTCAAGTTGGTGCCCCTCCTGATCAGCAGTCGGGCGATTGAATCGTAGCCATGGCAGATGGCCTATGCAAGTCCGTCCAGATCCGATACAGCTCTCCGAGTCCGGCGAACGGGCAGTCCGCCGCGCATAGGAAGTGGCTCGGGGGTCTGCTCCAATGGGAGAGACGGAGCACCTCCATCATCTGGGGGTTGCAGATCTGAGCATAGTGTCTTTCCTCGTCAAGGAGAATACGAACCATGGCGTGGTTGCCGCGTGCGACCGCCACCGTGAGGAAGCCGCTGGGAGAAGGGGCCTGTCGAGGATAGATGGTCGAGGTATTTGCCGCCACGGACGTGAACCTTTTTGGCCACTTGCTTAACGCATACCGAACATTTTCGACATGTGCCATGGAGTCGTGTTCAACGCCCCAACACAACGCCAGATCGGGGCGAAGTTGGTACAGTCTAGTCTGGTAGATGAAGTACATACGCTTACAGGTACGAACCAAGGCACCGAGGTCTTATGTCCTTTGATACGAAAGCGCAACGCACCAGATTTCCAATGGGAATGCAAATTCGTCGCATAATACATCAATGATGACGTCCAGGACCTCGTTCGGGCACCGAAGAATCATGCGCCTGCCGGGCCTAGGCGTGTCGTTAAGTTGGTCGGACATTGCAGCGAGCTGGCGATAGTGAACCTTGGATGGCGATGAGTGGGATGCTGAATATTTATGGGTTGCTAAACGAAAGAGGTGAAGTAGTGCTGCGAGATGCTTGGATAAGATGTCAGTCGAAGCCGTTGCTGTTGTGGGTAGAAAGACAGCAAGTGAGCGACACGACGCCGGGTCTGGAAAAAAGTAGGAGACGTCAATTGACGACAGAAGCCATGGCTCGCCGACGCTGGTTTTCTTAGCATGGAAGCTGCTACGAGAGCTTGAGTTGTGGAAGGATTCCGTATATGCAATGACTTCCACGATCATGACTGCCGTAAATCACCAACGCAAGGCCGGCACAGAGCGCGACAAAATTCCCGCCTGTGTCAGCGAATGCATAGGTACCTTAGGTACACACCTCCCCTCCGTTCTTGCGAGATTTGGGAAGTCTCGACATTTGGTGGGTAAGAGGATACCGTCATCCTGGTGAACTATGGGAAACATCCTTGTGCGTGCTGGAGTTAGTCGCTGCTGGTTCCATATTCAAAACGTATTCATCACATTGGATCGGGACACGCAAACTAAGAGGAAAAAATAGGAACTACCTCTCAATCCATAAGACAGAATTGGTGGTCGCCAGGTAAAAAGAGTCCGCAAAAAAACAAAGGTAGAATTTGATCAGACCCGGGCTTGAACCGGAGACCTTCAGTGTGTTAGACTGACGTGATAACCAACTACACCATCCGACCATGATATTTGATGGATTCTTTGGCCCGTAGTGCAGCCCATTTAAACGCCAGGGAGACCCATTAGATGCGGAGCCTTTGACAAGGATAGCACCGAATGACTGACTCCCTGCCGACATACACAAAGTAACAGGACGAAGCCGCAGCTAAAGAGGAAAAGAGGGAAAGAGAAAGCATTGCTCGCCGGCGTTGCTTTTTGTACCGTTACGCAAGACAAAACACTGAAACCAAAAAAGTAAAGAAAAAAAGGATTAAAAAAAAGCTCAGGACATTACTAGGAGGAAACAAGACCACCAACCACAGCTCGAACAGCTGGACATGGACCCATCAATCAAGTAAGAAACCGACCTCCTCCATCACATAGCTGAAGCAATCTCAAGCGCAGCTAGCGCGACGGTGCTTGATGCGCAGCTCAGGGGGGCTCTTCTCAATGTCCCAGATGGCGTGCTGGCGGTACTCGTTGTTGCCATAGCACTCCCAGCTGATCTTCTCGAGGGCGCGGGCGCTGCCGTCCTGGGGCGGAACCCACTTGCGCTCGTCGTTGCGCAGCCACAGGCGCAGCATGTGCCGGCGGCGGGTATCGTCATCGGCGAAACTGCTCCGCGCGTGCAGCATGGCGAAGTTGTTGAAGACCTGGATGTCGCCCTTGCGAAGGACGATCTCGACAGCGAATTCCTTGGCTAGGAAGTACACCATGTCGAGCGCCTCGGCCTGGGCTTCGGTCATGGCCGGCACGGCAGGGTGGTGCGGCGAGAAGTGCGAGCCCGTGAGGGGGCGGCGGGAGAACTGGAACCCGGGGCCGTGGGACGAGAAGTTGTAGAGAAGGGGGCGGGTGTGGTATTCGCCTTGCCAGAACCTGGACGGACGGGGGATAAGGGGTTAGTAGGCGGCGGTGGAAGAGAAATGGGGACTTGAACTTGAAAGGTGAATCGAACAAGGGGGAGAGATAGAGATTTGGTAGGGAAGAACCAAGTGAAGAGACAGAGAGAAAGACTCACTCGTCAAATGGCCAGTCGTCACCTGCCAGCACATGGATAATGTCAGGCCTGGTCCTGGCAATCTCGTTGTAGATCTTGGCCGACGAGGCCAGGAAGCTCTCGCCACCGTACGCGGCCACGTTTAGGGCATACAGAGACAGGACATCGCAGAGGTCGGTGTGGAAGGGCTGGGAAAAGAAGGTCAGCTATCTTTGTCACGACACTGGAGAATTGTGACCTGGAAAACGGGGACTGACCTGGGCACGAGCAACATAGGGAGAGTTGGGCATGCTTCCATGCTTCTTGATGTCCTCAACGACAGCCTGGATATGAACTGCCACAAATTTAGCCTCCCTGGCAGAAGATTGTGTTTTCTGAAAGGCAAACCTACGGATCATGCGTCCATCAAAGTCCTGCATGCCACGCGTCTCGGCAATGTAGCTTGTGACTCCCAGGTAGAGGAGGATATTATCGAAGTTGGAGTATTTGTCCGGCTGGAGGCCGCGGAGGACGACGAAGCCCCGGCCATCGTGGACCGTCTTGGAGACGTCGGCGAGTCGGCTGCCCAGGTTTGGCAAAGGGAAGGTATCGGGGTTCACGTCGTCTGGGGTGAGGTTGCCGGGGAGTGCTACAAAATTCACACAAAGAATCAATTGCCATGTTCCCCCTGGATGGAATGTAAATGGTATACCGTGTCTCAACGGAAACTTACACTTAAAGTAGGCGAGGCCAGCTTCAATCTCGGCAATGTCATCGTCGTTGAACTTGACGATGTAGTCGTCCTCAGACTTGAAGTCGGAGCCGGACCAGGCTCGGTCGCCGTCAATCCGGAGCGGCCATCCCGTGGGGAGGGTGGTGGGTCGGTCTGGGCACAGCAAGGCGAGTCTCTCAACCCGGTCCTTGAACACCTTGTAGGAGGGAAACCATTCGATGTCAGGACGGACGACCTCTTGCTGCTCAGAGGGCTGCTTGACCAGCGTGGCGAGTCCACGGGCTGGGTTCGCAGTAATGGGGCAGGAAGCCATTGTTGATGTCAAGGGCTGAAATGTTCAACTTGGTTGTTGTAACTGATAAAAAGGGGCGATTGGTGGGACTGGTATTCAACCAGAGTGTTTGAGTAGGTAGGTGGTTGCAGGAAGTGAGGATGAAGAGCCTGAGGAATTTCTCGTTTTGTGTCTGGCTCTCAGGCGGCCTTAAATACTCGAAGAGCTGAGCATGGCCGGTGGTGATCTCGCCGTCCTCGGCACCGCAACTATGGCGGAATGCCGCAGAGCCGCAGAGCCTCAAAGCATCGGAGCCTCACAGCCTTACGGGGTAGGTCTTGGCAAGACATGTCTTGGAGAGGGGTTAAAAAGCAGTGCTCGAGGCTCTGGAACACGTCGGAAGAGCCGCATGGGCTGAGTCGAGCCGCACCGATAAGAACGGCTGTCTTGATTGGGGAAGGGAGCCGGGGAAAAGCGCACCGGGCTCATCTGGGGGCCCCATGCACGTACCATTGACCAATAAGTAGGTGTGAAGCTGTCACAAACGCCATCCGTCGTGATGGAACGCAGCGAGGTTCTTTTCGCTCGTTTGGTATCTTGTGGGTGGCGATTGCGTAACAACAGGCAAGAGAGTGCTTCCTGCCGTGGGGAAGAACCCAATCGGCACTGGACTTGTTACTAAAACAAACGAGAATAGGTCATGGTCTGGTGTGGGGAGTAGTGGCCGGGCCGGCCCTGGCTCGGCGGCGGGCTGGCGATGCTAGTCGACGATATGGGCTGATTCTTGTTGTAGTCTGAGGCTCTGCGAGGATCAAGAAACGGTGCCGGCATTCCTGAGCTGCATGACGACGTGGGAGGCCGTGATCCAGTCTACTGCCGGGCCCCACCAATGGCCGCGATTCCGATCCAGATACAAGGGTACCTTTGGCGGCTCAAGTGTTCGAAAAATGGCGGGCGGGGTAACTTGAGCCGCATGGATTTTGGCCCTGATCCTTTGGAGGACGGACACCACCAGTAATATATGAACTGATAACGGTGTCCACAAAAGACGCAAAGCATACCCAGTTCGTAATTAGAGGTGTGCTGCCCAGTCTGTTGTTTTCTCCTTTCTCTTTTCTCCAAGAATCTCCCTCACATCCCGTCCTGTTCTCCCTCCATCACAGCCCTAGCATCGTGCCTTCATCCGACGCCGCAGCCGTTCGTGCATGCGGCACTAACCCGAAGCCAAGACGACAAGGCTTTCGTATCTCAGCCAGTCCCGACAGTCTCTACTCATGAAGTGCCGTATATGCCATATTTTCTTATTTGTGTTGCTGAAGATTTGATGCGCTGTATAATTGAAGACTTACACCCGTCATCATCGTGAGCTTCCGCGTCCTTCCTTCCTGTACGACGCTGTAAGTGGTTAGGCCGTTTGGACCATCCAAGCTGAACCCACACGCTAAGGATGATGGCCACTGTTTTAGCCCAATCGGCTGGCTTTCAAAGACATGTTTGTCCTTTTTCCGTGGCAGACTTGTCATTGGTCCCAGGGCTCGGGAGTTTCCAATCCTCACCCAGCCACGCCCTGTTTTGACTCGGCCGAATCACGTCCCATCCCATTCCGAAAACTTGCATGATCATGATGTTGGAGTTACCAAGGCATCATATGACATCGTCACTCACTTGTTAGATTTCTTGGGATCTGGGTCCAGACCAACCTAGACACATCCCCCTCCCCGATATCAAGTCAGCGTTCTCGACCACCACAACACATACGACCATACCTAATGGGAAATTCAGGATCCCTCCGCTCTCCTATCGAAAAGCCATTGAGGGCTAGACTAGTATTTGTGTGGGTGACCACCAGCGAATCCCTGGTGTGTATGTTTTCATTTGTTCCCGATGCCGCTTTTTGTCATGTATGATGCGGGATGTGTCGTGCCATCCCGGCCGGCGGCTTCTAGCAAGCGAGCGGTCTTTGAAGAGTTTAACTTTTTTTCGCATCGTGTAGTAAGACGAACATGTTCCAGCCGTCGCTAGGATTATTAGCGCAGTCAACAATTCACTACCTTGCTCCGTATGTCGCATTGTGTGGTGGGCAGTGCCGCTGTGGATAAAGCTCAGGGGTTCGCAATGGGCGAGAGGAGCCCACGGCCAGCGGTGCATGTGAGGTGGCGATACGATTTGCTGTGTTCGCGAGATGGAAAAGCAAAGAAAGCCTATTTCCCGGCCGTACTGTCGCCAAACGGATACTACTAGCTGGTTTTCCTCTCATTACACTACCCTACTTGGTGACCGCTTGTCCTCGCTGTCACATTTTATGTCCGACGCTGCGGTTGCCTCTCAGAATTTAGAGTTTTTTCCACAAACTCTAAAGCCACTTGCGCACATGGCCTGAGAGACGGGGTATTTCAAGCCCCTCCAAAGTTGTCTTCCCCAGTTCATTTGATTCATCTTTTTGCTCGCATCTACTGGCTGCTGGCAATACGGTAAACATCACGTCTTGCTCGTGTAGCCAGTTTCAACCGTCACCGCATCATCGGCTTTCGCAACCCTTTCTTGGTAAGCTTTCCCCTGGATCCGAGTTGTGCTTTGTGCTTTGTGATGGGGCTCTCACCGGTCGGGGCGGGCCGTTGTTAGCCCCTCACCATCCAACACGTTCCGTCAATTCCAGCCCTAATCAAAGCTTGCCACTGATAGCACCAGAAACACGTTTGTCGCCAATATGAACTTTGCCCACCTCCCAGATATGGCCAGCGACGAAGACGGCCTGCCCTATGTGATGGATGGCATCCTCATCGGCCAGCCATCGTACGAGACGTTTCAGCAAGATGTCTACGACTTCCCGCCGCTCCCTAAGCAGCCTGCCAGCTCGACCTCCCGTCGGACGATGTGTCACTGGCCTCTTCTGAGCATCATGACTCGTCATCCGCCGTATCGGGCTTTGACGACGTCGGCATGTCATCAGAGCCTGAGGGTGGTGCCGATTATGAGACCCTGGCCACTTTAGTCTCATCCCGTCGGTCCTCCATGTCATCCATTTTTTATGACGATGAGGAGGAGCCGACCATCGCAGCGCGCGCCATACTCGAATTACTCGCCATGTCGCGCATCCCAGACGTGGACATGGCGGCCATCTCGGGGAGCAAGCAGCTGCCCAGCCGGCTCCTCTGCGACACCCTGCAACACCACATCTTCGAGTCTTCCAAGTTCGACGAGTGGGCGTAGACGGGCATAAGCGGCGAGCTTCTCGTCCGGGGCGGTCCCATGGCGGCCGAGGCGGCCGAAAAGGGCATCAGCATGGACGAAGTCAATCAGGCCCTGTCCCTGGCGACGGCGACCGTTGTGCGGGAACTGAAGAATCTTCGCAGCATGGCCCCTGTGATGTTTTTCTGCGGGGAGGATATTGCAGCTGATGATGATATCAGCGTCAGCGGCGTCGCTTCTTTGTGCCGCCTGTTCGTGAGCCTGGTTGAGTTTCTTCCACCTGGCAGGATCCTCGTCGTTGTCTTGGATGGCATGCACCATTATGAGACGGCGCCAACTTTACGGAATGAGTTTCTGCATGTGGTCAGGTTTTTGCTGGGCCTGACTAGGGACGAGGTAATGAGTGTGCCGGTTAAGGTGTATGGCGTGACTGCGGTGGAATTGCCAAGGATCGAGGATGCCTTTGACGCCTGGGAGGACCACAGTATTCGGATCACGGGGTTGGAGTCGAGCAGTGATGTTTGAGTGCGGGACATGGTTGTTATGAACCTTTGGATGGCGTAGCTTTCGGGTCATGGGGTTGGCACGTACTGTTAATTGATCGCGGCTCGTGCTGAGAATTTAACTTGATAATGAAATGAATAATGGCAAGTCTCACTCGGAATAGTCGCATGTTGTCCATGACACCCCTATTTGTTAGGGTTAGGGTTATGGCAACCTCACACCCGCGACATTTTTGCTGTGCCTGATAGAGGAAATCAACCCAAGACATTTTATCCTCCTTTTCTTCCCTCCTTTTCTTCCCTCACTTCCCCCAGAAAACCTCCCAAGAACTTGCCCCCGAAGGCTCTCAGCGTAGTAGTCACTATCGACAAAATCACCCTGCATCAGAGGCTCTACCCTGATGGAGGTCACATATTGCCGCGGGCGGAGCCGGAACCATATGATCGAAACAGATATTGATCTGATGGCAATAATCAGCGTCAGTAGTTTTTTTCTTTTTGTTTCATTCAACCTGGAAGCAAGGGGGTTAGTTCCACTTACAAAAGCACGAGTCTTGACCAGCCTTCCATTCCCTCTCAACCACCAGACCGGCCTCGCCACACATCTCCCTCACCAACTCTGGGCCATACTTGTGTGCATCGAACCAGTCCATGGTCTGACCGGCGGCGAGATGCAACCCGGCGGAGTCTCCATGTCGGGCCGCCGCCGCCGCCGCCGCCACCCCCGTGTACGTGAATATGAAGCGATGGCAAGCACCGCCGGAGAGCCCTCTCGGGATGTCCATGAGCGGCACAACTGCACCCCTGACGGCCCACTCCTCTGGGCGGAAGACGTTGGCTCCCAGGAGGCGGTTCGCGTGGGTGAAGCCGTTGCACCAGAACTGCGAGAAGAGATCATCGGAGGAGGAGAACGAGGAGGAGGAAGAAGAGGCTACCATGGTGCCCTCTTCGGTCTCGTCGGCGTCGAAGTGATATGCCGCCCAGAGCTTCTCCCGGTGGGCGGGGAGCTGGTCGTGACCGTCCATGCCGGCGAGGATGAAGTCATCAGGCTCCGTAAGGGTTCTGGCCCATGCCTCGAGGTGTGAGACGGCCCGGGCCCATGCGTCGTTGCAGAGTACTGAGCCCAGAGAGAGAAGGACTCTCTGTGGTGGTTCTGGTGTCACAGATGTACGGGCAGCTGCCACTGCACCGGCCATTGAGGAGGTTCCGTGCTTTGTGTAGTTTGCCAGTGGGTTGAGGATGTTGACGAGGGCGTCATGGCGAGTGAACCATGCCATCCCGTCAGAGAAGCTTCCCCAGAGGCCGATACAGCAGATGTGGCGGAGGGATTGGGTAAGAGGCTTAAGGTTGCGGGCAAGGGACTCCTCCGAGATGTCGAGCGCGACGTAGGTGGCGTCGATGCCGCGGGCGTCGATCTTGCGGAGGAGGTGTGCTACCTTTCGAGTGTCACTGGCGGGAGGACTTGAAGTTAGAGTCGGTGGGAGTGGAGGGATTAAGGAAGGAAGAGGAAGGGGTAGAGAAAAAGGGAGAGCCCAAAGGTGGCTGGTGTGGCTGAGTGCTGAAAGAAAAGAAATTGATGGAAGAGCATATGGCAGATGGAGTAAGCATGAAAGTAGACGGACCCTGCGCCAATGTCCAGCATCACAGCTCCCGGGTTGATGTACGAGGCAATGTCATCCCCATTGGAGTCGAGGAGCGAGATCTCGTCCCGGGTCTGGTAGTAGTCGGGATGGTAGATGATCTGGCTCCAGAGCTCATGGCCGGTGCTGTCGTAGAGCATCTCGTCGGGTAGGGTGATAGGGGTTCCGGTAGTTGTCGCTTTGGCAAGGACGTTGGTCAGGGCCTGATGGGTGGCATTTTCCAGCTTGCTGCCGCCAATGTCGAGGATTGTGCCAGACTTGAGCGGCGTGGCGGTAGGGATGTATTGGTCGATAGCCATGATGATAGTCTTTGCTGTTATGGCGGCGATTGTGGATGATTGTGGATGATTACTCGTAACAATATATTTTATAGTGCAAGGGATATATTTGCGATGTTTTGTTCAAATATTCGCAAAGTTGCGGGCGAATGAGCTCAATATATAGCAGTTCCCTGTTCAGTTTCTCCCCCCCCCCCCCCCCCCTTTTCTCCTCTGGTCTCCGGCAATTAGTCCCCTAGCTGCCCAACTTCCCAGCTTGCCACAATTTTGAGCCTCAACTCCGAGCACGGACAGACATTTCACATACTCCCCCACGGGGCGACCCAGAATCCAGACTGCACGAATCCTGTAGTCAGTTTCTGAGCCAATCGGTCCTAGATGATGACTGCATGGACTTGCCACACGTGTATGATGAGGGCGGGGAGTTCGTGGTATAAAATGATCATATATGACACTTCAAGTTCCTATGAGGCTCAAGGGGCTTCTTCGAGATTGGAGAGTCCTATTCACACCACGACTCCCTAGTACAGTAAGTGCTCGTCGTCCAAGCTAGAGGTAATCAGATGCCAATTTGTGTCTTCATCACTCCCTTTCAAGCTTCGAAATAGCCCTTATTCCAGCAGATGCCAGTATCGTCATGTCTCTCGAACTGGTAACCCAAAACGGTATGTTCTACTCTGCGTGTGTCGGTATGTGTGTGTGCCCAACTCTATGGTCGATGGCGTCAAGTGGCTTCACGTAAACACATCTGACTGGGCATCCAAGAATGGATTGTGTAAATACTGCATTTCAGAGGACGTATCTTATCTAACTGCTTGACTAATGAGGCATGAAAGCTGGTGGTGTGTTGTGTAAGCGAGACCGGACAGTGGTCGGGATACGGGTAGGTCACGGGGCACTGGGTTGACGGCTCGGTAGCGCCGACATCCCGGATGAAGGAAAAGGGGCATTGGTGTGGTGCCTCAGTACAAGGTAGGACAATTCAAGTCCAGAGCAGTAGCTCATGGGCCGCGAGTCAGAGGGATCGGTTGAGAGCAGAGACATCGGGGGCTTCGCCTCGGCACTTAGTGCTGCCCTTACTGCATACTGCATACCCCCTCTATTTGAATGCGGCTCCGGGAGCCTCGTCTCACGTTTTCCGCAGACATGCCATCGCCAGGTACTGGTGGATCGGCTCAAAGCAAGGAATTGGACGCTTTCCCTCGGCCTTGTTGCTCCTGCCGTCATCTAGTAGCTGCATGTACCCGTCTATCTGAATGCGGCTCTGGGAGCCTTGTTTTTCCTTCCTCTTTTCATTTGCCGCCAGCTTCGTTACTCGTCATCCTTCTTCATGTCCTGCAGATCTCCCTCAATCTGGTAGGTCGGGTTGGCCGCCCGCTTGTCATCTGGGTCTCTATCCCACGCCCAGCGCTCTGCCAAGTCTCCTTTGAAACTTCCGTCCGCCCTTCCATCCATCATGCGGACAATGTACTTGCCAATCACGGGCAAAAACTTCCAGCCGTGGAACGAGCCGCCCGAAGCGACGCAGAGATTGGCGCAGTGTGGGTGTGGAGTAATCAAGAAGTCGTGAGTGGGTGTTGTGGCATCCCTGTTCCATGAGGAAAAAAGGCATTCTGATTAGCCCGCCGCCCGCACATCCAAAACCGCTGCCAGAAACCAGAAAATCAGAAAGAAGGAAGAAAAAGAAAGAAAGAACCTACCAGCACATGCGGTATTTCTCGATGGGCAAGCACTTGACCAGTTCGCCATACGAGCCCTCCAGGACCTTGGCCGACCTTTCCTTGAAAAGCTTGGGGAAGTATCCTGACGTCCAGGACGTCTCTCCGATCTCGGTGGGAGGAATGGACATGACTTTTTGGGTGGCGGGATGCAGCAAGTTGTTAGTGAAACTGATATCGCAGTTAAATTTCAGCACGCCATCGGGAGTCATGCCCATGCTCTCTCCTGCACACTCGAGACTGTGTTAGCCACGCGCTGGTTGAAAGTGGAATCTTTGCTGCCTGGTGGCAAAAACCTCCCTTTTGTGTGCTCCTCTGAGTTCTTAACCACGGGACAGTTGACGAAATCCTTAATCTTCTCCTCGGGGAGCGTGAGGTAGAAGCTAATGGCCCCTGTGGCAAGAAGGCGGTCCCCGGCCTGGATTTTCTCGGATTTAGGGGCGCTGTCCGCGAGTAAGACGGCGGTATGAGCGCCCGCGGCCACGAGGATCACGTCGGCCTTCAGCACCTCGCCGTTGCCCAGCACAACACCTGTGCACTTTGCACTCCCGTCGGGGTCATCGATGATAAGTCTTTTGACCCCGAGAGAAGAGTACTGGACGCCTGCCTTGATGGCCGTCCCGACGACGGCCTCGAGTGCCTTGGCCGCGGCAGCCCATCCCGACGCTGGGTTCCAAAACACCTTGTCCACTCCTCCATAATTGGCATCCCGTAGAGGGCCGCCCGATAGGACCCTAGCTTCCTCGACGCTCAGCCACTTGGCAGGGATCTGGGTCTTATCGTCGGGATACATGATGTCGTAGTTCTTCATGACATCGTCGCTGAAGCTGGACGAATCGACGCGCACAACGCCCACCTCGTGGTAAAACGGCTTGTACAGCTCGTCTGTTTGCCAGCAGGGCATGACCTCGGCCATAAGCTTCATGTAGTCGAGGTCAGCATAATCAGGACGGATAATCTTGTTGACGTCGTGCGAGGCTGCCCCAGGGTTAGGGTACGTCGTGGTGTCGATAAGCGTAACTTTGACATTTCGGGTCTTGTCTTGCTTCAGCGCTAGTGCTGTCGCCGCACCAAAATTGCCCGCGCCGACGATGATGAAGGATTGTTCAGGAGGCATTCCGAATCTTTTGACTAGAAAGTTGAGAACTGTCCTGAAGTAAATGTGGGAGATTGCAGCAAATGAAGCATTATTTATGCTCTTGTCTGCGACACCATTGTGCTTTTTTTGTCCCACGCTTTCAGAAGCTCTAGGGCGGGGTCATAATCCTAATCAAGAGGCCAAGTACCTCTCCGCGTTTCGGGGCTCGTAAATGGTTCCACTGGCATAAAAACGATGAGGCTCTCGGGCCTTTTGCTCATTTTACAATTGACAAAGGAGTAGTGGTACTGATCTAATCTCAACGGTGTTACAATACCACCTGCACAGGGATGCAAGGGGCAAACAATCCGTCTGGCAGCTGAGAGTCCGAGAATTGGTTCCTGCTATGGTCAGAATCAATATATGTATTCTATGCCCCTAGATAAGTTTGAAAGTGTTGGGACGTACGGTTATAAGCGTCTCAGGAAGCACTGTCACTGCAGCTGCCTGCAGTGCAGCATCCGCTAATCCGTGGACAATAATTGGGGGCAAGTGCACAAACTTACGGAGCCTGCAGCTGCCCGCGACCCACTTTCCGAGTTATTCCCGTCTCCCTACCTCTTTCCTCTTTCCGCTCTCACCCTCCGGTTTTCTCTTTCCTCTTTCCCCTTATCTCGCCCCTCTTGGTTCCCTCTCCATCCGAGTAAGACAGAAAAGCACAGCCTGCTTTGAGTTTCGTCTCAACCCCTATTCAATTCATGCTGCGATTGTGTGTGTTTGCGCATCAGATCGTTGCCATATTCAAGTTGTGTTGTGTGATATCTAATTTTCCCAATGGATCAAAAAAGTACTCTGGGATGAATTGAAATGCTTTTGATCAACTGCAACATGAAAAAGTAAGCAAAAGTGCCAGTCTAATGGAAAGGGAATTGATCGCTAGAACTAGTCACCTTTGAAGTTTATCCCAAGATCGAGCATACTTTCCGACTTCGGGAAGAGGGTGGCATCTGCGCCTAAGGCAAGACTCTGGCCTTCCTCAGTGTTTGAGATGTGGTCAGAATGGGCATTCTCGACTTGCCGCAGGGGAGTCCATGGACTCTCGTCTGGCGACTCTTCAATCCAGCCCTGAAGGCAAGCTGGACGACTGGTACTCCCATAAGTTACAGCGCCAGTCTGAGTGGAAGCCGACTGGGTGTACCGTGGGGTTTGAATGTCAAGCAGTGTCGGATCTTCGCAGTGCTTCTGTTTTTGCCGACTCCGTGAAGCTCGGAGACTTGTCGACGGTCTAGACCGTGAATCGTATTGATAGTCTGATGCGACCGACCCAGAACGAGACGGTGCGTATTGTGCTTGCCATGTAGCAACTGACAAATCATCAAAGGGCATAGACGAGTTTTCCGTCTTGGGAAGTTCAGAGGGGCGAACTAAGGCACTTTGAATGGGTGTTGTTTGTGGGTACTCAATGGCCGTATCGGGTTGGAGCTCGGAAGGAATAGTGATGCAACAACAACAGGAAGAGGTGGTATGATAATCGCCATGATAGATTGAGAAGATATATAAATGATGGTCCGTTTGGCTTTGGAGTGGAGTCTGCCTCGGGCATGGGCCTAAATATCATATTTCCCGCTCGCCTTGACCTGTACTCGTCTTTTTCTCACTGGGGAACAAGAGAAGGCGAAGAGTCATGGGCGAGTTGAGGCGGTCTGCGTTCTTTGTGGGCGAGGTGTAAACTGAGTGAGAGCACAACTGAAACAGTGCCGTTGGTTAGAGTACATGTGATCAGACTAGGCACTTAGGTAGACGGATATATTTTTTCCTTGATATCTTCCGAAAGCCGTTGCCATCCGCATAATGCTTATTGACGTCCCCACCACCAATCGACCGCCCTACTTGTGCGCCACCGTCTGTTCGTGCCGCCGGAGCTGGTCCTCCCTTGCAAAGCCAGAGGTGTTTGGACAGCCTTTGAGCTTGCATTGGTATGGTTTCTGGTGCTTGGCCATGTGGTGCCTAGTTGACCGTCGTGGTCGTCAGCAGGGCGTCACAACGTTACATTTAGATACGAGAGTGCAGATAGGGCTTCAATTCGGTAAGTAGAGATGCTGGCGAGCCCCTCTGCGAGCCTGACTTGATGCGGGCAGGGGTTGTGGGAGTTGCCAAAGTGAAGAGAAAGGAGAAAGGTAGGGACAACAAACCTAAAAGCACTGTTCCTACTAAAAATAACGACTTGGCCATTGGGCCTGACCCCTCCTTTCCTGCACGAAGTGCCGTGGGGGCATTTATGGGTGCCCGTCCCCCGGGCTTGAAGTGAAGGATGAAAAACTGCAGCCTTGTTGGTGGCACCCACTAACGGTGTGCGGCTGGAGTGTTGGCCGCCTCGGAGCTGTGGGGAGGTTGCAGAACGTGCAGGTGAGCCCAATGCAGCCAAAAGTGGTGGGGCGTTGTTGTCCCTCTGCGAGGGAACAGCGCTGGCGCCGATTTCTGCGAGGAGCTGATCTGCGTAGTTGGAGTCGGTGAGAGCCTTCAGCGGCGGTTCGGCTGCACACCACATGGACTCGATATCTCGCTTTGTGCGTTTGACGATGCCGTTGATATCTCTAAAGACCACATGAGCTGGCATCTCGTGCTATAGAAGCGATGAAATCTTACTCAAGGACTCGCTTTTTCTTGCTGAGGTAGTCGATGACATCCTCAAACTCCGTGCAGTCGGTCATTGCTTGCACTTCACGGATGGCGGCTTGTGCGTTTCGACGCTTCACAAGCTCGCTTGTGACAAGGCGGTCGCTGAGCTGGGCGCAGAGACCCGTGACTCGGACCAACAAATCGCCGACATCCGTCAGGAGGCAACCTGACGAATCAAGGGGCTGTTGCAGGCTCGCGAGCACTGCATCGATGTCTTGGCGCAGTAGGGTCTCCATTGAACCGTTGAGGGAATAAAAATCAGCGAAGCTCGAGGTCGGGGCAAACATCATATAGCCCCGTGAGTCTGTATTTCAAGCCTAACTGACATGATTATCTCGTTTCCGACCCGTCCATTTGATTCCAAATGGGGAAGAGACGGCGGGGGGAGTAGGGCGGAAGAAAAAGGGAAAAGGGAAATGAGACAACGAGATGCCAAGGGAGAAAGGGAAAGGAGGAAAGAGGAAACAACACTAGAGGACGGAAATGGAAAGTCGGGGAAAGAGAAAAGGGAAAGAGAAAAGAGAAAACAACGCTATTGAAGCACCTCGGTGGGGGTGTGCTAACCAATAGGTGTTGTTTGCTCTGTGATTTGTGATACTGACTGCATGCATATCGGGGCGGCAGAGGGCAGACCAAGAAGCCACAGCGGCTCTGGTTTGGGAACGAGGCTCTGCGGCCCACACCATAGTCGGGCGAGGGAAGGTGAGGGATGAGCACGAGGGGAAGGTCGAGGGGGGGCAGTAACCCCGCCATTGCAACTTCGGACGATTCAAATACAAGATCGGCCCACTTGCTCAAGCACATAATACCACCATTTGACATGCCATTTGAAAGTTCCTACGGTTGTTGGGATACTCCGTAAGCCCCCCCTAGTTCCAGCGTGTAAAGGCCGCTTCCGAAAGGTGCCACCGTGTATACACTGTAGAACTGGTAACACAAACACACGCACACACACTCACACCATGAGCACTTTAACCGATTCATTGTTTAACCGACATCGGCCAACCCCTGGGCCCAGCCCCCTTCTCAGCGACAACTATGAGATTGATGAGGATGACCTCGCCGCTTTTTCGCCGGGAGTGAATGGCATGGGTTCTTTATTGCGGCTATCCGATGTAACAAACGGACCGCGGCCTGTCTCGCATGCATCCGGGAGCTGGCAAATATGGGCAGCCCAGCCGGATACCTCCTGGGAACAAGGTCATAATGGTATGTTTTGTTGCTCCTCTCTTGTTGTCTCCAATTTGTTGTTGCCTCCTTTTGTCCTTTCGAGGTACTGTCGCCACCACAAACGGTCTCAAGTTCTCCACAAACTAGTAGCCTCAACAGCCAAACAAAGCTCGAGCTCTCTCTGCTGACCTGCGCCGGTAGCGGATGCAGCGCAATTGTGGTTGCTGCCCCTTAGCCCTTCCTCAAGCGGCAGCTCTCCCGGTTCCCTTTACCTTCCCGACTTAGAGGCAGGCCAGCAGCGCCAGCCTCGGATGTTCTATCATGACCTTGACAACCCCTACGAGGAAGTTGGTAACAACTACATCGTAAGGATCCCAGGACACTCACCAATCCAGGGCTCGTTAACTGTCGATGGCTACATCAAGCTTCAGTTTACGACCCTCGGGCCCGGGGACAAGCTCAGGTTCCATCCCGGCATTATTGGGCATCTGCCAGCCGACTTTGGCTTCAAGAACCCGGTTCACGGGACGGACAAGAAGCTGTGGGACTTCTGTAAGTCAGCCTTTGGAGAGAATCACCAGTGACCCACTGACTATTGCTGACCACGTTGGTGTAAAGACGTGTATGCTTGGTGTCCGGGTCGAACGATTCTCCCCAAAACGAACTCGTGGCTCAACGATCTGGTCCGCATGTTCGACGAGAACGAGGCTCTCCGCCACGCAATCCTTGCCCTCTCTGCACTCTACCTTTTAGACTACAGCCCGAAGGAGGAAATTCGGCGATTCGTGAACGCCTATTACCAAATGGCGGTCACGCTCCTGAGTAGGGATATGAAGGACCCCAACTCGCAAGCCGATTCCAAGGGAGACGATATTATCGCGACTCTGATATGTCTCAACATGATCGACGTGAGTTTACTGTTACTAGTTACCTACCGATGACAACTGTTGACTTCGTGCAATGCTTAGGTCGTCGCGTCGGAGTACCGCCGACCCAAGGGGCAGGTTCCTCGCTGGCTCGAAGGCGCCCGGCAAGCTACCAAGATGCTTAACGCTTCAGACCCAGGGCACAAGTATCGCCGCCCCGAGAACATACAAATGAACTTGACGCGGAAGGCAAACATCATCATTGTCGCCAGAACCGCCATTATCGGCATCGTCTTGGCTCCACTCGACTCGGTCAACACGAGGAAACAGTTCCGTTGGCTCTTGCGGGACAACAATACGGAAGTACACGGCGTCCTTGGGTGCTCGCCGAAACTGCTGTACATGATGTCCCAAATAACCCATCTCTCGGCTTTGATGTTCGAAGTATGTACGCCAAGATCTGCCCTCTACCAAACAATGTTTAACCATGTGCGTGTTCCAGTCGCCGGACATGGACACATACCCAGCCGGCGGAGAGGTGCTGAAAGTGAGCATTGAGAAGCTGAGACAAGGGTCCGAGCTGTGTCCTCGTGGATACACAAGCACCCAAGCGCTCCTTGACGATTGCGATTTGGTGGGCCCAGATAACGTCGTCGATTGCCCAGTCAAGATGACGCACCTCGGTGCCCAGGCATGGCTCATTGCGGCGCAAATATACCTTCTCTGCAGATTCTTCCGGTAAGCGGTCCAGTCTTCCATCCAGATGAAGCCATGCTTGTCAGGTTCATCTAAGGCCCAGGAAACTAACTGCCATATCATTACTACAACAGTCTTCCGCGCCACCATCCCGAGGTGCGACAAAAGACAGGAGAACTCGCCGACTGCATAGTCCGGATGCCTCGCTCGGGACGTCTCTTCACGGCCCAGGCGCCTTTCTTCCCCGTCTTCCTCCTCAGATTCGTCTCCCTCGAGCTCCGTGAGCAAAAGATTGCTCAGGACTGGTTTGAGACCGTCATCGGAGCAGCGAGATGTAGATCGGTGAGTTTTCCACCATCCTCAATCTGGCTAACGAAACTTCTCTAACACACATCACGGCAGAGCGTTCCTCCAGCATACGAATCTCTCAAGCGATTATGTGCCTGGATGGACCGCAAGAACCCCGACCACATGAACGGCGTTCCTGAGCAGATTATAAACAGGCCGGCCTGGTGGGAGACGGCGGTGTTATGGCTACAGGAAATGGAGGGGACCCTTTGTCTTATTTAACGGTAATGTCTGCATAATTAATATAATGAAGAATAGAGACAATCTAACGTCGCCGTTGAACAATAACCCTTCCCATCTGCAACCCACACATTGATTGCCTAATATGTATTGCTCCATCCCCATGCACCCATCTTACTTCGCCCTACTGGCACCAAATCTTGCAGACCACCCATAATGATTTCATCGTCCGTCCTATCACTTATCAATGTCACACAGTTGAGATTGTCCGGTCGGTTTACTTCGGAAACTAGTTGAAAGACAGCCTCAAACCGATCTAGTCAAATGCGCTATGCAGTGTGTCGCATGGGTCCGGGGACTAGTACCACAGAAATAACAATTTGAACCTCAGGTTGCGCGTCCCGGCTTTCGTTCTAGGCCCTCGTTCTCATGAAGTGGCCGGTTGTCGAACTCGGTCTGGGCAAGGAGGCTGTGCTCTGTTTCTCCTGGAGTTGTGAAATTACCAACATGCCAAGAGGTGCGCGATAGAATGTGTTGGTTTGCGCAGGTCCTAACAATAGTCCTGGATACCTAAGACTCGTACATGGGCAGTCGATGGAGACCCTCTGGAGAAGAGGAGCCAGACCGTCCGGGGTCAGAAAGAACAACCTCGGCATGCCAGGATGACGTCAACTTCTTGGGGGTTTTGCGGGCGGACTCGTCCAGCCGCATGATATTATCACTGTTTTGTCGTATCAATGTTGCCAATCTTAATTTCTACCCGGCGTGCTAGTTGACCCATGTTCAACCACATTGAGAAGAAAGGTTCGGGGGCGTTCTGGGACCAGACTGCCTTGCATGAAGGGAAGGAGCATCTCGCGTGGCAGTGTGGCTGAGCCTCGTAAAAGAGGGGCGGCCGGGTTTAGGGAAGGTAAGTGTTGCTCAACAAGTGGAGGCCCGGATTTATCGACAAGGAGCTGACCGGATTTATCACTGTTGGAAGGCGCGGGCGTGACCGAGTCGATGACAACTTGTCAAGCCGGGAGCAGTGGGTCCGGCTCCTTTATCCCAAACGTCAAAACTTGCATCGTGATTTCCCAGCCAGGGAGTTATAAGATGGCGACATATCCGACAGAGAAGAAATATTACCACGACACCCGCTGCCACACCTAGTCTTTCGCTCATTAACCCAGTCACTCGTTTGCTGTACAGCCACTCGTTCATTTCTTTTGTTATATATCTCCAGCATGTCGAACTGCTCCTCGGCGGCACTGGCCTGTGTGCCGGCAACATTCAGCTCGCTTTCGCTCTTTGGCGGCCAAATCGTCGAGGTCAGCACGAACCTGGTGACCAACTACACCAGTTTTGTCTCAGGTATGTTCCGGTACACTCAGCCCGATGTGTTGCTTGAGAACGCAACTTTCTGCAACGTCACGGTCACGTACACTCACCCGGGCGAGAGCGACAACATCAATGTCGAGACGTGGCTGCCGACCAAGAAGAACTGGAATGGGCGGCTCCAGTCAGTCGGCGGCAGCGGCTCCATAGCCGGACGCTTTAGTCTGGCCTACGGAAACATGGAGGGTGCGCTGGCAGACGGCTACGCCACTTCCTCGACCGACGCTGGGCTCGTGCAAGGCGAATCATCAACGGCCGGTTGGGCCCTCCTCAGCCCAGGCAACGTCAACTGGGACTACGTGCAGAACTTTGCTTCTCGCTCCCTCGGAGACATGGCCGTCATTAGCAAGGGGGTAATCGAGTCTTTCTACGGCACCAAGCCCGCCTACACGTACTGGAACGGCTGCTCTACCGGCGGCCGTCAGGGCCACATGCTCGCCCAGCGCTACCCCGACGCATACGATGGCATTGCTGCCGGCTCTCCTGCCATCAACTGGGGCAGCTTCATCGCCGCCACCGCTTGGCCACAGCAGTTCATGGACATGATGGGCATTTATCCACCGGGCTGCGAGATTGACGCTCTAACCGCTGCTGCCATCACCGCCTGTGACGCCCTCGACGGTATCGTAGATGGCATAGTCAGTGACGCCGACGCATGCTTGGCCAGCTTCGACCCCTTCTCCCTTGTTGGCACCGTGGTCACCTGCAACAACGGCAGCACGCAGATCAGCACCGCCGCGGCTGCCGTCGTCAACGCGACCTGGCATGGCCCCGAGACGAGATTTGGCAAGAAGATCTGGTATGGCTTCACGCCTGGCACCGACATCACCGGCAGCGCCCCGTACTCGGACGGTACCCCCGGTGTCGCTTCAACCATCTGCCACAGCGGAGGAGGACCATGCAGTGGCGCCGAGGAGCAGTCGGTCACTGAGTGGTTCACCCTTCTGGTGGCCAAAGACCCCAACTTCCCGTGGGGCAATGTCTCGCACGCCGTCTACGACAGACTGGTACATGCATCAATCAATGAGTACCAGTCCGTTCTCTGGACGAGCGACCCCGATCTTACCGAGTTTCGCGAGGCTGGCGGCAAGATGGTCACTTTTCATGGCTTAGTGGGTCTTCTGTTGTTTCGCATTATCTACATGTCCATATACTGACAACCTCATCCGCTACAGGCTGATACCATCGTTCCTCCCAAGGGCACAGAAGACTACTACATGAAGGTCTCAGCTCTCTTCCCCGACGTCCAGGACTTTTACCGTTACTTTGAAGTCCCCGGCATGGGCCACTGCGCCTTTGGCAAGAGCGGACAGCCGAGCAGTCTCTTCTCGCAGCTGCGTGCGTGGGTTGAGAACGGTACTGCCCCGGTCCAGACTCCTATTCAGGTTCTCGGTCTGGACGGGATGCCTACGCCTCGCATCTTGTGCGCTTTCCCCAAGGTGGCTCGTCTCGATGAGGCATGCAAGTCGGGCACCTCCGCCAATTGCTGGATTTGTGTTGACCGATCGTAAGCTTGGGAGCCAGTAGTTGAGTTGCAATTGTCTTGGGAAGTAATTCGAACTCATTGTAATATCACCGGGTCGTTCTGAGCGCTGGGCAGGTCACCTCGACCATCAAGTTTATATTTCCCGTAGGTGGGCCGGCAATACGCACTGCCCGCCTTCTCTCATGCATTTTACAGCAATAGCAATACAGGTGTTCTCCGCCATTTTGAGCCACGCTTTGCCAGAGCGATGACTCGGATCCTTCCCGACAGAATTCATGTCGAGATTCATTAATTGGAATCTCAATGTGACAATAATTAACTGCCGGGACCTTTGATTCATAAAACTAGTCCGCAATCAGCCTAATTTGCGGTTTTCTGGAGATAGCGATAAGCTCACGTCAGCTCTGCCCGCGTGGATGCAGTCGGATTCGAATCCATCCGGACGGAGTAGCGCTAGAGAAGTGCGAGCATTGGTAATGGACTGTTTAAAGACGGCACCGTGACCCAGCTTCCTGGATCAGTGCTGAGCACAAGAGGCTATAAAAATTTGACTCGGAAAATCCTCAGAGGCATATCATAGCTATCCTCCAAGAATGAAAACTTCCGCTATTGTCAATGCTCTTGCGGGCACATATTCACTGTTCGATATCAACGGGTAAGTGGCATTTCCCCCACCAGCAAGAATGCTATATGATGGGCACTGAATATCTTGGCGACAAACAAAAAAGAACTAGGGATGGAGTCCCCGTGCCTGGCCCTGAGCAGGAAGGCCTCATTACGTACACGCGCTATGGCTTCGTGTCGGCAACGATTATGGACTCCAATCCTGCGAACCGCTGGCAGAACCTGACCTATCCGCCCACCAACGACACGGGCGAATACGATGCCGGCTGGGCGCTCATTGGCAAGCTTGGACTTGCCTATGCTGGGCCGTTTTCTATCAACACCACGGTCCCCGCGAGCAAGACCCAGGGCCAGCTGATCCACGGCCCGGTGACGATAGCGAGTGTGCCGAACTGGGTCGGGTTGAATATGACGAGGGAGTATAAAATTCTCAAAACGGCTAGAGAGGGGACTGTCCTGACGCTCACGGCGCGAAGGGGGAATGCGGAGAATACTCTTTGGTGGAAGAAGATTGCTTGAAAGGGCAACTACGTCTTTAGGGGCATTGGTCATGATATTATGACTGTGGAGGTATGCACAATGAACATAGTCAATTTGGGTAACATCGAGTGAAAAGCAAAAAGAGGCGAGGGTATCAATGTTGATAAACACTTGAAGTTTGCTAGAAAACTCAACATGAACTATTCACTACAGAACTAATTACCTTAATAAATCAATACTGATGAATTGGTTTGGTAGAGACTACCAATTTCACATGGGTGGGATGTGAACATCAAAATTACCTAATGCGGTGTTAAAACTCGTGCCCATGTTCATGCCGATCCTCGGGCCTCGGAGCCCGTACTACCCCTACCGTCACGCTTTTGCATCATCCTCCGCGAGATATCTTGTTTCTGAATACATCATCGGCCGGGGTTTTTCCAAAATAAGACAAAACAGGAGCTGACATTCCTTCAGTCACGTCATAAGTCGGATGGGCTGATGTAAAAGCCATGTCGACTGCCAGACAACAAAGCACAGTTTCTTGGATACTTTTGAAGCTTAACTCCTTGCGGTTTAGAAGCCTACACCACTAGCTTTCAAGTCGGTTTCTAACTACCGTGCCACCCACCTTTGTTGCGACCAAGATTTCTTTACGCGGACACGTGCGAATCTGTCCACTATATCATTTTTTACCACAATCCTCCCGCTAGTATTGGTTCCGAGTATTCCCATCAACCTATAGACCAATTGCCTTCCATTTCTAGTATCCGAGGAATCCGGCGTGGAATTCCGCCATTTTCTATACTGTTTTGATCTGTAGGTCCGAGTACAAATACTGCTTGCCACCCTCACTTTGACCCCATTGGACCTGTGGGCCACGTTAAGATCATCCCATCTAATAGAGACAAAGAAGTAGCAACATCCAATATTCAACGAACGGTAATGGCCTCTTCCACTTCCACCGCTACCAAAGCAAGTTTGGAGATTCCGTCCGCCGAGGTCACGAGAAAATGGTGGGTTGAGGATGCAGAACTTACCATAGAGGCACGCAACCTTCTAGAGAGATACAGCGGCCTGACAGACAGCGAGATTGATACGCATGTGCGTGCCTTGGTAAGCCACTCCCAGGTTGTCTTACCATCAGGGCACCAAACCCAAGTCTGATTTCATACTAAGTAAAAGCGGAGCGCGCAGCGCGAGAAGATCTGGGCCGTCTTCCCCTACCCCTGCGTAGGCTCATTCGACTTCGCAACCCCCAATCTCTCCCGACGCCGTCCCCTCTTTGACCGCCTGGTTAGCATCCTCTGCGCACCAACGAGCCTCACCCCTTCCGCAGCCAAAGAACCTCTCTACCTCGACTTTGGCTGCTGCGTAGGTCAAGACCTGCGCACCCTCCGCGCCGCCGGCGTCCCAGGCAACCGCCTCATCGGCGCAGAGTATTTTCCCGGTTTCGTCGACGCTGGCTACGACCTGTTCCTCGACCGCGACACATTGGGCGCGACGTTCCTGACGCCATATGACATCCTCGACACGGACAACAGAAGTCTCGAACCCTATCAGGGCCAAATTAACGTCGTGCACATGGGCATGCTCCTGCACCTGTTCACGTGGGCGCAACAGGTCGACATTCTCGTCAAGAAGCTCGTCGATACGGATACCGGTATTTTTCTGAAGGACACGCCCGGCGTGCTTTTGGTTGGCACAGTGGTCTCGCACGAGAGGGGCGTTGCGACCGAGTCGTGGAACACGCCCGGCCATTGGCCGTTCTTTCACAACCCCGACACGTTCAAGAGGATGATAGTCGAGGTGGGCGAGAGGACGGGCACCAAGTGGCAGGTCAGCGCCGAGTATGACTACCGGAATAATTTCACCAAGCCGGAGGGGTTGGAGGGTCGGGATGAGATTAGGCAGTTGGCCTTTGAGTGCGAGAGGTTGTAGTTGGTATCGTGTTTTCATGGGTTCGTCTGGTATTGGTGGTGAATTTCTCCCAGTTCCATCATTCTCTTCTTCTAATGTTTTAGTACGATTAGGTACCTACGTATACGTGTATTACTGATTTAAAGATGATAAAAACTGATACCCCAAAAATTACGGCTAGTAGATTCCGACAGCAATCTCAGAAGACACCTGAGCATCTCTCCATTTCACAGAATGAACCATCAGATCACTCGGCCTAGGTCTATACCGCCCATGTTGGTCCAACTCTGCCGCAGACTCCGAGACTCTCATGCCGAGGTGATACGGAAGGTACTGCGTATCTGTACTGGTTACCCCCCCAATTGTTCTCAAGGTTGAACGGCGAAGATGGGTCCGTGCTGCTCCCTGCTGTCTTGGGATCGGTTACTGTCATCAGAGACAACAAAGCGTCGTAATTGTGAGGCCGAGGCTTCAATTGCCGAATGGACTCCCGGAGAGAAATACTGTGGGGTGGTACAGGGACACTCTTAAACTCGCCGGACTTTGGATGGATCAGAATTTGACAGTTGGTGTCCACCTTTATACAAAGAAACGCCTCTAACTGGTTGGAAAAATGAGGCAACATGTTCCACGAGCCGTGCAGCATTTTCCTGTCGTTTTCGATTACTGCCGCGGCAAAGAATACGCAGAATATCGACCAAGGAGTAGACGATCGACCAAGGAGTAGACGACTCTGATCTAGGCAATGAACCTCGGGATGAATGCGGGTCACAAGGCAATTCAACCTACACTAGCTCATTTAGCGAGAGGCCGAGGGTCAGAAGTCCTTGTAGCATTGCAGCGCGCATCTCGGCCTGTTCATGAAGGGATGCTGAAACGACAAGGGAAAGGTCGTCCTGGGGTCGTAGAAGACCTGGCTAACAAAACTGAACGAATGTAGTCGGTATTTGTCATGGAAAAGGCTGCCCAATGGGGGATTGACATGCAGGTATCCAATTTCCGGGTAATCGGCGACGGGTTATGGAGGTGTGTATGAACACCATAGGGGCTGAGGTGAAGGAAACGGGGCTCGGAGTTGTAGTTCTTTCTGTGACATATGACCACCCTTTCTAGTGCAACCATATGCGCAAACTGGGCGTTTTCAGGAGGGCGGGCGGCAAAATGGCGCAAGACTCGTCTTCTTGTTCCATCGGGGTAGTAACATTCATGTGGGAAGTACAGAGGGGATGAGAACCAAAGCTCAGCGAGACGCACTCGGCTTTGCATGTTGTACTATGCAAAGTTTGGGTAGTTCTCCTTGAACTCTTGAATGTTTTCGCTTTGGTTTACAAACTCGCGGACAGTTCGATGGGAAAATTTGAGAGTTTGGAATGGGGAGGGCTGTTGGTATTTCCCAGGCGCTGCAACTTCTATCAGACCCTTTGTAAGGTAATCGAGTTGCGAATCGACCTTTGCTTGTTGTTCTTGTATTTCAGCCAGTGTGTACGGCTTTATTTCGTGGGACATAGGAAACTCTTAGTCGTCAAGCTCGTCGAGCCACGTCAAGACAATGGCATATATTGGTTCGTCCGCCTTGGCAACAAGAAGCAGCTTCAGCGCTGTTCCTCGACCGGCATGATCAGCCGTCATAAGGAGCCGACTGTAGAGACTAGTAAGACTCTTTGGCGTCTGCTCCAACTGTTTGCGCAAGTATTAGACGGCGCTGCTCCGCCGGGACGCCATGATGAGAGATCGAACGACGAGGCGTGCCCAGAGAAAAACCCCGTCCGATTCCTCGACGACTGTTTTCAGTAGGCCTTGGTAGAGATCTTGAACCGCAGCAAAGATCCTGTTCTCCCTAAACACCGTCCGTCCGAATCGGAAATGTCAAGCTCTGTGATCTGGTAAAGTCTGATGCGGCGGTCGTCTGAAAGAGCGTCCTCGAATTCTCTCTGTGGACGAGAGCTGACTAGTATTTTGATGTTGTCTTCAAAAGCCCATAATTGCAGTTTCTCAACGAGGTGTTCGTGATCTAGGCTGTCATTTCCATCTTCTCCACATTCGCCGAGGCTATCAATGAACAAGCACATGCGGTATCCCAGGTGTCCTGACTTGGACATGAGCACATCGATGCCTCTTTCCAAGGCTTCCGGTCTGAAAAAGATCTCATCCAGCGTCAAACCAGGGCCGCTTCTTGAGAAGGCATCGTATGCATCGGGAAACACGACTAGAATGAGGTTGGGACATTGCTTCATAAGCGTCGACTTCCCGGACCCTGGCTTTCCAGATAGGTGGAAAATTCCTCCACCAGAGCGCAGCCAAGTGAAAAAACTAGTACGAGAATCGGAGAGTATCTTTTCTGTCCTTACCACAAGCTGTAGGAAGTAGTAGTCTCGGTCGGATTCACTGCTCTCTCTCTGACCCTCTCTCACCTCATCTCTCTCAGTTCCAGCGAACCGTTCTCACCCAGAACCCATTCAAACGTGTGACCAACGGGGTTTTCCACAGAGTCCACACGAGAATATATTGTGCCGAAATACAGTTTCTTGAGAATCCGCATACTGGGAGACGAGGCGGTTGTCGGTTTTAACAACTCGTTAACCGAGCTGCGAACGTCCTTCACCAGCCGTAGCTGTTCGCTGAGTTCAACAGATAAAGCCTTCTCGGTCTGATCAGCCCCATCTACAAAGGATTTCAGAACATAGTCACGAAGGTGCGTGAGTTGCTTGACAACATCTGAGGCTTGCATCTGCGCCTGGGGATCGCAAGCCATTCAGTTCGACCTGAATGGAGAGATGTTGATCATTGATGATGCATTAGCGTAACTGAGTACACTCAGAAGGTTTGCGCAATCCGCATTTGCAAGTTAGGGCACACCTGAGAATCAAGACCAATCGAAGGAGGATCTGAGAACGACATTTTACAAGCCGTTCCTCCAGATAGACTACCTTTCCCCTTTCCCACCTGGAATTCATCGCGACCTTGACAGCCTTCCACCTGGTACTGTTAATATCCACCTTCAACTTTTCCAAAGGCACTCGAAACGCCTCCGAGATTCCTCTACACTCCAACGCAAGAACTTTGAGAGGACCCTCATGCTGGGAGGTCCCTGCTTGACGAGTGATAAGTTCCTCAGTGTGACTCTCTTCAGGTCATCAGTTACATCGCTCACGCGAGCATCGCGAGCAGTGGTTCCAGATCGAATGACTTCGAGTGCTCCTGTCATGAGCTCGGAAGAAAAGTCGACAAAGGCGAGGATGCTTGCGGCGAAGCTCACCGCTGCGATGACGTCCATTGCTGTGGATTCAAATCATGTAAAGCATGCACACTAAGACTAGCAAAATGAAGACACAGACCAGCTGGACAGTCAAAGACTCGGCAACAGCTGTGCATGACATCGACAGGATACCCGCGCACACGTGAGAGATGTGCATTGACGAGATGGAAAGGGAAATAGCAGGGCCCTCGGTGAGCTGAAGTTTGGGCGGCGCTTATCTACTTACCTATCTGAGAAAGGATTCAAGCAGTCACCCCAGTGCTGCATGTAGTTAGAGCCTGCAGTCCGGTCCCTCTCTAACCGTAAGTCTGGTGCTTGATCACCTCTTTCAGTGTGGCCAGTGTCATGGCCGGTAATTGTACTGGAAAATATCCCAGTCAAAATGAGCACGGAATAGAATATAGAACCACAATGTTAGTGTGATTTTCCTGTCTTCAGGCGTTCGCAATACGAACAATTACTTTAACCCTGATATGAGTCCCTGCTTTGTACCACGCTTATAATTACCTACCTAGGTAGAGAGGGGCTGGATTGTGAGTGCAGGAAGGTGACGTCAATGTGAGGCACACTCCCGGCCCTTCCTGATAACGTCTTCACAAAGGGAGGGGACTAAGTGCACCGTTTCCCTCGACTGGGGTTAATTGAATGTTTGAAGCAAAGTAAAGGAGAAGAAGTCGATAAATTAATGCCACAGATTGTAGAAAACCGCTGCCAGTAGTTGTAGTATTTGAGGATCAAGGTGAGTCAAGTAGTTAATTAATACCGAGTTCTCCTGCGAGGTAAAGACATGGATTCCGTTTGGAATGTGCCACTTTAATAATTAACGACATGCAAACATGGACTACCATCAGTTTACTGGGAGCGCTCTGTGTGCATCTGAGGGTAAAAATGTTACGAGAAATCTAGCGAACTTCGGGCGACAAGAGGAACTACTGCCAAATTAACATCAATCTACCCATTAAAACCAGCAACCCCAAGCCTTCCCAAAAAGAAAAAAGGAGAAAGAAAACTCGCCCCCAGAAAGAAACCACACCATCCACCTACGAGAAGAAACACATAACCCCCCCTGCGTTGCCGCACTTGCCTCCATATATATAGGGTTATAACCTGTCTCGTTTAGTACACATCTACGACCCGAGCCGGTGTCGAGTCCCATTTCTCGAAAAACAGCTGATGAGACCAGTACAAGCAGCGCTCGTAATTGTTGGTTGCCTGCAAGCTACGGATGTTATTTTCTTAGCGGTGAGAGATGGTCAGCTTTGAGCACATAAATCATGATTTTGGGGGAAAGGGAGGAGCATACCTCGTTCCCGTATTATCTCTTGAGTCCTCTCCATGAACGCCACCTGTTCCGGCTCTAGTTTCGCCATTGAAATGGTCGTCGGCAGCTTCCAATCCAGCTTCAGCGGGGCTGATCCGTTGCAGACAAAGTGGAATCGCGACAGGATGATCTTGGCGGTGTGGAAAGCACCTTCCAGGAACTCTTTGTTCGAGTATTTTGTCCGCATGGTATGCAACCGGGCATGGAAGACTGAGTGCTTGGCAAGCCTCTCGATATGGTTGAGGAGGATGAACGCTGTGAGATACGTCTCAAACCAGGCTCCGGGTTTCGGTGGCGCTGTGATCTTATCAAACTTCTCAACAAGCTCGTCGCGCATCGGTACTAGGACGGCTTGAATCACAATCTGATCCAGCTGGGTGTCCATAATGGGTGGGATCGGAATCTTTCCATGATGGGGGTTGGCTGGGTCTTGGATTTGCTCGACGCCAAGAGTGTCGTTCCCACACATCTCCCATGGTATTTCAATCATTCGGGAGACAGCCCAAAGATCCAAGGCAATGGCAACGAGAGAGTCCTGCTGCTGTTAGAGAGGGCATTATGCAGCGGCCGGGTAACACTAACCGGCTTTCTCTTCGCATATCTGACAGCCATGTCGACGGTCATCCACGCCAGTTCATCCTCACTTCTCAGTGAATCCAAATACTGCCGCTTGGCCGAGGTGATGTAATCACGGAACTGGTCAGTGACCTTGGTGATGTTGGTCAGACAGAAGTTGGGCATAAGCATCTCCTGGCCATTCCCCTGGTAGTCCTTCCACTTGTAAGACACGACATCGTTGGGTAGTGGGCAGAACTCGGAGGCGTAGACGGTCAAACGGTGGCCTCCGAGCTTCTGGGTAAGGTGTAATGTTCGTACTTCAACGTTGCGGGCAGACAGGTCGGCAAGGTCGGCAAGGTCATGCAGCAGCCGGGGGGTATACAAAGGCTCGTTCGGCGCAGGCCCTAGAGAAGAATTAATTTCTTCTTATCATATCGATAGCCTTGAGGCAAGCAAGGCCATTTACCTTTGCGGAAGAGGCTGACGTCCTTTATATCGGACCGGGAGCAGGGCATGCGAGGGACACCTTTGTACGTCCTTGAACCAGCGCAAAGAGAGCATGGCTCATATGGGCTGTAGTTCTGCGCGAGATTACACTAGATAAATGTCAGTCTTTCCGTCTTGCCCATTTCCTTGGCATGGCAGCTTACCTTTCTCTTTGACCTCTTGCATCTGTCACACACCCCTTCCTTCCTAGCCCGCGCCGTCTCTAGCCTCTTCTGCTCTGTGAAGGGCTTGCGCATCGTCGATCGCCTCCCCATCGTAATCAATGATCCTTGAATATCCCCGTTCCTATCCAAGAGGTGTTTCTGGACCAGTGTTTTGGACACAGACCTTCGTGAGGTCTCTTCGTCCGAAGCGGGCCTCTTCTTAGAAAGCTTGTCGCCAGCACCAGCCCCTGGCCTGTACTGAATAAACTCAATGGACTCGGACTGGGCTTGAGAAGGCTTTCGTCTTTTGATGAGGCTCGACGGGGAGGGATCGGTGTGATTCGGATTTGCGCTGTCAGTTGGTACGGTGGATGCGCGCTCTCCTCGTCCCCCAGCTGGTGATGGCGGGGGCTTGCAACCGGACTCCGCAAAGAGGATGCCATTCGTTGGGGCAGATCCTGAGTACTCAGTGCTTACGAGTTGGTTGAAGGGGGCTGCAAGAAGGCCAGGCGTCACACCCAGCGGAGGCGATAAGAAAGAGGACGCATCATAGGGACTCGAAGTGGACCACTGGGTAAAGGTTGGTGGCAGTGTGACCATGGGGCTAAACTGGAATCCATAGTTGATGGGTAAATTGAATCCGGAGTAGGATGGTGGTGGTGCGGAGGTTGCTGGCGGTTGACGGCGCGGTGCCGGACCTGACGTCGCGATCAATGATGAGGGGTCCCATGCTAAAGAAGTGGCCGATGTGACGGGAAAGAGAGCTTGAGGTAATCCATGTTGATGTTTAGTTTGCGACAGGAAATGCGGCGACGGCCTCGAGGATCGTGGTGCGGCGAGGTGAGACGGATGATGTGTTGTTGCTGAGGATAGTGGGCCGAGGTTGCTCGCCGCATTTCCCAAGAAAGAAGTCGTAGTCTGTTTCGCGATGTCCTGATCGGCGGCACCTCGGCCTTGGGCCTGGCCCAAGCCCGCAGGAGCTGGTCGCGATGATGCGCGCTTCGGGGTGATGAGCTCGGAGGAGACATTGGCGTTGCTGACGATCGCGCTCCCGTTACAGCGGTGGCTTGCAGTGGTGGTGGTATCAAAGTCGCCGCCGTGGTTATGGCCGTGATTGTGGTTGTGGTCGGTGCCCGCGGCCGTGTCACTGTCGCGGTTGTTCTCGGCCAGGAAGGACAAGTCAAATTCGGATTCGCCTTCGGCCCAGCAATAGTCGGGGCTGCCGTCAGTGTTGTCCATCTTTCCTTGTCCTTGTCTTCTTTGTGTTGTCTAACCTCATCTCAGGAACGGCAAGAGTTCGGCCAAACAGAGCCAGGACAGAGCGGCAATATTCCACTTGGGCAGCGAAATGAGTGCGGGGGATTATGTACCGCGAATTCGTGGTCGCGGGATGCGACAGAAGGTCGATCCAGGAAAAGCAGGCGTCCACAGTGAAAAAGGATCTTCGGTCCCCAGCCAGGCACCGCATTGCTCTTTCCTGCATGCTGCCCACGCCGCATTTCTGTTTTGGGTAACCGCCCCCTAGCTGCCAAGGCCTTCAGGCGTTCTTTCCCGGCGACCTCCGTTGCCACGCGGGTCACACACCGCCTGCGCTCTTGCCTCTCGCGCCCCAATAATCGCTAGCGCGAGGTGATTGGGCTCGTCTAGTGAGTCCAGGCAGATTCAGGGCTTGGAACTTTGGGAGTGGTGTGGTGGGTTCCCTCTTCAGGGCTCTTCGCCTAGGAACAGCGTTGCACCACGTCCGCCCTCTAATCCGTCTTATCCCGTCTCCAAATTCCAATTCCCATTTCCAGCAAACAGTTTTGCCCGAGGTGCGCGTTTGACCACGTAATCATAGGTACCCGGAACTGAGGTGAGACCCGGCACTCAACGCTCAGCGCAATTGGGCTTCCACCTCGACGTTCGATGTCAGCACCTTCCCGAAGAAGTGTTTGACTGCGTCTGTTTCAGGTTTTGAACATGGCGGAATGGGCGGTATCAGACTCCCCTTATTCACGCATTCTTGAGCCCGTCTGCGCGCGTGTGGGGTGTTCCTTGGCCCCCTTCCTGACAGGAGTTTTGGCCTTGAAACTGACTGAGGCTCTACAGCTCCCGCCAGGTAATAAGGCTGTTGCCTTCCTTCAGTGGCCTCGCTGATGCCCCATCCACGGCTGTCACCTTCTCTCATCTTTCTCTTTTCTCTTTTTTGTCCGTCTTTCTCTCTCTTCTCCATTTCGTTTGCCCCACTTGTGGGAAATCAGCTCCGTCTTGCCGTTGCCTTTGGTGCTGCCGCCAACATGACTGCCACCAACATGATTCGGGAGCCTCGGCTAGGTCTTCCAACAGATGTTGATGCCCTCACCCAGGTCATCATCCAGACCATGCCCCTCGATCCCCAATGGAACTACCGCTTTCCCCCGGCCTTGCGCCAAAAATACCCCGACGACCACCGCAAGTACACCCGAATGCTGTTCGAGTACTTTCTTGATCAATCATATACCGACTGGTGTGTCATGGTCGTCGAGGATAGCCTCGAGCCAGGCGGCAGTGATACAGCCATAGTCTCTTTCGGCGTCTGGGACGTCTCCTTCCTTAACAAGAGGCGGTACGGCCCCAAGTACCGGGCTCAAGATCGCAAGTCTCACTTGGCATTAGCGTCTAACATGTAACTCACTAACATCGTGCAGCTGTGACTGACGTCGAGAACAACGGCGGCAGCACTAGAAAAGATGCCAACCACGAACACTTCAACCAGTTCTGGAAAGGCCAGATAAGAGCTTACAAGAGATACTTCGCCCCTATTGGCCCCGAACAAATGCATCTCCAGGTCCTCGCCACCCACCCCGATTATCAACGACGTGGTCACGCAACATCGCTGTGTAATTGGGCGATTGAGCGGGTGCGCGAAGAGCGCCTCAAAGACATGTCTGTCATGGCCAGCCCCATGGGCTACGGGCTTTATACAAAGCTAGGCTTCGAGACAGTCGCTACATTCCCCATCCAGGTCCCAGGTGAGGAGGAGAAGTTGACGCTCGTGGCCATGATGTACACACCCTCCCAAATACAGGAATTTGTCTTGTCGGAAGAAGACGACACAGACTAAGGACATCTCAAGTAGAAAGAATAAGAAGGAAGAAAAGAGAAGAAAAGAAGAAAGAGGGGGACAAAGACGTTGGAGCTCACGCTATTTAGAAACGGGGTGAAGGGGCTGTTCGAGTTTCCCTCCCCATCCCATATTTCCACCTCGGGCAGGCATACTTGGCATGCAGGTTGACATCTGTTTTTTTGTGGGGAACAAAACAAAACTCGGAAGAAAACCACCTTTGCGTGGTTGGTGAGCAGTTATGTAAAAGAAAATCGCTCACCGTCGACGGGCCATGGGCGGAACACTGCAGGCATGCAGCCAGCCACCCTGATGTAACATTATTTAAGATTTCAAGTTTCTAGAAACTCAAGAATCCGAGATCCACCTATTCGATTCTGCCTTGCCGAGCCCGCAGGCTCCTGATATTTGTCCTCGGTCTAGGCAGCACCCCTCGCCGCGTTTCTCTTTTCAACACTGTGCCAACGACACGTTGGCCAACCGTTTCCCTGCATTGCCATAAGCGGAACCGCAATTGCTGTATTCAGCTTCCATTCGACGTTCCATATGTTCTCCGAGGTGTGATAGCTGCAACACACCTGCGTATTGGCGCCCTGATTCGGCCCCAACCTGGACCCCAAACCCCCAACCCACTTGAGACGATTATTCCGCACAAAAGGCCGACCAACACAAATGTGCTCTGACTGTGATTCCTCATCGTGCTGCTGTGTCACACATGGGAGGGGATAACATAGGTCAGCGGGGATGTGAAAGTATTTTTTTTTGGTGATATCCATGTTGGTTGGCGTCATAACCAAGGGACACCGACATCATTATAAGATCATCTGTTGTTGTATTCGTTTGAATTTTATTACTTATTGCGTCAAGTGCGCTGCCCACTTCCTGCAAGATCTTGTCTACATATAAGTTCACGGGCTTGACCACCGACGCATGCTTGAACAGATATCCACGTGTTTCATATCAAATCATGGCGTTCCTCTACAACCATGAACAGTATGACACGGATAGTGACGCCGGCGAATCAGACCTCTGTGTCGAGGTCGACGAAGGTGCGGATGGGTGGCATGAGGCGTACGACTGCTACGACGAAGAGGATCTGAGCGAAAGCGTGGGTGAAATATGTGTCTGGCGCCGCGGCAGTGCATCGTACAAAGGGTAAGTTCTTCCTTTATTCTTCCTATGATTTCAAGGAACCAAAACTCATCATCACCTTTTCTTCGTGGGTCAGAAACGACCCGAACTGGAACACACTAAGTCTCCTGCACGAGAAGCCATCCGCCATCCACCTCAATATGCTCGAGGACCTTTCACAACCAGACTTGCACCTTCCGGAGTATCACCCTTATTTACCGCGTCTTATCGTTTGTCAGGCCACGGCAGCGCCGCCGGCGCCGACGTCTCATATGTACGTGATTATCGAAGGCCCTCCACTTGACCCTTTCTACCAACGAAACCCACGGAACCCGCGGCAGCGTCTGGGGCCGGCTCGCGAGCCCGCGATGCACTAGTGGACGGAGGCGGATGGACGGCACAAGTAATGGTGGTCAGAATGATGGCATCAGGTGGCTGAATGACGATACGAAGGGAAAGATCATGAAATGATATAGGGAGGATACTTGGGCTTTTGTCGACACCAAGTTGATCATTCTTTTTGACGTTGAAACTCAGGAAACAAGAGCACCACTAGCCACTAGTGATGGGTGCCACATTGTATGATTATTTTCTCGTGAGAAAATGAGTTTGCACTTTGTATTCAAGGGTTGCTCGGAATGGAAATTGAATGACCGTTCAGAATGTTAAGGAATCCAACTTTGTCAAGTCGAAACTGAACTTAAAGTGAGAGATAGCGAGATTCCCGACAACTAAGCTGTGAATGATAAATCATTGGTGATCGAGTCGAGTGGTGAGTCTCTTATCTTAACAGTCCTTTTTCGTTGCGTTGCGTGGGGAAAGTATAACTTGCAGAGTGTGGTGTGAAAAACAGCAGGAAACCAGTGGAAAATGGTGTCAAACACACAGGCTCCGTAGCCGTTTTAGACTTGGGGAGTGACTGAGAGGTCCAAGTAATAAACGGCCGATAATTTATTAACATACAAATGACCATAAAAATCGGAAATTGAACACATTGACACTGTGCACAGTTATATATCCATAATGATTCCCAGACAAACTTAATTGTTTACAGAATAAATCAACGTTTGACTCACCGACATACGATGAATGACGCACACCTGTCTCAAAAAAGGAGAGGCCGCCCAATCTATGCTGGCGCATAATGAATGTAATTAATGGAAATCCGTGCTCACAAAAATCCACTAGCGTTCCTCATATTGTCAATAGCGTCGCTCAGCTGAAAAAGGGGGGAGCGTTCTGTGGCTGTGGCACCGTTTCTTCTCAGCGGCTTGGCGGGCCAAGCGCTGGGTGGCTGTTTCTGTTCTTGGCGCGCATTGGAGCAGCACGTCGCAGACGTCCAATGTGGTTGTGGCTGAAAACCGCTCGGGAAATGCCAAGATGTGACGGTCCGTCCATTGGGCGTTGCGGCAATGCGGCGTTGCGGCAACCGAGGCTTGTTTATTTTCTTCATTTATGCTGGATTGTGGGGATCTGATAATGATCTCACATCGTGACATTCGGATGGTTTGCTCCATCCAAAGCATTGATGGCTGTCGTTGAGTGATATTTGGGTGCCATGTTCTGATTTTAGCCTCAAGGAGAGAATGTTTTGTTTTGTTTTTTATAGGTGCTGAATGTTTGCAAGTTAATAAAATCTAGGCGTTCGTTGTCAGTGTTTATCTCCTTTCAGGGGGTGGTAAAATAACCGATTGGATCTCATGATAAACAATGTATTGTCTACAGTTTACCGTCATACATTAAATGTACAACAACACGCAGGCTGATCGACCATTTCAACATCTCAAGACATTTTTCTGTTTTCCGTCGATTGTCGTCCAAAAACAGCCACGACTGCGAGCCAGCGCTTCCAGTGCTAACGCAAAGCCCCACGATAGAGAAAAGTGAATGCAACGACATGCTGGCTGGGCGTCTCTCCACACGGGAACGGTCCAATTTTGTTCACCCCTGCTAAGCGGCGCCACTGTGTTCATTCTGCAGGGGTGTTGTGCAGGGCGTGTGTCACTACTCGGAACCCAACCGCCACACACACGTCGAATCGAGATCTGGCGGACCTATCAGATAGGGATGGGGGGATTTGCTCGTCCCGCTTCTGGCCAGTTCTTGTGATGGTTTTGGCGAAACGTATCCGTAGCGAGGCGAGAATTTGATTTTCTCTATGCGGATTTGCGTCGGTATCATTGGAGCATTACGCTAGGATCCACTCTGCCAGCTGTCGCAGTGTCGATCCCCAGAGGAAAGATAGAGGAGAGCGGGCCCCCTGGGGAAGCGGTTGAAGATGAGTGAGGGCAGACGGGAACGCAAAGTCAGCTGCTTGGTTGGGCCTGGTCCAGTGGTCTGGACCCAACTCCGCCCCGCAGAACTGAAGCCCCTGATCTTGCCCTGTTCAGAATTGACCGGGAGGCGCCCAGCGGGCAACTGCAACGGGCTGCACGCTTGATGGAGACGGACAGGGTTGGCGGCACCACGATAGAACTACACTAGGAGGGGGCAAGGGTGTGGAGAGTTATTTAGCTGCTGGGCTGCCAGTTCACTTCGTTTCGGGGTGATTCCCTTCCTCACTTTATCCAGCGCGTCTTCGAGAAGCAAGAGAAACCTGCCGACATTCTCCTCAAACCAGGCAGACCGAATCTCCGCCAATATGTTGTCCAAGATCATCCTCATCGCCGCGGTCGCGACCGCCGTCTCGGCAGAGGGCTTCACCTTCCCCCAACATCTGGCTCACAAGGCCCAGCTCGAGGCGCGAGCCCAGCTCCAGGCGCGTCAGGCCGATCCTACAGCTTGCCTCGAGGCGCTCGTCTCGGCCTTTGACTCTGTCCCGACGCCCGCGCCGGCTCTCCTGACATACGTTGTCAGCCACCCCATCACCGACGCCTGCTCGTATACAGTCCCCGCGTCCCTGAGCAGCGCCCTGACCAACTACGAGAGCTCCGTGCTGTCCTGGTGGACGGGCCACTCCGATGACATCAACGCCGCGCTATCAATATGCCCTGACGCCGGCGTGAACACCGATGATATCGCTGTCTGCACCAAGAACACCGGGTCAGGCTCCGGTGCTGGCGCGGGTGGCCTCACCACCACCACAAGAGGCGCTGGCCTCGCGTCTAAGACGTCTGCCGCTGGCGTCGCCAACCCCACCGACTCTGGCTTTGCTGCTGGCACTGATGTCGGCTTTGCGTCTGGGACCGGTGCCGGTTTCGCCAACCCGACCGACTCTGGCTTCGCCGGCTCGACTGGGTCTGGCAACTTCGCCGCCGCGACGACCTCTTCCAAGAACGCCAGCCCGCGCGAGACTGGCCTGATCGGCGCTGTCGTCGCCGCCGCCGGCTTCATCGGCGCTGTTGCCGTGGTGTTGTAGATGGAATCGTGCCACGTACTGGAATAAAAGAGGGGATTTCTTTGGGATAATACCAACCCACAAGTATAGGATGTCAAAATTTCTGCTTGGTCGTAGAACATTGTACATGAAGCAATCCTTCTTGTTATTTAAGTTAATGTAATAATGATATAGTTTACACTTCCCTGCTGCTTCCTTTCCTACTCACCATGGCGTGGCGCTCGGCAGCGTAGCCATGCTTGCTGTGCACTTTGCCTTGAGAGCTGCTGTGGCCTCGGGACTCGTCGAGTTCACGCACGGCGTGCCAATCCCACCGTGGATGCCGTCGCAGATGATCACGGCTGGGCCACACGGGCTGGTAACGTCGAAGTTCTTGAACGAGATGTTCTCGCAGATCGCATTGGGGCTGCACGTCAGCCTGGCCACAGCTCGACCGTACTTGCCAGAGGTGGAACCGGTAAAGTTCTCGAAACGGACGTTTGTGATGTTGACTTGAGATGGGAAGGCAGCACATGTTGTGGCGTTGATCTAGGCCGCCATATGTAAGTCAAAACGTATCACTCGGGAAACGGATGGTACAGTTGAACTCACGTTGAAGTAGCACGAGTCCAAAAACGCCGAGTACTCATTGTTGGCGTTCCAAAAGTTCTTGAACGTAACATTGTCGATGAAGCCATACCCGACATTCTGCCCGGCCCACGACTTGAGACGAGCGCCGTGCTGTCCGTTCAGCATCCACATGTTCTCAATGTGGACGTTGCGGATGAAGCTCTTCTCGCCAGAGTACTGGCCGATGGAGCCCATCGACTGGCCGTGGGTGCCGTTGCAGTACATCGTGTTGACGTATAAGTCGGTCGCGTTGGACTTGGGCGAGAAGCAGTCATCGCCAATGTTAACCCAGGCGCGCTCCACCGTGACGTGCTCGACGTTCAGCGAGTCGAAGAAGTCGGTGTTCTTGGGGAGGGCTGTCGCGTTGTTGGACTCTGCTGTGCAGGCGACGTCTTTGAGTGATATGTCCTTGGCTGTCGTAAAGCGGGTTAGCACACAAACATCTTTTTGGGGTTCAGGTTGGGTGGGCATTACTGACATGTTACGAAGAAAGTCGTCCAGCAAGGCGAGTCCTTCAAATGTATCCCTTCGATGGCCAGCCCCGTAGCGTTCTCGGCGTAGAACAAGATGGGGCGGAGGTAAGCATTGGTTGGGTCAAGGATCTCCAAGCCGGCAAACTCATTCCACCATCTCTGGCCGTTGCCATTCAGAACGCCTTCGCCAAAGATTTTGATGTCCTTTCCACCCCACTTCCAGAACATAATGCTGTTCTGGAAGGGATGGCGGAACGCATTGGCCTGCCAGTACGGGGTATTATTGGTGAACTTTATCTCGCCGTCAAGGTGGACGTGCACATTGTCCAGGAAGGTCAGGTCCAATGGCTTGCCAATGACAAAGGTCTGACCCTTGGAAAGCTGCAGAGTTCCGCCGTAGTTGGCGTCGTGGAGGCCTTGCAGGAACTCATCGGCGACGTCGTCTGTGTCGTTGGCCGATGCCCGAATCTTGACAATCTTTCGGCAGGGGCGGCGGGCTTGGAGCTGGTAAGGGTGCTTCTGTCTGAACTCGGCCAGGGACCGTGGGACGCCAGCAGGCAGTTCTATGGCCGCCAGTGCGCCGAACGCAGCGCCAAGTATCACGACTGCGAGTGACTTCATTGTGTCTGTCTCATCGGCACCCGGGCATAGAAAATCGGAGGTGGGCGAGGGTAAACATGATGGCGGAAATATAGTGGCCTTCTTATGTTAATGTGCAGTCACCTATATCTCACCGGCTTGATCGGGTAAAGGCAACGAATGCTGGCTCCCAGGTACCTGGTCCTCCATCCAGACGCGTCGCCGCCCTCGCGATGATCCTGATAGGGGATGGAAAACATTTGATCCGCCTATCAGAACGACGTGACACTGCATTTGAAGCGATGTTCGGGGAAGACGTCAAGGTTAGGGAGGAATTGAGTTGATGAACAGGTCCGCCAACTTTGAAAGGTCGATGAGTCGGAGATTTGTCCAACAAGGTGTCTTGGCATTTGGGGTTCTCAACTGTAATTGATGGAATCTATTGATGCCGTGGGCGCGGAAGAAATTCCCCATAGACGTTGCACCTTTTCCCCAACAGCGAATGCGGGGTCGATAGTTGGGGTCACCGAGTGAAAGGAATGAGCAAGGGAGCGTCGTGATGACTTTGAGCATGTACCTGGGTAGGTAATTACGGCGTGGCATGTATTGGATGCTAGATTCGTGGATCAAGTACAAAACAGCATCAAAGAACAAAAACCGAGTACTTCAACATGTGCTTCCGCGAGTCTCGGAGTGTGAAGAGTCTCAAAAAACATTAAAGTCACTTTGACAACCCCAAATGCAGCGGTACCAAACGAGCAAGCAATTTCCGTACATGTAGAAGACCTTGACCCCGATCAGCATAAAAACAGGCTGGTCTAGTTTCGAAGTGTATTTAAACCAGAAGATATGAGATAATATCATTATCAACTTTATCACTCACAGCTTACTATCCCTCCAAACCGGACTCCTCTTCTCAACAAAGCTCCTCACCCCCTCCGTCATATTCTCCCCCTTATCAATCCTCCCATAGAGCCCCTTCTCAAGCACCTCAGTCGCCATTTCAGGCCCAATCCCCTCCCAACCAAGCCTCAACCCTTCTCGCGAGACAATGATCGCATCAGGCGAATTCGCCGCAATCTCACTCGCCAATCTAACCGCCTCATCCACCACTGCCCCCTCCCCGTCAACCACGAAGTTCACCACCCCCCAACTCCTCATCGTCTCAGCCGAATAATCCGTCCGTCCCACAAGCGCCATCTCCGCTGCCCTCTGCTTCCCCAGCGTCTTCAACAGCCTAGGCAATGCCCCCGCCAGGGCAATAACGCCCTTCTTCACCTCAGGCAGCCCAAACACCGACTTTTTTCGGTCCGCAACCACCAGATCACAGTTCACCACCATCTCAAACCCTCCCCCAAAACATAACCCGTTCACGGCCGCAATGACGGGTTTCTTGCCCGCGCGATTCGACAGGCCCCCAAACCCAGACGTGTTCCACTTCTCCTTCATCACCGCCGGGGCAGCTTCCTCTCCAGTGGCATCTGACGGAGGCGAATTTCTCACATTCCACTCTTTCAGATCCGCGCCGGCGCAGAACGCACGGCCTGCTCCGGTGATAATTGCGCACCTAAGAGACGGCTCGGCGTCGTACCACTCGTAGAGAGCCGCGAGGGGGGCGTGCTGGGCAGACGGGATGGCGTTGAGCTGGCGGGGCCGGTTGAGAGTGATGAGCAGGACGTGCGGGGCGGGAAACGAGAGGAGGACGTTGGGGACGGCGGGCGGCAGGATGACGAAACCTTTTGGGAGGGCGTTTTCGTTGGCCATTTGCGGTATTTATGTATGATTGATGAGTTTTGGGATTGGAAACGATAGTGATAATACTAACGATAATGACAATGCGGTTTGGGTGCGGTGGACAATCTGTCGTTCGCCACGAATGCGGAGGATGGACGGTCCCCTCTGTCTAGAGTCTCCAACTGGAAATATGACACGCTTTAGGCAGACCGCAAAAACATAACTGAGCAAAATTTTGCAAAGATATTTGACAGTAAATTGACGACGATAGACCCAAAAGCTTCAGGCCTGCTTGCTTAGCGGTTGGTTTAATCAGCAAACGTTCAATGAGATCTGAGGTGTGGATGGGTGAGATGCGGGGAGTAGTTCCCAAGCGGCAAGGATCTCCTGCGCCGCTCGGTAGGAGCCGAGGCACATCCGGATCTGTAGTTCCGCTCATCACTACTAGTAGGATTCAAGTGTCATGAAAACAAACATTTGTTACGTCCAAACTACATCCAGCGAACTACGTTCAGATGGTTGGCACGGAGCCAAGCTTGTCCGAACTATGGTCGCCGAACTGGTTTGGACGTTTGGCCCGGAGCCCTGGAGAGCTATCGGTTCTGATGTATGTACACCAACAGCTAACTTGACAATGTACACAATTCAGCGGCTGTAATACATGGCAGCAATGCTTTCTTCCTCTTTTAATCGTTCCGCCCCATGACTGCAACTCAGCAGAAGCCATGCGCCGTCTCCTTCATCCTTTCGACACAGCCAAAGAGGCCATGATATCCCACGGCTGCGACTGAATGCAGCAAAACTTTCTTTTCCTCCATCCGCCCATTTCCTTTGTAAAATTCACCTAAACGCCGTGGCAAGCCCAAAGCTTCGAAGGGAAGTGAACACCAGTGAACCGTTTCGCCCAAATGTCGATATAATTGTACACAGCTGGACTTTGTAGATGGCCCGAATTAGGCAGGCAGTCCACGCTTCTCGCTCTCGGTGAAGAAGATCACCATGCGCCACAGCTTCTTCACCAGGTCCTCGGCATCCTCGTCGAGGGCTTCGCTGAGCGTCTCGACAAGTTCGGCTGGCTTCTTGTGCTTGCGCAGATGCTCCTCTACGATGTCGATGAGGAACTGCTCTTGGACGCCGAGATACTCGACAACCTTCTTCTCCACAAACGGACGCAGCTTCTCGTGGATGACCGAATCCTCCAGGTAGTCCCACTTGACGTCCCAGCTCCACAGACCCTCGCGGTCCACGGGGATTTCACTAGCCAGGGCCCGAACGGCCTGTTGGAGATCCTCCTCCGACATGGCCTTTGTGTCGGTGATGGGCTCAAATTTGATGGGAATAAGGCGGCGCTTGGTCGTCTGGTCCTGCTCCTCGTCGTCCAAGAGACCTTCGACCTCAGCAACAGTCCGCCGGGTAGGTGCAGCACGCTGTGCCGCTCGCTGAGCTGCGGCGCCGAAAGAGATGGTGACGCGCTGTGGTGCTGCAGCAGGAATCTCAGGCTTACGCTCCATCTCCTGCGCCTGTCGCTCCAGGAATGAGTCGGCCATGCCTCTGGCCTGCTCCATGTCGGCCTCTGCCTTGCGCCGCTCCTCGGCCTCGGCGCGTCGGTCGTCTTCGTCGTGGGCCGCCTCTTGCGCTCGGAAAGCTGCTCGGTTGCGGGCCCAGGCAGCATGGTCGCGATAGTACATGTGGTTCTTGCGTTGAGCCTCTTGGTCGTCCTTCCACTCCTTATCTCGCGCCATTTGCTCCACCTTTTCTTGCTCGGCCAAAGTCTTATCCCGCTTCTCACGGTCCATCTCGCGTTCAAGAGCGTTGCCTCGCTGGCGCTCCCGGTTGACCCATTTCCGCTCAGCCTCCATATAGAGCTTGTCCATTTCCGCTTCCATCTTGGCCTGCTCGCGCCTGAAGAGCTCTTCGTCGTCTGCGTCGGAGTCATCTTCCTCCAAAATACGCGAGGCGTGTCCGTTGATTGCGCCGCCGTTGACAAACTCGACGCCTCTGCCTTGGCCTCGCGGTCCAGACGGGGCGTTCGGGATTCCACGTGGTCCTAGAGGCACCATATTGGAGTTCGCTGAGGGGGGCGAGGCAAAGCCGGATGTGCGGGGCGCGCCGTTCCGCAGGCGCTCTTGCTCCTCGAATTCCTCCTCTCGTCTAAGCCGCTCCATGTCTCTCCGGTTGCTGCGGTCGCGAAAGGCGGCAATCTCGGCTGCGACAGTCTCTCGCATCTCGGCAGGAATATCCGCAAGCTCGTCCTCTTGAGCGAGAGGGATGTTGATAACCTCCACATTCTCTCCAAGCGCATTGGCAGCGTCTGCCATGGCCGTGTCACCTTCGGCATCCTTGCCGGTCCGAACTCGGGGGTAGAAAAGGTCGCGGATGAACTGCTTGAGGGCGCTCTTTGCCTCGGCAAGACGTGCCGCGAACGCCGGGTCGTCGCCCCTACCCGCCTCCTTCCACTCGTTGATGTGGTTGGGTGTCTCGTCGTCGAATGCGACCTGCAGCTTCTCCTTGTCAATGCCCTCAAATGAGTCGTCCTCGTCCTGGGGAGGGTTCTCTGAAGGCGATTGCTTCTTCGAGGGGACCATGACGTCTCGGAGCAGCTGTTCCGCAAAGACGACAGACTCGAAATCCTCGAACTGTGCGAAACCAAACAAAAGGCCCTTGAAATCTGTCATATGCGAGAGGGCCGAGTCCCACCGTCGGAGCCTACCAATGGTGCTCAGCAGGCGCTGGATGCCTTCGTCGCCGCCGACACCAGCCGGTATCTTGTGAACGAAGATTGTCCGCTTCTTGTCGTCTTCAGTGGGGCGAGCCGTGGACTGCATATTCTCTCTCATCTGTGCTCGCGAATGCTCAAGCCCTCGATCCATCCCGAGACCATGGCGGCTGTTGCCAGTTGGTGTGTAAGAGTCTTTTCGGTCGCCGACTGCCGGCGCACCGGTCTTCAGGGGCGGGGCTGAAGTGCCGAGACGGATCACTGGCGCATTAAAGTTGATGTTCGGTAGGTTCGCCGGCGGATGGAAGGATGGAGGGAGGCCGCTTGGTCGATTAGCTTGCGAGGCTAGATTTGACTGCTGCACACCGGGCGGGGGGGCCATCCCAGGGGCGGGAGACATGCCTGGTGGAGGGCCTGACATGCGACCTGATCAGTAGGTGATTAGATGGTGAGATGCTTACTTGGGGTGCACATACCTAAACCTGGCAGAGGGGGCATGCCCGGCGCGCCGGGAAACGGCATGTAGCCAGGCACCGCATACGGGTGGCCTTGAATAATGTTAGCCGGTGGAGGATACGGTGGAGGAGCGGGGGGAGGGAGGATGGGAGGGGCTGAGGGAGGGGATGGCGGCGGTGTGTTTATACCGTAAGGATTGTTATAAGCCATGTTTCACGTATACAGTTACTGCTGCCGTTGTAGAGAGGGAAAGGTAGAAACGAAGCAGAACTCGTTTGGGGAGACGAGTGGTGCGCGACGAGGGGAAAGATCGGGGGGAATAGACGTGGGGTTCGTGAACCGCCTCGTCGCGGTGCTTTTCGTGACGTAGGCGCAGGCGCCTACTGTAGGTCGAGGTAAGGCAGAGAGAGGGTGATAGTGGGGGAGGGGAAAGGTAGGGAAGGTGGTCAGTCGGCGAAATTTGGTCGGTCAGGACTGTTGAAAGGTTGATTAAGGCTTCAAAAGTTAACGCGCGACCCTGTTGTAGCGCAGAACTGAATGGTTGCATAGGCAAGCGAGCGCGGCGCGCAGCTTAAGGTCGTGGTGGGGAAAAATGACAGGATCAGTCCTAGTGCAACTTCCTAAAAGTCAGCCGAAAAAAATATTTAGAGGGAGAAGTAGGAGGTCTGTGCACGGTAGCAACTTTTTGGTGGCTCGTGCATTTCAATGTGGGCCCGTGTGGGCCTGGGCCTGTGCTTCTCAATCGCGGCTCAGAAAATCGAGACTTCGGCGAGCAAGCAATTGGTGACCTCTTCGGGCCACTTTAGGTGGAAGAGCAAGACGCCAGTCGAACAGCTTGTGCGCTGCCCAATCCATAAGTACACGCCATTTCCATTGCATTTTCTGCTCTACCGCTTGCCAATGGCTCTTCAGTATTTCCCCGCATTGCTAACCAAAGGTACCTCGAGCAGAAGAAGGGAGCTCCTGGAATCCATCACGCCGCCATGAAGTCCATCTGCCGCGCGGGCGCCACGCGACACTCTCTCCTCCTCGCCGCTCCTCGCCAACCTACGACGACAATGACGACGGTCCTTCTTCAAATCCAGAAACAGCAGCAGCAGCTTCAGTTCTCCACGAGCCCGCGGGCCTTCGCGGCTGGTGATGCGCCGCCCATACGGAATCTCGAGCAGTTCCGAAACTCGATCAAGGCCTTGGAGAATGGCCGCCAGCCCATGCCCAAATTCGCCTCCCGCCTCCCTCCGCGACCAGGGCCGCCCTCGTCTGGTTCTCAGTCCTCGGCGGCGGCGATCCTGGGCAGCGCTCGGGGCGCTTCAGCTTCACCATCGGCCCGCAAGGCCAGCGAGGATCAGGAGTCGATAAGCGCGCTGGTCGAGAAGGGCGCCAAAAGCATCGACCTGACACCATGGGCGTTGGAAGATTTCAAACATAGGTCGAAGCAGAACGAAGGGACCTACCGGCTGCGGCCGTCGACGGGTCGGACTGTGAACGTGGAAAGGCTCGGCCCTGCGGCGGCCCTCGTTTCTCTGGACAGATTGGTGAAGAGCAACTTCGTGAAAGTCGATGAGATTTCCCAGAGATTTCACGAACGGAAGGCGCTGAAGACGAAGAGGCAGAGGAGAGAGCGGTGGAGGAAGCGGTTCAAGATGGGTATGAAGAGCACAATCAACCGTGTCATGGAGCTGCGTAAACAAGGGTGGTAAAGCCGAGGCGAGAGAGAGGGAGGGGGAGAGGGAAAGTTGCTCCTCAGCGGGAGAAGGTCGAGCAAAGCCTACCTTCTTGCAGGCACTCATGTACAAACACCTGCAACTATAGACAAACGAATATACTGTACTTTACACTGGTCTCACCGCTCCGGGGTCACCCACTCTTTTCATAGTTGATATTCGCGTGCAAAGCAGGACCGAGCTCTTTCTTCCTGGGAATTACTGGTGAAGGGTCTACCTATCAAGCTGTACAATCTGTAGAAACCCAACAGTCTCAAACTCTTCCCTGTTACGTGTTTATAAATTGCCATTTTAGCATTACGTTACATATTCAAGGTCATCAATCGTCCCAGGCTCCCCTGGTCGGCGTGCCCACGGGGCTAGTTTTGATCTTGGGGCGGCTCATAAACACAGCATCGTAGTCGTGCTCTCCGCTGATCAGCTCCTCTGTGAGGACTAGCGTCGTGTTCTCTTCCTCGTCCACCGCGGGGAAGAAGCTGCTTCGCCCAGCACCGGGAACAAATTGCTTAGACTTGCGTAGCGACCGCCGCCGCTCCAGCTGTGCCTTTTGTCGGGCTGCTTCGAACCCCGCCATGCTGCGCCGAGTCCGCGCAACGAGGTCTTCATACCCATCGGTAGCGCCGTCCTCCTCCTCCACCACCACCACAGTGCCGACGTCGTTCCCGTTCCCGTTGTAACCCGGTTGCTGAGACCGCCGCTGCACGGGGGTAGACGGACTTGTCGAGTCCGTCTCCAAGCCGGCGCCGGATACGACCACTCGTTTGATAGGAAGGGGATCGATCTCCTCGTCTGCGTCGTCCTCCTCGCCTACCCTGGATACGGCGTGGGAAGTGCGTCGCGCAGTCATGGACAGACGCGTCCTCTCGGCAAGGGACAGTGTATGGCGCGGCTTTTTGACAGGCGATGGCGACGCCGCATTCACCGAGGCAAGAATCTGATCGGCCAACTCCCGGGTTGGAGGCGGGATTGGCCGGTGTTCGGGCGAGCGCGAGGGTGCACGCTGCGGGAAAGTTTGGATCGGCCGTGGCGGAGACCGACTGAAGCGAGAAGGTGACACTGGCTGCGGCGGTGAGCGTGGTGGCGGGCTCGGGCGTGTTTCGTAACTCCTTGCAGGGCTCCTCGCCGGACTCTGGTCAGGAGTCCTCTCGAGGCTCCATTCGAGGCTCCATTCGAGGCTCCTTTCGGGGCTCCGCTCAGGGCTTCTTGTTGGAGAGACGCTCGCAGGTCGCCGACCCAACAGCGAAGAATGTTTTGCTTGAAGGGTGGCTGACCTCCGCAACTGCCGCGGCGGTGCCGGTTGCTCTCCATTGCTGGGATACGAGTATGCTAGATCGACTGTTCTGGCATTTTGCGGAATGGAATCCGCCCGCAGTCTTGTTGGCCTGGCTGTCTCCTTGTACGAGGACAGAATCTCGTCTTCAAGATCACTGAGCTCCGAGATTGCCTCCGGCTCTAGGCTGGGGACCTCGATGTTGTCTCTTGATGTCGTCTCCTGAGCTTCTCGGGGCCGAAGGAAAAAGGAGGGAATTTTGGGAGCCTCCGGACTGATTTTTGCCAGTTCAGCCTTGAGGCTGCTAACCAGCTCGCTGTACCCGCCGTGGATCTCCTCGGGTTTGGAACGTGCGAGCTTCCTTGGGCTCATGCGGCTGAAATGTATATTTTCGTGTGCTCTGAATCCAAGATCGATACCCCTCTGCCTCGGCCGCAAGTCCGTTTCTTTGGCTGCTGGCTTTGGCTCTGTTGTACCGAACATCCTCTGGCGAAAGCCCTGCCATTTTCCCAACCGCTCCTTCTGGTTCCGAACTCGGGTATCGAGTTGCTCAATAAGCCCTCCGCCAGACTTTTCCTCAAGTTCTGCGAGCCGGCCGGCCTGGACTAGTCTCCAAACCCGATCGAAAGGCGTTGATAAGACCCCATCCTTGTGTGCGCCGCTATCTCCATAAAGCAACGCCTCCATCCAGCGCTCGTTACCTGACCAGTTATTTCGCACTGTACGCCAGATGTCGAGTTTGGCGTCGTCAGATATATCCTCTCCCCCTTGCTGGACGCGCTTTGCCATAGCTTCGGCTTGCTCCCTTCTCCGAGTGATGGTCTCATCCTTGAGCTCGAGCAAGTTCGAGAAATCGATGAACCGGGCTCGCGCGGCGTTCTTGTCGTCCAGGCTCCGGTGCAACGAGGCCTTGTGTGCCAGAATGAGGGCGATGAGCTCGGTCCGCTCGCCAGAATAGCCGCGGTTTTCAAGGGCAAGGGTCTGGGCCAGAGCAGGGTGTTGGGGCCCGTTGAGCTGGTGTTCGGCAACCAGCTTCTTCAGCACTGCCGACGAGAACACGGCCAGGACCTCCTCCAGCCTCTCGCCCTTGCATTCATCCAGCATGGTCTTTCTGACAACGGCGTCGCGACCCAAGACGCCATTTTTCTTTGCTTGTTCCAGGCTTCGCAGGAGGGCAGCGCGCAGGTTGAGCGACTGGACCTGGTCGAGCGGCGGGAAGAAGGGCTGCAGCTTGTTTCGCGCCTCGTCGTGGTCCCAGAGGGCGAAGAGGTGATAGAGGGCCCATTCGACGCATTGAATGCGCTTCTTCTGTCCTTGGGCGGCATCTCTGGAGCTGAAGGTCAAGGGGCTGATGTCGGGCCAGTCCGGGTGCCGGTCGAGGTTGAGCAGGCCGAGATTCGTTAGGAACAAGGCGACGTTGGAGACGGTGGACGGGTTGGCCGTTGTCGTCGGTGGCTGGAGGGGCGTCAAGCCAGCGCTGCTGGAAGAGGGCGTCCGAGCTAATAGGGATTGCGCAGGTTTGCCGGCATTGGGAGGAAGGCGAGCAGATCTTGTGCGGGCAAGATTCGAAGTTGGGTGGAGGCTCGCCATCGCGGCATCATCGACATCTAAGGACGCAAGACTTATACTTGGGGTAATCACAGAAGTCTGCTAGGCCACGATGCCCAAGCATTGGCCTGCGAGATGTCGTTGCGGAGGCTATGTCGAGGTGCGCACGCTGTCGTGTTGTCCACATGCTTTCTTTGGCGAAGCGAGCGAGCGCAACAGTCGATCAACTGAGAATTGGAGTAAACAGTGGTTGGTGGGGCGCCTAGCGACTGCAGTTGCCGCTATGACTTTGCGGGCGGTCCGGCAGCGGAACCTTGAACGATTGAGCCAATTCGAAGGTTCAAATGACAAGGGTTAGGGTTAATGACCCACCGCGAAACTTCCCCAAATTCCAAAGACAACAAACAACCAATGATCTTCAAGCTCACCACTCATTTTCTGCTTCTTTCACACAGCGTTTGGACCGCAAATGACAGCTGAAATATCCTCACAATCAATTACACGGTTTTTTTCCGAGTTGCTTCTCAAAGTCAAATTTCTGCACACAGTCTGTTTGTTGCTTCAGTCTCTTCTCCGCCGCACAATGAAAACTGAAGACTGGGCACCTTGGTCTAAACACCCCGTCCATTTTCAACGACCACCTTCGATGATAGCCACCCACCACGTCGCAATGTCTGAGCACCCTCGTCACCGAATGATGTGCCCTTCGTTTGCTTTGGCACCTTGGAGTTCTGAGACAAGAGACGGCAGGCTCGAATCCAATCTTGAACCCACGGCGGGAGAGTGGAAAGCGGGATAATACGGCGGTGGCTCCATGGTCTGGCGCGGAGGCGGAGTGTTTGCCACCACAAATGCTTGCTGGAGCCGGATGTGCGCTTCCCTGCGTCGCATTCTCTCTGCCATGTGCACCTCGTTGCTGATGCACGGCCCGCAGCACGACGAGGTCTCGGCCACGCAACAGTAGCCCCCAGGCCCCATGCCACAACACGTCTTGGACCCCTCACAATACCGGGCGCAAAAGTCCCACATGGCGATGGCCGGCCAGAAGCAGAAGGCAAACAAGAAAAGGAGGGCTGGGACGAAGAAGGCAAAACATCCCTCCCTCTCGACAACGGGCCATCGCCGTCGTGCCTCTTGGGGGAGGAGGTTTATGTAGTAGAGAGCCACGCAGACGGATGCCAGGCTCCAAATGACGAACAGGATAATGATCATGTATATATAACCGTCGAGCATCGTGTCGGTTTTGCCGGATTGGTCTCTCCGAGTCAAAGAATGATCCATACGTAAGATTGTCCAAACACAAGGTCCAAATCAATAGGAAGGGGAAGGGGAAGGGGAAGGGAAGAAACGGCACGGAATCTGGATGATAAACGTGGCCAAGGGCTGAATTTATCAAGAAACACCCAAGCCTTAATAATGTGATTCAACTTTCTGTCTGATGTTCTAGCCGATGAACCGCATTCCAGTGCCCCCTGAAAGAGATTCAGACAACCCCTGAGACAATTTGAGTTGGCCTGTGTTAATTATCGGCTGGAATTCGGGGCCGTGAAGAAGATCTGCACGCTGGCATTCATTCCACTTCGACGAATTTCAAAAACTCACGATATGTGATGATACTAGCAATTTGGTAAGTTTGCTAGCTGAATTGCCTCCATGCCCCAACATATAGAACTAGAAAGCTAAACACACCTACTCAGGCAAACGCTTCCGGCTGATTCCATAATGGTGGCATGCATTAATAGCTGCCGTGTGAACCGCTTTTTGTTTTACGCAAAAGTTGGCTTTGAATCCGTAATCTGTATGTGGTCTTAAGCTAAGATACCCTGCTTCGGGACGGGCAAGAGCTGAGTGAGCATAGCTAGCCTACACTGCCGCGTCGCCCAATTTTGGTACCTCGACTAATGCTGCCATCGAGAAATGCCTTCCCGGAACAGCCCAATTCGGAAATCGTTCCAACTGCCCTCCGATCGCTGAATCAAGTTTAGGGTCCAAGTCCGAGATACCCCGAGCAGTGAGTGTCCATTATGACATCTGAACTGGTTGGCCTGGTCTGTGCGTGATCACAACACTAGAGACCAATTAAGACATCCAAGCAAGTTCAATGCAGACTTGCAGGTATTCAATAATACACAGTCTATACCACTGCCGGGGAAATACATGTTAGTGAGTGAATTGTAGCACGGGTTTGCCTCTCCCAGCTACCGCATCCGAAAAACCGATCCGCCCTTAAGGATCACAAATGATGCCTCTTTAGATAACAAATGGGCCTTGATCGGTATTATCTAGGCGTAATAAGTAGTTTTAAACGCCCTAAATACGCGTCGGAATGTACTTCAGTAACCTTTATCCCCCCTGTGGAGGTTTATCTAGTTCCAAACCTCGCGACATGGCTTGAAGCCCAGCCAGCCACATGAGCGGGGAAAGGGTTCAGCCAGCCTCAAGAGAGGCACCAAGCTCAAAACCATGTCGATCTGCAATACTTGTATGCACTAAGGCAAGCGATCAACTTGTCTCGGCGTTTATCAGCTCTACCCCGACCTGAATTTGCGGAGCACCTGCCCCGGGACAGTGAGGGCAGCAACTTGAATTTGTGGAGCCTAGAGAGGCATACGCACCCATGATTCCCTTATTTGGGCTGGAATGTCCTTGGCGATTTCCACGTATAAATTCTGGAGAAGCCGTCGGTTTCATGACCAGACTTGGTTGCACTTTTTGTCCCATTCTTCGGTCATTGTCACTTAGGCACTCGCCAAGATGCATTTTCCCATCCTCGAAGTGAGCCTCATGGCTTTGGCGGTCTATGCGCAGGCATCCACGCCTCCATCCATAGCTCTCGATTGGGGAATATGGCAGTCCCAGGTGGATTCCCTTGACTCAAAGGTATCTAAGCATGGGCTCAGCATCGCAGAGGCATCACCTTTCTAACGTTCGACAGATATATGTCTGGAACAATGTCCGCTTCGCCGATGAACCGCCGCGGTTTGGCAAGCCGTCGTTCCCAAAGGGCAAAAATACATCGTCCACCATCGATTCTTGCTACCAGGCCAGTCCCAGAAGCGAGCGGTTTCCCGCCATTCAACTCCCCCGAGACACCGTGCCTCAAGGTGAAGACTGTCTGGGTCTCGACATTTACGCTCCCGTGGACAACTTTGACGACAATGGCGGCGTTGGGGAGCCGCTTCCTGTCATTGTCTGGATTTACGGCGGCGGCTACACAGCCGGCACAAAGAGGCCCGACCCCGATATGCTCTACACAGGCCAGTCTATCCTGCGGGCAACCGGCTACAAGGCCATTTTCGTAGCTGGCAACTACCGCCTCGGCGCCTTCGGCTGGCTCGCCGGCAACTACATGGAGACCCTCACTAGTCAGGGCGAGGCCCAGACTAACGCAGGGCTATACGACCAGGCCCTGATGCTTCAGTTTGTCTCCCAGTTCATCTCCAAGGTTGGTGGCGACCCGGGAAAAATCAGCGTCTGGGGCGAGTCTGCCGGGGCGAGCTCGATCATGCACCACCTCGTCCGCGAGGGCGGCACAGTGGATCCCGGTTTCCGCTCATTCTTCGTCCAGAGCCCCGCGTTCCAGTGGTCCTGGGACAACTCACCCGGCGGAACCATGGACAAGACGTTCCAGAGCTTCTCCGGCAAGGCGAAGTGCGGGACCGTGTTTAACATCACATGTCTCAAGGGTCGGGACGTCTCAGACCTCGTCCAGGCAAACCAGGATATCGTCGACGACGCGTGGGGAAACCACATGTTCCCCGTCGGCCCGTCCATCGACAACGGATGGATCCAAAACCTCCCTGCCCTTACCTTCTCCACCGCGGGCTCCTACTGGCCTACGATCAACTCGGCCCTCATCTCCCACACCGGCAACGAAGCCTTCCTCTTCACGCCCATCACGTCCATCGTGACCAAGCAAACCATCATCGACTTCCTGAGCAAGTTTTTCCCTGGGGAAACCCTGCAATCGGTACGCGACCAGATCCTCGGTAATTATACCAAGCCGTGTGACAGCACGTATCCAGGCTGGAAGACCTGCCTCAACCATATTATCCGCGACTCGTCCTTCACGTGCAACACGCGCTGGCTGCACGATGCCTATCCCAAGGCCAACCGCTGGATGATGGCCTATAACTTTCCGAACCCCGTCGAGGCCGTGCACGCCTTTGATCTCGTGCCGCTGTACATGAACACGTTCCAAGACGCCTTCAACCTCATCAGGCGCAACGCGCCAAAGTTGATACCAGACTCGACTGTGTCGTCCATAGCATCTGGAGTGAGCAACGTGGTCATGCAGACGTACCAGGCGTATGCCGGCTCGTTCGGTGTGAGTGGTGATCCGAACCCAGTCAAGTTGCCGGCGGCGGCGGCGTGGCCGACGGCGCAGGCGGGAACGGCGTATGGGAATGTGATGGGCGTGTCGAATGCGAACGGGTGGGCACTGGGTCCGGATACGAAGAATACTGAGGGCATTTGTCAGTTTTGGAATGGGATTGCCACGCAGGTAATGGCGGCAAGGGGCAAGCAGGAGGAAGTGAAAGATGATCTCTGATGGCTGGGCGTAAAACAACACTGTGCTCAAATAAGAAGGGAACATGAAGGGGGTAAAAGTGGTAAAAATGCTTTGGATTTGAAATCAGGGGGACGTTGACACCTAGGTAGCCAGTTCTTTTGCTCGTAAAACCGTCCCCAAGGCCAATGTTAGTCAGCGAGTAATGATAAACACGATGCTTCGCAGTGTGCAAGCCAAATCAGCAGAAGGTTTCCACAAGGTTGCATTACCCCCCAGCTCTGGCCTACATCTGACGTCTATCACTTCACAGCCATTGGTTCATAGAACCGTCTTTCGTAATCCCCTCGTTGGCGGTTCTAGCGGTCTGTTCACTCCCAGACAAGTACCGTACTTGGCGACCCACGCCTCGCAGGCTTTGTCTTGAGCAATATTCTCCTTGGCAGCAGCCAGCCGTCTAGCGTTTTCTGTGTCCGAGTACTCCAATAGCCACCTCGAAATCGATTTATGGTATCTGCAGCCAATCTGTGACCCTGGCCTTCGTATAAAGATGGGGAGACCCGGGAAGTAATATTTTCTGAATGTCCAACCCTGAGCTCCCTTTTCTTGTTTGGTGTAGCCATGGGGATGTGTCCTGTCAAATGCCGGCATCTTCACCTCCTTGATCGTCGGTGCGTGGATCAAGAGGCCATACTTGGCCGCCAAGGCCTCCGAGGCGGCCGTCAAGTCCCGGCGAGAGAGGAGACAACACTTTGGGATGAGGACACGTACGTCAACGGACAGCTTGCGTAGGAACCGATCGGGGCTCCTGATGGGAATTTCGTCGATCAGCTCTTGCATAATGCCCGTATAGCCCGTCAAGCCCCGCTCGTATTCCGCCTGCTCGATGTCTCGACGGTGTGTCTGATAATAATATAATGCAAGCGCGACCTCAGGCGTTAGCTCGGTCCCGCACCCGTCCAAGAGCTCTGATGCGAGTGCCTCCCACTTCTCAAGAGGAGCTAGCTGGCCCTTCCTACACCGTCCCGCGAATTGAGTCAGGTAAGCACATATCTCGCTGAGAGCAGATAGCCCCTCCCGATAGAAATATGATCCCCACCCGATATTCGCCACTGGATAACGGCCTATACCGTAATCTATGAGCAACATATGCTCAATTAGGCATGCATCTTTGCCATGGGCCCAGTTTTGGCAGATGGTGAACCCGCGTTTCCTCACTTGAATATGGAGGCGGCGCCCCGCTAGATTGCAGATCGTAGAGGATCAAGGCGATGGTCCCGAGGAGTGGCTTCGCCTTGTCGTCGGGGTGGTCGAATGCCTCGAGCCCTTGGAAGAAGGCATCCATTGGTGACATGGGCTTGCGGTCGGGCCTGATTTTTGCTTTCTGGTGTCGTTGTGGTTGGTCGCTGCCATAGCTGTTGTTGATTGCCTGGCACATTTGATCCAGGGCCCGGGTCCAACTCGGGTTCACCACTTGGCCTTTCATGATAGCGGCAAACTCAGGCCGCTCTGGCCGCACGACAACCGACTCGATTCGGCCATACCACCTGGGTAAACAGAGCTGACTGAGCCTTTGGATCTCGTGATGGCCTAAGAGGTGCTTCTGGGGTGTCGCCATGGTTGATATAGATGCGACGGTAAGTGCGTGAATGAAAGACGGAGGGATACAAATTTGTGGGTTGTCTAAATGACAGGCCCCAGATTTATTGTATCCTCGGCCGGGGAAATCGTGAGAGTTCAAACCCAACAAGAATGAACTCACCTGACTTTGGACTCAGGATTTCGGGCTCAGCTTAGAGTTCTGAATGCAAGGCTCCATTGCGAAATGCACAATTGTGCTTTTGTGCGAGCTTCAAGTATGCCCGCGCAATTGGTCCCCTACTACAGCCTGCTTCTTTTCAACCATCTCCCTCTACTGCATCAACCTCCGCTATAACCGTATCCGCGGAAAATGGTATATAATAACCCATACGGTAGGTTTTTCCCTCTGCCGTCCCCAACCTTCCATCCCCCTCGGTCGACGGTCGGCGCCCCGCTCCCCAAAGTTAAGGGGATCTCCGAGGGTCAAGCAAGCAACAAGATCCGTCATTTCACAATAATGGTAGTGTCGACGAACAATCACAATAATAATGCCATCACGACAAAGCGCAAAAATACGATGTCGACCCACCTATGAACTCCGATTGTGTCCGTCAACAATGTCTCGTCCGTGAATCTTGCAGGGATATAGAGAGAACGGCAGATGGACATCGAATGTCAACATTGTATCTCTAAACCGTCGTTAAGTATTAAACTCAGGACTTGAGAATAGGTATGTAGGTAGGGAATGAGCCGCCACCATAGCAGTAGTGCGGACCCGCCCATTTTCAACAGCTTGAGCACCCTACTCCTCCAATGGCTTCCCCACGCATCCCGCTTCACGGATCCCAGCTTCACGCTTCGCCATGGCGTCAATTACATCGAGATCGACGAAATCTCCGTCGGTGTCGGCTTCATCGGCAGTTCCATCGGCGTCTGCCATAGAAACACCGTGGCGTATACGAACATCAGTACACTCACCAGTCGTCCCATCATCTCCACTACCTCCTTTTTGTGTCCACCATCAACTTTCTCCCGGCCCCGGCCTCCCCTTGTCCTCCTTCCGAGCCGTCCGAGTCCTCTTCAGGTGGAATTAGACATAGAAAGAACTGAGGAGGAATTGGACATTGAAAGACAGTACGTACATGCATGCATTGCATCCCTGAAGTAATAACTTAGGCACCTAGGTACAAACATAGCACAGGCAAGATCAAAACGACCAGCAGAGACAAACTGATGCCGAGTCAACAATAAAATGCCACATGTATTAATATCAAGTTAAATGCCCAAGGCTACGATGGACCCTATCCCTTAGTAGTAGTATAAATCCTCACATAACTATGCTCCCAAAAATGTACATAAAAAACACCACCTGGTTTCCCAGCTCGCACATTTATCAATGCCTCTTTTCTTTTTGTGTGCAAGACATTCACTATATACGCTAATGTTCACTTCATATAATAATCAAGAGAGGACATTATTTCACAGAGCAACGGCGCCCAACAAGGTGAAGGCGGCGACGATGGCCGAGACGACGAACGGAGTCTTGTCCATGGGTCCGAGCAGGCCAGCGACGGCGGCACTGCTGGAGGAAGCAGCGTTTGAGAAAGCACCGGTCGCGGAGCCAGGCTCGGCATCGCCGGTGGAGGTGCTGCCAGCCCACTGGGAGCCGGGGCCCTTGAGACCGGGGCCCTTGCCGGCACCCTTGGACATGTACTATTTGCGGGATACGTTAGAATGTGCATCTTATTCATTGATGGGGGGGACGGATATGGGATGATTATGCTTACCTCCTTGGCGGCATCCGGGATCTTGGGGAGGAGAGTGCTGTCAACGCTCCAGAAGGCGTCCTTGGTCGGGCAGGGCTGGGCCTTGGAGGTCGGAGAGTATCCCGAGTCTCCCTTGGGGGCTGGGTTGTTCTTGAGGGCCTTCTTGAAAGCGGCAAACTCGTCCATCTCTTCGCGGGTGCCTGTCAAGTCCTTGGGGGAGCCGGGGATCTTGACAATGCCAAACTTGTTCGCCTCGTAGGTGTACTCGTAAAGCAGACCGCCAGAGTAGACAGACGTCATCTTGTCGCTCATGAGCGCCTCGACCTCGCCAAAGTCACGGACGTTGGCGATGCAGCCGTACTCGGAGAGGAAGATGGGGAGGCCATAGTCGGTGAAGTTCTTGACCTTCTCGCCCCAGCCGGCCGTCTGGAAGTCGCTGCTGCACCAGGAGTAGTCGTTCTGCGGCGAAAATGGTTAGCACATTGAATATCTGAAGGGAATGAGGATGCTGGGGTATGACTAACAAAGGCAAAGAAGTCGCTGCGCTCGTCATCGGTTCCGCAGTTGAAGTAGGCGGCAGTCTGCATGCGGTTGTCCGTAACATCGGCAGCAGAATAACCGACGAGGGCAGTGCGGTAGCCGCGGGCACGGATGTACTGCCTCATATCACGGGTGGTTGCCTTGACGTAGCGGGCGGAGAGGGTGGTGTTGGGGAAATCGTGGATGACCTCGTTGCCGGAGAAGAAGCCCATGGTGTTGGGGAACTTGATGAAGGAGTCAATGGTAGCAAAGACGCTCTGCAGGTAGGCGGCATTGTACGAGGGCGCCGGCTTGTCACGGTTAATCGAGTACAGCGGGTTGTTGGCATCCAGCATAACGTAAATACCGGCGTCGGCGAGGGCGTTCATGCACTCGGTGTGGTCCAGCGAGTTATCGGTAGAATACACACGCACGACGTTGACACCGAGATCCGCGAACTTCTTGATATCCTGAAGGCAGATCTTGGGATCGGCCAGCGGGTCGGCGTTGGCTGCTGAGCCACCGGGCTGGTAGTCGATACCACGGACGAAAAAGCGGTCATTGCCGACGAAGAAGGCGTTGCCCTTGGCCGTGATGGGCGTGATGGTGGTTGCGCGAGCCTTAGCGGGACCTGCAGCTTGGACAGCGCAGGCAGCCGCGAGGGCCGACACGAGCGTGAATGATCGCATTGTGCGGGAAGCACGTGAAATCCAGCGGTCGGGTCGGGTCGTCTGTTCTCGTGGGGATCTCCAAGCTGGTCGTTGCCTTGCAGATGGACGGGAGCGCGGGAAGGATGCCTTTTCGATTCAGGGGAAATCGCGCAGGAAGAATGCGACGCAGTTGGTAAAGAATAAAAAATAAAACAGTTCAAAGGGCCATCAAACGAGTGATATGGCCGCGGAATTGAAGAAAAAAGCAACAATTGGGAATTAACGATTGACTGAGAAAAAGGGAGTGTGGGGTGTTTTGGGGAGAGAGGAATAATAAAGGAGGAAGCAAGAAACTTGGAACACGAGCATTTTGGTCAAAAATCTCAGGGGAGGAAAGGAGAAGGCCCTATCCGAGTCTCGACAGGGGTTTGCACAGCAGTGCCTCCCCTCCAAGACGTCCCAAGAGGTCTTGGACGGCCGCATTGCGTGCGCCAAGACCACACCGGCAGCCTGTTAATTAAAGCGCCAAGCGCCAGTTGCCAGCGCCGAGGTCTCGATGGGGCTCGCTGGCCAGTGGAAGTCGCGCCTGCCAAACTTGGCATGGAGTGAAAGACGTTCCTGACGGTAACCCGATTGGGCGGGACCATCGTCTCCATCTGTTCGGAACATGCATGAGCACTGAGCAGGGCACCTCCCTCTTTTTAGGTTTTGCAAATCCACCCATAGGGTCTCAATGGCCCTAGACGGCACGATCTTCTGCACTCGACTCAGCTTGCTTGTTCTGCAGCACATGCCATCATCAACAAAACTTGACAGGCTCTCGTCGATCAAATGTCAATCAAGGGGGCGGTGGAGGAAACATCTCGAAAGGGTAAGCGAGCGGCAAGGATTGTCATCGGGCAGATTGCGCCAACCAACCCTCTCCACAATCACGACTCCAGAAATCCGCCACCAATTCAACGTGAGCGTTAGCAATGTGGAGCCCCAAGCCTGGCCCAGACCCCCCAACACGAGATCACGTGCAAGTGCTGGATGAATTGCAGTTTGGTCGTGTTACTCATCTTCTCCTATGACGGTGCCAATGGACGGATATTGGAGAAAATTTATTGCGTTCAAAATCGCTTCCATCTCCTCAATAGTCTAAAGCTGAGCATTGGTGAAAATTACTTAAATTTGACCTCTGGCTTTCAAAGACAAAACCTTAAATGCAAGACTCGATATGGCGCGAGATAGACATGTGAGCAGACATTGACTTTTTCTTGAAAATAAACTGATTGAATAGGTTTAATCATTAGCCAATGGTTTAAGTTGTAACGGCTTCATGTTCACAAAATACCCGCCACTTTTTTTTACACTTGTTTCAAACGAACCACTTTGCTCGACGCGTCCAACCCACTTGTCAACGCAGATAAATCTTGGTCTCTTGTCCGCCTTTGATGCGAATGAAGAATTGCAGGCCCGCACTTCACGTTAACGTTATAGTGCGTTGTCTTCGATTGGATAAAACAGGTGGCGATTCCAATGGAAGTTGGCTACACCGGGACTCTGCCAGACAATGTCAAGTGGGATCGTCCGTGACAAGCTCTGCAAGATCTTGTGCAATGGTAAATAACTGACTTTGAATGGGTCTGTCAGAAATGAGGCTCTTAGGCCTCGTCGTAAGTGTGCCGGGACAGAGGAAGAGAAGCAAACCTCAACGCCGAGAGGTCCACAGAAGGATATTTGCCGACGAGGGCGTGTATACTACTCAGTAAGGCGCAGAGAAGAGGTAGCATGATGCTAGCAAAATCGAGGATGCATCTTGACGTGATGACGGGAATAAGACAAACAAGCCAAGTCAAGGCGGGGACTTCCAAATCCCGTCATCCTGTGCCATATTGAAACGGGTTGAACGCTGCGCACATTCTCGAGGGGTTGGATTGACGGTTGAGGGAAGTCCTGTCCGAATGTAACACCTGGCAGGCTATAAATCGTCTGCTGCTCAGAATATGGGAAACTGCAGGGCTTAACAATGTTGAATTCAAATATTCCAGAGGTTCCAATATATACACAATACTTTCTTCCGGTCTTTACAAAGAGCAGAGTCCGACAAATGCGCTATAGCGCCAACAGCCCACCCTGCATGGAGAACACCAACTCTGCTTAATACCGGACTCAAAATTCTTCATATTCATGGTTCTGAAGAGCTGTCTCGTCATTTTCGGCATCAAAGCCAAGGGCATCAATGGCAGTTTCATGTTGTATGAAGGACCTTGCGAGAGCTCGCGTCGGTTGAACCTGCTCCTGCACCTCTTGCTCAATGCTATTTCGACTGGCATCATCGCATCCTCACACTACTTCAAACAAGTTCTTGTCTCGCCAACACAACCTGAGATCGACAAAGCTCAACTCCACCGGCTGTTGGCTCAACATTGGCGTTCCCTCGCCGACGAATTGGACGTTTGTTTCGAGGCCCAAGGCGATTCTCTGGCTGCTTTTCGCCATTACGTCGATCCCGATACACTTGTTCTTTAACGGTGTCGTCTCTCTTACACAGGATGTTGCTATTACCAGCAGCTCGGAGGTTTCAGATGGTGCAGGGGTGGTGGATAGCACCGTGGCAGACACGGCAGTGACTATTTTTACCAACAGGCATCCGCAGCGTCAAGCTTTTCTGGGGTGCTACTTCTTGTCGCTACAGTTTGCGTACTTCTCAAGGTCACCTTCTACCTCGCTGCTCTTATGGTTCTTCGGGGCCCGAGCCCTATCGTCACATTGGACGACGCTATCGAGTCGTTCCTGGTGTCACCTGATCCGAGCACCGAGAACATGGTTAACATCTTGGACAAGCCGTCCACAGCAAATCTGGCGGGAGGCAGATCTGTTACCGCAGCCGCACCCATTGATGTACCACAGACAAATCCGATCCTTTATCTCTCCGAGCCCTTGAACTATCTAACACTGTATTTATGGACATCGTTTACACGCTACCTTTCCCTCGCCGAAGATTGGCGCGCCGTCTCCGATTCGGTGACGTATTGCAAAGACTTTCGGCCTCATCATTAGCAGCCACCCCTACACCCGTTATCGGAGAGCACCAGCCGCGTCTGGTGGCGTGGAGACCCGAGTCTCTGAAACGTGGAGATGCCGTGGCATTCCGAGCATGGGAAATGATAGTGTTCTCGTTCATCGTTATTGAGGGAGTTTCAGTTTGTTGTCGCTACTTCGAGATAAGACTGCAAACAGACCTGAGCGGATTGGATAGGTTGCTGTGAGTCAATTCCATTCACAATCTGGATCGTTACTACGACTCAGAGACGACTCCCCTTTCCCAGCTTTTTTCTCACACCGGAGTTGAGTTTGCAGTCCCAATGACTTTGGCTAAGAGCCCCCTCAACCCATGGCTGTCCGCCCCGCAGGAAAACAGCCCACCCACTCGCTCACTGTTTCTCGTCAACGCTCCGCAACTCATCCTATCACTTGTATATCCCTTGTATATCTCGGGTGTACCTCCACACTGGCTAAGACTGCCACGCCGAGGGAGTGGGCGCAATTCAGCACGGGTTACCGCCCCCTCCGCGTGACGACGCCCCGCGGCAGACAGATATGCAATCCCCGTCATGGTGAATAGTGCACCGATGCATTGGGTGACATCGCAGGCGCTGTATGCCGTTGCTCTAAGGAGTCCGGGTGGTAAGCCTGCACTCCCTAGCAAATGGAAGGGAACTTCTGTGCCGTTGATGGACTTCCAAAGTATTCGAGCTGACTTCTCCCCGCGTAGAAGACGTAGTAGTGACCAGAGTGGCATACTCCCAATCGGCACTTTTCACGCTGGCAGGCGCAACACCGGTTCTTTTTGCGTGTCTACTGTAGCTGCTTCATCGACCCTTCCCGGGATATATGCCGCTTGTGGGCAGCAATTCGATAGCTATATCCGCGTGCTGTCGGCTCCTTCCCCAAGCTGCACCAACAAAAACATCGTCTACCTGAGCCATTGTGGTCGCCATTCCTAAGTACCAACAGTGCTAGAGGACATGATTCGACGGCCTGTCTGCCTCTTGAAGGCGTGACACATTCTACTAGTAAGGCCGGTGAAGTAGTGGCACTTACAGGTGATCGGTCGACGGTACTGCGTCTTGACCCAGAAATTCGGGAAAGTATTTGTCAGATGAAGCTGAAATGGGGAGTTGGGAAGACCGTCGGGGATGCTGTGAAGACTGTCAAGGATTCTGGGCAGTTTTCTGGGGTGAGATGGCTTTGGTTTGGGATCGAGGAGGACGATGTGCAGCCGCCAGTTGGGATGCAACCGTACATCCTTGGGAAAGAACCAACATTGCCGACATCTGGCCTTGACTCCTGATATTAGTAGCTAATTCCTGGATGTTTTGTGGCACTGGATGGGACGGCACGCTTAACCTAGGAACGGAATAACAGTAAAGGAGTTAGACGTCATCTTCCTCTTTCATTTGCTGATGTTTTCAAGTATTGTTGCTAATCTATACCCATTGATGTTTAGCTCTTATTAACACTGCAACTGCCGCATCCACCGCTGTTGATTTCTTGAGCAGAAAAGTGGCCGCAGAGTTGCGTGTGTTCTTGTACGGCAGGGATAAACGGCCCATACTAGGTTCCAGTAATTTTGACGGTTTGTTCATGCTGATTTTCTGTTGAGACTTTTCTTCTCCATGTTATCTGTTCTTCCTGTCAGTGTGAAAACCTGTTTTCTTCACATACGGCAAGTGGTGGTGCCGGGAGGTGGGGACAATGTGATATATCATACCCGTGACAGCGGCTGAGTTTGCTACATGCATGACTTAGAAGTGATAAAGGGGCGGCAATCTCTGTCGGGGATTTCTGATAAGGCCAGCAATCTATAAAATCGCCTGTCATGCCAGGACAGGCACCGGGATTGAAGCTGTCCGAACCCACCGCATTCCGCCAACCCGGACCCCGCCGGGCACGGTTGGGAGCGGCAAAAAAGCACTTGGGCGTTTGGTCCCGCACAAAGAGTTTTTGCTGTCCCTTTCAGCTTCTGACTCGTAACTGTAACTGTGGATGCCCTTTCCAACTGGCAATTTTGAATCAAAACAAACGACCTTTGCATTTGAGTGGTTACTCCTTGTGCATGCATTAAAGTTACGCTAATTATGTATTCTGGCTTGTGTGAATGCCTTGTATGCCACCCAGGTCTCTTCATCTTCAAGCTGTCTTAGTGCCTTGGTCTAGATGTTCCCTGCCCCTGGGGCCTGGGCCTTTGTTTATTAGATTCCCTCCTATATGTGAGCACCTAAGGCTGTCATCCCGCTGTCCAAGAGATATATTCCGACTTGGAAAAAGCTTCAATCCACTGACAATATCCGGGTTGGGCAATTCTCCAGCCGCTTATCTCGAGCCGCCCACTGGCTGGGCTTGGCCAAGCACCGGGTGAGTGTCGAACCAGCGGCAGTAGATGTCATGAATCATGACAGCGTCCCAGTATTTAGGCGCGCCTACAAATCCAGCCCGGTTCTAGGATGATAACCATCCCACGTGTGCTGCTATTTACAAACCCTGCTGCAGTCCGCGACAAGGTCTAGGCCTCGAGATTAGCTTATCTTTCTGCAAACTTTACTCAGTCCCGGTTTCCGCGGTGATAGCTCTGGATTCCCCACCGGGCTCACGCTCTGCCGTCCGATATGTAGCTATAATCCTCAGGAATTACTTGTTGGTGAGTGTATCGTGCGGCCGGACTCACGGGGGGTCAAAAGGGTATGGATGATTTCATGGTTTGCAACTCGATATCAGTCCGATTTATGGTACCTGTCGACTCACTCTAAGCCCCCGGCGGTGGGTTGACCGTGAGCCGCTCGAAGATAAAAAGTCTTTGTCCCCCCCAAGATTCAGAGGATAGGATCTGTTGTTTTCTAGGCACATGCAGATACTTCACGACAGTTTGCAAAGCCAACAAGATCATCAACAAAATGGCCAAGCTCGCCATCATCTTCGCCCTGGCTACAAGCGCGGCCGGGGCTGTCATCAGAAGCACCGCAGCCGTCTCAGCTTTCAAAACTCCCTGCCCATTGGACAAGGACATCTGCGGGTGGGCTTTGCAGTCCCTATATGGTGAGTTGCACTACGGCAGATGCCTTACCTGAGCTCTCCTCTAACTATCTATCCAGGTTACGACAATGAATACCTTGCAGAGGTCACCACTGCCGCCAACCAAAACGCCGGACAGGGCACCATCATTTACGATTCTATCTACAACTGCTACCCTGACGGCGAGATCGTGTGGAGCGCGTGGTGTGGAGGTGGTGGAAAGTGTGACAAGGCAGTGAGCAACAATGCCCATGCTCTGTGCAAGGGCGAGCCAGTTGATACTGGTAGGGCACCCCCAACATTTGAGCCCGAGTACCCGCCTGATGAGCCCCTGGAGCCTCCGAGCGATGAGTCGTTGTTCTTCTGATTGTTTGGCGAGAGACGACGACTGACGCGAGACGGGGTCTCACTTGATCACATAATTTGTATATTAAACGTTAATGGGCGGTTATGACATATGCCGCCTTCTTCAGACCCCATGGTTCCAGTGGCCCAAGAATTGACATGAAATCTATGGGGCCCCCCAAAAAGCTACATACATCATGATCTTTTCTGATTTCTCTGAATGATAACCATGATAATCACTAGGGAAGTTCAGACCGCCAGAAAAAAACAAGTGGCGTGGTTTATCATCATGTAGCTGAAAAACTCAATGTTAAGTCAATCTAGCTGGTATTGGTTGTCAGCAAGGTAGGTACCTGGTACCTAGTATTGGAAACTTGACTCGTAGTGTTGATCTTTGCCTGTGATACTAGCTACCTAGGAAAGTAGTGATGGGTGATACGAGTAGTATCCCTTAAAAAAAACACGAGAAAATGCGCGGGATCCCCACCACATTTTCACGTAACACGACCGAGGCGTGCCCTCGGTGCCGAGCGGGTGTGAAAAAAGCTCCGACGTAGATTGCAAAAACCAATACCGGTTCCACTATGCGTCGCTCCAATGCATTGCATTCGCTCGCTTTGTGCCGTGTCTGACGAAGGCCGCTGCTCACAGCCCTGAGCCGCGTGGGATGCGGGCGTGTCAGTGGACGGATAAAACCACCGGTGTGAAAAGGAAAGCCCCGAGCAAGACAGGAAGAAAAATGGGTCCTGTCCAAATTCTGGGCAGAGAGGTGAGAAACAGAATAACCGAGAACAAAGTCAGCCAGTTTATTTCTCTCAGTCTTTCATTGATCAGTCGAATCGTTTGTTTCAAATGGTCTAAAGCAAGGGGCTTTTCCCTTTTTGTAAGTGGCCAATTCTTCACCAAGACACTTGAAACGGAGAACCCCCGCGGGGCAATCCGTGGCATTCTTCCCCATCGGCGGTGCGGGCTTCTTGTCCTCCGTGGGCTGGTGGCTGGACTTGCCTCCTTCGGGCGGCGCACCACTCACTCATGCAAACTTGGCGTACACGTATGCATGTCTCTCGTTTCATGCCCGAACCCGAACGTTCGGCCAGCTATTAAGGTACTAATATGTGACTGCACTGCTGTCACGCTTGTCCACTGGGCTCCTAGTTTCGTGTTACTACTGTTTATTTGTCTCAGCCGCTGCAGCTGTTTGTGAACTCGTCCATTTTTCTTATGTTGAAAATTCTCTTTTTATTTATTTTCATGACAAGAACAAGCAACTTTGTCGTCCATCACTTCCTTGAATACCTTATTTGAGTCCATAGTCCCGTGGCAACCACGGCGATTCGCAGCCAGAATGAGCTTCTCCACGGCTTCCTATCCGAACGTGGCTCGCCTTGCAGCTGCTGGCTTACTTAGTGAGTCTGACACCATCAACGCCTCATTACCCATCCTTCCTTTTGCTGAACTTCATCAAGCCTTTGCTGTGCTTGTGCACGCCCAACACGGTCCTCCAGGTGGTTTCCCCGGGGGTGGGGGACCGCCGGGCAGCACTGGACCTCCTGCTGGTGGCTTTCCAGGCACTACAACCGGCTCCGGTTCTGGCTCGGATTCAAGGGGGGGTTCGGGAAGTGCGGGAGGAGAAGGTGGATCTGGGGCCGGTGGAGGCGGCTTCGGAGGCGGAAATGGCGAGGGATCGTTCAGGGGCGGCCCAGGCTTCGATATCGCGACTGCATCGCACTACCGGAGCATACACGGAATTCTCGCCAGCCTCGCCATGGTTGTTCTTTTCCCGCTAGGCTCTATCTCCATGCGGCTTCTTCCAGGTCGCTTGGCCCTCTGGGTCCATGCCCTGTTCCAGATGATGACTGCGTGCATTTTTATTGCTGGCGCGGGGTTGGGGATCTACCTGGTGCAGATGGTGCAAATTCCGTTTTCACAGGGGAACTTGGTACGTTTGTGCTGGATTTGTCAGAACAAGAAACTGAAATACTGCGTGCGGTAGTTTCTTTTAAGTCGATGCAGGAAACTGACACGAACATCGTAGTTGACAAACGACTCAACCAAATACCACCCAATCATCGGCCTCGTTACGCTCGCCATGCTTCTCCCCCAGCCGATACTTGGATATTTACACCACAGGAAGTACAAGCAGGTCCAGACGCGCCAGCTCTGGTCCTATCTGCACATCTTCAACGGCCGCATTGGGATTACGCTCGGCATCATCAACGGAGGGCTGGGCCTCAACCTTGCCGGGGCGTCAGACTACCTCAAGAGAGTCTACACGATTGTCGCTGCAGTTATGTGGGTGCTTTGGATGCTGATTGCGCTGCTGGGTGAGATTAGGCGGATGCGTTCGGGTGCGAAGAGAACACAGAGGGCGACAGCGAGACGAATGGGAAAAGTTTCCTCTGGAGACACGGGGAGAAGCAGAAGAGAGACAGAGACCTGATATACTTGAAGATGTATTCTCTATTCCTCCGTTATCTGAAGCTCGCGCGCAGCCGGCAGTGTAGGAGCTTCGTGAATGCGATCAGGGGCCTCCAACTCGTGCACAAGCCCATTAGCCCCGTCCATCTCGTGAGGTAACGGGTCGCCTATCTCATGCACCCGGCCATCTAGGCCGTCCATTTCTTGTCTGCCTCTTTCCACCTCCCCCGCCACCTCAGGAGCGTTTTCGCCACCATCGGCCTGCTCCGGTTTCCATGCCGGCTTTTCGGGTTTGCGGCGCGATCTAATGAACCACCCACTTGCCACAATGACTATTATCACAGCGCCCCCTACAGCACCCAGAACTATTCCAACTATTTCCTTCATTTCCAACCTCCTTGGAGTGAGTTCCAAAGATGCTGCTGAGTCTTTCGGTAGTTTCGATCCAGTTTCGCCGGCTGCAAGTTTCGGCGGACTTTGTCCAGTTGGACTGGTTGTAGGCTGGACTTCATCAAGAATAGTCCACTCAGATCTCCACGAGTCGGCAAATGCACTGATAGGGTTGGCCAAGATACTACTGTCCTCAGGCTGAATGGTCCTTATGATGCTTTGGTTCATGTTGGGGCCTGGTGCCTGGGCGAGGAATGAACCATTCTGGTGGTAGTTGATTCCGAAGAAGGCAGCTTGGAGAAAAGCGCGGCCTAGCTGCCATACATTATCGATGTTGGGCGATGGCATACATGGGAAATATGGTGTCGGCACATCCAGAATCGGAGGCTCCAAGGTTAGGTTGAGAAGCTTGAGCGGCACCTTAATCGTGAACCTTGAAGCTGGGCGTGATCCACGTGCGCGCAGATCCTCCCAAGTTCCATTGGCGAATGTGAAGCCAAGGTAGGCAGGCAGGTGAGTTGACGATGCGCGTATAGCTGGGATCCAAGACATCCCACAGGTAGTATCCCAACTTCCGGTTCCACGTCACAGGAAGATACGACGCGACTGTTTCGCATACTCTCAAGGATAAATATATGCCGGGCGTGGCGGGATTCAGTCTGACAGCAATCCTGGCGGAGTGATTCGCCCCAAGACTGCCGCCCATGAGCTCAGGATCTTTGGCGTAAAAGCTTATCGCCGATTCGTTGAATGGCTCGCCACCAATCTCAACACCAATCGTCACATCCAGAAGCCATCCCAATGACCAGTCAATGACTCCAATTGGCTCAATCACCCTGTTTTGGTCGTAGCCACCCAAGACACACGAGCCTCGTTGCTTCAATGCCACGCTGCCCATGTGTAGACCGAAAGAGTTAGACGCCAATGTGTGGCCTCTTCTTTCAGGTACCACATGACGCTGTGAGTTGGTAGCGTAGCATAGGGGCCATCGGGACCCAGTGACAGTTCGCCAACTTGGGGCGTGTATGTTCGTCCGCCAGGCAGGTTGACTTTCCAGGACGATATAGCGACAAGTGGCGTGTTAATCACGACGGAGGAGTGGCTTGCACCTTGCTGCAAACTTGGCAGCGAAATAAGATCGTCCATGGTGCGGATACTCTGGGGTTCCCAGCGCGAGAAGTCGGCAAACATGTCCGTTAACCATGGGTCCTCAAGTTGCGACCCGTACGCCTCCGCGCCAGTGAGAGCGAACCTACCTCCGCCCTGCTGCGTCAAAATCGTGGTCACACCGATGCCAGATGGCCACATTGGCGCGGTAAATGGGCGAAAGCCGAAATCAAGTGGACTCCTTGTCCTGTTGTTCATCTCAACGAGAAGCGCCTGCCAGGGACCATCTGGGCCAAATGTGGTCGGGGTATGGCCATTGGGCCCGATGGGGTCAGTGGACCACTGGAGTTCCATTGTCTGAGCTGCAGCTGCGGGATAAGTGGTGTAAATGACCGTGGTCGTGAGACTGATCAATCCGAAACGCATGATTGTGGACAAAATCTGCCGAAGGTGAGCTGATTTAGCCCTTGAAAGTAGGAAGAGAATATCTGTGACCAAAGCCATGGTATCGGTGAGAACGGAGGAAATTGTATTCCTGACCAAGTTCAAGTTAGCTTTTTCAGGGAGGCAGAGGGGGCACGTATCGGTGAGTAAATTACGGCTAAAGTTGATTCTTTCAGTTGACGACATGTTGCGTCACTTAACTTTATATGTGGATGCATACCTATGCAAGGCACCGAGTACTACGTCAATATCGTGTCTCAATCTGCCTTGCAACCTCCGAATTCGAGCCTCTTTACCTAGTTCTAGAATTGGATTCCAGGACTCACTTCACGCAAGCCTCAACAGCCAGACAAGATCATAAAGAAAGAAAAATGTTCTTTAACAATCAACAGGCTGACTTCAGCCACTGCGTGGGTGGTGGCTGTGAGGCGCCTTTCAGCCCCCGTAACAGTCTGTTAACAGCTGTGTGCCAACCCAGATGAAAAATTTGTTACGGTGCTCTAGCAGCCATGTTAGAAAAGACCGAGGGGTAGGCCCACGACTTCCAAAATCTGGGCCACACTGCACTGTCCTTCAACTGACGTCTTCCCACCCAAGCGCTGCAAGATGACAACAAAGGATGCTAGTTTTTCCGATCTTGTTCGTGATTCCAGTATTGACAGCACCGTCTTCAATGGCCATACGATTCACACGCGCTTTGGGTCTAACCAGGCGACTGGGCGGCGGCGACAAGATGTGAAGGAGCGATGTGAGAGGAATGGAGAGCTGGGCCGCGCTCCTTCGGTGTCGTCTATCGCGAGACGTGCACTGATGTTCCCGATGCAGGTCAGGTACGCGTTGTGAAGGAACGGTAAAAAGGGACAGATGCGACTCATTACCACCGTGAACTTGAAGCGATTGCCAATTTCTCTCAAGAACGAGCAAGTCCAGTAGCGGATCTGTATGAGCCAAGACTGCCCATGGTTAGTAACTCGGTGCTATCAGAGCTGACTACATCTTCTGCATCCCTGGCCTGGTCGACGGCGATTCTAGAGCTCACCGGGATCTATGAAGAACGTTATGCCCTTCCAGTCCGAACAGAAGCTCTCTCCATGTAGTCTGTTGACTCATCGTCATCATCAGAGGCGCCACAGGAAGCAGTAATTCGAATGAATCCGATACAAAATATCATTACTTCACCAGATGGGGCATCGTCGGAACTGACAGCGGAACTGCAGACTCGGGCCTGGGCAAGCGCTGCTGGTTCGAACCAGCCTCCGACTTCCACGCATGGCCCCGAGAAAGAAAAACATCCCATCGTCAAGCACAATGCCAGTACGAAGAATGGCCTGGTGTCTGCGGTTGCCTTCTCGCCGAGCAGCAAAGTGCTGGCGCTAGCTTGCGGTAAGAAGTCGGTGGTGTTTGTGAACCCGGACGATCCCGAGTTGAGCTAAATTGCAAAGGTAGAAGCTACCGAGTGGAATTACCTTGCACAGGTACACCTTCATGTTAAGAGTAGGTCACGTGTGTCCGCCTTGGTCGTCGCATTCCCCCCTGAGATAGGTTGGTGGCGGCAGGGTTTGGAGATGGTGGTATTATCATATGGGAGCGTGATAACACTGCAGTATTGGAATACCCAAGCCATTGGAAGTTCCATCATTACCGCGGGCTTACTCCGAGAGCTATTTCCTTCGCATCAGATAACACACGTTTCATGGTCCACTTTTCTAGACAGGACCGTGGGGAGTATGTCGAAAGTATCCGCACTTGGACGCGTGATGGACGCGATTGGACGAGAAGGCACTGGTGGTGTCATAGAGGCGAGTCCATTCTCGCCATGTCCACCAAGGGCGATGTTGTGTCGATGTACCGCAACGAAATGCACCCGCGAGAGGGATACTGGAAACGAAACCCGGTACTTAAACGATTTGCTGTCCCACCAAGCGGGCAGTTTCTCAGTGTCCCATCTACCGGCTGGACAAAATGCGCAGCTGCATACTCAACCGATGGCAAACAACTTGCCTCCTCATGGGCGAGCGCGGAGGGGATCGCATCGATTAACATTTGGAGGGAAGACGACAGCGGAGGGCTCTTCCATCCGGTCCGAAATATTGAGCCCGCGAGCCTCCACGCCAGCCTTACGAGCCTCCACGCCAGCCTTACGAGCCCAGTCCCGCTGGTGTTTTCCCCTGGCGGCTTTCGACTAGCGTCGAGTGTGGGAGATGGAGACGTCCGAAGAGTGTCAATATGGAAACAAGACAAAGCCACGGGCCAGTATCACCTCGAGCAAACCCTCAAAGGCCACTATGATCATAGCGATCCTAAGCATCAGCGCGGCTTCTGTTGCCTTCATGAGCCAGCTTTCTCATCTGATGGAAATTGTCTTTTGCGGCAGTCGTGAAGCACTGGGGAATTCTTATCGGGAGCCCAGATGGGGCTCTCTCCGAGTCAGACGTCGAAATCACTTCCTTGCATCCAAGCACCTAGTGCTTGCCTTACATTACTACTACCAGCAGGGACTAATAATACAATTTGGTATACCTTTGCCTGTTATCCATCATTCTGGTCATCATTCATACTTACCACCATATTCGTACAATTGCGCTGGTAACCAGTGGCCGCTAGCTTCGCCTTCACCAGTCGGACCTCCGATCCTGCTGCCTTCTCATCTCCTCCTGAAAAACGTTGCGGTCACGATCGACGCCCGTCGGCAGAGTGTTCATGCCAACGTGGTGCTTGATATCCATGCCGCGCACACGCTGACCTCGGCTCTTGCGCTCGCCATACCCATTGACGCGGCCTCGGCGGGTGAAGATATTCTTGAAGCTGAAGTCGGGTTTGCGCCGCTTGAATAGAACAAAACCCACCATGATCAACACCGTCAGGACGCCAAACACGATGGGCAGCGCGATGGTGAGCGGGTTCGGCATGGAGCTGCCGAGGGCGTTGGGTCCCGCGATCAGTTGTACGCGCGGGCCGGCGATGCGGTTTTCGCCGCCGGCTCGGGTGCTGGTGCTGACGGGCCGGGCGATGCCGTCACCTTCATCCCCTTCGTCGTCCTCTTCGTCAGGAGCAGGCTGCGTGATGAACAGCCTAGCTGGGCGGGATGCGCCGGCTCGGCTGCTGTCGCCGAGGTACTCGCTGAGCACGTTCCATGTGAACCGTCCCGTGCTGACGTTCAGGAGCCGCGACGTGAACCCGTCCGCGCCGCCCTTGACGGCGTCCTCGGGTCGGGTGGAGAAGTCTGCCTGCACGCGAAGTTGTCGTGGGAAAGACGAGTTGAAGAAGGCGGGGTTCCAGATCACTTCAAGTTGTCTTGTTAGCAGGGCTAAGGATACTGGAAAGGAGTTCAAAGGGGTGTGTTAATTACCATCGACCGTCTTCCCCACTTGCAACTGCGCGCCGTCTCTTGGCGAACAAAAGGGCCCACTGGCTGGGTTGTTGTTGTCGCACATGTTTGGACGTTGGAAACAAACTGGGGAACTTGAAAATGAAGGCTGCCAGTGCCGAAAAAGGGGAACCTGAAAGTGATTAATACCAGGGCGAGCACCTGGCTGTATGCGTTCCTACATATATCTCAACAAAACAGTAGAAGAAAATGACTGGAAAGGGAGAGAAAGAAAGAAGAAAGAAATTGGGAGGAGTCCCCCAAGACGGCGGGCCCACGATCTACATAAAATATCAGACAACCTTTTTTCTCGTTCCTCCCACCACCATCATCATTGATTATCATCAGACCACTTTTTGACTTGACTGCACTGCATTTTGGAACAGCCCAGCCTCCGTACTACCCACACCACACCTTATTGCACTCTTCCAAGCCTCACGTCGTCCTTCCGCGTTGGTACACATCCCAATCGGGACAGACAAAGTTGCACAAAGGAGGTGATCGGTCGCAGATTATGAAGGTGGAAAAATGCAAAAAGGAGCAAAAAGATCTGAACCAGGACCCTTAATGCACGCCCTGCACAACAATGCGGGTCTCATGAGCGTCGATCATCAAGCAGAAGTGGCCAGTGCGGTGCGTCCGTTTTGTCAGTTCGTCACAGACCTCTACCCCAAAAGGGGGGTTGTGTGGTTGTTGTGTGGTTTGAAACGAGCGGGAAAAGAGGTGTTGTCTGGCTCCGTGCGAAGCTGCGGAACCCCTGCATAATTTTTTTGGGTCGTTCTGTCTGGTCGACTGGCAGTCACGTCATGTTTTACCCTTTCCTGAGTAATTGAACCGGAACACCGTGCTGAACGATACTGCGTACCATTTGTATTTCTGTTTGGGAATGGGATTGAGACGGAGGGAGAGCCGGCAGAATAAAATGTTAGGTAGATTTGGTGTGATTTTTTGGTCGGACAGCGTTGTGTTTTGTGAGAGGAATCTCGGCTCACGAACTTCCCATTTTCGCGATATCTAAATATTGATCTCGTTGCGTGCGTGCTTATTGTTTGGGGAAGCCGTGAGTTGACAACTTGCAAGGGGGCAAGTACAATACACTAAAGTTTCCTAGCGTCGTTTATCCCGCTATTAGTTAATTAAGCTTATGTTTTGCTAGCAATTTAGTCCTCCCGACCACACCTCTTAACAGTTAAGAAAGACAGACTAGTTATTTGATCACCGCCAGAGCCAAAATCTTTTTGGATCCTTGTGCATTCATCGGGCTGATGTGCAAAACGTTTATTCCGAGATACCTACGCCTATCCCACGCTCTAGAGCAAGAGAGACCGAAATGCAGGTTATTACGTCCACTGCCATCGTCACACGGCCGTGTTAGGCGCGAATCTGTACTTTGTCGCTGCCTCAAGGCTTTGTATGTGCGTCCTCCGTTCTGTCAGACAACCAGGTTGTTTCTTCCACCGTGAAGTCGGTGGCTGTGCTTGCACTCAAGAATGAATTGAGAAAAAAGACAAAAAGATGAGTGCGAACTCGCCGACGGGAATTGAGCCCGACGTGGGGGTCGAACCCACAACCTTGAGATTAAGAGTCTCACGCTCTACCGATTGAGCTAGCCGGGCGAGGTTCTTATTTATTTGATGAAGACTTTGCTCGGAGTTAAGACTTTGCTCGGAGATGGGGTATTCATGACTCGTTGTGTTGGGAGTATGCAGGGGAGATCTCAGTCTGTGATAGGGGTAGACTCGGTGGAGTCCGAGAGGCAGACCATATATATAGAGTATCGGAAGGCCTTAGAACAGGTAAGCCACAGCAACTATATTTCTATAATAAACAAAGAATTGGTAATGACTGGCTAGAACTAAAATACAAGACCCCGCTCACTCCGCCCCAAACATTAGTGAGTCGAAAATGATCACACAAGCATATGACCCCAAAAAGGGAGATAACCTGAAACCACTACTACCCCTCCTGACGACTGACATTGTCCATAGAAGCTCGTATTATCCCTGTATGTGATCGACTTAAGGACGCTGGGCGATGATGCAGCGGCGACCCTTCTTTTGCTGGTGGACAGGGCCGCAGCGAGAATCGGAAGGCAAGTCGAGATGCTGGTTGGCATAGTTGATCCACTAATCATCAAAGAAGGATTGTATGAGTCTCATGTCAAAACAGGTACGGTGAACAATATTGGGAAGGGACATACCGCATTATCATAGTACTCGCCGATGGGAAAGACACCCGTGCGGCAGGCGTTTCCAGGGTGGATGGAAATGACATAGGGCAGCGGCGAGTTGAATCCCTGCTAGTCGGGGTTGGCGCAGTTGAGCTGCGTGTAAACTTCAAAGTTCGACCCCTTGATGGTGAGGACGTTGGTGTGGCCGGCGATGTTACCGTCGCCAAACACGATGCTCCAGTATCCGCAGTCGATGGTCCCAAACCCGTCGTCCCAGGTGCACGCAGCAGCCTTGGCCGAGAAGGCCGGTTCCGGGATGGTATTGTTGGCGTCCAGGCTGTTGAAGGCATCCAGCGTCACCCTGACGCTGGATTCGACATCGTCGACGATGAGATTCTCAGTCTGGTCAGCTGGGGCCGCGCTGGCGGTGCTGAAAAGGAAGCTGGTGAGGGCAACGATGGCGGCGGTGGTCTTCATTGTGGAAGCGTGAGAGTGAATTTTGGGAGATGGAAGATGTTTGAAGGGCTTGGGGGAGTACAGAAACTGTTTCTGGGGATGAGATGGCTGGATGAGATGGCTGGATGAGATGGCTGGATGAGATGGCTGGATGAGATGGCTGGATGAGATGGCTGGATGAGATGGCTGGATGAGATGGCTGGATGGAGAGCTGTGTGAATAAGAGTGATGAGAACGAAGAAAATGGCGTCTTTATATACATCTCGTCGTCTTCTTTAACTACAGTAGGTGGCCACTTCAAGTAAAATCACAATCCAAGAGTATCGGCACGCCACCAAGGCAACGTGCTCATACCACGCATCTCGTATCATAACCACCGTTTTTTTGCAGCTATTACGATTGGAGTGATTTAAAACCTTGCTTCCCTCGACCTGCCCGACGTAGTCTTAGTGCATGATGAGGACTTTTTCGCGCCACTCCCTTCTCCCAGTTGTGCAATATCAGCTGGTTCCTTCGTGACACTAAAGCTCCACGCCAACTCCTACCTAGGCTAGATAAATCCAAGGTTGCATAATATCCTTCGTGTTCAGAGTATTGAAACTGGTGGTCTTCCGGCATCACCGCTAAGTGTTTACCAAATCGTGAAATGGACCCCAAAGCTTTAAGCCTCACGGACATCAACCGGTATCGAATTGCGGGGCGAGGGTTACTGTCGCAGCAAAGCGGCCGAGGTTACTGAGGCACTGCAAACGCTCAGGGGTACTGGGCAGCGCGACCCTGAGCGCAAAGGACGTGGTCCCTCAGACTACTGCTTTTAGCCTAAAAAACATCATGAAGAACCAACTTGCTATTTCCTATCGCGGACGGCCGATGGGAAGCATATATGTGTTCGTCCTGCAAGGAGCAGGAGGCCCCTGTAGATACGCCACTCGGGAACGCCCGCCTCAATCCATCCCATGTTTTGGAAGAACGCCTTATAAGCAAGCACTCATAGAATCCTGCTATATCACGGCTAGAAAAGGCCTTGCGAGCACTGATAAAATCTGGCAGGTGCCTCATCGCCTAGATACGCATCACTCATGCGCCGCATTTACATGTCCAGTTGCAACGAGAAGCCTCAACCAACACAAACTCCGCATAGTGTTGTACGTTGCGGAAGAGCTATGATCAGCTAGGGGACTTGGTAACATACAGGTACTCGACAGGAAGATAATGGCGTTGGTTGGTGAAGTTCCATCAAAGAAGCGGCGCGAACAATAAAATGAATTCAGGCAAAGTCACCGTATATCACAATGAGCATACAGAGGACATAGCGTGGTAGTACTAGGCGTTCAGGATCTATAGCTAGAACAGTGTTTGTTGCTAACAAACCTCAATTCGGCGACAATGCCCCGTTGCTCACAAAGACCACCAAAACAGCGGCGTATCTGAGAAAACCATGTCAGTCTGGCCGATGTGCACATTAGGATAGGGCAGGGTAACTCACGCAGCAGTCGCAGCGAAAATCTCAACTCGCCGGGCGTTGGTGATGAGCCCCACGCTCGCTGCAAAGGCCACCGTGAATCCGGCTATCATGCACAATTTTGTGACTGAACCCTGGGCGTGGTAGAACCCTATGATAGATCCAACCAAAAAGATAGCGGCAATCGCCACGGTCACGATGTTGACCGCCAGGGTGATGGACTTCTCCTCGAACCGACCGTACTGGTTGACCCCATCCCGCGACATTTCTTTCTGCTCGTTGATTAGTCACTATTCGTAAAAGAGACAAAGGAGCCGAATGTCAGAAAATCGCTTGCCTTCTTGACCCAGTTGCGTCGCAGAAAGCTGGACAAGTAGTCCACCTCAGCTGGTGTTTTCAGCGCCACAAGATCCGCACTGTTATTCAAAAATGACTTTGCCTTGCCCCCCAGGATGTGATGGGGGCTCTGGAAAAAGTTTCTCAATGCCGCAAGGACTCGGCTTTCTGGGCGCTTGAGCTGGGCAACCTGGCTCTGGAGAAGGAGTGTCTCGTCTGAACAAGACCGCGGGTCAGATCGAAAAGCATGGTACCCCCATGGGATAAATATTCCACTCACGATATTCTCTGAGAAGCTGCCTTAGCTCACGAATAAGTCTCATCCTTTCCTTGGCGTCTTGTCTGGCACCATCACCCTGGCATTGCGAGACGAGTGTTTCCCAAGTCGAGGCAGCGTCCCTGAGATTCATGTCATAGCTCCCGATGGTGATCAAATGCATTTCTTCCAGCCTCTTTTCGAGATCGAGAATTTCGCTCTGCAGGTACAGCAGATTCACGGCCGCGAGCTTGTCGAACTTTCGGAAGACGAATGTTTCGCTGTCGGGATCCCGGGCTATCCATGATGCGGCCGCCGTATAGCCTCCTTGTCGCTCAGCCTGGTCATTGGTGCTGAGATCTGGCATAGATTGATTATCGCGACATTGTGATCCCTTCTGGTTGTCTTGGCTTTGCGTGTTTGCAAGATAAAAAAAGAAATGCAAAATACAATGAAGAGAAGCGGACGATGTTGATGTGTCTGCCTCGAGAATGCCCTGCGCCCGGTGGCGGTGGCTGTGTTGGCAAATGGCACCCGATGGGGTGCATATTGCCAAAGAATGCGCAGCTGCTTCAGGTTGCCAACAAATACCTGGGAGTCTCGACCCCGCCTCTCAAATCTTTCAATCAAGAAATCACTCACCAAGGCCACTTGATATTGATTCGCGAATCTTTGCTTCCAAGAACCAGAGCCGCCGCTGTGTGTGCTCTGGCCCTCCTAATGTCCTTCAGCTATCTTCATTTTGACAATTTAGTCACTCGATCGACTGCCGACACAATGTTGAAAAACATTTTTGAGGCGATGGACGAAGCCGTTTGCCGTCTGCAATACCGTGACGTCTTGATGCCTTTCACAGCAACCATCAAGCGGACACGGCTATATAACTCACCCCAAATGTCTCTTCTGGCGAGGATTTCAATCTTTCGGTATCTAATGTGGGACGTAATCCTGCCGGCGCTCTTCGTCTTTACGACTGACCTCTTCGATCCGTTGACCAAATCCGGAATACTTTTTGTACTACTATTCCTCGAGTGGCTCAATTCGCACGAAATCTCGTCTTGCCGGTACCACTACGCGTACGTACAGTCCTGAGACCACTTCGCCCTTATGACGGGTCAAGTTCTGCAAAATGGCTTACATAGTTGTAGTGATTGGTGGTATAAAATCGATACGACACGAACGCTTGAAGTCTGTCATAGTTGTCGGGTTGAAATGCGGGATTGGTACCTCTCAAGTCTTGAGACAAAGAGGAAGCGGATATTCTATGTGGCCCTGGAATGTGTCAAAATCTTCATTCCTCCTTCTTCGTCGAACTTCGCAGAACTTGGGAGAGTGGTTGTCTTAAGTATCATGGCACATCTACTACTCTGCACGCACATACTTATTTACTGTGTCACGAAAACCTGGAAACTCTTAAAGATGGGGCTTACCGACCCGAAGTCGGCGCTGTCAGAATTGGTCTCACTGCGGCGTATACCTCCAATGGTCTTTGTAGCCGCGGCGGAATTCTTCTACCTCTTGTTATGGGAGCTTCTTGCCAAGATGGTGTTGGTTTCCATTGCAACGCTGGGGGCTCGCCTTGTTGTTTTGCTTCTCAGCGGCGTCGGATCTGCATTCAAAACCTGTTTCACCAAAGTCACCGAAGCCTTTGCAATGGCGCTGCGAGCTCTTTCTACGGCGACGATGACGATACTGCGCACGATCGGAGGGAAAAGCATGGCTGCTTTCGTTTACAAACCGGCCTCGGTGTTGACTGGACTGCGAAGGTGGTCGCGACTACTAGGGAATCCTGACCGGCTCTTCCAGGCGGGCCTCCGAGTCTCGCTCCAGGGTCGCATGTTCCATGTCGATGGAGACTTTAACGGGATCTCGGTCAAGGCCAACGCCGACACGGGCTCGAGCTTCAACGTCATTTCAGAGCAGCTGGCCCTATCACTGGGACTGCAGCCCGAACCCGGCACAGGCGGCTGGATCACTCTCCCCTCGGGTAGACGAGTCCACTCCCTCGGTCGCGCCAGCGGAAGCTTCAAGTTCACGGGCGAGGACAAGACATATCACCTCTCCTGCATCATCCTTTCCAATGCGACTCACCCGCTCATTCTTGGCGCCAAGTTCCTTCGTCATACCGAGACGTTTACGCGCAACACACATCGACTCGTCCGGACCTTTTCGAGTTTCAACAGACTCTGTCTCAAGCTGCTTGTCGGCGATGAGCAGGAGTTTATGTCAGGCTTTTTGAACGGCAGGGGCTGCCTCGCCGTAGCCGACACGGGAAGCGACATCATGGTTGTCTCGAGCGCGTACGCAAAGAAGATGCACCTTCAGGTACGCCGCGGCCGCCGCTACCGACATGTTGTCCAGTTCCTCGATGGCTCCAAGGCCGTGACCCATGGCTTCGTCAAGGGTGTCGACTGGAAGTTCCGATCCAAAGACACAGCGCTCCGATGCGACTTTCACGTGATTAAGAACCTGCCCGTGGACGTCATTCTCAGCAACGGGCTTCTCGACCAGATGGACGTTTTCAAGACTTATGGCGACCTCTTCGTGAAGAACCAGTCGACAGCGGAGCAGGCAGGCATCTATGGCATCACGCTAGACGAGCACTCTCGGGGCGAAGTCCACAGTCTGGAGAACCGCAGTGTCACCGACGAGAGTAAGCTAACTGTCTTTCCTCCCGATCGCTTCTTTCTATTTACTGATATGAACACAAGCGTCTTCTGACGAAACTTTGACGACTGAAACGATGGAGCGCGAACGAGCTCGCCGGGACCAGATCCGCGACCGCATCGAGCAGCTGTCTTCTCCCGAGGCCCGCGCTTTGGAGTTGGCCAGAGAGGAGCAAAGAAAGAGTCGATGGGACGAACGTTGGAGACAGACTCTGAGAGAGGGGAAAAATTCAAGGGATGGGCAATTCGGATCCGATGGCGACCATCCTTCTCCAATCGGCCGAGGTCCAAGAATTCCTGATTCGGTGGTGGGACAAACCAACGGTCAGCAGGAGCCCCAGCGCGCGCTGGACTCGTCTCATAATCACAAATCAGGCGTGACCCAGAGACGGTCGTGGTTGATTGGTTGGATTAGGTCGAGTCGAAGAAAGATTTGGGTGATGGTGTCTGGCAGTCCTAACGTGGAGTCACGGAGGCTGAATGATATGGAAATGGTTTAGGGTCGTACGACATAGGCGGGGTTTCATACCTGGTTGGGTGAGGGCGGTCGGGCCAGTCGGGCCAGGAGGATCTGTTGGTTTTTGTCAGGACAAACAAGCAACATGACGCGGCGTTCTTTCATTTTGTTATCCTTCTTTCCTTTTCTACTATTGTTACAGCACGATTAGAAATAGTACCATCTTTACGACTTTTCGCCAACTCATCGCCTGGCCAATCTTCTTGTCCGTCTTCGTCTACAGCTCTAAACGGCCTTTCAAGTGCTTTCTCAGGCCGCAAGCGCTGAGTTTTGTGGTTGCGTGGTTGAGGAGAACAATTGTTGGGCCGAATATAGGCCTTCGTTGACTTCGGGAAAATCTACGAGCCGAGATGGAAATACCTAAAGATTTGAGCTTGAAATGCGTGATAGGCAGGAGTTAGAACCACTGTACAGTAACATAACTAGCAGTGGAATGGCTTAACGGTTATCATGCGTCATTATTCGCAAACGCATTTTTGAAGTCCAGTAGACGTGAACGATCTTTGAAGGCTGAAACTCTATCCTTCGAATCTGATATCTTCCATCTTATCAGTCGCATTGGTGGCCGCATCGGGTGCCAAGATTCATGCGGAACTGCCCTGTATTTGTATCGTTTCATGGGGGTGTTTGGGGGCGTCCTTGCCATGGGATCTTACCGATTACTGTAATTAGCAAGTATCAGGTCAAGAATCCACAATGCCCCAAGTTTGCCAAGATGCCAAGCTTTGTCCCCAAAGCTTGACGCATGACAGCACCACCTACCTAGCTCTGCACGGCTCGCCAGGTGTCACTTTCTCTGGCGGCTCGGGACCACTGCCAAGCCTACTATTGGAAGCGTGCATGTTCAGCTTCGCACCCCTTTTCGTTCTTGGGCCAACGGGAAGAAAAACGCGACAACGCCAGCCAATGAATCGTGGTTTGGTTTGAAAGCATGCTTTAGGCGCCGCCCGAGTTGTTAAGGAAGAAGACGGGAAATTCTTCTTCTACAATGTAAGAGGGGGCTTCCTTCCGTCGCACGACGTCGGGGATTGGATTTGCTTTCCTCAGATAAGTGACCCGCAGATCATGTGGCGCCAAAGCTAACGGCGCTGAGCGAAGCTGAGTCTTCTTTTGGGCACGGCTAGCGAAACTGGGCCGCTATTGATCCTTGTGTCCAAGGGCCACACATCAATTGAGGCTCTGCTGCACGCGCTTTGGATGGGGGATGGGACCAGCCCTTCAAAAGGATGGTGGGGAGCACTTCCCCAGTTTCAATTTTGTCCCCGTCGTCTCCTCAAATTCGACAACCCACAACTAACACGATTAAAAAAATGACAGCCACTCACGGTGTCCCGAATGTCGGAATGGGAGCTGATGGGCCCTTCATCGCCCATACGCCCATCTGGGTCTTGGTTGCGCGCGGTTTCCAGGTTCTTTTCACCTTTGTCGTGGTGATCCTGGCGGGCCTGCTTGTCAAGGGAGTTGCGTTAGATCAAAATGTCTTTGCCTTGGTTTGCGTAAGTTGCTTCGCCAGTAATAAATCTCGGACGTGGCTCACCATAAATTCTTAGGCCCTATTTTCTTGGATTGTCATTGCCTACGCCCTAATAACGGAGAAAGTGCGCCGAGCGCGCCGGGCGTACAACATCTGGGCGGTGATCATCCTCGACGCCGTGATGGCCCTTTTCTGGCTGGCTTCTATGGGCGCCAACGCAGCGCTGCGAGCGACCTACACTGTCAAAGTCAACTGCCAAAGCGACGGGTCTGGAGGGAAGACGTGCACGGACGCGAAGAGGCGCGATCTGGAGAAGAGACGCGTCGTCGTCACCGACCAAGGCCTCGCAGGCATGAGTGGCATTGCCGCCCTGAGCGCCCTCTTGACGTGAGTTCTCGTTTTATTTTCCAAAATGAGCTTCACAAATGCTGACTCGAGATGTCACAACAACAGGATTCTGTTCATTGCCATTATCGTTTTCGAGGCGCGTGCCTTTCACAAGTTCAACCGATCCAATAGGACGACAAGCGCGGACAACGGCACCGTGGAGCTGAAGGCGCAGGAAGTTCCCATGCTGTCCGTGTTTCCGGGTGGAGCGGCGCCCGTCCAACCGCAGTATACCGACCAGCAGGCGTACCAGCCACAGACGCAGCAGTACCAGGCGTATCCCCAGCAGACCACCGATATGCCACCATACCAGCCACCAACACAACCCCAATACGCAGGATATCCGCAGCAGGCCCCCAATCAGCAGGCTTACCCGCCTCCCATGCAGCAACAGCCAGCGTACCACCCTCAACAACAGAGCTACGGGCCACCACAGCCGGTTGGCGGCATCCAGGAGGAGCAAAAGGACCATAGCAAGACGAAGAACAGATTGATTGAGACTGCACGCTTTGCTGTTACTGGTTGGTGATACTGTCACCTCCTACTTATACTTTAACATTGTAATTACGTTTGTCAGATAGAACAATATCGTGGAAACAGGGACGAAATGTGACGTAATTATATGTGATAATACAGTGTTTACAGTGCATTATGGATGAATCAGTTACTTACTTACGTGCTACGAACTCCAAGCATACCACTACGACATCCATGTCACGGCGGTGCAACGGTCTTTGGGAACATCTTGATGCATCCGACGTTGAGTTCGGACCTGTCGCCGCTCGAGGTACAGCTGGTAGCCGCACCATAGAATGCTGGTCCTGCTGACACCGCCATTGAGCGTGAGAGCACCGGTGACGGGATCGATGCATCCCTTGATGCGGGCAAAGACGCCGGTGGCGACGATGGGGGGTCGACGGAGGACTTGACCTGAAACTTCACCATCATGCTGGCGGCGCCACATACGCGGAAGTAGGGGACGTAGCTGGGCGCGTATGGCGGGAGATTGTAGGCCATCTCCAGGTTGCCGCCAGCCGCTAGACCGAAGATGTATATGTTCTGACTATCTGACACCATGTTTGGCTGCCAGAAATGGTGCCCAAAGTCAAACTTGACACCATGGCGTAGAGAAATAGCTCTTCCCCCCTGTAGTCGGTGGCCTTGGCCCAGAACGCAGCGGCATTGGTTGCGCACGCGTCGGTGACGGTTGTGATGGCCGATCCTGTCTTGACGGTGGTGGGGTTGATGGTGACGGCTGTGAAGGCCTCGGCTGTCGCCGTCGTCTTGGCGGTGGCGGTGACGGAGTCTGGAGACGGTGTCTGTCTGGGTGGCTTTGATGGTTGCCGTCACAGGTACCACCTGAGTCTCAATCTGGGAGACTGTGGCCTGGGCAGTAGCGGCGGTCAGCGTGCTTGTGACCTGTTCCGTGATGGTCGTGGCCCTGGCGTCGACGGTGATGGTGGTGGAGAACACACCGACGCACTGGCAGGCCGACACGTATTTCTCCCAGGACGGGCAGGCCCCCGAGGCGTAATTCGGGTAAGCTGGGAACAGGCTGGCGATGAATCGACGAGCTACCGGGGGCAGGGCGGTGGTGGCAATAACAGTGCTGACAAGTGTCTTGAAGGCGGCCTTGGAGACGGTGACAAGCTCGGTGGCCGTGATCACGTCGGTTTGCGTCGATTCTGTGACTGTTGTGCTGATAATGAACAGTCGTGTCTCGGTCGACGCCGTTGCAGCCAGGCAAAGCCTGGCAGTCCAAAAAGCGCCTGCTTCATTGCAGTAACAAAACAGGGGAAAAAAGAAGAAGGCTAAAGACCGTGATGAACAAAAGAGCAAGTTCAGGTTGTGTTGAATGTCCTCTGGATTTTGAGACCGGGAAGTGTTGCACTTTGGACTGCTCCATGTCGCCTTGCTCACATGGGCACCTGTGAGAGGGTAGGTGCATTACACTATTTGGATGTTTTGGTGCTAGCGTAGGCTGGTGCTTGCATATGTATCCAATGGACGGGCCTGAAGTTGGGTACGCTCTACCGACTAGACAAGGGTTGGTCGCGGCACGCTATTCCTCGGACGGAAAGTGGCTGGTAGGTATCACCTCATGTCGCGGGTCGTTCGGATCGTTATGTTGTTTGCTCAGCCTGGCTGACATGGACTCATTGTTGGTCTGGGGTCGCTTAAGGTTAATTCAGCGGGATATATTGTCTACCTGGCCACAGCAGAAACTGATTTGAAAGAGGTTTAGGGTTATATGGATGACCCCGAGAACAGCTGGTAGGTAAGGAGAAGTCTTCTGGACCAGCAGTTCTTTCACACAGGTGAACTACTGTGAAATTACATACTATCACGTTCTAGCTATATCAACAGCTCTGTTCAGTGCCGGCATGATTACTTGTAGGTTGATATCACTTGTTAGAACTCAAGGAAAACGAAGACCCTTAAAAGAACATGAGAGCGTCTCCGTGCAACATAAGAAAGGTCATTTGGCACCATAAGCAAAGAGGTACGTAGCCCGAGCGTCTTTTGGGTGGTTAGGGTTATGTATGACTACAACATCATTTAATGGTGCCAAGTGACTTTTCTTCTGGAGACGCTGCCAAGGAAACAGACCCCTGCACCCTGCTTTCCCCTGCATTCCCGTCGTGAGACTGTGCAAGAAAGCGCTCATAAGCTGCGATGTGGGAACTTCAATGATACCTAGTGCCAATGAGCGTTGGCAATGACCTCGAGGTGCAGTTGAAGTTACTATCACGGGATAGGGGGAATAGCACAATATTCATTCATTAAGGTTCCAAAATTAGGCCCCGAGTTCTTATTTGGTAGGACAAGCAACAGGTTTCAACTGTGAGTTCGCCAACTTAAAAACGCTTTCAATGCTTTTGCCAAGCATATATTAATTATTTAATAATAGTACAATCCCTCCTCTCTGCGTTACTAAATTATGACTGCAAACTCAGGTTAGACACGCATTGCATTTGCCCCCAAAATGGCCATGTCACCGAGTGCCGCACGTTGATCCAGCTTGCTGTTAGCTCGGCAGACTGGCTACCCAGCCGAGTGCAACGCTACACCAGTGAGTAAGCGTGCCCGTTGAAGCAGTCATCCGTAATATATAAAGCACCACCCCTCCGGGAGTATTCATTTCAGAGTTTCAATATGGGAAACTTGTCTCCAGTTCCTGAAAATGGCACCCTCCTTGAAGTTATTATTCCTGTGGCAAAGCGTCCTTACTCTCAGTTTTGCAAGGCAAGCGAGTATTACCCAGGTAAAATGCCCCCAGTCGCACGGCGCAAAGCCAAATTTTCCGTCTCTCGACCTGCACTGGATCTCAATCGATTCGTTTAATGGAGCCTACTTTGTGGACATACAAGTTGGCGAGCCGCCTCAGACCCTGCGAGTAGTCCATGACTCTGGCTCTGGCGACATTTTCCTTCACTCGACAGCCGACAATGGCTACGAGGAATCTTGCGCCGCGCAGACGCCTAACGATATTTGCTTTCCCGAGTGTGAGTTCGTGCCACTTTTACAACTTTTCATCCATTTTCGTGTTTTTTTATTTGCAAAACCTTTTCTGACACTTCATCTCCTAGACGTCAACAAAACTTCGCGAACATACAAAGAAATCGGACCAGGCAAATTCCATCCCCCCATCGTCGGACTGCCCAACGCCACCGGGTCGTACATCACCGACACTCTCCGCTTCCCGGGCGCCACAATCCGTAATCAAGTAATCGGCAGCACGTGGTTCGCCCCGCTTCCCGTCAGCCTCCTGGGGACGAGCTTCCCATCCGTTCAGGCGGGCGTGTACAAGGGCACCTTTCCAGCCTACCCGACCTTCATCGAGCGGATGGTTTCAGGTGGGATCATCCAGAGCCAAACGGAGAGCATCTGGCTCGACCCCACCCGCTCCGACCCGGATGTGTTTCCCGACGGGCACGCATTGTATGGTGCGGTCGACACGTCCCTGTTTACGGGGAAGCTGGTCACCGTTCCAGCTGTGGCACCCAAGAATACAACACCAACAGATACGCCGTTGAACTGGAATGTTCCCGTCCGGTCGATCGCAAAAAGAGACAGGAAAAACAAGAACTTGGTGGCAACCCTGACGGGGCTGTCCTGCGTGGTCGACACGGGCACATCCTTCCTAGCGCTGCCGAACTCGTCGTTTATGAACCTCGTTGCTGCGTACCCAAAGGCGGTGTACAACGACAGCGTCGCGGGCTTCCCGGGGTTCTGGCAACTCCCGTGCTCGGAGCGCGATAAAGCGAGCAACGCGCTGGAGGTTACCTTTTTCGATCCGCGAGACGAAAAGACACAGGTGACCATTGAAGTACCGCCCTGGCAGGTCATCTGGCCAACGCATAATCTCGTTCCTGGCGGGGACAAGAACACCTGCGTATTGAATGCGGTTTCGTGGGAGGCGTACTTTGGCGGGGACGGGAATGTCGGGGATGTGTTTGAGTGTGTGTTGGGGGACAGTATCATGAAGGCTGGGTATTTTGTGCTCGATACTGGGAATAAGGAGGCGAGTATTGCGTTTGCGGCTGTGAGGAGGGGACCTCCGAGACTAGTTGGGATTCCCAAAGGAGGTGTGAGGAAATTGAAGCTATGATAGAGATAGTTGAACTTATGTTGAATCACAAGACAAATACAAGTCAGGGGGGATGAGACAACGGAAACTTTATTGAGGTCAAAAAAACATTTCAAAGAAAAGGTCTGAAACAGAGATTTCCTGTTGCCATTGAAAATCGGAAGAAAACTTGCATCACATTCTGAATTCAACCTGCGAGTTCGCAAACAGCATGTTCTTGTTCAAAGCGATGATTGCCTAATCTGTGTCTCACTTCCTCAGCTCAATCTTGACATTGACGTCCTTCAGCATCTGGAACCAGGTGCCAGTGACTGTCCACTCCTTGCTCGGGTCCACTAACTCAACATCATAGCGGTTCAAGAGCGTGGCCACCAGCTTGTAGATGTTCTCGAGCGCAAGGCTTTTGCCCGTGCACACCCGTATGCCGCCGCCAAAGCTGAGGTCAGCGGCAATCATACGCCTGCGTCGCGCATTGTACGTCTCCTCATTCTCGCTGCCATCCTCGGCAGGCAGCCACCGCTCGGGACGGAACTCAGCCACGTCGTCGCCCCAGAAGCTCTTGTTGCAGCCCGTGATGTACTGGTTGATGCCGACTTGCGTGCCCGCGGGTACAAACGACCCGTCAGGCAGAGTCAGCCCGCCCTCGGGGACATAGCGTGGGAGCATCATGCCGATGACGGGGTGCACGCGCAACGACTCGCGCACCACGGCCTCGAGATACGGCAGGTGGCACGCCGCGCTATATGGGTACGGCTTGTCCGGGTCGCAGGCGGGCGCGCGCACCTCGGCCACCAGCCGGCGGAAGACGGGCGGGTTCTTGAGGCACAGGTAGAAGACGGCCGTCATGGTGATGGCGCTCGTGTCGGCGCCGGCCAGGATATTGATCAGCAGGTAGCTCATGATCATGGCGTTGTCGACCGTGTCCGGGAAGATGGCCCTGGACTCGATGAAGTGCTGCAGAAAGTCGGGCGTCTTGGGGTCGAACTTTTCATCCTTGCCCTCGAGGCGGGCGAACAGCGACGACGCTGAGAGATTGATGGCGAAGGCGATGTTGGGCGGGCCGATGCGCACGATCGGGTTCTTGTCCAATAGATAATCCAGGAATGGCATCTGGCCGACTGTTTGAAAGTACTGGGCCATCTTGACCTGTTTCTGGAGACTGCCGTCAAAGTCGCAGCCGTGGTCCAGATACCCAAACCGGCGAGAGAAGGTCGCCTGCGTCATAAAATCCCACGCATCTGTTTCGTCAGGCCAAACGTCAGCATATCCACGCAGCACGAAAAAAGATAAGAAGAAAGGCGGCAGACAGACGGACCTAAACTTACAAAAATTTAGCCATCGAGCCAGGTCAAATTCCTGCGCGCTGTTTTGTCCTTTCAAGTTGGCGAACCGGTTGTCGAGCTGCTCGAGGAAGATGCTGATGGTAGAGTCCATGAGGGGCTCGGTCGCCTGGACGATAGTAGGGGTGAAGCACCTGGCAAACGGCTTCTTTTTTATGGCATGTTCAGCTGGTGTTGTCTCGCTGAAAATCTGATAGTTTAGTTTTCCATTTTCGTAGAAACTGTTGTTATGGTAGAATTCGGTCTGCAATGGTATTATTAGTTAATGATGAGTGGAGGATGCTCCGGTCTTTTAATACCTTGAGAAATCTTCCGTCAGGGCCATAGACGACCTTGACCAACTCGGGATAATCGATGGCCAGGAGGTTGGGGCCAAGGCGAACAACGGGCCCATATTTGGCGTGAAGCTTTCGCAACTCATACTGGTATTTGCCTCTCAGCACAAGAACCAGACGCCAAGCATTGGTCCATCCTGCTCCATGTCAGCACATAAACACGTTAATATCGGTATGAAGCGGTAAGTTAAGTTGAACTTACCAGCGAGGAATGGTCCTGGAAACTTTCGCAGCGGTGACTTGAACCACGCAATGGCATGCCAGGCAAACAGACCGACGAACGAGATGGCTACTAGAGCCAGGGCAAGACCTAGGAAGGACTTGGACTCCCAGGCAAGAGGCCCAATCCGCAAGGTGTTAAGGATATGAACGCTGAAACTGGATGACTCCATGGCTCAAACCATGAACCTCAAGCAAGATACTAAGGGTAACAAAAGGGTAGCTGATGCGATCAATGCACGCAGCGTCTGTAGCCGATTTATCCTGCCACAAATGACGAATTGCCTAGAGGCAAATGCGAAAGAGCTGACACAACTTATAAGTGGGAGGGAAAGTCGGGAGGCAAGTTGGAAACGATCGGCAGAGGTAAGCCTGCCCCCCATCCGGCATCCATATGCCGAATATTTCAAAATCAACCCCTCTTCCCAGACTTGCATCGAGCTTTCCCCTTTCGGCTGTGACCAGCCAAAAGAATTTTGTGTATCTCCTACCGACAGGCAGCTCATCATGTCATGGACACCGGGTATCAACAGACCCTGATTGGTAAAGGATTTTGGAGAAAGTCGGCAGGAGAAGAATGGCTCGGACAGGGGCGCACTGCAGCTTCCCGTACAAACTCATCCTTCAAGTTCACTTTATACTCATGTCAGCAAAGGTCTGGGACCTGCTGGAAATAGGCGGTTACTCGCAGTAGTGCCGGTAGGAGCACTAGGTGCGCAGTATTGTCGAACCCCGTCGGGGAGCTCAAAAGCAGGCTGAAAAAGGTGAATGAATGATTATAAATTATCTTGTACTACATTCCTGTGATTATCGCCGAGTTACACAATGACATACGGGTGCGACTCTGTCAGGTCCTGCGCGTTACACAACAAATATGCTATGCGACCTTTTGCAGGTCCTGGTGTTCGCAAACTGGTGGGGGGACGGGGGATGCTGAGTAACAACCACCCATCATTGCATTTGTGGCTTCTCTTCTGTAGCCACATTCATCCTAGCAGCTCTTATCTGTGCATTTCGGCCACTCAGAAATGGTTACAGTATGTCGCCTGCCGCGCGAGCATGCAATACTCCATGCAAGACCAAAGAATGCCACGAAGACGTCTGGTTACGTGGGGGGTTGATCCCGAATGGCTTCGGATCATTTTCCCGCGTCATGCATCTCACCCGAGTTGGATGCATGGTCATCGTTGAGAGGTAATAAAGTTTTAAAATCACTGAGGCGATGAAAATACAACTGAAAGCATGCTTGTGGTTGGGTAATTAACAAATGACATCACATCCTTCAACCCTGCTGCTTTCGAGTACTTCTGAGCTTCGAGTTAGAGATAGCTTGAAGCCTATATACATGTACTAACTTGGCAGAAACCTAGAAAATAACTACCTGCGATACTTCTTGTCCCTGTGTAGGTTCATCTGTCCAGCTACAAAAACCGCCGCAGCTTGGCTTTCAGCGGCACCACGATGACACCGAGGCAAGCTTCTTTTTCTCGAACTTGAAAATTGCCCATAACTAATATCATCCCTCCTGCATCCATCTCATCTGCTACACGCTGCACATCAGATATAAGAGCTGGTTCAGCGGTTCGCGGGGCCGAGGGTTGCAGGGATTCGAGCCACCATGACGCCCGGCATCGAGGTAGATAGGACAATGCGGCGAGTAGGTGTACTTGTCCTTAGTAAACCGGTGGGTCTGGTTTTCCATGTCGCTGTGGTAGCCACTCGCGGTGGGCTGATGAATGTACATCGGCGCATCATTTCCTGTCGAAACTTTCTCACCAGCCTTTGAAGACCAAGCGTCCATGGCAGGAGAGGAATGTGTATACGACATTTGGGGCCTGAAGGACGTATCTGATGGACGAGAATAAAGACGAAGGAGAAGATGGTCAAGAACCTTGGGGTTGTTGGTATTCCAGCGCATTAGGTGAGTAGCAGGATTCAAGATATCTGGCAGCGGCTCGGGGTCATCATCTGTCACGAGCACCCTTACTCGAGATCGAGATCAAGGAAGAATCTGGCGCGGAGTAGAGTGCTGTCTTGGGTGATGAGATGGAGCAAGAGAGTACCAGTCAGGAAGACAGTGATAAAATTGGCGGGACTGCGTCGAAAACTGAGGGTTACCGAGGGCAGAAATGAAGATGGGAGCTGTGGAGATAGACAGTTGCACCTTCCACTATCATAAATGAGGTAGAGACTTTTAAACAGACCTGGAGCTCCCGTCTGCGCCTTTCGAACAGGCCTTTTTGCCATTCAATTGATGGCGTATCTGTTGCCTCTGAGCCGCGACGTGCTGTCGCCCGCCCCAAAGAATGTTTCTCAAAGGCGTTGCCTGATTAGGAGCCTATCTTCGACATCTATCGAAACACAAATATGGAACTGTTAAATGGTCGCACTTTTAAGGCAACCTGCCGCACTCAGCCTCGGCCAACGTCACCATTATTTGAAGTTGGTACAATGGAACAGGTTTTCGGATTTTTATCACAAGTTGCTACGCTTTCTACGGACCCATGATTTGAGAACAGGTACCTATACGACTCTGACCAAAAGCAAAGTCGACCCCTTTCTTCACCATCTCCATTTGGCCCCGATCTAGAGAGCGTCACACGCCGGCCCCGTCGGTGTCGGCGTCGCAATACACAGCCCACCACATGGCCTACCCGGATGACACGTCATGGTGGGCGTGCAAGTGCTCTTCTTGGGACATCCATTCTTGTGACCATGTCTTCCCCCAATGGTACAAGGATGCAAGGAGAGAGTCGTCGGGGTACCGATACACGCCCCTCCACACGGGGTCGGGGAATGGCACGTCTCGGTCGGCGTGCAGGTGCTCCCCACCGAACAGCCGGCGTTGTTGCCGACGGTGCAGATGGTCGACACGGGAGGTGGCGGCGTCGCGATGCATGCGCCGCCGCATGGGGTGCTTGTCCCGGTGCATGCCATGGTCGGCGTGCAGGTGCTGCCCGTTCCGCAAGGAGCGTTGTTCCCGATCACGCACGGGGTGAGGGTCACGGGTGGTGGCGTGGCGATGCAAGCTCCACCGCAGGGAGTGCCAGACGTGCATGCCATGGTCGGGGTGCAGACGCTTCCCGTTGAGCAAGGGGCGTTGTTGCCGACTGTGCAGATGGTGCTGGTGCTGCTGACGGGGGGAGGAGTGGTGCCTGCCGGGGTGGAGATGCACTGGCCGCCCCAAGGCACGCTTGGGGTCGACACCATCGTCGGTGTGCAGGTGCTGCCCGTAGGGCACGGCGCGTCGTTGCCGACGGTGCATGGGATGACGGGCGGGAGAGGAGAGACGTAGAAGCAGACGCCGTGGCATGGGGTGGCAGTAGGCGTCGGGCAGTACTCGGTTGGGGTGCAGAACCACGAAGTTGGGCATGGCGCATTGTTTCCCATAGTGCAGGGAATTGTGTAGAGAGGTGGTGGGGGTTGGGTGCTGGTGATGATGGGTGTTGGAGAGCGGGTCGAGAGGCCCACGCCCGAGAAGGCGACCAAAACGAGTAGGGTGAGCATGATGCTTGATTGGGTCTCAGAATGTAAGATTTAAAACCTGGAGAACCTTGAACCATGGGAGGAGCTACCTCGTCTGGAAGTCCCGGTGTCTGACTTATATATGCGCAGACATGAGATAAACAGGCGCTGCAAGTGGCGCATGATTATTTCAAGGAGCTCTGCCACATGATTATTTCAAGCAGTTCTGCCAAGACCATGACTGGCTGGTAAGTTCCATCATGGGCGGAGTTGGCTTAGGGCTGGAGTTGTCATGGCGGTGGGCGAGAAGCCAATGAGACACCTAGGAATTCGGTGCAGGACCGGGTGGCATGACAGGCCCGAACCGGAGCGCAATACCACCATGGCTGATTCGACGGGCCCTGATTCGCGTGCCGGATCCGGAAACTTCGTGTTCCCACACAGCGCAGCACTAGAGTCAGGGACACCTCGTATTTCTCCAAAGTGGCTGATACCAAGCCGACTGGAATCCTGAAGTTGCGATACCCTCGGCGGGATTCAAATCCCGTCTTATGCGGGGATGACACCTCAAACGAGATATTGGCTTTCGGCTTTCTCCATTATAGAAGTACTGTTCTTCCTCGAGATGCGCTGTCTCTGTTGGGTGAGAATCCCAGCTGCCGGCCGGCAATGCTTGCTAGTGCTGCACGTATTGAGACCTGGCTGCCTCTTGATTTTGGGGTTCACGTTTGGACGTGGAATACAGCTGGCTGAGCACAGCTCCCGATCACAAAAATCCAGATTCAGCTTACAATTGGATACTAGGTACTACAAGACCCGACCGATGAATTACCACAAAATGATCCAAGCAGCCAATAGGACTCCTAGTGCTCACATTTCACTTCTCGGCATTCCGAACAAAGCCCATAGGGCTGAAACATTCGGCTAGTGTGGCTGGCCAGCCCAAGCCTCCATGTCCCCCAAATTCAAGGGGCTCGTTTCACCAATCGTAATTGATAAAGCAGCCATAGCTCCATTGACTTCAGCTTAAAGCTGCCTTGCAACAGCCACAATAAGACAATGTCAGCGTCGAGGTAGAAAAGATGGAGACGATGGAATAGCAATTCGAGCCAGCCATTCTTGGTATGGAACCTCCTGTGAAAGCCAAAGTGCACATTATAGTTACTGTGCAGCGACCTGACTATTCGGGTACTGCCGATTGTCGCTCCCTTACTTCTCATATACTTTGCTGCCCTGTTCAAACTACTGCAACGGACGTGTACTTCATTCAGTCAGTACGTGCTCCTGATCAAGACCGCTCAAAACACCAAAATCGGCCCAGCCTCGCTCGCCACAACCGCCGTGACGTTCTCCGCCCCAAGAAGCGTGTAGTTATACGACACCGACGCCACCGTCAAGTTCCCGTAGGGCGCCACATTGCGCTTGCCTCCGAGATCATTGCCGTTTGCCGTGGCGTATCTATAGTTATGCACTCTCGTCAGTTCCGATACATGACAGGATTTGACAAAAAATAAAAAAACGTACCCAACCTGGGTCGAATCGACACTCGTGATGGGCGAGGTGACGTTTTTGAACACGTTGCTCTCGACCAGCACCTGAGCGCCCATTCGTGTGTTGACTGCTGAGCTCATGCTGTTTCTTGTACGTCAGTGCCAGCCACACGTTCTTCACTTTCTTTTTGCGTATCCGCAGACCAAAGGAAATGATAGGTGGGCGTGCTTACTTGACGTATAGCGAGTTGTAAATATGCGCGGTCCCGAACCGGACAGAAGGCCCTCGCGAGTTGCAGTTGGACCAGTAGTTGTTCGCATAGGTGACGCGGAGGTGGCCTTTGTCCTGGGCGCCATTGGAGTCGCTGTGGCCTACGAGCGAGGTCTTCCAGTGATCGTGGAAATGTGTGCTAAACAGGTTCGAGTCAGAGTGTGTGGCTCTAGTAAAGAGCCTGACAATACAAAGGGGACTCGTACTGAGAGATGGTGACAAAGTCGGAGCCGTGCGTGACATCGATCAGCCCGTCGTAGTAATTCTTGTTGCTGACCAACGCTGAATGGAACTCGCTGTGGTCGACCCAGACGTTGGTGCTTTCCTGTGTAATTGAGAGCACATTGTAAACGAAATGCCATTTACTTGAATGGTTGAGATGGGGGCAACGAATTTGGAACATACTTGAATGGTCAGGCCGTCGCCGTAGGACGCTGACACGTTTGAAGATACGATGTTCCGGATGATGAGGTTTTTCTGCTTGAGAAACAGGAGGCCAACACCATTGAAACCTGGTCACGTAAGTTGTGTCAGACTTTTCTTTTCCTGTAGTCAATAGCAGAAGAATTTTGGAACAGAAGAAATTCATATGATTACCCGACCCAGGTAGCCCGATGATCGTCTTGTTGCTGGAAACCCGCACTTTGGCAGTGCCGTTGATAATACCCTGGACCACCACGATGGCCGGGGCCGTGTTGTTCAGTGCAACAGCGGCGGTAAACTGTGCCAGCGTGGAGACGGTGGTTACGGTGCCGCCAGCTCCCCCGGACGTCCTACATGTCACCGGATAGTCAGCATATGTTTTCTTCAAAAAAGGTTGTTGTCTGATGTGGCGACAGTCCGGTGATGTTTTACCCTCCATTCTGGGTGGCGTATCCCAGTGTTGCTTTGTCGGACACTGTTGCCTTGTGCGGCTCAGTGGCAGCACGCTCACGCGTCGGTGTAGGTGTTGCTGTCGCCGAGGCGAGTGCCGACAAAACGGCTACGACAGACGTAAGTTTCATTCTGGGCGTCTGCTGCGTGGTGGCAACGACGAGCTTTTGATAATGATGAGCTTGGCCCGTGTTTGTATGAGAAATTGAGATCAGTATTAGTACACGGTTGAGGTTTGTGTTTCACAAGCGAGAGCGAGTTTAATCTCAAGTGGCGCTGGTGTATTTTGCCGGGTTTGGCGGCTGGAGAGGGTGCGGAGTTGCACACCTTTCCTCCGCGTCCACAGACCTCGGTTCGACCCGGGGACATCCAATTCCCGGTATGCTTGTACGGATAGTGGTGCATGCTAAGATTATAACTGGTACAGTACAACGACTAGGTACCCAGGTGGGAAAAGAGGTGAGAGTTTTGGTGAGTTTCAAGGCTATTGAACCACTGAACGTGGGGAAGTCGGCGCCGAGAAATTGGCTCGCTTCTATCCCGGCGATGTCAAGGTGCAGGGTTTTAAAGTCGTATGGTCCCTTTGCAAACGGACAAGGAAATATGAGTACTGGGATTCCCAATTTTCCACCAATGAGCGTTTTCTAAGGATATCCATCGGTTCCTGTTCTATCCCCAAACGAGCGCTTAATCGGATTCCTAGACGGAAATGAAAAAGATTTGTCTTGCGTGAGAGCGTTGAAAGTAGACCACCATGAAATGCTGAATGCCTATCTCCGGAAATCAGAATGAATAACAGGTGCAAATTGGCGAGCTTGTAGTAAGAGATGAGGTCAATGTACAAACAGTGAAAGGAAAGAAAGACAAGAGTTACTGGATATGCCACCATCACAAACCCGCCAAACTGTGAGTATAAACGCGTTAAAATAGGTACAAACTATCTAGTTGCTGAACAATTTTTTTGGTGTCATTTTGAACATTCTAAGGGGGATATTGTCCCGTTCCTTGCGCCAAGATCACACCATACTATAATCACATGGATATTAATGCCACATTAAGCTGGGATGCTGGTTCATATCTCGAGTCACCGATACTTGCCACTCTTGAACTACGAACTCATCCTTAGCTCCAATTTGAACCAGCCGCCCACTATCTCAAAAGATGTAACCACATCTTTCCAAAGAGTCGGGCACATGTGTCGAGAAATTTTTGGAATATACCCCTCGACACAGACGTAACCACATGAGCGGTGGTTCCTTTGGGTCGTCACCAAAAATACCTTCTCTTGGCTCCTGTTATGATACGGAACCCCCTTAAGAACCCAACCTGGAAGGACGCCGAGGATCATCACCCTCTTTTCTAAGTTATTCTGCAATCCACAGCGCAGAGCTAATGCCATGGGACCCGCGCCCCGCTTTGCGGAGTGTGTCTTTCCTACAAATATCTCCCAACGCATCCACAGATCGACCGTCATACTTGAGAGGTCGGATCCTCATAAACCACTCCCGTCCGCGTAGCAAAAAGCTTGAGGATGCTAATGGGTTCGCTAAGAGCCTTAGAATATAGGTGAGGTCCCAAACACTGGCAGTAACCTGATGTGTATCCGAGACGACTATGAAGCAATTAGTTTGCAACGCCTATCTCTGGGCTTCAGTCCGCAGTCTGCGGGCACTTTAAATGACAAGACAGATTCAGTACCTTGTTCAAATATCTCCATGTGCAAATGTACTACTCATAGATCATTACCACCGCGACAAAGTGGAGGAAGCGGGATTTTCGACGTGGAGTAGTGTTGGATCAATTAAAGGGGCTCTGTAACCACCAGACGGGAACCTCGAGGGTGGCTGTTTGACCCCGCCCATCCCACCTCTCTCCACAGTGTTCTGGCCCTCGGGTTTCCAAGTTTCCCCAAGCGGCTTGGTATCTGGATCAAAACTGTCCGACAGTCCCATATCCTCGCTTTTAATCCCAGCATCCTGCGCAGACTTTCCTTTGTCCACACCATGACATTGGCCTATCCATCCCCCGGAAATGTAGCTAGCTGAAGCTAAGGCAGGGTAACCGACTTGAGACGGGCATGTTTCCATGTTGCGGTTGCATTGGTCGAAGGCAGCCTCAGCGATCTCACGGTTGTTGAAACGCAAGTGACATTTGTGAGGATAGCCCGTCACTTGCGCTTGTGCTGTGTTGTGGTGTCGAGGATATGTGGTAGCGGCGACAGCGATATGGACGAATGATGAGGGAGTCTCGCGGCCAATTGTCGTAGACACCAGGGTTTCTGGCCCCAAAGACGACATACGTCTTGTCAGAATTCTTCTGAACCATGGTGTAGCTGGTTGATGTAGCCTGGGGCTGCTGCTGGTTGTTGGATCTTGAGGTGGTGCGAGGAGATAATGTCACGATGAAATGCCAAGTAGCCTACTTGTCGAGGCCCTGCATCGGATGCCGCAAGGAGAAACAAATTTTCTGTCCTCAATTCATTTCACATGTCAGTAAGTTGCAGCTATCGAGATGGGCTTAGATGATCGCCATTCGGGCTTATCGACAAGTAAACGGCGTAAAATTGAGTCCGGTCAACTAGAGACTTCGAGAAATCCTGAATAATCCCACAATGATATAAACTTCAGTTTCTCCAACTGGAATATCATCACGTTCGCCAACATCCCTCCAGGTCCTCAGGCCCAAAAATGACGAACAAGATTGGCATCCACCACCTTCCTCTGCTGCTCCGCCAACCTGTACATCCTCAAGACCCGAGGCGTTCCGCCTCTCTCATGGAAAACAGCAAGCCACTGCCCTCCACTGCCTCTCAGCACCTCCGGTAGTTCAGCAAGCAAGGAAACCAACTTCCGAAGCTCATCCTGGCGCTCAGTTCCCCACTGCTTCAAGCGCTCATCCGCATTGGTCAGCTTTGTGTCGAGGAAGGTCCCTTCAACGTGAGATCCCACGATCAGCCAAAACATCCGACCGAACCACAGCTCTGGTAGGAAGACGGTGATGCCTGTCTTTCCCGGTCGGGAGGTCTTCATTTCGGCGGCAGTGGATTGCTGCATGATCTTCGCCCCATGGAGCTGCTCTGGAAAGCTGGGAGGTATACTGTTGAGAGGAACTTCCGAATTGCCCAGGGAAAGTTGCTCCAGGTCGGCTTGCAGCTCCTCCAGAGGCCCTTGGTTTGTTTTGCAACCAGCGTCTTCGTAGCAAGCATCAACCTCAAATCCCACAACGCAGTTGAAATCTCCGATAGGATAGCGCAGGAAGCGATCGCGCGAGGTGCTGTCTTGAAGCTGTGGCCCCATCCCGTTTCCTGAGGCCGCATGGGCCTGATGTGGTACTGTTTAATGAAGAGTGTATTCTCGATGAGAGATACATGTACTTTGAAGGGGTCCTGGGCCAGCCCACTGCATAATTTGAGCATCTTCCGGAGAGTATTGCGAGTGGTGTTAACGTCGGCGTCGTTGAAGCGGAAGTCGGTCTGATCAGGGCGGTGGCTTGAAGGACTTGTTGAAATTGATTCTTCGGTATAGTCTAGGTGGGCTTGGGCCTCGAGGGGTTCTTGCAGTCATCGAGGATGGTGATGGGGAGGGGGATGTCCTGCTAGATTGGCGCGTGTCCTGTCAATACTTGGTGAGAGTGGCCTGCGAGAAATAGAGAACTGCGTCTTACCTGGCACATGGAACCCCCCGGAGCCTTGCCAGTTGTAGCTGCAAATGAGCTCAGCCGGCGTTGCGCTCAAGACGAGAGTCTTTGAGGGTTGAAGAGTAGCGGCATCGATCATGTGGATTGGCTCTTGACTCTGCAGGCCCTTTAACAGGAGCTCTGCTGCAGGCACCCACCCAATTTGCTAGGTGCACCCGCCGCGGGTTTCTGGCAGCTGGCATTGCAGGGACCCGTTTTTATATAGTAAAAAGCCGAATTTCAATGCAGCCGGCCAGCACGCTAGCGGAAGCCGTCGCGCAGGCATTGCACCAGCGCTCACCAGTGCGCACAGGGCCTAAAGCAGGCGCCTCAACGGATGCTGTCGGGGACTCCTAGAGGTCAGCTTTACCGGCCATTGGCTTCCTCCACCTGACCGTGGTGTGGACTTTCTCCGCACACGCGAAATATCTGCTTTCCTCGAATGAAACACTGCGCCGTTCTTCAGTCCCAGTCTGGCTGTCTTTAAAGCCTGCATCCCTTGGGTCTGGGTTGCGAAATTGAGAATTGGTCCAGTCTCGTCGACACTGTTACCAAGGCGCTGGTCCGTGCATCCATGGCTGGGTTCGGTGACCAGACGGAGGAAGAAGTGCTGGGTGACGCAATCGACGAACTTGGCTACATCTATTCGATGAAAATAGTGGATGTCATGGGCCAGCCTTACGACAACACGTCGGGCCCCGGCTCCAAGGATAGCGGCTCTTTGTTTCAACGACTTATCCTTAACCAGCGGCCCACTGACTTTCTCTCCAGGAAGCTCAAAAAGAACCCCAACTATCTCAGCTGCGTTCTTCTTCTGCCCAGCATTCTAATTGTGCTCTGGTGCCTAGCCTCGCCACCTGGGGGCTAGCCGGAAGGGGTCACCAAATTGATCACGAGTCTGTTTACTTGTGATCACAATCCCAACCAGTCAATCCCCGGAACCGGGTCCACAGTCTGGTCCAACTTACTAAACGAGTCAATGCCGCCGTGTGAACAAGACGGTAGGGCTTGCATCTCCACCGGACCCAGATTCTGCCCAGCGCTGAAGCTACATCTTATGCCGCTGTTTCTGCAATATGGTGCTAATCCCCAACGTCAAAATTGGGACGGAGTGGAAATCCTCTGCACTAGAAAAGACTGGTTGCTGTCGCGGATTTCCTTCCATATGACGACGACACAGAGAGGCTTTACCTTACACTCATCGACACCTTTATTGCCCAGAGCGAACTTTAATAGTTATGAGAATGTTGACGGAGAAGGATGCTACTCCTGCCCAGGATGTGGACGACCAGTATTGGGGTGCTCGTATTGATAAGCGCCACCAACACCCTGCTACAATCTTTTTCAACGGCATGAAGAGGTCTTTACCATCCCGTCGGTTATTTTTTCAGAACGGCACACGCTAGATTATATCATTGGCGGGGGATGCTCACTAGCCTTTGGAAAACCACCAATTGTTGCTGGATAACCTTTTCCCTTGGCGGTCGGCTTGCTCGAGCAACATGGGTAGCATGGATAGAGAAAAACGTCGTGGAGCTACTGCACTCATGGAGAATACTAAAAGCCGTCGACAAGCAATGAATCTGACGTTGTGGTGTGAGAGCCGAACCACCCCCACGGAAGGCCTCTGGGTCACGACTTCGAAGAAAACATTATGGTCAACGTGGGAAAGTTATTATTAATTGCATAACTCAGCTTGCCACAAATTCAAAATCCTTACACAACTCTACCAAGTTGAGCTAAGGGGTTGTTCACCCTTCGAAGCTGTCGAGCAGTCCATTAGTTATGTGCGGTAAATCATCTATGGCCAATCCCGTCCAATATCTCGTCATTGGTTACCTGGGCGTGAGCCCATGCTCGTCGTCCACGTCCCACTGACAGAAGATCTCGCTGTCGATCGTAACACAAGGCCACAGAGACCTATTGAGAAAGACGGTGTCGCTTACTAGAACCCCTGAGTAGCCGGAACGCTCGGGATGCTCAGATGAGATTCGACAGGTACCTATTGCACCTCAACCACCACAAATAGAAGATCAGCGAAAGGCATGCTGTTATACGTTCCAATCACAATAACAGGCTGACAGCCATAATCATGCCGGTGGCGTCCGGAGTTGATGGCGGCATGGCGGGCCGGCTTATTGTATTCTTAAGAAAGAAACCACAAACCAAGTTTCAGTTAGAATAATGCCCTCAGGCGCAGCAAGCCCAAGTACGCCTTGTCACTTCCAATTGCCTCTTCCTATAGACCGTCAACAACATCACTAAGGAGGAGACTTAGTAGATTAGACTGAAACTCGGGTATAAGTAGAGGACAATCCGCTCTCAAGTTTCGAGTCTAATTCATCACCATCCTCAGCAGACATCAAAGCCGTCAGAAAACAAAACACAACAATTCTCTCCTAGAGTTCTTCGTTGCCCCAAATCTAACTTCAACATGGTCTCCTTCACTAGCGTTTGCCTGGCCGTTGCGGCCACTGTCATCACCTCGGCTAGCGCGTTCACTCACCCTTGCCGTTTTCCCTATGATAACTGCGGTTGGGTCTTGGCCAATGGCTATTATGGTGAGTTCAATCCTTAGCATCGCCATTCTCACCCTCTGCCAAGAAATACCCTCTTAACACACAGGGATGACAGGGTACACCTACGCTGAGCTGCAGGCAGCCGCCAACACGACTGACGGCAGCAAGATCTACGATGCTCTCTTCAGCTGCGACACGGCGACTGGCGATATCTCGTACATCAGGTGGTGCGGCGGTGCAGGCAAGTGCGAGACCTGCATTGTCCCCAATGACAACTGCCGCTCGTAAAGTCGTGAATGGCGGCATCTGAGTAAAATACTTCAGACTGGATTGAGTCAGACATGGGGGCGAGGTTCACTTTCTCATTGGCTTCTCGAAGGGTGCTTATGTCCCCTGGACTAGGGTGACCGTCACTAGTGTCCGTGTTTTTACTTCCTGTTTGTCGATTGGATAGCAAGGAATTAAACTAAATCTGAGTTTCTTGGGCCATGTGACAGCTTGCCGTGCGCCAGTAGGAAGAGAAAAATGATGTGAAAGAGTGCAGAGACCAGAGAAAGTTCTAATTATACAAGCAACCTAGACATATGCACAAAAAGAGGCCCACAAAAGGAGCAGGATAGTGCCAGTTGGCAGCCTCGGAAAGCGCTTCTGGCGCACTGAAGTAGGCCCGGGTTCCTTCCTTCCTCCAGCTTTTCCAGCCAGCCCATATAGATAATCAGTCCATCATAACTCACATGATATTGGAAACAACTGGGAACACACTCTCGCACACCTACCCAGGCCTCTCTCGACCTCTCCCTCCTAGTCGATCTCGGTAGGACGTTGCTCGCTCCTCCAAAGGTCTAACCACTGTCTGGAGGAGTTCCACGTGGAAGTCTTCGTCAATGAGGTCGGTTTGGTCGACGGTAGCGAAGCTTCCCCAAATAAGTCGCTTCACCACATCGCGGTACTTGAGGCCCAGCGTGTCGAGAGAAACTGCTTTGCGATGGACTGCTCCGATTCCTTCCAGTCGACCCTTGCCCAGAGTCCGATAGAGAGGAGGGCAGCACCAAGCCGGTACAGAACCCTGTTCTGAACGTGGGTTTCAAGTTCATCAGCTTGGGCTCATCTGAACCCCTCTCCATGTCCGTGTCAACACAGTCTTCGTCGCTCCTGTCATGGCCGTCACTCATCTGGAGCTCCATGCTCAGCATGCTTGGGACAGCTGAAAAGTCAATCTCTGAACTCCCAACTTGAAAGAAGCTGAGGCCCTCTAGAAGACGTCCCTCGGGCTAGGCGAGAGTTGAGTGGTTTGCTAGCGTAGCGCTTACTAGGGCTAGGGCGAGACAGACACGTTCTCCATTCAGGATCAAGTCGCTCTCATAGCGACTGACAAGATCTACCAAGGATGTAACTCTCCCTGTTTCCAGCCCTCGGTACCCTTGGCTTGCGTCGGCGCAGGCTCAAGCTGCCAAATGTCAGTCGTCTTGGCGTCGGAAAGACCAATAACACTCCGTGAACAGGAGCTGACTGAACAAGCCTCCAGCTGTTGACATATACTGCCTACGTCTTCAAAGGCTGCAGACACAGCGGCATGACCGCCTTGGCTCCCTAGAGCATGGCTGCTGTCCGAAAGTTTCCGGCGTTTGGCACTCGACTTCTCAAAGTCGAAGGAATTGTTCTCGAGGCTCTCGGGCGTTAACAAACCGAAGTTGTGTCTGTAAGCAGCGAAGAGCAATCGGCTGCTAATATATTAGAAGTAAAAGGGTCAGAATGTCTGAGATGAGTACAAAGTCACGGGTGCAGAATTCACCTAAGACTAGAGGCGCCTTGCCGCCTACTGGTTTCGAACAGCCAGAGGATGGTGTCTCGATGCGGCGTATCATCCCAGGAACAACCTCACGCCGTGGTAGAAGTGAAGGGAGTTAGAACATGCCCACCGTTCCCGGAGGAGCTTTTGCAAACTCGAGGACTGTCGTCGAGCAGCTCGGTGGTGCCTGACAGTGTTCAATTCGAATTTTGCTGGGTGTGCTGAGACATGTTCCTTTTTCTCAGCTGAGGAGCACATCAAGAATGTGCATAAGAATTTGTCTGACTTGAAGCTTCCCGGAGATGAGGGGGAAGACGACGTGGATGATCATAGGTTTAATGAATAACTTTATGTTCTGCACGTCGTCCTCTGAGGCGCATGACGGCCTAGGCGCGCTAGAGATAGGGGCTGCACTCTGTCAACCTAACTCACATCGAGCAAGGCTGCAGTACCAGTCACAAATACATGGTCCCAGAATCTAGGGCATGTTGAGTCCATTCTGAACTAAGAGCGGATGGTTGCCGGTCAGGGTTAAGAGACAGTTAAAGAGACGCCGACGCGCTTAGAACTGGACGGAATGGTACTAGCAATAAACCGGTGTGACTTGCTCGCATGGCATTTCAAGGAATCCGATCCAGCTGCAAGGGTTTGAGCATAATAGTGACTGATTCTCAGATTAGGTACCTTGACCACTCCTTAAGACGTTAAATAGTCAACTCCCCCATTGATCCTCGCTACGGTTACAATTACAATGCGTATCCCCCCCTCCCCCCCCCCCCCCCCCCCCCCCCCCAAAAAAAATCACCCCGCTCGCCAAAAAAAAACCCCCCAAACAATCCCCACCCTGAACCCAGAAAAGATACCATTCCTCTCCCTCAAGCCCCCGCTAGCCTCTCCATCTTAGCCGCCTTACTCTCCTTATGATTCTTCCCCGTCTCGGTCAATCCCTGGCCCCTAACAAGCGGCGTTTCCTGCCACTGCTGCTGCTGGCCCTCATCGGGATAATACAACCCATATTCCAAATCATCCACCGCCCTCCCCTCATTCACCACTCCCGCCGCAGGCTGCGGCGCCGTAGTACTCGTCATGCGCACCGGCGGGGGTGGGCCGTGTTCGTCGCGCGACGCCCCGTCGTTAAAGTACAGCCTATCACTATCATGCAGCGACGAAACCTCGCCCCACTCGGCGACGGGGACGTGCCGCTCGTGCATGTCGGAGAGCTGTTGGTGCGGCGGGAGGTGGTCAGGGTTCGTGATGACGGGTGCGGCTGCGGCTTTATTGTGTCTGCCGAGACCGAGGAAGTATTTCTTATCGCGTCGCTGCGGCGGCATGCCCAGGTGGCCGGACTTGGAGATGTACTCGCCGTCGGCGTCGCGGAGGGGCCGCGAGAGGCGGTAGCGCGTGCGGTTGATGTGGATTTCAAGAAAGATGGAGAGGATGAAGAAAAGGCTAGAGGGAATGCATTGTATCAGTTGATGGTGTTGGGGCGAGATGCAAGCACTGCTTTGGGTAGGGCTCACCTGGCGATGCATGAAACAATCAGACAGGCCATCTCCATCTTGCAGGCAAACTGGAATATTGGCAGACCGTTGCCGGGAGCCGCGTTGGCGTCGCCCGATCCGTAGAAAGTGTCGACGCTGCTGCCCGTGCAGGAGCTGGCGCCGCCGCGATTGGCGACGGCGACGTAGATGAAGGCGCCAGCGAGGCTGATGTCGAAGATCATTGAGATGAAGGAGGGTGCCGGGTGGCCGGCGATGCAGCACACGAACAAGATACCGAGGAAGGTGTACAGGGCGCCGACGCCTGAGATGCCTTCGACGGCCTTTACGCTGATGGGGATGTCTATGCTGTGTTTGATCATGGTCGCGATATAATACGAGTGGATGCCCAGGACGACGATGGAGCAGCCAAACTCTATGGCGCGGAACAGCCACTGAAGGGCTTTCTGCCCAGTGAGGGCCGAGGTCGACGACATGGCTCTAAGTTGAGAATGAGATGAGATCAAGTTTGAAGTCACTGGAGAGAACTAGTTGTAGAAAATTACACGATGTGCCTCACAATCGTGTCTCGACGGGAGACTCGTTGATGGTGTGCATGCGGAAACCCAACGGCTCCCCCTCCAGGTGATTATCTCTCCCATCATGTTTGTAATATGCTCAGAGGCAATGACGTGGAAATCGAGGACCTAAACAAGCCCTTAGATGTGAGCGCTGATGTCATAGGCCAGGGGGTGGTATAATACCCCGCGTTATTGAACCACAGGTTCTTGTCCAGGGTCTCGTCGAGCCACAGCGTTGCGCCCGCGGCCCAGTCGCACCGTTTTAGCCATACTCGTCCATTGCACCAGTTCGGCACGTGGCCACCGTGACTGGTCACTCGAGCTTGTCCCCAAGTGTGAGCTGGCCATCTGCTGGCCATCTCCATCCCTAGCAATCCCGATACCTAGATCATTTGTTCAGAGTGACTAACTACCCCCTACTCTAATAATTTAGGGTATTGGTTTCCTCTACTCTGGCTTTTGCTCTTCAGCTAATTACGCCACGCGGTTAATGCTACTTGGCTGTCCGTATAGTTATGCTATGTATCCGCGATGAACTATCTCGGACCTGGAGGCTGAGTAGAATGATTTGATAAATGTGCGGTTTAAAACGTAGTTCGTATTAGACAACCTGTACAAGTATACAAGGTCTGGCGAGTATAACAAGGCGCCTCGCTTCATGTAGGGTTAGGGCCAGCGGTCTGCTCTTGCTCATAAACGACGCGGATAAACCCGTTGTATAATCCCCAGATCTCGGGGCCGTCTTGGTGGTTAGCGACAGCCGTGGCGCTGGCCCGCCCGGCGAAGACGAGCGGAAAGAAGGGCATAGTTAGTTCCAAGTGTGTATTGCAAAGGATATAAGGCTAGTACGTCTAGGGGACGAGAAAGGACGGATTATAGCGCTACGGAGATGAGGGGAGGGGGACCGGAACGCTAAAGATTCAATGTTAAATAATACATTTAGACCCCAACTACTTAAGTTGGCATCCGCTTGTTTGAGCCATGGCGGGCTCGGGCACCAGCTAGCTTATCACATGCCGGCCGGGCATTTGGGCCTAGACTTTACTCTCACTCCATACTTAGGTCATTTGACATGGCGGGGGACATATACCATCGCTATAGCATTAAGATCGTAGAAGCTCTCTGCTACCCTCATTAACAACATTGTCTGTTAGTGGTTTGTTATTCCGTCGCTTACAGTTCTGGTACTGAGGGTAGTAACCGAGACTATTCGCTTTACTTAGTTTTCGCATCATGTATAGTTTATATAATAGTTAGTAGTAGTAAAGATAGAGTGTTCCTTAGCTTAATTAACATCCAACTCTTTAGCCGTTGACAGATGGGCTGCACGGCGATGCTCTGTCTGTGGTTGAGCGTGTAGGTCTCAGCTATCTGCTTTCTTACCGCGGAGAACGACGTGGATAGGCCGAACCGGATGTACACTGTTGGCTCAGCGGTCCCGGGAGCAGAGTCCGCGGTTACGGCGTGGAGATCTTGATCTCCAAAGCTGCCGAAGACGCCATGCGGGGCTCCGTTATGGGCAGTGCTGTCGATATTGGGCTGGCTTTGGATCCCTTAGATCATCTTTTCCCTTTCTCGGGCGGATATAGGAGCGAGATCTTATTTCGACCTATCTACGGAGGATTTCTAAGGGCGAATAATTTTATATAAGGTGGGTTTTACTTGCGCTGCTGGTTGGGGAAGGATGCTTTTTAGGGCTCGAAAGCTTCACCTCCTTGTGCGTTACCAAATCTTAACATTGGCATTAGCCCCGGGATTTGACATCCACTCTTCACTAAAACTGAGCCGGATAAGAAACAAATTTAGCAATAGGAGTGACCAGTCCAGCAAGCGGCCCGCCAAAGGAAGCCTAGAGGAACAGTTTTTGTTTGTGGGGAAAACGAGGTGGGTATTGCAGATTCGGGAGATGCGATAGCTCTCCGAAGTGCTAGCGGAGTAGTCAGTCAGAAAAAAGACCGACCGGCTCCGTTACGGCTGAACGTCGGGTATTAATCTTGCATTTAGCTGCCTAAGAATCCTGAGCCACCCGTCTTGAGGACAAAAGGGAGTGCTCGAAGTGGTTGGAGAGGTGAGGTCTGGAAGACTCTAGAATAGACGACGGCTACCTATGGCACGCTATGATAGAAGAAAAGATAGAGAAAGAGAGGTTAGTACTAGTTATCTGCTGGGAACGTCATAATTAAGACACGTCCAGAAGAACAGCCAATAGCGATCGTTGATGCCGCTATTGCCCAACATTCTGGTCGGCATCCCGGAGGCAGCCACAGCCAGTTTTCTGAACCCCTCGTAATCCACATGCTGTCCGAGCCTATACCATAGTCTTGGTGATGGAGGTTTTTCGGGTCGCCTGATGAGGAGGTAATAAAGTTCGAGGAGGTGGCGGCATCGCTATGTGTCCCCGCCGCCACATCCCAAATCTTAACGATCCCCGTCGCCACATCCCAAATCTTAACGGTCTTATCCAATGACCCGGACGCAACGAGCTTCGAGTCGAGAGAGAACGCTACCAAAATGACCTCATCGTCATGCCCCTTTAGCGTCTGCACGCATATCCCCGTCGCCGTATCCCAGATCTTGACGGTCTTGTCCTCTGACCCGGATATAATGAGCTTCGAGTCGGGAGAGAACGCTACTGACAAGACATAACCGTCATGCCCCTCTAGCGTCTACCGGCATGCATTCCAATCATCTTCTACAACTGGTCCGGCAATAATCCACCTCGGTTCCTTCTGCTTGAATAGATTTCTTGTTATACTGCGGGCCGGGCTAAATATAAGGACTGAAGCGTATACTTGAAGAGGTGCAATATCAATAATTGATCGATTTCTCAGAAGGACGCGTCTTATATCGCGGAGAAATCCGGATATCTCAATGGTATCTGCAGGCTAACAGGCGATGTTAGTATGTTTCAAGGATAGTGGGCAATGGCGGAACACACATTGAGGGCTAACAAATTGTCTACCATGCTAATACTCTCCGAGATACGACCTAGAAGGCTGAGCGCTTCAAGCCAGTGAAGGAGGTGCCTCGTTAGGAAGCTGTGGACTGGGCCGCCATCCCGTACGCTGCTTTTGCTCTTCTTCACGTGGTGGACCCAGTACTGACAGGCGTACTGTGCCTCAGGCGGCAGAGTGTCGTCGATAGTTTGCTGGTCGACTTCTGACCGCAGCTTTCCCGGCACTTGTAGACCGCAGATATCTCTCCTGAGGTGTTGGTGTGATAGTCGAATACATCTGTCCGCAAGCATTTTGTGATATTGTATCTTGTCGATCCAAAACTCTTTGGCGCGTTTGGTCGGGTCGACGAGGAAGTCGTAAAACGACAAGTGAAAGAGTCTGACAGGAGAATCTATCCTTGAGGGAATACTTAGGACGGAGTGGAGAGAGTTGAGCTTGCCATATATGGCGTTAGGAGAGAAGTTGAGAAGTCCTGCGAGTGACGATACTGAGAGGGGCTGGGCGAGAAGGACAATAGGGCCAACGACATCTCGGAACTCAGCTGATAGGCGGCTCCTCTGTGGATTAGCACGTCCGATAGTAAGCTGATTGAGAATCGGGAGATATGTCGCATCGAGCTTGTCGAGCTCGGAATCGTGGGTTTGCGTCTGATACTGTAAGACTTTCTCCAGCTGATCGGCGGGGTCCGACCACGCCGCATCTTCAATAAAGCGGCAGATGGTTGCGGCAAAGATGAAGAACGGGACGGCCATCTGGCGAGACTTCGAATGATATGTTTCTCGGGCCAATCTAGCGGCAGATTTAGGCCTTCCGGGGCTTGGCTGTTATAGTCATCCCTGATTCTCGTGAGCTCGTGTCCCAAGAACGCAGATATATCGCGCTCGACGATCGACTCCGGTATTCGGTCCAGAACCAGGTCCTGATACTTTCCCTGGACGTCCTTGTTCTTGAAGCCGAGGCGAATGGGCAGCTCAGGCCGACTGGTGATGAAAACCCTCAAACGTACTGAGGATAGCGTATTTGCTCGTGCGAGTAGGGAGATGATGGTCTTCACGTAGGCGTCTCCATCACATTCGTCAAGAGCGTCAATGATGATCACAATTGCCGTAGCGTGGTGGATGCAACTGAGAGGCTGCAGAATGAGCCTTTCAAACTGATCTATCAGCGCCTTCCTAGGAACCGCTGGATCGTCATCGATTGCCTTTCTAACAGAAGACGCCAGGCTAGGGATTTTGCACACAAGCTGACTGGCAATTGTAGGGAAAACCCGGGCGGCTTTGCCACGGTCGCCCTCTCCCCTTTTGAAGAAGAAGCTCCCGCCAAGCAGGCCGTCATCTGCGAACGATTTGGCCACGGTCCGGGAGATGGTGGATTTCCCTGTCCCTGCCTTGCCATTCAGCCAGAATATGCTCTCGGCTTGAGGATTGTTTGCCCAATCTTGGATCTGGCAGAGCAACTCGGTTCGGGTGCTGGGATGGCATCGTGCGTTGTGTTCCTCGGCGTGCGAGTCGAAGGCCGCGTCCTCTGCAACGGGGAGCTTGGAGAGTACTGCCTCGCGGACTGTTTGTGAAGTAGAGCGTACTTCGGTGAGAATGTTGCTAGGCCTAATCCTGGTTGACCCTACCGTTAAGACGGTTATTGAGACACTACGCTCAGACGACCGGAAAGCGTATCCAAGCATGCTCTTACATGGAGGTTTCGAAGACTTCGTACAATCCACGTCTTTCGCATCCTTCACATCTGTCACCACCGATTACTCATGGGATAAGAAGTCGATCCTCAGCAGCCTGATCCACTACTTCCACAACCAGCCTCCTGGGTTCGTAGCATCTAAACCCAGCATCTTAAGCTTTGGTTACTACCCAATACGCATCGTCTTAGCTGAGTGGATGCTCTACGCCCACCTGATGAGTCGATACTTCAAATACTACGATTACACTCTACACGACAATGAGAATCGGCTGCATAACAGCGACATCACTGACCTCCAGCGTTGGCGGCGTCGTAGTATGCAAAGCCAGCACAAGCTGATTCTTCTTTCCGAGTTCGTCGACTACTGGTTGCCACAGGAAGCCGACAAGCAGCCGTGGAATCTGACACTGAAGGATATCAAGCACGTGTTGTCACAGCTAGAGCATTATAACCGCTCGGTTGAGCACATGGTCACAGTGGCAACGTCGATGGTGCAGCTGCTCGACTCGCGGCGCTGGATGCTAGAGGCTACCAACGTTAGCCGGCTGACTTTTATCGCGCTGGTGTTTGTGCCGTTGTCTTGGGTCGCCAGCATGTTCAGCATGTCTGAGAATTACTCTCCGGGGCACGAGAACTTCTGGGTGTATTTGGCTACTGCATTGCCGGTGTTGCTTCTTGTCCTGTTTCTGTCAGCTGTCCAATGGGATCAAGTTGCGGGAAAGCTGAAGGAGTTGGCGGCATTGTTAAGTCAACAGGTGAGACGGCAGAATGTCGAAGTAGTGACAGTGTAACCAGATGAGAAGTGAGATTAGATATACGGCGTAACTGTTGCAGATTTGGCTTAAGGCTCCGTGGTGCCGAAGAGTGGGATGGGGAACTGCTGAAGGTATCATCGCAATGTCATCTCAATAGCATGGTAAAACATGACATATCCTGGAAGAAAGCGAAGCGGACTGGCTCACCGGTCGTCACCACCTGCTCAGCTTCCCCTGACGGTATATGATACACGGCGTTCCCGAAGGGTTACCCAGGACGGCTTAGCCGACATGATACAGGCGGGCGGTCTCCACCTCCTGTGCTGCTGCGCCGTCTGCATGAGCTCGCCCTCCACCACCATGTCGTCCCCGATACCGCCAATAGTAGGGCGGCGTCTTTCCGCCTAGCTGCCCCACTCGCGCCGCCGCGGCGCCCGACGCCCTCTCTGGGCCCTGCCTGTCTAGCCATCGCTTGAATGAGAGTATGAATGGCCCGGGGGGCCTCACTTGCGGTGTACCCTTCGCGAGTAGCCAACGGCAGCGTCTGGGCGAGGCCGCGCCATTCTGGGATTCACCTCGTTCCCCTGCCTGCTCACCCGTCAGATTCACTGGAAAGCTCCCCTTCCTGCCCTCGGCGGCTCATCCCAATTAGGCCGTCTGACCACTGCCTCATTCTTGGCTTATCTTCGCTGGCGCCGCCCACTACATCCGCTTGTGAAAAGGCGGAGTGATGCCCATCAGGCCCGCACCCTAGGCCCCGTGTGGTTCGTGTTCTGAAGCTGGGATTGGTCCGACTACGACCACGCAGGTTTTCCGGAACATACTATGCAAATGGTCATGAAAGGATGAGGGTCTCCTGACGTCTCGGCACTGGCGCCGTTAACCTCAGCGGCATTTTTGCCACTGGTCGGGACGTTCGATGAGCAAGTTCTACCAAGAGCAAGGCAGAGTCGAAGTGCGAGTTATAGACGAAGGCGGATGGTCGGATGCGGTAGGTGCTAAGAACGGCGGTCGGCTTTGACTGCTCATGGCAGCAGACGAAAGTAAGCACCGTATTAATACCGATGGTTAGGGAAGTTTTGGAATCGTGAGCAGTACGAGTGGGAGTTGTGCCCCCCCGCCCCACAAATAGGCCCGTAAGACCGTAATGAGGGAAGGCTGGGCGGACATCGCAGTGAGGGGGAAGGCCGTTAGAAACAGGCTAAGGATGGCGACATGTAGGCCACGCTGGCTGCGTGCATGTGCAGAGTGCCCTATTGGCCGAAGTACGGCCCGGGACTCGGGATAGAGGAGAGGGAAGGAGGAAGAAGGAGGAAGTTGAAAACAAGCAAGCAGGGGAGGATGCGGTGTATTTACCAAGACATTGTGACTTCAACAGTGAAGTGGCTGGTACCCAGGCTTGTTTGTCGAGGTACAAGATGGTAGCCCGAGCGCAGAATCTGATTAGCTAGCCTCGGTAGATCCCGCAGGGAATACTGAGCAATCAGAATTTGGCAGCCCCGACCACGGCACATGCATTCCAGGAAACCGTATCTCTGGGCGGACCGTGACATTCAGACAGCGGCTCTTGTTTTGCTCCGGAGTCTCTACCTCGACAATATCGTCTCTCCGCCATGTGTCAAGAGAAACGTGTAACCCTCTGCCACGCCCATGGAACCTCCTCTCGCAGCCCTGCACCACATCACGATGCACAAAGCTCTCAAAGTAGCCGGCCAAGTCGTACGTCACGGCAGCAACTCGGCCCACGAACTTGCAAAACGGACTGGATGTTTCTCGGAGTGTTCATTGTGGTGGCTGTTCTGGTGCTGGCAATGGCGGCGATGACAACTTCTGCCCCTTTCCCGCTCACAACTATACTCGCAGCCAAAACCAGTTACACATTGGCCTCGATTCTACACGAAACAACCAAACGTCGATTTGACTCGTCACATATATTTTCTCTCCTCTCCTCTTCCCCGTGCCATACTCATTTCGCAATATGTGCGTAATTGCATCGAACCTATGCTGTAAGCCTTGCCTCAGAGAATGCACATATGTTGCGAAATGCCCCCGCACCGCAATATCTAGCGGGAATCATTGCGCCCTCACACCTCTGGCCTAAATACTGTCCAAAAGTATGAGGGCTCAGAAAAATTCAAACAAATGTTCGATCTGCCGAGAATGAGGATAATAAACAAGTCGAGAACTAATTGGCGTTCGATGGAAAATAACACCAGTAAAAGCATATTGGGGATGGAATGATAAGTCATTCACCTGGGACGATGACATCGTAAAGGTCGAGTTAGAGTGTCAGGCGATAGTTCGCCAACGGCTTGACTTGAAGCGACTCAAGGCCGAGTAACGACGAGACGGGTAAGGGCATGTGGCCAGTGCCAAGAAATCCGTATTTGGTCACAAGTACCTTAGCTAAATCAAGGACCGCTGCTCTGGCAGGGGCGAAGTCAGAGTTGAATAAGGGTTGTGTAGATATGTATGCATGTATCATCTTCCATCTTATCGCCAATATTCTGATGACGGGCACTATTTTTCCTAATCGAACATTAAGGGAAATGCCCAGAGTCTCAACCCTTGGTCATCAAGACCAACGTGATGAGCTGGATCGAGTGGCTGCCAGTGGTCGCGATGTGTGAGGTGCAGATGCAATTAGAGCAGGGATTCCACAAAAGGGGCAGACGTAAATAGAGATTTGGTGGATCCGTGCACAGTAAGCATAGTATTTCAGAAGCATAGGACACCTCACATAATCACTAGGTTCTTGAAATGATACTTGAATTTGAAATGTTTGCGAAACTACTCATCAACACTCAGAGCAGAGATCATAGACTCTAGCTCCAGGAGCACGCCATCATAAACGGCCTCCTGCAGCTTGGGCTTCTTCAGGTCCTTCCCATAGCCAAAGTCGCACTCCAGTACCCGCTGCGTCATCTCTTGAAACCTCGGCCCGAGGGGACATGACTGCAGAGCGATGCGCCTGACTTGAAGCACATCGTTCGGGTCGACCGGCGACCAGCGCCCAATCGACAACAGCGCCACGCCGAGGTTGTACATGGTGGCATTGTGGATGCCGTGAACCAGCTTCGCGTCTTCCAGCGCCCCTGCCATGGCGGCGGAAGAGTCAACGTCCATCATCAACGCGCCCCCTGATGACGGTTTCATGTCTCGCGCCCACTCGACCCCCAAGTGTAAGGTCTGCAACGAGGCGGGCAGGTCGGCATCCCGCTCGAAGAAATAGAGATCCTGCAGGCCCCAGTACTCGCCCAGCCACGAGGTAGAGTTGAATTTCAGCACGGCCGAGGCGATACGGAGGGCGAGCTGGAGCTGGTGCGGGACGGAGAGCTCGCCGCTGCGGGGTTGTGCGAGGATGGAATCAAGCCGGATGGGTGACGGCGCTGTCCCAGACATCATGGTCCCAGGGCCACTGCAGAGGGCTGGGTTGCAGACGCCCTCGCAGCATTGGAAGAAGGAGTGTCGGAACCGTTCGTGGGAGCAGGTGTCTTCGAGGTATCCCACGGGTGACGATGGATGTTGCTTTCGAGGGATGGACCGCCTGGGAAGCAGTTCGGAGCAGATATGCTGGCTGCATCGGAGATCTACCGTCGCTGGTGGCTCTGGCAGGGATGGTTTTGCCGGTACTTTGCGTTTGGGGGAGATCTGGTTCTTTTCCGTGTCGGAGTTCTCGTCGTCCGCAAATGTGACGACCCGACGACGCTTTTGGGTGGGCTCTTCCCTGCCAGTATTGACTGAAGACAGCGTCTTTTCTGCCATCCAGTCGAGAATCTGGGACTTGACGTGAACCTTCACGATGCCGGGCGCAAGGAGATCTTGTCCAAGACAAGAGATGACCAGGTTCAGCTGGACCCCTTCGTCAGTCTTGGTTTCGAGGAAGAGCTTGACCAGGTGGCGGAAATGAGCGGCATCTTGGGTTGACCAAGCAGCCCATAGAGCATCGTAGAGTGCTTGCGAAGCTCTTCTTGTGGCACTGTAGGAGCTAAACTCGGGCGGTAGACGTTGTCGACCCGAACACCTGATGGCGTTGCATGGGTTTGTAGTACTTGTGGTTGCTATGTTTGCTATTGCAGCTGTGGTTGCCTTGGGCTTGCCCAGATCGCTCGCCTGTTCGCGAAGAAGCTTGAGGTCGTTGTTGGAGCTGCGAAGCTCTGTGACCCACTGGTCAAACTTGGATTTGTCAAACGCGATCTTCATGCGGTCCCGGAGCCGCTTGACTGCGTCTTTGATAGGCTCGTTCTGGATGTTGGTTAGTAACGCAACGGGATTTTGCATGTGTCCAAAGCTAATAATGAGATGACCTTGTGTCGCGCTTCTTCCAGACAGTCGAAGCACTCGAGTCCCTCCTGGACAGAATTGATGGTCTTGCCAATATCGTCGACGATTTCATTCAGGACGCGACAGTTGTTGGCATGAAAGCGATCCACCATGGCGTCCTCCAGGCTCCGACTCTGCCATTTGGGGTGCTCTCCATCGTCGACCATCTCCTCCACCAAGGCTTCATCGTCAACGACGAGACGCAGGGAAAGATGGACCTCATTGAGGAAGAATTGCCTCTGTCGCTCAAACTGTTTCCGCACGCGGTCGATCTCTCGCGAGTAGTGACGAAAGGCCCTGAGCCTAGATTGTGACGCTCTGTACATCTTTATTGACCCCCCGATCAGGGGTATGATGCCCAGCGAGAGTGATATGGGATCCATCTTGACGGTGGTTGAATCGTGATAGCGAGGTGGTTGTGAAGGAGGTTTGTGCTGAACGTCGTCAGCGATGTGAAGGTTGGCGGCTGGGCGACTGCATGAAGTGACAGTGGCAGTGCAGTGATATTTTCCGCACGAGTGTGTTGGGGGCAGGATTCTTTCCCGAAAGGGACTAGTTCCGAGTACAAGTCTGCCTTGGCTGCTCGGTCGAGCAGTGCCGCTTTGCCGCCTGTCACCCCTGTCAAAATTGTCGCGGGGTGTCAGGTTGCATTTGATCTTCACCTTTCCTTGTTGATGAGTGACCTATGCGCACTACCTACCTAAATCCGCAACGTGGGCAGGCTATCTCGATGCTCGACAGCACAAATCCTCACGACGCCGCCCTGGCCATCCAGGAGTGGCAGCAGAGAAACAGCCACGACCACGACCTGAAGCCGGACGACCGCAGCGTGACTGCCCGGCTCTGCGACGGCATTCTCACTCTTTTCCAAGAAGTCATCCGCCAAGTCTCAAAGCAAAGCGTGCATGAGGACCAGACTATCCCCAAACCCGTTCAGATCAGTCTTGAGCGGGCCCGCGGTTTTATCGCTCTTTGGTCTGACGGATACGGCATTCGCGATGGCGCCATGGATGACGTCTTGGCCAAGTCACGCAACATTCGTCACTCGACGGTGAAGACCCTCTCGAGCATCGCCGACGCGCTCTTGAACAGACTGATCCCTCTCAGCCATATTTCCTCAGACCGGCTGGAGGTTTTCAAGGACCAGCTCGCGGCAACCAATGCTGAGGCATGCTACATCCTCCACGAAGATGACGGCTCGGAAGCGTCGAGCGATGCCCTCTCCGAGTTAGGACTAGAGGACAGCGTCGCCGAGGTGGCTGAAGATCTCAAGACAGACGCGCAATGTTTGATGGAGCTCGATCCTCTGTTTCGGAATCCGGTGCTCGATTTGTCCTCGCTCAAACAGAAGCGGCCGCTCCACTTGATTGAGTGGGCTCCCGAGAAGGCGTATTGCGACAAGGTCCAGCAGCGGTTCCCGCGGGCTGAGGGTTCGTTGGTCGAGAGACTCGGAGAGGCGAACTGGGTCCGATATCTCAGATGTCAAGAGCAGCGCAACTCCACTGACACGCAGCTTCGCGATCGTGAGGTTGTTGCCCGCCAGGACGACGAACAGACGGTGGCCGCGAGCTCCAAATACCATGACTCTGGCCTGGGTACCTCGTTGCCAACCGCCAGCTCGTATGCCGAGACCATCATGACGTACGGGGGTGGCGACGGCCAAAAGATACGCATCCCCCCTCTGTCAGCCGAGTCCAAGGGGGGGAAGCCCTTCCCCTGTGTGGCCTGTGGAAAGACAGTGCGTATCATGAATAACTCTGCATGGAAGCGGCACCTGTACTTGGACTTGCAGCCATATCTCTGCCTCGAGACAAACTGCTTCCAGCTGGCTTTCAACAACCGCAAGGACTGGATCTCCCACTTGGGGCTGGACCACCGCTATGAGCCCGTCTGGGACGCTATAACATGTCCGCTGTGTTTTGAGGATACCGAGAGGGGCAAGATCGCAATCACGACTCACTTGGCCCGTCATCTAGAAGAAATATCGCTCTCAGCCCTCCCAGCAAACCCGGACGATGATGAATGCGACGACGTTTCCGAGGCCAGTGCAGCATCAACGTCATCTGGGGCAGTGTCAGAAGGAAACACTGCCGAGCATAACAAGCTCCGAACAAAGCAAGACCGTAATGGGAACAAGATTGGCTATTGCGAGCGTTGCGAGACATGGAAGGGCATCTCCGAATTCAACATGCTCAAAGTCGCCGGAGGGCCAATTGCGGCACTCATCGAGCCTGCGTGTGAAGAGTGTTGGGCCAATATGAAACCTGAGGTCAAGCTCGACAAGGGGGACGAGAAAGATGACGACGTGGAGTCGGAGGAGGCCGTGCGGTGCGTTTGTGGTTTTGACGATTACCCAGGCCCGATTCCAGAAGACGATCTTGCCGACGCTGCGAACAAAGACGATGACGACATGGCTGGCTTCTTTATTCAGTGTGACTCTTGCAAAATCTGGCAGCACGGCGCATGCATCGGCTTCACATCTGAAACCGAAGCACCCGACGAATACCATTGCGAGCAATGTCAGCCCGCTCTCCATTCCGTGCAAATATCTAAAAACGGGTGCGTTCCCCATCCCTACTCCACAACTTCCAATCTTCCGTCCTGCAATCATTGCTGAACTGACACTCATTTTCAGGCGCAAATACTCCAAGTATAGACCACTCAGGATTCTGTCCGTGAAGGCCGCGAGTCGGAGTAAACTTGATTCACCCACGCATCTCACCTCTCACGTCAGTGGCAATGAAACCCAAATGACATTCAACGTCAAGGACTCATCGTCCGGCGAGAAGTACTGTCTATGCCAGGAAGAGGAAAGAGGAAAGATGGTCAATTGCGGCGACAGCGCCTGCCCATATCAGTGGTTTCACTTTGGCTGTGTTGGACTTGACAGCAACTCAACACCCGTCGAAAATTGGATTTGCCCACTGTGCACCGGACGCAGAGCCACCAAAAATGTAGCACCACCCGGCGACGGGATTACACTTCCTAGTCCCTCTCAGGACCACGATCCCATAGCTGACACGCACGAACGCCTCGAGAATGGCGTCAAGTCTCGACTACCAGCACCGCTTAGCAATACAGGGAGCAATACAGGGCCCAGAACGACGAGGCGGCTCGACGCACACGGTCAAACGTCTCTCGCTAGGGCCTGCGCCAAGGGCGACTATGCGACGGTGCTAGAGAGGTTTCGGGAGCGACGTGAAGATATCAACGTTGCCGATTATGCCGGCAACACGCCTCTTCACATCGCCGCTCTTAATGGCTACAGCGATATTGTGAAGCTTCTTATCGATGCTGGAAGCAATCTCGAATGTGTCAACAATGATAAAGATGCTCCCCTACTTGACGCGGTTGAGAACGGCCATCTTCATGTCGTTAAGCTTCTCCTCGCAGCGGGTGTGAACCCGCTTAAGGGCAACGCTTTCGGGGAAAAGCCAATCGATCGGGTGAATGAGGATGACGAGCATGCAGATGCAATCAGACAAGCTCTTAAGGAGGCACAAGACAGGCGCCGGCCAAGACACATTCCAGGGCTGCCAGAAGAAGAGTCTCGAAAGCAAGCAGCGATGAAAGAGATTGAAGAAGACGAGCCGTACACGATCAAGTGTATTTGCAACGTCGCCGACGATGACGGGAACACGATCTATTGCGAGAAATGCGACACGTGGCAGCACATTGAGTGCTACTACCCCAACAATGTCGATGACGCCCTCCACGAAGATTTTGCCCACTCCTGCGTTGAGTGCGAGCCCAGGTGGCTGGATCGACAACGGGCCATGAACCGACTAAAGGAAGTTGGGTTGACTATAGGAGAGGTGCGGAGAGGCACGAAGCAGAAACACCCGCCGCCATCAGAGAGCGACGAAAAGACTCGAAGCCAACCGGTCTCCTCCAAGAAGGCTGCCGATAGGCCAGGGGACCCTAAGCAAGCCGAATAGCTGAGCTTTTACGAGGAGCGTGTTCTGCCCGACAGAGAATAATAAGTATGGGCATTGATCTAGCCTGGTAAGGCTATGAGGAAGGTATGAAGAAGGAATGGATCAGCTTCGTTGCGGGCCACAGTACACTGACACGATTGCTTTCGCAGGCTGGAGCCGGTGTCGTTAGAGTTTGGAAGTAGCGACGATTCGGAGGGAGATTATGACGAGGTTGGGGATAATGAGACGGAAGAGTCCGATTGAAGTGACGGCCACATGAAGAAGAAATATGACTGGACACCTGTGCACGCTGACAGTAGTTGATCTGCATCTTTTAAACTAGCAATTGCTTCAAGTTGGGGAAGTTCAGGGACTAAATATCATTGAGCAACATTTGTCCTCTCAATCTAGTTCACACGGAGTACCCTTCGATCCTTATCTCAATAACGCCAAGTAGGAGGCGGTGTTGGGTAGGTGGTCTCGAACAGCACCTTCTTGAGTTTCTCGAGCGAGAACTGGTCCACCTTTCCACGGAGAGCTTCCGTGAATCTTTCCCGGACCAAGACTCGGGTCAATAGCTCGACCCTCTGGCCCTCATCGCAAAATTTCGACCCTAGCCTACTTCGAGTGTGCATGCCACCACGCAGGATCTCCAGCTGCGCGGCTCGAGCAAGTTGTTCGACATCCTCGATGCCTGCATGAGGAAATACATCAGCGAGGTGCTTGCCAGTTTCACGACTGAAGTTGTTAGGCAGAAAAGTCTCTTACCACAATCACGAATATATCCTGCCCGATGCATGTCAGTAACTCGGAATGCAAACCTGAGGCTGTGAAAGAGAAACATGTCACGTACCGGGCTCTTCAAAGGCGCAGTTCCTGAGCAACATCAAGATCTCAGCTCCAAAGGCATCAAACGATATCTCGCCCCAGATGTCAACATCAGGATGCTTTCTGAATTTGATATCGTTCAGCGCGCTCTTGTACATGAGCTCGGTGAGCTTTTCGGGCTTGATGATGTTGCCAACTAGTAGGCAAGCGGGTTAGTGGCATTTCTAGCTCAAGTCCCGAGGGTTACTAGAACTAATGGCAGTGGGCGATCGATCTTACCTCGGCCGATAACTTCTTCAGGCCCATCAACAAACAGTTGGTCAATGTCAAGCGAAAGCATGATAAAACGCGCTATCTTGATATAAAGCCACACTTGAACCGGTGGAAGTCGCAGGTAGGCCTCGGTGAGCAGGTCCCGGTTGCGCTGGCGGATGGCCTCGTCAACGCCCTTCGACCAGAAGTCGATTTTGACTCGCAGCCGCCACATTCGATAGGCGTGTTCGAGGTCTGCGATGAACATCTCCTTTGGGTTTTGGTCTAGGAAAGTAGTAGGAAAGTCAGCAAGCAGCATGTGAGACTCATGTATGTGGGAAATCAGGGGGAGGAAGGGCGAGACATACTGTAGGTCGGGTCAACGAACATCGGCAGCCCAGGCCACTGGAGATCTTCCCAGCTCACTCCCTCCATGCTCTCCTTTCCTTCCTCCATGTTGTCCAGCATCCTCTGGAATGCTCGCCCCCTGTCTACGTGTTTCTGGTGGAAGTCTTTGTAGTTGTGCACCAGCGGTGGCTTGTACTTCACCCAGACGGTCTCCTTCTGGGATCCCAGCGAGCGCGAAATCCTCTCGAGTGTTTTCAGATCCGCCTCTCGCTGTTCCATGCGGTCCCCGGTGACATGCTTGCCGATGGTGCAGGGTGCCGTTAGGTACGACTCCAGGGTCCTGGAAAAGCTCTCGATCGACTCGAACATGACGCTGGTGCAGGGGACGATGTTGTCGAGGAGGAAGGCGTTGATAAGATCGACGTGCTTCGTGCCGACGGGGAAGAAGCGGAAGAAGAACTTGTGGTCGCGCCTCCGTCGTCCGTCTTCACCCGTGAGAAGCCGTATCTCTCCGTTCACGATCTCAGTATAGTTGTTATGTGCCTTGGCGACGGGAAGATCTTCGAGCAGGGACTTGACCTTGTCGGGGTACACCCCATCCAAGGCCATGAACTTCTGAAGAGCCCGCCACTTCCTCACATCCTCGTTCGCGTCTTCCAGTGGGTTTGGGAGTATGGAGCTCCGAAGGACGATCATGAGCTTGGGAGACACAGGGGCAAACTCATGGAGCGGGGTGTGGCCGGAACCACCGATTTCCCCGGTGTCTTTGTCCATCACATACCTGTTTGGCCCCTCAAACACGCCATAGCAATTATCGGTCAAGATGAACTCATCCTTGATCTTGGAGGGCGTGCAAATGGCCATGAAGCTGAATTCGACGTGCGTGATGAACCAGATGGCGTCGGGAGGAAACATGAGGTGCCGAAGCTCCTCGATCCACTTTCCTTCGAAATCCATCTTCAGCTCGATGATGGTTTTGATGTTGTGGAACCAAACATCCAATGGCCGCTTGAATCCCTTTTTGGTCATATAGTCAAGCATGAGTTCCCTGTCATTTTCGTCGTAGTCTTCTGCCTTGTTGTGGCCGAAGCGGTTGTGGAAACCGCTTCCTCGGTACTTCATCATGAAGAGGAACTTGCGGACGAGGTCTCGCTCGTCTCGCGTAATCCTGCCAAGCTGCATTAGTCCATCTTCATAAGTTTCAATAAGAACTTAACCAAAATCTCTCCTTCGAGCCACATACCATAGACCATCTTCCTTCCTTTCAAAAGCCTTGACGATCTTCTGAAAGACTATACTGGCTTGAGTCTCTAGCTTGGACAGCATCTTCTCCACGTGCTGCTGCTGGTGAGTAGGCTTGCTGTCATCGGAATACATATTCATCTGTCCGAGGATGCGCTTGATGGGTTTCTCGCAGATGGTGGGCGGATCTGCCCGCAAGTCGAGGTTTCGAACGACCGGATCTTTGGGAAACATGCCCTTCTCATATTTCCTCTTGCCTTTGCCCTTGCTGCCCTCCGTCCCGCTACCCTCGGGCTTGTAAGGGTGAGCAAAGTTTTTAAGAAGGAACTGGGGCACGAAATGCTGATACATCGGTTGAGAAGGTGGGGATTTGGCCATCTTCGGCGTCTTGTTGCACTGTGCAAAAAATGCGGAAAGTCTAATAAAGGTGAAGTTGATGTATGTTCGAAAGAAAAAAAAAAGTTATGTACTGAGGACTTCAAAAGAATAGGTAAAATTATTGTGCAACGCAAAGGGCGATGGGAGAAGAAAAACAACGCGAGGGAGATAAGACAGTAGAAGAGTAAGCAACGCTTCCCCCCCGGCTTTAAATCTGATGCGTTGATGCACTGAGGCCTACAGCGCGGGGTTCCGTCTCGGTCATCAAATCAGGTCTGTGTGCCCCCCGATGGAACACAACATCAGTTCATTATCAATGGCTGACCCCCCAACGATACCTGCAGTGCATTTCGGCCCAACAGACAACCCATCGTCCAAGTACCACAGCAGGGTTAGGGTTGGACTAGAGCAAGTCGTGTGGGGTCGACATCTCGACTGCCACTACCAAACCCTAACCCTAAGGGTTTAAAAAAAGGGTTGTGTTGTTCCACCCCGTTCAGTGCCGGCGTTCCTGTGGCAGTGTTTGACGTAAAATGCACTTATACATTGTGGCCTGAGCGTACTATCTATAGGGTACAAGCTAGCGTTCAGACTCAAGCGCAAGCTTGAATGAGGCTGGAAAAGGAACGCACCGTGACAGGTTTGTCATTTGGCTAGAGTTTCAACTGGTGTCTACCTCTGAGTATCTCGAGACGCATAATGACTCTCGAATTATCTCCAAGTTTCTCATTTCCCCATTTCCTCATTCGCGCCGGTAAAGCCCCGATGTGTTTTATGTAAGATGTGGGCGTGTGAAGGATTCACAGTTTAAGGCCATCACTTTGTCCCTCTCTAATTAAATGATTTTCGTTTCAGAGATTTGATATATATTTTATAATCATATCTGCGACTCCGCTGCTATCACAAACGCGTATCGCGTACCTCAGCTGTTGGTTGTTAGGATGCTGTGATAGCCGTAAGGAGTCCTGGGGAAGCCGAAAACTATATATAGGTACGGATATAGTACATATAGTTCTAGAATACATCCCTATTCGCGCCCCCTCTTCCTCCTTAAAAATAATTTGGCGCATCCCCAATTTGCTAGAATTTCATCGCAGGAACAAAGCGGAGCGGGTGCCAAGGACTTCAGAGGCACAGTACGCCTGAAGATTGGCCTGCTTTTTGCGCTAGAGATCCTGCAGCGATCGGTTGGCTTTAGAGAACCCCGTCGGTACTTAACTCCACAATGGCAATTAGAACAGTTTAGCTTCCATCAAGCCGTTGGCACCATAACGCTGCGGGCAATAAGAAATGGGGCCACTGTTCTGATCTACAAATTCCGGCGGGCGTTCCTAGCTGACATGGAACAGACCGAGTAGCGGGCGACGCTGTCTCAAGTCGACATCAAGTTTGAAATTCCATCTCCGCGGGTTGTATGGCTCTGCGCGAGGCGCCTCCCCAAAGACGTCCAGGTCCACGAGCCAGAATCCAATCGCCTGCGGGGGGGGATCCTGTGGCCCGTCTGGCCCATCTGGATTCGGTATTCGCCAAAACACACCAGGCTCCACGAATAAACTGCGCCAGAGTGCCTCCTCCTCCTCCAGGTACTCTCGGGCCCGCGCGCACGTGTTGATTTCTTTGAGGTCAGCGCGGAAGAACGGGTCTATCGTGGTGATCATAATCTTTGCATTCAGCTCCGAGCCAGGAGGCCGGACGAGGCCGAGGTTCTGTTCCAGTTGTAGCCACATGGTCATTGTCCCGCACGGGTCGTCGCCGATGGAGACGAGCTCAAGCCCCTCGTCAATGGAGCGCGGATCAGGACCGACCATCTCAAAGCACTCCACCGTCGATTGTAATGGGTAGGCTCGGTTATATCGGATGCGGTCGTTGATCTCGCCGACTACCAGCCTGGGGTCGTGGCTCGCCTCATGCTGTACATAGAATTGGGAGAGGTTGAGGAGTATCGAGTGGAGGGAGGCTCGCGCGAGAGGAGATAGCTGAACCGGTTCTGGAGGTATCACAATGTCAGTGGAAGGGGCGAGGGACGAGTGAGAGATAACGAAACGGTATGAAGTAAAATGCTTACCCAATTCTGAGCCACGCGAAGCAAGGTCGCGGTCAACGACCAGATTGGCGATACCACGACCTTTTCGGTCCCAGGCCAGACAGTCGTGCAGGACATCGGCAAACAGGCGTACCGGAGCGTCTTCGTGAAGCTGAAGGCGCAGGAAATCCTTGTCTGGGTTGAAGTAGAGGCAGTCATCCTCTCCCCGCGCGTGGAGGTGGTATGGCAGGCCAACTCGGTTGTATGTCAAGAACACGTCTCTCGCTTCTCGGCACACTTGCAGGAGGGGGTTGGGTTCATGCTTGGAGGTGCGAACAAGGCGATAGTCGCTGCCGCTGATGGCGTTGCCAAGGCGGTTGGTGAGAGTGGTATCCCAGTTGTCGGGGCTGTAAGTTGGATTGGGCGAGTGGTAGATGGTGAGGCCAATCATGCGAGTCGGGCTGCGTTTCAGGAAGTCGCGCCATATTTTCAGGCGGAGCTCAGCGGGGAATCGTGGAAAGAGGGAGAATGTGGGCGGGCTTGGGATGGAGGGTGCAGTGAAATAGATCTCGTTGAAGATTTGATGGTCAACAAGAGGTGAAGACATGGCGTAAAAATTCAGGGTTCCTCCTACCTACGGCATGGAACCAAAGGTATCAAAGATCAGAGCTGCTTGGGAGAGGGGAGGGGAGGTGAGTTCCCAGCCGGGTATGAAAGGTGCGGGGATTCCCAGGCGCCATATATTGATGCAAGGATGCATGCAAGTTGGGGACCAACTTCGGAGTACCCCTGTTCGTTGCCTTCCCGCCCCCATGCTGGGCGAGGGACTAAACTCTAAAAATACGGCCAAATACCCCCTGATTAATCCGCACGTACCGAGTTAGGGCGTGGGTCGAAAAGTAGAAGGAGCAGGCGAAACATCATTCTCAAGCACAGGTCGTATGTGTGAATGCTCTCCTGGAGATTTTCCCTCTTTATGAACGATATTTCTGGGTTGTGCGGACCAAAGAGGTTTTTACTTCAATGGAATGCCGCGCATCTTTCAAAGAATTGGCAAAGGTTTGTCAGAAGTCGAAAGGCGCAAAGAATGAACTGCATACGTACCTTGGGGACCTTTTAGATTACCATTACCAAACACCTTTCGCAAAGGAAGGTAACGCAACCCTCTTCAACTATTTCGAGCCACTGCCCCGAGCTGAAGATCGTGCCGTACTAGCATCCATAACGAGTCTTATTCCTTTCCGAAACAGGAAGGCAGCGGTGGAAGGAAGGCGGAACGACTGAAACTGCGCCACGCCAGCGCTTATGAGTATGACGCATTACCTAATTGGCCGCCAAGCAGTCGAAATGTGTGCCCCTCGCGGTGCCCGTAGGGAGCTTGGCACACTATCAAGCCCGCCCCTGCACTCCCACCCAGCGATAGCAACTCATGGCAGCGCGCTAGATATCGGCTGGCGGAAGGGGGACCCAAATCCTGTGAGTCGGCTATGTATCGTGTGCACAGTCAAATCCTGCTCTGGCCAGCACCCACCATCATGGTTCCAGCCACGAGACGACAATTTGGCGCTCCTGGTGGTTTCAACTCAACAGATGGAAGAAGGACGAACCTTGGAAGCCGGGTCTGTACCAGCTGGGCGGATGGGCCTGATGTTTTCTGGGGGGTCCGAGAGTCTCGAAATAGAGGAGACCTGGTGGTAGGGCTGGAGGTCCTGGCCTGAGGTGTGTTGGTCGGAATCGTGAGCTTCAACGAAATTGTCGTGCTGCCACAAGATGGAGTATTAATAGGGGGACGACCTCTCGCCAAAAGTTGAACGTTTTTCTCATCAGTATCATCATCACCTACCATCATCACCATCCTCACTGCTATCAAGCATCTAGATACTCATTCTCAGCACTGCCATCCGGCTATCAGACCTCACAGCTCAGCATCTCAAGCAAAAGCCAAGCACAATGCAGCTCACCAACTTTCTTTTGCTCGCCGTCACCGGCTTTGCCACTGTTCATGCACTGGCCTTGGACCCCCACTACGAGAACTTGTAAGTTGCCGTGCCAACTTCAGAGAAGCCGAACAAGCTCTAACCCAGGGTCGAAATAACAGTGCCGTCCGTGACCTTGAAGAGGCGGACCTCTATGTCCGCGACATCGCCCCGGATCTCCTAGAGGCTCGGGCCCTTCTTGAGGACTACCTGGACAAGCGGACAGCCATTGAGGACTTCCTGGCGAAGCGCGCTACCGCAAAGGCTCCCGCCAAGCCCGCCGCCAAGCCCGCCGCCAAGCCCGCCGCAGCCAAGGCCAAGGCCCACCCGAAGAAATGCAAGAAGAAGGGCAAGCGTAGCGTCGTGGCAGACGAGCCTGCGGTTGAGAAGCGAGCCCACAAAGTGGTGCAGGCCGGCTCGATGCAGCAGGGCGCCAAGGGCGACTCCATCAGCACCGGGCAGCTCAAGACGTGCGCGGGCATCGCTTCGGTCGATGCCGTGACGGGCAAGAGTGTCATGTCGCACATCAACGCGGTTGGCTACCAGAGCCAGCTCACGAGCTTCAAGACGGCGGTGAGGAGTGCCGGCTCCGCGCCCCAAGTCGGCTACAGTCTAGCCGCCGAGAACGAGGCCGGCGCCAGCCACGCTGGGACATTGAGGGAGTGCAACGCCGCCGTCACCGCCGCCGCCAAGGAGCTCGACCCGTACGCCCAGGTCCAGAACCGTAACGTGGGTGACGTGGGCGACCTGGATGTCACCCAGAGTGGCCTGATCATTGCAAGCACGGTCAACAAGTCCGGACAACCCGATCAAGAATGCCAGCTTGCCCCTTAAGCTGACTAAAAGGAACCAACTTGATGTTGGAACACCTCCTCCCCGTCCTCTTTTTTTTTCTTCTGTTTTTCTTTATAGGTCTTCTGGATTGGTCACATATGACTCGGGGCTCTGGTAGCATTTCGGTCACGGCGTTGTTGTTACGAAGGGGGTACGTAGCTGGGAACTATGTCCAAAAAACGTTGGTATAAACTAGTAGTAGTATAGAAGAAAAGAGTCGAATTCGCCTTTTCTAACCCTGCTCTCCATCTTGGATTATGCCCGCTTTGCGTCGCCTCCCATGATTTCCAAGCGATCAAACTATTGAACCACAACTATAAGGTCGTTCTCTCTCTCTCTCTCTCCTTGTCAGGAGTATTCTATTGTACATGAGCTACAAATTACGTCGTGGTCGGTGCCTTTTCAGTTCCGGTCTGGCCAGTTTGTAGCATCACCACCCTCGACCCCCTTTGACCACTCCGTAAGCACTCCCCCCCCTTCTGAAGTTTTGTTGTAAAATCGACTGCAACGAATGTCAATCACATAATAGGTCGGATACTCTCAGCCGTCTGCAAGAAGTCTCCTCGATGACTTGAAGCTGAACGTTGCTCGACTCTGCGGTTCGAGATTTCGCCGCTGGTGTAAAGACATCATCGTCGCCCACAAAATTACAATCTCGCTCTTGTAGAACCACAACAGTTCCATCGCGGTGTCCGTCTTCAGTATTCGGAATGTGCGCTTCGATTAGCTTTGAAAGGGCCAGTGCGGCGGGGGTGTGATACATCTTGGCTGCATCTTCCCACGTCAAATTGTGGTGGGAGGGGTGGCACTGGCGGCGAAAACAGCGTTAGTCAAGAGGCCGCACAGTGTGAGTGGACAAACAGAAGAACAACTGGGCAGCGGTGGAGCTTACAGCAACCCTTCTTCGACGGCAGTTTACACAAGCTCCGAGCTTTCGGATTATCGCCGCCTTCTCGCGCTGGATGGGCGACAAGGGGCTTCCCCTACCCAGTCGGCGAGGCGAGCCCACACTGCTTTTCGCCGCAAAAGACAGTCCGGGGTACATCGCAAAGCCGGGTGACTTGCTGGTCTTGCCCATTTGGTTACCAACTCGAACCGCCTCGTTCTTCAAGCCGACAGGTTCCTCCAACGTTCGTGATGTTGATGGCGGATGGCCCAAGCGATTGGGTCGCTGAGGAGGAACGGCGGCCCGCACACCCGGCTGAGCCCAGTTGAGGCCGAGACAATGAGGTAGGCAACGGGAGCGATCGTTTGGTTGGGATAATGGACGGATCGATTCTGTGTTTCCCAGGAAGCCCCATCCCCCGCCGGGTTCTAGGTGCCTAGGTAGCGAGTCAAGCCGAGTCAAAAAGACGGTCACGGTTGGTTTGCGGCGGCTGCTACCGCTTTTTGGGCCGGACCAACCAAGCCGTGATGGGGGGGTAATATGAGAGGAGCCCGACACGTCTGCGAGAATAAAACCACCGCCACAAGACCGACGAAAAAATCGGCATGGTGGGGTGTCGTCCGTCCGGTGGACCGCGTGGTTGGGTGCGGGGTTTTGTGTCACTTAAACGCCACCGAAGGCTTGATCTCATGCAGTTGCAATAACGTCGCGAGCGACGAGTCGAGGGGCTCCGAAACAAAATGCCAGATATGCTCCTCTGGCCCTTTTGGGGGGGCTTCCACCGCCATCCATCATCACCGTGACGGCTTCGATAGCACCGATGCCAAAGGTCCCCCCCACCGTAACAAGAGAAACGTGGGCTCCCGCGAGGAGCGATCGGCCGTGGCATTCGAAGAAAGTTCCATCAATCTCCCTCAAGTCGCCATTTCATGGTGATCATTCCCCTTACTAACACCGCTATCAACCCTTCCCACGATAACACATGTCTACCAACCCTCGTCGACTGAGCATGACCATCGGTTCATTGCGTTTCGTAGCTGAGGGTGCGGAGAGTTGCAGCCGTCTTTGGGCAAGACCAACGGGTCATACCATCGCTGGCGCCAGTGAAACTATCGCTTGGAGACGGAATCCAACCGCATGGCGGGAGGCGTCGAAGGTCCTACCCAGATACTCTTCCATCTGAAATGTGGTGTAGAATTGAGGTTGACTTAAGATTTTTGTCCATCTTCATCTCAACAACCCTTGTAGGATTCGTCAGGGGGTGCTTGAGTGCGAGTTGAGCTGCAATCGGCCCACTTTGTGCAGTTCTGGCCAATAAGACAAATGAGAAGACAGAGCGAGAAACCGAGACCGAGGCTGCTCTATCTTCAGCAATCCCCCGTTTTCTGTCCAATGGGATCAAGCGATGGCATCGCGGATATATAAGATATTTTAGCCGATGATCAAATCCAATTCACGGACAGATCTGCAGTCAATGGAAGAAGGAGAAGCTTGCAGACCAACCCTTACTTTTGTCCCACCATTCGAGAGCTCCGCCAGCGGAAGGAGCGCCCCTCGAGAGAAAGCATCCAGTCTTGTACAACCTACACAACGGAACTAAAATTTTACTAGCTGATATAAGTACATTAAGCTTCGGTGGAAATGGAGCCGTTAACCTCATGCGGGCTTGATAATATTATTGCATGCTTTGTAGCAATCTCGACGACAAATTGATGTAGTCCCCTCAAACTGCGTCGCGTTGACGACACTTTAGGTCAAACTGCGTTGAAATCGCTGAACTGCGTTGAGTCACTGCGTTGATCGAACTGCGTTGTGGCCAGCCTTGGCGACTGCCACATCTGCCCACAAACGGCCGGCCCCCTCCGCTTCCTTTATCTCCTAAAATCCTTATTTCTCCAAACTGTCTGACCGAGTATTATCACAAGCAAAACGTGTCAGTTTGTCAAGATGGGATTGGCTATCTCGGACCTGTATCTGTCGGACCTGTATCTTTCGGTCCTGCGAAATAATTGCGACTGACACCCACCTCGCGAATGAAACTGTCAAGCTCAAAGCAACCACGGGGGAAAATGGGCTCGGAAAGAAACAATCTTCTCTCTTTGGTCAGTCATGAGACTGATCGGGATTATCCCAGATGGGAAAACCGGCTGAGTAAGAACCGATTATGCATACATACATGAGTGGACTGTCAATACGCAGCTTTGGCGTATTGTGGGAAGATATCACCGCTTGCACTTCCCAATACGCCCTTAACAGCGAGGGAAAGCCGATTATTGTGGGTGTGTAGTTGAGGTGGTGCACATGATTCTTCTTCCATCTGAGTACTGCATATATACCCAGGGCGCACCTCCCAAAAGCAAATTGACATGGTTTGGCGACAAAGTCGGAAGTTCTAGACATATTCGGATTCAGTGGTCCCAGATCCGCAACTTTTCTATCCAAGTAATGCAGCCACGCCTAGTTGCTGAGCTCGGAGAGCTTCCCGCCCTGAACATCACGAGTCTCGACAATGTCTACCAGCAAGGCAAAACGGACATTATAGCCGCCATGAGCCAGATATGCCGCAAGCTGATGCAAGACTTGGGAGTCAAGTGGAAACCGCAGCCGGTTGACGAAGCCCTCCGACGATGTGCCATCGACTGGATCAAGACGGAGCTCGAACCAGAGGTCGGCACCGTCAGCAAGCGCTTTCTTCTCAGCACCGACGCCGGGCTCAAGTTCACGGAACGCTGTTACGAGGAGGGCGATTTTGCCACCAAGGCATCCATGGTCAAGTTCGCTTCATTGGCCATCTACCTTGACGACATCATCGATAAGGACGGCGCCATGGCCAGTCAGGCCGGGTCTTTTCTCCTCAGCATAATGAACCGCAGCAGCCGCAAAACCACGAACCGTCCGAGCACGCATGGCATCTGGCTTGAAGTGTATAGAAAGGTGTCGGTAGAGCTCGCGAGTCACATGTCAGATCCCCTCGCAAGCAGCATGATCCTACACTCGTGTACGATATTCATCGAGAGTTCCGCACTCGAATTCAGCATCCAAAAGAACCAGGAAAAGTACTACTTGGTCAAAAGTGGCGTCGCGGAGCATGCCCGCGACGAAGACGAGAGGCGCCTGGCCCGCGACGGCGGCTTTGACATTCCTCTGCCCCTAGACAGCGACCGCCTGGCGCCCGATGGGCATCTTATGCCGCACGGCTGGCCCATTTGGCTTCGTGAGAGAACGGCCGTGGCAGAGGCGTTTGCCATTACTTTCTTCCGACCCCCCGGCGGCGTCGACCTGCCGGTCTGGGCTTGGGTGACGGCTATATCGGAGATGAGAACATTCCTTCTAGCCACCAACGACTTGCTCTCGTTTTCCAAGGAGCTCATGGACGACGACACGACATCCTCCATCGCCGTGATCACCAAGGAGCGCCGCCTCATTGACATTCCGGGCTCGGCGCCCGACGGTGGCTGGTGCCTGCGCGACTCGGTCGAAGAGGTATTTGGAAAGGCTGTGGCCGCCGCAGCCCGCATCAACCGCATCTTACGGCCAACTAACCCCAAGACTCGATACGCCCCCGGTGGGCAGTCGTACAGTGTCGCCGAGTTGGTAGCCTTACTGAAAAGACCGCCTCACGAGCTGTCTAATCTGAATTTCGACCACGCAGACGTCATGAAGGCCCTGGCTCTTAAGCTGTGGGAGACGCACCAGAAGGGCTATGTCATATGGCATTTTGCATGCCCGCGCTACCGTACCTACGAGTTGTTTGACTACGTGAGGGATATGATGGGACCCGAGTCCGCAGGTGCCGAGTGGCTTACTGAGTCCTTCCGACATGTGACATAGTTGCAGTGAGACAGTTGAAAGGACATTTTCATCAACCTGGGGGATGTTTGGACAGACACGGGAGAAATAATACTTCCCCATAGACAATGCAAGTCATCTTTGCCTCTGTAGGCACCCACCTAGGCAGGGGCGGTCCAGCGCATTCACAATGGATACAATGATTCAGCCCCAAACAGACACATACGACCATAGGCACTGGAAAATTCGGGATCCCGTCCGCTCTCCCATAGACAAGCCAGTGACCGCCAGACCAGTAGTTGGGTGGGTGACCACCAGCGAATCCCTGGTGTTGTATGTCTTCTTTTTATCCTTGCATCCTTCAAGGATGCTCCTTGCTGGGGTCACTGGCTTTGCGATTTAGACAAATGCCAGGTAGTATCTTGGCCCACTGTTCTTTGGGTTTTGTTTCTCTATGATACAAGTGTAAACACAACACAACAGCTGGACGAACTTCTAGATGACTGACTTCGATGAAGTCATCAGACCCCAGCCTTTTCAGTTACGCATATTTTCAGTAGTGAGAAAACGGGTTCAAACCTGGGGTGCACGAAACAGGCGCGCACACCGATGGGGGAAATAACCACTTATTAGGCATCCATGAGTCTTCTACTTGGAAGGATCTCTGGAGAGTGTATCAATTTCAGTATGTTAGATGCCGAGGAAGTTGCACTCCAATTCAGTCCCTCGACAAAAAGCAAATTCGAAGAAACAGGATCGCCGGGTATAGGCAGGTGCTTTCTGCTGCCTCTGTCGTCTTGCGCTCATACCACAATCCATCGACCATCGAGTGGATTTCGAATCGTGTGGATCGCCCGGATCGACGTCAACCCACGTGCCTGCTACCAAAGCAAGTCGCGACGAAGATCCGATGACGTCACCACCTCTATAACACCAGTTCCTCGAATCCCTTTCTCAATCCCAGAACTTTCGCATTTCTAACCTGAATTCCTCTGCAAATCTCAACATATTCATCAAACGACCTCAAACACACCTACAATCATCACAATGCAGAACGCACCAGAAGGCACCTACGGGCCGCACAGCACCAGGGTTGGGAATACCCTTGACCCGCGCGTCGACTCGGACAACGACCATCGCAATGCACCAACCGGGTTTACCCAATCCGGCACACCTGGCACCCAGAAAGTGACCGAGAACGTGGGAGCCGGCGTCAACTCGAGCGCGACGGCGGGGGAGAACACAGGCGAGCGCGTTGCGCGGAACATCAAGGGGACCATTGCGCAAGGACATGTATGTTATTATCACTCCCCACGGCGCGAACAGTAGGATTCTAATCGGGGTTTGCATAGGGCCTCACCGAGTCTCTCAGAGGCAATATCATGTCGGGCGTCGATAGTCTCGTCGGCGACAAAACGAAGCAACCGAGGGATGAGGCTATTGCGCGTGCCGGAGATCGAGAGTTTCTCAACAAAGAGTTTGCGAAGAAGGGGACCGTTCATAAGAATCTGTAATTCATCATGTTCTATCTCAATGGCCATAAGATGAGGAGTATTGTTGTAGGCGAGGGTAGCGGGAGGATGTGGCTTGTGTGGGAGTGATACCATTCTCGGCTCGAGTCCTACTTTACCTATTCCTTTCTCTTCTCCTGTTTTGTTCAAATCGACATGACGTTTTCCGCCGATAGCTTTCACACCCGTCATAACTTATGTTCAACGCTCTAACCACTTTGAACTATTCAACTTTACCTGCGTCGTCGGGATTATTACCTGGCTGGGGAAAAGCCACGATGGAACGCTAACCCTCTTTCCCGTATTTATTCCACGCTTTTTAGCGACAAAGCCCCACCTGTTCGCAAACGTCCAGGTTCAGGTCCGAGATTCGCAAGTCCGCAATCTGAAAATCCACGGCGCGGTCAAAGTCCGCAGATTCAGTTTGGCAAGTCCGCATTACAAAGTCCGCAACGGCAGCATGGGTTTTCTTTCCAGGTACGCCTTAAATAGAATCTCTTTCTTCACAATCAGCCAATTGTCATAGCAGCGCCTATCTCGACTCTGAAGGAGACGACGAGGTCACAATTCCTTCTTCATATCAACACCCAAAAATCCACACCCACCAATTATGTCCCCCTCGAAACTCACAATCCTCATAACCGGCTGCTCTCCAGGCGGAATGGGCGCAGCTTTGGCCATTGCATTCCACAGATCAGGGCACCACGTCTACGCCACGGCGCGGAACCCAACCAAACTTCTGCCCCTTCAAGAACAAGGCATACAGACGTCAGCGCTGGATGTCACATCTACATCATCCATCGCGTCCGCCGTCTCCGCCGTCACAGCATCCCTACCAAAGGGGAGCAACGGGCTAGACATGCTCATCAACAACGCGGCAGGGAGCTACACGATGCCCATCGCCGACGCGTCCATAGACAAAGCGAAGGAACTCTTCGACGTCAACGTCTGGGCGCAGATCGCTGTCACCCAGGCTTTTATCCCCCTGCTGCTCAAATCTAACCAACCCATGATCGTCAACCACACGTCAGTCGGGTCAAAGGCAGCGCTTCCCTTTCAGGGCATCTACAACGCGTCCAAGGCGGCGCTGGCCATGCTCTCTGAGACATTGCATCTGGAGCTGTCGCCTTTTGGGGTCCGTGTCGTTGACCTCAAGACGGCGGGGGTGAAGACGAACATCATTTCGAATAATAACGTCAACACCAATGCCGATCGGCTGCCGGAGGGGTCCATCTACGCGCCCGCACGCGAAGTCGTCGAGAAGGCTATGAGCCAGGAGGGTCTCATGGATAAAGGCATCACGGCGGAGCAGTGGGCGGATGAAGTGGCGACGCTGCTGCTGGGAAAGAATCCCCCGGCCGTCATCTGGCGGGGGGAGAGCGCCACGCTGGCGAGAATGGCTGTGGCAATGCCATGTGGCGGCTTGTTTGAGGGGTTCATCAAGAAGATGACCAAGTTGGACGTCGTGGAAGAGATTATCAAGGAGAGTCGGAGGGAGGTGGCGAGCTTGTAGTGTCAAGAGATGCGTTCGGTCTGAAAGATGGGGAGCTTTGGATCAGAAAAGACGACTCATGACTGTAGTCTCTGGCAAAAAAGCCTCAGAGTCAGTGTTTGTACAATAAATCAGATTTATCATTTCTAGAGAAGTAGTATTAAGCAGCTAAAAACCCTCTCTTCACACTCTTACACTTAGCCGTTGAAGCCAGTTCAAATTCCAACAAACTCCCTCTTTCTCCTTTCCCCACCTGAACATAGAAACATGAAAACTCCATCCCTTTACGTGACCACCTTCGCACAAACATCCCTGGGACAATTTCCGCGATGACACGCATAATCACACAACCCAAAATCCTCCACCCCCTCCACGGCCTTCACATCCCCAACATTCTCCCACGTCAACCCCGCAGGCAGCGCGCCCTGCTTAGTGCACTTGCACGCCCCAATGGGACAGAACCCGTACGCACACGCCCATTCACACAGACCAGCCAGTTTCTTGCTCTTGCCCGTGCCAGCAATACACGCCGGCGGCGAGAACTCCGACACAGTTGGTACGACCAACTCCTGCTTCGTCGGGCTGCAGATATCCGCCGGACAGTGCCCGCGCTCGCAGCTGTATTTGCACAGCCCCGTGTAGGCCGCGCTGAGGCCCTTGGCTGGGTATCCTGTCGGATACTTTGCAGGAGGCGGCGTGCGCGGCGCACCGAGGGCCTTGCACACGCAGGCGGAGAGCGGGCAGTACCCGAATCTGCACGAGAAGGCGCACAGGTCGGCGAACTTGTCGTTGGCGCCCGTGCCTTCGATGCAGACCTGCTGCGAGCGGGAGAGCGCAGGGGTGGCGGAGATGGTGGTGGTGGCGGTATTTGACCCGACCCAGGCGTTCCAGTTGGTGAGGCCCTTCTGGCAGTTGGCTAGAGAGATGGAGTGGCCGCTGATTTGAGTGATAGTTTTGGCGTTGCGAGAGAGGCGGATGGTCACGCCACCGGAGGAGCCGCAGAAGGGGATGCTGCCGTGGTAGATACCGATGCCGCCGTCGGGGATGGACTTCCAGTCTGCGGACCGGGTGTGTTTGCCGATGGTCACGGTGACGGATGCCGGGGAGCCGAGCAGGGCGGAGAAGAAGATGCGGTCTCGTGAGACTTCAGCGGGCGGGAACTCAAGCTGCATCTGAGATGCTGTGTTTCCCGATGTCTTGCCATCGCCGCATGCGCCCGCGGGAGAGGTGCGGTACCAGCTCACCAGGCCTTCGTTGGTGATGGTCGGGCGCTTATTCTTGTACGAGTCGATCAGGAAGGGCAGTAACTGGCGCCAGCCGTCGTGCGGCATGTCCTGGGCGTAGTTGAACGGTGCTTTGCCGGATTCGAAGAGGCCCATGGCGTGGTCGTACAGAGGGCCGATGTGGTGCGACTCGCCGTAGTCGTTCCACGACACGATCTCCACGAACTCGGGCTGCTGGTCGATGATCTCCACCCAGCGGTCGTGCCAGAGGCTGTCGCCGCGCCAGAGCCAGTTCTTGTTCCACCCCGGCAGGCTCGTGTAGAACCACGGCGAGACGGCCATCATATACGGCTTATTGACCTTGGTCAGGGTCTCGTTATAGTAAGCATCGGTGTACGTATCCATGTCCCGGCTTCCCCACGGCCACGCAGCCCAGGCGAACAGGCCGTCGGCGACACCATTTGAGAGCTCCGAGGCTGGGCCGGCACCGCGGGATGACCAGTCAGGGAGGAAGAAGCATTTGGTCTGGTTCTTGATATCGACCCAATCGTCGCTTTTATCTGCACCCTCAAAAGTAGAGGCGAGAGGCTTTCCGTTGTACGTGAAGTACTCTTTCCTGCCGAAATACAGCGATGCGAGATCGAGCACGTCGCCCTTGGGCCATGGTCCCCCGCCAGCGTAGTCGAACGAGAAGAAGAGCTTGAAGTTTTGGAGCCTGGCGGCTTCAAATGCGATTTTGAGCGAGTCGTAGATGGACTTGTCGTTGTAGGCGATGTTGAGCGCGAATGCGTCGATTTTGGCTTCTTGGGCCAGCGAAATGTCTTTGCGCCAAAGACTCAGGTCGAAGCTCTGGACATTGCCCACCTTTTTGTGTTGTTAGCCAAGGCCTCAGTGCGAGATTTGGCAGACATGGGCCAGAAAAGACCGAGATCGCCTACCATGAAGTGCGCAAATACCGCGCTTGCCTGAACTTGGACGGCGCCATACAGGACTGAAAGCCCCAGCGTGAGGAAAGGGGCAGTCAGCTTCATCTTGAATGTTCAAAATTTTGACCGAGAGAGGCCTGTTACACTCGAACATGACTGCTACTCATTCATCTTATAACAGATATTATTTAAGCTTCTACAAAATGGCTATGCAATGTGTTTGAGTTATTCTTGACCATCCGCCAGATCAGTATCCGAGCGTGTCGAAGCGTATCCGAAGCTGCTGACCGCAGGGGCGCCGCGTGCGCTTTCCGAGCAAATCTCCACTTGTCCAAGGCTGAGCCATTGCCAGGTAGCCAGGCACCAGCTAAAATCGCTGGCTTAGTTGATCCTTGGTCTGTTTCTGTATTAGCACCTAAGTTGCAAACTGCGACCTAGTTGTCGGATGGCGCCTGTACCTGAGCGGTCGGTATATCAAAGCCAGGGGTAAGCAGGTACCCGACATTCAATGTGACCTCAATGGGTTGCCAGCAGCTTACATTTCACGCTAAGGAGGAAGAAAGAGATCCGAGCTTTCCGACACCCGCGAGTGTGATTCTTGATAGTTGTATTCTTGTTTGTGGCCCTTGACCAATGACCAGGTCCAACGTGGCCTTGTAAAGAAATGTCTTCCCCCATGTTCTATGATACTATTGTACCATTACCATCTGACTTTTACATAATAGTAGGTGACCTGATGCTTCAAAGAAGTTTACCCATGCCACCGACGTAAACATACACACAAGCCGAATTTGTCGTCTATCTCACGGTTCGGGAGGCTCGGCTCGCTGTATGAGCTCTTTTTGTAATAATAACTTGCCTCGCCGCTTACTAGCTCGATCCTGAGCTCCCACAGGATTGATAACACGGGGGAAAACCAAGACTTTTTCACTGAGTGATTCCTTCCACTGTGCTGATACTAGTAGCCGACAAGTAAAAAGTGTGGCAGAAGAACTGCATTTCCCTGCTACCCAATCCAGGAGGTAAAGAAAAGCACTGGAACTCCTCCCACCCAGAAAGGTGCCCATTTTCTCACGCAATTTTCTCAGACGCAGCTCAAGCACAGGAGTGTCGCTGAACTGGGTCTAACGCGTCATCAAGCTGTGTCCTCGCATCACCGAGTGCCACTTTAAGCTGGGTTTGAAGAATGATTCAAGATTTGACATTTGCAATCAAACTACACGAACACTAAACTACGATAGTACTATACTAATACACTACCCTCTCACGCTTCGACGGAGACTTCCTTCCTCTTCTCCAACTGAACCGGCGCCGCATCAACAGGAGCAGCCGGAGCAGCAACCGGGTCATCCTCGCCCGCCTCCTTCATACCTCCCAGAATCATGGAGCGCGGCGCCATGGCCTGGTACATCCACGGATCGGTGAACGCCTTGAACTTCTCGTCGTGCCACTGTCCCGCAGAGACATAGCGGCCCTCGCTGTCGACAAACATGGTGTCGTCCTCGGCTCGCAAGAAGTATGCGATCGAGTACCGGTGCTCGGACGGGTTGAAGGGCACGACGCGGTGGATGCACGACTGCATCTTCATGCCGCTGGCGAAGCGCAGCGAGTCGCCCACGTGCACGAACGCGCAGCCTGGCTTGGGCGCCACGAAGCCCATCTCGCGCGCGCCACATGTTCCGGGAGGTCGGATCTGCAGGCCCCACTGCTCGCTGAACAGCAGCGTCAGGGAGCTGATGTCGGTGTGCTTCTGGTGGCCGATCTTCTTGGCGCCCGTGACCTCGGAGGGGAGGTAGTGCATCATGGACAGGGTGGTCGTGGAGGGTCGGTCATTGCGGTGCGAGTTCTCGAAGCGGGCCGCTCCGGTGAGGTTCATGCCCGTGGAGAGGGCAGACAGGATGACTTTGCAGATGGTGTTGGAGCTGCCGATGGCGTTCTCGAGCACGCCCAGATCGCCGCTGTTCTTGATCACGGCGGGGACCTTGGGGCTGCCGCGCTGGATCTCGTCCCGTGAGACCTTGAGCATCTCGTAGCCGTCCTTGGTGCCGGCACCGAAGGCGCCCACGCGGCTGCCCACGGGCTCGTACCCCAGGTGCGACGAGATCAGGCCGAACTCGTTCTTGGCCTCGATGGGCTGCTCGAAGAAGCGGTGCATCAGCTTGAGCGTCTCCTGCTGGTCGCCCAGCATCCGCTTGCCGTCGATGCCCTGGAGGTCGAGGTAGAAGTAGCCCTCCTCGAGGCAGGCATTGAGCACCTTTTCCACCTCGGCCGGGTCTTGGGAGAGGAGCAGCTCATAGTTGACTGTCTGCATCGACCAGACTGGCACGCGCTTGCCCTGCCATTCGACGGTCTGCGGGGGGTCGAGATTGGGAGCCATGGTGTTGTCGCTGTCTGAGGAGTGATGGTTGAGCTGTGAAAGAGGGTACTCTTGTGGGGGAGGAGACTCCAAGTCAACATAGCCCCCAGTCGAGCCCGTAAGATACGCCTTTTATACATCCAATGCTCTCCCCCTTTTCCCGTACTCGTCAACAACCACCCGACCAGCGTGGCTGTCTCGTCGACGTCCCTACAGAATTACACTAATCGCAAAGATAGAGTGCATTCATGTTCCATTCCCCACTCTTCCCACGTCTTGCGTGTGGGGGCAAGGGAAGATGCCGCATTCTGCCAAAGTATACGTGAGTGGGTTTGAGGTAGAAAGATCGCTGTCGGCAGATGGCACAAGAGGCAGCTATTGGACTGCATGTCACAGCTTCCCCTCAGCTTGGCAATAGTATCACCTGCAACAGCTGACGCAAGCTGTGCCTCGGCCGCCCTTCCGAACCCACTATGTCTTCTGTCCCGTCCCAACCAATGCCACTCCCCGCATTTAGGGGGGCCGTGATGCTACCTTCTTACCTTATCTAGCTCCATTGTTGGGTCTGGTGCTATAATTGTCACATGGGGAAGAAGTCGGCAACTTCCTCTGTGGTATCCCGGCTTTCCTCTTGTGGATCGTGGCGAGGAGCACGTTTCTGGTAAGGTCCCAATTGCTTCGATAGTGTGCCTGTATTAACGATTCCAGATGTCCCCTAGGGATACTAGCTGCAGACTCGGAAACGAGTATGCACTACGTAATTAATAACGGCGGTTATCTATACCTAATCATCGTAGCAAACCAAACACCGAACCTCGATGCTCTGCCGAGACTCGGCGTCTCGGTATACCGGGTCTTCAAACGCCGAGTGTAACGCCCTCCGTGCCACTGCCGTGTCCGAATCAAAACACTTGATCAGAAGAACGTCGCGCGGCGTCATCCCGTGCTTGTAGTACCATTGGTGATGCGGGTTGTACCGGACAACCCACGACTCGCCGTGGAAGTCGTCCTCGACCATGATGGCCGCCACGAGGTCCGCGTCTGGGACTGAAGGGGCACCCGCAACAGCAATGGGGTCTTTTAGGATTGGTTCGATCGGCCGCCAGATGTTGATGATTTGGTACCTCTTCTTGACAAGCTCGTCGGCGTCATTTGGGTACTCGTACCGCAGTCGAAGCTCCGCCCCGGCGTACGACTGATCTACGTGGGTCCTCGTGACGGGCCCGCGGTTGGCCAGGTTCTTCAGGCCCAAGTGATGCCACTGCGTCGGCCCGCGGCGGACCTTATGGTTAAAGATGTGTACACTGGCGGCACCCGTCGTCGCTTTTAAGAGTTTCTTGCACTCTTCATAGTAGGTTTGTCGAATGGCTTGCTCATCGGTGAATCCCTTCTCCTGACTTTCGTGTTGGATGTATTGGAAGCCATGGCTGTCGAGGGAGTACTGGTCTTCCACGCCACTGATATCGGTTACCACAAAGGGGTGGGAGCGGTGCGGCCGCTCGTTCGAAATCCTACCCTTGCCAATGAAGATTGGTGTCGGTGGCAGGCCGTCGCCCGGGTCGTCCCAGTAATTCAGTGTTGTGGCCACATGGTGGCTCTGGACTTGGTCCCCGTTGGCCATCGGTGGCGTCTCATACATCTTCGATGTTGATGTCCGCTTGGCAATATCGACTGGTCCCAAACTTGCCATTGTGTTGAGTGAAATCCATCTATTAAAGGCCGAGGTGTTAGAGAACAGGTGGACTTGCTCCAACTGCCGGGAGAAACTGTCCCGCGCCCCGAAGGTCACGGACCCTCCTATTCCGGCGGGCAATTTATTGCCAAGCGGGACAGGTGACATCGGCCGATCCACGCCGCTATCACCGCTGGCTCCAGCTTTGTCATCGCTGTCCACAGCAAGTTGGAGTCTTCGCATTGAAAACTGAAAGGACCAAAAAAATAATGGAAGTCGATGGTTTCATCCTCGTTTCCAGGGAAGACGCGTGCCAGAGGAGTATCTCGCGAAATAGCTCTCATGACTCTTTCTTGCCTGAAATCGACAAGTCTGTTGATGGTCTCGGGCCTTGGCTATTGCCTTTGAACCAGTTCATACACGACAACCCCGAGCTCGCCTTCAGAGAACACCAGGCCCACGATGTCTTGACCAGGTTCATGCGATCGCAAGATGGCTGGAATGTTGTCTCGTCGGCGTACGGAATGGAGACGGCGTGGGTGGCAAAGTTCGATAGTGGAAAGGCGGGGCCCGTTGTCTCTTTCAACGTGGAGATGGGTAAGCCAAGACTTCATATATATACCTACCTCATATGTACGTCGCTGACCATGATGCTACAGATGCGCTCGACGGTCTTGGTCACGCGTGTGGCCACAATTTGATCGCCATGGCGTCTCTTGCCGCCGGTCTTGCAACAGCCGAGATGGTCAGACGACACAGCTTGCCTGGCAAGGTTCTCGTTCTCGGCACACCGGGCGAAGAGGGAGTCGGAGGCGGTAAGATCCGCCTTCTCGAGGCAGGCGCGTACGACGGTGTCGACATTTCGCTCATCTCTCACCCGGGCATATTAAATAATAGCCCTCTTGTTCGGACGACCGCGTTTGCGCGTCTCGAAGTGGAGTACTTTGGGCGGGCAGCGCACGCGGCAAACAGCCCGTGGCTCGGCATCAATGCGCTCGACGCGTTGGTGATCGCGTACAATGCTGTGTCGGTCCTACGTCAGCAGACAATGGCAACCGACGTGATTGGGCTGAGTATCACCAACGGGGGAGGACCAACCAACGTTATCCACCCGTTCGCGGCGGGCATCTGTGTGCTGCGCACCGCCAGTTCTTCTCGCCTCAAAGAGCTCCAGGAAAAGGTCAGCGCCTGTTTTCGCGCCGGCGCAGACGCTACCGGTGCCAGGGTTGAGATCAAGGTGACACGAGGATATGCCGACCATGTTCCGAATCGTGTCCTAGCAGCGCTGTACACGAAGTGCTGGAATGCGCTACCCAACGTCCCAGATCCGCCCATCCCCCCCACGGGCGAATTGACTTGGGTGAAGGCGAGCACTGATCAGGGAAACCTCAGCTACGCCATGCCGAGCGTGAATGCAAGTTTTGCCATTCCACCAGGTCCGCAGAAAGGCCAGCCGCATAGTCCCGATTTTGAGAAGGCGTCGGGGACAAAGCTGGCATTCGACAGGGCGTTGAGGGTAGGAAAGAGTTTGGCAGGTGCGGCTGTGCAAGTCCTTGCAGAGCCCGGTCTGTTGGATCAGATTAAAGACCAGTGGAGACGAGACATGGATGCCCTCAAACAGCCGTTGCTAGAATAATACCTAGTGTACCCCACCTGGCGACTTCCCGTAAAATCCTGTGTGGCAACGACAATGCAGATAGTTCTGAACAAGGTGCACTGGGGACCTTGGAGCTGCTCCTATTATTGGCGCGGGAGTATGCATCTTGGAAAGGTAATCTGTTCTTTCAATTGACTTCCTCCCATATGGTGGTTTTTGTGGCCATTGTGAGCAACTCAGGTTGTAACAGATACGGGGTGGGTGTCTTCGTACAATTTGGAGATTGTGTTGAAGCTAGATCAGTGGTGGAAGTATTTCTCTGAGATGGAAACTGTTGTACGACGGTAAAACTCGCAGGCAGGATCTGGATAGCTATGAACGAGGAGAGGAAAAATATCGAAAGTCAAGCTGCATTATGAATCCGACCAATGAGAAAATAAAAGAACAGTGATGTTTGTGTCCATTCTAGGAAATGGCAGGGAAAATTCTAAGGGTGACCAAACTGGTTGCGACTGTCGACGTGCACATCGTTGCCGAGCTGGGGCATTGGGAGGAGATTGCAAAATGCAGGGCGTCACGGTGTACCCATGCATGCATTCAGGGCGAGGTGCAGGAATCTGCCGTGCCCAGTGAGAGCCCAGGTGATGAATGTACTAAAGTGCCTGCTTACACCACCAAGATGCCCAAGCACTCAAGCTTTAGGATGAACGGATGCCTTGCGAGGTGAAAATGGATTAGTCCATCTAGCGGCCCAGCGGCCAAAGCAGCCAGCCTCTTTTCATCAACCCGCTCCTTCCTCGCCTGCACCAGTCCGATTCAGGAAGGAAGGATCTACTGCCAGACCTCGACTTGAAGAAGGCACGCTCTAGTCGGCAACCACCTGTTCACTCACGAACCCATCCGTATCCCTCCGTGGCTGTCGTCAAGGAGTCAAGGATTGATTGGTATTGTCGGATGGTTCCGTATCGATCAACACCACGTCAGAATCCCTGGATCTGACCCGATGGATTCCTGGGAGACAAGTTCGGCAACCTGTCGTTCCGAGTGCTTTGTGTAACCTCCGTTCGACTTCTATTTCTTGGCATCGTCTTGGTAGCCCAGCAGTAATTCTTTCTTCGTTTCGACTGCAAAAGCTCGTTACTGGGATTGGGTTCGAGTTTGCGAAAGTCCACTTTGACACTCTCTATCACGGGCTGGAATATATGAGTTGCAGAAGGAATGATCCCAAAAAGATTTTACAACTCACCAAACATCCGGCATTTTCCCTTCGAATTAAACCCTCCAAGCAATTTGAAAGGTTTCCACACCTGAACCCCAAACCCGACTTCGAAACTTGCACGGGCACTCTAACAAATAGGTTGACGCTGACATATGTCTGTGTCCCAGGATCCAAGACTATTTCCACCATGACCAGTCTGCCCCATCGCCTAGATGGCCTGCGGCCCAAGATTGAAGAGCTAATGCTCATTGCCGGGGTGTCGGGTGTTTCGATCGGCGTCTACGTCGAGGGCAAGGCCAACTACTACGCCAATTTCGGCTACCGTGATGTGAAGGAGAAGTTCCCCATCACCGAGCAGACAATTCTTCCCATCTGCTCCCTGACCAAGTTCTTCATCTGCATAGCCTTAGGGTCCCTGATCGACGACCCGGCCAACACACTCAGCTAGAGAACGCGAGTCATCGATATCTTGCCAGAGCTTGACATCCAGGACCCTGGCCTGCGTCAAAGGACAATCGAAGATATCCTCTCCGACCGGACTGGCATGTCCCGAGGAACCCGGTATCTCGGAAGCGAGAACAACATGCTCATCGCGCACAAGGAAACGCTAAAATTCACCAGTGATCAGTCCCCAATTTACCCATTCCGCCAGGGGTTCGACTAAAACAACTTAGGGTACGAGCTTGCTGGGCTCATCATTGATAAAGTATCTCGCCTGCCATGGTCACAGGTCGTGGCAGGCATCGCAATCCGTCCGTGGGGAATGCAGCGGACCTACACCAAGCATTCGCCGACCTCGACACCCAATGCCAGCAAAGAATACAATGTTCTCAACGAGGGCACTCCGACAGAGATACACCCAGTCCAGGCAGGCGCAGGAAGCTTTGGCGGCTTGAGTGGAGGGATGTTTAGCTGCGTCGAAGATCTTCTGAAGGCGTACAGCACCATCATGACAGGCGTCAACAACCGCGGCGGCAAGCAAAGCGCCATCAAGCAGCTGGAAGAGCTGATTTCCGCCCGTGTACCCATGGCTCAGCCTATATTGCGTGAAGCATCATACGCCCTGGGCCTGGCGCACGTGCAGCTATCCGGGCTAATTGGACACATTGGCACCAATCCGGCTCTCATGCTAGACTAGGAGGCTGCATGCCAATTGTAGGTAGGGGGGCCACACAGTCCCCGCTTGCCTTCTACCATCAAGGTAGTCTCCCCGGCGCGTTCTCAGCCGTGACCATGCTCCCAGAGCTCCGCGTCGCTGTCGTGGTCATGTCCAATGCCCAAGGGCTCGAAGACTACGCGGATTGGATCCACCAGCTCGTTCTCGAAGAGGTGCTGGATGCGTCCCCTCGCAACGACTACATCGCCGCTGCCAAGACCAGCGCCAGCGCAACGCTTCAGTGGTACCCCAAGACCTTGGAAGCACTTGAGAAAATGAAATCGGCTGGAAACAGTCGACCGCTTGCAGAGTACGTAGGGACGTACTGGAACAGGAAGCGGTACCTGAAAATCGACTTCTCTCTCGCGAGGGAGGGGAAGACTTTAAGCTGAGCAGTCCAATGCCTGGAATCGGAGAGATTTACGCTGTCACACCACGGAAGCGACGTCTTTCACCAGCTGCACCCGCGGAATTTTCCATCTTCTCGTGGCCGTTGGGTCGATGACCCCATCAGCTTCTGGATCTTAAAATTCGGGGCTGACGACTTTGGGAAGATTGCGTCACTTAATTGAGCACATGAAGTAGAAGTACCTGCCAGGGAAGATTTCTTCGAGAGTAGTAGCTCGTAGTATTAACCTGGAGAAAGGAGGTATAGGGTTTAAGGGGGGTTTATTTATACCCAAAAAGGCTTCTTCAGCCCATATTCAGCCCACACAATTCCCTGTATGCTAGCTTATTTCTTTTCCCTTTTAGTCAATCTACCTATAAAAGGTGGTTGGCTCGCGCTTACGACTTTGAGAAGGGTATCTTTCGTCAGTCCCCCCCTTCGGACAGTTCTTCTTATTGAAGAGTTGTTGCCTTTTATTATGCTTTGATCATTTATTCATAGCAGTGTGCTCAGATCCGTACCGGTATTCTATCTATTATGTTGCTACAGTATTGTTATCTTTAGGGCTCGCCTTTGGCTCGCCCTGTTGTGTTGTTGTTGATGTTGTTGCGGTGAAAGGTGGAGCTTCCAGATGTGTATTGTTTGATGTTACGACCAGCTCTGGTGGGTTGTGTCAGCACAGATCATGCCTAGCCATTTCTTGCGGGGGAAAGGTTGACCCAATATGGACCGACTCGGTCATCCGTGAAGAATACGCCTCGAACAACATTCCGAATCATGAAATCGATGATTCGAATGAATGCAAGGGTGCATGAATGCCTTCAAAAGGGGGGCCAAAAATAGGGGCTAAGTAAACAATGGTGAAGCACAGACTGAGACTGAATCCACAATACTGGAGCACATCGATCAAACAACAACTGTAAGTCAGGTGAATATACGCATATAATTCCAAAGGTATCTAGTGCTCCAATAATCATATGTTGGAAGAGCTCGAACTCTCCATTCGTCACTGTCAAGTAACTTGGGTATCGAAGACCTCGCAAGAACCATCCCAATCGCAAATTTACGCCATCTTCGTGTCATCATGCTTGTAGGCATTGTAGCCACGGTCCTCTTCAAACTCTTGGCTCCCGCTCTGGTTGTCATATGCCACCCGGAGATCGTCAATCTCGTCGCCAACCTCCATCCACGTATCGCTGCAGGCAGGGATGGGAGAGAGCTTGCACAGACCCCAGTATGTGCCCGACGAGACGATGAAGCCGGCAAAGAAGTTGACGTTGTAGATATACGTGGCGCCGATAGGGACATCACGGCCAATTGCGCCAACGAAGCCGACAATGTTGATGAGGATGCCAGCAATGTAGGCAACGTAGGCGCGCCAGTGGATGCCGAAGTTGTAGTAGTACGGGCCAGTCTCGCGCCCATCGTACAGCTCCTTGACCTCGAGATAACCACGGCGCACGAAGTAGTAGTCCGAAATCATGACGCCAGCAATGGATGACAGGAACACACTGTATGCCGACAAGTAGGTGGTGAACTGATTCGTGGAAGTGAGCAAGTTGTAAGGGCACATAGCGAGGCCGACGGCAGCGCAGATGTAGCCACCTCGGCGAATGTTGAGGAAGCGAGGCATCAGGGCAGTCATGTCGGTACCGGCGGAAACCGAGTTGGCGGCGATGTTGGTGCCGAGCTGGGCGAGGGCAAAGGCAGAAGCAATCACGAAGACGCCAAATCGTTGACCCGAGCCGCCATCATCGATGAATCGCTCCAACAAGACAAGCGGATCCCAAATAGGATCACCTCCGTAGATGATGGTCGAAGACGATGAGACGATGATGCCAATGAAGGAGGTGACAGCGAAGCCGGTGGGGATTGTGAAGAGCTGCGACCAGAGAGCATCCTTCGGCTTTCCAGCAAATCGAGAAAAGTCAGGGTCGTTGACAATCAAGGTTGCGAAGTTGGCAATGGAGCTCATGACGCCCTTGACAAACTTCCATGCGAGGTCGCTGCCTTCAGCAGTGGCCGGCTGTCTCACGATGGGGCCCACACCACCAGCACGGACGACGGCCCAGATCAGAAAGGCAACGCCAGCACATGGGACGAAGTATGCCTTGACGGTAAATAGATGGCGGATCTTGTGGACGGGGAACCAGATGGCGGGCAGCGAGCAAAACCAGAAGAGGAAAAAGGAGACGAAGTCAGCGGTCGTCGTCCCCGAGTCTGCGGAGAATGTATTGGGAATTGTGCCACGGTCCTTTGGGGAACTTGTTAGTCGGGAGCTAGACATGTGAGCTGGCTTGGATTGCTTACCCAGCTCTTCCAGATGGATCGAATCATAAGGTAGACGCAGTGCCCTCCAATGTACGACTGGACGCCGTACCAGACGCAAGCTGTCACGCAAGGGACAGTCAGCCAAAACTACTGCCCACATATGTCACTGGACGAAGAAGGAAGGACCACATACCCATGGCAGCACGGTTGAAGATAGGCCACAAGCTACCCCAGATGCCGAAGGACGACCTGGCAACGACGGGGAAACCGATGTGATACTGGGCGCCTATGCGGCCGGTCAAGCAGATGAAGCAGGCGGAGATGGAATAGCCGATCCACACACAGAGCCATGACTGCCACCACGAGAGGCCGCTGACAATCATAGAGGACGAGATCATCCACGTGTTGATGTTGAACGAGTCGGCAACCCAGAAACCGACGAAGTTCCATGGGCCCCATTGGCGACGGGCAGGCTCCACAGGCTTCAGATCATGGTTCGTCAACTGTGCGAGGCCGCCGTTAGCTGCTGTGCGAGGCCAACGACAAGGATCACTCCGCAACGACAAGTAAGCAAAGTTTTCGCACCATCAACTGCGCAGTGGTCAGACCGGGCTCGGCGTCGACAGCTATCTTCTCAGCGAAGCGGCTGAGCGCGCTCGGCTTCTCGGCCATGTTGGGCGGGCGGGAGGCGGCGTGGTGTTTGCGGATGTGTGTTCGTGTGTCGAAGGGGGGAAGAAATGGGGATGGAAGAACAAGAAGAGGGTTTGGCGGGAGGCAATAAGGTAGATAGTCCGGCTTGTCTCCTGCAGTATGACGCGCCACACGTGAGGTGAGACGAACACCACCTGTTTGCTGCCGGTGCTGGTGCTGGTGCTGGTGCTACTGCGGGGTTGCGGACCAGGAGACGTTTAAGCTCTGGAACCGCCTAGGCAAAAAAGGTGGCGACGCGCGCGGCGCACCGAGTCTCGAATGCCACTAACGAGGTCGACGAGCAAGAGCTGAGAGGTCGAATTGCCTGCCCTCCGGCTGGATCGAGAGGAACTTGATGCCAGGCGGAACCGAGTTTTCCCTCCTCCACATGGCAGAGGCAATCCGATATTTATGAGAATTATCCTGTGCCTCGCCAGCTGTGGAGCCATGGAGAGATCTTATCAAGGGTCGTCCCCACGCGAGATGGGACATGAACGGGACCAACTGCGATTAGCTCGGATGAACTGCCCTTTGCGCCCCCCAGGGCCTGGAACTTTGGGTGACAAAGAATGCCAGGCCATCGTGCGCGCGCAAAACAAGGCACCCACGGGAGCCAGTCTCTCGTCTCGGGAAAGCCGTGGATTCGACCTTGAGGATTGCAATGCTGGTCGAGATGGCAGCGGGAAAAACGCGACCTCTTGGCGACGCTGGCCATCCGATCGGGGAAGGCGCACTGTGGTCTGCAGCTGCTGATTGGCCAATGGCTGGCCCTCTGCTATCTCTCCGGGTGGGGCATATCTTTTCCTGCAGCTGCGTTTTTGCAGGCCCAGGTGTGAGGCGAACGATAAGCTATCGTGGCCAACCCGACCCCGCAGCTCAGCAGAATTACTCCATCCCATCGAGTCAACCACTGGACCACCCCAGAGTGGCAATCCAACGCGTGAGGCTTGCTGCCAGTTCCGCGCAGTGTGTGTGTGTGGTTTCTTCTGTCCCTTTCCCCCCTTCATTTGTCTTTTTACTCAACCACTTAAATCATAGGCCCCGCCCAAGCAATTCCAATAGTCCGGTTTTCTGGGGAGTTTTGCTGGCAAGCCCAAGCCCAGATTCGGTTGTCAAAATGGGGCGTCAACCTAAGTTGACCCATGTTTTCCCCGCCTCTTCAACAGCAGCTCGTGCCGCACTGACACCGCCGCCGACGACATTAGAAGGCTGCCCAGAGATTGCCCGTTTGTGGCTTGCCGATCTGACACAAACGCCCGCCGCTTAACAACATTGGCATGTGCGTGCTCCGTGCTTTTTATTTCCGACTCTGGCTAGGGTTGTTTTCACTGTTTTGTCAAACACCAACGTCACAAGATAATAACCAAGCTTCGTATTTGCTGGGACCTCTCACTGTGTGTTCAGTTCTCATTGTGCCAATATGATCACTGCCTTCCATTCGGTCCGGCGGCGACACCGACACCACGCCATGCCACCCTGGGCAACAGTTGAGGTCCGGGGTCTAGCGCTGCACCCCCACGCAATAGTCCCAGAGCACCCAGGCAATCGCTCCCAGCACCTTGGGTCAAAATGGGCCACGGAGCCCTCGAGCGGCTTTCCTGTATGCAAGCTTATCCGTAGGCAGCGGAGGATGGTGGACCATGGATCCTTAGCCGGAAGTCGCGTGCCGCCGCCCTGTCTGAAGTTGCTTGATTGGCTCCGTGGCAGCAATGACCTCAAGCTTTCCGTCGACAAATCCCTCGTTTTGCTGATTGGCATGCCCAACCACCCTTCACTGCCAGCATGGGTAACAATTCTGAGGTCGGTCTTGGCGTCGGAGTTGGACAGTTATCGGAATCTGAAGATCTTCCTCTCAGGCTTCTGGTATTCCTTCAACTTGTGAAACCGGCCATCGCAAAGACCGCGCACCGAAGCGAAGCCAACCAATTCGTGACAGTCACCGCCCGGCCGCGCCAGCAGGGGCATATTGGAATTTTCTGGCATGATAACCATGTCGCCGACAGTGATATCCATGACTCCGGGTGCTCCAACTCCCACAAATGAGTTGTTAGTGACAAAGAAGGTTCTTTGTCGATACAGATGCGCCAGCCCGCTGAACGTCTGGGTGTCAGCCACAAGCTTCCCTCTCTCATTTCTTATTTCGTTTTCAGCATGCTGCGGTATTTCCCCTTCTGTGAGTTTGGTCCACAGCTCAAAGCAGGCGTTCTGTACGTCACCGATGTCGCCCATGACCGCTACAGCCTCATACATTTCTTCAAGCTGCTTCACTTGACCATCTCGCAAGTTGATCGTTTCCCCTGCAGGTAAATATGTGGTCTGGCCTCTAGGGGTTGTATTGCCTGGTGTCAGGCGTTCGTGTATCGCGTGAGCGGCTTGAAGAATTAACTCAACTCGCAGCAACACCTCTTGTTGATACCGGCAGTCGGTAATAACTAGCTGCAAATCGTCATACAAGGGGCGATGGAGGTCCGATATGGACTGTACTGGTGGGTATTTGGCCCTAGCCCCGTCGCTGTTGATCGGCTTTGTGGTCGTGAGGGTTTCAAGGAGACTGCGAATATTTGACTCTGCCATGGTAAGTCCGCTCCCACTGCCACCAGGATCGTGTCCAAGTTGTGGTATTCGGACCTGCCGCAACCGGTGGCGCAGATTTTGAAGGTCGAATAAACTGCCACCCATCAAGTCGCCGCAAGTCAACCACGGTAAGTCGTCAAGTTTGAGTTGAAGCCACACCAATCTGCAATAAACGCCTGCTAGTACAGTGTAAGCGACAGCCCTGTCATAGGTTTCCATATACTCGGGGGCTGCAGCCGCTTCACTCTCCAGCTTTGCCTCTCGAAAAACTTCTTCGCGACTTCGTGTCCCGGCACCGGTCTCAGAGCGCAGGGCCTGCATCATCTGAAAAAGCTCCGAGCAAGCCGGCCTAAACACGTTTTGTATGATAACCTTGTATTCCATAAGCGGGAACGATTCGAGCGACGCCGAAATTGTCCAACGATAGCCAAAGTCATCATCTTGCTGGGCCATGAAGCTAGCCCATTGCAAAATTCCAGAATCTAAGAATGTCCTCGGAAGGGCCTTGCGTATGCTGAATGAACCAGATGGGGTCTTATCAGCCAAGGTAGCAAAGTAGCTGTCAAGGTGCCAAAGGTTACTAGCACGACTGAGCCATTCTGGCTCATCAATAACGAAGACCTCGCGCACAGTGTCAATGGGTCTTGCGTGGATCGCCAGGATACGATCATAGATTGCAGGCCATGCCGTAATCGCGCCATTTTCCCCTTTCATGTCGGTTCGTGGTTGTGGCCTTGAGTCTCCTATCAGCCATCTTTGCCGACTCGTGAAATCCGGCACCCAGGAAGGACAAGACGGCATTTTACGGGGATAATACCAGAACATGTCCAACCAAGCATCAAAGATGAGCGTCCACGCTGCCAGCTTCTCGAAGACGACAATGACCGGCAAGGAGTAATCCGGAACGAAGATATGCCGCATGGTCGGCTCCAAAAATGAGAGACGTCCGTAAACGATGTCCCGCGGATCTGTACAGAGTGCCCCGTCTACTTGAAGTAGGTAACTTGCTTGCTCGCGTGTGTGAATTCTGCCGGATTCGATACCTCTTCGGCTGAGCACCTCCATGACCTGCATCACGCGATTCGTGAAGGATGACATGACGTCTTCTGGTGACTGAGAGTTTGTAGTCGCTGATAACGGTGCGCGGTGAGATGCAAAGTATTCGGGGTTCAAAAACTCGTCAAATAAAGCCTTGACGTTGGAGAAGATTTTGGCACCCTCCGCCGAGTGCCTCCCAAGGTAGAATATGGGATCCTGCGGAGCAACAGCGTATTCTTGTTGTATCCAAACGCGAGACCACCACCCCCGATCGCAGAAGTCTACAAACTCCCTCAACAAACTTTCTGAGGTTGTCTCAAGCCTGTTCGCCCAGTCCGCGAGTGTGATATCTTGTCGGGTATCCCTATTGAAATAGCGAAAAAGCAAGTCGCTCCCAGGCCGAGCATCTCCGAGAAAGACCAGAACGCGGTCGGCTCTCATGAAGATATCGGACATCATGGAAACTTGTGTGGCTTTCTCGGCATTGTCGGCTTGATTAATGCATATTGCATCAACCCACAGGAGCCTAGATGTGTTGTTGTGCCTCAGAGTGAGCAGCGCCGAATACAAATTGGGCGTAACCCCAACCGAGATTCCATCGACGTCAACAAGAGTAGTCGCCGCTGGTGAGCTTAAAGCTTGCAGTCCCCACACATAGGACAGCGCTTCATACGCCCTGTCCTGGGAGAAGTCAATACAGAATAGACTGGTTCGAATTTGAGGACTTGTTCCTGGCAAGATCTCAAGCAGTCGTATCATCGGCTTGGTCAAACTCAACGGCTTCTTGAGATAAATCGGATTCTGTTGTGCAGAATCTGTGTCGCTCCGGCCGAGATGCGCTGAGAGATCAGAGGGTGACGAATGATGAGGTTGATGCCTAACTGCCAATCGAATGAATGCACCAGCCACGTCTGCGACGCCCTCATATATCTGGTCTAAGGTTGACCGACCTGAAAGCTGTCTTTCGGGGAGACTGCGAAGTGTGAACCCTACATTAAAACGTCAGATATGTCAGTCCATACAAAAATAAGTGATCAAGGGTATAACTAGTAGTACCTTCGTTGGCAAACAACTGCTGTGTGGTTGCAGGCAGTGCGATCTGGATCTCAAATATTCGGCGCCAAAGGAGCGAGCGGGGATCTCGTACCGGTTCTTCTCGAGAACCTTGGAGCATCGACTCCTCAAAGCATTCAAGTTCCTGAGCCGCAGGCCGAATGACTTTCCAAGCAACCTTAGGCTCCGGGATGAATTCATCGAGGAAGTTATCTTCGTCGGACTGTTTGAGCCGAATGAAATTGGAAAGCCAGCAATCCAATGCAGCCTCTTGCAAATTCTCTGCCGTGGGCGAATCAAATGCCCCGGTGTCTTGGTGTGCAACTTCGAGGAATGAATGTGATTCACATTCTGCCAGCCCCCTAAACGTCCTGCTGCGTTGGTTGCAAGGCGCGTGGTAGCAGTCCCAGCATACGTCGATGTCTGGACAGGTCTTGCATACGTAGCAGGGCTTTGCGTGGATTAGCTTCTCGCAAACATCGCAGATCGGAAAGATTGGTGAGTCGGCGTGGTCAAATAATATCGTTTGCAGGCGAGTGAATCGGAAAACCACACACGCGTTCTTTTCATCCCCCAGAGCCAAACACATCTTTCCGAGCATGTTCAGCATTTGCATCGTGTGAGCTCTGCCGAGGGACGGCTGAGAATCCCGCAGATCTCGGACCAACCGGGCAGCCTTGGTAACGCATTGGAGCCGTGCGTGACTGTCGCGAGGAGTGTTCCCGCTCAAAAGTTGGCGAAAATGAGCGAAGACAATCCAGACGAGAGCATTTGTGAAGTCGCAGACCATGGTTCCATTGTCCATTCCAACCAGCCCTTGGCATCCCTGGATGGCCTCGTGCCAGAGGTCTTCGGCCTCTCCGTAGCGTTGTTGTCTCTGGAGGGCATCAGCAAGCCGAGCCATGTCGAGAAAAGCCTCCTTGCTTCTTGTCCGGAGCTTTTTGTGGGCTTGAACGACTCGTCGATACATATCTTCGTACTCGGTGACGCGGTCGCGTTTGGCAAAGAAATGGCCTAGTTGGGTGGCTATTTTGATGGAGCGTTTGGAGAATCTGCCACCTAATCTGTCGCACTCGTCGAGGAGGGCTCGCCAGACTTCTTCGGCACGCGAGGCATGGTCATTACGCTCATAAAAGAATCCCTGTAGGTAGGCAATGTCGAAAATTGCTTCGTGTTCAGGGTCGAGGGTAGCTTGCCACTCCTCTCTTGCCAGTTGGAAAACCGTTTCAGCAGCTGCAAAGCCTCCCGGCAGGATGTGCGCTTCGACCAGCGCCAAAGCATGTTGCAGCCGAGTGGTGATTGTCTCAATGGAATTGTGATCCATATTGTCTGTGGAATGGGGTGGCGACGTGGCTACTTTGTGCAGGAGGATAGAAGTTCTGGCCCTGGCGAATATACCCCTCAGGTCGTCCGTTAGCTTTCGGGAGTGGCGGTGGCTGAGCCAGAGACCGCTTCTGACTGGCCGCATGATGGGGCTGGCTGCCGAGCGAGGGCACGCTGGGAAAGGTGAGAATACACTTCTATTATGTAACCCATCCACTGGCTTGACTCGACGTGAACTTATCTTTTATTCAAGACGTAATTACATCACAGTTTCTCATTTTGTCCATATTACCGTGAATATCCATACTAAGTTTAAGGCTTTGCCTTACATTTCGTCACACGCCGGACAACAGTTTTACAGTGTAGGCCTTGTTAGCTGGGATTTCCAAATTATCTTTCCCTTCAAGTTCTTACTCAATAACAGAGCTCGTAGCAGAGCCACTGTTTTAATCCCTGAATATGCCGAATTGCCCGATGTGTATTTTCTAAACCCCCTAAACCACTCCTTCACTTGAAGCAGCAGGCCTCAGCTTTAAGCCTGCTTAGTTGCGACACTTACAACATTGTCCTCTATGTCTCTTGGTCTCGTGGAGGGCTTGTCGGTGCAAACTGAGCTGGCAAAAGCTTGATGTAACCTTGTGAGTGGCGCTACTCCAACTAGTCTCTAGACGCTGGCCGCTAATCCCCTTGCCCCTATCGCTTGCGGCTTCACGGTTGCCAGAAGGATCGCGGCGCGGTCTCGTTAACCGCCATTGGCCCATATCTATCTGAAGCCCCGTCATCTTAGCGCAGAACGTGTTCGAAACTCGAGACCAGGAAATGTGTAGGTAGTACAGTTGGGTATGCTGGCCTTCGTCGGTCTTTGATGATAAGGCCTCTTTGGACGGCTTGGGGCCCGGTCAACACAAATAGCTCATAGCAACAAACATGGTTTCTTGTTTCAGCCAACAAGACGTTACACAAAGTCAGCCTATTGATCCTCGACTCGCACGTTACACAGCATTGGCGTTAAATTGCTTCTCACCCTTACATTTATGTATGGTCTTGGCCCCCGCACGTTAGTCTACGGCGTGGGTGGGCCAAACGTCCATTGTCCGTGTATTCCGGGTTAGGCTTCACGCGGTTGACCATTGCCAAATCTTCCATGCCAACAACCGCCCCGCCATGAGGGGTCCATTTGGTGTTTCCATGATGAAGAAAGAATCAGGGATGATGTACCTGTTGGCGCGATGAAGCCCCTGGTCCACATCTTTTAATGTCCTGGGCTCCTTTCCTGCGCTGTTTCCTTCCTCTTCCTTGTGCTCCTTCTTGTCTTGTCGATTTATGAGCCTGAGTAGTCGTCCTCTGAAACACACGACTTGTGCACGACGGTCGGGCAAAAATGGGCGACGCCGTGAGCAACCGACAGCATGTCGTCTGGCTCGCCGCCCTCCTCGCCTGACGCTGCCTGCTGCCAATGGCCAGAGCACTATAGGGTTCTATCTTCACGGGAATCCAGAGACTAGTACGTCTGTGGCGGGCTTTCGGCTTTATTTCGCAAAGGACAACCCTCTGACCTCCTCACAGCTGAAGCCATCAAATGCCCCGGCGCAACCAACACCATCACCGTTGCCGGGAACTATGGGGCGTGCTGCGATCCCACAAACACGGCCTGCAACCTCTTCACCAGCTGTACGGGAAGCAGCGGGACGAACAGAGGAGGGTCGTTGGTATTTTGGTAAGCTCAAGAACTTGAATTATCCGTTCTCTTTGGACCTTTAACTAATCCTTGAAGCGGCGGTGGTTGTAAAACAATGACCATTTTTGACAAGCCTGGCGGAGCTGCTGTACTTACACACTTTCGATGCCGGGCCGCGTGGGCCGCCAGTTCGATATATCTGACAACGACGACAACGCTGGCACTATCTCCCACAACCGCCAAACAAGCGGAGCCGACGCCCGCGCCCGTCCAAGTGCAACCGGGAGTAGTGCCAGCCGCCGTATCGCCAAAAACAACACAGGCTCCGCAGGCAGCAGCGGCACCAGCCCCTGAGCCTGCGAACGACTCTCCAAACTCTCCAGATACTCCGGCAGCCGTGTCGACTCCAAAGGCCTCCACCAGTCGCGCCGCTGTTCCAAACAATATCGTCACGAACGAAACCACCGACGACGAAGACACCAGCAACGACAACTCGGGTGACCCCACCCCCTCCCGATCCAGCACCCGAACGTCGAAAACATCATCCAGCAGCACCGCAACCGCAGCCTATGGGGTCGTGGGTGTCGTCAACAACGGCTCGCCCTCTGCCAACAGCGCAACATCTTCTCTGGGTGGTGGCACCGCGTCTAGCGCCGAAACAGGCTCCAAAAACAACAACAATAATAACAGCAACACAACCACCTCTGAGTCATCCTCTAGCTCAGGAACGCCCAGCTGGGTCGCAGGAGCCGTCGTCGGGCCCATAGCTGTCATCACCCTGATCGCAGCGGCCTTCTTCTTCGGCAAGCGCCGTGGGACCCGCAAAGACAACGAAAACACAGCAATGACTGCAACAAACGAGCTCCCAGGGCCCCCGTCAAGCGATGGCGGCCAAGGATACGGGGGATATGGGTACGGCTACGGAGCAGGATACGGAATGCCGCCGCCGTTGACGACCATGTCCGAGGACGCCACGGGCAAGGCGTACCATGCGCATGGTAGTGGTAGCAACTCGCCGCCGATCGAAGCCCCCGGGTCGAGCCCAGAGTCGAGGAGATACCCGTACGAGCCGCCTCCGCAGGGCCGCTATACGGGCGGGCTCGTTGAAGCGTCGGAGCCGGTGCGGCTGGTGGAGATGCCTTCCCACTGAATATCTCGTTTGTGTTGAGAATATTTAACATGGTATGTATGTACTCGTATGGAATTATGGAATTGGAGCTTGATGATATCGATGGGTGGCAAAAATGTGACACGAGTGGAGCCCATTGTAGCAAATATTGCCTTGTTGGAAAAGGTTGACTGCAAATTCACACACACCAGTCTCTCTCACAGACGTGTATAATTTTTTTGTGTAGATATTTTAGAAACATCACAGATACTAGAACTTGCTCCATGAAAAGGTACTAGTAGTAATGACGTCCCATTCAGTTGAATCTTGTTTCTTGTCGTGACTTCACCTCCAAGCACTTTTACGTTCAAATGTGAGGTTTCTCTTCATTCTTCTCAACTGTGAACATATTTGAACTTATATATTCAGCTAAGCGACGTTTACCAACACAACAATAATCGTCTTACATGAAGCAAGGTAGCCAAATAAGAACATCATGATAACTACTACTCCTGTATACCATTCAATTGATGATAAATGGGAACCATGCTAAAATCAAGTGGGGATTAAGCATACCTTGGCGGAAGGTTTAAATTCAGCCACGAGGCACTGGCGTAGCGCTGGTCCTAATTGCCGGAAGTTCATGTATCTCTGGTAGCGAAAGTACGAAGGAGCTGGACCCATGTGATGGATACGAGACAAGCCAACGTGGACGGAGTAGCCCCCGATGAAGGAAGTGGACCGTGTCACCCCCATTGGGCACTGGGCCAAGGCCAAGTGTAACCTCAGAACCCACTGGCGTTGACCAACAAAGCATCTTGGGTGCAACGCGGCCGAGCGCTTTCCGCAGTGTTCAGCTCGTCCCAACTCACAAGCTCAATTTTCATCTTGACATTCATTTCTAACCTCGCTGCACAGGCGGGGCCACAACATGAAGATCCGTATTTGATCTCGAATCGTTTTGTACGCGGAGGGGCAGGCAGTCCGCACCTTCCTTCTCAGATCGTGGTCGACTTCGCAATGACGTCAGTTCCGCTTCACAATCTGCCATCCACCGCCAACCCGGAATGGCAGTCAAACTCACCACCACTCCCGGTGCATTTCGGCGCCCCAGTTGACGCCAACTACAATGACCCACGGCAGGCGCATCACTTCGAGGGGCCAGGTGGCGAGGGCCCCTACGAACTCCACCAGCATCCGGACACCCCATACTCCATGTGGTCGCAATTCCAGCCTCTCCGCCAACTCGAAGATGACAAGGCCATGTTGCTCCAGGATGAACCACTGGCCTCTCCTCCGCTCCCCTCTGCTCCGTCCCGCAAAAGCTTCTTTCTCTCCCGCTTCTCAAAAACACCCACCACCGCCACCAGCGCCACCCCGGTCCCGTACCAGGCTCCTTTTTTCTCCAGAGGAGGGCGAAGACTACGGTGCGGCGTATCGCCATGGGTCTTCACCTCGCCATGGAACATGTACCTTTTCTTCGTCATCGGTGCCGGCTTTGCCATTGGCCACCATGTGTTCTATAGCACCCTCAATGGCAAGCCAGCGACAGATCAGATTCAGATGCTGCGCTATGGGACGATTCTCGCGTTTGCGGCCAAGGCAGGGTTGAGTGCTGCCGTCATTATCGGATTCCAGCAACGCGTATGGACAACCGTACGACGGCGACTCATGAGTATTGCGGCGGTGGATTCTTTGTTTTCGGCCACTGATGACTTGACCGCACTCTGGAATTGGGAGCTGATCAAAAATGCAAAAGTGGCCGTCTTGCTTGCCGTATTTGCCTGGTGAGCAAAATCTCATTTCATCTGCATCGTCCGTCACTAACAAATTCAGGCTGGCACCGCTCATGATCATCCTCACTGCCAACACACTCTTGGTGGAGCCGGCCGCTATGATGACTGATGACAAGTGTCCTGGGGTCCGCAGCCTGAACTTCACGTTTGAAGAGACCAACGAGTGGCGGGACCCAGTCAAGATAGGCCAGCTCTTTGAGATGCCCTTGTCCTTTTGGAACACAACAAAGCCATCAAACTCGGACCCCCCAGGCTGGTTCGACTATTACACCGGGCCCAGCCCCATCTTCTTCCAGACAGCCTCGATCGGGGCATACATGGGTCGAGAAGTCATGAGAAAGAACGCCCAGGTTGAGACGTGCGGCAGCGGCTGGAACTGCTCCTTTGAGATCACTTTCACAGCCCCGGCGTATAAGTGCACAGAGCTTGCAAGCGGCGTTGGCACTAAACCCGCCAACCTCACCCAGGAGTCCGGTTCCATTGCACCCCCCTTCGATCTGGACCTCATCCTGCCGACAGGTCGCTTCAGCTACTACGCCTTCACCAGTGGCGGTGAATACTCATCCACACAAATGCGTGACGTGAGCAGCGGCGGCATCCCTAACTCGCCGCCTCCCTACCCCAAGCACCTCGGGGCCTTCCGCACAGAGCCCATTATCTGGATAGGCTATGCGAGTATCGCCGACCCGGACAAGCCCATCCCGAATAGTCCATCCGACCCCGCGTGGGCTACGGCGTTCGTCCCAAAGCTTTTCGCGTGCGAGAATTACGAGTCTTCCTACACAGTCCTCTTCAACTTCACAGAAGGAACGCAGTCAACCCTTGTCAAAAACATCACCTTCCTCCATCCCGTAGTCAACACCACCTTCCTCCCCAACATCGATGCTGATGACGGCACCGCTGACAACGTGACTGCCACACCGGAGGCCAACTACATCCTCCCCGCCGACACGCACCGCTACCGCCGCACAGCCGCCTTCCACTCCCTCGGTCAGCTCGTCCGGTACTTCCTCAACGGCACCGTCGAGATGGAAAACTCGCTCGTCAACCCCATCGTCAACACCAACGCGCTGCAAACAAAGCTCCTCGACCCGCGGACAAACTATTTTCCGCACCCGGATCTCGCTACCGTAGTCCAGCACTTCTACGCCGACATCATCCTGTCCCTTCTCAGCAGTCCGCAGTTCGCACCCGTGGTCTGGGCAGCTCGGCCGGGCGAACAGAGCGGCACCCTTCTTCAAGGTGGACTCCCAGACAACAAAGAGACGTATCTCTACCCGTGCGACAAATCCCGCACCGCGAACGTGTACAAGTATCACGTCCGGGACCTGTGGATTGTGTACGGTATTGCGATTCTTCTCGCTGCGGCGGGGATCATTGCTGGTGCGGTGGCGGTGGGTGAGAATGATGGCGCCATGCGCGACACGCGTTTCTCGAGCATCGTTGCGGCGTCTCGTGGGCCGGCGCTGGAGAAGGTTGCTTGGGCGAGTGGGGTGCCTGGTCGTGGTGTCGGTGGGAATGATGCGGCGGCGCATACGGTACCGAAGGAGGTGAAAGGTTTAAGGATCGGGTATGGTTTGGTCCCCGGCAGTGGGGGCGATCAGAGCGACGAGACGGAGGGATGGAGGAGATCGACCGGGAGTCAGGTTAGGTATGGGTTTGGATTGGAGGGCGATGTGAGGCAGGTGAAGCGTGAAGGGAATATGTTGAGGTTTACCGTGTTGGAGCAGAGGTGACGTTTATAGAGGGTTTATGCCAGTATACATGTTGGGCCTAATCGAAAGCGACGAGGCTCCATTCCCGCGCCACGAGCATGCTGGTGAAGAAGTTGTTATACTGGAAGTAGAGGACCGAGAAGATGACCTGCGGCACGTTGGCGATGCCGACGGCCACGAGAAGGCCCAGGGCGGGCGACTTGAGTATGTACCTCGGCAGGGGGATGATAGCCGCATCGGTCGGGGTGCCTAGGTCGATTTTCCAGAGGCTGGCGGCGTATTTTGGTCCTGCAAGGTAGAAAATTGTAGGCAAAGTATTGCCTATCATGTGACGAAGGGGTCTAGCGGTATACCAAAGCCCCAGGACGGTTCGCTCGGATTCGGCACTCAGCGCCTCAAAAAACGGGGACCTATCCAGGATTATAGGAACACAGCCTTGCTCGCAGTTGGATTCAATCTTGCATATCAGTATGTTTCCAAAAACTCCTTTAGAACTAGGTATTTGCTGTTGTAGTCGAGATATGATAACAGCACCTTGTTACTGTCTTCAAACTGCCGCAGAACATCTTGTCCGGTGATTTTCAGTCCTGCTTCGTATGCCCTTGTGATGACGGAAAAGATGTCGACGTCGTCAGCAGGGCAAGCTGAACCACCATGGAAACCTGCGCAGCTGTGGCCGCAAACGATGCGAACCCACTCCAGAACCTTGGCACGTACAAATACAGGAAAACAGATGCTACCGAGCACAATGATCCTAAACCCGCGAACCAAATTGCCCAGTGCCACGCCTTACGTGGCGTGGTGTTGTCTTTCGTGACAGAGATGGGGCGCATGGCCATGAATATTCCGAGGAGCTGCATCAGGGCATTCTGGACGAGGAGCCAAAAGTCCATGTCGAACCAAGTGCCCGACGAGTCATCCCGATACGCCCAGGCGATGCCGAGGGGTACAAAGGTAGCGAAGATGGCGACGGCGGTGATGGCGATGAGCGTGGACGTGTTGTCTGACGACGTTGCTGCTTGGGGCCTCGCCGCCTTTGCCTCAATCTCCCCTCGGTCGGGAATCGTTTTAAACTTACTCGACCAGTACCGTAGCTGGGGTTCGAGCCCCCGCAGCCTTAGTCGAATGGCGTTGTCCAGGCTGAGCAAGACTCTTGAATCTGCTTGCACTAACTCGGTAGCGATGCAGCTCACATAGATGTCAAGAGCTTCCTCTCGCAGACCTATTATGAACCTAGTGCTTCCTTGTAATGGAATGAACTCCTGGGCCCAAAACATTTGTGTTGATGCACTCCCGATGTGTTCTGCTTGTGCAGACAGGTCGTCAGATGCGGCGGTGAGACGTGGGTGGAGCGTCCGCAACCTCTCTTCAGCTGTCGCCATGTTTCCGTGACGTGCTGCGGATACGGCTCCGTTGCGTCTTTGTTCTCATATTCATAATTCTTCTCAATAAGTTTGACCTGCTCTTGAATCAAAATCTGAGTGATGTCATCAAACAGCTGCGCAATCCTTTCGATTCCAACCTGAGCGCGGACGCTAAGGCTAGCGAATGCATCCGACGGCGCTACGTGAAAGTGTCAGTTGACTCATCTGCTTCCCGGATGTTTTATTCGACTCACGGCCCCATGGGTGCCACCACGCTCGCGCTCGCTGTGACGATGGCTGGCCGGCATCGCGGGGGGTTGCTCGAAGGTACAGGCTGGCCAAGGATGCGATGGAAATTGTAACTGCCAGCTTCAAAGCCGCGGCGGTGAAGGGCTCAGCCCAGATTTCAATCGACACACGTCGTCGGGCTGCGCACGCCCTGCGCCCCCGCCGCGCCTTCCTTTGCTATTGCCAATTGCCGCAAGGCAACCTTGAACAGTCTAGAATGCGCCCAGTGGCGTTTTTCGATGCATGCCGCAGCGCTAAAATGTCCCAGTTGGTGCCTTATTATCCTCGTGGCTACCTATGGCCCTGGCAATAACGAGCTGATCGCAGCAACTTGGGTAGAGCGCGGCGCCTAGGTCTGCGCCTCCCTAAAATTGCCATCCGAACTCTACCGTTTGGTCAGCTTTCGATGCCGGGCAGTTTTAACAAATGAACGAAGATGTCTTGTGGATTCCCACGTGCACATGAACCGATGGCGTTCATTTGCCTCTTCGGATGGGAAGGTGCTCGGCGACGAACCGCAAGTGCCGCAGTCAAATAGAGCACCCAGCAGCAAATGACAATGTGTTGGGTGGAAAGTTCCGGATGTATTCACACATATCACTTTGCCTAGCATTCCATATGGTGGCCACCATTTCTTTATTGGTATTTAGGGCATCCGAAAAGGAGCGTCTAAGGAGATGATACATGGAAATCATGACTAGACACAAATGAGTTGAAAGAAAAAAACTAGAAGTCTCCGCATTTCGAAACTTGCACTTCTCTCTCGCGGCAAGCGCGGTCAGGCAGACTTGAATCCATACCGCGCATTCTTGCCATCAAACGCCGTGATGAAAGCGCGATACACCCGTCTTCCGGTATTCACGTACGTCGGCTCTCCATTGATCACAGCGGAGACATACTCGGGGTTGACGTTGGGCGTGGACGGCGTGCCGACGGTGAACGACTCGGTCGCAACAGGGGTGCCCGGCGGTGGGACGCCGAATCGGATGCTGACCACACTGTTGTCGAGCAGGTGGTGCGCGGCGTCCCTGTTCATCACGGTGCCGCTGGGCATGCGCATGTAGCTCTGCGCAATCCCCGTGTCCAGGACGGCGGTGCCAGGAGAGCAAGTCGCACCATCGATTGAGATGCAGGCGCGTGCCTCGCGGTACTCGCCCGCTATGGTCGGGTGGTTCTCGAGGGCGTAGAAGGACATGCTAGCCGTGTTGGACTCGGTGAGGCCCACCTGCAGGCCGTACTTGTCGATGATGTAGCCTTCCGAGTAGTTCGTCGTGTCCACGGTCGTGCTGCCGATGCTGATGATGTGGCGGAGGGGGTTCTTGTCTGGCGTGCCTTGGGGCTGCCCGTCGTACTCGCGGCCCCAGCCGATACCCATCATGCGTGTTCCGGATACATTGGCAGCGCGCGGGACGCTGGTATCAGGGCATAAACCGGTGGTGGAGGCCTTGTCGAATGTCGGGCAGGTGGAGTTGTAGATCTTGGCGAGGACCGGCACGCGGGCCTTGACGACGGGATTGGTTGCGCTGCCAACGTTGAAGAAGAAATCGCGGGTGACCCAGCAACCTTCGTAGAGAATCTTGCTGCTGGAGAGAAATTCCCAGCCCCAAGATCCCTGGTCAGCGCAGGGGATGTTGAAGTCGTAGTCCATGTCGATGGCTGACCACACCATGCCTTGGGTGCCCGTGTCGACGATAGGTCGGTAGCTCGTTCCAGATGTCGAGCCCATCCTGACCGAGACGTGGACATTCGAGGACCAATCCACCCCGGAGCCGGCATTCTCATACCAAGGAATGAGGGCCGTGGTCGTGAATCCCGTGTAAATGCCACGAGAAGCCAGAGGCAGAGCCTGAGCTGCAAGCTTGACGAGGCTGGGCGCCATTGTTCTTCAAGTTCAGCACGAGAGAGCGAGTTGTATTTTCTGGTCTGCAGGCCAAATGCTTAGCGTTGGATGCGAGGATGATGAGAATTTCAACTTACATCACAGAGAAACTAGCTGCTTTATATCTTGCAGGTAATTAGTAGCTGCTTCTTGGCTCTCCAATATTAACTCCTCGGTGTTCATCACCAACCCGATTTGTCTTGGCAACATTACCCCATCAAGACAACCACTCCAGCGGTGAGCTGTCAACAATGTCTGGCCTTGTCGTTTTCGTTGAGTCCGCGTGGCATTGCTCGCAGAGGCGGTCGTACAAACAAAGACCTGAACCAGTCGACTGGGTGGCAGGGCTGAAAGGAGGGCAGCCACGTCTGACATAATGTAACCCCTTTTGACGACGGCGGAAATTCCCGGGCGACCCAAAATATCGGTGAGACATGATCCACCAAGAACGCGGGAAACACTGATGCCCGGCGAGCCGAAAAGGGAGTGACCGCCTACAGAATATGATGTAGCCGAATCAGAGAACGTACTCAGAGACGTTCTCTGATTCGATTCCGCCGTGGCGGCGGCGGCGCAGTTGGGAAAGGCTTTTTTTTCTTCTTTTCATTCGGGGTCAAACGGTGTGACTAACCCGGGGGCTTGGGTCTCCAAATCCAAGTACCCGCCTGTTGCATCGCGTGGCTGATTCGGCTGGCTTTCAGTGCCTGTCGTCTTTGGGAACATGAACTTTTATTGGTCTGCTCTGTCTTTTCACCATCAAAGGTCATTGCGTAAGCGACTACTTGCTAGTGGAGTGTGTTTCGTAGCAGGTGAATGCTACCGGATAAGCGCGATTAACTTCAATCTGTGTCGCGAGCACCAGCTTATAATTCCCGCTGAGGCGATGTTCCTTCGCCTTCGGGCATCGTCTTGAATCAAGCTGGCGATGAAGGTAATCGTCTCGCCCTTCGCCGACAGGTTGCAAGTTCGATTCCGACATGTAAAGCCCAACAAGCCGGCAAATGGTTTTCGTAACAGTCCATCCCTCGCGGGTTGGACGGTGGGCTTTTTGCCATTTCTTTTCTCTTTTTCTTCTTCTCTCTCTAAAGCAATGACCTTATCTCGTGAAAGGATTTTAGAAGTGAAGCTACATCCTTTATAGTATAGCCTCGACCACGATATGCGTCGCGAACTAAGCTTCTACCTACTATTCAGATGCTGTAAAACACCCCAAAGTGTAAATGACTACTGGAAGGACTCTGCGCATTACGCCATGTTTCGGACGGACATGTTTCACTACATGGTCCCGTCACGCGTCTCGTGCCGATAGCTGCCATGCCGCAGACTGAGGCGGGTCGCCGGCGGTCACGAGCCCTTGTTCAGTTTCGATCTGACGATATAAAGTGTCAAGTGGAATGGCGTGGCAGTGTAAAAGGTCTGTGGGTTACCGATGAGCCAAATTGCAGAGGGTTCGTGACAAGGAAGAGATTGAGACGAAGGGCCATCGGCCTCTTCAAGCGCGTGGGTCAGCCGTCGGAATTGTCGAGACTTCAGCTATCTATCATGTGGCAGTCGTTGTTTCAGCTCATATTCACACAACTCTCTCTCGGCTCTTCTCCAACCTTCCATCCTCTGCGGTAAACGTATATAAAAGGTCTCTCTTCCCTTCTACGTCTTCATCTCCCTCTTCCAAACCCGGCGATCAACGGCAAGCAGATCCAATTTCAGCCCTGGAACTCCATCATCATTTTCGACACATCCTCATCTAACTCTGCACCCGATGGCCAATATTCTTCTTCCAGATATCCTCCACATCATCTTCGAGCACCTCGACGCCAAGGATGTCAGACGATTGCGCTTAGTTTCAAAGAGCTTCGGCAGAATCGCTTCATACCACGCTTTTCCTAGTCTCGTCGTTCCCAAGTCCGAAAAGAATATCAAATTTCTGAAGTCAACTGCCAACTACGGAGGCAAAGCGAGTTCGATCAAGTGTCTGACTTACCTTATTCTCAACCCGAAATACAGGCTGGGTTTCCACAACACCTTGATGTCAGGTTTTCTATATGTCAAATTGCGTATGGACCGTGAATTTCGCAAAATCAATCCTGTACTGTGTGCCCTGCCCTCCCCCCCTCCGCGCCCGACATGACGACTGTTGTTCCAGACGGAACTTTGTCGCAGAAAGAAACCGATGACATCTACAAGGAGCATTGCGCTACCGCGAGCAAGCAGAGCACGATCAAGCACCCTGACGACGATTTGCGCGCTCTCCACGAGATACTTCCAAGACTCCCCAGCCTGAGGCACTTGGAGATACTCAACGACACTAGCAATTACTTCAAATTGGGAGGCACGCCTATGCTGACGGATTTCTGCGCAATAGGGCTTTTTTGGAGTAATTATGAATTCAACCAGTTCGAAAAGCACTATCACGTCGGACCACCGTGTATCTCCGGTCTCACCGAATCCGACCTAGGATTGGAGGAGGTACCCAATCGTGCCGGTCCATATCAAAACCTCAATACGCTGCGGCTCGGCTGGGTTGATTGGCGTGCTTTCGACGAGGACGCGGCGAAAGAAGCTGAAGAGAAGATTCTCAGCCGATCTAAGTTTGAGAATATGCGGCTCGATTATCACTAGACGTCCTCGAAGCCGGCGCGTCTTGAGATATGGCTCCCTCCCTGGCGGCGATATAAGGAGCACGTTCAGTTGCGTCGCTGGGGAAGTAGCACCCTCTGCCGGATGCCGGTATTGCGGTGCTTCATTCCCCAAGCGCTTCCTTCCCGGGGCTGGCGTTTCCTTTTACAGCGGATGGGAACACGAGCCAAACGTTGACCATAACTCCCCGATACAAATCGACCATGCGAATCCCATGTGCTATAATCGTTTGTGGCAGGGTGCTTGCACTACCAGCAGTCTCACTCGGGTTGAGCTGTACATTTCAACGGGGTTCACTATGCGAACGACACGTCACTACTCTATAAATAAGGGAGCCGACTACGAACTTTGCCGAGTGTCCATGGGAAAGGGTCATGTCCAGCGTTTCCTTTAGGGTCGGACGCAGCTTCGGCGACTGTCGGTGCAGTTTGACAGCCTACAACGAAAGGACATGCACCACCGAGCCGAGTACATTCAATTCCCCGCAACGCTGGCGGACCTGTGTGGGCCAGACCAGACGTGGCCTTTCTTGGAAAGTCTTACATTAGGTCACATCGAGACTGAATGCCATGACCTCATCGCCATGCTCTCCCGTCACAGATCCTTCAGCCTAACCACTCTCACGCCTATTGGCATTTGGCCTACCTGCTTGGCCTACCTGCTAAGCCCGTCAGATGGCCCGAGTTTGCCGATTGGATGCGAACTGATCTGCAACTCTAGGATTTGACAGTCAGAGGTCAATGCTAGAGCAAGAACCCACAGACTAGTGGACTGGAATATTGGTTTTTCAGGCAAGACAACACTGACACCGAATCGGCCAGTGATTACGCCCACGCTCCAGAAACCCGCTCTCCCAGCTATGATATCTTACCTGGGCTGGGATACATTGTTGGGAGTTCAAGAGGACGGCTGGTGTGGTATTGCCATGACATGTACGGGAGCAACATCAACAATGAGTAGCGGGTCGCTCTTTGAATGACTCGGGTGTTTGGGTACCTACCTGTGTAGTGCACACTATCAACAACGATAGGGGCCCATACCCATACATGACAGGAAGTAATTGCCCCTTCTAATCTGCTCCGTCATGAGAGGGGCTACGTTATTACGGGCCATCAACGAGGATGACTGGTGAGGCCGCCGGGGTTAATGAATGTAGCAAGTTCTTAGCAACTATTCCCAAAAAAGGAAGGGAAAACCAATTCTCACAAGAAGCATCGCCATTAACTTGCTTCGTCGTGTGAGATGTAAATCTTTCGCGCCAATCGTCCACTTACTCCACGCCACGCAGTGACTTTGGATGTGTGTTCCGTTTGTAGGCTAGCGGATTGCAGGCAACCAACAAATGTGCACAGACATCCTGCATGATGACGCCCTCCAAGTAGAACAATGAGAGATTATCAGACAGACAATCCAATCAAGTGTCAAAAAGTAGGACTCCCAGTCAACCCTTCTTTGGGCTTGGGAATCAATGGGCTATCCCAAGCGCTTTAGCAGATTGCAATTACAAAGAACAGTGGAAACCAGAGTTCAAATTGTATGCCAACTGCTCGTTGAAATCGGACCAGAGCAAGTTCGTCGGCCCGGCGCAAAGGATGCGGGAAAGCGGTTTTGGTTGTGACCTCGGATATTGCACATTGCAGGTCTCGCTCAGTAAGCTGCTGCACCAGCAGGCCCCGGCGCTCCCCGCTACGTTTGGGGCCCGCGAAGCCAAGATTTTGCGACATTTTGGCTCCAATTGTCTTGCCCCGCACTGCAACAGCCCGCATCAGGAGCCTATCACAATGAGCGTAATTGTCGTATGGCAGGTCTTTGGCGTGGTGGGCCTCAGCCAACGCGGGCCCAGTGCGCGCTATTACTCATTTGAACGACGCTTCCGGGATTGGCCGATCGAGCCCCTCCAACCCCAACTTTCCTCCTGTGCTGCACGCACGCTGGAGCCTGCGCCTGCAGCATCTCTTGACTATTCGACGTCAGGACATTCATTCCCCATTCTCTGGGAATTGCCCAGGACAACTCATAAACCAAACGCAAACCGCCTCAAACCCGAACAGGCCTGGAGGCACCATCTTCTCGACCCCTCCACGACTCTTACTGTATTATCGCCCAGTCGATCTGTTGCGTCCTTCGTCATAGTTATCGCAAGCCAGCCTCCCGCCCCGCGACATTCCGATCCCATTTTCCATTCCGCGGGGAAACCACAGCGCTCGCACCGCCACCCGCTCAATCAAACGACCGAGTCAAGCAATTGCCCGCCGTGGAAACAAGACAAGCCCGAGCGAGCAAAAACGTCGCACGAACAGGAACACAGAAACTCTATTTTGCCACGTTACCAGCCATTTTGCCTTTCCGCCGAGACAGTCCCTCCAACGGCCGGCATCACAAGCCAGAGAGCCGAAACACAAGCGCGCAGCCGAAATCGAGTTGGAGTGGAGGCTCGACGGGGGACCGTGAGCGCTCGGGGGAAACTTTCTTGGGTAGAAGCGAAAAAGGAGGAGGAAGGAAGGGACTTGACTTCCGCGAAACATAACTAAAAAGGACGACAAGCACGACGTAAGACATTCAGAGGAGGAAGCCTTTGCAGATCTGGCTGGTGGTCTGAGAGCCCGGTCAACCCATCCTTGGAGAGGGGCGTCATTTATTCAGCGCACGCCATTTCACGAAGTTCCCATATCCAGCCCAGCCCTTTCGATATCCGAACCCTACCCCGACAGACACAACAGCCAGCACCCATGACCTCCAACATGCCGTCGCAACGCCCCTTCTTCCTATCGACCTTTTTCGCCGCCTTCAGGCAACAAACTGCCCCCTCATCTCTCTCCGCCGCACAACAGCCCAACAAGCATTCGACCCAAGCGGGGCCGGGACCGTCAAACCCCTATGGCTCGCCCTCCGCCCCGCGGACAATCTCGTCAGGCGCTGGCGGCAGCGGCCCATCCACACAAAGAGCCACGTCGCCCGCGCCGTCACGATCCGGCGGCGTCATCGGACAGCTGCCCCTGCACTCGCCTCGCGGGGGGCACCACCACCACCACCACCACTCAGCCATACCGATCCCATCCAACAGCGCACACGGGCATGGCAGGCGGCGGGGCAGCGACAGCAGCAGCGAGGGGTTCCGCGACGCGCGGGGGGCCGACAAGCTATACATCGGCGGGCGGACAGCCACGGGCGAGGAGAAGTTCTTTAGGCTCGGCGTGATACGCAGGGTGCGCAGCGGCGACCGGTTAAGTCTTGACCGGTTGAGTTTATAAAGAACAACGGCACGAAACAAAAAATAAGAAAACGGGTTTATAACATGACATGGGAATTAACGATAAACGATTGCGAATTCGGGGGAGGGGGGAGGAAGGGGAGTGAATGATGTTCGGATGGGCTCAACCTTTTTTTTCTTGTTCTTTTTTTATCATTTTGGCCTTTCCCACTCATGGCGGCGTTTCTTGGGACATATGGAGGTGGTTATTACATATTGGACAGGAAGGGAATGGTATATATATGTCGGCAGTTGGTAGTCGGCTGTTGGGGTTTTAGGTATTTATATCGGTCGGGCTGTGTGGGCTTCGAGAGAATTAGGAAAATAAACTCTTTCATTATCAAAGAACTTGCTACTGAGCATTGGGTACATGGGCTGGTGTGTTGTGGTTCAGCTTTGGGCTGAGTACCGAGAGGGAGATGGTGAACTATGTATTTATTTACACCAAGAAAGTCTATAGCAGATATGCACACAACCAACTTCATCCCCCGTGTTTTACATGGTCGGCCTCGAATGCTAAACTATCAAAGCTCCAGCACCACAAAAAATCTCACTACCACATAAACCGCTGGGTCCTGCCACCGTCCAACAGCTCACCGTCTGCACTTTGCCATACAAATGGCCGAAACAGGAACATGTACATCGTACCGACGTTGATGGCCAGGAACCACGCTGTTTCCAAGACAAGGCGAAGATCGGTCTTATTTCCGATCCGCAATGCGGCAGCAGAGTCCTTTGCTCCCTTCCTTTGTGATGCTGTGGGCAACTGCACTGGCCACGACCATGCAGGCACCAGCAGGCGCCAGAACACCCACGGGAGGATAAAGTACCGTGGCTCAACCAGCGGAGCTGTGATCAACGACAAGGCGGTGGTGAGTAGCCATAACAGGGCGGTAGATGTGGACGGAGAGGCCGTGGATGTGCATTCCAGGGTTGTTTGGTCTAGTTTGGAGGCATTTTTATCTGCAGAGTTCGCGGGAGCAGCAGCTTGAGCCATCTCTTTTGTCGGAAATGGCGTGTTGATGTACTTCACTGCCGGGGAAGCGGAAGGAGAACCAGCGAGTTGGTCCCAGACCAGCCAACGTGAGACTGTGTACGCCGCCACGAGCAGGTAGCGGACTTTGCCGGAGCGGAGAATCGTGTACCGGAAGACATAGAACATGTAGTGTCTGTTATCGGCGAGGGTAAAGGGGTGGATGATGGTGTTGAACTTGACAACAGCGAGGGACAGGAGAACGGTGCCGACGGCATAGGGAATGTAGTAGAATTTGTGGGCGAAGAAAGCGTCTACCGCACGGAGATGAAGAGACCGGTCGTCAATGGGGATTGTTCTGTTCGCTGACACCTGACGAGCTTTGCTTGATGTTGCATAAGGGGAAGGTACGGGAGCCCCAGAGACGAGGCGGGAGATACTGTTGAGGACACTGATGACGGCAGGTAGGAGGAATGGTATTAAGAGAGGGGCGGAAAAGAAGGCGTAAAATGGCCAAATATAAAGCATCTGGGCCAGATGAATGGTGGCAATATGGTTGGATTTGTCTCCTAGACCAATAGTTGGTTAGTAAGAGAATACACATTCGATACCAAACAGACACGTACCAAGAACAACACCTCCGTTCCAGCCTACGAAGCCGACGAACAAACCAAGCACCGTGATGTGCGGCCATACCTGCCTCAACACGCGAAGCGGATTGTGAACAGCTGCAATGGCCAAACTTGCCAGGCAGAAGAGCCAATCTGCAACAACATCAGTATACGTCAAGCTACCACGACAAAAAAAGACAATCTTTACCATCTGGCCAAGATAAGTTAAGCGGAGGGTCGTGGACATCGCCAACCGAGTATCTCTGAACATGGAACTGGATGAGCTCCTTCAACTTCAGATGTTTTGAAGGCTGCTCAACAGGAGCAGGGTTGATCGACCGGACTGCATGGACTGCCTCGAGGCCACCCATATATACCACAACCCAGAAAACATTGGTCTGCCTCATAAAGAGAGCGGCAACACCCCAAATCACAGTCCAGACATCGTTGGCAAGACCTGGAGATTCCGGCGCCAGACGTAGCAGGTGGTTCCGGTAGGCGACTAGGACCACCAACGTAGACACTACATCGGTGTAGTACAGACCGGAGAAGAAGAACAGAACAGGGAATAGGGCTATGTTGATGCCTGTGTGAAAAGAGAAGAATGAAATTTGCTTAGGTAACGAGTGCGTGGCCTGCCGGTCGGCGGTCCTCGTCTCGATGAGCGAGCGGCACAGTGTCGCGACAAGGGCGATCAGCAGCGTGGCCAGGAGGCTGACGGATCTCAGAGCTGGCGCCGAACACTCTGTAACTAGGGTATACTTATGATATATCACAGACAGGAGATACCTAGGCGCTTGATGTCAGCAAACAAAGCCCTTGGAAAAGGGGGTGCAAGTGGGGAGCCAGCATACAAACCAGGAGGGGTGGTGATCTTGTCGTCCCAGTCCCAATACCGCCCCTTGCAGTAAGTCTGAGCCTGGGGGATATGAAATACTTCATCCTATTGTGGCGTCAGAATAAGCCAACACGCAACTGCGGAGAAGCTCGTCGAGCATGGATATTCCACCTACGAGATATGGCTCGGGGACATGTTTATTCACTAAATGCTCCCACAACCGAGCCACTACAAGCAGGAACAAGACGCCGCCTGAGTATATGGCAGTGGTGGACAGGTTAGATCTCCATGAGGCAGCTGAGGGGAGGATCTTGGGTTCAGCCATGACGCCGCTTCCAAGGTGCGAGACTCGATGTCAACGTCGCGTGAAATCCGAAGTATCGCGGAGAATGTGGGGAACCAATTGAAACAGTGGACCTCATAGTATTCAAAATGAGACCGAAAGGATGCTAAGACATTATTTGACGGGGTGAATATTGCGTTTTGGATTGACGGCCAAGCTCCGAGAAACTTGGCTGATCTTTGGGATACATGTCACTCCGTACCTTACAGGTGTTCGGGATGGATGGGGCCTGTCCAGTGATGTCTAGGTACAGGTCCTGCCAGGGCCCGTGCACTTTGAATCCCACCGAGGTGAGGCGCCTCTTTTTGGCAAAGACACGCCGACAACATACTGTTGCGGGCAAACGTATACAGATATGATGTCACCGAATATCAAGAGCAAAATGCGGTTTTTAGGCACGGATATCTATCGAGTCCTGTATTTTTTACACGCCATGGCATACGCCAAAGGACATCTCTAATCACGCTCCCCTCCAAGCCCGCTAGCGCCAACAATACGCTGTACAAGCTGTGTATAAAAGCGAAAAGTTTAGAAAGGCTGCAAAGGTAATTAGCCACTGGCAGCTGATATCGGAAATCGGGTATACTGACGCTGTCAGACGCAGGCTTGTCGTTGACGTAGTAGTTGCGGAGGTAGGGAACCTTCTGTTTTGAACCGTCAGCACCGACTCTGGCCACCTCGAAGAAAAGGCTTCCTACCATGAGGATGTCTTGCTGAATCTTGGGAATACCGGATGCGTAGAAAATGACGGCAAACAGGGCAACGCCTCCGAACGCACTAGCCTTAACAGCCCTGTGTGGAAGTTGGTTAGCTTTAATCCTCCTAACGTCACAGCGCCATCACTTGACGTCGGCAAGGCTTTAACAGTAGAACTACTCGGATCGTCCCTCCACGGCCATCGGTGCATATATTTCCTCGTCCTCTGTATATTCCTTATAGGCCATTTGCCCTCTCCCGCCTCTCGTTTGGTCCTTCTTGACCAGATCCCACTGCCCGGCTTCCTCCAACCAAGGCGTCTAGCAACGCTGCGAGTAACAAAAGGCAAAACTTACAAAGGGAACAAGGCCTTAGGGGTCAGGCTGAGGCCAAACACATGGGGCTGGTAGGTGTACCTGCGTCAACTGCGTTAGCGCTGCTTCTCGTTATTCGTCCGAGGTTCGCGCAGGTAGGTGGCTGCACTCTCGCGGAGTCTGGCATTGCTGCAGCCGAAAGAGATGTGTCGTCGTGCAAAATTATGCATGGTCGCTTACTTCGGGCCGTACGGGCTCTGGTACTTGGGGTAGGCAGACGCCCTGAGAGAAGGAGTCTAGGTTGACCATGAATGTCAGCTGTTTTGCATCTCGTCGTTTTGACGTCTAGCTCGACAGTAATTGGGGAGCCGTGGCGCATCCATCAATGGTATAAGACACGCAGTCGGACTTACAGGGAAAGGCATCGTGACTACCGTGGCAGAAAAGAGCGGGCTGGTGCTGCAATGGCTGGTGAGAGGATCTCAAATTGGTCGTGAATTGGTGTTGATGCGCCCATGCGCGAGATTCTTGCCGGACAAAGCCGGAAAGTTTTCGAAGCCTGAGGCATCAATGCTCCTCGGTTCAGGTTGCACACAGCAGACGAAGGGGGAGACTGTGGTAACTTTGACGCATGTGGAGCCTGGAGTGATCTGCGTTGCACCCTGGTCATCTCCAATCCTGCCTGAGGCACCACCGCACCAACCTGCATGGCCGCAGCTTCGACAGCTTTTGCCAGCGAAAGGAGATATTTGAATCAGCTACCGCATCACTCTGATGGTCTCGTGAAATCCGCGCCTTCTCTTCTACCTCTCTCCTCAACACGGAAGCGCCACCGCCCAAGATGGACAAGAATCTCGACGCTCGCTTCGAGCGGGTCGAGAAGGCGCTCGCGAACCTCATCGACTCGATCGCAAAGTACAACCCGTCCGAGAAACTCGCCGAGGGTCTTGTGGAAGCCGACAAGGAGCTATTCAAGGGCCTTCAGGCGCTCGAGACACACCAGAACAACTACGCGCGCATCCAGCAGCTGCGCGAGGAGACGGCCGCCCTCGACGCCCAGACTAAAGAAATCATCGGCGCCCTGTGGACGATGCGGAAGGAAGTCAAGAACACCCAGACCACCGTCTACCCGGCCAGCGGCCCCAAGTACCAGTTCACCACCAAAGAACTGCTCGACTACGCGCGGCGCATCAGCCCCAACACCCTCCCGCCTCCCGGCGTCACCAACGGGGTCGACTTCGGCACGCCCACACCCACGCCCGCTGAGCAGCCCGATGACGCAGCAAAAGGGGGAGGAGCCCAAACGCCTAACACGAGCTTCAACGGCACCGGCACCGCGGCGGGCACACCCGCCGCCAGCGGCGCGCCTCCGACACCGTCCGTCAACGGCGACATGTCCTCCACGCACGCCCAGCCGCCGGGCTTCGTCTCGCAGACCTCCCTAACCTCCTCCATCCTGTCCGACCTTCCGCCGCTCTTCAAGCAGGCCATCATCATCGACGAAGGCGCCGTCTTCGTACCGTGGCCAGACGAGTTCTACATCCGCAGCGGCGCGCTAGCCTCATACCAGGCGCTCGTCGACCGGAACATCGACCCCAAGGGCTACGACCCAGAAGAGGAAGAGCAGCGGCGCAAAGAAGAAGAGGCTGCGCGCAAGGAGGCCGAGGAGAAGGCGCGCATCGAGCGCGAGGAGGCTGAGCGGCGGATGCGGGAGGAGCGCGAGCGCATGGCACGCGAGCGCGAACGGAACCGCGCCGAGGCGGAGCGCAGGGGCAGCGTGGCGACTGGGTTCGTGCCACCACCCAAGACGCAGTTTACATTTTTGGATGCGGGCGACGACGACGATGACGATTAGGCGTGCGGGCAGTTCATTTTTGTGTTTCGTGATTTGATACCCACCCGATGCCATTCGATTTCATAAAAAGCGACACCAGAAAAAGTTGCATGGAATATATCTTGGGAAAATATACCTACTTGCGCGAGCAAAATAAACATGTCAATTGTTACGTTTTGGCAACGGACAGAGTCATCACCACCCAGGGCTTGCCGTTCAGCCATGAGTAGTACAATGCGATGAGGGGACAAAAACCATAACATGTTGGTATGTCTTAAAAGGTCAATGATTCGCTATACCATCCATCCTTCATAAGCTGGCCCCTCTCATGTGATATACTCCATCTCTCATGCTTCCAGCTTTTGCTTGTTTCACCGCAACTGTCCAAGACTTGGATCAATGTCCCATAACCCAAACAAACCCTCATAAATAGCTCACGATCCGTGCAATTTAAGCACAAAAATACTATCGGATACCGTTATCCCCATTTGTCGCTGATCCCACAAAAGCAGCGCATAACAACCCTAAGCTGTATTCAAGAGTACACAGAAACCGTTATTTATTCCCCGTACTCATACAAGTCTTTCAAGCACCCCACTCCATCCAAGAGTTTCCGGGTCTCCTCGCGGCCATCTTTCTTACGCCCTAATGTGTTCTCGGTATACGGAATATTATATAGGTAGATAATATATCAAAAAAAGAAGGGTACGCGGCCTCTTCCTTTTCTCTTTTAGCCGCCCTTATGCCCGCATGCCTAGCCAGCCAGTACCGCTTGCCGTTTCGTCCTTCTATATGTTTGGTTGTTGCCCTCTCTTTGGTCTTTTTCTTTTTCACCAGTCCATATGTCTATTTTAGTCAATCTTAATGGATGCGTAAATCTTCCGCACAAACCACCAGCTGGAAAAAAAGCCGATTGAGCCTGTGAATGGAGGACGTTAGCATTTATTCTGTTCATGTGCGAGAGCAGAGGAAATGATATACCTGTCAAGATGAAAAACAGGAACGAGATCAGCAAGCTGTATCCGATATACAAAACACTGCCAGCAAATCCGCTCAGCGACAGCTTGGTGATCCAGTAGATGAGGGCGTTTAGGAAGATGTAGACGGCGCTGGTGCCGGCGGCGAGGAAGGCACGCCATTGCCAGTTGTAGTTCTCGGCGCAGAGCAAGAAGTAGACCATGAGTACCGTGACAGCGGCGCATGTGATGATCATGAGGCCGTAGCAGAGGAACAGGAACCCGAACATGTAGTAGATCTTGTTGAACCAGATAGAGCTCATGATGAAGAAAAGCTCGACAAAAATGGCACCGAACGGCAAGAGGCCGACTAGCAACATGCTGGGGATCGGCCTCAGGTAGGTGGTCGTGGGCGGGATCTGGCGAGGGATCTGATTGGTGCGGACGGGCGACTCGATAATCGGCGCACGGAAGCCGACCCATGAGCCGGCGAAGGACAGCGGTACCGAGATGATGAACCAGATGAGGACGATCACCAGCATCGTGGTGAAGGGGACGGCACCCGAAGATTCCTTGGCCCAGAGGAATAGATCAAGCAAGAAGAAAACGCCAAAGACGATGCCGGGAACGAGGAGCGGGGTCAGAATTATATTCAGCTTCCACTGCTCTCCCTGGAAAGCCTTGTAAACACGAGACGATGTGTAGCCGCCAACGAAGCCCAGGATGGTATAGAGGAACACCATGATGGTGCCAAGAGACCCGCGGTTGGATGGGGATAGGAAACCCAGCAGCGCAAACACTATGGTGCAGCCGGTCATAACGAAGAGCTGGGCGCCGTTGCCGAGGAAGACGGAGAGTAGGAGCGGATGGGACGGGGTGCGGAACACATCGCCGTGCACCAGCTTCCACCCAGAGTCCTCCTGGATGCCATCCTCCACCACAGACGTCCCGGATAAGTCGTCGAGGTTAATCTGGTCCAGCCTGTTGTACCGCGCGATGTCCTTCTTCAGGGCGCGCACCAGAATAGACATGACGGTCAGGACCAGGAACACGACGATGAAGGACGAGTTGATGAGCGAGAACCAGTGAATCTTGGGGTCGAAGACATGGAGGTACTTGTCCCATCTGGTCGCCCACACGGTGGGAGACTCGTACCAGTAGACGCTGTAGGTGAAGGTCACCTCGGTTCCCTCCTTGGTCTCCTCGTCGAGGATGACGGGGTCCAGATCGTTCCTGCATGTGTCCTGTCCAATTGGGCCGGTGTATTTTCTCGACTCGGGCTGCACGCGGACGCCCACCACGCGCAGCTCGTCCGGATCTCCGCCGACCTCGTGGTAGTCGATAATGATGTCGTAGTGATTGTTGAAGATCAAGGTGCCGTCGGCAAGCTCCTGGCCGAGGAGAAAGCCAGGCTGGTAGTACTCGGTGTCGGTCATCTCGTCAATGAGCCGTTGGCCAGCCGGAAGGCCGTCGATCAGCCAGTTGAGGCTGACGGCTTCCTTGATGCGCTGGTTGGTGAAGAAGGTGGCGCCACTCATGTACCTCGTCTGACACAGCGTCTTGCAAGTCTCGTTTTGTTTCATATGGAGCTCGAACGGCGACGTCATTATCCTGTCTCCAAACAGGATGCTCCCCAGGCTCTCGCCCACGGGCTTGGCCCCGCTGGGGGGCTGGCATAGCTGGAGGAGCTTGTGGTAGTAGTCATAGGAGATGACGGAGCTCAACATGGACTCGGTGCCGCCGGTGGGCCGGATGGCATTGACGTAGAGCGGCACGATCTCGCCGGGCTTGTATGATGTCGGCGCGACGCCGGGGAGGTAGAAGGCGTTGGCGAGCTGGGGCACGGCTAGCAGAGCGGCCAGCAGCGCCCTCGCCGGCGCGCTTTTCCTTACTTGCATGACGGCGGTGGTGTGCAGTTGTCGTGGGTATCAGGCTTGTTGGAGACAGAGACGAGCAGTTGGGGAGCGGAACGAGCGGCTCTGGTCCTGGCAAAAGCAATGAATGTCAGCACAACGATTTTGTCGAGGCTGAGGAGAAAGGGCGTGATGCAGCGAGCTGTCGAGGGCGGTGGCGCACCTATTTCCCCTGTTTGCCTGTCCGTCTGTCTGGCTGTCCGTCTGCTTTCCGGCTGTCGTCGTCAGCTCTTGTGTTGCGCCAAGCTTCGCAACTGGTCCTGCAGGCCAGGGGGAACGTCTTGTTGGTGATCCGTCCGATGTGGATATGCGCAGTGCTTCCTCTGCTTCCCCCTTTTTCGTATTGGGCCGGGGTGAATCTGCAAAAGATGGATGTCAAAGGAAATAATGTTGGGGCATGGAGAGCGGGCAAACGCTGGAATGCGATAAATACGCAGTGAAGTTGAGTTGGCGAAATGTTGGCATGTTCTGATGGGCGAAGCTTTGTGCCACGGCCGCCTTCAAGAAAACAGCTGGCCAACCTGAGATCCTTGGAAACACGAGACTTCAGCCCTCCCAGCCTGGCCCGCTCCAACGGCGTGCCTGCTGCCATTCGCAGGCTCGCAGTAGGCTCGCAGTGGGCTCAGCAGCATGACAGGGGTCCGAGGTGCAGCAACCTCGCTGCGCTGGCTGCAACTGGTCAGCCACAGTGGGTGAATCGGGCAATCTTCGGCCCCCACCCCCGAACCAGGAATTGCTGGGCTGCAGCTGTTTCAATTGGTCCAAGGCGGTGGATGCCGCTGAGGACGGGATCCCACACGACAACTTTTTTTTTTCTCTCTGGCGGGGCAGGCAAAATAATTTGAGTTCGTGACTTCGGGATTTCGAGATCCAATCCGAGCAACCCCCAGACTCTCGACTGCTACGTACAAGCAGTCAACAGCTATGGCAGCGCCAGCCACATTGCCAGCATTGCTGGATACACTCACCAAATCTCTCTCCTCTACCCTCGAAGCAGCCCCCAAGCTCCTAGACATCGAGCTGCCCAAAGATGGTCTGTCCCTCTTGGACGTCAAAAACGAGCTGCTGCTCTCGTACCTCCAGAATCTGGTCTTCCTGATCTTGCTGAAGCTACGCCAGGCCAAGAATGGCGGGTCCAACGATAATGCTGAAGCCAAGAACCTCGACGACCTCGTAGTGAGGAAACTCGTGGAGCTGCGTCTCTACCTCGAGAAGGGCACGCGACCGCTCGAAGACAAGCTGCGCTACCAGATCGACAAGGTCCTGCGAGCAGCCGACGACGCAGAACGCAATGCAAAGCAGGCAGAAGCCGCCGAGGCCGCCAAGGTCGACGCGTCCGACTCTGGGTCAGACAACGGCGGCGAGGAGAGCGAAGACGAAGTGGTGGACGGCAAGAAGATCTCGGAGCTGCAATACCGCCCTAACCTCTCTGCATTTGTGCGCCCGGCCGGCGCATCTGTCAGCGGCGATGCCAAAGAAAAGAACAGCTCGGGCATATACAGGCCGCCGCGAATTGCACCCACTGTCATGCCCAAGACGGAGAGGCGAGAGAAGACGGAGCGCAAGAACCTCAAGTCGGCCACACTCGACGAGTTCATAGCCGACGAAATGGCCACGGCGCCCGTTGCCCAGCCCAGTATTGGTACCACAATCCTGGCTGGAGGCCGCAAGATCAAGACTGCGTCGGAGCGCAAGACGGAGGACGAGAGACGGGACTACGAGGAGAGCAACTTTGTTCGTCTTCCGGTGGTGAGCAAAAAGGACAAGGCCAAGTCGGCAAAATCCGAGGGCCGCAGCGGCCGCATGCACTTTGGTGGCGAGGAATGGCGGGACCTGGGCGAGGGCGTGGACCGCATCAACCGGTTGACACAAGGCAAGAGCAGTGGCATGGGCACCAAGGCGCTGCTGGAGAAGAGCCGCAAGAGAGGCATGGAGACGACCGATGGGCCCCGTGGAAGCGGCGCCACCGATGGTGTCAACATGGGCGAACGATACCAGAAGCGCCTCAAGGTTCTCGAGACGGGCCGTGGGGACAGGGGCAAGAAGCGGTAAACCACTGCTTTTCAAAGTTAAATACCCTATACATATATACGTATGGAATGTCACCCCGCATACGGCTCTAGATGGCTCCAACAGTATGCTGCTTTTAGTATTGCACTTTTTTTCGCTCTCTGTGGCCCTTTCTATCCCTAGCCCAACACAACGCGTTAAAAATCTTAGCTTGCTCAAAACCCAATGCCAATATCCCTATTCTCAGTGCCACTATCTAGTCCAGCCCCATTCCGAATCTTGTCCTCGGCCTCGACCACCCTCGATGGCAATACCATGCCAATCCCAAAGAAAACGAAAAACACCCACTTCCAGCGGAAAGGGTTAAACGCCACGCAAAAGACGAACCACCAAATAAGCTCGAGATAAGTAAAGAAGTCAAATGCGCCCACCGGCGATGACGCCTTGAGGAACCGCGTCATATCGATCCACTTCCTGGTCCAGAACGGGCTGGGACGTGTAAGGGGATCGACAAGGAACATGAGCAGGATCCGCGTATACACACCGATGTGCCAATTGCCTACTGTTCCGATCGCATTCATGTAGGTGCAGTTGATGGCGCAGAGGGACGGGTGGTTTGGCGGGAATGTCTGCAGATACCAGTTTGGCGGCTCGTAGGGCTTCTCGTAGCATGAGTCCGGCAAGAAGGAGAGCTGCGGCCGCTCGAATCCCGTCGCCATAACTACCATGTCGCCTTCGATAACCTCTTCGTGGCCGCCTGGAGACCCCGGGGAGGCGCCCTTCCCTCGCCTGGTCACCGACACGCCGTTCTCGACGAAATGGTCGATGTCGCAGCGGATCCACTCGGCTTGTCCGGTGCGAATTTTCTCTAGCACATCTGAGTTGACCATAGGTGTCTCAGTGAATAGGCCCTTGTCGGGTCCGGGTGCAATATCCTCCAAGTCGCGGTAGAAGAACTTGCGGAGAAGAGTCTCGGGGATCCAGCTGAGAAACGTTTCCTGCCCGAAAATGTTGAACGCGAAAAGCATGTCCAAGACCGCATTCCGCGGAATGATCCATTTGTCGGATCGCGCCAGGATGTTGACCCTGCGCGCGCCTTCGTTAGTTGCGAACTCGATCGCCTCGACCGCGCTCGCGCCGCCGCCAATGACGATCATGGTCTTGTCTTTGGCTGGCTTGCCTGTCAGGTCGCTGGAGTGGTATATAGGCCCACTAAAGTCCTCCATATGTGGCAGATGCGGCATCTTGGGCTTTCCGCACGTTCCAATAGCTGCGATGACGCCTTCAAAATGGCCGTTGGCCGTGTTGTTGATGATCCATCTGCCTCTGTCGTCTTGGTAGACCTTGTCGACATTGGTGTTGAACTTGGTCTTCAGGTTCAAGTCATAACGCTCCCAAAGCTGGCGGACTTGGCTGACGATTTGTTGGCAGTTGGGATAGCCAGAATCCCACTTGACAGAGGGGTGGAATCTGTACATGGAGGAGTGGATTTGGAGGCCGGAGGTGTTGTTGACTTTCTGTGTAGCATCGATTGGTTGAACAGCTCGGTTTTGGAGGTTGAGCATGGACACTTACACTCCAGATTCCCCCCAGATGATCTTCTGGCCCTGCCTCAAAAATCACAACGTCGAAGCCATGGCCAACGCAGTGCGCCGCGCTCGTTACTCCTGTGATCCCGGCACCAATTACCGCAATTTTGGGACGAGCGAGACGAGTGCTGGGATTTGGCGGCTCTGGGGAGAGAATCTTGCCTAAAACCCATTGTATGAGCTGGAAGACAAATAGAAACGGGTGCAAGGTAGGGTGGAAGAGCGAGCTCAAAGCCATCTTGGCAACAACGCCTCAAAATGCTTGTTTGAGTAGCGTTTTTCTGGGCCAATGCGATCGTTGAAACAACGAAAATGCATTCGACGGCTTTTTTTAAGCAAACGAAGAAGCCCTCTTCAAGAGCGCTGGGTGGTGGTGTTTTTGAGGCGCTCCTCCCTTTCGTCCCCTGCCAAGCCCCACCACCGCACCCCATCTGGTTGACGTCATCACGAGATCAATTGGCATGTGAAAAATTGCAATCGCAATCGGAAGGGGCATTCTTTCCGCAACGTCCCATTCACAAGCAGAGAGCAACTCAATTCCGCTGTTGCGGAAAATAATTAGGTCTGGCCATCGGAGGAATATGCAAGTTTGGCTTGTTTCACCCACACGCTATTGGAGGTCGAAAATAGCGGACACCTAAAGTTGCTGCATTTTGCTAATCTTAGACGAAACGGCGGTTTGCTCTTGGACAAACGGCTTCTCAAACAAGGTTCTCGGCTCCAAAGCTCTGACTGTTTTCTAGTACTAAAAGAAAAACTTTTGCTACCTACTTTGCCATTGGGTGTGACTTGAGCCTGCCCCCAGGGTCAGATTTTCGTGACAATATGCGTGGCTGGGGAAAAGACCAGGTGCAGCTCCTCTTCATCTCTAACTCGAAGGCCAGCGAGACACAACACCCTCTACTCCTCTAACCTCTGCTTTCCACCGCTCTCGACTATCCCGACGGGTCCTTGACATCTTGGCCGCCACTAGAACTGCCCAAAATATTTGCATACCTTTGGTGCGCTATTTGTCGTTGAGTAAGTCTCTCCACCCTTCTTTTCGCTCGAGTTGGATTCGGATCCTGTCCTTTGTCCCTCCAATTATCACGAGAGTTGCCGGCAAGGTCTGCCAGTCTCTGGTGTGAAGCTGCCGGCAGGTCCTCTCCAATCACGTCGTCGCTGGCTCCCTTTTTCAGTTCCTTCGGCATGTTCCTGCTGTTCTGAACTTCGAGCTTTTTGACGCAGGTGTAGGCGCTTTTATTCGGTGGCATGGGCTCCGGGGAGCTAGTCCAGGGCATATCATCGGGAAGCTTGTTGTTGTTACTAGTTCTAATGGGAATTGGCTGCCGCTTCGTGGTGCTCGATATAGTTGTAGGTCCGTTAGAATCTGCAGAACTAAGAGACTTCAATGGATTTTATGATCCAGGGCCCTGCTGGGGAACCCCTGAGTCATTTGGATCTGCCAGGAAGCTTGATGAGCTGGCGGACCGTGGCGGACCCCTTGCTCTCGTCGAACCCGACGATGGGGGGCCGTGGTAGGATACAGTCGTGTTTGTTTTGGGGAGCGTTGTTTTCATTGCGTTGGGGATGGAGGAGGTCGAGTCCAGCTCTGACAACTTTATATATGAGCCAGGGGAAGAGTACTTGATTCGAGAGAAGAACGTGATTGGAAGATTATTCAACAATTTCCATCTCAGAAAGAAAGATCGGCGACTGGGCTTTATATATCTTGATAATTGTCATTCACGGGGCGCCTTCACTGCCTCGCCGGGTCGGAAAGTTATTACTGAAACAAGGTCGCCCATAGGTCTGCCACAGCCCTCTGACGCATGGGACAAAAGTTCGGGCTGCCAAAAGCTTAAGGCTTGGAAAATTACACAATCATCCTCGAATCAGTTTATGAAAGATCTCATCTTTCTAATTGAAAGCCGGCCGTTACTCTTTCATCGCTGCTTGAGTATCTAACCCAACTTGCCGGGGACTATAGCAGTCCGTGAGCAAGAAAAACTAGCTCCGACATTGAAGCTCCTGTACATCGGAAATTATCTGTGCTTGACTTCCTACGGAGCTAATAGAAAGCCACCATGTACGGCGCCCGGCTGAAGATCAGGCCCTGCCCAACATAATGAACGAAGATGAGACGCTTGGAATGGAAGTCGGTGGCAGGTAGGCTCCAACCCACTATCTAACCTTGAAACAACCGACTAGAATACTCTGAGCTACGGGAGTATCCACTGACAACACTTTTTTCCTGGCCATCCAAGTTTGTTTCAAAAGATGCATATACGCTGTGCGATTATAAAAATGTGGCCATCTGTACTATGCTCATGTCGGAATGTGGTACGTCGAAGATATAATCGTCGGGACAACGCAGTGGGGAGGAAAGAGTGAACAAAGAAAACGAGACTAGTTCTGGGCCTTAATCTGCGGAATCTCTTGTGTTGCAGATATTCATAAGCATGGTTGTGTTCTTCAAGCCGGGAAGAGATGTCAAGACCAGCAACAAAACTAGGTAGCAAGTTAGTGATTCAAAGGACGAGGGCAAATCCGAATGACGGAGAAGTAAGTTGCAATGTGGTTGCCACACCTGAAAGAGATGATCTGCCCGTGGTATGGGTCTAATTTAAGGGTCTGAAACAAGCTAAACATCGGTCCATTTGGCGTTGGCAGATACTGGCCGCTTTAGGAACTTGAAAGGGACGGCGCGCAGATCCGGCGTCTTTTCCACTACAGCCAAATGTCTCGGGAAAGTTTTCCCCGCTGCTTACCACAAGTTAGCTACAGGCGTTCTCCCGTTCTTGAACCGCAGTGTCAGCAACATGTGGCTTGAAAGCGTAAGTATTTTTCGCATCAGCAAGGGCATTTGTGCCGACGTATCACGCCATTTGATCGGGAATGTGTGTTTTTGATGTAAGCATACTTATTGGACTATACCGTCGAGCCTCTGTCATGATCAACACAAAGATGAACCGTTCTTGTGATAAACTACATTCCCGGGACTTGGTTGAAATGCATGGTTAGACAAGACATTTACGTTTTGTTTCTTTCGTCAATGTCAACAGGTCGACCGCATCAAACTTCAGCTTCGCACGATGTGCGACATACTCGAATCCAGGGATGATTCGGCACAGAGGACCAACTGGAAAGTAGTTTGGTATAGGCACCGTAGAAAACGCATCAATAGACGGAAATATCCCAGCTTGAACTTCATGTTCGTGACACAAATAAACCATGACCAAGATCATCAAGAAACCCACTCCTCAACTCCGCAAAATATGAAGGTTTCCGTGCCTCTCGTCACCAGCTTGGCCACCCTGGCCATCGCTGCCCCGGCTGCCAACGATGCGAACAAAGCCAACGATGCCAGCTTACTGTTGGCCGCCAATAACGAGACCTGGGGCTGTCCGCCCCCAATGACAATCTGAAGCTCAACAACAACCAGCCCCGCGGCGAAGACGGCCACCAGGGCCTGGACGCACAGAACCTGCTCGACAGCCTGCGCCGCCCTGGAAGCCATCGATTGGCCTGCGAACATGCGGCTCGCCGAGAACCCGGACGTGGAGGGCGGTATCCCGTCCATTCTGCTCAAGCAAATCCTCAAGTTTGGCAAGTCCCTGGCCGCGGATGCGCTCAAGGCGGGCGCAAGGCGCTCCTGGCGGACGAGGATGGCGACGACAAAGAGGAGAAGAAGGACGGCCCGCTCATTACGAACGTCCCTGGCAACATCCTGAAGCAGATCGGGGATATCGCTTCAGGGGTTGGTGGGGCTGCCCGCAGCTTCCTCTATGATATCTTGGGGTAAGACAACATACAACAGCCCGGATTCTTCAAGGACGATAAACGCTGACTACCCTACAGTTACAGGACGAATGTGTCAGGCTTTTGGGCATGATAGGAGGATTCACTCGGTATCTTGCCATTGGTATCCTGTCTTCCAAATGGTAGCCCCGAAATCATGGCTCATGTACTCAACGGTACTCAATTTACCTTAGTTCCCTTTCGTACTCAATCAGAACTCGATCTTTGAATGCAAACCCTTTTTTTTGGTCCCTCCTTCTGTTTTCTAAAACTCAACTTTCTAGGGGAATACTGGTAACAATAACTATGTATTGGTGCGGAGGATCTGAGGATAGTACGTGGTCAGGCAAGGAACATTCGAGGATTGTGAGGAATGAACGACCTCAAAAACATGACGAAGTGGCCGCAGTTAAAGAAAGAGTGGCGCCGGCTGCGACATCGGTTGCGCGGCCCAAAAAAGACAAAAGAAATATCAAAGGTTTTTTTTGGAGTTGACAAGTTGCCGCAACGGAACGAAGCTGAGGGGCAATGGATGTGTGAAGGTGTGCTCCTCTGAGCCCAAGTTCGAGACACATGGCCGCCTCCAATGTGTTATGAAAAATTGGAGCACTGTTGCGGCTAATGATTGGAACGGGGAAAGAGCGGAGCTGAAACTGCAATTGCATGCAATGGCATCGCCGCGTTGTTGAGGAGTTCCTCAGCCGCACCTCGCCCGTTGCGTCAAAAAGTCAACGATTGGGTGGCGTGGCCACTTCTAATCTCCAAAATAAGCCCCTGAACTTCAAGCCACTCAGCAACATTGAGGCACAGCTTACGGACCATCAAAAAATGAGTTTCTCCATCGACATCCTTACGGCTCCTGGATCCTTTTCCAAACACTTACTTGCTAGAGACATCGCTTATCTCCTGCCTCTCGCGCTCGCCAACTTGAGCCCGCATACATCGTCTCCAGACACGATGTTCCAATTCAAAGACCTCATGTTCGAGTTCCTAGACATGATTTTGAAGCTCCTAAACTTTATGTTGAAGTTCTTAGACATGTTGTTCAAGTTGTACGAAAAGAAAGCAGGTTTCAAATGTTCTTTCTGCCCTCCTCCACCTCCACTTCCCATAGGAACGAAGGATTGGCGACTGGAAGGCTCGACGTTCAAAGAGATAAGTCTCGGGGCGGATAATGGTTGCTTCTGGTGCAAAATCTTTGAGGGATACAGGAACTCTCGACTTTGTTAGATCCACTGTCGGACGCTGTATTCCAACGCTGGAGCGAACGCACTTTGAAGGCGTACGCAGGGGGGAAGCTGAAGCTGGAGCTTGAATTCTTCTGCGACAAAGGTAAGAAAATTCCCAAGACCAATATCACCCCCATAAATAAGAACAAGTCTAGGGTGTGACCTGAACAGAAGAGAGCGATAACGCCCAGGGACTAGAAAAGGCCTCGCCTGTCTCAACGAGTACGGCATCTGCCGACAGCTACTAGTGTGCCTCTGAGCGGTTCAAGGAATGTGTCAATAATCACGATCAGTGCCGCATTATCGATACATCATTTAAACCCCCTCGTCTTCTTGACGTCAGGGGCAGCTTTGGTTGCGAGTCGCGAGTGAGACTCGTCGAATCTCGTGAGGAGAGGCTCCCTGGTGGAAGTAAATATGCCTATCTAAGCCACTGCTGGGGGTCTTCCAAAGCCAAGTGCATCACAACCCGAGACACGCTCGAACAAAACAAGCAGGGTATATCATGGGATCTATTGCCGAGGGCCTTTCAAGATGCAGTCGAGTTTGTTCGTAAGATGGGCATCCGGTACCTGTGGATCGACAGTCTCTGCATTGTCCAAGATGATCAGGACGATTGGAGGAAGCAGGCTGCCGACATGTGAGAAGTTTACTCCAACTCGACGCTCACGTTGGCATCTACTGCCTCGGCAGACTCGAACCAAGGCCTCTTCCGCAACATCCATCCCTAGCACGAGGCTCGAGAGCTGTCAATCGCCCTTCTAGATGGAAGCAAAGTCTGAATTCTCGCACGTGTCCCACTCCTGCACTTCCCAGCCGCGAGCGGCAGGTCTCAACTCATAGACAACGCCCCACTCCTCTCCCGTGGCTGGGCTTTCCAAGAGCGGATCCTGTCTCCTCGCGTTCTTCACTTCGGAGCCAATGAGCTCGTGTGGGAATGCATGGAAGGATTAGCCTGCCAGTGCGATCCTCGAAGCCCCCAGGGTGGCATAAAGGCCTCGCTCGGCTCCATCTTGCGCGCGGGCCCAAGTATGGGTGGGGGGACAACCAAGTTGACAGCGGCCATGCATTGGCTAAACCTTGTCAATCAGTACGGAGGACTGTCACTCACGTTCTGGGATGACAAACTTGCCGCTATTTCCGGCCTTGCTAAGCGCACCCTCCAGTTCGACGAGGGCGATCAGTACGTCGCGGGGTTTTGGAAGGGGGACCTGCCGCACGGCCTGGCTTGGTGTTGTGACAAAACTCCCCCGAACGCCCGTCCGACGACGTGGACAGCGCCGACGTGGTCGTGGGCATCCATTGACAGCCGCGGTACTTTCATTCATTTCGGGCAGTCTCCTCACTGGATCTACGCAACCGTTGAACAAACGGAGTGTTTTCTGGTGGGCCCGGACCCGACAGGGCAGATTGTGTATGCCCAAATGATAGTCAGTGGCCCAGCAGCCGGCGTGGAACTGAACTACGACGAGTCAATCATACGAGATACTTCAGTGATTTCACGTCACAAGAATGGGTATCAGGTATTTCTCGGATTGGAGCCCGTGGGGATGTTCTGGCCGGACTATGCACTCGGTGCCGAAGACAAGGGCCACATTGCGTCAGGTTCGGGACTGATCTGTTTACTGGTGTACGAGTACAACCGCACCTTCGGCGAATGCCCTAATAGAATTCTAGTGGTCTCTGAATACCCCCTGTACATGCCTAAATGAGGATAACTTGAAGTTCTCCTCATCTTCGAAACACTCAAGGCAACCAACGAATGATAATGTGCTCCTCCACTGTTAGAGGCCAAGTTCGTCTAGGCAAAACCGAGTCCTCTCACACTCCCACAGATAGTCGAAGATGGGACAAAAGTACGCATCTGGTAGTAACCATCGGTCAATCTACCACCCGTGGCTTACGGTTTCTGCCCGCTTCGGCTGCTTTCGACCTACGCCTCCGAACCAATGTTCTGACCACAAATCACACTATGTTCGGGTTGAATTCGGTGGTTCACGCTGCGTTAGACTAGGCACCGCTGGGAGCTGTCACTAAAATCGTGGTTTGAGAGGTGATGCTAGAAGGAAACAACACTGCAACTCGGGGTCGGTGCCTAGAGCCACTTTTAGGGTGTCGCCAGGGCTGGTCTTGGCGTTCGCATAATGTCCCATCCCATTGGCTTCCAGATTTAGCTGAGTTTTGGGGGGATCGGAGTCTTGTCGGTGAGTCATCGCAGCCTGGATAAGGTGGCCGTCGACGTATTTCGTATTTGCTCCGTTGCCCCGGGGACCCTGGTGTTTATTAACGACGGCTTGCCCCTATTCCCGTCGCTCCGAAATGCTTGCTCCTTACAGTTCTTGAAATGCTCGCCCCCAACGTCTTTGTTCTGTCTCTCTTCTCCCTTTTCATCGCATCAGTTTGCGGCCAGCTGTACCCAGCCTTTGCAGATATCCCTACCATGGCTTCATCTGGCAACGTCACTCTCTTCACGGTCCATGTGTTCATCTACCATGACCCCTTCCTTGCATCGGTTTTTCTTGCCGACCTCTTCTCCGACTTCCCGGATTCGGCTTGGCGGCTCCCGCAGCTGATCGCCACGCCCCCTCGTCCACCACCCAATCCGGACGTAATAAACGGCACCCCGGAACTTGCCGGGCGGACGGAGTATCCGCCATACGTAAATCCTCGACGTGGCGTAGGCCGCTACATCCTCCAACAGCCTCTGCCAGGGTCAACAGCAGTTGGCGAGATCTCGGACGCCATCGAGAAGCAATTCAGCGTCGCGAAGAAGCTCCATGCGTACTTCACCATATTCCCTCAAGGCCACGACTACGACCAGTACCCTTCTTCTGGTTTCCCGCCTTGGCACGATAAACCACTGTCGCCGTCGACAACAATCAGCGAAGCGGTGACATATGACATCAGCGCATTGGAAGTCCCCGACCTTTTCTCTGACGTCCCGACTGTTCATTTAGTCCTCGAGACAAAAGCAGCCGCCCTAAGGCGAATTATCCAGCCCGGGTTTTTGGCCGAGGAGCTAGGAAGGGGATACGAGCGCAGATTTAACAGTTGGAACTTGCTGGAGAGCTGCTACCATAGCTCGCCCTTTCGTATGAGCGACTACTACGCAAGCGAGCTTCAAAGGTCATTAAGACATTGGCGGCATGCGAAATATGCATTGTCGTACCTTTTTGGAAAGCAGCGAGATGAGGACAGCGGTGAAGCGAGACAAGAGGTGGAAAGACAGGTAAGAAAGCTCCAAAAGGACAAAGCAGACGCTAAAGCAGAGATATCCACCTTTGTCGGGGAATGGGCCTCCTGGGTGCCGAGTACGAAGCCAGAGCACGCCATCGAGATCCCTGTCGGTGAGCTGCGCGACGAAGACGTGGAAGACACGGTCCAGAAGGTCTGGCGCGGAAAGCAGGCACTTATCGAGGAGTGGAAGGCAAGGGACAGCACGAAGGCAATGCGGACTGCGCTCGAAGATGACTACCTTGCAAACAACCCGGGCGCACGGAGAGGCGACGACCAGCATTCTTCTACAGCGCATTACAGCACTGATAACATCCTGACAACACACCAAGTCAATGTCCTGGAGGAAGGCGCTCCCGTGAAGACAATCTCTTTTCGCAATGAAGATGGGACACTCTCTACAACCAACTCGACCTTCACCATCAAGTCCGGAATCATGCTCTGGGGCCAAATGTTCCCATTGTATCATGGGTCGCTCCAAGACAACTTCACCAACAACGCCGACAACGTTTCAGCCGAGCTCCCTGGAGGCACCATCCGACAGCATGTCCACACATACCGATCCGCGGCGCGAAACGGCGAGTGGAAGGTGCGCCGGTACTACAGCAACTGGCGGTCAGAGCGGAATCACGACGCACCACCTAAAGACCTTACTGGGTGGGTCATTTGCCACAAAGACCTTGACCCTATCAAACTCATCCAACGGGCAAGAGCAATCAACCCATATGGAGAGGCAATCAGCCTCGGGAATTCGCACATTGACAAGGTACCTATCTATCTACATATCTTACACCATCCCAAGCAAAGCAATTCACAATCAAGTTCCTAATATATCATCGCTGGCAGGACGTGTTATACATCAACCGATATGACTGGTTGAATCCGCCTCGCAAGAATATCGAGGAGCAGTTCCAAGCCTACGCTGAACCTGCCGTCGGGCCTTGCCCCCCGCCGGACCCGGAGGCAGACTACTACAACGACCCATGCGTGTCGAACGTCAAATCCCACGGATACTTCGTCGCGATGGATGCGCAGGGATGGGGCTTGGACTTCCTCCGGGCGTACAAACAAGAGTGCGAAAGCAAAGGCAACTGGCCCTGGAGGCGGGACATGTCTGTGGTGGAGAGAACGTTCAGGAAGAACACGGGAGAGGCCTTTGGCGCGTACGTGCGAAAGCCGAGCGAGTATGAGTTTGGTAAGCTGCATCTATACGTCTTCTTGATCAGGAGGAGAGTGTGACAACTAATGCGTTGTGCTTTCAATGTCAGGTTGGCTTATCTTTTCCGGAAACAAGCATTCCCAACATGACGCGGACGAGCTCATTGCGATCATTTATGATGGGTCGTACGAGGTGCTTTCTGGTCTGTACCATGACGCCGAGCGAGAGACAGAGACAGACAATGCGTCAGCGGCGATCACGACTGAACACGGTCTGTAGGAGCGTTGTGCCTGTGGGGCTTCGGTATCGGGGCGGCGGCATTTCTGAAATCTGTTACCCCCTTCTCCTTCCACTTTCCATTGGGTTCGAGGTGGCGCTGCTTGCTTGGCTAGGGCAACGACGACTGTGAGGGTGGTGGTATGACCAGTCCGAGTGGTTCCATTGTCAAGAAGAAAGAAGGAAGGAGCTATTTTGTCGGCGCGACGAGAAACGGAAGGAGCAAAATCATATAAACCCCCTCCCCCCCCCTCGGATTCCTCTTCACCCCGAAATTTCTGTCCCTTTTCATGTTCCTACTCAATCAGTGATGTCAATACGAGAGATGTCGTCGCAGTAAGCATTGGGGCCTGTGCATTGGGCGGGCGGGCGACCACGATGATGGCCACCAACAAAGTTTCGAGTTTATTGCCAGCAGCTGAACGTCTCCTGCCGCGCGGCCAAGTGGCCGCTTTTACGAACAATGATGATCTTCCACACATTGACGCTACCATCATCTTTTTTGCTTGGCGGGCCTCACTAGTTCGCGACCGGGATGCCCGCCGTCCCATGCAGACGACTGCAACGCGTTTGCGCGTGCGCCGCCGCGCCAAAAGGGATGAAACACACCACGTCAGGGAAACTTTGGGTCCGCCGCCCCTCGAAAAGGTGGAATGATTTTGCAAAAGCTGGTTTCATTTTCTTCACGTATGGGATTTCCTTTCTTCTTCATTTCCACCTCCACTTCTTCTGTGAACTTTTCCTACTCAGTGTTCGGTGGTCAATTGCAACTTCGAGACGCCACGATGATGGACCCGCTTCGCTCGCCGAGATATTACGACCTCCACACTGACCACCGCGAGACGATGCGCAATGATTTAACTGTCTCCGAGTCGGCGGACGAGCCCCTCATGAGTCCTGAAACTGGTGATTCTGAGAAGGCGTGGAGCGATGTCACTGCCGCAGATCCTCAGCTCATCAAAAGCGGGAGAAAGTCAAGGCTGAGACGGATATGGGCGGCAGTGATGACGGGGAGGTCGATACTCGATACAGTTCTGCTGCTCATTGTTTTGGGGCTCTTGCTGGAGCGCAGTGGGGGGTTGCACAAAGAGGAAGTGCCAACGCCAGAAGGGACGCCACAGCTTGAATCTGGTGGTGACATTACTGGCTTTGCGCCGCGGAGTGAGCTTGCCTTCAAAATGCTTCCTGTTTGAACTTCAGGAAAGAGCTGATATGCGACCCACAGTATCGCAACAAATCAAGACATTCGCCCCCGACCCCATGTATATCCCCGAGAACGGGTCAGAGTTCTTCACCGAGGCGGTTCGACAGAAATGGCTCGGCATTGTCCCCAGTGCGTTCCTTCCGCTTTTAAACATCTGGCTGGCATCAACAGACTGACAAAAATTGCCAGAGGGCCTCGGCTACGTGCGCATCAACGAGACCAAGGCGTATGACAACCTCCCCACCCCGCTCCAAGAGTACCCAAACTCCACATTCACGACGTCCATGACCCATCAATTGCACTGCCTGCACGCCATCGTCGGCGTCGTCGCGGCCTACACGTCCAACCAGCCCGACAAGATCCCCGAGGAGGGCGCCTGGCATTTGTCTCATTGCTTCGAGTACCTCCGCCAGAGCATCATGTGCAGCGGCGACTTGGCGCTCGAGGGCCAGCAGACTACCTTCCCGGCAGGTTTCAAGGGTAGCGATGGTTGGGACGCGAAGCATGTGTGCAAGGATTATGGGCAGATTTTGGGATATTTGGAGGCGAATCGGGCGAACGATGAGGTTTGGATTTGAAATAATTTTGGGCTGTGCTGCAATCGCTTAGGGTAACCTCTTCTTTTTTTTGGTCTCAAATCCCATCGGCAGCGGGTCTATATACACTAATATTGAATCCTAGTTCCATTTAGAATAATTTGGGCCCCTTGACGCCGGTGCATGTCCCGAACCCAGCCTGGCATCCGTTGTTGACGTCACAGTGGTCGGTCGTGTTGCCGCAGAACCCTCTGTGTGTTTTGTCAGTCTTTGTTTACCCAGCTTTCTTTTCGGCCATGTGGAGGTGTGTACGCACGCTGCAGAGCAGCAGGTTGCTCCTGGCGCTGGTGGGCAGCGATACCCGTTCTTGCCGTTGGCGGTCGTACCACAGGTCCCATCGACCGTCAAGGTGGAGCCCGACTTTGGCGCATAGCACGACCCCGTCGTGTTGGAGTATCTCGTCTGGCAGCCTGCAGTGGTCAGGCAAAACGCGTCCGTCGTCCCGCAGTAGCCGTATCTCGAGCAGCACGCGGTGTCGCCTGGGCAGGTGTACCCATTGTTCACGCCGGCCTCGAGCACGCCGCACGTCTTGTTTGGGGACACGGCCGCTACGGCACGGGTGTCAAGCTCGGGTTGTAAGGCATTGGGTGAGACTACTCCTGCCAATACGGCGGGAAGCAAAAGGAGGGCTGGGACGAGGGAAAACATTTTGGGACCAGGGAGATGGTATGACAGCGTGCGGGAGACATGGCAACAATTGCGTGCTTTTCTTCCTTTATATAGGTATACAGGTACCGATTTGACATACGCCATTCCGAGCTGCCGAGGAATAGAGAGCCAAGCATAGATCACTTTGGTTGTTGGGCGATAATTATAGAGACGACAACGCGTCTCCAGTTTGGGGTAAGTAGGAGGACGTGATAGGGGCGACTAATAGGAATTGATAGGACCAGCTCCTTGGAAGAGGGCCACGACTACGAAGTATCGTCCCATATTTAGGCACATTCAACCCAAGGAACCAAACAAAAATGGCTTTGTGGTACCTGAGAGACAATATGTCCCCCTCAAAATTCATCTCGGGTACGGGAATGCACCGTGAGGGGAACGGGAAGGATATATGGAATCTTTGCTCCGCATTATAATACCGATGGGATATAATTATCGCCTGCAGGAACATGAAACTAGTCGGCAATAGGTCCCTTTGGGATCGGCATGCACGGAGGTTTTTAGCCGCGAGTTGGGTGCTGATCACGATAGAGTGGCCATGGAAGATTATGGGGTAAGAGGGACGAGCCGGTGGTTGATGGGGAAATTTTTTTTTAGGTAGTTGGGATTGGATGTATGTCGGATTTCTTAAAAAACGAAAGTGTACGCGTAAGTGCAACGAGGACCTATTCCTTCCCTCTGCCCCAAGCAGTGAGCCTTAATCCTCATCTAATTCTTCTCCTAGTTCGGAGACTGTGTGAATTCTGTCAAACGTGTGGTCACGGATCGTGCTCGTGCAGACACTCCGTCGTAGCACAGCCCAACGCGACCCACATTGAGGTTATGATATATGTCGGGACGCGAGTGGTGCAGAATCGGAACTTGCCTTCTCGGCCCACGGTGCGCCCACATCTGTGCCTCACTGTCACCGCGACATGGCCGCAGCGCGTGGAGAGAAAACAGTACCGCCCACAGGTGCACTGGGGTTCGATCACGCTGTAACGGTTGTTGAGAAGGTGATTGAGGACGAGACCTGGCAGTTCCTCCGTGGCGACTACAATGCGGTGCGGATATCGGAACATTGAGATTCTGGGTCCCGATGTCCTGTACAGGGGCACGCCCAAGGGAGAATAGACTGATGATGAGGTGGAAGGGTAGCAATAGGTGGAGTAAATTGAGGGATCAGGAGATGACGAGAAAAACGCCATGACGAGTGATGGGTTGTTGTAGATGGAGTCGAACACATGGAGGTTTACGCGCACTGTGAACTTGAATGCCTTGAGTTAAGAGGAAACGCTGACGAGGTAAGTTTGAGGATGATATTGAATAAACGAACAAACGGCAGAGTTAGTCAAGAGTTTGTAGGCTTGATATATGCCGAATCCTTGAACCATGGCACGAGAACCTTCTCGGCTTTTCTCATCCGCGCAATTCCACAGACACAACGTGATACCTTGTTCACCGTTTCAACCCCTTTTGAGGTTAAATATTGATGTCTTATCATAAAATTAGACTTTCAGAGCATTGAAGTAAAAGCTTTCAAGTTCTGACTATTGTCTTGTCCAAAAACCAATACTGCCAATGGTGCGGCAGGTGATTCTTAGGACTTGGAACTACTAGTAGATACCTCACCACCCATGGCCTTTATTGTTGATGAAGCACCTACCCTAAATCAATACTGTCACGGTCAACCCTTGGCATTGACCGATAAAACAGCGCACAAAGAGGCAGGATTTCCAGACAAGACTAAAGCACGGGCCATCACTCCTTTGTTGCCGCCATGAAAGTGGCAGCTGGGAAGGTTATCGTCTATTGATTGCACCGACCTTGAAATTCTGGGTTTTCCAAAATCACCGTCTCATCAGCGTGCTCTATTGAAGACCGATTTCTTTTTGTAATTCTCTTTACATGGAGCTGCGTGATGATGTTGTCAATGAAGTTTATAATGCCTGGTGACAACAGCAGTCATGACATCATGACCCTCAGAATAGAAGTAACATTTCACAAGTACTACCTGCCATGCACACAGAAGAGCATCTACTTTGAAGCTCTTATGCCCTTAGTGATTTTTATCAGTACTAGCAAAATGGAAAATCACATTTCTTTCAGCTCCCAACCGCTCGTTGCCCTGACCTCCGCAAGGGCGAGTAGTGTTCGAGGGTTCCAGTATTCTAAGAGTCTGATGAAACACTACGGAATCAACCATGACCGTGGGTGTGTGGATGCTTATGAGCTGTTGGCGCCCGTCATCGACACGGACCGCGCCATGGGGTGGCTGATGAAGCTGGTCGCGGACAAGGGGGCCAAGCTTGTCTCTGAGGCAGTCGATAGCGATCTTCTAGATCATGAAGACTAACTTCGGAGCCGTTTCAGCGCCGATGCCATCGTCAACACCGCCGGCCTAGCCAGCCAGCAGCTCGCGGCGGATTCGCCCTGCTACTTGGTTCGCGGTGCCCTGCTCTGAGTCATCAACGACGGAAGCACTTTCTCCAAACTCGACGCTGCACTTAGCGTCTCGGCAGACGCAAAGAATACATCCAAGACGGCCAGCGAGATGGTCTTCATCGTGCCGCGGAGCGAACGCATCTTGCTGCTCAGAGGCATCAGCGAGTCGGACCAGTGGTACCTGGATTACACACTGGACTCTCCCATCATCCAGCGCATAAAGGCGCCGTGCGAGGCGTTCCTCCCAGGTTTGTAACATGCCCAGCTTGATGCCGAATACCCCCTTGCGCAGGGGCTGCGGCCGTTTCGGCAGCAATGTGCGAGTCGAGCGCGAGCTGAGACGGCTGGACAAGGCGGGAAGCAATGGGATGCGCAGTACTACGGCAGGCATAGACAACGAATACGCGTCTACTATGAGTCGCATCGTTCACTCATACGGCCATGGAGGCCCTGGGTGGAGCTTGTCGTTTGGATGCGCAGGTGATGTGGTGAAATTGGTGGAAGAGATCCTCGCCGGCATCCCGCCTAAGCCAATGGGCGGCACTGAATGAGTTTTTGTATCCAGCGCCACTTTTTGTTCGCTTGCCAGATATGATGATCTATGGCGAGACCATGGCGGACGTGGAGGAGTTCGATCGGGAGCTGGAGAGGAGGGATGAGCTGTTTATGCGTGAGGCGTTGGACCGAGAGATGGATTACGCTCTTCCGCGATTGATGAGTGATACAATTTTATATAAAACCTTGAGTTGAAATCATATAAGACTGAACAATAATAACTTGAATAGTATTTCTCAAATAATCTTCCCGGCACCGCTGGCAGAAAGACCGTGCCAGATGTAAAAGGAAAGCGACATAACTCTCAACACAGGCTCCCAACCATCACAAGTTCAATACAAACCGAAAACCGGGCACGCGGAACAGGAATATATCTTGGGCCTATACTTGAAAAAAAAAATATTCAGGGCAATTAAATAGGTAGCCTCCTTTTACCGTAAGAGCTGTGACGGCGTATTAGTCAACGGTACACCTGCCCAAGGTTTGTGTGTGGTAGGCCGGCGCCATGCAATACGCAGTATTAGTGTTGGTTCATGTTGTGTTGGGAATGCATTCATAAAAGGTTGCTCTGGGCAGTGGCAAAGATGAGTTGAACTTTGAAAAGCTTTTCTATTTATATCGGGCATCTTGTGTACAAAGTCTCTATATTGTCAACCCGTTAACACCAACCCAGTAGCTAGTTGTAAATCTGTGAGATTCTATTTTGATGTGACGCTCAATTGATTTCCTGGGCCGCGGCGTCAGTTACCTGCGCAGCCATCGCCGGCCACTATGTGCGGCAGGCCTCCTCCCAGTGAAGAGCAGTGTCTTCATCTCGTCGGTGAGCAAGATGAGCTGCGTTGTCTCGCTCGTCACAAACCGATAGAAGACATCCTCCGCCTCAAGAAAGGCAGTGAGCATCAGGTGGCTGATGACGGCGAGGAGCGCCATGGGCAGGGCTTGGGTAATGTCGTCGTGGTGCCCAATCATCATAATCCTGCCCTTTCCGCTCTGTGTCGAAAGAAACCTGCTCAGGTCCCGAAGGGCCTGGATATTTTCCTCGCTGCTCAGGGGCTGCTCGCCGTAGACGAAGTAATACGCGTTCTCATTGGGGACGACCCGAGGCCACCGTGCCATGGCAGCATAGTACTGCGCGAGGGACTAAGTGCACAATGGTCTAGATCCCCTTTAGCTGCATTACTTCTGGCCACATGTAAAAGGTGTCAGTGTCATCGGAAACTATGAAATCGCCAGATTGCAGAATGTGTGCGGCCGGGTGGCCCGCGATCGAGGGGAGCGGCAGAGCCCGGGTGGTACCTGCGGTACCTTGGGGGTCCTGCGCAGCCATGATGATCTGTGTTTGAAAAAATTGTTCCTCTGTGAGTCGCTACGCTACGTGGAGTATTTATGTGCACAATGATCATGTCCTAAGTGGTCAGTAGACGTCCGCCGGTCATAGGACACCGGCATGCTTCAAGGTTATCGCAGCTAGTTTGCGGCCACAGAAGCATTATACTGATGATGGCCTCCTCGGGCCTCCATTGTAATAATTGCATTAAGTCGTTACTAATAGAACGCCACACACAATTGTCCAATACATTGTCTTTGTAACAATTTCAAGTGTGGGAAAACCAGATTACCGTCCGAGTCGAGTATCAAATCCTTCCATGACCTGAGTAGTACTAATAGCAATGAGAGATCTGGAGCCTATCCCGCCGTTGTGGTAGCTGCTGCCGATGACGTACTTGCCCCTGGCTCCTTCGGCAGCCCACGCGGATTGCACTGAGGAGGACTAGTGTCCTTTTGCCAGTCGCACCAAGCAACCCAGAATTGCACAACCGCTAGGGCCGTTGCGACGATGCCGAAGATGCTAGCCACAACGAATGCCACCACTGTGACCCAGAATGAGTGTCTTGGCCCTTTTCGCCGCTCAGCCCACCGCCCCGTCGCTGACAGCGGCATGGGGTCCTCCGCCTCGGCCATGAGGGTCTGCAGGCGAAGGCCCCAGTGCGGATATTGCTTGAACATTTGCGAGTGCGTTGTCAGGCGGCTCTGGTAGCCAAGGTTGAAGGTTGCTGTCAACCTGCGGTCTTTGGTCTGTTGGTGCTTCTTCTGGTTCGAGAAGGGGAATCGAATCCAGGACCAAAACGGCTTCCCGGAACGGATGAATGTCCTCCCAGCCCATTCTGAATCCGCATTGGGGATCAAAAGGCGGTATGTCTGGAGCGTTTCAAGCATGAATTCTCTTGAGAATGAGAATGTATCCCTAAGAGCGGTCCCGACGCTGTTAATAATCTTTTTCAGTCAAATGTTGTTTGCCGGTTGACGCACCCTTTTCTGCCGTGGCAGGTATTCTTGTTGGCGTCGTTGATTGTGACATCTTTGCAAGCCTCGTACGACACCTCTATCATAGAAGGCAGTTCAAAAACTGCTAGGGTCTTGCGTGTCTCCCCATATGATAGCAATAAATGGTCGGGCAAGTGGTGTGTCCAGACAACCGTGATATCGGCATGGCGGACAAGGCTGCGGAGAGAGATAAGTCGCTCCCTAAAGCGGCCCGACAGCTGCTCAGAGGCTTCCGAGGTCGGAAATTCACGTTCAAGGAGCGCCTGGATCGTTGCATCTTCTCTCCACAGACATTGAGTTTGCTTGATTTGCACCTCGCCTTCCGCAAACTGTGGGGCATGATGGATGGAAATCCCAAATAGAGCCCTGCAAGCTGCTGCAAGACTCCTGTTGAAATTCCTTTGTTTTTTGTCGTCCGTATCTGCGGAAGGTGCGATGTACGCATTGGCCTCCTCGCCCAATGCCTTTTGTTTCAGTGTCTCCCGCGTCCCCGTGGGATTTAGCTGAAGTAGTTTAATATATTCTAACAACCTCTCCTTATCCGCGGGCACCGTGGGATGCGTTGGAGAATCCGCCACGTCGGGGACCAATTCTGTTAGGTAGTTGTCAAAGTAGGATTGCAGCCAGCCAATTCGATTCCTCCAGTGGTCGGTGAGGGGCTGAGGCTGGGTGAAGCCCCATATTTGCGTGATACACTGCGACTTCCACTCGTCAACCTCTTGAACTTGGGCCATGAAAGTGCTGGTATTGTGGCGGTGGGTGTATTTGTCAATGCACGAAGCGGTTGCTCCTTCCTCGATGTGAGAAGTGGGTGGAAGCTGTTCTGTTCCCCGCTCTAGCCGCGACAATTTGCTGAGTTCTTCCCCTTTAAGGCAACTACCTCCCCGTCGCACCTGTAGTGTAACCAGGGTGTCGGGGTCGACCTGCGGGATTCGCCGATCAGAGGTTCCAAATCTGGACTAGGTACCTAATGCTTCAACTGAAGCGGCTGGGAGAGGAGGGGTAAGTGCCCCAAGTCTCTCTGACGGTTTGGGGGTACTCGACCAATTTTTGCCATCAACCCGAGATAACTGAACTGCAAAGCTTGAAGCCCGACCAACATTGACCGACTCATCCAACCATGGCCACTCTCGAGTTGCCGCCACATGCTGCACCAACACAGAATCGAGATGATCAGTTGGCCGACCTTTATCATCTCTCCCCACCCGTCGACGAGCCTGGCGATGAAACCCTCTTCCATAGGCTGAAGCGGAGCTGGGAGAAGAGACTACATCGCAATGCCACTCCTGCCCAAGAGTCGGCACAGCCCCGAATTCCACAACCAACTGCCCCTGTCCCTCCTGTTGTTCAGAATCAGCCTGTCCCTGCCCCGGTCCCTCCTGTTGCTCAAAATCAACCGCCCCAGCACCATGAGGTCGCAGGCCAGCAAGAGGGGTCGGACCGGGCAACCAGGATAACAAGGACCAGACTGCTTCTTGAGGAAAAGATTGAGCAGATACATATCAGATCTGTGCATGAGTTTCCCAATGTTGTGCCAGACAAGCCTCTGGAGGACAAGTTCCGAGAGGCCGAGGCAAAGATACATCAGTTTCTCAATACGCCAGAGTCGCCATTGCGTGGCGGGTCCACCATGGTGGTGCGCGGTTGGGCAGCGGGCGAGACGGCGTATATTTGCATTGCCCACAAAAGTTTCACAAATCCTAGCACTATCAAAACCTTTCACCTCGTCTTCTGGTCCACGGAGGCTCGCAGGTATTGTTTCAAAGATCCGCGTCTCGAGATCTGCTACAAGAGTCTCCATGGCTTTGCTTCACCGGGAAGCTCCATTGCACCCGCAATCCGCCAGAATTACCCGACAACCTACACACTCTGCGGGTCACTGGCTTCTGATGGGACCGGCTCGCGCCAACAAAATTTCACTATTGGCGGAGTCTTGGAAGTGGAAGGCGAGCTTTTTGCCCTCACGGCCTGGCACAATAGAGAGGCTCCAGAGACCGAAAAGGATTTGCATCCACAGCCCATCGAAGAACTTATTGGGCGGATGATTGATGAGAACAAATTGGCAGAAGACCTTGAGCCGCCGGTCATTGGAGTCCCTTTCGACTCCGAATCTGAACAAGAGGTCTCGGAAGTTGTGCCAAGAGGCGGTACAAATGACGAGCTCGTGGTTGGAGGCACTGGTTCTCGTGGTCTCGGAGACGTCTTTGAAACCGGCTCTGAATGGGCTTTGATTCGGATCATTGACCCATTGATGAAGCTCCCAAACTGTGTCGAACTCCAATCTGACGTGGCCGCCGACTCGTCAAAAATTGCGACCGCCCGGCGGTACTACCTCTACGATTACGCGGCAACAACAGACAGGGTATCTGAATCGACAGTCCACATCCTCGCAGGTGCGAGTGGCACCATTGAGGGCATGATATCCCGGAAAACATCTCCCATGATATTGGATTCTGGGGAACTGATCGATGTATGGACAGTCATTCTGAGTCACGGTGGGTCCCATAATTCGTTTATCATTTACGGTTTTCTACTTTTGTAATCATGTATCTTACCTCCTACCTTTATTACGTTGAACTCCTTTAAGACCGTTGCGAAAGACTAACTTCAGAATGAGGTCAAGGACGTCTCAGACAGGGAGACTCTGGGTCATGGGTGATTGAAGCGCAATCCGGTGTGGTTTTCGGCCACGTTATTGCCGGGACGGACGATACTGCCTACGTGCTTCCCCTGAGCTTTGTCATCGCAAGTGTTCGCAGCCACGCACAACTCCCATCGCCTTTTCAGTGCTTGGCTGAGCTATGTACCACTTGTCGCGCAACTGACCAAGCAAGCCGGGCAGAACAATATGCCGACGAAGCTATGCAGGATGATGTGTTGGATCATGCTGCCAACCATGGTATCGCCCAACTTATCAAAGTCCACTGTCACCAGAAAATTGAGCCAGTGATTTCGCAGCCAGGTTTGACACCGAGGATTGTTTTTCGTCAGATTTTACAGCACTTTGGTACCCATTCTACCACATTCCCGGACTTGGTCAAGATTGTTGAAGGAGCGGTAAAGTTCAACAAATCCGCTACGAGGCGTGATATTGCCAATCTCCTCCTTAGTCTCGGATTCCACGAGGAGAACAGAAAGCCGACTTGTCCTACTTCCCTTCCACATACAGCCGTGACCAATGCCTTTCTGCACTATACCGGATGCCTCAAGATTTCGGAACGACACGGCTATTTGCTATCATTCTCCAGCGATCAGAGATTGAAGATACTGGCCAGGCTGGAACGAAGCCGTCGAATACGTGCGTGGGTAGAGGAGAGCGAGAATGCGGATCAGGGGACCAGGTTCGTGAATTTGATGAATAACTGGAGATTGTCGAAAGGCCTGTCCCCTGTGAATCGCGAGAGCGTTGCATCGGGAAATCGGTCTTCTGCGCGAGTGTCGGGATTTCAGCAACACCTTCATGAGGCTTTCTCAGCACCCATAGATATGGCAGACACCTTTTCTGCTACTGATGAGCTTCGTACTCACTTCATGGTCAGGATTATGGAGTTCAGTGGAAGCTCAACAATCTTCCGGGATTTTCCTCCCAATAGCCGCACAATCACCGAAGCAAGCGAAGAGGACACAACAGCGATCCGATACATTCATGTTCCTGCCAATAATGTAGAGGTATGTTGTCCTTGAACTACACTTAAAAATCAAACGGTCAACGTCATGCTGTGAACCAGAGCTAACATACTCGTTCAGTGGGTCAATGTAAGTGAAAATTGTTTGAAAGATTGTAACATACCGATGCATACTGACTGGAACCTACATGACAGGACATCATCTCCCGGCTGAACGCTGAAAAGGTCGCTGCTGGTGAAAGCTGGAGAGCGATGCAAAAGGGCCAAGTGAAGTCAAGACATATGGAGCCAGTCTGCCTTGATATGTCCTCTGAAGAAGAGTCGAACAGCTCGCTCACCTCATACCTCTCTGTAAGTCACTACGGCCCGGAATTTCAGGACCTCTCCAGCAATCTCAATGTTGATAACACTGTCCAGATGCCGTATCTCTCCTGGGAGTCAAGGACGATATTGAAGAATATTTCCTCGCAGATTGAGAAAACGATTGAGATGGAGAGACAGAAAATGAAGATGGAAGACTATGGACTCTACCATCACACAGAGAACGAGCGACTGCGAGAAGGGGGAAATCACACCAAGCCTCAACAAAGGGGATGGCCACAACTTCGCAAGCTCTCTCGTCGGGCCACCTGGACGAGAAGACCCTTCTGCCCAAATCCCCTTGGCCAACTTCTTCTGGATGCTGCTGAACTTTACCGAGAGATCTCCTTGTTTTCGGACAAACGGCTTGTGGAAGATTCTTTATTCTCAGAACAACTTCATCTCCGCCGACCACTCCACCAAGCTTGTGCTAGTCCCTATATTGACAACGACAGGCTTTACCACGCATCAATCCAAACAGATCCTATTATGGTGGACCAGCTTTGGATGTGGATAGTCGACAGTCGAACCATTGTCACTTCCTTCCCCAGACGATATGGGCGCATTTTCGGTGAGGACAGGGATATATATGGATCTCTCATACGGAGGCTGGCCACAAGTTCTGAACGAAGTCCTACCACGGTCTACGAAATTGCCTTCACCGTCCTAGATGAGTGCATCGGCTCGTTTTTTCAGTCACCCCAATCGCGCCAATCCATCTTGCAAGGTCCATCGGCAGGCTTTGCAGCTGTGAATAGGCAAATATCCGAAATCGTACGTGAAACAAGCCACATCTGTAAATCAACTGCATCACAGCACAACTCTGCTGATCTCAATTGCTTTTTAGGGACTCCGACTCGACGCCTATCAAGGTGTACTCGACACACTCGACCGTCCCTCCGTTTTGGCATACACTTCTTCCTCTTCACAGAACTTCCGATTCATTTCCAAACTGCGGACCGAGATAAGGGAGGTAATTGAGGAATTGCAGATGGTACATTCCTTATTGGAGACTCAATCCCGAGTGGTCGGTGAATTTGAACGCACCATCGATCGGCGATTGTCGGCTCGTCGAAACCCCAAAAAACCCGAAATAGATGAACCCGAGCCATCAAAACGACTCACTTCGTTAATTATAGAAAGCGCTTTGACATCCCGCATAGCCGCCCAGACGCAAGAAGTCCAGAGCATGGCCCAGACTGCAACGCAAGTCCAAAATACGGTATGCTCATACCACCTTGCCATTCAATCGGTCAAACAGACTAACATAAATCCTGCTTCAAAGATCAACCAACTCGCCCAACAGCGGGATGAAATACGGTTGGTGTCCGGTGCGTATGCGGGCAAATTGCGCCAGGACGAAAATCACATTCGGAACTTCCGTCACCAGCTCTGGCGTTTGAGTTCTGCCACCCTCATTTTTGTAAGGGATAATAGGGCATTTTCACTGGCATATGATTGACACCTACAACTCAGCTTCCACTCATCTTTATGACGATAATATTAAACAACACGCCAAGGCTCGAATTGCTCCGTAAGTTTTCTGACAGAATGACATGCATATGCGCGAGGACGATATCGTTCTGCTGACCAAAACTCAGTGCCCATCTCTGCCGGCATAGTCATTGTCTTTACCTATGCTACAAGCCACGTGTCTCTTCTGCTGTTCCAGCTCTTTCAATTTGTGGGCAAATACGATTATCGGGTTACATGGGCAGTTCTCAAGGCTGAAGTTATTGATTACTGGAATCCCGACATGAAAAGAGATCGAGCGAGGCTACAGCAAAGGCTTCGAGAGGCAACGCTTCGACACAAGCAATCGAGAGATTTCTTGGTAAGTAAAGCGACGTCACGTGATGACGTTCGTCCGTCGAGTCAACCTTGGGCGGTCCGTTGGCGGAAGGGACAACTGCAGGTCAAGGATAAGGACGCGGACGAGAAGGTTTAGGCGTCAGATGTTTGTACTAGCTAGTTTATTACTTCCTGTCTAGTTGCTCACAGTTATGAAATGGAACTGGATATAAAAACTAAGTGTCCGTTGCTTGGTTGATGTAGTGACCAGAAAATATACACCGACCCGGGTGGAGTAGGGTAAGGCAACTTGCCAACAGTCTGCAATCTCAGCCACTGGGAATCAACGAGTTGTTACGATTATTGCTGAGATGCATTTGATTCATAGCACCTACTGATATAAATAAAGCTGTTGTGACCCGAACAGAATTTGTGATATTCTTCGTCCAACACATTTGGCACTTTAACCACAAACAGCTTCCTCCATGTTGAACAGACAATGCACCAGTGTTGAGAACAATGACGACGAATAAAAACGTCGTGCGTTGGCTCAAAGATTAGTATTTAACATCCAAATATGGACGGTAAGTGAGGGAAATCATCACACCGCCATCAACACTGTGCTGGGAGTTGACTCTATCAGAGATCACCTCCTCTTTACTACATAGGGTAACCGTACAATACTGTTCAACAACGTTCAACAACACAGACATATCAAACGATTTGCTAATCATGGACGAAGAAGATATCTATCAGAACCTCCTGATACCTGCTACGCGAAAGCCAATGTTGATCATTGACCGGTACGCACCACAGGCCGCATTGTCAACCCTTCTGACCGCTAGCCTGCCGATAAGCCTGCCGACGAGCAGCAACACGCAGATGCTCCGCAGAACCAGCAGCATGCTGAAAACCCGGCCAACCGGCAACACGCAGATGCTCCTGAGCAGAAGCTCAAGAAGGACTAAGTACGCCGAGAACCCTGATACCAACCCATAATTATTGCCCCTGGCCATCCAAAAGCTGATGGCAACAGTAGTTAGTATTCACGTAGAATCCAGCGACACATCATACCAGCTGCTATCAATAGTCAGTGAAGCGCGCCGGAGTTGCTGCATGGGTCCTATTCTAGAGGTACTACTTTAGCTACGTAGGTAGGTGGGTAATTCCTCAATGCACGAACGCCGGCGAGATTAAAAAAATAAAAATACAAGCATGATTAGAAAACATGTGTCATCCATCAATCGATCAGCAAGTGAAATTGAGAAAGAAACTATGTGAAAGTTGCAACAAAAAGACGGGTACTTAAAGTACCTGAAAACGATCTATGTGTACTACCGAGATTGTCACTTTGCAGGCCCCTGAAATTAGAAAACTTACCTAGGCGTAGAGTACATGTAAGTGATACTCCCAACTGGGTTGTCAGCAAAGGCCGGTATGAATGACGAACGCCATGTTGGTATTAGACACGTGAACAAATGGAGAACATGCATGCATGAGCCAGACAATGAGCGGGGACGGTGTGCAAAGGTGCTCAAAGTCTGATCCGATTGTTAGTGATAAAATGACAACTGACAAAAAAGAGATTTGGGTTTGAGGATTTGCAGGGAGCTAAGCCATCTTAGAGAAGTAGAGATGCTTCCAAGGATCTTTTCATACCCACGCATGTCGATGTTTGTCAGGTGAGCGCATGATCAACACGGGACCGGGAAGGGCATGGGTCCAGGTGGCCACAACCACAAACGGGCTTCGGACCTGGGGACATTTCCAAACAGGTCAGAGATTTGGTTGTGCAACCAGTACCTGAACCCCCCACAGTAATGATTCTTTGATATGCAAAGCCAGGATGTGCTTTTCATGAAGTTACCGACGTTGAGAGGACTTTTTACCGAGGACAAATTCGTATCAACCCTACTAGTAACTACGAAACAAGTTCAATTCATGACCATTTCATACGATGTACGTCATGGAATCCTCTATGTGACAGCTCGTAGAATAATTCCCTATCTAAGAGTCTGAACGGAAAAAAGTGAAGAATTAATTCATCACTGCATGGGATTGTTCCAAGGCGTGTTGGCGACCCTGTACGCGTTGAACTGGGCCCGGAAGGTATCGAGCTTGGTGATCAGCCTCCGATCCTCCTCGTAGCCCGGGTCCAGCGGGATCGCAAAAGCGTCGGCGCGGAGCTCGGGCGGGGCCCAAGCGCTTTCGAGATCCCGAAGAGACGACTCGATGTGGTCCATGCCTTTGTTGTGCGCGAGAAGAGTCTGGTCGCGCATATACTGGTTCCACTGGTTGAACAGGCCGACGGACTGCCAGCGGCGCCAATTCGTCGCAACTCCCCCGATCGTCGTCTGTTTGACATAGTTCGGCATCAGCACCTCGTCCAGATTTCGAAGCCGCTGCGCGACTCTGTTCTTCTGCAGCAGCATGATCCTCCGAACCTCGGCGTTGTCCAAGTATTTCAGGGCGCCGAAGAAGGACTTGACGCCATGGATTGCCTCGTGCACCTGGACGTTGTTGGTCATCTTGTCCTGTAGCTTCGTGACGACTCTGGCGTTGTTGGGGCCAAATATCTAAAGAATGGGGGAAATGGTTGTTAGTTAAGGTTCAGTTGGGATGGTACCTCTGTGAGTCCTGTGCCTAGCTGTAACCGGAGTGGGTTTTTAACTCACCGCCATTTTGGCACCGTTGATTTCCGATTCAAGTAGTACAAGTTCATCAAGAAACCGTGTACTTGAGGGCATGACGGCCATGATCAAAGTACTCGGATAGCCAAAGTGTGTGCCTCCTGCATCAGTCACCAGTAATTGGTTGACGGCTCCAGGCCCACCCCATAGCGCCTTGAACGACCTGCAAAACGTGGTTCGCTTGTCAGCGGGATCCCGTGGGTCATAGCTCAAGACGGTTGCTCCCAAGTGATCATCCATGTATCTCAAAAATTGCGTAATCATTTGCAACTCGAGGACGTGTTCGGTGGCAAAGGCTGAGAGGGCCCGCCGGTTGGGATTAGTCTGTGATTGGCTGCCGAATGTGTACGAGTTGCAATCATTGGGGTTTGTGAAATCAAACCACTCGACATTAGCATTCGCTGTCTGTTGGTGTTTTCCTTCTGTTAGACTATGGCACTCAAGAATCCGAATGGTGAAATGAGCATACCGGGAGGTTTCCACTCGTTGGATAAGTGGGCGCGTTGAAGGTCATACCGCAAGCACTCAAAGCTCGTCCCGCTCGCCGACTGAGAGGATGGCTGGCAGAACGAGGGAGGAGGGCGGCATTGTCAGTCTCAGTGCCATTGATGATTGTTGGTGGGCCGAGCAGGTCTCGCTTAGCAACACTGCCGTTTGAGTAGTCGTCATCAAGCTCATCTCCGACATCACCAGGAGTCCACCCTTTGATTTGTGCGCATGCCGTCGGGGCAACCGTTGAACCATCTGAAGGGCAGATTAGGTTCTTGACTGGAATATTTATTAGGGGCTGGGTGGAAATTAGTCTTTTGGAGATGCTGGACGACGAAATTCCGTTCTGAACCACGCTGTCTGTCTTAGGAACGCCAGTGTCGACAGCTGTTTCGTTGGGGAAAGATATCAATTCTCTCTTTTCAGACCCGCCAGGACGCAGATTGGGGCAGGTGCCACCCTCGTAGATGTCGAACTCGCCAGGGCTGGGAAGCCCGACTCTTCCTGTGCCCCAGTTGCCCCCTTTGGCCTCGGCGAAGATCTGGGCACCTGCCTTGAGTCCCCAGGTAAAAGGGCACGTCGCCTGGGTGCTGATGCCGGCAGCGAGGTTTACTTGAACGTAACCGTCAACGCCGACCTCAGCAGTTGCTTCGGGGAAGTTGAACTTGGGGTCAAACTTGATCCCAAACTGCAGCGCTGCAATCAGGTGAACGGTGGCATCGCCGCGTGCTGAGACTCCAGCGTAGAAGCTTGGTTGTAACAAGTTATTCCTGTCGCCCGTGTGCCCCTGGTTCGGCGTGTCCGGGGTCGCAGGCTCCAGGACCTGGGGCAGGCGATATTCATATTCCCAGCTCACCACATCCAGTCTGGCCTCGAGCTGAGCCGAGATTGTGACGCCAGCTTCGATGCGTCCCCGCAGATTCAACGCCGGCCCGATTGTGACAATGCCAGGGACGACAAGGGAGGCGCCTGGGAAGGCTATGGGCGGCAGAAGGTTTCTTTCCCCCGTGTCGTACCTGAACTGCGCCAGAACGTCGATGGTAAAGGTACAGACCACCTCGCCCTTGTTGTTGAAGACGAGGAAAGAGTCGATTTCGAGAGGGAAAAGTTGCTTGGCGATGAGGGTGAAACCGAAGCTCGTCTCGATATTGACTCTGGTGTCGGCGCGGGCCAAGACGTGCCCGTCACGTCCGGGGCATGTCCACCTCTCCTCAATGAAATTCAGCCTGAAGACTTCTTCGTACTTGTGGCGGAAAGTCTTGGTGACGGTGGGTTGCAGCATGCGGTTGATCCATGCCAAAATGTCTGAGCCGAACCAGCGCTTGTGAAGCTCTTCCATCGCCAGGCCGCCAAAGTGTTGATCGTCACGCCACTCTTCTTCGAGCCAGCGTTTATGACTGCCGCCAAACTCGTCGAGTGACCTCTTCCTCTTCTTCTTGTGCTTAGCAGCTGCAGCAACGACCTGATCCCAGTACCCTGGCTGGTTGCTGAAGTCGATTCGCATCTGCGTGTTGCCTAGGTCACGCGGAACTCGTGCAAAGTTATAGTCAAAAGTCAGGTCATAGATGATAGGTTTTGATGACCGTGTCTCGAGGTGAGCTAGGCTGCGGGGCAAGATCTGGTGCTTAGCTGGCGAAAATGACTTGGCAACCGCATACTTGCCTGGCCCGCAACCACCGGGCATCTGGAGAATGGTCCCCGGGACGCCATGGCCCAGCTGAATCTTGCCACAGTTGCTGTCTTCCGAGTCGTCTGTGCATACCATCTGGATTGTCTGGGCTTCCTCGCTGTCGGTGGCTGTGCAGTTGAACAGCTCCCAGTGCGAGCCGTCGCGCTTGTCGAGAGACACTTGCAACTCATCGGGCGAGGTCAATACTACGAAGCTGAAGGATGCATCATTGGGGTCCTCGTCGTTTCCGTTTTTGCTGCTTCCTGTACCCCAAGTGTCGTCTGTCTTGAGCTCGAAGTCGGTCTCGACGCTGTTTCCAGTAGGTGGGTGGGGGAACAGCTTGTCGAGAGATACGGGGCTGAAAGCAGGCGCTCCCTTGACAGGGTCGCAGCAGAAGACGCGCTGCCTCTCGATCCGTGGGCGACAACTTTGGCCTCCGCCAAAGTCACTTTGCGTCAACTGAACCTGTTTACCCGTGGCACAATGGTTGTCATCGCAATTGCCAGGACGCCCATACCACTGGCAATTTGTCCATTCTTCCGCGTCCTTTTTGGGGCAGCAGTATGTGTTTGTCCCCACTGAAAAGAGACCAGGGACGGCTTCAGTTGTCTAGAAGAGAGAGAGGGGGGTCAGTTTGCGCTCTGTTGGCTGATTCCGAAAAAAGGGGCAATGTAAACAGAGCGCACATACCATGGCTTTATCATCTCCCCTGCAACCTCCGCTCTTCCAGTAGCAATCCTGCCCCTTCGCAAGGGGGCTGTCACAACAGTACGCCTTATTTCCGGTCTCACAGAACCACGAGTCACCCCATCTGTTGAGCTGCATGGTGATCTCGCCGCTCTGGCAATGGCCGTTGCAGGATGGATGGTTGCCACGCCATCGGCAGGTTTTGGGGTCTGGCGCGCTGGAGATGGGGCAGCACAGCTGACTGTCCTTCTCAGTGGAGTGCCTGGTGACGGGACGAGCGTTTCCGCATGGCTGACGGGTGATGGAAACGAAGCCTGGGTTGCAGGACCCTCCGCACCCCGTTACATAGCAGTCGGGCACGTTGACATCGTCCCAGTATGATGACCTGTCGGCGAGGGCTGAAAGTGCCCGGGCGCTTCGGGGTGCAAGGACGCCGCTCAGAGCCTCCAGGTCGGCTGTGTCCTGGTCGATGGCCCAAATGAGTAGTCCGGCCAAGCCCTCGTTGTTGGCCCACTCAATCTTCTGCTTGAAGGTCTCGGCGTCGTCGTACGACACCCACTGGTTCTGATTCCACGTGATGTACTTGACAGCCGCTACTGTATCGTGAACTGGTGTCAGACTGTGGGTTTTGATGATCTCCTGGATTTCGCGGTATGTCAGCGTTCCCGAGTTGGCGCTGCAGGGCCCCGGATCTGCGCCGCCGCGGAAACCGCACCCTGGTGTGTTGCATTGCGGGTTGGTAAGTGTGAAGCTGCGGCCGTAGAATCCAAGACCGAGGTTGACTTTATTTGCTGGCACATTGTTCCTCCATAGCAAGTTCATGGCGTCCTTGATCTCGGTCAAGTTGGAGTGGGCAAAGATGTTGGAACCGATGGGGTTATCGGCGTCCCAGACGCCATGGAGATCGTAGCTCATAACATTGACAAAGTCGACGTAGTCCCACAGGTCCAGGTCGAAATGACGGAGATACCAGTAGCTGGTCGGGATGGTGAACGATATGACGTACTTGTACGGCTGTTGGCGGTTGGCCTCGTCCAACTCCTTCAGGAACTGCCTGAAGTTCTTGCCGTCGTCAGGCCGCCCGCCTCGGTCTGGGGCTCCAGGGTACTCCCAATCGAAGTCGGCTCCATCAAAGCCGTACTTGCGCATGAAGCCAAAGAGGTTGCCGATGAAGCGCTTGCGGTTGGCGGCTGTACTGACCATGCCACTAAAGACGGTTTGATACGGGCCTGGGTCGTTGTGGGTCCAACCACCAATGGCGATGATGGTCTTGAGGCCCGAGTTTCCGCTCTTAATTGCAGTAAAGTCGGAGAAGAGCGAGGCTTCCATGCCGTCCATGGGGACAACCATGAAATCCCCCCCCGTGACGAAGGCAAATGAAAAGTAGGCATGAGTTAGGCCGCCGACAGGGATGTTCTTGAATCCCATCCCCGCACATGCCGACGCATGGTTCCAAGCCTCGTAGTAGCCGATGACTCTCTTCTGGACATTGCCGTCCTTTTGCGTGGGGCCTGGCTGGGCACAGTTGCTCTGGCAGCTCTTCTCTGGGTCGCCACCGGGGTCCATCTTGCAAAAGTCTGCCGTGCTGCCGCAAAACCCCCATTGAGAACAGCACTTGGTAATCGCGCGCGTTAACACAAGCAGAGTCCCAGGCTCCTTCTCTCGTAAACACGTACCACATTGAGGGGGCATGTTTTGCCAGGCGGGTCAGCAAACCGTCCGCATTCTGCCTTGGCATTGCAGTTGGACCAGCAGATGTCATTGGGGCTCGTCCCCGTGGTACCGCAAGCAGTGGGGCCATACATGCAGTTCCCGCCTTCCTTGGGACAACAGGCACCTGGCGGTATGGTCAGAACTGGGCAGGCACGATCTAACCTCAGTCGAGAAAGGCAGGCACATACCATTACTGCATGGTTTGTTGGGACCGCAGGTGTAGTCCTCGACAGGGACCGCTCTTGCCATCAAGCTCGCCTCTGACACCCCCTGGAGCGACTCAGCCGCCTCACAGACTGGCAGTTCTTCATGGCGGCGGATCTTGGCTGAAAAGTCAAAAGGACTAATCATTCACATTCATATTCATCAGCAACAAACTCGCAGGTATGAAGCAAAGGTGCCATCGTGTATTTTCTTACTTGGTAGGCTCACGACAGGTCGGCTGGCCAGCTCCGTCTATGGCAAAAAGAGAGTGGTGATGGTGTCGCGGCAGCGCATGAGCTCCTCCATGACGAGGGTGAGCAGACGCAGGGCTCACAGAAAACACCAAAAGGAGAAGCAACTGAATGAATGACAATAAAGACATCGCGATGACTGACACCGGCAACGGTCCAGCACACGAGAGATAGAGATAAAGATAGGAAGCCGTGGCCAGATTCGACCTCGACATAAAACGAACTGGGCCGACACTGGGACCTAGCCTTGAATTAAGTATGTCTGGTCATCGGATGAAGGTGAACCTAGAGGTGTCAGGCTAGATTAGGCCGACACCATTCATCCCATGATTAGAAGTAAGTATCATACCGGCACCAGTAGATGTAGCGATGACATGACAAGAAATGCCAAGTCTCAGTCTGACGTAGCCCCCTTTTGTGGTATCCTGGGGTTTGCAAGGTTTGAAGGCAGGGTACCTGCCAAGACACTGCATGTACTCGATCCAGATCAGTGTTGCCCACATTGGCGTGACACTATCCGCTGAACCAGTCCTAGTATTATCACATCATCTTGTCAGCCTGCCATCGATACTACGGCCGAGGTTGGAGGGGGAATAGGAACAGGCTTAGTGCGGGGAATGACTAAATGCCAAGACGCTGACTGATGAGGCGGAATATTTGCAACGGGGACATTTCCCCGCGTTGAAGAGATCTCAACATTTGCATGAACGATAGCAACAGCTTTAGCGAGCTGGGTGCCTTAAATGCCAAGAACAAATAAAATTATAAAGTTCGCTGACAGCGCATAACTGGCTCCCCGTACAATAGTTCCCGAGACATCCATGTCAAAACTCGGATGACTCTTTACTCTTTACGGGTAATCGTATACTCCATAACCACCAAGGTCTAACAGTGGATGTATTGCTTTGTTATGAGGTGGTTGCATACCGACTCACTAATCACCGCCCATCGAGTATCACCAAGGGTTCAAGTTGCAATCTCCCACGGGCCGTTCAAGCCACCACACACTGTCAGACTGACATCTGATGCCAAGTTAGATATCAGATAATCAGCGGCCTTGGGAGACGGCCTTGGGCTCAGGTCAGCTTTACTGCCAATATTGATTATCTTTTGTTGTGAAATTGGGTCAGATGAGCAGTACCCCTTTTCCCGTTCTGATGCAAGGTTCTCTCTGCGGGATCTGTCTTTGAAAAGCACCATGACATGAAAATGGGGCCGCATTAAGTCCAGCCATCACCCTTCCTCCACAAGATGGAGCCGTTCAACGTCTTCAGCTCTTTGTCTCCTTCAATGTAAAGAAAATTCAGGGGCTTGATCACCGACTTGATCCTTTCTGTCCAGCCCTGCTGCCATGTCACTCCTTTCAAATCCAGGCAGATGGCTGTTGCCGCTTCTTTGCCTTCGCTTTCCCCAGACGGCACTCGCCATCCAGCTCCTTTCAGCCACCACTGCTCCCGACAATGTGTCTTCAGGCTGTCTCAGCGCGCTCACGGCCGATGTCCCATGCGGTCCCTTGGTACCGGAATTTCGGACTGGCTACTACTACGATGAGGCAATGCTGAACAGCTCATGCACTACTCAGTGTGAAGCCGCTCTGGCCACTTACGAGACCAGCATTGTGTCGGCCTGCAGTGGCGACACGTGGTCGGGCTACGATGACGAAGGCGGAGCGTCCCTGGCCCTCATCCCGAGCATAATGCGATATCAGTACTCTCTGGCCTGCTTGCAAGACAGCGGGCGCTGGTGCAATGTTGTGGCAGGTATTGCTGCGCGCATTGCTGATCCGGGAGGTGAGTTCGTAGATTTTAATGTTGCTCATATTTCAGCTTGCTCTCAATCTTGTAATGTCTATCCCCATCGAGAACCGTCACATTGACCAGAACGCGTTGACAGATAGTCGTGGCCGTTTTACACAAGATGTCACTGGAAACGGCACTGCTCCCAGCCCGTGTGACCTCTGCTTTGTCAAGGGTTTGAGAATCCAAGCCGGCGTGCCATACTTTGATGGGCCAGCCATCGTGAGCATGTCGGTCTACGAGTCCAAGACGTCGAGTTGCAATGTAGTCAACATGCCTCGCACAACCTCGACGATACCAGTCATCATGTGAGTGATGATGCAATGCCATATGGGACGGACCTAACAACCATGCAGTACATCTGTACCCGTTCCCACCCAACCACCATGTGCGGGCACCACGTACACGATCCAAACAGGAGATACTTGCCACTCTGTCTCGCTGTCCCAGGGAATTGGAACCGCATGGCTCTTGATGGACAACCGGCTTCCTGCATGGTGTGACAAGTTCCCGACCACTGGAACGCTGTGTCTGGAGAACAAGTGTAATGTCGTCACGGTGCAGACAAACGGCACTTGCCATGGCATTGCCAAGGCAGCCGGCATCACAGAGGCTCAGCTTAAGGCCTGGAACGTGGTAAGCTTACCTCCTCTCATGGACATCAACTCGGCTAAGACAAAGACGCACACGCTGGCCCCAGGTCATAAATGCTGGATGCTACAACATTGAGAAGATGGTGGGCTACCAGCTCTGCATCTCCCCTCCTGGCGACGCGTACGTAGATCCCATTCCGCCTGCACCGGTGACAACTCCAGCGCCCTTGCCCACCGATATGGCCGAAGGGACGAATCCCCGATGCGCACGATACTATCAGGTGCAGCCTGATGAGTTTTGCAATCTTGTGGTCATGCGCTTCGGCATTTCACTGGAAGACTTTTACTTCCTCAACCAGGGGCTGAACTCCAACTGCACCAACCTGTTTGCCTTTGAGAGCTACTGTGTCGGGGCCTTTGGCGACAGTGAGTCTCCCACCTTGTCCTATCTAAAAATACCGCAAGTAGTCTATTGCTCTTAAGCACGCCTTGTTAACGAGATTATAATCAGTCGACACATACGTAGGGCGACCAGGGTCGAGACCGACGCAAACAGAATCCATCCCCTTCGCGACGCTCACTCCCATCGCATCAGCCACCACGACACGTCCAATCATCAACACACCAATTCCTCTCCCGCTGGCAGCAGGAACGGCGGATGACTGTGTCCGCTACTTCAACGGGTCCGACTTTCAGGATGCCAGTGTCATTACGGGCACGAGGTGGGCGAATCAGTGCCAGTATGCCGCCGCTTTATTCTCCGTCTCGAACACCGACCTTGCACTGTGGAACCCCTCCCTGCCCAACATCACGACTTCGAGCTGTGTCTTCAGCTCGACGTTGCAGTATTGTGGCCGACGGTACGATGGAAACCCGCCAGACGACCCTGTAAACCTTGGACTTGAGTTTCCCATACGCGCCGGTGCTATTGCAGCCTGTAGCGAGTATGGAGACGTCCCTAGCGATTGGACATGGTGAGTGCCTACCTTCCATCTCACTCACTCCTCCTTTCATCTCGGTGGATCGTGCACTGACACATCTCATTTGGCTAGCGCCGATGTCTTGCATAACTTTGACCTCAGCCGGGCCCAGCTTTTCGAGTACAATCCTGCAGTTGGCGCTGATTGCTCTGCGCTCCAAACCGGTATGTACTGCTCCACCGCCCCAATTACTGGTTCTCTCAAAACCTACGACACGCGGCCATGATGAACACGCAAGAGACTAAGCCTTTTCCAAACCCCACAGCCATGGCATATTGCATCCGTGGACCAAACTACAGCCCTCCGGCAGTGTCCTCCTCGGCACCACCAAGCAGCACGACATCATCCCCCGGCCCGCCTGGCCCAACCCACACGGGCCAGCCCGCCAACTGCAACCTCTGGCACAAGGTATCAAGCGGCGACACCTGCTCCACGGTAGCCACCTTGTACGGCCTCACACTGGCTCAGTTCTTGGCCCTCAACCCCGCCGTATCCTCCGACTGCAGCATCAACTTCTGGCTCGACCAAGCCTACTGTGTCGGCACCTCTGCCACTAGCCAGCCGCCAACCACGACGACAACAACCACCCCTAGCGGTCCTCCAGGCCCTACCCACACGGGGCAACCGTCCAACTGTAACGCATGGCGCCTCGTCCAAAGCGGCGACACCTGCTCGAGCGTCGCCTCGGGCGCAGGGATCAGCCTCTCCCAGTTCCTAGCCTGGAACCCCGCCGTGTCGTCTGACTGCAGCACAAACTTCTGGCTCGGGCAAGCGTACTGCGTCGGCGTATCATCCAGTACCACGGCCACGTCGTCGACATCACGGCCCCTGACCTCAACAGCGGCGACATCATCCACACCCGCCAGTCCGCCCGGCCCCACGCACACGGGCCAGCCGTCCAACTGCAACGCGTGGCACTTGGTTCAGAGTGGAAACACATGCACGAGCGTGGCCTCGTCGCACGGGATCACGCTGGCCCAGTTCCTAGCCTGGAACCCCGCCGTGTCGGCCGACTGCACGGCCAACTTCTGGCTCGGGCAGGCGTACTGCGTCGGCGTGGCGCCCGTCGTGGTGCCCGAGCCTGTGCAGGCCGGGAATGCGGTCGCGGCGTGCGCGAGGTATGCGCAGGCGCAGGCCGGGGACTGGTGTTCTGCGTTTGCGGCGAGGAATGGGATTACCGATGCGCAGCTGTACGTGTGGAATACCGTGCTTGGAGCAGGTGGTGCTGGGTGTGGGGCAAGTTTTTGGGCTGGGTATTGGTATTGCGTTGCTGTGTAAGCGATAAGTACATGTATCAGGCAGGTGCATTTTCGGGAGAGGCCCTTCCAAGAAATTGATAGGGCTTTGGCCACTTGAAATGAGGTAGGCATGGGTGAGATAAAGGCATTATAGGCAATGTTGAATCTTCTTAGGGCAGGAACGAACAGCGAAGTGCAGCAAAACGTTGGGCACCTAGATAACCCTAACCCGCGATGTCCGCACCGGAATGAAAAAGGGTTTCAGTTTTCCTCCTTCTTTGCCAATCGGATCAAGGTTTCGGCACTGTCGGAAAATGAGGGGTTTGTTGGTTCCAACAACATGAGAATGACATGGAATCCTACACATCAGAGTGCCCATTCATATCCAACTTCAACCTTCAAACTTTGAGAAGAACCGGCGGCGCGAAACGCACCGACCAACCAAGCAGGCGCCAATTTCAGCCATCATCATCACCATGGGCGGCGGACCTGTCACTCCAGGGGAACTGAGGGACATTCTCACGCCCTCGCTTTTCTCACACATTGTCAAACACCGTTTACCTTACGCCAAAGACAAGCCAATCAACTTCTCCCACTTTGGCCGTGACATCTTCCTGCAAAACCGCGTCGGCCCTCTGGTTAAAGAGCAGGCCTGGCCAGCTTTGATCGCGCTGAGCAAGATCGGGCTGGACCACATGCCAGACCTGTCGACCTATCTCCCCGCACCGAGCGACCCGACCTATCCAGAGCAGGTGCTCGGCCTCCAGCTTCTCCTCGACCACTGCACTCGTGTGCTCTTCCGCGGGGTCGACCACCGCTATACCAACGCATACTTCAACGTGCTCTCGGAGCGCCTCGCCAAGACATGGCTCTCTCTGCCTGCCGACCAGCGACCCGACAGCTGGGAGCGGTGGCACCACGATCTCGGCGCGGACCTCGACTACTGGATCGGAGTGCGCTTCTGGTTTGGCACGCCCTTCGTGCACTCGGAGCTCCTGGCAAACCAGGAGATCGCGCTCGCCTACACCGAGGAGACGCGGTCCGTCGTCGAGCGCGTGTCGGGCCAGACCGACCCGTACCGCGCGAGCCGCGACGCCATCCTCGCCGACCTGCACGGCTTCCCGCGCGAGTACAGGAAGGGCCCGCCGCAAGGCGACGACGTCACGCGCGAGAGCTGGACTTTCTGGATGGGCATGCTCATGGACATCCACAAGCCCATCATTGACCGCTTTGGGCGGTACCCGTCGCGAAACGCCATCACCGGCCGGGAGTCGACGGCCGAGGAGCTGACATGGATTGAGGACACGGGCAGTTTTGGACAGGCGAATGAGGAGACGGCGAGGAAGATCAAGGAGGATGTGAAGCTGGGGCGGTGGAGGCCGCTGGGTGAAGGTTCTGAGGTTACTGCTACTACTACCACGTCTTCGTAATTGGTGAGTTAAAACAGGTGCAGAGGAATACAAAAAAGAGTATATGGTCAACTGTGTCAGAAACGGACAGCAATAAGTTCAGGCAGTCACCGCAGAAGTCTCGATGACTGTGTCGTACAGGGCGTCCCAGGACAAGCAGCCCGCTAACCTAAAACGTCCTAGGGGGCCATGATGGGGGCAATAAGCCGCCACTGCGAAGAGGTTGCCTGTCGTCGTACCCTGCAGATGAAATGGCGGGGTTCCGAACGTTAAGGACTCTTCAGACACACGATTCTAGGTGCCAATCGAGCCTCTTCCAGTTCCCTATGCTTGCTCCCACATCGTATTGGATCATCATACGATTTTGGGGGGTAATTAGATGGTAACATGGACAACCACTTTTGCGAGCGGTGCCGCCATGTATCCCCGCGAAGCATCTCGGTCGAGCACACGCACACGACACCCAACGGCACTCTGCCTAGCCGCTTTGGCTACGACCACGGTACATTTGAGCAGCTCGGAGACTCGGCCAAGACATGTCCCATGTGCAACATGCTCCTCGCCGCCCTAAATTCGGCCCCTGGGATGCATAAGCTCAAGAAGGGGAAGGAACACCGGCTTCTTTTGTCGTCAGACAAATACATCAAGGACCATCACATTCCCCGCAGCGTTGCCGGCATGACAGCGCTGGTGACAAATTCAAATCTGAGGGCGTATTTCCACGTTTTTGCAGAGCCGGGTGAGTGTTGCCCAAGGCGAATGATCTGTCTCTATGCTAGCACGCTTGTTGTTGTTGTTGACCATAAATATCACTTTACTCCAGATAGGTAGCCCAGCAGCGCTGTCCGGGGACATAACTGGCCGCGATATTCGCAACGAGCCAGACTCGCCCCAGTCGCTCAGCCGGATCCAGTCGTGGCTGGGTGAGTGTATCCAGGGCCACCCAGAGTGTGGGCTAGTCCCCTTGGCACGAGCGTCATCCGAGTCGTCGCCCCTGGTGCAAGAATTCCCATCCCGCCTTATATATATCGAGGCATGGTCCGACGGCGACCACGATGAACCTGCCAGTTGCATCTTGGTTCCTCGTTCAGCAGCAGTGCATGACCAGGGGCGCTACATCGCGCTCAGTTATTGCTGGGGCCCCCTCCACCAGCAGCTGCGCACCCTGAAAGCCAACCTCACCGACCACATGAAATCCATCCCGCTGGAGACCATGCCGCTGACGCTTCGCCACGCCGTCGTCGCGGCCCGCAAACTGAAAATCTGCTATCTCTGGATCGATGCGCTCTGCATTGTCCAAGACGACGCCGCGGACTGGAACCGCGAGGCGCCCCAAATGGGCCTGATCTACCAGAACGCCTACTGCACCATTGCTGCAGCCGGCTCCAGCTCGTCGTCTAGCGGGCTTTTCCATCGGCGCACAGTAACGGGGCAGATCATTACCCTACCGTACAACAGAGATGGTGGCAGCAGCAACAGAAACAGAAACAGCAGTTGTAGTACCAGTTCTGCCCAAACAGCTGTAATGCACATCACCCCCGTGACAGCCGATATCCCCGCTCTCGTCCAGAACACGGCATGGAACTCGCGCGGCTGGGTCCTGCAGGAACGCAACCTCTCCCGACGCATCATCCTCTTCACGACGGGCCAGACCTTCTTCGAGTGCGGCCGCCGCAGCCTAGCCGAAGACGGCCGCGCGCTCGCGGGGTACCAGCACAAGCGGCTCGGCAGCGGTGACATCCACCAGGGAGATGACTGGGCCTGGTGCGGGCTGGTGGCCGACTATACTGCCCGTGCGCTGACGTGTGCGGAGGACAAGTTGTTCGCGGTGGCGGGGCTCGCGGCGAATATGGGCGCGCGGCAGGCATCAAACAGAAGGTTCTGTGCTGGCATCGGGGTGGACGCGCTGGGCTTGCATCTGATGTGGCGGAGTGAGAAAGGGGGGATGAGAAAACCCGTCCTGAGCGAAGGGAGAGAACTTGAAGCCGAAGGTTTGTTCCAGGTGCAGGTGCAGGCGGACGGGACGAGGACGTGGAAGCGCGCGCCGTCGTGGTCATGGGCGGCTCTCGAGGGGCCTGTGATATGGGAACCGTCTGCGCTAGAGGCCAGGGTGGTGTGTGAACTGGGGCTGGTGGGCGAGAGGGATGTCGTGCATCTGGCTCCGGATGATGTGCGCCTTCGTGAGGCTCAGCTGACGTTTCGGGGCCTCGTTGTTGAAGTGTCTCGGTCCCGACGGACTCTAGTTGACGATGGTGGCGGTTTCAATCTCGAAGGCCAGATGGTTTATGTCATCGACATCAACTCACACCCGACATGCTATGCGCTTCTCGGCACCGATGACGAAGCACTTGGCTGGGCTGTGTTTGACGAGGCGGAGTCTAACCCTGGACCATATGTTGCTGCTGTGATTTCCTACAACTCGGACTCGGATGACCAGGCTACGTCTGGTGGTTTGGAGAGTTCAGCCAATGCTCTCATACTCGAAATGAGTGAAGATTCTACATATAACCGAGTGGGCATGGGAGAGCTGTCACGATTGAACAAAGCGAAGTTCAGTGAGACGACGATTACTCTGTCGTAGACACAACATGATGAGATCCTAGCTGTTGCGAGTGGTCAATACGGATTGTTCCTGACTGCTTACCTATTTCGGCGGCATCCCGGACCATGATGTTTAATGTCCCTCTCTGAGATCAATAGCACTACAGTTCACTGGGGAAATAAAGCTCAGTGGAGCAAATTCAGACGCGTCAAACTGGGATTTTAAGGCCTTCTAAATCATCCATCGCGAATGGATGACAAAGATCAAGGCCTCATTATAATTCAACATGGCATATTGGACATGAAATAGTAGCTCATGGTTTCATTTGGAGGCCCTAGCTGGTAGAAGCATTCCCGCTCTTCACTCACTCGCCAAAATGCATTTCCCTGGTGGAGGTACATCACGAAATACGGCGTATGTCTGGGTAGGGGGTTATTTCCATTTTCTTAGTGACTGGAGGAGCAATCCGTGTGCTGGAGGCAGCCCCTGCCAGGTTGTTGGGAGACAGTTGGGGGCCAAGACGACCCCTGTTCCGTTCTGGCGATGATGTGTCCAAATCTTTCAACTTTGGCTGGACAATCTTAAATCTGCGTTCTCCCAGCATCATTGAGTCATTCGCCCCATCAAAATGGAAACGCGCCAAAAACAGCTCTCTTCGCGATGGAAAAAACCTGTTTCAGAGCTTGAAGCCAATAACGACGACGCTGAGGCAAGCGTGGGTGCTGGCGAGAATAATGAAGGCCATCAGAAATACGCCACGGACACAGATGCAACGACCCGCAATGTTGACGCTGCGGCTGTTGAGGACGTCGACGAAACCAAAATAAAAATCTACCTCACGGGATGGAGGCTTCACGCGTTAACAGCAGGGTAAGCTGCCGGGCTTTTACCACTTTCTGAACACTGGCGTGCGATTGAACTAACCCAAGCCTGCTGCCAAAGTCTCTGCCTGAGTCTGCTGCTCTCGACGTTGGAAACGACCATCGTCAGCACCTCGCTGGTCTCAATCATCAACGCGCTCCAAGGGTTTAGCCAGAGCGGCTGGGTGGTGACGTCGTATCTTTTGACTTATACTGGTAGCTTTTCCGTTATTATCAGGCCCTGAGGCGCGTCAGCAAGTCTGACGAAGATACCCCTTTTGCTGTAGGCTTCCTCATCACATATGCCATACTCAGCGACATTCTCGGCTGCAAACTGCTCCTGCTCTTTGCCATCGGCCTGTTTACCATCTTCTCCATCGCCTGTGGAGTGTCAAATTCCATCTTGCCATTGTATGACAACAACAGCCCTATGTTTTCTTTGGAACACTTCCCTTATCAGCTGACTTCATCTTCTTCCTCCCTTTGAAGAATCATATTCCGCGCCTTCCAAGGCATGGGCGCGTCGGGCATCTACTCACTCGTCACCGTCATGACGCCGCTAATGGTCCCGCCGGCCAAGTACGCCACCTACATCGCCGTCTTCTCGTCCGTGTTTGCCATCTCGAGCGTGCTGGGCCCGTTGTTGGGTGGTGCCATCACGGATAACGCCACTTGGCGATGGGTTTTCTTTCTGAAGTGAGTTTCGTCTTTGCTCCCGTCTTTGTTTCCACACTTTAGTTGGTATTGAACTTTGTTCTAGTGGTCCCGGGGGAGCTCTCGCCATCGCCTTGGTGGCTGTCTCGGCACCATTGAGTTTTCCGTACAAGCCCCGTCCGCGATTCTTCGCCTCGCTCGTGGCGGACAGAGCGTGGAAGCGGGTTGGTTTCCTCGGCGCGTTCACATCCTGGGCGGCGTCTATCCTTCTCGTCTTTGCGCTGCAGCAGGCGGGGGTCGCGTACCCTTGGGACAGCGGCCCGATAGTTGCGTCGTTTGTGCTGGCAGGGTTGTTGTGGATAGCCTTTGCTCTGTGGGAGAGGAGGGTCTCTTTGAAAGATGGGGTCTGTGAGCCCATGTTCCACTGGAGAATGGCTTGCAATAGATTTGTGCTGGGACTTCTTTTGTGAGTTGACGGACACAATGTGACTTTGAGTCCAGGGGTAATGACTGACCATTACGTTGGGCGTAGGAACGCATTTTTGACAGGATTCCCCTTCATGGCCGCCATCATCAACATCCCGCAACGTCTGCAGACCGTGAACGGCACCACGGCAGGAGAAGCGGGTCTCCGGCTTCTACCCCTGGTGCTCTGCTCGCCCTTTGCTACGGTGGTGGCGGGGTTTCTGGTCTCGAAGCTGAGGGTGCCTCCCCTGTATGTCCTCCTTGTGGGCGGCATTTTACAGACTGTGGGCGTCGGGCTGTTCAGTTCGCTCGACAACGCGTCTAGTTTTGACATTCCACCGTCGCAGTACGGATATCAGGTCATTATGGGTTTCGGGTTTGGGTTTAATCTCAGCACGATCCTCATGATGGCGCCGTTGGTGGTGGAGCAGAAGGACATGGGTAAGAACCTATGTTTCTTTTCTTTAGCCAAACAGTTACTGACAAGGGTATTGTCGTTGCCATTCAAAACAGCCGTCATTATGGGCTCTGTCACACAAATCCGAGTCCTGGGCGGGACCATCGGCCTTGCAATTTGCTCCGCTTTGCTCGTCAACCGCATTACGTCGGAAACTTCCGAGTTCCTCAGCCCAAGCCAGGCTGCAGCTCTGCTGCAATCCTTTCAGAGCGCCAAGTTGTTACCACCGGAGCTTCAGCACAGGGTGAGAAGTGCGTTTGCAGTGGCGTACAGCCAACAGATGAGGGCTATGCTGTATTTCTGCGCCGTCTCACTGCTCTCGCTTGGCTTGTTGGTGGAAAGACGACCGCGCAGAATGTCTAAGACCGCAGGAAATGGAGAGCTTGTGGAGGTGAAATAGGAACACTCCCTGCTAAAACATGCGATCGCGTGAGGATGTTACGCGGAGGCACGTCTCCAACCTGAATGCGATGCCATCCTATAATATTCGCAGAAATCGGTGCTGTTTCAAGTAGCGGGCAAAGAACCATTCCTTGACTGGCACTCTGAAACATTTGGAAAGGTGAGTTGAATGTTGTATTCTAGCTAGTAATGCTCATAACCCAGGGAATGTGATGCGGAGACTTGAGCTCAAACGCCATGTTCTATGCAGCCCCTCCAACCGTTGAAAATACAAAATCCCGATATCTTCTCATTAGTAATCCCCCATTTCTCCATCCTTATAAACTCCTGCAATGCTTGAATGTTTAAAGAGACTCGCTATGATGCCAAAAAATCCAATGCCTGCCTGATGCCCCAAAGAGTCAAAACTTCGAGTCCCCAGAACGAAAGCTTCTAGTTCTACTCAAGGCACTCGAAGCCAGGGCCCCACTGGCACTTGTAAGGGCCGCCGTTGCAGGACCAGCAGCCTGACTGCTCGGCGCACTGGGCGCGACCGGGGTCGCAGCTCATGCCGAGGCGCAGTCTGCCTCTGCGAGCCTCGAGGGCCGACGAATCCTCGGCGCCGCGGCCGGCGAGGGAAGCGATGATTTCCAGACTGGCACCCTGGAAGATGCGCTCGCCGTCGTCAACAGTTGTGGTGGCGAAGGTGGGGGCGGCTGCGGCAGCGGCGGCGGTGATTGTGCTGGGGCTGACGGACACGGGAGCGGGTTCGGCCGGGAGCGCAGAGACGCTGGCGACGGCCGCGGCGAGGACGATGATGGTGCTGGCGAAGAACTTCATGGTGGCGGTGGTAGACAAGTCGATGGGATAGTGAATGCTTAGTTTGAATTGTTTATGAAAGTGGAGTTATTGGTTGACAGATGTTGTGTTGTTATTGTGTTTGGTGCTGAAGATGTTTGTTGTGTGATGATGATAAGAACTAGAATGAGAATTGAGGGCGATTGACCGGAGTCTTTATATGCCTTCATTCTCAACCTCGAAGCGGCTTGAGCTCAGGCCAAAAAGACACCTTGACTTGAGACTTGGCGCATCAGGATAGCTTCATTTCCCGCCGAGCCTCAACACTCAGCATCAGCCCTAGCCTCATCCACAGCCCTCGGCTCCGGAACGGAGCAATGCAACTACCTCCTCGAGAGCTGCTTTAGTTGTCCCAGGCCGAGCGAGCCCTCTTAAGTGGGCTCGACTGGGCCTCGGACTTCTATCGAGACGAATCACAACATGCCAGCCCCTACATTGAGATTAGGCGTGTCCATTTTAGGTAAAGTCAGCATCGGGCTGTGGAAGTAAACATAGATGCTGACGCTCCACTGGACGAGTCCGACCCTGAGTCCGATGATGCCTAGCTATGGGGGCACCCAGCAAGCCACAAATCGTGTTCCAACAGCCAAGTCCTGGGCTATGAACGACAAAATGTGTCTACGCTGGGAAAGGTTCGTTGCAATATCCCCGCTTCCGAAAATATCAAAGCAATTGAGCGCGACTGCGTTCTGACGCGCATCATGGTTGGTCTATTCTCGTCAACCCGGGGCGCGTCCAAGCCTCCGTCTACTAGGTTAGTTAGATAAACCACTTTCAGTCGCGTTTGCTTGAGGCGAGAAGGACGTGCGATGATGCGGGAATGGCGAAAAGGACTGAGAGTGAGACTTCTACGGATATTCCTAGCCCCTCTTGAGCTGGCTAACTCGCGGCTTCGACGACGATTATGCCAGCGATGCAATTCTGAAGGTGGGGAAAGACTTCAATCATTAGAATAGGCCATTTTACGTAGTGGTACTATTGTCTCGAAACTGGACGCTCCTTTCCATTGAGCACATTCAACCTCCTCTCTGTTGTGTATTGTGACCATTGCTACCGTTGTGTATATCGCTTCTATTGTTGTCGTCGTCTATGTATTTCGTGCCTTTTTTTCCACCCTTCTCATGACTGAGTTTTCCGTCATGCAACAACACCGTTCCGATCATTCTTCCAACTGGAAAGCTTGCATCCATACCAATCACCTACCTCTCTCATACTAGAGATTAAGCTAGCGGCCACACATATGGAAGAATTCCACCTACGGCCCTCACTCGACATAACCTCACTACATCATCACGATGGCAGGCCAACGAGGCCACCACATCTCAAGATCACCCTAGTCTTCCCATACAGTTGAGCAAGGGAGGCGAGCTTCCGGACGATCTGTGGCGTTGCTGCGACGACATCATCACCGTGGTCGGAAAAGCCGATGGCACCAAGGAGCGCCCCGACTACTCAGCCCGCGCCGGCCTCTGGAACGCGGTTTTTACCAATGGCTGGAACACGGATTGCCCCATCCACCACCCTGGCCCCATCCGCACCCATCGAGTGGTCGAGGTCATGACCCACATCGGCACCTCGAAGTGCAACCTACCGCCCGCCGCCGCTCGAGAAACCTCGTCGAAGAAGAGAAGGCGAGGCGAAGAAGGACCCTGCTCGTCAGTCGGCATCATCAGCAAGCACCGTGTGGCTGAGGCCCCAGCTTACATCAAGCCCAACATCGAATACGATGAATATTTTTGCTTCACAGTTACCTTCTCCGTTCACGATGCCAAGGGCGCCAGCGCCGGCACTGGCGCCGCAAAGAGCATCGCCCTGAGACGGGGCTGGACCAAGCAGCAGGCACTGGCCGAGGCTGCAATGAACTGGGACGAAAAGGAGGTCGAGCGGGTCGTCGGCTACAACCACAAGCTTGCCGTGTTCTGGGCCCGGTCCCGGCTTGTGGCCAGACTCCGTGCGGCACAGCAGTCGGATGGAAATGATGACGAAGATGCCGAAGTTGGTGTTGCCGAAGGGGTTGAGGTGAACCGTCGTAAATTTGTCAAGCTTGAGACAGTGGCAGACAAGATGAAGAACACGGCATCAGTTGTTCACGATGCAAACATTATTTCTCGTCCCATCAAGAAGCGGAGGCTGGAAGACATCCGCGGCTGAAGGGAGTAAAGTGGCTACGGTTGGCGATGTGACCCAGCGGTCAGCATGCGGTCAGTTTGGGCTCGTATTGGGGCGGAGGGGCGGAGTCAAGAACCTCGGATGGAAGAAAGGTTTTAAGAAGGGTCAAAGAACAAGTCCGTACTGTCAGTTTTCTATCCGACAAGAACAGTCGACGGATCAATAAATCTTGCAACGTTAGTCGTTTTACTCTCTTAGATCTCGTTTACAAGTGCGCAATCCTTTTCATATGCGTGATCAAAGCTTTCTGAAGTTGAGGATTGCTTTTATTTCTTAAGATAATCTTTCCTTTTCAACAGATACAAGCAAAGTTAGGTGATAATGAAAGCAAGTAGGTACATCGTATATCAAGTAATCAGTGGAACCAGGTTTTCGACTCCGCCTAATAACGAGGCACCATGCAGCAGGGTCGAAGGTGGAGGAGTAAAAGATGAGGCAATTCATTTGAGGTTTATTCACTCTGCATAAGACCCTCTTAATACGGCAACCTTGACATGTTTCCATCAATGCCTAAAAATGCCTTGGATCTATATGCACTGCTAGGTAGCTTTACTACTTAACATTACACTATATTCAAGTCAGACTGACTTAGGCTGCTCTTAATACGAGAAATTTTCACTATTGTGGGCCTAGGGTGAACTCATGGCAGGAAGTAAACCGTGGGAACATAATCCTCAAGTCGTAGCTTGGCAAGCGGGCATGATGGCAAGTCGAAGGACCGGCTGGGGTTGCAGAGGAAACAGCTTTCAGGGGAGGTTCAACAATGTTATGCACATACAGGAAGCAATACGTTGCTTAGAAGAACAAGACCCCGAAATTCCACTTTGTATGCATCCGTGATTACAAGGGTTACATGCCCCTTGTTTGCGGTGATGCTGACTTGTAGTCAGCTGGAAGTAAGGAACAAAAGTGCGAACACAACATAGGAACACGCACCAATAGGAACGTGCCGCGAGCAATGGGAATTTCCACGACCTCGCCTTTCATCCCAATTGGCTGCAGGGATACTCAAAGTGCTGAGAACCGTGTAACGTGGCCGCAGCTGATAAAGCTCATTTTCCGAGGCTGCAATCCGTTATAGTCTTTTCTCGGTCTGTAAGACTCTGCTATAACAAATAGGACTTCTAGCACATTATATCACAACTTGAAGTAATATGGCCTCAAAGTATATCCTCTGTACACAGGTGCTCATATCCCTACGGCTCCACGGCAATCCTGCTTAATTGCATTGTCCTGTGCGGAGATTCTCGGCGGATTGGAGGGTGCGTCGCTGAATGCAGGTAAGAAGATGACGGTGGAGTAACAATGCCACAGCAATTTCGTCCATGGTTTTGTTCGCGGCTCGAACATCCTGGAGCATTGGCTGGGAGTATGTTGGTAAACGATCAAAAGCTTCTCCACAGTTGTAGACGACGCCGGTGCAGATACGACGGCCCTCTTTTGCTCACTCCAGTGGGGCCAGCGTCAAACATATCACGAGGATAGTAGATGGAACAACAAGAAGACAATAATGATCAGGCGACTAAGCTCGAGGTATAAAGACCACCGACTTCCTCGACGATGAAAGACTTCTTCTTCATCACATCTTCAACACCCAATTCATCCAATCACAGTCAGCCTCCAACCCACACCCAGTACCAGTAAATTTTCACCTGTCTTCCAAGTTTCACCAAACTTTCAAAATGCAGCTCCTTCAGTCCTCCTCCGTCGTCGCCGTCTTCCTCGGCTTCCTTGCAGGCACCGATGCCCGGATCCTGCTGGGTAACGACTTTTCAAAGAACGGTAAGCGAGCCACCAGCAGTCCACTTCAATGACCAGGAAATGGTGCTAACCAAGTGTCTCACATTTTAGTCATGTGGTTTGACGGCGACAGCGCTTGCACCGCCAAGGTCATCTCGAATACCAACGAGAACCCTTGCGGCCGCCCAATTGCCATGCCCAACGGACACACTTGTATGTTTCCTCCCCGCACCAATTTTTTCCTCGGCACCTTTAATGGCAACATGCTTACAAAGTTCTTCCTCCCCCTACTACTAGACACTGTGAATGGCTGCGGCGCAGGCCAGCTCTACATCCTCAACGGAGATGGAAGTTTCAACAGCGCTTGCACCTTCTCGCAGTCGAACACCGGCCAGTGCGGCATTCTCCGTACCTGGAGATGTCCCAACTAAACGAGGCATCGGAGCTACTACCTAGACAGTCTCGCATTGGAGGGTACATAGGTACCTGTGACAACTAGACCCTTGGAGCTGGATTAAGACGACAACGTGCTGAGTGGTGGACACGACCAGGTCGTCCAAACTCTTTTCTTTTCTCTTCTTCTTTTGTGCTAGCTAGCTATTTCTCCCCCCCCCCCCCTTTTCTTCCGAGTAGTGTGGATATAACAGTACATAGAAATGAAGATTTTGGGCCCAATCGTTGTCCTTTCCGCATGAAAGCGACATAATGGACGTGACGTAGATTAAATTCTCCCACTTCGTGTGGTTAATTCCTTCCAAGTGTATTGAGTGGGACACTGACTTTCCAATGGGTACAGAAACGTCATTTTTCCTTTTCCGAGCTTTCCAACCCCCAAAGCCCCAACCAAACTCTCCTCGGCCACATTCCGCTGCGAGGTAGAACGAAAAAAAAACCGAATAGGCGTAGTAGGATTTCTCAAGGCTTCTGCAACCCAGACACCACCTCGTCAAGGCCATTCAAGCTAAACTCGGCCTTGAACTCCTCCCCATCCGCAGCGACATCCCCCTCGGCAGGCTGCTGCTGTAGCTGCATGTACATGCTCTTAAGGGCGTCGCGGCGGGCGTCATAGTCGGCGCGGATGCGGTTCCGGCGGGCCTCGTACGTCGTCTTGTTGTCCTTCCCGCTCACGATCTCGGGGATGGCCCGCAGCTCCTTGCGAACGCGGCGTCTCTCCCGCATCACCCTAAAGCCAAAGGAATATGGGTGCAAGTCGTTGCCGTGCTTGTTTGTGACGCGCAGTTCGGCGATTCGGTCGACGCGGTCGTCGTGCACCCGCACCACGCTCTTGGCCTCCCTGTCCAGGGCAGCCAGCTCCGCTTTCAGCTCCCGCTCTAGCGCTAGCATTTCCTCCAGGTACCTTTGCCGCCAGCCGCACATCTGCCCGACTGTGCTCATGACTGGGCCGCCCATCTTCCCGCTCTTCAGCCGCTCGAGGAGTTGGGCGGCTGAGGCGGCTTGGGCTGCTGACCGTCTTTCGAATGACATCTTGTTGGAGGGTTCTATGGGTGGTGGCATGGAGTTGTCAGTGTTTTTTCTTGTCTCCAAGAAACTTTTGGTGCAAAATTGTTAAAAAATACTCCAAGGTAGAAATATCCTGTCGTGAAAGTTGCCAAGATGAAACTGATCTCGGTAGACGATTTCACCCTCTATGACCGAAATACTAGCGGGTACTTACCTAAGTACTTTGCGACAGGAAATGGGCTGGTGAAGACTGGGAAAATGTGTGATGTTGCTGGCGTCGTCACGCTGGCTTCTGCGTTGGCACTAACAAATAACAACAGCGGCGGCGGCCCTCACCCGTTTCTTATCTCGGCAGAAGTGTTTGTTGGGGGAGGAAAGTAAAGCTGGAGGAGATGCATGTGAAAAAGAAAGAAGAAGAGGAGGCCGTGCCGAAACTGGACCGGGGGAGACATTGGCGTCCCTTTTAGTCCGTGAAATTTTGGCTTTGAACACCTGGGTTGTGCCAAGGTTTGAAGATAATATCGCCAAGGCATTCCAAAAAGTCTGAAAACTTCAACAGCATTGTCGCGCGACAGCCGTGTTTCTGAAATCCCACTCTTCGTTGCGGTTGACCCACCTACTCGCCGACTAAAGCTTGGGTAAACTTCATTTCTCCCAGAAAGCTTGAGTCAGCTTGCCCGAAAACTTCCTCATACGTTGTGCTTACAGCACGTTCTCGTCAGCTTTTCTTGAGTTCAAACTGTCGCGCGATTGTTCGGGCTCAAATGGATCTTCAAGAAGCCCCGCGCATTTACTGGTATCTTCAAATCACAGTTCCCCATATCACGCCACACACTGTGGCTCATGATTTGAATTATACCGTGCAATGACTTCAAATTTACTTTATTCTACAGCTTATTGTCAAGTTTTCTCTTCGAAGCTTGGTGGGTGTCAAAGTCAGCGTTTCATATTCTCCTCCACCCCTTTTACTCCACAAGCTCGGTGCACACACAACACTCAAATTTGTAGTTACTATGATTTTCCCCGTCAACAGAAATAACAGACAACCCTCGCTTCAAGTTTCAGCTTCTCTCTGTCCATAACACCCTGAATACACTACACCACTTTGACAGCATCACTGACACTCTCAACCTCCCTCTCCTGTACCTCCTCGCGCCGCTCCTTCGAATTGCCTTTGAAGAACACGAATTCTTGCGGATCGGGGGGTGTTTGGCGCTTGTCTACTTCCTCGCGCCGCTCTTTCGAATTGCCTTTGAAGAATACAAAGTCCTGCGGATCGAGCGGCGTCTCGCGCTTCTCCGCTTTGGCGGCTCGGGGATTGCCTTTGAAGAAGTCAAAGTTCTCTCCATTGCTCTGGCGGGCAGTGAGAGCATCACTGGTGGCGCCTTGTCGTGTTGGCAATGCCATCGTGGCGGTAGCAGCCAGGGCCAGCAGGACCGAAGCCATGATGTTGGAACGCATGTTGAAAGTGGTTGGTTGGGGTCGAGGAGGTAAGAGACAGGTGACTGTATGATATTTGAAGTCTGGAGTCCGATGAAAGTGGGTATATTGTTTGTCAGATGGTTTCCGTTGAGTGATGAATGATTCAGAGAAGAGCAGACCATCAAGCCAATATATATACTACCTTTTCAACTTGCCATCCTCCCTTCATCCACAACTCCGCGGACGTCGCGGAAAACAGTGATGGGCGCACCCACGTCATCAGACAAGCCTCAACCCGTTTGTCACTCTCCTTCGCAATGCCACCATCTCGATTGTCTTGGCGGCTTAACAGGCAGGCAATGAACACATACAATCGAGGCGCTCCAAAACACTTTTTGAGGCCTAGGCCTGGCGCATGGAGGGGCGATGCATCGAAAGTTGTTTGAGTCGATCCATAAGCCGAGTGAAAAAGCTACTGCCTGGCCGATCACGGCTTCTAGCAACCAAGAACCGCATTGATAAAATCCCAGTCAGGATTGAGATCTGCGCTGCTCCCAAAAACTTGAACAATTCCCAAGTGGCTTGGATCACTGTGACCAGGGGGTGATGTTTGCATGAATGCCAAAGCAAGGTTGAGGAAATCCCCATACTAAAAGTGTTTCAGGGGCTAACAAAACCTATTCTAGGTATCTACACACAGCTTAAGTTTATGGACGGGCATAATGGCCTCTGGACCGCAGCGCATTGGCCGAGTCGGACTCGGGCCTCGGATTTATTATTGATATTTCGGGCAACAATATTCCCCCTGAGCTCAATCCAAACAACTTTCCCCGCGACAAATCTGGGTATTTTACATGGGTTTCCTCAGTTCTGTTTGAGGCTAGCTGGTCTACCGCTGAAAGAAGGTACTTGGAACTAACCCCGTCCTGCTTCCTCTTCCCGGCCCGGCTCGCGCTGTCCACCACCCCTCGGCGTCGGAATCGTCCAGGATCTCTAGACGCTCGCCGGCTTCAAAACCGAGCTCGGCATCAGTCGCGGGACTGAATGCATATGCCGCGGTGGCAAATTTGGTGGTCTGGCGGGGTGGAAGAGGGGGGAGTGGTACGGGTCGGTGGTGCTGCGGCTGAGGCTGGGACTGCATCATGATGTCGAGGGCGCTCTTTTCTGGGACGGGTGACGTCTGATAGCACTGTGTTGGTGGTGATGCGTTGTAAGAAGTTGTTGGCGAGGCGGGTGATGGGGAATAGTAATACGGCGGAGGAGGTGCGGTGTAGTATGACCCGGGCGGTGAGGTGCCATAACTAGAAGTAGATTGTTGTGGTGGAGGACCGCTGGGCGGAGGCGGGAAGCAGTATGGCGACTGTACGGCTGGCTGAGGCGATGGGGTGATGGCCCGAGGGGCAACGGCGGGTGGTGCCAGAAACGATGTGGTATTCACAGGCTGCGGTGGCGGAAGGCCGACCATGATAAAGGGGTCATAGTCCGGCTCGTCGGTCCATTCGATGAACTTCTTGGTTGAACCTTTAAGATTTCTGCCGACTTGGTGAATGCGGTTCTGGTCAAGCTCGGCATCAGTGAAGACGCGGAAGCTGGGCATTCCATCGAGCCCCTGCAGCCATTGGGCGAGGTAGCCGACGTGCGGGTTGACGAGTAGCACGCCCTCGCCAGGGCTCAGCTCTGCGCGCCCTCCCACAACCCAGTCGTACAGAAAGCGACCAGGGTCGAGCTGGTATGAGCACAGAAGCTCGGGATCGTGTCCACAGTCTTGATACATAGTACTGCCTTCCCACGTCGCAAACGGAATGTGCCACTTGACGATGCGCGGGGCGTCCGAATAGATGGGCTGGGGAAACCCGTGACGCTCCAGCTCGCCCATAAAATCACGCATTGCCTTGGTAGCCGCCTTCCTGGCCTCCTCGGGGAACAAGTCCGTGTTGGGATCGGTGCGGCTGATCTGGATCGGCGGCGGCTTGCTCATCAACTCCCAGGACCGCGGCCGGCTCTTGAGTGCGGCGATGGCCTTGTCCAGCTCGTTCGAGATGCAGTCCCCCCCCCCTACGTGGCCGAAAGTCATGTCGCCCGTCACGCCACACCCGAAGCCCTGCCACATGTGCATCGGCCAGCACGCAGCGCAAAAAACCATGGAGCACGTCATGGCGTACTGCACCACCTCGTCCATCTTGTCGAACTCGTCCCCTTGGTCGCCGTCTTGGTCGCCCAAGTCGAGCGCCTCCCGCACCGCCTTCCGGGCCACTGGTAGCGCCAGTTCGTTGATGACCCCGAGCCGGACGAGGTGCTGCCCGAGCACGGCGTGCACGTAGTGTACTTGGTTGATGGCGTGGAGGTACTGGTACTTGCTCATTGAAGTGCTGTTGGAGCTAGACTCGGAGGAAGTCTCCTTTTTCGTCTTATGGTTGTCCCACCATCTGCCGATGGCGGCGCCTGTCCTGACGGCGGCGAACGCAAGCTCGAGGGCTGAGATGGGGTCTGCCATTGTGGTTGGTGGAGCTGAAAATGAAAATGAGTTGATGTATTTATGGCTCGGAGTTTATTTAGTAAAATACTATCCAAGAGCTTAAAGTTGGGAAGCTGGGTAACACAGTGGTATTAATATGCGCTTCTCTCAGCATGATCATGATCAATGGCGTGCGCCACCTGAGCGAGGCCAGGTAGGCGACCAGAAGACACTAGCACAGCAGCAACAACAGCATCATAGCTTGGTGGGCGGTAATGCGTCATGTCACATCATTCTACTCAACTTGGACCTTCACTCTCACAGCCACCAGCGGAAGCCGTAATAATCGCATGACGAAAATATGGACCGGCAGAGAATAACTGATTCGAGAAGGAAAGTGCGCCCAGGTGCTTCGTTCGTTCTTCAGTGGCATGACTTTGACTTGGTCACGCGCATCTGTGCGCCCTAGATAGCCCAAAAGGTGGTCTGATTTTGTGGTCGCTCCTGCTGGAATATCGAACAACAGAGACGCTAGGCTATAAGCCGTTGGTAGAACTGTCCACGGGTAGTGTGTGCGGCTGAACCACTGGAAGTCCCACAACGACCTCATCCTGGAGCCCAGAGGCTCTTCAAATTGAAGTGCGTACCTCCCTAGTCATCTACAAATCGATCGACTAACAAGCAGACATACAGAGCTTCTGAAGGAGTTTGCCCTGCAGCGTACTCGGGCCTGTGCCATCGCTCTTGTCATAGCCTCCATATGATCTATCGTTCCTCCCGCCAAATGAGACACACTTCGGAGGCTTCGCCTTAGTATGGTTCGCATGGGTTTATTTACACCCAACCAATGCTGGATACAAAGAACAAACCATGCTCGTCTTACATGAAACAATGTTTATTGCACGTTTCTCTTCTATTGTTTTGGAGATCATAAGCTGTATCCCTTTGGTGTGAATCCGGGGGGGGTTGGCCTTTGGGTGGCTAAGGTACCATTGTTACTAGTTGCCCATTAGCGTCATTCAGTTACGAGATATCCCAGACTTCAAATGTTTCTTCCAACGTCCTGGTGGCGCAGTTAGTCAGCTTACTCTTGATGGCGGTTGCGTTGTTCGGCAGAGCCCGCGAGGCCCAGCGGCCCGCGCCCCATCGGGAGAGCGATGGGCTGGTTGTTTGAAGATTGGCTCGTCAGCAATGGTGCATCATTACAGAAACAACAAAGTAATCACTAGCAATCGTTTAAGGAAGCCATGCAGATTTCCCATCCAGTGGCTTCAGATTTGGACTGAGCATGCAAGTTGGCGACTTTCCTTCGTGTATAAGTGTGTTCGTCTTTTCCTGGTCGAAATGAATCCTTTTCTCTCTTCATCACACTCACTCGGGTCACTCCTTTAGCACACTCATTCAGCTCATTCATTCAGCTTCTTCATTCCCTTCCGTCAACACTCATTCAGCTCATTCATTCAGCTCATTCATTCAGCTTCTTCATTCCCTTCCGTCAACACTCATTCGTTTACAGTTCGGCATTCATTCATTTACCGATTACTCTTATCTCGTTCTTTTCGGCTTTCTAGTTTTGCTTTCACTTAGTAACCATGACCAAACCGACAATTTTGCTTCTCCTTGCGGCCACCGTACTCGCTGTCCCGGTTCCGGACACAACCAAAGTCAAGGCCGTTGCCAATATTCCGCAATTTCTGCGTCCCGTCGTTCCGAGTTCTGCGCGGAACCGTATTCAGGAGAGAGACGCGAAAATCAAGGATACAATTGGCAAGATACCAGATTTGCTGCGTCCTTTCGCTCCTTCAAGAAACCGTAACCAGGAGAGAGGCTTCAATCATGTCGAAGAGGACGGCCCTGCTACCGGAGATGCTGACGCTCTGGAGCGATTGGCACCACGGGCACTCGGCGGTATTGGTGGTTTGTTTGGACCCTTTGGTCCGTTCAGCACATTTTCACGGAACCGCAATCAGAACCAGGCCAGAGACGTGGGCCACGACGAGCACAGTATTATCTCGCACCGGTCTCCCCAAGAAGATGATGGCGATTCCGAGACCGATTCAAGGCCATCATCGCAGCCCGTGAACGGCGGTTCGAACAATGGCGGTTCGAACAGTCCAAATCCGAACCCCGCACCGCAACCACCGAGCGATACCTCGACAACGTCACCCTCGAACAGTGACAACAGTGACACCGCAGCCCCCAGGCGAAGCAGGAAGAAGCAGCAACAAAGCAACAGATCTCGGTCTAACACTACTAGAGACAAAGGCACAGCACGTCGGCGGTCGCCTCAGGGAAACGAGCCGCCAACGTCGTCGCAGACCGGGCCGTCGTTGACTGGGCAGTCGAGCAACACTGAGACCAACCCTGTACCGCCTCCTGCAGCATCGCGTCCATCGTCCACATCGTCTCAGCCTGCGAACGACAGCCCGGATAGTATTGCTTCCCAGCTGCAAGCACTTGCGAGCAGCGTCGCGACAAGTCTACCCTCCCAGGAGACAACGAACCAACAAGGGAAAACCAACCAGGCTTCATCGGGAGGTCAGACGAAGCAGACGGCGAGACGTCGGCGGTCTCCTCAAGGAAATGCCGACCAAGGTCCAGATTCTTCACCGCAAGAGGTGGCGTCCGGGTCTGAGCCTGACAAGGATGTAACGAAGTCCAAGACAAGCCCAAGTTCGCCCCCGGCTGACCCAGACGCTCCTCCCAGACAGCCAAAGAGGCCTACCCCGTTTGATTCACCCACTTTGACGTCGCCTGTGAAGCTCAAGACAGGAAACTCGGCATCGGCATAATTTTGGGGGCTGCTGTGCTGTATTGAACTGGGATCCCACTCGATCGCTCATTCTCGAATCCTCACCCCACAGTCCTTACCAATTCAACTACCAACTTGATGCACTGATACTTTCAACACTTTTTTCTTTTTTAGATTTCTTTTGTTTGTTTTACGGACAACTTAGATAGAAGTAGGGGCTAGATAGTGTACATAAAAGCCTGTCATTATTGAGTGAGAGTGTCTCGTTTTTGTCCTCATGCTGCGAATAAAAAGCCTTGCGTAAGCTAGTCAACTTGTGCAAAGGGATGATTCAGTTTTCCTAAGAGTAATATTACACTAGGATAGTAGCTTCGTACAGGGTGGTTCAGCAGTTGCCCAAAACGAGGTGTATCTCGTTTCACGACGTCACACCCCAGAGTGTTCTTTCATATACGGGTTGCAACCTGAAAGTTGCTTCAAATGCTGAGCCACATGGTGTGACCCTACATTAGCCCTGCGGTGAAGTTTCTTCCGCTGGTTACACACGCTTTCCTTCCCAGCAGAGACATTTTGCGTAACCAATAGCGGCTAATAAGCTAGCATGATCAACATTTTTCATTGCTGACATGCTGACGGCAGTGCGGGGTAGTCAGGTATATTAAGTAACCGATATCCGCTCGTCGCGGTTGAGGACTCGGACTTATCACTCCTCGCACTTTTTCTTCTTGGAGGTCACCGTCTCGACAATTTACACAACTATGAGACCCTCCGTTGTCATCGCTTGTTTCCTCGGCTTAGCAGGGTCTACAAACGCAGCTATTCATGGAAGATACGTTGTGAAACGTGGAGTTCTGGAGCTTCGCGCTGAAGGATATGACTTTGTCATTGCTGGAGGCGGGACGGCCGGCTTGACAGTTGCGGACCGGCTCAGCGAAGCGTTTCCCAAGAGTTCGTCAAGGCCCCTTTTCTTCTCAGGCGAAGACGAGAAACTGACTTGAAATCTGCAATGCTCAGAAAACGTTCTTGTGGTGGAATTTGGTGACATCGAATATGCCCCAGGTGTTTTTGACCCGCCCAAGACTTCAATGAGTGACACGAGTGGCATGTCGAGCAGATGGACACTCAACTCTCTGCCAAGCCCCGAGTTGAATAACAGCACCGCCTTTGTCATTGTCGGCAAAGCAGTCGGGGGCAGCAGTGCCACCAATGGGATGTTCTTTGATCGTGGATCCCGCCACGACTACGACGCCTGGGACAAACTCCAAGAAGGTGGCTACGGGGATGAGAGGTGGGACTGGGACTCAATATACCCCTATTTCAAGAAGAGTGTCACCTTTACGCCGCCACCCACAGCCGTTGCAAAAGAGTTCAACTACACCTGGGACACAACTGTCTTTGGTAACACCACCCCTATCTACGCCAGCTTGCCGCCGTTCCAATGGGGCGACCACTACCTGGCCCGCAAATCTTGGGTCGAGATGGGGATATACAACAGGAAAGAATGTGCGGGCGGAGATAAGGAGGGCCTTTGCTGGATACCCATCTCAGAACATCCCGTAACGGCACGACGCTCGCACGCAGGAATTGGCCATTACGCTGCTGTGGCCGCCACCAGACCAAATTACCATTTGCTTGTGAAGCACCAGGTCACTCGGGTGCTTTACCGTGGGGCAAACCCAAAATCAGGACCGCCACTCTTAGAGATCAAGCCCGTAAACGATGACCAGTCGTCGTCCAGGTTCAATGTGACGGCAAAAGCCGAAGTCATCCTTTCCGCCGGAGCATTTGGCACACCGTCGATTCTCCAGAGAAGCGGCATCGGACCATGGGCATTTCTGCAGAGGGCAAATATTCCCCTGGTTCTTGACCTCCCGGGCGTTGGTTCAAATTTCCAGGATCACTCTGGTCAGCGGGTTGAGTGGAACTGTAAGTGGTATCTTTGCTCCGTTCATATAAGACAGTCAAGACCTTAGGTCTACATATTTCCCGGTCAGAGTTTACCTATGAGAGAATACTACTAAAGTCTAGCTACTCCAGACACCGTACCACCCAACTTCACGCCCATGCCATCAGACATGCTCAACGCCACATACGCCGCAGAAGCCGCCATAGCATTCAACCAAACGCCTGCCCAAGGGCCTTACACACTGGCCATGTCCAACAGCGCAATCTGGGTTCCACTTCCAAACATGACAATCAGCTACACCATCCTCCTCGACCAAATCCGCAGCATGCTAAACACCACCATTGGTTTAAAGGACCCCAAAGCCGCTGCGCACTACCACCTCCCGACAGACACCGACGCAACCCAAATATCCGGCTTCCGCTCCCAACTCTCCACCATCCACAACCTCCTCGCCAACCCCCACGCCCCAAGCCTGGAAAGTGCCTTCACAACCGGCACTTCCGTCGCCTCGGTCCTCCTCCACCCCTTAAGCCGCGGCACCGTCCGCCTCAACCTAACCGACCCCCTGCAACCTCCCATCCTCGACTACCGCTCCGCCTCGAACCCAATCGACATTGCCCTCCACCTCATCCACCTGCGCTACCTGCGACGCATGGTCCAGACGACTACTCTACACGACGACTTACACGCGGTCGAGACACTCCCCGGGCTAGCGCTGCACTCCGACGCGGAGTTGATTGGCTTTATTAGGAATGTGACTACACAGTCTTACATGCACCCATGCTGCACGGCGGCGATGCTGCCCCGTGTTGAAGGGGGTGTGGTGGCGACGGATCTGAGGGTTCATGGGGTCGCGGGGCTGAGGGTGGTGGACGCGAGTGTTTTCCCGATATTGCCGTCGGCGCATTTGAGTGCGACTGTTTATGCGGTTGCTGAGAAGGTAAGTTTCGTTTCTTTTTACGATCTATTTAACGAAGACACGAGGTGGTCGTTATGAGGCTGGTAAGACTGACTCCCCATGTTTGGGTTCATTTCTAGGCTGCGGATATCATCATTCGGCAATGGTCTGAGAAATATAAAGCTGCCTCTTCGGACTAGGCGCCATCAACAAGCAAGATGAATAATGCACCGCACAAGTGGAAGGCAACTGCACTCTGTCCTCCCACCGACACAACGTCATGATACGGGCAGATCTTATTGAGTAAGATGAAAAGTAAAGACAAACACGTGCTGGCACACCACCGCGCGGACATACTGCTGCGCTCATTCAAGTCGGTATGAGCTGTGGATCTTGTGTGAAGGATTACTGATTGGCGTGGTGTTTCGTTCCATTCTTAAAGCCTGCACTGCATTTCAGCATGAACAGGGGATTTTAAGCTTTAAATACAGTGCGTAGCACAGGTGGAGGGATCGGTGGGATGGCACGCCTCTGCGGCGGCGCCTTCGACCAATCATCGAAGCTGCACTGCATTTTTAGCGTCCACGCAAGCAACAGCGATTCTGGGCAGCCATATCTCCACATCCCTACCGCTTATCAGAACATCACCAAAACAGTAAATATGTGCTCACCATGTCCTCTCCACGAAGAACCAGACAGCAAAGAAAACAACTGCTCGCCTCGGCCCTAGCAGTCAGTGTCTCGATCGAGCCAGAGATAGCAGCACCCTCCCCACTTGAACCCCTGGCGCCCCCGTCACAAGGGATCGTTTTCCTCCCCGACCGCCCACCTGCCGCGCTCACCAAACTTCGCCGCGCCGACCACAAACTTCTCTTACGAAAGCAAGAACTTCTCCAGAAATACGAGATCGCCACTCCCAGAGACTTCCAGAAAAACTCCTCCCGCACCGTCTCTGTGACACTCGTGTTCGCCCAAGAAGAGGCCGGCACAGCGGTGTGCATCCGCCCCGACGGTTTACTCTTAACATGCTCACACTGTGTCGCCGAGACGGCCGCCGAACTCGACCGCGACAAGACACACTGGTTGCTCTTTGCGTCCGGCCAGATCGTCTCCGCAAAGTGCATCGCCTGGGACCCGCAGCGTGATCTGGCGTTACTACAGATCACCGCCGCCGCCGTCTCCCACTTGCAGAAACCACCCCGTGACATCATCGACCTCACATTAGATGATGATAATGACCATGAAAGGGTAAAGCCTCAGCTGCAGCAGCAGGCCCCAGACTTCAAGTTCCCCGCCGTGGAGATTGCGGACCGGCCGCCGCCGGTAAACACCAAATTGGTGTGCATCGGACACCCGGGCAGCGAAGACCTCGAGGCCGGCGGGCCCCGGGTCAAGACCAACTACGACGTGCTGCACCTCAGCACGGGGGCGTACCGTGGCACCGCTGAGGGCCACGACGACTTGCAGGATAACGCCGAGATTGGCGCGCTGCAGCACGACTGTTGGACATATTGGGGCCACAGCGGCGCGCCTCTCCTCGAAAGAAAAAGTGGCAGGCTCGTGGGGCTGCACTCGTCCTGGGACGACGAGACGGGCATGCGAAGGGGGATACCGCTGGAGGCGATTGTTGAGTTTTTGGATACGAACGGTGTTTTTTAGGGTTTGAATCGCATGAGCCCCAAATTATATATGCTTAGAGCACGTGGTTAAGAGGTCGTGTTAAAATGAGAAAATATGCTTGAGCGGAACACACTGCTCAGGCTTGTTCGAATATCTCGAAACTACCGAACTATCTTGAAAACCACGGAGGCCGCAGAAAGAAAAGAAAGAAGGAAAAAAAAGATTCTCACCAACCTCACAGACTGAATGCACTCCCTAGCGGTGGACCAGCCCCGCAAATGACTGACATGATAAACCCCGACGTAACCTGCCGTGATGGTTGGCGCCCGAGGAATTGAACCTCAAACAGTTTTGAAAGGGGGAGGAAGCAGGAATCGAACCTATAGCCTCTCGGATAAGCGGTGGGGGCCCCTGAAGGACAGCATACTAACATCCCGCTGAGCTATTTCGCAATAGCTCTTTCTGATTTTGTTGAATATCTCAGCGATGGCCCGAACCTATGTACCCTTTTGTGTGGTCATAATTCGCATTACGCTTGTCTTTGCAGGCGAATCGCCAACCCCCTCCCCTCCAACAAGGCTTGCGACTGAAACGCAGATGACAAATGGTTTCACCTCCAGGGGTGTTCATGAGAAAGTCACATCGCGGACAAGGCTTCATCGAAGATATTTCATTTCACACTGCATTTGCAAACTCTCATGAGCATCAGTCATCATTCATTCGTTACCTGCGCCGGCAGCTTTTCCGCAAGTGTGACAAATGGCCCTAATATCAGATCCCAAACCTATTGCTTCTGCGGGTATCTTCCTAGTGCCCAAGGCACACTGCCATCAGTGGCTGCCGATTCCCACGCACCTTATCGCGTTGCGACTAACCAACTCACGAAGACTTCCCGCCTTTGGACGCGATCGCCTGGACTTCCTCCTTGGGGCTGTTCATGAGTGTTAGCGACATTCAATAATCCGACATAAGTGAGTAAAGACGGACCGATTCGCAAAGTTGCCAGGGTTGGTGTTCTTGGTGCTGCGACCACTGCTGGAGGTGTCATCGTCTTCGGCAGCGGCCTCAGTGCTGTGACTGCCGTGGCTAGCCTTGCCTCCCTTGGCTGCGACTTCGCGGAGCTCATCCTTGGGCCTGGGACGAGTGTCAGTCGCCTTGCTGCAATGGCGTGGGCAGAGAAGGCGGCACTTGCCAGTTGGCAAAGTTGCCCGGGTTGTCCTCCTTGTTGTTGTGTCCAAGTCCACCAGTGTTGGTGCTGGATGTGTTGTCGTCAGCAGCCTAGGTGCTGTGGCCGCCGTGGCTAGCTTTGCCGCCTTTGGAGGCGATGGCTCTAACCTCCTCCGTGGAACTGCTTCCCCGTTAATGATATGAATAGACGAAAACGAGGTCGCATTTTAAAAGTTGGCACTCACCGGTTGGCAAAGTTGCCGGGGTTGTTGTTTCCGTGGTCAGCCATGTTGATGTTGATAGCTTTGATAGATATGTGTGGACGGTTGTTTAGAGTGTATGGTCGTTAAAGCTTGGAATTCTTTGCGGTTGTGGTATTGTAGAAGTTTGGGAATGCAAGAGGCCGAATGGGCGAGAGGGTTGTTCCTCTTATACCTAAGCCGAGCCCGTGACGTTTGAACGTTCCTTCCCTCTTTAGAGGAGTGACGATGGTCTTTATGACGTCAATGATCACAGCATCAATGCGGCAATCCGCGACAGGTGGGGTTCTTTCGCAATTATTCAGGCTTCTGTTTGCTTCTTTTGCCTGCGAAGGCTGAATGAAACACACATGATTTGGCGGCTCCCAGCCAGCTGGGTGGCTGGTGGAGCTATCCATGACGCGGGTATCCAGGGGTCACCACATCTCCATTGGCTTCTCCCATGCCGATCATAATACTCCGCAGCCTTATGTTTGCTTCGTAGTCGACGTCACAACGCAAACCGGCCGTTTCCACAAATGACATCGTCCCATGTTTGAGGTTGCGACTGAAGCTGTCACCGCCAGTTTACTGCAGGGAGCGGTGTTGAAGACAGCCTTAGGCAGGCGCGGTCAACAAAGCGGAGCATTTTCTCCGAGCCACGTGGGCATGCTTCATGCTGCCATCAGTTGATGCTTGAGATACAGGAAATTCTGCGCCGTGAACAGAACGAATAGGAAGGCAAGGGAATGAAAGAATCAATTAAAGTACACAAGATAGCAGTATGCTAGTATCTATCTTGGAGACTTTCACGAGTGATATAACCACCCTGTTGCTGGATGCCTGGATGAGCTGAAACATGAGAACAACCATCAATGCCCTTAGAGAACCCATAGGCATACACCAACGTGAGAAGCTCTCCCCAGCACGTATGATATTCCTGATATCGCAGGGGAATGATTTGCTATTCCTTTCACAGATCCTCCGCCTTGCTGTCATGTTCCGGGAGTGCTACAGTCAAGTCAGGATTTTCTTGTTATGGACCCGAAACTTCCCCATTCAAGGTGAAAAGAAACTTACGCCAGGCCATAAACTGATTCACCAGCCCTTCAAAGTCCCGCGCCATGAATAGCTCCGAAGCCCTGTCCATCTGACCCTTTGGAACGTAAATGTCTCTATGGCGACCTCCCGCATCCACAAACGACATAATAGTCGGTTCAATAGACCCGAAGCATCTCTTGTTCTTTTGCTCCTGCCATCCCACATCTGTCGGAACGTTCGTCACAACCGCCATGACGCCCGTTGGTTCCGCTGTCACCACGGTCGTGACGCTCGTCGGTGTGGGTATCGCCGTCGTGGTTGCCCATCCCTTCCTCCACACGCCGCCACAAAACTCGCCTCCGCCAAGGTCCAGGCAGCACGTACTGTTCTTTTCCTTCAAGTTGCTATTATGAACACACCAGGCATCGCTAGCGCCGGTGCATGTGTTGTTATGGTAGGCGTATAAGAAGATGCCGGCGTTGCAGCCCTCACAGATCATCGCACCGCACCAAGGAAAGGATGCCTGGCAGCACGAGTCGGCTGGAAGGTCTGGGCAGCGGACCGAGGGAGCTTCGGTGTCGCATTGGCCGGGTTGGCGAAGAACAACATTCACTGCAAGGCAGAGGCGGACGAAGCTGAGGGTCAAGAAAATGGTTTGGACAACGATGAAAATGCAAGGGACCGCCATGGTAAGAGAGTTTGCTGAAACGGAATGTGTGAGTTGCGTTGCGTCCGTACAGAGTTGAGATTTTGGTGCTTTCCAAGAGGAATTGGACTCGTCAGGTTGTGGGAGAGGCGAAGATCAAGTTCGGTGTTGGTTCATCCTTGGGAAGAAGTTTAATGTGCGACCTCAAAGTCAAAAGAACTGGCTCTCAAAGCAATGAGTTGCCGTTTGCCGTCCCTATTACTGCTTGCACTTGCCTTTGGACCCTGGGACCGGAAGGTGTAACTGTGGGTGTTTACGATGAGAGGAAAGCGCGAGCTTTTCATATTCAGAAAGGAGCAAGGATTAATTCTCAAATACTGCACATCATATGAAACAAAGATGATGGACAATGGCAGTACTTTTGATCATATGGTTGATATGACAATGACCACAGAATGACATAATGCCCGGTGGTCAACGTTCCATCTCAACAGGCTTCCCCTGTCTCAAAGGGCAATCGGGTATGGTGTAGCGGTAACATCGCTGACTCTCACTCAGCAGCCCGGGGTTCGACTCCCCGTATCCGAAATATGATCAATTGAGAAACAGTGCTCAACGCTCCGGTTTGTCTTCTTTTGGACAATCTTTTGTTGATTGGAGATGCGTGATTGCGGCCCCGTCTTTTTTTTCAAACGGAAACTAAACAACCCTAACCCGGAAATGGAGTTAAATTGGAAAAGGCGTGGCAGACCAAACCTGGAAGTTTGGAAAGGTGCCTGCCCCACCTTCAGCCAAAAATAGGAGTGGGGCAATGGCAGAATTCCTCTCCGCCAAAATTTTCTGGAGGTCGTCAATCGGTCGGGTCCTGAACAATCTCGAGTCGACTGTCGAGGCCGTTCGCAAATCCCAGATACTACCATGGCTCCAGAAGGCGGAAAGAAAGGCAGCGCCAACCAGAAACAACCACACAGCAACAAGACCGAAGCAAGGACGTTGAAGAGGAAACGAGAGCAAGACGATGTAGCCAAGCTGAAGCAGGCCATCGACGAGTTGGTGAGCACCTTCCCACCCCCACTGGAGCTTTTACTACTCCCCGCGTTGTCTAACGCTTCTCACCTCCCAGGACGTCAAATCCCCCGATATAAAAAACTTCACCGATCTCCCGCTTTGCTCCTTGACCGCCAAGGGCCTCCGCGCCTCCCACTTCGAGACTCTCACCGATGTCCAGCGAGTCGCGATCCCCCTCGCCCTGAAGGGAAAAGATATCCTCGGCGCCGCCAAAACGGGCAGCGGCAAGACCCTCGCCTTCCTGGTACCCGTGCTCGAGAAGCTCTACCGCGCGCAATGGACCGAACTCGACGGCCTCGGCGCCCTCATTATCAGCCCGACCCGCGAACTGGCAGTTCAGATCTTTGAGGTCCTGCGGAAAATTGGTCGCAACCACACATTCTCGGCAGGTCTGGTCATCGGCGGCAAGAGTCTGAAGGAGGAAGCTGAGCGGCTGGGGCGCATGAATATTCTGGTGTGCACCCCGGGTCGCATGCTGCAGCATCTTGACCAGACGGCTGGCTTTGATGTCGACAACCTCCAGATGCTGGTCCTGGACGAGGCGGATCGAATTATGGACTTGGGATTCCAGTCGGCAGTTGACGCGCTTATCGAACATCTTCCCAAGGACAGGCAAACAATGCTATTCAGTGCAACACAGAGCAAGAGAGTCTCTGACCTGGCGCGGCTGAGCTTGAAGGACCCCGAATATGTGTCTGTCCACGAGGAGGCGACTTCAGCGACGCCAGTGACCCTCCAGCAGCATTATATTGTGATGCCGTTGGCCGAGAAACTGGATACACTGTGGGGCTTCTTGCGGTCGAACCTGAAGAGCAAGATCATTGTGTTCTTCTCATCCGGCAAGCAGGTCAGATTCGCGTACGAGGCATTCAAGCGCATGCAGCCCGGTATTTCGTTGCTCCACCTACATGGGCGGCAAAAGCAGATTGCGCGGCTCGAAGTCACGTCACGATTTACCGCCGCAAAGTACGTCTGCCTCTTCGCGACAGATGTCGTAGCAAGAGGTGTGGATTTCCCCTCAGTCGACTGGGTCATTCAAGCCGATTGCCCCGAAGATGCTGACACCTACATCCATCGTGTCGGGCGAACAGCCAGATACGAGAGCAAGGGCCGCGCCGTTCTGTTCCTCGAGCCAAGTGAGGAGGCGGGCTTCTTGAAAAGACTGGAACACAAAAAAGTGCCTATCCAGAAAGTCCATGTCAAGGACAAGAAGAAGACGTCCATCACCGATCAGCTTCAAAGTCTCTGCTTCCAGTCACCGGATCTTAAATACCTCGGCCAGAAAGCATTCATCTCTTATACCCGATCTATTCACCTTCAAAAAGACAAAAGCGTGTTCAAGTTCCAGAAACTTGACTTGGACGCGTATGCTGCGAGCATGGGTCTCCCGGGTACACCGCAGATCAAGTTCAAGAAGGGCGAGGATATCAAGAAGCTAAAGAACGCGCCGCGTCACGGTTTCTCGAGTGGCTCCGAAGTCGAGGACGACGAGGACAGGAAGTCGAAGAAGGAGGTAGTCAGGACAAAGTACGACAAGATGACAGAGCGGCAAAACCAGGACGTGCTCTCGAGCCATTACCGAAAACTGCTCGGCGACGACGAGGATGCTGCCGAAGGGGACGACGATGACGAGGCCGATTTCCTGTCTGTCAAACGGGTCCTGGGCGACGACGACCTGGACCAGGCAGCCGAAGAGGGAGAAGCTGGCAGCTCGACGCAACCAAAGGTCATCCAGCTGGGCAAGTCGGAGCTCATCATCGACTCCAACCGCCGCGAGAAGCTGCTCAAGTCCAAGAAGAAGCTGCTTAAGTACATGGACAAGCCGACCAAGATGGTCTTCGACGACGACGGTGTCGCCCACCCCATCTACATGCTGCAGGACGAGGAAGACTTTGCGTTGGAAGGCCCTGCCTCCAAGCTGCGCGAGCAGTTCGTCGAGGTCGAGGCCAACAAGGTGCGCGAGGCCGACGTGGAAGACAAGGAGATTGTCAAGGCGCGGAGGAAGGAGAAGAAAGACCGCGCAAAGGCGCGAGAGCGTGGCGAGGAGCTCGCAGCCCTCGGTCCCCAGTTGGATGTGGACTCGGACGTGGAGATGGAAGATCCTCTGGCTCTTCTGCGGTCACTTCCTACGCCAGGAGGGGACTACAACCAGAGCGACGACGACGACCGCGACAACAACGACGAGCCGCCCAAGAAGCGTGCGAAGAAGTGGTTCGAGGACGACTCGGAGGACGAAAGGCAGAAGGAGAAGGAGAGCAAGAAGCGCAAGACCGGCAAGAAGGTTATTGAGATGGACCACGAGCCGGATAATCTGCAGGATCTCGAGGCCTTGGCGGCCGGCTTGTTGGAGGATTGATAGCGTACTACATTATATACCTGCGCACGGATTAGATCATTTTTCTCTGGTGTATTGTTGCATAAAAGGGGGCAATGGATACCTTGATATGCGCGAAATGAAGAGTATTTTTATAACCCTGTTGTTATGCGTCCTGTGAGTTGTTTGGCCGTGATGGTTCTAAATCAATGAGGATGATCGACCACTCACCAATGCCAACTCACTCACTCTCTGTAAGAAAGCGAACAACGCAATTCTCTCTACACTACATCCACTATTTACTATATGACTGACAAAACGTGAGGGAAAAGAAATGAGAACAAGGAAAACAAAAAGCACCAAACACCCCCAACTCCCTCCATTCCCCTTTCTTTCCCTCCTGAATTGCTTGACTCCAGCCCGTTTTCTACAACTCCTCCTTCTCCTAGGTTACCCAGTTTGCTAAAAAAAAATAAAAAAAATTGCCTCGCTGGCATGAACAAGAAAAAAAAACACTAACTTTAAGTGGGAAACGTCTCAACCCAATCCAGCAAAAAGGAAAAAGAAATTTGCCCGGAAAACTAAGAAGAAAAAAAAAGAGACCAAAAGTAATATACACACCACACCTATTTCATCATGGTCGGTAGGTACCTAGCCATCCACCCATCCCCTGACAAGGGAAGAAGAAAACGCCGTTGTCGTCGTCGTCTATTTCGCTTTCACCTCTCTTTTTTTTCGGACGCCCTGAATGCATTGGCTAATATGCGAAGCAAATATATTGAAAAATCAGGCCCACATGTGGCTCTCGCGCTCTCTCTCGAGCTTCGCAACGAGGGCCTCGTCTACGCTGCCGTATAGCCGGAGGCGATAGAAACATGTCCTTTCGCCACCGTTGTTGGTGACAGCGCGCACGAGGACGAGGTCAGTGGCGGCGTCCATGTTCTTGAGCTCCTCAGAAAACCTGTAGATCATGGCGCCGCGGTTGGCGGCGTTGTACTCGTAGATAAAGGCACCGACGAGCACGAGGCCCTTTGCGAAAAGGGGGTCCTTCAGGTAGCCCTCGAAATGCACCGACATGTAGTTCTCGGCGGCCTTGCGGCGGTCGTACTCGTCGATGCGCACCCAAACCTGCATGTCTTTGGGCACGGCCTGCGGATCAATGGTGGCCGAGGGATTGATGTGTTCAATAACCAGGGCTTCGGGGACAACGAAGCTGTGTAGCTGAACGGCGAGGTCGGCCGCGACCTGCGTTCCGCTGGGGCCATGGACGCCAGCGCACCAGCACTGGCCGGCATCCTCCCAGGCTGACAGAGCGCCGAATTTCTCCGGGAGGAACTCAGGCTTGTTGCGCAGTGACGAGAACCATTTCCTTGTGGCGAGAATCGGCTTGGGGACGTGGTAGGTGGGAGAGGTCAGCTCCTGGTCGGGGTAGGCTCCGTTGCCGAGAGCGAACCAGTTGACGCGGTTCTGGAACTCGGCCAGGTTTGGGTGCACATCGGACCCTCCAGAAGAGGGGAGAGAAATCTTCCCGGACTTCAGCAGGTCCTCCAGCGATTTGCTGACCTCTTTCTGCGATATCGGGCCTGTCCTCTTCTTGATGGCGCGCTCCAATTCTTCGTGGTTGACTGCACCCTTGGAGAGTCTGTCCTCGGTTTCTTTGATGAGGCGGTGGAACTCTTCCTTGGTGACTGTATCGCCACCACATATGCGCTTCTCTACCAGTTTTTTGTCGATGAGTGCATTGATATCGTCGGCCGAAAGCCCCACCCGGGCACCCCTCGCATCCGTGGCATCGGTCACAATACCCTTTTCTTTCTTAATCCTTTCCCAGACACGATTCACCAGGTCCTCGGTCGGCTGTTGCCCATGCCCAGTCTTTTCAAGAGACGACTCTACGCGATCCAGCCTCTCCTCAATTCCCTCGAACATCTTGCCTAACCGCGGCCCCAGCGTCGTCTCATTGAAAGCAGGATGACGTGTGTCAAGCCCAGGTATGTTTCCCACGATACCGCTTGCTATATCTCGTAAAGGGATGGACGCGATGAGCCTTAACAGCCCCAGCATGCTTGCAAGGGCAGCAAATGCCACGAAGACATACAAGATGTACCATAGGCCAGATCGAACCTTGCGTCCAAGCCCACGCCAGAACCCGCCTGCCGTGGCTGCGCCAGGGTCGTCGCCGGGTTTTGGTCCAGGTGCAGGATTCCGGCCTTGGTTAGGGCGAGTTGCGCCATCACCCTCTCCATCCTGTGAGCGTAGGTCTGTCTGATTTGCATCCGGCCCGACATTTCGCGGCTCACGGAGGGGCGGTGGTGGAAGCCTGGGACCGCCGCCGCCGCTACCACCACCTGGAAGAGGAGGACCGCCGCCTCTGCCACCGCCTGGAGGAGAACCGCCGGTGTCATGACGAAAGGGATCATCACCACGTGGGGGAAGCCCGGGAGGCCCGGGGAGAAAGCCATTGCCCCCTGAGCCGCTAGGTCTTCCTGTACCGCCAGTGCCTGCACCACCAGTGCCCAGTATACCAACAGTGCCCAGTGTACCGCTAGGTCTCCCTGTACTGCTAATGCCTGCACCACCAGTGCCCAGTATACCAACAGTGCCCAGTGTGCCGCCAGTGCCCAGTGTACCGCTAGGTATCCCTGTACCGCCAGTGCTCAGTACACCGCCAGTGCCTCCTGTACCGCCGGGTCTCCCTAAACTAAGAAGCCCCCCCCCCCGGCCACCACTTCCCCCCGTTCCAGTAATATTGGCTTTATCATGTCCACCCTGCGGAGTAACGACATTGCCATTGCCATGGATAAGATCTTCATCAGAAAAGGTATTCGCTCCTACTCCCCAATTCGAACCCCCTCCGGGACGAGGGACATTCGGCGGCCGACCAACACCCGGTGTAGCAACAGGAGCAGCTGAACCAGCACCAGGTTGTTGAGGGATGGGGGGGGCGGGACCTGGCAGTATATCCGATGAGGTAGCACTACTGGCATAATGTGTAGGTTTGCCAGCAGCAGGAGCAGGTTGACCAGAGGGAGGTGGGCCAGCATGGGGGGCAGGTTGACCAGCAGCAGGTCGGCCCGGACGTGGTCGGCCCGTAGAGGAAGCAGGCTTTCTAGGAGAAGGTCGGCCAGCAGGGGGAGCAGATTGACCAGCAGGGGGAGCAGGTTGACCAGCAGGGGGAGCAGGTAGCCCAGGTGCAGGCCGGCCGGGAGAATGTGTCTTGGACTTTTTCCTCCTTGAGGTTGTATCTTCAGAGTCGTCATGAGATCTCTTCCGTTCATTTAAAGTGTCGGCAGGTGGAGGTGGGAGGTCTGGCTCCTCGTCGTCTGTTACATCCTGTTCATCGTCTTGTGTTGCATTTTCTTCTAAGTCCTCTGATCCGGAATCTGCGCCTGGTGCTGGGGGTCTTGGTGGTGGGGGATTTATTGGTGACGACTCGCGACTGTCTGAAAGCTCAGGACTTTCTGCCACTTGCGTCCTCTCCCTGTCCTCTTCGGCCGTCCTCAGCATTCTGGCGGCGGCTTGCCTGAGACTGCCGCCAGCTCCAAGCGAATTCCGGTCCGGAAGGGAAGCCAGGGGCGAGCCATACGAGGTACTATATTTGGTCGGCAAATGCGTCCTCGTAATAGTGCTATGTTCAGATACACGAGGGGAGGGGAGCTTCCGGCGCGGCGTAGTCCTGGGAGGCATGATGATTACAGGGAGTGTAATCCCCTAAGAAACTTTACGGCTCTATCTCCTCGTGTCAGGGACTGCAAATGAGCAATGGCAGTGAAGGAAACTGAGTGTGATGTTAGCGAGAGTTGTTCAAAACAAGATATGCAGGAAAGGGGTACGGAAGTGGTAAATATTTGGACATGACTGAAATGGGTTCTGAGACAAGAGACGGCAAACATATGTGAAGATGAGATTCAAGGGGTGAAAGGGGGTGAGCGCCAGCTGGAAAATGAAATGGAATGAACAATAGTTGCATGAGAGCGAATGCGCTCCTCAAGCCTGAAAACCACAGACCAACTGCGCCGGGAACCAGCGAAAGCTCCAAAACAGAAGAGTCGGAAATTCCTGCGCCCACCTACTAATAATCGGATCTTGAGCAAGCGAACGGGCGGTGGCCAGTCAGTTGAGGCTTCGCTCCACCCTTCTTCCTTCGGATTTGTTGTCGTGATATCGCGTTACGGCACGTGACAACTTCGAGGACGACCACACAGACACCCGCAGCAGGAGTATGCCAGAGCCGGCTTCAGTTGATATCGGCCGAGATTAGCAATCCAGTTGTTTTGGTTTTTTTTTGGTGATGTTTCTCGTGATGCTCCGGGGGCGGTCGGGTCTCGGTGTTGTTGACTTTGTTTTTTGGTCTCGGGGGGCAGGCGGGGGGTGAGAGGGCGTCTAAAAAGAGCGACGCGCAGAGAGAGTCTAATTAGACTTGCTGGGCCCCGTAGCAGGCATCACGAGCGGAAAGAAGGGGGTTTGTTCAATGGCTGAAAACGGCCGGTTTCTTTGCGACGGCATTGACATGTCTCTTTCATGGCTTTGTGAGACAGCGCGTTCAAAGACTCTCATTGTCCATTCGGGGCGGTCTGCACGTCTGCTTGGAATGCGAATGCGCTGCGTGTGGATTCGGGTCGGGCGCGTTTTGGTTTTTTTTTTTGGGCTCTAGGGTAGACCGTAGCGAGCGGGCAGCTGGAGCAGCCGTGATTGATGCAAGGAGAGGAGACTTAAACCGCCTGTGAGGTTGGGCGCCTTTGCTTGGCTCTATTCTTGGTAGGCCCGTGCTGCGTTGTCCATGAATTGTCTCCAGTCTCCACCTCGGTGTCCTTGCATTGAAACATCACGCGTCAAACGTGGCAGATGACTAAGCAGGGCTCCGGGGATGCTCTTGTCGGGTATATGCATTTTGCAGAGATTTGCACCCCGCAGGTTCCTCGGCGCATCTGTCTGCTGTGGAACATTTCCGTCGGATGTCACGCCGCCAGTGGCCCTGCCCACCTGCTGGCAATCTGATAAAAATTGAATTTGTTGTCTAGAGACCCTGCCCATTCCGCATTCTGCGCATTCTTCCACGGCAGGGTTTTCCTGTTTTGCTTCCCAGTCACCGTATTGCTGAGACAACGACGCCGTACAAGCTGGTTTCTGTCTTCAAATTAACCCTTCACACTCCTGGGTGTCTGAACCTCGGGTTTATGGAGCATGGCTGGCGGCCTGTCCCTAGTCGTTGGGAGGTTGTTGGCGCCACGACCCTGTTGTCGCGGCCCCAGGCGCAGCTGCCATTTTTGAAGCAGGTGACCTACATCCGTACTGACAGCTGGTTGAGTCTTTCTTCGCTGCCATTGTTTTGTTAGACACGGGCTCTCGTAGTGCCTCGTAACATATACGCCCTTGGGCGGGGCCTTGTTGCGCCTCGTCGTACATGCCACTCTTCCTCGCCGCTAGTGGCCGAACCCGAGCTTCAAGTCTGGTTGTTTGGGGCCTGGCCGTCAACTGTTATGCCTCCTAATGTACAATAAACCACTTACCTAGGTAGTTGCCACTGCACGTCCCCGAAACGGCACTCACATGATTTCAAGTTCTGCCTCCTTTCTCGATGCGTGTCGTCACTGCTCTGTCAAGCCGCCAGTCGTTTTTGCGTAATAAGAGTCCAACCACCCCTCCCTGCCAGTCTCCCTGTTTAAAATCGCAGCTCAATCTTAAGTGTTACCTTATTCCAGGAAGTGCAGAGGACTCGAACTGTGTGCGCAGGTGTACAGGTCGCATTAAAATAGACTTTTCCCGTATTTTGTCCAGGTTATCAAGCGCATAGGGGGCAGACAGATGGACACACAACCTTATAACCACCAACAACCTTGAAGTCTGAAAGTGCCCTGTTCAAGGTCGAGTGCGGCAGCCCCTTGTCTACAGTCCCACAGCGGGTAGCCCCACGGCAAGCCGCGGTCTAGCGAGATTCGATTTACGAACAACATACCGGTCTATATTATTTCGACGGCTCCATTTACAATACAAGTCCACCGTCGTGGTACTGCAAGCTTCTATTTAACTGTTACGACGCTGCTCCCATCCAACCTTAGATCCGTCACAATCTCGCTCAATCCTATCAGCGCCCTTCCTGCCCACCCAATATCTTTGGAAAGACGACGCGCCGCCACAAACATCATGGCTGTGGGAACAGTTCTCGTCACCGGGTACGTTTAATTCCTCCAGGGCTTGTTGGCAGTGAGCAGCGAGCGCATTGGGGCGCATCCGAAGCCGGGGCGTGCATGTGCGCGCTGAATGCCAGCCAGCCAGCCAAAACACCCCGCCAATTTTTTTAAACAGAAATTACCACCCCTCCAACAAGACCCTCTCTTCCCGCGCGCGAGCGCTCGCTGGGCAGAAAAATGATGTCGGCTTAAGATGTTGATTGTGGCTTGCAGTGGCACCGGTTACATCGGCTCGTTCACGACGCTCGCGCTGCTTCAGAACGACTACGATGTCGTCATCGTCGACAACCTCTACAACTCGTCCAAGGTGGTCCTCGACCGCATCGAGCTCATCAGCGGCAAGCGCCCCGCCTTTTACGAGGTTGACGTAACCGACGAGGCTAGCCTCGACAAAGTCTTTGCCAAACACCCCGAAATCGACAGTGTTATTCACTTTGCCGCGCTCAAGGCAAGTGGCAGACAACCATTTCTTTCGTCCATTCGTTTCTCTAGTCCCCCCAGCAATTCATCATATGTCTGCACGCGCGAGAAGTCGCAACAGTTGGGACGGAACAGCCTAACTAACACAACGCAAACAACTACAGGCAGTAGGCGAGTCCGGCGAAATCCCCCTCGAGTACTACCACAACAATGTCGGCGGCGGCATCACGCTGCTGCGGTCGATGAAGAAAGCCAATGTGCCCAACATCGTCTTCTCCTCGTCGGCGACCGTCTACGGCGACGCGACGCGCGTGCCCAACATGATCCCCATTCCCGAGGAATGCCCCATCGGCCCGACCAACACGTACGGCCACACAAAGGTCATGATTGAGACCGTCATCACCGACCACATCAATGCCGAGCGCAACAGGTGCAAGAAGGCCGGCCAGCCGTTTGAGCAGTGGAACGGCGCGCTGTTGCGGTATTTCAACCCCTGCGGCGCGCACCCCAGCGGCATGATGGGCGAGGACCCACAGGGCGTCCCCTACAACCTGCTTCCTCTGCTAGGCAAGGTGGCTACGGGAGAGCGGGAGAGTCTCCTGGTCTTTGGTGACGGTGAGTGCTGGCAAAGGGGGCATTGTAAACAAGGAAAGGAAGGGGGATAGGCTAACGCAGATAAAAACAGACTACGCATCCAAAGACGGCACTGCCATCCGCGACTACATCCACGTCCTCGATCTCGCCAATGGGCACTTGGCCGCGCTCGACTACCTCCGAGAACACAAGCCCGGCGTACGAGCTTGGAACCTGGGGTCTGGCCGTGGCAGCACAGTGTTTGAGATGATCAACGCCTTTAGCAAAGTTGTTGGGCGGCAGCTTCCATACAAGGTCGTGGAGCGGAGACATGGAGATGTGCTAGACTTGACGGCCAAGCCCACGCGTGCGAACGAGGAGCTCAAGTGGTCGACAAAGCTCACGCTGGAAGACGCGTGCGCCGACCTTTGGCGCTGGGTGGAAAACAACCCCAAGGGCTACAGACAAGACCCTCCCGCCGAGTTCGTCGAGGCCCTCAAGTCCACGAAGGCTTAAGGCTATCGATTGCATTTGATCATCGTTGGCATTGGTATTCATTCATGAGTGCCTTACTTTGCTTCCTACAAGGCATTAATTCCTCCTTATAGAAAGACACTTGTTTAGACTTTAAGCAGAAGCTTTCCTGTTGTCTTCCTGCCCTCCAGGTCCGAGTGCGCCCTGGCTACATCCTTGAGCGGGTAGATCTCGTTGTGGATCTGCACGTTGACCTTGCCTGAGAGGATGAGGTCGAAAAGCTCCTTCGTGTATTCTTGCCTCTCCTCTTTGGTGGTGAGGTAGCTGAGCAAAACGGGGCGCATGAGCTTGATGTTCTTCGCGCTCAGGCGGGGGAGCTCGACCGGACCAGCTGGGCCGGAAGCGTTGCCAAAGACAACCAGCGTTCCCTTCCGGGCAATAATATCAAAATCCATATCGAAGGTATCCTTGCCGATGCCATCAAAGATGACATCGACACCCTTGCCCGATGTGATCTCCTTGACCCGCGCCGCAACATCCTCCGTGCGGCTGTTGATAACCCACTGCGCGCCGTGCTTGGTCGCAAGCTCACATTTCTCGGGGCTACCGGCAGTGCCGATAACTTTAGCGCCCATCACCGTGAGAATCTGGACGAGCTGTCCTCCTGTGCCGCCGGCCGCCGCATGTACCAAAACCCATGGACCGAGACTTACCCCAAGTTCCTGCTTGATGCCAGCCGCTTCACGGATGAAGGTCAGCGCTGTCAAGCCCTGGAGCATCGAGGCTGCTGCTTGCTCTGTCGAGAGCTCCGCGGGTACCGGCACAACCTTATCAGCTGGCACTGCCGTCAGCTCCGCGTAGGCTCCATCGTGGATATAAGCAACCCGATCTCCCTCCTTGAACTCGGCCGACTGAGACGCAATGACCGTGCCCGCCGCCTCTTTGCCGCCGATGAACGGCAAGGCCGTTTTGTAGAGCCCCGTGCGGAAGTACCTGCATAGTTAAGTTGCCGTGTAAGCAGGTAGGTTTCATTGTATGTAAACCTTGGGCAATGGGGATGTGTAGCTGGGCATGTGGGGCAGGGAGAGTGAAGATGGTGGTGTGGGCTTACGTGTCGATGTAATTGATGCCAATGAATTCATTCTTGACTAGTACTTCGCCGTCCTTGATGTGTGGCACGGGCAAGTTCGTCTTGAATTGCAGTACCTCTGGGCCGCCGAGTTTCTCGACGAGGATGCCCGCCATGGTCTTAGGGACGGGAGACATGATTCGTAAGGTTGATTGGGTTTATAGCGGGGTTACGGCCGCTTGGGTTGCTGATGCTGCTGCTGCGGCATGCAAGTTACGAATACACTCAAAGTTGAGACGGGAGGATGCCTGTAGAACAAAAGACGAACTTCAGATGGGGTGATTGATCGACAGAATGATGGAGGTAGGTATCCTCGGCTAAATAATATACTCCTTGTCCTGGCTGGCATGGAAGGAGCTTTTGATCGTACATCGGTCTCCATCGTCGCACATGGAACCCGACTCGCCCAGCTGACTAATTAGGACGAGCTTCCCCTCGCGGGGTTAATTATTCACCGCAGCGAAAGTCACAAAAGCCACTTGACGCAATATTTATCTGTCACACGATTAATACAACAAATGGTACATACCTTCATGCTACTGTCTTCCCTGCAAAAGGTAAGGTATATCGTTTCAGACGCATCGGGATGTCAATGATGTCATCAGTGATACTTTTACCTAGCCCGCTAGCCACTCCTTCCGTGCCAATGGCAGGTGCTAGCACCCGAAGCTGAGAGTGGGCTGCGTGCTCAGTGTTCGACATTCCACTGAACCTCCAGGGTGCCTGTCGATCTCAAGGCAAGGAGCAAAGGATTGCAAGATTGAAAGGAGACGAAGACGGGAAGATGCGATGATGGTGATGAGGAAAGCACGGCCACTTGTCCCGGCCGGTCAAGGCATTATTTTTTCTTTATCTGGGATCTCGAATTGAAAAGAACTTCGAAACTTGAAAGTTGGTAATTCCATGAGCTCTTTGGCGTCTGCAATGCGATTATTAACCCTCTCATCAACCGCCTGTCAAGTCTGCCCGCCCAGGGGCTCAAGTCAGCCTACTGGCCCCGCTTGAGATGCCAACTGCGCAAAGCTGAAGCGCGCTTTCCCCTCTCCGTAACACCCCCAGTCCAGTGCCCACCATCCACGTCCACCCCCAGTTCACAAAGACATTGACGCAACACCAATTGGCGCCGTGGCTGCAGCACAGGTGCACCAGCCGATGCATTGGAGACAATTGCTCAACGCTGGGTTGCTTGTTCCAGACCGTCCTCTCCCCCACCTTTGCCATCTCCAACGGCACCTCATATCCAGCGGATTGGTTGATCGAGACGATAGATAAAAGAGTTCGAGGTTGTATGTACACTACTTGAATCCAAGGGTGCTTCGCTCACGGGGCAGTGCTTCGGCAGACAGCTTTGATCGCCCCAAGCCCTGCAGCTCTCCGCGTCCGCATTAAGATAGCGCCAACTTAGGCGGCGTGGCGTGGGCCATCCCACAGCTCCAGCTTGACCTGGAGCCAGGCGATGCATGAAGCCCAGCCCCGGAGCCTCGTCGGTTGGGTTGGAGCTCTTTCTTCCCCTTGGCTTGGGGCTGAATTTTTATTTTCAATTTTCATCTATTTCGTGCAACACTTCCTCCTTTTCCTCATTCTCTTCCTTCTTACAACCGTAAAGCTAATCCATTTCCCGGCGTTGATTCGAAGCCATCCTCCCCAAACGGCGATCACCGGAAACTTTCTTATCCTTGCCACGAGCCGACCCACCTGCGACACGTAACGACGAGGCTGCGCAAACCTTTAGGTCTAGGGCGGCACTTCCGTACTCCCGTCCTGGCTCACCAGCACGCGCCGCCTGATAAAACTGACCGTTGGTCCGGCTTGTCGTTCGGAGCACGTTGCGTGTAGCCATAAGAGACAGCTCGTAGTACTCGAACGATCCATTGAAGACGACCGTATTTTCTGCCACCTGGTTCCAAGAAGGCCTGAAGGCCTGTTTCGTCATCAAGGCCTTGGGATTGGCCATCCCCACTAATTCGTATCGCTGTGCCGCCTCCCATCGTCTCTTAGGTTTGGGGGATGAGAAATAGTTAGGACCCGCCGGGTCGTTATTTGCTGACCTCAAACGCCAACAACATTCCAAGCTGACAATGGCTTCTTCGCCAATGAGTCGGGGCGACCCTCGACAAGCACGCCTTGAACAGCTAGCGAGAGCTTGGGGCGTCAGCTCTCCCGCGCCGCTGGTACTACCGAACCCTTCACATCCGCCCTCCTTTCGTGGGCCCAACGACGACTTCTACGCCGAGGACTTGCTCAAGCGGCAACGCTTGGCCGCTAGCCAAGACAAAAGCTCCCAAGGCGGCATCAAACGCGCCTTCAGTTCAAACAACAACAAGAAGGCATGGGAGCCGAAAGAGATTGGAGATGCCCTCGAGGCTCACATCAACAAGCTTGGGGCCCCTGGAGTTGCAGAGGCCCTCATCGATAAGCTCCGCCAAGCCGGTGGAAACCTGAACGTGGCCAGTATAAAGAACCGGACCAGCCTCATCACCCGGAAGAAGAGCACAGAGTCGACGGAGCGCAGCCGTATCCTCCAAACAGCGGTTGAAAATCGCCAAATCGACATGGTCTCTTTACTGGTCCACCATGCGGACCCCCACAATCTCGACGCAGCTTTGCCAGCCGCAATACGGACAAGGGATGTAGCAATGGTTCGCCTGCTGGTTCAGCGAGGTGCGAGTGCTTCGCAGACGCAAGATGGGCAAGATGCATTTCGCCAGGCATGCATCACAGGCGGTCATGCGGACATTGTAGGCCTGATACTCCAGTCTGAAGGACGGCCCACCCCAGGATGGCTTTGCATGTGCATGGTCGACGCTGCACGGATTGGATGTGTCGAAACTGTTCTCAGGCTCAGCCGATCTCAAGCCGATGGCGAGTATCAAAAGGCCGACGCTCTCAGGACAGCTATTTCTCAATGCCGAGTCGACGTTGCGCTTGCCATCCTCACGGGCTTAAAGCCACCGATATCAGGTGGCCATGGTCTTGCGGAGAGCTTCACCAAGCTCTTCGAGCATCCTACGATTGGACCTAACGAAAAGATGACCCTAACAGAAGCGCTTCTCTGTGCCGGTGCAGAGGGCGATGCTGTTTCGGATGCGCTGTATAAAGCTTGTGATGCCGGCTTCTACGAGATGGTCGACCTGCTTGTTTCCTACGGGGCGTCAGTCGAATTCCAAAATGCCGTCATGGTACGGGATGCCATCAGCAGAGGAAATAGTGGTTTGGTTCAGATTTTGCTGAACGAGAAGTCAACCTTCAGCCCCACGTATGCCTCAGAATGTGTCAAGCACATACCCAAAGCGATCGCTCCGGAGGAACGTCATGCTATTTTGAGCCTATTGCTGCGGAAAGGGGCAGTCGGCACTCCTTTAAATGATGCGCTGGTTGACTCTGTTCAAATGAATGATCTCCAGTCCGTCGAGCTACTCGTCACCCCCTTCTTCCCGGGCAGAACGCCTACCACTACCCCTGATACCCAAGCACCATCTCGCCGAATGGTTTATGACAGACACCACATGGCGGCCGTGGATTACAATAATGGAGTAGCATTGGACATTGCGATACGGAAGGCCAACCTGCCAATGATAAAGCAGCTTCTGGTTGGAAAACCATCGTCTCAGACACTTCAGCATGTCTTTCCCCTGGTTATCGGCCTCCCGACAGCTGATCGGTACCACGTAACGGAGCTGTTTCTATCCGCTGGCGTCACTGGACCCTGTGTTGCTGCAGCGCTGCAGCGAGCCATTGAAGCTGTCCCCCCGCATCGGGACGAGCGCTTGATCAGTCTGTTGTTACGACACAATCCCGATGTCAACTACAATGATGGCGCTGGCATCCTGGCTGCCGTCACGCTTCAAGACCTCCCACTACTCGAACAACTTCTTAGTAAAAGGCCATCGCCTCAAACCACTGCCGCCGCCATGGCGAAGGTCATGGCAGTCACCAATCCCACAATCCGCTTCAACATGACGAGATTACTAATCGCCGCCGGCGCTGGTCTGGAGGGTACCGGGATATCGGAGGCACTGAAGCAACTACTGGGTGTCAATCCGATTGATATGCATTTGCTTGGTCTTCTCGTTGAACAGGGGCGGGGGGATGCCAATTTCGACCATGGTGCTCCTGTTGTTCGAGGTACGTGTTTCAGATTCCTTTGCCAATGCCGGCAATCTATCTAACGCAATGTAGCTATTGAAAACCACCATGACCCAGTTGTCCTCGACGTCGTCTTGCAACACGGCAAGGCCGGCCCCGAGGCTCTATCGCGGGGTCTGGATGCGTTGTTTAAGCTTCCCACGGATCCCGCAAAGGTGGCGAAAATCAACTCGATTCTGCGCCGCACGCAGCAAAAAGATCTGATCGATAATGGCCTCATGAAGGAAGTGGAGCTATTGCTCAAGGAGCCGCTTGACAGACGCCCTCTCGCTGTTGTTCAGTCGCTTCTCTCGGTTGGTGCAGATGTCAACTTTAATAATGCCAAGGCCCTTTGCTCTGCCGTAGAGGCCACGGAGACAAGACTGGTTGACCTCCTCCTCAGTGCAAAGCCTGTTCATACTTCACTGGCTCAGGCACTCTCCAAAGCCATGACGAAAGTGGCCGACCCGAAGGAGCGTTTAATCCTCACCAAGCAGCTGATAGACGCTCGAGTTCCTAATTCGGAGACGAAGCGCGCCTTAAAATTCGCCATCGTCAACTATCCCAGCGATTTGCCTCTGATTGGCCTCCTCGCAGGCCATGCCGACTCAACTGATGGCGAGGCCCTGAAGGTGGCTATACAGTACGAGCACGTGGAGATAGCGAACTTGGTGTTGGGAAAGACCCCAAAAAAGTACTCTGCTTCCGTTTTGGAGAGCGCCTTTCAACAGGCAATGGCGGTTAATGATCGGGTGAAGAGGCTATCCTTCTCCTCAGCACTCCTCCAAAGTGGTGTGTCCGGGCCGGTAGTCTCCAACGCACTTCTCACCGCTGCCTCAGATGGTGACATCGACCTCGGCGCAGTTTTAGTATCTTCCGGTGCCAGTGTCGAGCACCAGGAGGGCCAGGCTGTGATTGAAGCTTGTGGGGCAGGTGCACCAGACGTTCTTGGGATGTTGCTCACCAGCGAAGTTGAGGTCAACAAACGCACACTAGAGAAGGGCTTTCAGGCGGCAACTCAGGTCGGTAACCTCGACAAACGTGCCGAAGTCTTCCGTCTTCTGCTTGAGAAGGGGGTCACAGGCGACGTTGTCGACGCACAACTCGTATCGGCAGCGAAGTTTGGCGATGAAGGCGAGCCTTTGGTCAGGCTGCTTCTCGATTTTGGGGCCTGCGTTGACTACAATTCGGGAGAGGCCATCTGGAACTCGACACGAAGTGCGATGCTGGGCAGTCTAAAGATGATGCTTGGCTTGGACGGAGCTGGCACAAATCAGAAAAGGCCATCCGCTGCTACAATGCTTCGAGCGCTGAAGGCAAGCCGGAAACTCAGCAGAGATCCAAGGTACCAAGTCATTGAGTGGCTATTTGAGGCCGGCTTGCCTCCTTCGGAGGAGATCGACATCGCATTAAACCGAGCTGTCAAGGACGAGCCAGATCTACGTCTCGTTCAGCTGCTCCTTCGGCACGGTGCTTCGCCGCTGGCGAATGCCTGCGAGACTTTGACCGATGCGTCTCAGCTGCTTCTAGTAGACATCTTAGCAGTACTGTTGGAGTCTGAGATTCCCGAAAGGGACGTCTCGTGGGCGTTCCGTCAAGCCTTCACCCCGGAGACGGCCACGACTTGGCTGTCAGAGCAAGGCTTCCAGGTTGCCAAGATGCTCCTCGACAAAGGTGCTCAAGGGGAGAGTCTAACAATGGCCTTGAGCTTTGCTATCGACTCATATGGCTCAGAAAACGACTCAGTCGCCCGTCAATTCTGCTGCCTTCTCTTGCGAGCAAAGGTTGACGTTAACTTTCAGCAAGGCTTGGTCCTTCAGAAAGCCGCGAAGATCGCCGACTCGGAACTTATCCATCAGGTGCTTGAGCAAAGACCAAACTCTCTCGCCGTCTCGATGGCATTTCCATACATCTTTGACTCTGATCTCTTGGAAGACGAAACTCTGCAGCTGATGTTGATGTTCACCGAGTATCACCACGGCGAAGAGCGGCTTGATACCTTGTTTGCACATCCCCAGTCAGAGCCGGTTGTCTTTCGTGCTCTTGACAAATTCCCCCGCTCGGTACGGATTCTCGAAGCACTTCTCGATGCTGGATTCTATCACGACCAGGCAACGAGTATACGAGTCTTGGACGATCTTGAAGAAAACGAAACAGTCACTTTGCTATTCTGGGCCCTTTTACAGCCTCAAAAGAGGATCAGCAGCAACGTCATCCTCCTCTTGATTGAACGCCATGCCAATCCGAACTTCGAGAGTCCCGTTTCCAAGATGACGCCCCTCATGTTAGCCATCCAAAGCCGGCGCCAGGATCTTGTGAAGCAACTCCTTCTCGAAGGCGCCGACGTCAACGTCGAAGACATTACCGGCAACACAGCAATGACAATGGCGTCGAAGATTGGTGGCGACGTTGGAACGTTGATCATGAAGATGATCCTCGAAGCCGACCCGTCGATCAACGACGGCTCTTTGCATAACTCTGCCAGAGAACTTAACTTGGATGCCTTGAGGATACTCGTTCGTTGCGGACACGATGTTGACTACCCCAGCACCCTCCACGACGGCCGCAGTGCCCTGGGCGAGCTGTGCTTGAATGCTGCTAAGGAGGGGCCTATTTCCCCTGCTAAAGAAAAGCTGATGGAGAAGGTCATGTCATTCTTAATCGACAGTGGAACTGATCTTACTTTGCAATCGGATGGGAAAACAGTGTTACTCCTCGCACTCCACTCGGCGGATCCTGTTCCTACGACACGAGCCCTACTCAAGGTTGGTTTGTGGAAACAGGTTAACCAGAAGTATAACCATTACAAAGCGGGCAACTACACGTATTCGCCATCACAATACGTTGCCCAGCTGTTCCCCGATTCCGAAGTGAAGTCCGAACTTATAACTTTGCTGAAGGCCAACCGCGCCATCGACGTGTTCTACGCAAATGAGGGCCCCCAGCCGGAAGGAGCAGTCAACCTCCCTGAGGAGCTTCTAGAAGCAGAACGCAAGCGACGAGCATTGGAGGAACGCATTGCAATAGAGAACCAGGAGCATGAGCGTTCTATTCAGAGAACAAAGGAACTTGCGCAGGTACATAATCAGGTCTTCCTGACACGGGCGGAGCTTGAAGATGCGCGAGCCCGTCGTCAGCTCGAGCAGGACCTCAGTGGCGCCCGCGCACGCCAGGCCATCGAGGAAGAAGGGTTCGCAGCAGCGTTCCACCGCAAAAAGGCGGAGCGCGAGGCGTCGTTGCTTCACGAGCAGCGGCTTACCGAGGCTGGACTCTCTCGTAACCGCCTCATCGCGGACAGTCAGCTGGAGATTGACAACAGCAGGCGGCAGAAGGCGATTGAGTGGGAGAAACAGCACGCAAACCTGCAGCTCACCAACGCAAAGCAGCTCAGCGCCGTGCGCATCGAGGAGAGGCAGGCCGTCGAGCGCTTTGACGCGGCGAGCGATGCCCGCACAATCAAGCGCATGACTGAGCACAAGAAGCTCGTGGACAGCCAGGGTGCTCTGGCTACCAAGCTTGCGAATGGGGGGGTCGATCAACGGAGACAGATTGGTTACATTACCGGCGAGCTGGACTGATAACCTGACCCTGATGATGTTTACGACATGTTACGAAATATGGGACGGTGCATTTTGGAGTTTGGCATGGGTGAAATTTTCGGGGACTGAGGATACTTGGTGAGAATGATGATACCAGTTTGATCTAAGTTCAGTAACCTACCTTATCTACCTTCCTAGTTACCAGGTTACAACGGAATCGAACAAACGCTCGCTGGATGGACATAATGTAACACTGCAAGCCACGATGTTCGAGTTCCTGATGGTGCCGGTACCCTTGCGTCGGCAAGTCGTTTTAGCTTTCCACCCCCAGAGTATTAATAACAGCCAGTCGGTCTGCCCAGACTCCGTCCTCTGCCAGTGCGGATGTTTCCAGGTTTGCCGTCACCATTTCACCGCATCCTCATGTGCAAAGATGGCTACTACTCTTGTATATACTACTCTTATAGCCACTACCCTTATGGCCACTACTCTTATAATGTAGATCAAAAAGGTCTCTCAATCCAGACGCCCAAAAGTCGAAACAGGGACGACAGATACTCAAAAGTCGAAACAGAAGACGAAGCCGACAGCGACGATGAGATCATACGAGCTGAGATGGAATATCGGCAACTCCCCCTCAACCTGCGAGACGCCGGGATGAACCCCCTTAGTAGCGGCCCACGTGCACAACGCGAACCACAGCCCATCAACCGATTACCCGATGAGCTTATGCTCCGTATTCTTGGGTACCTGGGCGATGGTGAGCTTAGTAGCAAGCTCTGCCTCCGGCGCGTGTCAAGGAGGTTTCGGCGTGTTCTCGATGACCCGAAAATGTGGAAGGACCCCATGAGGTACCTTGCATGGGCCGAATCGGGTCATCGGATCATATCAGTTTCGAGCATGCCCACCGCTTTCCGAAAGACGTAAGGAAAGAACTTTTTCGTCAAATCCGAAAAGATGGAATGCGCAACGAATGCCGCACGACCTGGGCCGGTGCTCCCGAGGATGTACACCCGCGGGAGTGCCCTCTCGGCCTTCACTGCAATGGGTGCACCGGCGGCGGCGGCCATGATCGCGATGATTACCATCCGTGCCTAGGCCGGCAGGGTGCCGTCCGTATGTGCGAACAAGTCAACATTTCGTGGGCTGACATGGAACCCTACTTGTCCGAGTGGTGGCAGCAGCAGCAGCAGCAAAAGGAGGAGGGGGAGGAGGAGGGGGAGGAGGAGGAGGAGGAGGAGGAGGAGGAGGAGGAGGAGGAGGAGGAGGAGGATCAAAACGGGGGCCAAGCCTGCCTTGACGGCTTTAGTGTCGAGTGCCGCCACCCCAGCCATGACACACACTGCAGCCTCAAGGCGGGTTCAACTTGGCCCCGAGCAAGTCTCAAGAGCTAACGGCATTGGCTGAACGAGTGGACCGTAGCCTTGAACTTTGAGTGGTGGCCCCATAGCGGTTCCGGCCTCTTTTCTCTCACCTCGGAAGGGTGGGCGCCCGCATCGGAAATGAAGGTGCTGTTCCAAAGGTATCGGTAAGGCGCAGCCGGTATCATTGTCCCCCCCGACTTCCTTTCCCCGAGATGGCATGCTTCGGGGGCACCGAATCCAACAGTACCGACAGTCAATGCCTTCACTACGAGACAGGGAATCATCATCAGCACTACACACCTTCCAAGCAAACGCAACAAACCTTGTTTCGGGGGACGCATGATGTGAACAGCATCAACCGTCATGCCATTGGTGGTTACGTCTACACCAGGCCAAACGGATGGTGTGGAAGTACCGAGCAAGTAAGCATTGGGAGTCATTTCGCTACTGGTGGTAATCCAACAAGTGACGAGTTCCCTTGTCTGGACATCCAGTACAGTCGAAATATCGTAGTCTGTACGAATGTGAACGGTAGCAGAGTCGAACCGGTCCCTCTCACTCCGGGACAGGACTGGTATCACGCCGTGGACCCCGATTTATCTCCACCGCACAGGCCGCGGAATGTCCCGTGCAGAAACAGGGGCTGTATCAACTATTATCGAAGTCCGGGATCTTTTGCTTGCCGATACCAGTATAGTTTGTATTAAGTGTGGTAGCGGCACCTCGCAACTTTTGGAACGCAGAGAATGAGTTGGTAGTATTGTCAAGAAACTATTTGCATGCTGTATGTTTGTGACAGTTTCACAAACGGCTTGTTCCTGGGTACCTTCCTCTGCCTTTTTTGTTTACATATTGTGGGGCCTGACATCCACCAACAGCAGGGCCAGTAAAGTGGGTTGGGCCTTCCTCGTTCAATGTGATTCTTCCTCTTTTCTACGATGATAACCTAGAGACAAGATAGGTACCTACCTTACCTAATTCCCTCCAGACGCAGCATTCCGTCATTTGCTTTTGCTTCTACCTAGGTACCTACCTCCTTCCCTACGTATGTCTGATGAGGACTGCTCGCACCTTCCTTCCTCCCTTCTTTCCTTCCTTGCTTCTCTGCAGTCAGTCTTTGAGAGACCCCTAAATCCTTCAAGGGTACACACTTTTTTCTCTCCTCGAACCTCAACACCAAATAGCATTATTAACCCGCAGCCCTCTCTTTCTCAACTTCTTTGCCTCTAACCATATTGGTTGTTCCGTCCTTCAATGACGGCCGCCCGCCTAATACCAATCAGTAACTTTTTCTGTTACGGCATCAAACCACTAGACTCTTCGATACCAATCTCTGACATCTGTCTCATCGCCATGGCTGATTCTGCCGGCCATCCCAGTGAAGATGGCACCGATGACGAGCTCTTCGTCAGACAGCCGGGTGATGTCACCCGGATGGGCGACACGATTGATCTCACCAATGAGACTCCGGTAGAATCAGACGCTCGTCTGCTGCGGGTTGCCAACCTAAGACACGAGATTGACCTAACTGGCTTTGGAGACGAGACCAACTTGATCAAACAAGAGCCAGATGACGACATACCGTGGAGTGCCAGCCGTAACCATCCAGACGAAGACGACAGCGGATACCAGCCCGAGGACGACAAGGATGACCGCTCCATCCCAGGTGACCGCCACCGCCGAGGCAAGAAAGGAAAAGGCAAGGAAATCACTGCTGATGAAGTCACACCGGAAGACTGCGAAGCAGAAATTTCAGAACCTAAGCAAAGAATCGAAGACCTGCGAACTTCTGTGGAGGAGGGAAGCGCCAGCCCTGCCAGTAGCCAAGGACGGACATTGCCCCAGAAATCCTCTCATCCAATATCACCATCCTTGCAGAAAAAGGAAAGAGGGCGTATGGGACTAAGCAACAAAACGAGGGTCCAAGGGCATTGGAGAGAAGAAAACTGGCACCGGACATGGCGAAATATATACGAAGGCCGCCAAGTGGGAACAAATCACTCCAGAAGAGATTCCAGAAGAGAGACAAGACCCTCATCGAGATACTGCAAACCGAGAATCCGTTTACAGCTGGTCAACAAATGTCAGACCTTCCACTAATGAATGGCATCACAGCTAGCAGCGTCAAAGAGCAGGAAGCACAGATCAGACGCCTTCTTCAGCAGAAGCCAAATGCGGATGAGAGACAAATTCGAGGCGACTTACGCATGCTGCAACACCCCCGAGGTGTTCTTGGCAAGTCTGGATACAAAATCCAAAACGAGAGGTCCCTCATCAAAGGCATGTTGACTGCACTACACCCTTACTAGTTTGCCGCAGTTGGTTGGATGGTTGGGAGAGAGCGAGAGCCGCCCAATAGCACTCACGGTGGCATGCTGGCCGATTCCATGGGCCTGGGAAAGACTCTTGAGACTCTGGGCTGTATCGCTGCCAATAAGCCATCTGAGGAAGACATCCGACAAGGGGCGAAGACGACCTTGATTGTTGTTCCGGTCAATGCTGTTGCTCAATGGATAGATGAGGTAATCAAGCACTTCAACGAAAAGATATCGGTAGCGCACTATAAGGCCTCGAACAAACAAAGCCGAGCCTGGCTTGATTCGAACTCAATTTGGTACGCGTCTCAGATTTCCGTGACCCGGACCTTTATATAGTTGACAATTTTACAGGATCACGAGCTATGAGATATCGAGCCAGTATCCGACCGACAAGATAACCAGGGAGATTGAAGGGACGACGACTTGACAAATAAACAATGTGATAAACTCCGGAAGGAGTATCCCATGTGCGAGGACCTATTTCAAAAAGAGTTCTACCGTCTGATTCTCGACGAGGCACATGCCATCAAGAACTATCGTTCCCATAGTAAGTTGATTGATTATTGCTTCTTCTCCTTTACGGTTGATAACGTAAGCTAATTACAAACAAAGGAACCAAAGCCTATTTTGCAATTCCAGCAAGATATCGCTGGGCCTTGACTCGCACGCCTATCCAAAACAACTTGCATGGTACATCAAGCACCCACTCTATGCCTTGTGCCCCTGGCTAATAGGGGTTTTTTTTTAATAAAAAATAAAAAATAAAAAGAGATCTATCCCTACATGCACTTTCTCAAAGCCCAGAGGTCGGAAAGTTTGTGGATGTATGAACAAGCCTATGGATCCCGGAAGAACTCGATAGGGGTAAGTAATTGGCACTACCCGGAACAGACAGAATATTACGGATTCCAATTGCACCAGGGAGGGCTTGAGCTGCTTCTTAAAGAAGTGTTGCTGAAGAGGTATTCTTGAGCCCCCCATTTCTTTCATTTTTTTGGAATACGTCTTAACTCTGGACTAGAACGATGAGTACCGAGTTTTTAGGCCACGTTCTCTTTGAACTTCCTAAAGCACACCTTTTGCCCCCGATTTATGTCTCCTTGTCCAAAAAAGAGACTCTGCTGTACAGGTAAGTTGAGTAGGTCTGATGATCTGCAGTGGTATTCGAGAAGTAGCCACTGCAACTGGTGGACAGGGCAATTGAGGACACCTTCCGGCTTGTTGTGATGAGACTTCACAAAAGACGTCAATTGAGAATCCGCGGCAACTGGTTCCTTTGCGTGCTCCGACTTCGCCAAAGCAGCAGCTCATCCTTACCTATGGGAACAAGTTCTGAAACGATCTTTCACTTTGAAGGAGATCCAGACACTCATCAAACGGCTGTCGAGAATTCAGAGCAAAGCGCCTTTCATCGACCAGATCGGCCGGTGGTGTGAGGAGGAAGTCAAGGTCCGGAGCGCTGAAGAACACAGAAACGCAACAGACCCCCTGACATCTCGGAGCGAAGACAATGGTTTTGGCACGGAATTCGACATGCTTCCACAGCTGCAACTACTGGAGAGAAACAAACAATACGGGGAATTCAAGTGCGCGACCTGTGGTCAACCTCCAGAGGATCCCTATGTGGCTCAGTGCGAACATAATTCTGTGGGGAATGCATGCAGTATTCTTATATAATTGATGGATGCTAAAAGAAACTAGTTGGCGACCAGGAGAGTGGTAAAGGAAGCCTCAGCTAAGGGGGCGACTTGGGAGAGCTTGATCACAGAGACCACGGCCGCAGAGACGGCGATGATCGAACTCGCTCGGTAGTGATGTCCGGCTAAGTGGGGGAAGCATTTCAGCCAAGCAGGGGGCGTAGACTGAAAGTAGTAGTCCCCCGAGCGCATCGATCTGAGTTGTTGCCTGTGGGCACGGCCGCAGGAAGAGTAGTGATGGTGGCGACGGCGGCGCTGGTTTTAGAAGGTTCTGTCAACACGGCGATGGAGTGGACGGCGATCAAGAGAAAAGCGGTCGACGAAGGAAATCGAGGCATAGTGGCTGTACTCCAATAGTTATGGTATCTGCTTATAAATTCGAAATAGGGGATTTGACAACTCTAACAACTTGGAAGTGGCGAGGAAGTCGTATGTTCCATGAGGCTCCATGCGAGGGGTGAAGCCTATCGCATCGGTGGACGATAAGGCGGCGTCGTCGGTTGAATATCGGGCGTCTGATAATGAAGAGGGAACTTATGGCTTCGGTGGCAGGACGACAAGACAGCGGCTTGTTCTCAATTGTCGTGGTTGTTCAGCTCATGCATGCAGACATGTGTCCCTAGTTCAGATTGCATTAAGCTTACAAAAAGGTGTCCCACTATAGTCAATGAAGAAAACAAAGTAACCATAGAAGCTTTATCGGCTCTAGAATAGAGTCTTTGAAATATACAATGTGTCCTAACCTGTCAAATAGAGTTCAAACCTAGCCCATACATGCAGAATTTCGGTTGATGTGGGTTACCTACAATTCCATAGGTAGGTAGTTAAGCTTTAAGCCGCCTACGATTTAAAACAAAAAGGTCCCTGACAAGCTTCCTGCACAGACCAAGAATGGGAAATGTTGCGTCCGGTGAACGAAGGAGCGCATTGGCAGTCTAAGAGTTTATTTTAAGAGTGAGAGAGTATATGCCAACATAATTTGTGGATGAATCCCAAGGCAAAGACCCGTTCGTTTCTTGAACCCTATTCTGCTGAAGTCCACTGAACATTACAACAAGCGAAGCCCACGAAATTGACATCAATACTAGGCATATGCCCATTTCATACCATCTTTCATTACACTGCGATTTCCTTTTGCGTTGCAGCCATCCCGGCCCTGTTTGAATCGTTGGTCTGGAGCTGGATCTTTGCCTGTCCGCCCTTTCGGAACCAAGTTCTTCGGCGCGGTACCAGGGTACTATTCATTTTCCTCGCGGTGGAATCTTATCTTTTCTCTGCGACCACCTGGCGCACCAACCCCGTTCAACAGTACCACACGACGGTGCGGCTCCCATCATGAGCGCCATGATGATCACTACTATAGTGTCGCTGCTGCCCCCTTGAACAAGTCCTGGCGCGGGTGCTAGCGCATCTGTCGCGAGCGTACGAGGCGTGTCTCCTTGTCGGTCCGCAGCCTATACAGGCCAAAACTTTTTGTTTGGTCAAAGGGATCATCGTCGCTGTTTACCTTCGCCGCGGAAGCCGCTGCGGGGGACAAGGAAGACCACACAAAGAAGTTGTCTCGGCCCATCTACGCATCTATCGATGCCCAAAGGTAGTCCTCGACGTGCGAATAGCCGACCGACTCGTACACTTGATCATCCTGGGCCAAAAAAAGTGGCGGCGGACCATGGCGGCGCCGCCCTGCTTCCTCTCGCGACTAGGCTTTCATCTAATGCCGCAGACCAAAAGCGACTGCGCCAACATGACCATTTCGTATACGCAGCATTCACACATGGCCGGGCGCAAAGAGTACGCCAGCATCGTTGCCGCTGCTGGGCTATAGTTTTCGCGAGGTGGACAACACCTATCTGCCGCGAGCCATTCGGTAACTCATTCTGCTACTGGACTTCGTGGGAGCTTTATGATCGGCTTTTGAAACTTGACGCTCCAAGTCTTGCTAGTTTTACGCGTGGGGATCTTGGACTACTATCATTAATGAATACCAGGCAACTCTCCTTATTCGACAAAGACCAAGAAATATAGGGGGTATTATCCACCACTGGCACCACCACCAGCCACAACGGCACGTCTTCTTCAAACTCAAAGTCTTAAACGAAAACAACATGGGAATCACCCTTCCAACTCATTTTATCCCCTCCCGTCCTCCCTTCCCCCAATACCACTTCCAACACACACACACACACACACACACACACACTTCGTGATTTGGTTGAAGTGGAACAAGAAGACCAACAGACTTGGCACACCAGACTCCATGCCCTTTGCACCAGTACTACCTCTGCCCCCAACAACGAAGAAACGCAAACGATCAAAAATTCCTTTCTCAACCACATGAAACCCGTTTCCCTTACGTACCTCCGCCAGTTCAATACATCAACGAAAGCTTTGTCGTCGCAGCAGGTGCTGACGTCGCGGCGGCCTTATTACCGCACGCCCGCCAAGACAACCGCCAGGTGATGGAGGTCTCATCCACAAATCCCCACAGACGAGTTGCGGCCGTCGACGCGCTGGGCTTGGCGGTGACGGTGGAGGACGACGAGGGCTCGGGCTCACATGCGTCAGACTCAGTGGGGGTGGCTGATGATGATGCTGAAGACGAAGACGCCAAGGCGGATGTTGGTGACGAGGATGAGAGAGTCGAGTTGTATGACGACGACGGGGAGGGAGACTGGTATACCGATGAGTAGGTTGATGAGGCAGACGACGGGGACTCATATGCGGCAGATGAGGACGATGGCGCTGTCTCCGACGCGATTGAGGATGATGCCGCAGTCTCAGATGCAGCTGATGACGATGGCACGGTTGCAGACGCAGCTGAGGATGAGACTGGGGGCTCGACAGCAGCAGACGATGATGCTACAGGCTCGCTCAAGGTCGAGGGCTCGCGTACAGAAGAGGACGCAGAGGATGAAGGCGCGCTCAACGAGGTGGACGAAGGAGAATCGCTGAAAGACTCAGGCGCGCAGTCCGTAGCAAGGGCTGGCTGGGCAACGGACATCATTGCCACAGCGGCGAGAATGGCATGCGAAATGAGCCTCATGATTGCGGATATGAACGAAGATACTACTAAAAGCCCGAGCTTTCAAATAGCAGGAAAGTCGAAGTGAATGAGTGAGTCGTTGAACAAACGCAAAAACTGACTTATCCAACAGTTGAACTATTTTTTATGAAAGCTCAGACCTCAAATATCAAGCCGTCCTATCCGATTTATACCCTTCGATGCGAAGCTATACCCAAATGCGATCCTTTGAGGCCATAAATAGACATGTCATTGACACCACCCATATTATCCATATTGGCGTGTACCGCGGAACAGGCCCAGGCGCATAATGAATTCCCCGTTCGGATTGCCACGATAATATGCGTAGATTGCAAGCCGCTCCCCAGATTCCTGGTTGGAGTAACAGGGACCGAATATGCGAGCCTCGGTGTGGTATTGGTGTGGGGACAACCCGCCTAATTCAGGGGTGGCAGCCGGCGGACATCGTCCGCTAACAGAGATAACATTTTTTTTTTAAAAAAAAAAACACACCTTGGTCCAAGCTTTTTATACCATGGATAAGATGTTTTTGCCACTCTGTCGGTGACGTCTACCTGCCTCCATCTTCATCGCGTCACCGGGAGTCGTTTTGTTCTACTTTTAGAACCGGGAGAGGCTTCCTTCTTTCATTGTGCCAAGAATTAAGACGTAGTGAGGATGGATTTCTACCGGGACGATGGCAGACAGCTTGTAGCATCGCCTCTCTTGGCGGTCGGTACTTTTGATGAGTTGAAGTTGCGAGGCTCGAGCTTTGACGAGTCGGATGACAAGGCCAGCTTGGGTGAAGGGTTGGGACATTGCGTTCGAATCTGAAAAAAGTTGAAATTCAGCCGCTCCATAGGTGTGCAATCATGGAAAGTGATGACACATCTCTTTTGGGCTCAAAGGAATGCTTCTCTGCCCAACTTGGAAGTGAAATGGGGGTTTGAGAGAAAAGGCGTTGGTAATTTTTGCGGGTCGAGAGTGCGAGAAGAGATGCAGGCAAGCGATGGTTTGGTCAAGAACAGAAGGAATGAAGGCAGGCCCCAGATATAGTTCAAAGAACGAGGAAGGCAGAAGGGGGTTTGGGAAGTTACGAAAACAAGGGAAGTCTAAGCTACAATACCTTGAATCCCAGGCAGTACCACCACTGCTCGGGCTCGCTGGTCACAAAAGTTGATAGAAACAGGGCTTCAGGCCTGCTGCTCGCGCCAGATCTTGACGGAAAACTTGACGATGTCCATTCCCTAACAAGGCACGAGTCGTGTGAAGGAAGTGGCTATAGAGGTGGTCAAAGGCGAGTGAGCTTGGAGAATGGCCCCGGTCTTATTTTTTTCATCAGCAGTCAGTTGAGAAGTACCGCCAGCAGCGAGTAGGTCATTATCCTTTCGATCAGCAGCAATATCGGAGACTGTGTTGACCGTGCTAATCTAGTGACGGCGAGTATTAGCTGCGAGAATTCACCATCGTCTAATACGCATGAAGCTAGCAAAAAGCTAGCCTGATAGCCCCCCTTAGGGAGGTATCCAGTTACGAAAAACCCTCGTGAGGATTTTTACTAACGGCGGGGAACGGTCGACGTAGGATTCGAACTGGCAACCTCCCCGTAGGGAGCGACACGCTTGGCGTATTGGCCAATTCGTCCTGTGGCGTGTGACCGTAGGCGAAAGAACGATGGCGAAGCGGGATTATAAACACGGCAGTCGCGCCCCCCAGAAAGTTTAAAAGTTTGATTTTGGAAAGTCCACCCAACGTGATTACCTAGGTAGGTACTTCTAGGTAGGTACTTCTAGGTACCTACACGCGCCTTGGGTGTTGCGGGTGACACAAGGTGTCATGCATGTATATTCTGATGACTCCAGTTCAACGCTGGACGGCAACATATTGTCCTGGCATGCCTGAGATAGCAGCGAGAGGCCCAAACGAGCTTCTTCGGTACGATATACATCGAATGATTCATATAATAAAACCCGGTTTTGTGACCAAGCAGTCCAGTGACCCTTTTTGAGTAAGAACCGTCCAGGGCAATCCACCGTGAGAGCGGCTGCCGATGCGAACCAAAAGATTGAACCAACAGATGGAATACTTTCGCAGAGGGCGGCACGGTAAGGCGCGCAATAATGGTGTGATGTTCAAGTCCAACTTTTCTCGCTCTGCTGCCAACTAATGAATGAGTCTGACTGTCCAATTCTCGCAGTCGTGTTCAGGCTGCGTTGTGGCGATGGCGACCTGTGACGTGTCTAGCCTCGTCTGTAACGAAGAAGTTTGAAAGGGAGAGGATCTACTAAACTAGGCGTGGATGAGCAACGGCTGTGAACAGAAAGAAAATAGGTGTATTTCTGGTTATTTCACAGTCCCACGGACTATATTTCGTGGTTTATCTGTCTGAAGTGTGCCTTGTAATATCTGCACAATAATTATTTCGGGCATTTTGGAGGATATGGTAAGGTAAGTAGGTATATGAGAAAGTCTTTAACGTATAGCTGTTAAGACGGGGAGCTCACGGTACCCGGAACATCACAACAAGACAATAGTAGACCCCAAAGCAGACTCACAGATGAAAAAAAATAGATGATTTACTTTGATTATAGCAAGGCGAAGGAAGATAGGTACATTGAAGGTATAATAAACGCATCGAGGAGTGTTTCATAAAAGAGGACAAAAGTTGAGTTTCACTTCGCTGGGACTGACCCGGATCGAACGGGTGACCTTCAGATATATGATGAAGTGTTCTTCAGTCTGACGCGCTCCCAACTACGCTACAGCCCCATATGAGTTCCCACTCTTGGTGGAGGATGACTTGCAAACTTGGAATCCACAGCGTAATAGTGCGCGAATTTCAGCACTGTTCACTTGTGAAAATAGTAGGCAGAGACTAAGTTTCAGAGTCTGTTCCGGTAGGGTACATACTTGTGAAAGAGCTAGTGGAAATATGGCCGAGTTCTTGTCTGGTGTGATGCTCAATCAAAGAGAATTGTGTTTGGGCTGGTTTTCATGTTGTGGGGTAGATGCGTTTGAAGTGAATTTGTCTATGAGTTGTATAACTGAGCGGGGGAAAATGAATAAAGCATGCAGTTTACCAGATATGAGATAATATCCATGTACAAAATGCATTTATCGTTCATTTATCTACCATTTATTCTCATCGTAAGATGTCTAGGTAGCTCAGCAGACCAGACCTGTGTTGCCGCAAGGGGCAAGTGGGTTACTACGGCGGGTTACAAAGGCCCCTTGTGCAGCAACGTCAGCTGCACCCCTGCAAAGTGCAATGATGGGATAGCTCGGCCCCACAGCCTCACTGTGGGTGGACTGTGGAGAGATAGCCTCATACCTCTCAACCGCCAGAACCTTTGACGCTTTCTACGCTTTCACGCCAATGACACACTAGCCATTTACCTTCTCTACCGAGCGAATAGCTGCAACATTTCTCCCGTATGCGATAGCTGCCCTTGTCAATTGAATCCTCCCTCGAAGCACGCGGGGAGCGGCCGAGATCCCCCATTCCAATTCCCGCCCCACGACCCGACGGGACACGAAACAGCCACTGTCATGGCGCCCCCACGAATCGAAGCCCAGGAAATTGAGACATACTGGAACATCTTCTCATCGAGCACAAATGGTGGCAAGTTTCTGACGGGCGAACAAGCGGCGCCCGTGTTGAAGAACAGTGGCTTGCGCGACGACCAGCTAGAGCGCGTCTGGGACCTCGCCGACGTCGACAACGATGGCAACCTCGACTTCGAAGAGTTCTGCGTGGCGATGCGCGTCATTTTTGACATATTAAATGGGGTATGCTTGTCCATACAGTCACTTGGTGGGGTCGGAAGAAACTGACGAGATTGTTTGTCTGCTAGGAGTACAATGACGTCCCATCGACCCTCCCAGACTGGCTGGTGCCCGAATCGAAAGCCCACCTGGTCCAGGCGAACAGGGCGCTCACAGGGAAGGCAGTGCAGTTCGAGCAAGTGGAGGATGATCCCGACTCGCCGGGTCTCAAGGACGGCTTCGACTGGTACATGAGCCCCGCAGACAAGTCCAAGTACGAGCAGATCTACCAGGAGAACCGAGACATGCGGGGCGAGATATCCTGTAAGTCTTACTTGACGCATATCAAAGCGTCTGCAATAAGCTAATACCGTCGTCTTCTAAGTCTCCTCCCTCGAAGATCTCTACGAGTCCCTTGACGTCCCCGACACCGATATCCGCTCAGCGTGGAACCTGATCAACCCCTCGGCCGGATCATCCATCAACAAAGACGCCGCCCTCGCATTCCTCCACATCCTCAACCAGCGGCATGAGGGCTTCCGGATCCCGCGCACGGTGCCGGCATCGCTGCGCGCGAGCTTCGAGCGCAGCCAGATCGACTACCAGGTGGACAAGCAGCGCAACGCGGCGCCGGGGCAGTCTAGGTGGGCGACTAAGGCGGACGACGAGACCACCACGGGCCGCAAGGCCAAGTTTGGCGACCAGTACCTGACGCGGCTGGGCCGCAGCGGGTTCAAGGCGGCGGGCACCGACTTCAGCACGGCCAAGACGGATGACTGGGAGGAGGTGCGGCTGAAGAAGCAGCTGGCCGAGATGGAAGAGAAGATGGCCAAGATCGAGGCGGACGCGTCGCGCCGGTCGGGCGGTGCCAAGCGGGAGTCGAAGCCTGCCCTGGTCAAGCGCGAGCTCGAGCAGCTTCTGGACTACAAGCGCAAGGAGCTGCGCGATCTGGAGGAAGGCAACGGGAGGAGCCGTGTAGGCAGCAATCTCAAGAGCGTCGGCGAGGATCTCCAGACAGTGCGCGAGCAGGTCGAAGGTCTCGAGGCGCATCTCCGCTCGCGCCAGCAGGTGCTCGAACAGCTGAGGAGGGACATTGACGACGAGAAGACGGGGAGATAATAATTGCGGTTTCGCTTACTCTTTAATGAAACGATATGACACCGGACTCTTTTGTTCCTCCTTCTTTTTCTTTTTCTTTTTCTTTTTCCTCTCTTTGCGACAGCGTATTTGTTTCACAGGTGACTAAAATTATAGCTGATGTAGTTTGCAAGAAGCCCTCATTTTCTTCCAGCGGCATCGTAGTGAAGCCACGTCTTTGTGGCCGGCTGTTGGGATCTCTTTGAGCTTTGAGACTGTTTGACGTGCAATTTGAATGGACATATATCGTGCCCTACATCAGGACTACCACAACCTCAAGACGGAAAGTAGCCAACGACAAAATCCCGTCAACATCACCGAAAACAGCATCATGTTTGGCTGCGGGGATACATGGAGAGGAAAGGGGTCCTTGTATGGTTCCACGGAAACCCAAGGAAATCAGACGGAAGCAGGATCATCGACTTCATCGCGCCGAGTGAGTAGGATATACTATCCATTCCTGGAAGCCTGCCACTTCTTCTTGCCCACATAGGCTAGTTAGGAAATCAACAACTCGCTAATTCCTATGGATCTAGCAGCAATCGCAATGGCCTTCAACGTCCTGGCTCCGAGACGAGAAACAAGAGGAAGAGCTTGAAAACGGGCAACGGACAGAGGAGGAGAGGCAGGCCGAGATCCGGGCCCACAATCGGAGACTCTTCAAGACCAGACCAGCGTTCGGCAATTTCTTGGCCCAAACTCCAGATGATCGGCGCAGAATTTGTTTGGGCGATTCTAACTCTAAAGACGACGACGACTACGAGAAGGAGGGTGTAGGTGCTGGCGGTGAAGGAGTCGAAGCACAACCCCCCGCCGCCGTCATCGCCGCCGAGTATCTCCAGACACAGCAACAGACCCTCCTGCAGATGGAAGCTGATGCCCAAGCCCGCGAGAAAAAGAACGACGAGGTGCGGGAGCGGATGTTCCGCATGCGAGTGGCCAGACAGAGGGCTCTTCGGAACATGGTTGGTCAGCAACAAATGATGCGAAGCACGGTGCTGCGGGACGCGGCTGCTGCTGTGGCTGCTGCTTCTGAGATGGAGGAAAAGAAGAAGGGGGTTCGCTAAGGAACTTCTTTATGGCAGACACAGTGAGGGCTACAAGTCCAAGCCATGTTCCCATCGGAAATCTAGAGGGAAGGAATAGGGTCTTGGTTAGGCCGAGTGTAACTGACAATGGCGTATCTGGCGAGATACTTTGAGAGTGGTCAGGTGGGTGCATGGATGTTAGGTCTTTATTGTTTAGATTTCTTTGGAGTGAGAGGGAGAGTTTTGGAGAGTTTCCTTCAATGAACATTTTGGTAACAAAAAGGCGGAGGATATTGAGGGGACTTGGTTAGCCAGGTAGTGCATTTATTATTCTCGGCAGACAGCGCAAGGGTTCTCGATATTTACTGGCATGTCCTAGAGCTAAATAAAGCACAAATAAAACTTACCTTGAAACGGAGCCAAGACACTCAGTTGAACGTCCTCCGCTAGTGAGTTGAGATCAAAGACTCTCTGTGTGGTGTTGTTTGACTCTCTTATGGCAATATACAAGCCGAGTGTGACAACGTACAAGTCAGATGTGATAGTATACCGACAGACACTTGTAAAAGGGAGTGCTTTATCTACTTTCAATTGTTCCCATTGTCTCTTAACCTACTTATTGTTCATTTATATAATGCGTACACAAGCCACCACCAAGGAGGCATGCAAGTCAGTATCCGTCTTAACAATATCACCTCCATTCATCTCAACAAGATGAACCCATTTGGTCGACCCCAAATGACTATAGAACCGTACTGTAACTACCCGGACTTGGGACTCCATTACAATGCAGGCCCTGGGACAAATAAACCCGAGTACCTCAAGCTACCCGAAATACAACACTACTCAGATAAGCCGCAAGGCCGGATATTTGGCGCTCATCCTGCTAATGCCCCTCCTCAACCCAAGGCCCCAGACTTTCCTACGGCTCGTCAGCCCGCTAAAGGTCGAAAGCAGGTTCCATTCCATGGCGGTCCAGATGGAACTCCATCCAGTATCCGGCGTACTTTGGATATGGTGACCAGGGCTGGTGAAGAGCGGGACCGCAAGAATGCCGAGTCCAGCAGATGGTTCAGCGAGCAGTTGTCCAGATTGGATCAAGCTGCACAACAATCTACTAATCGTTCGTGGGGTTCTCAGGCTGGGCCTCAACCTCAATACTATGCGCCACAGGGAAGAAGGATAGGATTATCACAGATGGGCGCTGTTCGACAGAAACCTTCTACTAATTCGGGCTCCTCATCATGATGCATGCAAGGTACTGGGCGTTAAGAAAATAGGGGTTGGATATAAGAAACGAAATTGTACTTTAGGTACCTAGTGCTATCAGGTTTCACGCGAGAATAAAATAGGAAAGTTCGGCTTACACCTCTACCTGCTGTAACTTGAACTCTTCACCCGAAAGCATGCCTGCCTCTTCATCGATCCAGATTCGCACACGGAAAGGGGCCAATATTTAGGTAGTTAGTCTCGGTGAGAGATGAATTCAACTGGTATTATTTTCTCGAATACCTAGGGGAGGAAACTGACTGCTCAACTGAAAGAATAGCAGAACAAAGCGCCAACAACTGGCCCAAAAAATGGACTCCTCCAAATTTGACAACACTCAAGTGTTTCAGAAAGTGTTTCAAGTGAAATAGGCAAGAAATTATCGAAGCTGATGATGCTAATGCCAAGCCGCTACTGGCTGGCATTTGTTCGACCGCAATGGCAGACTTATCACTTGTGAAATTTGAGTGGGTGTGAATCTCCGGGGAGGATGTCATAAGAAGCTGCTGTCAGACAATGGAAAATACCTCGTCATCTGTCCTTCTTTGTATTTCAGTGTTTTAGACAATTATATGATCTCTCTTGCTAATATGTACATATAAATAAACGTGCATATATATATGCTTTTGCTTTACCAAATTAAGCACCTGGCCGCGACTCTCTCAATATCCATCTCCAAAAGACCAACGGCAACCACACTCACTCCCAACAATGAACCCTTTCGGACCACCATAACAGCCTACTGAGCCGGATTACTACGCCGATCTGGGGCTCCTGCAAGGCACCAGTAGTGAGTCTATCAGATCTGGAGCTGGCCTTGAAACATCACCCAGATAAATCGCCCAGGCAAACGGCTGATGCACCTGAGTTTTGCAAAGTAGGTATCCTTCTTCCCACTTGTGAAGAAGTTATGTTACGAGACCTTGGCTAACTTGATATCTTTAGGTCAAAGAAGCATACGACTTCCTAAGCGATCCAGACAAGCGTGCAGCGTACGACTAGAGGTACGCCAACATCAAGTCCCGATGGGCGGCATCCCATGCTTGGCAAGAGTCACAGCGTAAACACGAGGAGGAAAAGGCATGGGCAGCCGCTGCTGCCGCTGCTACCGAGGAAGAAAAGAAGCGCAGCCACGCTCAGGAAGAGAGGAAAAGGAAGGGAGCAAAAGCAGAAGAGAACAGCCGCCAAGCTGGCCAGCGAGCACGAGCCTGGAATGAGCGAAAGGCGAGAATAGACCTAGCAAACGCCGCCGCCGCCGCTGCCCCCGCCGCCGAGGCTGAGGCGGAGCGAAACCGAAAAGCCGCGCGTGAGGAGCAAGAACGGCAGCAGCAACAGCAAGAGTCGCCAAATACTCTTAAAGAGCTGCTTGAAGTATGTTGCGAGGAGAAGATAGCGATCCGTCAGATGAATGGTATTATTATCCCCGGTATAGGGAAACCACCTACCTACGTTGCAGAAAGAACTAGCAAATAAAGGACCAACAACCAGCAAAATGGGGTATTTCTCTGCTCTCTTCCTGACTCCTGCTCCCACCGTCGACATACCATGCTACTCCATGCCATGAAGCTCCTCTCGGTTTTCACAAGCATCGTAAACTAGTTTCTCCTTTACGCGACACTTCCATTAATGTAACCTGGAATCATGTTGATGCCCAGCTGTCTGGCCTTGACGGCCCAGACGCCAATGGAAGGCATCTTGACAAAGCCCGCACGGCCAACACCGCGGCTGCGGCCTGTCGAGCATGCCAGGATGTCGAAAGGCATGCCCTTGTGAACGGTGGGTTCACGTCCAGCCAAAGCGGCCAGAACGTTGTTGATGACGGTTCCCGCTTGCTTCTGGGTGATCATGAAACCTGCACGGGGCTTCGACACGAGATCGCCGGCCGCCCAGACATTCGTCGTTCCCTCGACGCGTAGGAACTCGTCGACATTGACCGTTTTCCGGACAGAGTCGAGGTATTTAGCGTTCACATACTCCGAGTTGGGCACGAGACCCATGGTGGGGAGGTACAAGTCGGTGACGATCTTGTCCTTGCAGTTGGCCAGGGTAATCTCTGTCTTCTCGCCGGCGGGAGCGGTGCTCTCGACCTTTGCGCCGTATTCAATTTTGACATTGAGCTTCTTCAGCTCGTTCGACGCCGAGGCGGCTATGCTGTCTCCGCCCAGCACCTTGTCGCCGGCGCACAGCAGCACGATCTCCTTGGTCTTGCCGAACGCGAAGCCTAGCTCGCCCGCCGTCTCAATGCCAGTTGCGCCGGCGCCCGCAACGACGATGTGCTTCGCTGCCTCAACCTTGGCGCCGGTGGAATGAAGGAGCTCAATAGTCTCCTCGTAGCCGTGCTCAGCCTTCCAGGGAACCGAGGTATCAGGGCACCGTGAGCCGGTGGCGAGGACGAGCTGGTCATACTCGATGGTCCGATCGGCAGAGCCAGGGACACTGATTCGCACTGTTTTGGCATCAAAGTCGGCTGCCTCAGCGCTGCCGATTATGAGCTCGTAGCTGGTTTCCGGATACTTGCTCAGGGCTGAGCTCAGGGACTTGAAGATCTCCTCATCCTTGATGACTCCGGGCACAATGGCGCGGACCGAAGCGAGGTTCCAGTAGAAATGGCTGTTCTGTTGACATGGTATTAGCATTCTTTGGCTTGTCTTTACAAACAGGGTTGAAGTTGTTTCCCGCAGTCACGTGAATTCCACGTGCATGGGTGAGTAGGGATGACAGCCAACGAACGGTTTGAGATGCAAAACCGAGGTTTCAGAAGTGGTGTGGGCAACAACGGCAATTTCCAGCTGCACTTCACATACCTTGGAGACCAGAACAACCTTGAGGTCCTTGTCGTTCTTCTTGAGCAGGCCATGGGCGACGTGTAAGCCGGCGAACGACCCGCCAAGGATGAGAACTGTCTTGGCCATTGCGTCGAGGCTGGTGTTGATGGTCAAAATCGCTTGGGGCGCCCGAAGTGAAAATGGCAAAGATTTTCGAATTTGGAAAGAGGAAAAGAGGGAAAATGAGACGAATCATTCGCGGTTGTCGAAAAATGGAAAGAGCACCGAGAAACAGAGGAAGGTTGTGGAGGCTCGCCGGGCAACTTTAAACATCGGACATGAGCAGGGGTAGCTCAGCGTCCGGTGGCACAGGCCATCATGGATCGGCGTTCGAGGGCGAGACAAAGCAGCGAGACGGAAGGAAGGAATGATGCAGAAATTCACTAAAAATCAAGCCAAATCTAGCAAGGCTGGCAAGACGTATCGTCAGTACTAGGGTGAAAATGGCGAATACAGCGCGGCCTTGCTATTCTAATATTTAGTCAGTTTTCTTGTTCTTCATCATCCGACTTTTCGTGAGGCGTATCGGTGTTTCCCCACGAAGCCCCTTGAAGCTTGGCCGCGACAAGCAAGATTGGACGGTCAAGTTCCAGCGGACGGACGCCGGAGCGGACGAATCGCACCATGGTACCTTATTTGGCACTGGCGACTGGCTGGTCCAACAACATGAGGCAAGACAGTTTAGTGTTTAGCGTTCCTCCATGGGGGTCTATCATTGTCCTTTCAGGGTTCACAGAGGGACTAACGAAGGCACGGTCCTCAGCGGAGAGGGCGAATCGGGTTGTCGGAGGCTGCTAGAGGGCGAAGAACACAGCAGGCAGACGCATTTGGCGTTCATCCTCATCCTCATCCTCGCTGGTAGTTTGGGGGCAGGCTGGCGGCTGGGCGTGGCAGAGCCGCTACCCGCGTGGCGTCTTGAATCGTCGACATCTGCATAGGCTCAGGGAGCTCGGGACCGAGCCAAGATCGGCAAAGGGTAAGGCCGTAGCGCCGACAGGTGCCGACAGCCACCATCGTCGCCTTTCCGTCTCTCCGCCCGTCGGCTTCGCATACATAAAGCTTGCGCTTCTTCAATGGTCGTTGTTTGTTCGGCCTCCCTGAACCAGCTCGCCGACCCGAAGTCTCAATCCGTCTTGGATACCTGGCTGACGACGCCCGAAGACGAATGCTAATTTTTTTATTTTTTTACAAAAAAAGAAAAAAAAGGGACAGCTGGACACAATTTTTTGCATCATGTCTCGCGGCCCGCAATCCCATTAACGTTAACTTTTCTCCCACATGAAGCAGGCGCGAGGCGCAACCTTTATTCATTCTCCCAGGCTGACCTGACGCTAGCTTGGCTGGCAACCCGAACCGGCAGGGAGCAGCTGGCTATCATGTGCCAGCTGCAACCGCACGTCAGTAGGGTGGCTTGGCAGAGCAGCTGTTTAGTAAAGCAAGTGCTTTTGCCCACGCCGGTATGCCTGGATATGAGGTAAGTCAAGGAAGAGAGTGGATTGGGCATGGAAGCAAACAGGAACCGATGACGCTGGTCACAAGTTAGGGGGCTTGGGAGGAGGGGAATGGATCACGCAGAGCAAGGCCCGTCGCGTGCACCCCTCCACACCCCTCCCTCCGCTCCGCCAATTTGATCGGTACCTACCCCTTGAAATGGACAAAGCCAGGCCGAAGGCACCACACACCCCGACACCTGATGAACGACCCCGCGCTAAAGGAAACCTGGTACCAACCCCGCCAAACCCTCTCCTCAACAAACAAGCTCTTTCGTTTCCCCTTCCTCCTTTTCCCCCTCTCAACATAAGAAAAGGATAATAAACATCACGAATTGTTCCCTTTTTCGCAAACGCAAACGAAACCAAACACTTAAAACCGTTACCCCCCTCCAAAAAAAAAACCCCCCCAAGCCAAAATGTCTGTCCCCCAGAGCGACGCCTTCAAGAAGGCCGCCGTCGACTCCAAGAAGCTCACCTCCAAGCCGAGCAACGAGGACCTCCTCGAGATCTACGGTACGCCAGGCGACACATAATCCACACCCCCCTCCATTGCGCACATCGATTCCTATGCGCACACAACAACAAACAGACATTTGACTTCCCAAATAGCCCTATACAAGGTCGCGCTGGGCGAGGACTTCTCCGCCGCCGCCAAGCCGGGCATGTTCGACCTCAAGGCAAGCCCACTCTCCCCCGCCCCTTATCCCTCCTCTAGTCGTCACCACCCCCTGACCTTTATATAAATAAACAGGGCAAGGCGAAGTACAACGCGTGGGCCAAGCTCGCGGACGAGTCCCTGACCCCCGAGCAGGCACAGGAGAAGTACGTGACCAAGATCGAGGAGATGAAGGAAGCATACGGCTACGACGAGAACAAAGAGCCTGAGGCTGTTGGTGCCAACTAAAGCACCTAACTAGGCTGGGGGGGGGGGGGGGGGGACAATTTTTATGATGAAATGTGAATGGAAACGGGAGGACCGTATGATATGAAACTAGAAAAAGAAGATCCTCGAGAAAGAAGAAATATATGACTTCGCATTTTCATCATATGGCTGTTATATTTGTTTCTGGTTTGGAGAGACGTGAGGCTTTGACGGTGAGGGATGTATATGTTAGATTAACGAAGCTGAAGTCCTCGGTATAACACCTCAGAAATGGTGTTTATTTCATTCCGTCCAAACTTCCCCTTTCCAATCTGGCAGGACGTGGCTAGCGGTAGCCACCCACGGAATCTCGCTCTTACCATAGGCTTGCAGCGGCAGGCTATACGGCAGTCGAAGTGCAACTACAGGAGCCCCTTCTTTCTCGCCGTCGTCGTCGTTGTTATTTACTGTGTCCTTGAGAAACGAGGGCTTCATGATTGCATCCTCGGCAAAGAGCGCCGGCCACACCAATACCCCGATTTCGTACGATGCAATTCGCATCTCGCCGGTAGTCGTGTTCACAGCCTCGCCCCATGCCTGCTTCGACAGGTTCGCCGACGTCACCAGGGCCCAGTCAATCGTCGATGATGACGATGCAGGTTTGGTCCCGTACCGGATGAAGGTTTTGATATGTGGCGCGGCGCGGTCCCTACCTGCTTCTTGGACGGGGACGGTGGCGTTGAGTTCTGAAATCAGGGGTTGTCAATGCTGGAACGCTTCAGACGTCAGTGACATAACTTACCGGCGCCATCCACACTGTCATTTGCCCAATGGCAAAATATTGGCTTTAAATACTGCAGCTGTTTTGCCTGCTGACCCGACTGAATCTTGGTGTGTATCGAGCCACCGGAGTCGTACCCATCCAGGGAGTTGCGGATCTCATCGGCTGTTGGAAAAATGACCTTAAACCCCGGGGAGGCCTGGATCCCCTCTGAAACATCTTGCCCGCCGCTGAGCGCACGGAAGAGAGTGTTCTTAAGCCAGTTATCCGTCGGGCCTAGCGTGGCAATAGATGAGATCTGGATAGCGATCTCAGATTTTGCCGCTGCATGCACGGGGACAGCTCTGAGGGCCTGCTTCATCGCCGCCCAGCCCCAGCGCGTTGGCGAGTCATCGCGGACGTTGTGTCGGCCTGGTACGCTGGCTATTAGATAGCCCTTGATCGCGGAAAAATCGTATTTGATGAGTTCATCGATAATGGGTTTGCAGGTAAGCTGCCGTGTGTCGTAGGACCGGAGATAGTTGAGAAAGTCGATCTTGAACTTGGCACCACTCCCCGTCCTAGGCTCTTCGTCCTGTCCCTCCGGCTGTGTGGAAGCTATGAGAGGAAGCCGGGGTGAGAGCCAAACGGCTTGGGTCATATTCGTCCAGTCACGAACAATCATATTGGCAGTGTGTATGACGATCTGGGCGGTCTCGTCGTGCCGTAGAAGAATCATCATCTTGGAGTGGTGGGTTCCAAACATCTCCGGCATGAATGCCGAGTGCAGGGTGACGTTGGAATGCCGAGACGCTTGCTCCTGAAAATTTGATGTCAGAGCCATGAAAGGAGGAGAAAGATGACGACGCCTACTTGAAGTTGCAATCTACTCGAGTCTTCCCTTTTCCAAAAGCCATGAATGACATGGACCTTGACGAGATTTCGGACATCTTGGTCAAAAGCGTTCAGGAGGAAGTCTATGTCATGAAGGTAGTTGAACTCCCAGCATTCCGAAATCAAAGGGTCGCCAAGGATGTCCTCTAGGGTGACGGCATCTATGTTAAGCTCTGGGACTAAATCGCGAATCTTGGTTAGGTGAAATGGGGAGCTGAATCTGCCCTGTGAGTGCAGAGACGGCCCCTCTAGCTTCTTTGATATGTCTGTCTTTTCTATGTCTGGCCTTTGTGTTTCTGACTCTCCTGATATGGGTTTTTGGCGTTCCCTCTCTTCTTCGTCTGACGTGGTCACTTCCGAGGCGACATCTGAGGCCGTCTCTGATCCTGCGATCTCCCGCGGTGGATGTTCTGAGAGCTTGCGCCTCTTGGGCGGTGGGCTAACAGGATGTGTAAGTGAGATGGGCGATGACCTTCGATGTGGCCTGCCCTCGTCATTGCCGGTGCGCAAAAGAAGTCTCTTCGTGTCTTTTTCCATTGTGCACTAAGGTCCCTGCTATTTTTATAGGTTCCAAAAATTGGCAGTAATGCTGTATGGGAAAGCCTCTGCCGCATTGTTGTGAGGGTTAAGGCAGCTGCGATGCAAGGTGAGCGCATGGTTGTCAGTCAGAGCAGTTGCTGCCGGCCAGTTCGAACTGTTGGTGTGGGGAAAGTGTCTTTGACAGCTGGCAGGCCCCCTGTCTGAAGTGCAACCGGCTGTCTCAGATTTCTCCACACGAAGAGATCATTTTTCCTCTTATCCGGCGAATTGGTAGTATTCACAGCAGGAGGAGTTACATTCGTACCCAGAATATCTCCAAACGGTCTTTGTAGACTTGATGGGCCATCAACCTTCTTCAGATTGAATTTCTATTTTAGTAACATGGCACCCATGCGCCTTACATAGGGTAAAGTGGGGTCTTTATTCGGCTGTATGCTGCGTGCCTGGAAATTGAGGCGTTTAAGCGGGCCAAACTTTGACTGTCCAAATCGCCCAGCCTAGGCTGGCTCGTGCGTGTCGGAAATGGGTAGCGGACAAACCAGTGGACTCGCCTCCTGACTACAGCAGGACCAGTTTCTTTTTGGCCTCCACGTCGCCTGAAAGAATACACCCTCTTAGAAACCTCTTAAGGAGTGCGGCACTCGACGATATTTAGCATCACCTATCCGTATCACCACGAGAGCCCGATCGACGTCTATTTCCAACAGCCGCGCGAGCGCTTTTCAACGGGGCGCCGCTCTAATGTCATGGTAGAGTTCGTTTATCGACAAGTGCTCGACACCTGTATTCTACACGCCCACCACATAACCACGTCCCACGTCCGCCGCGCCCCACGTCCGTTTCCGTCGTCGAGTTGATCTATTCCTACGGAACCACTATCCACGCCATCGGGCGAATCGATACCGCCTAAGCGGGCAGTTCGACCATGCGCCTGTCACTTTCTCTTCTCTTCGGCGCAGCTGCGCTGGCTGCCGCAGTTTCGACTAGCGACGAAGCCGACGATGAAGAACTGAGGGAAAACACCTACTTTAACGGGCAGAAAGTGCCGCCCGTTCTGGAGTTAACGCCACACAATTGGGAGAAGGAGACCAATGCGTCGAAATACTTGATGGTGAAGCATTTCAGGTAGGCAGGCATCTCGCGGTGGATTACACAGCGCATCTACTGACGCTTCACAGCCCTTCGTGTGGGCACTGTATTGCCTTTGCCCCTACGTACCAGACATTGTACGAGTTCTACTACACTTCGAGGCCAGCTGGAGCCGGGAACGAGAAGAAGGACTTTACAACATTCTACGACTTCAGGTTCGCAGAGATCAACTGCATTGCGTACTCCGACCTGTGCGGCCAGCATAACGTGGCATCGTGGCCGACAACCAACATTTACAAAAACGGCGAGCAGGTGGCCTCCGTCCGAGGCGGAAAGAGTCTTGCGCACCTGAGCACCGTGTTGGAGGATGTCCTGGAAAAGGAGAAGCCGGGGACAAGGCCCGCGACCATCGACTTGCCTCTGGCGGGCGCCAACACTTCTCCAGCTTATGATAAGGTCAACCCGCCTAAGAAAATTGGAAAGGCGAAAGAGGACAATGAAGACTTGAAGTTGAGCGAGAAAACCACTGCCGCTGCTGCCGCCGCCGCAGCAGCCACTCCCGCCGCGGAGGCAGCATCTGAGGCCAAGGCCCAGACTCCTTTCATACCAAACAAAAGCCCGAAGCTGACCAAGCCCGTTTCCACCTTCACGCCCAACCCCAATGGTACCTCGTTTCCTCTGAATGCCGACACGTTCATGTCCAAGGTGACATTGACACAGGAGCCGTGGTTCATCAAGTTCTACGCCCCCTGGTGCCACCACTGCCAGGCCATGGCACCAAACTGGGAGCAAATGGCAAAAGAGATGAAGGGAAAACTGAACATCGGCGAGGTCGACTGCGATGCGAACTCGCGTCTTTGCAAGGACGCCCGACTTAAGGGCTACCCAACCATCCTCTTCTTCAAGGGCGGGGAGCGCGTTGAATACGACGGCCTCCGGGGGCTTGGCGACTTCGTTCATTATGCCGAGAAGGCCATGGATGTCACCAATGGTGTGCTGGATGTCGATGCCGCCACGTTCAAGGAGGTCGAGGCAAAGGAAGACGTCGTTTTTGTCTACTTTTACGACCATGCCACCACCACGGAGGATTTTATGGCCCTGGAGCGCCTTCCGTTGAGTCTCATTGGCCGTGCAAAGCTGGTCAAGACGCAGGACCCTAAGATGTTTGAACGGTTTAAGATCACCACATGGCCACGGCTGGTTGCCTCGCGCGAAGGACGGCCCACCTACTATACGCCCCTCACGCCGAACGAGATGCGGGATACACATCGGGTTTTGAACTGGATGAAATCGGTCTGGCTGCCCATCGTTCCGGAGCTTACTGCATCCAACGCTCGTGAAATTATGGACGGCAAGATTGTCGTACTGGGAATCCTGAACCGCCAGGACGATGAAGCTTTCCAGACGTCAAGGCGAGAAATGAAGAGCGCCGCGAATGAGTGGATGGACAAGCAGATTACGCTTTTCCAGCAAGAACGACAAGACCTGCGCGACTCCAAGCAACTTCGAATTGAGGAGGCAGAAGACCGCAATGACCAGCGCGCTCTGCGTGCTGCCAAGGGCATCCGAATCAACATGGACAAGTCCGACCACAAGGAGGTCGCATTCGCCTGGGTCGACGGCGTCTTTTGGCAGAGGTGGATCCGCACCACGTACGGCATTGATGCCAAGGATGGCGAGAGAGTCATCATCAACGATGAAGACGTAAGTTTGAAGCTCCATCCCTTCCTCCTAGGAATCGTAAGTCTGACCTGATGTTCAGAATCGGCGCTACTGGGACCAGACCATCACTGGTAACAACATTGTTCCGTCTCGCACGTCGATTCTCGAAACTCTTAACAAAGTCACGGCGCCGGGCGGGTCCAAGATCAAGCCGAAGCTCACCATTTCGAGGCTCGAGAAGGTCTTCTTCGACATCCGCATGACCTTCGTTGAGCACCCATACCTCAGCGCAGGGTGCGTGCTGGGTGTCCTCTTTGGCTGCGCATCATGGTTCCGGGGCAGGATAAGGAGAACTCGTGGCCACTTCCGGCTGGATAACTCGTCCGGGGAGTACAAGGCACCACTACACGGCGCCACCATCAATGGCAGCAAGAAGGACTAATTTCCCCAAGTGTGCCCTTTTTTTAAAAGACTTGGGGAGAGGAAGAGAAAGGGGGTTTTTAAATAGGGTATCGTTGCTGTTTGGGGACGAGGGTGGGAAATTCAAATTTTCGGAGTCTTGGCGGGGGCTGGCTTCCGTTTTGGTTCCTTTTTTGTTACTTGGGTTTTGTCTCTTCTTGTTGATTCCGTTGGTTCCTTCCGTTTTGTGGTATAAGTGTAGGTCTGTATAATAACTTCTTCCTTTTGTTGTTGCCATATCACATACATACAGGCGCGATTGGTTTTCGAGACTTGATATAACTACTACACACCATAAACATGGCATCTATTACAATTTTTTTCCTTGTTCATCTTTGAAGACTTGGATATTCCCATGTCCTGTGTGGAGGGGGGGTCTGTCTTTGGCTTTGGCTTTGGCCTTTAGGCAGTGGCGGTGATGATGTCCGGGGGCGGGACGAGGAACTCGGGTGTTGTGACAACAATGAATGGTTTCTTGCTTCTGGAGCTTGCGAAGTGTCTCTTTTCTTCTGATCCTTTCTTAAGATGAGGTCTGCAAATCTTGTCATCGAAAACAGGGGTACATTATCCTCAGACATAAATAAGCACATTATTCTTACAGCTTATCTACTCCTTTTAGCGTGTTTTTTGCCCCTCATTCATCAGTGCAAGGAGTTTGATGGAATGGTAACAAACCACATGTCGTCAAATGAGTGGATAATGTTTTGTCTCATATCAGTGAGTCACAAAAAAAAAGGGGGGGGGATTTGTTCAACTGCCATCGTTGTTTTTGTATTTATGGGCATTGTAGACACGACCTAGAGGTATCTACCTATCCGTGGGTATCATTGAAGAAAAGTAGTCTTGTTCTTCGTAATTCTTTTTTTCTCCTTTTTTCTGACTCATAACCCGGTTGTGCCTTTTTTTTACTTCCCGCCCTTCTCGGCCGCCTTCCTGGCCTTGAAGTCCTTCACCCACCCCTCGGCCTTCGCCTTGGGCAGCACAAAGATCTTGACCAGCTCGTCTACGACTTCCACGCTGCCCGTGCTCAGCACCTTGAGCAGGGACACCTTCCGCCCGACCTTGATCAGCCCCCCCGTGGTCGTCTCCATGTAGCACTCGACGCCGTTGGGCGAGTAGACGCCCTCGCGGTCCCACGGCAAGGGGAACACGTACCCAAAGTGCTGGTCCAGGGTCTCGGTCTCGTTGAACGCCTTAATGAAATCCGTCTCCAGGTCGGCCGGGTACAGCAGCAGGGTCGGGAAGCTGAGCGCGCTAGTCGGGTCGCCCGGGTCGGGCACCAGCTGGATGCGGGCGTCCTCCATCTCGGGCGGCTTCCCAGTGGCGCGCGTGGCGATGTTGCGCGCTTTCAGGGCTGCGCGCCGGAGCAACTCGTGCCGCCGCGCCGTCTCGACCCGCTCCGCCTCGGCCCGCCGCTTGGCCGTCTCGGCCTCGCTCTGCGCGATGATGTCCTTGGCCACCGCCCGGAGCGCCGCGTTGTCCGGGTCGACTTCGAGCCCGCGCGCGCACGCGTCGTCCGCCTCGGCGATGCGGCCCACCGCGAGGAGCGCTTTCGCGGACCGGTACAGCGCCTTGACGTTGGACGGGTTCAGCCGCAGGGCGCCCGCGCAGTCCAGCGTGCAGCTGCGGTAGTTGCGCAGCTCTAGGTGGCACGCCGCGCGGTTGCCGTACAGCTGCTCGAGCAGGACGCGCTGCTTGCGGATCTCTTCAGGGTCGTTGTCGTTCTCGCCCTCGTCCTTGCCCTCCAGTTGGACTTCTCCTGGACCAGCCGCTGCCGCCGGTGCGGGGACTTTGTCCGCACCCATCTTGGCGCGCAGCTTGCGGCGCTGCTCCTCGACCACCAGCACGGCGATGCCTTTCGCATAGAACTCCCTGGCGTCGGCCCAGCGGCGCTCCCGGAAACACTCATTGCCCTGGTCCTTGAAGTTGGCCGCGTTTTCGAGCGGGGTGCCCTCGTACGCAAGCGCCTGCAGTGCGGCCAGCTCGTCGCTGTTCTCGGTCGCGTCTGGGTCGAGCTCAGTCATGAATAGCGGGTGCGACTTGATGTCTGCGACCGTCTCCTCAAACGTCATCTTCTTCAAGTGGTTGTGGTAGGGCGCCCGGCCGGGTGACAGCGCCGGCATGAAGGCGAGCGGGTCTGTTACTTCATCTTTGCTGTCGCGGCTGCTGTGATCGGCAGCCAGCTTGAGCGCTGCGGTGCTTTTGGTGACTTCGTCCATTTTGATGGTGGCCCCTGACTCTCGTCGCTTGGGTGATTCTTAGCTCTAACTGGTGAGCTCGTGGAAAATTCACCCCCGCGACTTGTTCTTGGTTTTTATCTTCGAGGAACAGAATTCCGAGGACAGGGTTTCCAGATCGATACGCCCGTCAGAGTTTGTCCTGACTCTGGGCAGTTGCTCTGTTGTGTTGTACAGTCACGCGGCGGTCGTCTGGTGAGTTTCTTTTCTGAGGTTGTGGTGGTGTGGCGAAAACGGGGCCTGAACCATTTTTCTCCACACAACCATTAGTTTCCACAACTCTGCCGCTCAACAGCTTCCCAAAACGTTCCGTCTTGACCCCTATTCGCCTTATATTTATGAGTTTTGTTACCAGACTGTCCGTACAGCTTATGCGAGAAAAATACAAGGTATTAATGTCTATCGATTTGCGTCTTGCCTTCTACCCGTATCTATACCTCCCTAACTTCTATCGTTTAAATCTATGTGCAAAATACAAAACCGGCCGCCCATTATGCAAGTCCTCCCTTGTCGGATACCAGAAGATGCAACGACATAAGCCAGATAGCAGACAATGTCCAACCCCCCCATGACCAGCCTCCCGTTAAGAACCCCTGATCCAATCTAAAAGGCAAAACATACAGCCCTTGTCTCTTCTAAAATATGTCGTGTGGTATCATCTGTTCATGTCTCATATTGCTCAAATGCAGTCGCGCGCTCGCTGATGTGGCGTATCATTGAACACGCCAGCATTGACCCAGTGCCACGCTGTCCTGGGAAGCCCCCAGGTGTGGCGAACCCCAAGCTCCTCGTGATGAACACCCAAAGCGCAAATAAGCTCCTGGGTGACGCACACGATCCACATAAATCATGGAAACTCCAAGCATCCCTGAACTCGGTCCGAAATCGGGACCTCCTCCGTGGTTGTGGTTATGGCTGTGGCAGTTTGCTTGCGAAGACCATCCTCGCTTGATAGCTGCTCGCGACTCCTGTCCCGGGTGACGGAGAAGCATTGGATAGCGCCGATAATAGCGACAAGTGTGCTCCCATACCATGCTAGTGCAGTGCAATCCATCCTCTTGCCCATGGCATAAAGATAGCCTGCGATGGGCGGAGCAATCATCCGGCATGCCGCACCTGCGCTTGCCGCAAGGCCATTCACCTTCCCCAGCACCGTCGAACTCGGGGTGGCTTCTTTGATAAGAATAAGCAACAGCGGGTAAAGTAGGATCGAGAAAAAATTGCGGACAGCAAGACAAAAGTAGATGGCGGGATATAACAGCGAGTCGGGAACTTGGAGCAGGGACGGCATGATGATGTAGGTGATCGGATGGAATACTGTGATTAGGATGAAAAGGCGGTAGACTCCCACCCTCTCAGCCATAACGGGGAAGACCACGGCTTGCATGAACAGAGCGATGACGCCCTGAACGGCCATAATCATGCCAACAGCCTGAAGAGAAAGTCCTAAGCCACCCGGGGAGTAGAATGGGCTCAAGTGGTCGATGGCGCCGAGGACTGAATTTGCCGGGGCTCGGTCATCTTCGAAGAATATCGGGAGGAGATGATCAAATGTCATCGAATGGTACGTGAAGATGGAAAGGGACAGAATCACTGCCATAATCCGCTTGCAGAAAATGCTGCCGACAGGGCGCTTCTCCGAGTTCTTGTCCCAGGCTTTTGCCGAACCCGTGTCTCTGCCCCGCATGGTGCCGTAGTTCTCATCTCGGAGGTCAACGGCAGGTCGCTTCATGGCATCCGATGTTTCGATCAAAGGCGTGTTCTCTGACAGGAATGTATCATCTGGCAGCAAGACACGAGGTTGCATGTCGGGATGGGTCTCCTCAAGGAGGAAATAGCCAAGCAGGATGCTCACCAGGAGCATCCCAGCGCAGATGAGGTTGGGCAGGAGGTATGGGAACCTCTCGAAGAGAGAACCCTTGGGGAAAAGATTGGGAAAAGAATCGTGGGGGTCAGCGAACGTCCCCCGATGAATGGGCCAATGATCGTGCCAACACTCCAGACAAACGGCACTATTTGTGGGTTAGCATCTGGCGTTGGAACGATAGGGGATATGTTCACATACTGATGGAGTATGCTTTGGCTATTTCGCAGTTAGCAACTGACAGTTCAATAGAATGTTGTTGGAGTTGGATAACATACGTTCATGCTCAGGTTTCGTCACCAATTCGCCGACCATGGTCTGGATAACGCCGATGTTGCCGTTCAGGAGCCCACCAATAGCACGCCCGAGCAGCGCCATCCAGATGTTGGATGCGAACCCAACCATAACCATGCTGAACATGGTGCCGACGCATCCTAACAGCAAAACGGGCTTGCGGCCGACTCTATCAGAGAGGCCTCCCCAATACATGCCCGTCAATGCCTCTGCAAGTGCAAAGGCAGAGACCAAGAGGCCGGCATAAAACGAGGCATCATCTTCCTCTCCGATTTTGAGCCTTTTGATGAAGGCCCAGGCATATGGGAATATTGAAGTGAGAGCAATTGGCTCAGCAAGACGGACAATAGCTATCAGTGTGTTAGTATTGGTGGGTTGGTTGGTGATGGATGGTTTTGTGGGGGGTTCTTACCAAGGATGAAGAGCTGGACGGTAGGGAACTCGTCCGGGTTTCGAGGACTCCGAAGCCTTGTTAGAGTCATTGTTTCACGAAATTACCGATCCCTTCAATGATCGTAAGCACAGAATGTGGCAAGTCTAAAACGAGAGTACAACGAATTGGGCAGCGCCGGTGTGTGAAGACGGCGAGCCTGATATCAAGAGGAATTGTGGGGCCGATGATGATGCTCGAAGGGGCTCGACAAGAGAGTGAGAGAAGAGAAAGGAAGGAGGCGTGGCATGAGACTGGCAACCAAGCTTTAAGAAAGTCTATTTACATGTGAATGCAGGGGGGAACGATGGGCAGCAAAGGAAGAAAAACGATCAGGAAGGCATGGCCGGTATGTGGACCACAGGCATTGTCCGATATGTCCCGCGTCAAGAGAGATAGGATAGGTACCCTGGAATACCTTGATATGGGAAGGAGCAGCTGCAGTTGCAGAAGTTGGCAGCCAGCCCGAACTCTATTCCACGAACCTTGACTGACAGGCATGAGAAGGTTTCTAGGTTTAGGTGGTTTCATGGACCAGGCCGCGAGCGGGTTTATTGGCGGTCTCTGCGTTCCAGACACACGGCCCATCTTGTCTGATGCGACCGCGCTCCGTATTTCTTGTTCTCGTCTGTCATTGAATCGGAAATAAGAATAATATTCATCTCTGCCGCGTCTACCTGCAGTGAATATTGGCATGTCAGGTGTCAATGACTGGACAGTGACGGGAATTTTTGAGCGCCATGAACTGCCATGGTGTGTGGTCAACGGATGCTGGAAGCCCGTTTAGGTTCAGGGGGCCCATTTTCTTGCCCGTCAGCCCCAGTGGCAGCACCACCAACCACACAGGCCACTGGCGATCGGTACCAAAACAAGGTGCGGAACTTGAGCTTTTCCGCAAAGTTTATCAGTGCTGCGACTGCGCGTTGTTCGCCTCGCGGCAGGTCGGTCCGTCTGTGGGTTAATAGAGAGAGAATGGTTCCGCTTCCAGGTCCCAAGTTCCATTCTGAACCACTGAATTGACGGATCACGCAAGCGCAAGGCAGCCGTTCACTGTATTTTTTTTGCTGCTGGCAATTTTTAGCCTGTAATCGACTGGGGTGGCAAGCTTCACCGACCAATTAGAGAAGGGCCGGTAATATTTGTGGGGAATCCTTGCTTGTATTCTAGCTAGGCTCTAGAGTTCCCATGCAGCTGCAGGAGGGCAGGCAGTTTCGTTCGCGCCATCCCGTATCAACCTTCTTTTCTTCTGTTCTCATTATCAGACTCTGGGTTTTTGTGAATCATGGAAATCGTCGCATTGGCCCACTCGCCGCAACCACACCTCACCGTGGTCAGTGTTGCATTCTCGCGTAGATTTTCCTCAGAACCTCAGAAAATGGCGAAACTCTGGTTGAGCCAAATGCGGCCACCTTCGATTGCCGACGATCCTGATTCTGGATGCGGCATACTCGCGGCACACGCACAGCAATAGCGCAGAGTCTCAAACAATAGCCAGTGGCATGGATGGGAAGTTCGATATTTCTTATCATTCTTATCTCTGTGACTCGTCGTCATCATGTCGTGCATTGTCCATACTGGGGCAGATTGTCAACGACGTCTTGCAACGCAGACTGATGACCTGACCACCAACTGCCTACCTACACTACGTCAGTTGTCTCTAGTGGGACGATCTCGATTGTTCCGGGGTCCGGCTCTGATTCGGAACTTCGGAGGGTGCCAAGCCCTCAGAGCCTATGTCGGCTGGGTGGCGGTGAAGTGAACTTCGGACGGGAGCTCAGCGGCGCTAGAAGTAGGTTCTGGTTCTGGCCTGGCCGGGATCTTACGGCAGGGCTCCCCGGCCCATTCAACGTCTCCAGAAGTCGTTGTCTCTCGCCGACACCGGGGACATCGCTCGGCGGCTTTCTCGCTGACACAATAATGTTGGCTCTGGTGCCGGGTGTGCTGTGCAGCATGCCGAGTGCTTGTGGAACCGCTCTCTTCTGCCGGCTGGCGCTTGCTCACAGCATTATCAGCATCATGCAATCTGCCAGCAGCCAACGCAAGCCCTTGAAACAAACACGAGCTGCTCGCTCTCTGCGGCTGCAACTCTGCGAGATAACCCACCAGTTGTCAAAGCTCCTCCGTAAGACTCAATGAAGAGCCAGAAGCTTATCGTCCTGCAGTCTTAGCAACTGGGTGCGTCTTAGCCCCTAGCTAGTTCTTCCATCCGCCCCTCTCCCATGCACAGTGGCACTCGGCTCTGGGCTAGAAGCCTACCAGCCGCATATGCAAGGCGTCCGCCCTGCATGTACCCTATGGTACCCGGACCCTCCCAAGCCCTCGGCGAGCCGTTCTTACCTGCCTTCTACCGTAGTGGATCACCATCGAAGCAGTTCGCACTCCACCCAAGCTCCAGCAATGGTGGCTTCTGTTCCTATTCGACTGTCTCCCTGATGACGCCTTGCCTCTACGTCTGACACAAGCTGAGAGCTGCCAACACCTGTAATGTCCGTCCTGTGGGAAGGGGGGGGAAGGGGGGCCTCGCAACTGTTTGCATATCGACTAACTAGGCAAAGTATTTCCATTTGTGTACACCATGTATAACAGAATTATCACCACGGAGATGACAGATAACTCGGTCTTATGTTTGTACTGGGTTCTGGTGGACCATGAGAAGGGGACGGGCCTGCAGCCCGGCGCCAAGCAGTAGCTCCGAAGAGCTTCAACTCCACCACTACCTACCAAGTGCAGGCTGAAACACAGCTGGGCAGGCAAGCAAGCAAGCTTTCAACTCTCCAGCTCGGAAGAAGGAGCGGCGGCCAAACGTCTAATCCACAGCAAAGAAGAGACTCAATGCAAGCCCATCACTCTCGGCCCTGCGTGCATATGCAGACAAGACGCTCGGGCCAAACGCGTCGTTCGCCTCGTCTCTGCCTCCGTCCTGGCTGCCATACTCGACACGGAGTTTCACATGCCTGAGTGGCAGGTCGAGAGCTCTGGCAAATCTCCTCCTCAGCTTCTCACCAGTCATCTTCCGCAGGTCCAAGCCAGCGCCTGGGGCGCCACTCTCGCTGATATGGAAAATCATGCTACCCGGCACCCTCACCGTGTTCCTGCCCAACGTCATCGACCAGTTCCTACCTGCATTCATGTGTCGCAAGCTCCTGCTGCCGCCATGGCCGCCCGTTCCGACGCAGGGAGATATCTCCGAGCTCGGAACCTCTAACCTTATCTGGACATGGCTGAGGACCTTGTCGAAAGCATCAGGTTCATCGGGCATTATCCAACATCTGGGACCAGCACCGCCGGCGCCGCCATGGCAGAGAACATCCTGATACCATGGGATGCGAAATTCTGCGGCTGGCCTGCGCTTCCACTTATACGACAGGCCCCCATCGCTCTCGACAAAGTCGGGTAGCGCTGCGGACGCATGCAGCCCAGCCTCGGATACGGACGTATCCATGTCGACGCTCTTGCGACAGGAAAACGGTAGTGTCGGCGGCCGGACTAATGTCTCGGGCCGTGAAACTACAGCCCAGCTGCTGTTGCTGAATAGCGCTGCGATACTGCAATGCCACCAGTCAGATCGGTTCTTCGGCCGGGAAGAAAGGGGGGCTGATATACTCACTATGCAACGGGAATGGAATAGTGTGTTCGGAATATAGGCCGAGTTTTGTGGTGGTCCCAGGTCAAGTGCTGTCTCCAGGCGAGGCCGCCTTCAAAGGTCCCTCGGTGGCGGAACTTGTGCTCCTCCTCGATCGGGACAGGAATCCAGCCGCCAAAGATGGATGCGATGAAGCTGTCCCCGAGCTCCATCTCGAGGTCCGCGCCAAAGTACGGCTCTGTCATGCGCCGGCTTACCGCGCGGAAGTCTCGCCAGTAGATGGCGTGGCCGAGTCTATGTCGAGTGATATTAGCTTGAGGTTCTGTATTTGTATGTCCATGCGCCTTTTGACAATTGTATTACGAGTGTAATATGATCCACTCTGCGTATGAGTGATACTCATATACACCCTAACGAGTTCATACGCCTCTGGAATACCTCTGAAGACCTTGTGCTAGCCATGCAATGTCTGCCTTGCTCCCAAAAGGCATGCAATGATCATTCTGAGGCACTGTCTTTTCTCATACAAGCCGTTTGAAAAGAAGAACGGGCTTGCCCCGAGTTATACACCTTGTTTACCACTACTATGAAAAGGGTTGCCAAAATTGACGCATGGCACTGACAAAGACATAGCAACTTACTCATGTAGGACCGTCACAGCCGCTATAAACGCCGTGAATAGGTGCTCCTCCTCACCATATCTCCCCATCCGCCGCAGCGCGCATAGCCGCGCCGCATACTCCTTCATGACAAGCACCGTCATGCACCTCCCGTGCCCTGTTTCCGCGCAGCCTTGTCGGCCGCCCGGATGACGCCCGGCTGGTCCAGCGCCTCGTCCTCGCCTACAAACGCCAGCGGGTGCCGGCACGTGCAGCCCACCCAACCGAACGCGCCGAACATGTCGCTGTCGAGCTTCCAGACCACAGACTTGGGCAGTATCGTGCGTAGTTCGTGTGCCGTGGAAGCGAGCCATGTGCGTGCCAGCCGTGGCGATACCCACGATGCGCGGTGGTGCCGCACAATCATCTCGGGCGTTGCCGTTTGCTCCTGCTCCTGCCCGCTGTTGTCGCCGTCGTCGTCGTCTTCTACAGGTTGCTGCTGTCTTCTTCTTCTCCCTGGGTATGAGGGGCTGAAGATGTCGTCGATGCAGAACTCGGACAGCCATGGCAAGCCGACTGATTCGAGGATCCGGCTGGCGAGGAGCAATGGCTCTGGTTAGGGAAATCTTCGTCAGCTGGTGTTGTGCGCTTCTTGACTGTTCCCACTGTTTTTTCCAACCGCCAGGGCAGGTGGTATATCTGCTGCGAACTTGAGAAGGGGGCTTTTTGTCTCGGGGAGCCAAAACAAAACTCCCCTGCCACCCCTTTTCACAAGAGAAAGGACGCCACCCTCAAAAAGGGAAAGAAAAAACATACGGCCAAGCTCAAGTGAGAGCGCCTCTCCGTCGCCATCATCGTCGGGAATAACCCAGTTGTGAAAAATGGGATAAATATCGCCCTGGAGATCTAGCGAGGCGAGAAAGTTTGCATCTAATATATTTCTCATATCAGCTCAATCAACCACACACCGACAACAACACTGGAAATCTCGTGAGGAAAGCTTACCCACTGCGCCGCACGGTTTCAGTTCCTTTCGGTCCCAGTCTTTTGGTATTGACCCTGGCGGCATGCCTATCGTCTCAAACAACATTGCTGGAAGAAAATTCTGTATATGTATATCCAGAAGCTATATATTTGTATTGGCCTTCCTCTAAACGATCCTTTTAAAAGAAAATCACCAATTCTTTGTGTATACATTTGTATGTATGTCTGGGGAAGCTTTCACAGCAATCAATCTCTGTCTCGGATGGTGGGAATAATCGGGGAAGCAACACTCTGAGCTCTGTCGGCGAAGCTGTGTTCTTTGTCTCAGGTTTATTTCTGGCCGCAAACATTCCAGTCAATGGAGACCGACCCCCATTCCCTCTTTTGTCGCAATAAGAATGATACTATAGTACGGATCTATCCCCCTATCCCCAAAAGAAAATCAGAGCTTGTCCTGTTTGCCGACTTTGGAATGTGATTCCATGTGGCTTTGATTGTTTTACGTGTGCGCGGTGTTTGGGTTCATTGCATACATACATACATGCTGGGACTCGTTTGGTAGGTCAAACTGTTTTCTGACTCGTTACAATATCAGTCACTGCCGGATTTATCGTGCTGTATGATTCATTAAGTATCCAGGTATTAGTGATGCACAAAGGGTCTAGTAGTTCCTGAATATTGGTGGCTCTTGTCCTAGGTACCAACTGGGTAGACAATGGCTGATATGTTTTACGGATGGATTTTCGTCTCTCTAGCCGTCGTCTCAAAACGCTCGTCTCTATGTAGTAAGGAAAAATGGAGGCTCGAAGGCATCTAGAGCTTAGATACCGAAATCTAGGCCACTTAGTCCTCCAGCGCATCTACTATCTATGATATATGTTCAGGACGTATATAAAATGCTGGCTCAGGCAAGTAGATCATCTCGTCGCTAATAATATACCGCGATCTCCCGAAAGAAGAGCCAGCCTCAAGATTGTCCCTATGTCTCAACGCCACACAGATGAATCAGTGCTTATAATCCATCCGTCCCTCACCGATAACGCCCCAGAACTCCCTCACAATCTCGTCCTGTCCGCTGCTCGCGCCGCGCACCGCCAGATACACCCGCGAATCGAGCGCCGGATCCCAACCCTCGCCCTCCCGGTCCGGCGGGCTCCCGCTGACCATCTTGCCGCCAGCCTCGGACAGAATACACCACCCGGCCGCCACATCCCAGGCATAGCACCCGCCCTCCCAGTACAGGTCGACCTGTCCGGCAGCCGTGGCGCAGATATTCAGCGCCGCAGATCCCAAGCTGCGCAGGCTATGCACCATGCTTCCGCCGTTTTCCTGCGAGGCCGTCAGCTTCCGGAACGTGCGCGCCTTGACCTCAAAGTTCTCCCCGTCGCGTTGTGAGCCCCACTCGACCGCCACCAGCGTGGTCGACAGATTCCCCAGAGGCGGAGATCCTGTCAGGGGTAGCTTCTGTTTTGGGCCCTGGCCTTGACCCTGCTCTAAAGAGGCGTTGCGCTGCATGTAGCTGCCGCGGCCGCGGATGCCCGTGTACAGCACGTCCAGGAAGGGGTTGTACACGACGCCCACGGATGGAGACCGGTCGACAGCGAAGCCGAGCGAGATGCAGGCGTGCGGGAACCCGTGCACGAAGTTGGTCGTCCCGTCGATGGGGTCGACGATGAAGGTCGGGGCGGATGTGATGCGCGTGGTTCCCGCCACGTAGGTCTCCTCGCCGACGAAGAGGTACGATGGGTACTTCGTCTGCACGCGGGTCGAGACCAGGCGCTCGACCGCTTGGTCGGTTTCGGTGACGATGTCGGCAGCTTATTTTTTTAATTGTTAGTTATGAAAAAAAAAAAAAGGGCACGAGTAAAAAATGGGGGAATCATAGGACGTACAGTTCATCTTCTCCCCGGTCGTGATCTCGCTCGTGTTGGCAGCCATGATCATGCGCCCCGCCTCAAAGGCGATGGACACGAGCGTGTCGTGGACTTCTTGGAGGTTGATGTCGGCCATGATTGCGGTGTATCTGCAGTTCTGCAGGAGAGTGTATTCTTTGCAATTGACGTGTTCTTTGATTGTCTCTCTAGCGATTATGCTATGCGCCGAATGCCCGACAAAAGGAAAGCAGAGGAAGCAACGAAGGATTCTTATACTCGAAAAGATGACGCCAGGGAGCTCCAAAATCCTACGTGGATCATGGCGGGGATGTGTTTGGCAGCGGAGAAGCGACCCCTGAAACAGTTTCCCCAGAGTCACGGAGACTCCACTCAGGTGGGGGATCTGCATGAAGATGGGATGAAATGTCTCGAATTGGCAAATGGGATAGTATGGAATGGAATTACAGATACAAGATAGGGCAAAAATGTACGGCGGGTGTATGTCAAAGTCGGGCACAAGGCAACGCTGGGCGCAAGGCAGGGTGGGACGGACGATACCTATGTAAGGCAGTCTACAAGGTTTCACGAAGACGATTGGCCTTGTGCCAGATCTGATATCTGTGTTCATGACTTGGGGCTTACCATGTATAACTAAGTAGCTGTATATGCGTTCTGTCAGGATTCAGATGGGTGATACCGCCTGCTTAGAGCTCGAAGTTGGGCGCAGTTCCGTCCGAACTGATATCTCCATACACCTACACGATAAGTTTCATATCCAACATCTCTGTCAATGTTCCAGTTCTTTCTCGTACTATCTGCTCACCCATACCAGCCAAAAGCCACTAGTTCTGCATGCTCGCAAGACCACAAAAAGGCACCGTGTAAAGAACCCAATAGCTTGTATGTCTTCAAAGAGTTGATAAAAGGTTACTAGAAGCAGAACAGAAGTACACAACCGCATGAACTCCACATCCGTTTTGCCCATAACACCCGCCTAGAAAATATAGGGCGCCATCATGTATGTGCCACCTTGTTGCCCCTTGCCCGTGATATAGCGTACGTACTTCGTAAAACGCTGCTGATGTTGTGTTTACACAGCCCTGTGACCCTGATCCCAGAGAGAAAGAAGAAGAAAGAAGAATACGTTGTGCAGCAAGCTTACACAATCCACAGTACACGCACAGAGAGAGCATTTACTTAGCAAACGTGCCTGGTAACCAATCCCATCTCCAAAGGCTTGTTTCGGAAATAATACGATTCTCCTCCTCTGGTATCCCATCATTCCTCTCAGACATCCTCGCGGAAAACTGATTTTCTCTCCGTCGGGCTATCTTCATCCTTGGCCGGCTTCTTTCCAGCGCCGGCGGCGGCCACTCGTGTGTCGATCGGACGGGGGCTCACACCTCGCATGCTGATGTTGCTCGGCTCCGCGTCGTCGTCAAACGGATTCCTCGACCCCCCGGGCGCTAATCCTGGCGACCGACCCCTAGGACGGCCCCTTTCCTCGTCGACAGCCAGGTTCATCTGGTATCCATCACCGGCCGCGGCGCCACCGCGATAGCTCGTGTCTCCTCCGGCATTGGAGTGATGCTGCGGCGCAAGACCCAGCTCCTGCTCCTCGTAGTACCCGTCGTACCCGTCGCCGCCGTCGTGATGGCCGCCAACGCGCGTGTCCCACGCCTCGTCCGGGTCCAGGGCTCCGAAGCCGCGCCGCCCTCCAGATCGCGCCGCGTTACCGCCACCGCCGGGCTGCCCCTCGTATGCGCCTGTCGCGGTCCGCGCGTTGCGGTTCTTGAAGAGGCGGATCTTGTCGTTGAACCATCCTACGATGCCGCCCGGCGCTGGTTGCGGGGGGCCGTACGGCGATGACGACGAGGACTTCTTGAGGAAGGGGATGTAGGACGTAATAGGAGGCGGGGGAAGCTAGATATTGGCGCAAGGGAAGATGTTCAGTCAATTAACCCACTAATGGCCGTCGGCGCTTTAAGGCTGTGTGGCATGGAGAAGGGGATACAAGGAGGAAGAAAATATAACGCCAAAGCGAGGCACAAGTCGGTTGATCCGTGTGCATTGAAGACCGCGTGGCCAGTGCCAAGACCAGATAGGACGAGACTCTTTCAGAACCATGCGCCATACGAATTGGCGAGAGAACAGAAAGGAAATGCCCGCATCTTGGGGAAACTCACGCCTAACCGTTGCGCCCGTATCCGCGCAAATACGATCCAGCCGACGCCGGCCGCGAGGAGCAGCAGGACGATGACGAGAACAGCCACGCCAGCGGGATGCATGGTTGCGGATTGGGTTGGCGCAGTTCAGGAACCTTTCGTGGGGGAGGAAACTGAGTGTGGAGGTGCGTGGTGGCCGGGAAGGATCACGGACAAGTCGTACAATGGATGGGGCTCGAAAGCGATTGATTGCGATCGGACCAGCTGAGCTGGCTGCTTACATTCTTTGGTAAGAACGAGCCTGCAGATTGAGAGAGCAAAAAGAGAGCAAAAGATAAAAGGCAGAGAGGATGTGTATGTGTGTGTGATGTGGTGGGTTCTTTTCCACTCGTCAGCTTGATTTTTTTGGTTCTTCGCCGTCTGTCCCGGCGCAAGGTCAGCTCCCCCCCCCCCCCAAGGTTCAGCCCCGCGGCGGCGGGCAGAAAAGGGGACCTTGTTCTCCGCTGTCCCTGCCCTGCTTGTGTGACGTCTGGCTTCAGGCTTTTGTGGGTTGGGTTGAGAAATGCGCCTGCTAAACTGCTTTGAGGCTAACGGATGCCCCACAATTAGCGGCTTCCTGCCCCCCGCCCCCTGTTCCAGAGCGCTGGAAGATTGCCAAGTTCAGACGATGACAGGAGCGCCAAGAGATGGGCGTCGTCTGGTCTGTTTTCATTCTTGATTTGAACATGTCGTTCCTTCGAAACAGAAAGGGGTTCAGACTCGAAAATTCGCTATCATTGGCAGTTATTCGTCTGTCCATCTTCCTACTTGTCCCACTGTAACCCAGACCCCCGGATCCGTCCACGAAGCCAAGACTCGAAGTTGAAAGAACAACAGCCGAATGCGTTGTTGGCACCTTGGCATAAGGCCAGGGCTGAAGTGAAAGTGTCGGCTGTTGGTGATGACAAGAATGTTTGCATAAGCGTACATGTCTAAGCCTCGACATGCAGGCATGTGGGAATGCATTTTAATATTTATATTTGATACTGATATATCGCTGACATTTAACTTTCAGACCTGTTCGCTTAAGAATTAGAGGCTTGTCCCTCTGTCTATCCTATCATTGTATATGCGTACATATCTATGTATATATGCAATATCCTACCTCCACGTAGCAGCAATATCCAGAGTACACAATGTTGACATGCAGGGTATCATCACTTGAAGCAGAGATCCCAGAGCCCACCGCGCCTCGCAAATTCCAAGCTATCCACAAACTTGCTCAGGGTACATCGGCCCTCCGAATCGGCGCCGCAGCCCTTCAGCGGCGCGACGCGGTCATTAACCAGTATCCTGACCAGTTCCTCGCCCGCCACCTCGGCGCCGCAGACCATCTTCTCGACGTTAATACGGGCTGCGAACGGAACGGTCCAACTTGCCGAATAACCCCCCGAGTCGCTGGCATCCTGCCTCGTCGTGTTGGATAGCGGCTGAACCCCATCATACAACCCCAGCGCGCCCAGGATACCCGTCATGTCGTTGTCATGGCTGAAGTCGGCATACAGCGCCCGGTTCAGTGGGAATGTTGCAGCGTCCCCGTCCAATGTAGCGTTCGTGCTCGTTCTATCGGCCACGGCCTTCCCCGTCAGCCGGGCGATCAGCTCGTTGACGAATCCGACACCCTGCGTAGGCCCGAGGGGGTTTCCTGGTCCGAACCCGTACCATTTCCCCAGGGTCTGGTAATAGTCGTAGCTTTGCCATTCCCAGGTAGTGAACAGACCACAGAATGGTGAAATCGGGTCCAGAGGATATTCAGGTGGCGTAGCAACCGTGTTAAACGGACACAGGTCCATGAATGCGATCACCTTTTCCGGGGTAGAGAAGTTCGCTCCTGGCAAGTTCTCGTTCAGCCGCTGCGCAATGTCCTTGGTGAACCGAGCGGCATAGATGGATTGTGCACTGCTGCCGATGGAGTGATATGGCCCGCTCTCGAAAGCTGTGCAAAGCTTGTGGCTCAGCGTGTTGTTCACGTTGCTCGCCTCGGGAATGACGACAATGTCGTATGGCAAGATGTTCGGTGTAGTGAAATTTTGGTCGTCAACGCCAGCTTGGTGAAACCCCATGGTCCAGTTTACCGCAGATTGCACAACACGCTCTTGACCCGATGCTCTCACGAAGGGCAAAGCCTCTCTGGCCAGTGAGCTGTACCTGCGAAAAGACTCAAGACCCGAGTTGACCATCTGCTGTTGTCCAAATGCGGTCAACTGGTCAGCTCCCAGCGTGTATTGGTAGTCCTTGATAAACTCGTAGCTGTAGCCATAGCTGGTGACGGTCTCGTGGATGTTCGCAATGGTGGCGGCGTAGGCTATCGACTTGGAAAGGGTCGGGTCCCGCGCGCCATGGCGAGAGAGGATTTGAGCAAAGGTGAGGCTGCATCCCTTGGGGACTAAAGGATCTATCGGGGAAGGCACCGAGTGGAAAGGCGAGTACTGGCCCCATAGTTTGGCATCTGGGTTGCACACCCAACCTCTGTCGGGAGTGTCACACGGCGTTCGGGGGGAAGCACTCTTGGTATGTTCGGGGGCGAACGGATCGATTCCAAATGCATTTCTGTCGCGACGTTAGCGTTCAGTTATTTTGAAAGAAACCGAGGCACACCTACAAAACGGCAACAACCGCGAGGGTAATTAAAGGAAGGGCCATGGCGAGCCCAATACGTTGAAGGACGATCTTATGCCGAATGTACCAGACATCTCGCTTGGGAACAGCCGGGCCATTCAGCTGTTCCTCGAGGGCCAGAGACGAGTAGCGATGGGGTTCGGGTCTTAATAGGGAGTCCAGAACCCTGGTTCTCATAATTCTCGTGATGGGATATACAGGTATTGATATATGAAGTCCCATGGTGGCTTTGCGACCTTGGGGCCACTGGTCCGTAGTAATGCAATGAATAATTTTCAGTGGCAATTAGTGGCAGCAATTGGGCCGCATGGCGGCAATTAGGCCAAGACGGTTAACTCGGCCGACCCGAGACTGCTACCGTATGATTCTCCGGGAAAATACACGCAAGAGGCAGGACGTGAGCTCGTCGATATCTGAGCATGTTCAGAGGTGAAACTAGAGTCACCGAGCTGTTGCGACGTTGGACGCCACGATGTATCGCAGCCTGGTCCATCCAGACTTAGGTGCCCAAGACCCTGTGGGGCTCTGTGGAGTCGGCGAGACCAGGGGGTCCTAACAATGGCTGGGGGATCAGCCGCTAGTGCTGCCACTAAGCCACGATGGGACGATGCGCCAAGCAACCCTCCAGCCTTACACGGTTGTTGTGCCATTGATCATGGATTGCTTCAACTACCATAACAGTCCTCCCCGCGCCTCCACCACTCCTGTAGCACAGAGAAAGGCAACTAAGTTTCCTGAGTAGTGTCCACGCCATGGCAACCTCAGGAGCAGACCCAAAATGCAGCTCTTCGAGTGACGGACTGCCCCCAAGGCCAGACGACGATGCCGCAAAGCTAGTTGTGACAAGCTGGAAGAGCTTCTCCCAGATTAGCGAAATCTTCCAACACGACGAAGACGGCAAACTCGTTTTCGACCGCACCACTTACATCATTAGAGGGGCTGATGATGCGGCATACTATGGCAGCCTGCCCACTCCAAAGAAGCAACTCTCGCTCGAACAAGCGGCCAAGTGCCTCCAGAAAATCCCAGACAAACGAGATATATCCGCATCTCCCTCCAAACCCATATCTTCATACCCCGAGTATCCTGCGAGACAAGATGATCCTTATCAACCCAGTTGTTATCAATAAAACCCATAAGGTGTGGTGCTACCCATCTTCACCCGCAGTAAGCCCAAATCACGTGGACCCCTCGTGCTCACCACATCCTGACCCCTGGCGAAGAAGATTGCACCGAACCCAACTCCACCTCAACTCTCGATCGCGGCGGGAGGGAAGGGTGAGCGGCTGACCAGGATCCGTAACCCAGACCATCCACGCATTAACGTTAAAAGTTACGCTATTTATAGCAGGCATCCGGAGGAGCCACTTCCTTTCCTTTGTTTGGCATTCCTTCTCTTTGCGAGAACATCAAGAGTTCTTCTGCGTGTGCACAAGAAAAACGAAAGAGAGGGAGAAGGAGAGAGAAAGGCAAGAGGGGACAAAGCTAGACCTTGCATTAGTTGTTTGACATCCCGATTACTGTGTAGTACCCAACCCATTGGCCAAACGACACTCATAACTTGCATGTAGTGTCACAAGAAGAACCTTTCGTACAACTCTTGTTAACCGCCTGTGCCACAGTTTGACCGCCAGCACATCGTGGAAAAGCGCCCCGAACTTCGCTCACCATGCTGCTGCTGCTACTACTGTCCGACCGTGGGAAAAAGAAAAAACGAGGGCATCATCGCCATGTCAGTCAGCCATGACATGACAGAGCGGGGAGGGGCAAGTTACTCCCTCCTGGACCCAAAACATAACATGACCAAACGTTTCGCCATTTCCGCTCTCTGCCAGCGATCTTTTCCAATGATATTCTATCATCGCGCTCATATTTCCGTCAACAGCAACCTAATGCTCATCACGCAGGGAAAAAAAACTCTTCCGTTTCAAAAGGCACAAAGTATAGAAGCCAACCAAAGTTCTTCGCATTGACTGTGCGTGCGTGCGGCTCAAACCGTCTCACAAGCAAGCACGGCAAGCTGCCCATCAATCCGCTTTTCAATACGGCGTGAAATACCAATAACATTGGGATGTCGCAAATGAAGCACTTCAAAGGAGAGGAAAATATGCTTCAACCTAGTCCAGTCCAGTCCCCCAAGGACCGAAAGAAAAATGTGTCATTTCCGCAGAATGGTATCATAGATAGTTGGACAAAGTAAAACCAACAAAAAGATCCTCCCGATCCTCCGCAGGCAGAAAGGCATGAATTGAGTTCTTGACGTCAAGTCAGAGCCGAACTCCCAAACTGCCTGTCTGCCTGTCTGCCCTCCTTTCCCGCCCATACCATTTCATAGGTACCTGTTTTCGTATCCAACGAAGAAAGTAATAATAATAATGACAACTAATCGCCCACCCAGCCAGAATATCTGCCATTCTATCCACAAATATGCAAAATATGGTATCTACTCTCAAATATCCATCAAGCAAAAAGAAAAAGTATACAAATTAGAATGCCACGCCTACACTCTGCGGCCGATGCCCTGTGGCCAGCACTCCCAGTAGCTTCTGTTGAGCAGACGAATGCTGCTGGGCCGGAGTCGGGAGCGGCTCGGGCTTCTGTGGTGGCGGAACAAATGTCGCGATCTCCTCAATTGTCGGAGTGTGTTTGGGTGTGTTCTGAATCACAGGACTGCTCCCAGGTGACCAAGTTGTAGTGGGGACTGTTTGCCCCTCTTCCTCCGTCTCCCACGTCGATGCTGAGGATAGCGTATCCATGCTTGTGCGGCCTGGCGGTGAAACACATTGGTAGAAGCCCTCGCCGCCCTTGACGGGCTTGGGCATGTTCGTGACGGAGTCGAAACTCATCTGGCGCCTGTGCGGATCTTCACCGCCCGGAAATAGCCAGCTCGACACCCGTGAGAAAGACTTCTTCTTCCGAAGAGGGGGTCGAAGCATGAGTGGGAGGGGAGGCGCGAGCGGTCGTTCGAGGGGCCTGCTGTTGTCTTGCAAATCCTGAGTAGATGTTGGTAGTGAGGACTCGACTACTACCGAATCCTGCCTGTATGGTCTCTGGGGCGGTGTAGGATGCGAGGTGAATGCGGCAGCTTGTAGTGCAGCCGTACTCTCTTGCGGTGAGCTTATCTTCATACTGCTGATGCCACTGCTGGGAAAGTTCCTCTGTGAGGCGGGCGCAGTGCGAGGCCGGTTGACATCCGAGCTTAGCCGCTCAGCAAATGACGGCGCCGCAGCTGGCATGGCTGGAATAGACGGCATCGGTTCAAGGTCTGAAGCCGTCAGCCTAGGATTCGGAAACCCAGGGTTGAATAAGCACCAAGCATCTTCTGACTCACCCCGTACGCTGTACGCAGTCGACGGCCGACTGCTGATGTAGAGGCTTTGGCGCTCGATGACCGACTCGATCTCGGCTTCCAGCCTCTCCTTCTCCAACATAGCGCTGGCGATGCGCTCAACGATCCGATCCTTGCTGGGGGCTGTGTAGGCACGAGCTCGAGACTTGGGCGGGATCCTCGGCGGTGTCAACGAGCTTTTTCGCGGCGGGGTGAGCGAGTTTTGTGACACTTGAGAAACGCTGGAATCTTGGCGGACATGTTTGCGTGGGATATGGAACGACATGGAGGAGTTGCTTCTATCCAGGTTGGTGAGAGTTACACTGCTAGCGTCCCATTTCGAACTGTTCGACGTGTAAGCACGTGGCGGAGGGGCGATGAGGTCGCTGGTGCCAGCGAGGTGTGGCAGAATGGGCGATAGTTGATTCTCGGGGGCGTAGATGCTCAGTTCAAGTGGGCGGAACGATCGGGGACGCTGATGAGTTTCCAAAAGTTGCGAGACCTGCGGGCTGGGAAACTGGAATGAGTCGGAATGAAGATGGCGGAAGTTAGTTGGACCAGATATTTGCGGCCGGCGTGATGTTGGTCTCGAAATCCAGTTCGATATTATCGAGCCGCTGCCCCGGCTGCTCGACCGCCAACTCCCAAGCCGCTCCCGTTCCCGCTCTTGAGTTTTCTCATAGGTCCTCTCACTGGAATATATCGGCTCTGCAGTGGGCTGTGGGATAAACACCGGTTGGTCCCGGAGGACAACAATAGGCTTCTCGGGGGTGCCTGATGGAGGTGTGAGCAACCTCGAAGTAGAGGACGATGACTGCTCCATGTATATGTTCCACTTACCTGCACGAGGCTTCTCGTTGAGACCACAACATAAGGAAATAGAACTAAGCCACGATGAAGACGCCTCAGGCGACATGCTTGAGGACTTGGTGCCGATGTTGACGATAACAATGAGAATGTCTCCTCATGTCTTGTCGTCGAGCCTAGGGAAATGAACGACGACGACGATGGCAGTGACGACAGTGACGACCAGCGACCAGCGACACAAACAAAGAAAACCCGGTCACGGAGAAGGACGCATGGCGGGAGCGGAAAGCAAGAAAGAGACATTCACAAGGTACGGCGCGGACGGCGGAGCATGGCGTCTTTATTGCCCTTGGGGCTCCGTCCTCCAAGATTGACAGACTCTTGCTTCGCACTCACATCCATACACCCACCCATCGAGCGTGCAGGCGTGGTGCAGGCGTCCGGCTGAGCACCTGCTGCTGACTTAGTGGTGCGCAGCGGCCTAAGGTGAGGATGCAGTAGGGCCGCGTTGATAGGCTGGCGGGGCCTGGGCAAGGACCAGTTGGCGCTTACAAAACCGGGGGTCGGTGATGTATCGGATGGAGGCGCTACACACCAGATTGGAGGGCTCAGCCAGTCGTGTGCCGTGGACGGTGCCGCACAGCGAGTCCATGTCTCAGTCTTTTCTTGGACATGAGCACACCAAAGGTCGTGGTCGCAACTAGCATTGCCACAAAGGCCCGAGAGGGGTCAAGTCTCGTGGGTGGTCGAGATTGGGTCGGGATCGCCAAGCAAATCCCCCCTCTCTCGCAGTCATCTGTATTGAGTCGCGGAGGAAGCCAACACCAGGAAGCAGAGCGCTTCTATTATTTCCTGAAACAGAGGCATCTTCGGCACAGTCATCCCAGCGAGGCCCTAAGGGCGGACGAGCTGGCCGCCAAACAGATGTCAGGAACAAGGGCCCGTTGCGATCAGCGGCCGTTAAAAAGCGTAATTTGGCCCACTGACAGTGCGTTGCGTTTCCCCCTCCTGCTCGCTATTAGTTTTTTTTTCCACGCAAGGGGGCTGGATGCGGTGGCCGCGATGTCGACAGCGGTGGACTAGTTCCTGGCCATAACATGCAAGGCACCGTGGCACACAAACGGGTAGGGCGTTTTCAACATTCCTCCAGCAGCACAATGACAGGACGGACTGGTTTGCCACAGGGGGTTCTTTTCCATTTGCCCCCCTATCGCTCAGCCTATCAGCGGGCGTCGCGTCGCGTCCTGGTCTGTTGTGTGGTGGAGTGCCTATGTAATTTGTGTTGTCTGTGGACCAGAAGCCGAGAGCAACTCGGGAGTCAGGATGGCTCGGGAGATGGGGGGACAGGCAAACAGGACGCATCATTCAATCGGACAGAGGCAGGTGTGCAGCCAGCTGATCAGTGAGCATGCTGAGCAACCCCATTCTGCCCCCTTTCGGAAAGAGGCACGCAGGTAGCCTCCAAAATCGCCGATGGAATATCGTCACTTGCTACAGACATGCATCGAGCCGAAATCGTTTAGCGCTGAGGGGAGAAGCGACAGCGACAAAGATTGAAATTGATTATTGAATGCTGCTGCATCTTTGCCGCTGAGAGACCTCTAAAATTGCAAGTGATTTTCGTCGGGGGCTTTTGGAGGATTTTGGGGGCGTGCGCCTGGACAGGCCGAGGCTGGCATTAGCGGGATCTCATCGCATCGCCAGGGCCGCTCGGGCGGGCAGGCGCCAGACCCAGGCCAAAGTGGACGTGCCGTTCTCAAGGGGAAGGCCCGTCCTAGGAGCCAAGACAGCCAAGACAGCTTGGATGATCTTCTGGGGCCCTGTGGAAGTCAGTCAGGGCCGACCGTCGAAACCAATCACGGTCAACAAGCGAAAAGACCCAAAATATGGTTTCGCACCTTTGATAATCAAATTCCTCTTAACCCCAGCTTTACTTCTCTATTTTCCGATCTCAGAAAATGCATGTCAGATGGTCCAGCCACCACCCACCAACGCGCTCGTTTGGGGGCTTTTTCCCGATGCGCTGGGTTGTGGCAGTTCGACTGAGGAGTGGCAGACAGACGATTGGACCTGATGTCAAGCCTCCCACAACACACCCCCCCGCCGCATTCATTGTCGCACAGCCACATGGACGCCTACGCCACATAGAAAAAGTGGTCCGGGCTCGGAAATACAAAGCTCCTGAGGCCACGATTAGGTTGTGGCTGACCCTCCCGCCAAGACCCAATGGAGCATGGGCCAGGTGTTGTTCACAAACTTGCATGGGTCCTAGGATTTTGATGAGACGTGTAAAGTACAGCTTGCCTTTCGTTGGATGTCTTGAAGTTGGTAATCGCCAGTCCCAACCATAAGCCAGGTTGCTTCCTTCACACCGCTGCACAATTCCTCCAAAACCATATGTTGTAGGGGAAGGTTTCTTCGACCTTTTTCTTCAATCCGACTGCTGAAGGCAGGAAAAGAAAAGACCCTCGCGATGCAGCAGGGACCACAAGGGCCTATGGGCCAGCCGACGCCTGAGCAGCTGAAAGCTTTCCATGAGCAGCTCGAGGCCGATGCGAAAAAGCACGGCATGACAAAAGAGCAGTTCATTGAGCAGCTCAAAGCACAACAGATGGCGAGGATGCAGGCCATGCAGCAGCAGCAAATGCAGCAGCAGCAGCAACACCAGCACCAGCACGACCACGATGAGCAGCAACAAGGACAGCAGCAGCCCATTGTCCCCGGCCCTCCGAACCCCGTCGCACTGCTTCTCGCCAACTTCCTCCGCAGCCAGAAACTCAAGCCGCGCACATGTATCCTGAACGGCGAGCGCAAGGACATGTTCAAGGGTGAGCCCAACTTCCTATTGTCTCCTAGGCACCCTGCCCGAGTATGCCCTTGCTAACCACATAAATCCACCACAGTCAAGCGAGCGCTCCGAGCGCTGCAGTCGCCGGAGTACGCAAAGGCGCGCAAGAAGAACCCTTCCCTCCCTGAAATTACCGACCGGGCGTCGCTGGAGAACACGTTTAAGCTGCTGCCCATGTCCATGCTGGCCCTCCGCGTCGTCAAGTCGGATCCGCATGAGGGGCACGACCATGGGCCGACGCCCAAGAAAGGCAAGCGGGTCAAGGGGCTCTGGACCGTTAAGATCGAGCCGCAGCAGGAGGCCAAGGAGGAGATGTACTACGTCTGGCTCTGGGAGGGTAGCCAGCTGATGCGCAAGGTGTACGCGGGGCTCGCGCTGCTCGTCATCTTCGCCGTGGTGCTGTACCCGCTGTGGCCCATGAAGCTGCGCCAGGGCGTCTACCACCTCAGCTGGGCCTTCCTGATCTTCCTGGGACTGTTCTTCGCCATGGCCATCTTCCGCGTCATCCTCTTCTGCATCACCTACTTCGTCCTGTCGCCCGGCTTCTGGTTATTCCCCAACCTCTGGGAGGATGTCTCCGTAGTGGAGAGCTTCAAGCCCGTCTGGGCTTGGCATGATGTCAGTTTTCTCTCCCCCCCCTTCCCTCCTCTCCTCCCACCGAACAAACACTTTGCAACTCTATTCCATTTCATTTTACTAACCCAATCAATTCAGCCCAACCCCAAAAAGAAGAAGAAGTCCAAGGTCTCCTCGTCTGCCAACGCCAACGCCACCTTCTCCGCTACTACCGGACAGCCGGCGCCCGCGACCGCCACGACGACCGCCACAGCTACCCAGGTTGCTGTTGAACCTCGCCAACGCCAATACACTGCTCCCAGAGTAGAAGAGCTGTCCGATAGCGAGTGAGATCGTTCCCTCCTTCTCTCCCTCTATTCTGGCGTTTTCGGCGTAATGCATGCGGGGTGGCGGTTCAAGTGGCAAGCCAAGTAGGTGCGTCTCCTTGGGAAAGGGCAAAAAAATTAAGGTGGACAGCATTAAGTTTAGAGTGTTGTTTGATAGGGCATTATTCTAGTTTCACAAAGCTCTTTGCGATGTTCTCCTGACATGTTGCAAACACGCCTAGGCAAGAGAAACGGATCACAAGCCTAGTCTGTTACATCTGTTATTATATCTCGGTTACATTATTAAAACTATCTCCATGCCATTGCATTTCCCCTACCTCTTCTATCAAGGAATATCTCCCCTTAGCCCCAGTACGAATGACTTGCCTAATGTACGTGTCCAGGACGCGGATATGAGAGTACTTATCTCGTTGATGAAGAGCCATGGGAATGTTGCAATGTAAAGTGCTGGTTATGAATAAAAAGGTCTTGAAAATGAAGAAGAGATACTATCGGATCCTACGGTGTAGTATAGTATAGTATCCTAGATCCCTCCCAAGCTAAATATGTGTTCATCCTCTACCACGAAATCGATAAAGCAAGGCATTGGACAACAAATCGAGAGGGAAATGCAAACTCGTCAAAGCATGAGAAATCTCACCCACTCAGCCCGCAAGATACTGCAATGACAGCTAAGCCTACGTGTAGAGCTCCACCGTCAATTTGTTCAGGGACAGGCCCTCCTCGGCGATGTCGGGAACATCAATGAGGAAATTCAGCGGCATCTCAACCAGGTTGCCGCGAATACCTTTGAGCCAGCCTTTGAGCTCACCCAAGCCACCGGGGAACTCCTCTCGCACCACGTGGCCGTAATCGACCTTCCCTTGGCGATAAGCCTCGTCCGCTGCCTCCTTAGTCTCACCGGGCAGCACAAAGTGACGCGAGAAGAACTGGTCGTAGTCCTCCCAGGTCCGCACGGCATCGTTAGGCACCGGGTGGAACACCTTACTAAAGATGCGAGTGTTCTCCCTGGCCGTATTCTGCCACAGAGCTCGGAAGTTCTGGTCCATTGGGTCGCGCACAAGTTCGTCAGCGGGCGAGCCCCAGTCGTATTGGTTCAGTTCGTGTGTCACAGGGGTCCAGTTGGCATCGGCGGCGTCCCAACGCTGGTCAGGCAAGAGGCCAAGATGCTTCCGGAAGAGCTGGCGGCGCAGAGACGACGCAAAAGCCGAGGCAGTGTATGGCTGGCCGCCCATGAAGCTGGAAATAGGCGTGGGGTCCTCGATCACCACGGCGATCTCGCTGTCATGGTTGCCCAGCTGCGAGCGGTCGTTCAAGTTTGCCGAGCCGCAAATAACCAACTGGTCGTCGGCGATCAGCACCTTGGTGTGAATGTACAGCTGTTCCGATACAAAAGCGTCAAGCTCGGACTCTGGTGTTCCGTTCCACGGCAGCGAGTTGAGATCAGGGCCAAAGTCCATGTAAGCAGCTGAGATGGTATCCCAGGTGCGATCGGTGACCCGGCTGGCAGCCTTCTGGTAGCGTTGATACTGACCATCGCCTTGGTTATAAGCCTCGTCGCTGGGTTGTTGATACTGGGTATCGTAGTCTCTGCGGGCATCTTCATACTGGACGCCGCTATTCTGCTCCACTTGACCCATTGCAGCGCTCGTGTTGATTCTGTCGTAGTTGCGGAGGTTGTAAAAGTTGATATACCTGTGCGGGTCCGAAACTCCTTCGTTTCGAAGAGACTCAAGGATGCTGTGCCCACCGCGGTTGATGCTGAAGTACTGAAACTCCATGATTGCGCGAGTACCGAGAGCACCCTCGCCCTTGAGATCTCCGGCAAACGCGGGGACAGCCGGCATCAGGATGAAGACATGAAAATCTTCGTTGTTTTGGTGGGCACGCACAATACGATCCACAATAGCACGTCCGATCTTGTTCCCAACGGGCGCCTGTTCCTCCGAAGTAGCAGTGATGAAGAACTAAAAATAAGTACCGCGGTTAGCTACCCCATCTTAACAAGGCATCATAGTATACAGGCCGTCTCAGGCACTCTGAGGCGGTAAAATGGCCAAAGACAAGGCTCATCACTAATCAACCAGGGGACGTTACTCACCTGGTTCTCAATGTAAACAAAATGCTTGGCATTGGTGATTGCATCGATGTAGGCGTTGGCAATAGAGTGCTCTGTTCGAAGGCCGGCGGACCACTTGCAAGCACTAAATTTCGTTGAGTTAGCAAAAATCGTTATGCAGAAGGGCAGTAAATCGAAGAATCGGCTGGGAAGTATTCAGGTACCTCCTCGTCAGCTGTATATGCGCGCCATCGCTAGGCTGAGGTCCAGCCAAATAGGGCTGCTCCTCCTCTCCTCCGAAGAAGTGTTGCACCCGGCGGCCGAAGTGAGAATGCAGTCCACTGAAGAAGTCCTCGCCCTCGCCAAGGAGGCCGCTTGACGGGGCAGCATGAGATCCAGGTGCTTCAATCAGCTGGTACTTGCCAATATCGCGATTGGTGTATTTCGAAGTGAAAATATAGTTCCTGGAAGTAATTAGCTAGTGATGTGAGTGGTGAGGTCGACGGTCCTGTACCATCGGTCTGCAAAGTGGATCAACAAGCTATCAACGATGGGACCGGACAGGCTGATGCTGATATCCGACCAGCCCATCCTCGAGCTCTTGGTGCGATCGACTGCCATAATCAGTTCTGTACAATACGTCTTGCTTCAGAATGGAGTGGAGGGCTAACGCTTATTGTTTTCCCATTTCTCGACATCCTCGAAATCGTAGATTCTGGCATTGTTATAGTCTTGGCCCGGGAAGATGATATCGTCCATGTTGCCCGGATGAGCATCCGCAATGGGGTGGCCTATGCGACGTGTAAGTAATGATTTCATCATTGTAGGCCTAGAAACTTACTGCTAGTGTCCCATCTACCAAAGCCTAAAGAGTTGTTAGAACAGCAGTTGGGATCAGGCGGCGGACGTATTTGGCTTACACATATCAAGACCACCCATAAAGGCAACCGTCCGATCGACGAGGCACAACTTCTCATGATGGGCCCAGAAGAGAACCATGTCATCGTTAGCTCCGTATAGAGTTTTGAGCACATCCGTGGAAGCCTTGGCAAGACCACCATTTTTCAGGTTCAGATTCTGGAAGCCCGAGACAAGGTCGCTGCCGTTCGGTGCATGGTCGGGGTGCCTGAACACTTTGATGTTGGGATGGAGTGCTTCTAGTGCGTGCTTAGTGTGCTACATATACTTTTAGCTTCCGCTTGGTCAATGGGCGGCATCTTCCTTACGATCGAGTTCACTTGCACGATGTTAGCTCATGATAGAGAATATTCAAAGTCCAGAATCCAAACTCACGGGTCAAGGCCTGCTCCACCTCCTTGTAGACTATCACATTAATCTTGACACCACGCTCCGCAGCAGCTTTCAGCATGGTGTCGAGACGGTATTGCTGATTGCGAGCAGGAGGTCGTCGCAAGTACAGCTCCGGGCTGCCGACATTGTCAAACCAAATCTTTGGCCAGGAAAGGGGGTCTAGAGTTTTTTGTCTTTCGTAAAAAGGGTGATTTAGTTCTCACCTCAGCCACCAATCGAGGATGTAGATACTCTCCCGGGCCTCTATCAGTGGGTCAGGAGTCCGTTCTTCAAAGTCGCTGTGAATGGAACAGGTTATACCTTCAAGGGCAACGGAGACGGCCCAGAAATACGAGGCGCCATCGACATACCACTTGGCATGACCGGAGGACTGAGGGGCGAACGAGCAGTAGCGGTTGCCCCTGTATTCGCCATGAGAGTCATCTTCGTGGCAGCCGTGCCCAGGATGCGTGTGAGAGTGCTTCTCGCCGCCAAAGAAGTTCTCAATGTCATCCCCGATGTCATCAATCTTGTCTCCAAGCTTCTTCAACATGCTGCGAAAGACCATGATGTTGGTTGTCAAGGGAGGTCAGAGGAAGAGGACGATTATTGCGCTAAGCCAAGTGGTTATTTGCGCGGGTCGGGGAGCAAACAAACAAACCAGCTCTCGAAATCTCACACACGAGTGGGACGAGGCGAGTTTGAGCAACGACGGACAGAGGTGGTGGTGGTGGTGGTGGATGTAGAGGGGCAAAGGAACAGGAGGCCTGAATCAGTGCGGGGCAACTTGCACAAAGTTAAACGCAGTGCTATCTATCGGCCGCCCACCCAACCAGTTCCTTTGAGGGGAGCTGAAACAGGGCTCTTGACTTCAGACAGTGCCCTTGGCTCGCATGAAGCTATCAATTCACCCCTCCTTCCGAAAGTTGACTGTGCCGGTCGCGGCGCTGGTTGGTGGAGAGCCGAGCCGAGAGGTCCAATTGGAGAGCCGTCGCCTGCCATTGCGTGGGAATCCGCATGGGGAAAGAGAGCCAAGTAGACGAATATACCCAATATCAGCCAGCTATGATCGCTGACGCGATTTGGAATGTCCATAGGGCTGATGGGATGGAATCTGTTATGCAGGACAGAGGAAGCCGGGCTTTCGATGCCATTCGGCTTGTGGAGCACTGATGCTGACCAGCAGCTGGGCAGTGTGATGGTACGATTGGAGCAATACCAGACCTGACCAGGACAGGTTGACAGTTGATCCGATATGCGTGATGTTATGATATTTGACCACTGAGGTGATGAGAGTGTGGCTACAGTCCTCACTCACAAGAAGCTTGCGAAACCTTGATTTGGACCCCGAGGGTTTACCGCATGATCACACAGAGGCTCGCCAGTTCTTGATGTTCCACGGTTGAATCGGTCGGCAAGTCATTGGGAAGCGGGTGACCGTCATCTCAGGTTGGTCTCGCGTCGGTGAAGTGAGAAGCGAAGGGACGGTGAGCATGTTCTCTGCCAGGACCCGAAGCTTCAGGGCATAGGGTGTGTTGCACAACATCGATGAGACGACGACCCGCAAGCTTCCGAGAGTGGTAGTACAGGCGGTTCTCAGAAGACGTCCGGTTTCGACGTTAGGACTTTACGTCGATCCCTTCTCGGTCGAGGCAAGAAATTGGACCCCAAGCACCCTCTCGCGTGATCGTTCCTCCCCTGCTTGTCTCTCGTTCCTTGCTTGCTCCTGCCCGGGCCAACCCGGGATAAACCCCGCGCCAACGTACTAACCCGCTCTGTGGCGCTGCTGTCTGTGAGTCTATGAACTGACTGCTGTTCAAGCCACCACTTGGGCAAGTTGGCCAGCTGCAATTGCCAAATGGCAAATCAAGAAAGGTCGTCCAATTCAGCCTTAAAACCGGGGGCACCCTGACAGATGGTTGGTGCCCTGGCAGCATGGAAAGTGCGTGGTGCGTGCCTGCCCTGAGAACCAAGCGCCTTCCAGTGCCTATCGGTGTGTTCCATGTCCTGGAGAAATCGGTGGGTCGAGAGCAAGAGCAACCACAGTTCACAGTGAAGAGGTTCAAACGGCACGTCAGTCAGTAAGCTTCTGCTCGCCTGCATTCCCAACATTAATATCCATCGTGCCTTCCAAATCACACTCACACCTCCTTCTCCGTTCTGGGTCCCTGCATGCCCGTTACCCGTTTTGATCCGCCTGTTGCAGCCATCAGTACCCCGTTCTCCTAATATAAAGTAAGGTGACCGGTGAAAGTGTGCCCGCATTTTGGAAAGAGCTTAGACGCGACCTCTCAAAGGTTGGTGATGGCTCCCAGTCCAAACTCCTTCTGCCCCCCTCCCCCTCAAGCAAGCCCACCCCCCAACTTTTCACCCACCCTCACGCCAGCCACTTTGAGACATTTTCTTCCTCCCAGCCTAGCTATCTTATCCGGCGGCCACACGATGCGCTCAATTGGCTAACTGCTGGCTTTTTTGACCCCCGCGCAGAGTTGATACCTACCTTACCTTTTAGTCTGCTGTACCTTCCTTACCAAGGGTTATGACCGCTGCGCGGTAGCACTACTTCTTGTGCAGAGTTCTCGTCGGGATCCCAACAGAAAACTGCCATTGGCACAGACTTTTGTTGTTATAAGTCGGCGTTCGCCCCCTCACTTCGGTCCCTTCCCTCTGTTGGTTATAGCTGTACCTGCCAACCTCGCAAGGTTGCTGAGCGCGAGGTCTGTCACTGTCTCAATCTCACTCCGACACTCGTATATATAAAAGAAAACGGACGGGGCAAAAGATGGCAGCCCCAATGACCTACCTCTTTTCTCCAGAGCAGCATGGCCACCTCATCCCTTACATCGCCGCCCTGCATGCATCGTGCATCACCGTAGATCACATGATCGGGCCGTTCCTGCCGCCTCTGACCAACGAGAAACTACTGCCGTGGTGGAAGGAGAGGATCGCCGAGGCCAATCAAGGGACTCGCGTCATTGTCCTGCTACTTCCGGACACGGCCCCGGGTGCCAAGCCCATGGGCCCCGATCTCCGTGGCCTGGCCATGCTCAAGCTGTCTGAGACCGAGACGGGGTCCTTTCGTGGCCGCATTGACGCCGTGCTGGTCAACCAGAAGTTCAGGCGCCAGGGAGGCGCCAAGGCTCTCGTCGATGCCCTCGAGTACGAGGCGGCCAGGAGGGGACGGACGTTGCTGGTATGTTCAAGTCTTCTTTATGCCAATGGCAGGGATTCGTGCTGACAGGAGGCAATTGGGTAGCTTGTGGACGCCGAGACTGGCAGCGTGGCTGAGGCCGCCTTCAAAAAGTTCAATTTCATCGAGATCGGCAAAGTACCTCAGTTCAGTCGTGTCCTATCCAATGACAGAAAGGGCGAGACGTTTTTCTACAAAGACCTTCTTCCTTCGTCATGAAGCAACTGGGTCCAACATTGACTCACATGCTTGACTCAAGATACATACTTTTCATCTTTCTTTTAGGCCGTTGGGCTATTTGTCTTTCCTATGTTTTCCTTCCTCTTTCCCCCCTTTTTAGATCGAACAGGCCCACGCTTCTTGAGGACACCCTCTTATTACTGTTCAGACTATATTTTCGACTTTGTCCAACCTCTTATCCCTTTTCCTTTGATTGCTTCTCTTTGCCCCTATGTACGTACTCACCTATTTTCGCTTGTGTTACCAGATCGTCTAGCTATACTTTCGCGCAAGCGACATCGGCGTTAAGCCCCAAAGGTCAACAATAAAACGAAGCACCAAAATAAGCTTCATTTCCTCACCAACATAAAGACAAGCATTCTGATTTCACTCACAAACTCGCTATTTTAGAGTTAATAGTGCGTGTTTTACATTTGACCGGTTGCAGTATGGCCACGATTGCCATGCACGTTTAGCTCTCCCGATCCCGTCCACTGCCCCCAACGACATGCGGCCCGTTGAAAGACCACCTCGTGTTCCCCGTGGCCTGACAAGACGGGACATGGGGGGCGGCCTCGACCTTTCTGCAGCTTGTTTTTGGTGGCGTTGCGCCACCCTAGCAGGCTTGCTCCGTGCATGCAACTTCGTTACTGCCGGAAGAGAGTGCGATTGACGAATGAGATGTTACACCTCGGGCCTACTTTTGCGGCCAGCCGAGTATTTCGTCACACGACAGACTTGTTTGCTCGTCCATTTTTGCTCTGCTATCCGTGCCACTTCAGAGGTATAATATGTATTCTCCCGTCAAATTGCTCTCTTTCTCAATGGGGTTTTTGGATAAACACGGGTTTGTGCTTGCTATCTCGAGTACATGAGTTTGCTTGGTTTTTGCGCCAGTTTGATAAGACGGCGCGGCTGCGGCAACTCGGCGGCGTGGGATATGTGGGCATACGTACTGCTTGCCTGTTTGCCTGCTTCTCTCCTTGCGTATGCGCAACGAGTAGAGTTACGACATGGTTTCCTTAACAATGTTGAATATCCATTGTGTTGTGAGCTCGTCTCTAAGTGTACATTAGTCCAAAAGAAATCATTGACGATGGCTACGTTAGGATGCCAGAAATCGGACGAAGAAAATCGCAAGCAGCGTCATGATTTGCATGAACCAGCCGCCCATCAACTGCCGGATCAACAATCTTTTAAAACCAATGTATCATAAGTTGGAGAGTACCAAACTTCCCAATATCTTCCGGAATTAGGAAACACGTGCTTCTTCTTTAATGATAAAACAACCGTATAAAATATCTTGTAAATATACCCAGTATATCCGCGAAAACTGAAGAAGGAAAATGAAGGGCAATGGTGCGCTGCTTATAAGCTCACAATATATCATGTCATATTTCTTGTTTTCTTTTTCTTTTTTCTTTTCCCGGACTCAAACCTTCAATAAACAATGGTCGTTAACGAACATGCTCCCCTTCCTAGCAATAGTTAGGCACTGGGCAGTAGTGTAAAGAACATATACAGCCTTCGAATATCCAGCCGCACCTAGCTATGTACCTACCAGGTAGGTGGATTTATGCCAGCTTATGCAATCTATAACTCTCCATATTTTCTCACACTATCTTGCATTTGAGGCAGACGGCCCTAATTGACGTTGCCATAGCTTAATTTTCCTTTGTCTGTCCTTGCTTATCCCCAGGAATACTAGGATGATGGGATTTGACCCCTTAAACACTTTACCAGCTAAGAGAGCCCTCCTGCATATGTATTCAAGAAAAGAGTGATCATCTTGACATTTAGTGGCCCAATCGACAAAAGAAGAGTAGATTGTCAGAGCATCTCAGGCAAAGACACCTACTCATGTGTACAAGTGATGTTGAATAATGGGCTTTAATGGTACATAGGAGATATGGTAAATGATATATGATAACTGCAAACAACATAATATTTAGGTGATGAGCCTTAAGGCATCCACCTTTGAGATATCCATCCCTACCGTAGCTTCCCTGACGGCCCCGGTCCGTCTTTCTACATTACGCCCCATCCCATGAGCCTGAGCTAACTACACCCAAGGCTTCTCTAAATTCTTGAAAGCCAAATACGCTAAAACCAAACGCCATGTCATGCAATTAGCGCACCTAATCCAAATCTCAGCAACGCAAAAGCTCACAAGCCTAGCTCGTCTCTTTTTGCTTCAGTGTGTGCTTCTTAGTCTCGGCCATTTCCTCTTGAATGAACTTATTAAAGTCGTCGGGGTTATCGAGGTAAAGGTGGTGACCGGCCTTTCTGATGATCTTCACCCTGGCACTGCCATTTTCTCTCCGCTTCTCGTCCTCCGTGCTATTGGTCAGTGCTTTGACAATCCGATTTTTGATCTTCTCTTCGGCCGCTAGCCCACCTGCCACGTCCATCCAATCGTTCTCGCCATACATGAAAACAATGGGAAACCCAGTCTCGCGAACGGCCGGTGTGGTTTCGGTCGCGGGCTTGATCACTTGGCGTCCAACGTCTTGGATTCTATTGATGACGGGACTGCGGGCAAAGGCGCCGGGCGCGAGTAGGTACGGCAGTGCGTACTCGCCGCTGCCCTTTTGCCGGAAGAGAGAGTACGAGTAGGTGTGCAGCACCTCCCTCTCGGTCTCGGGAAGGTGGTTGAAGCGGCGGGACGTCCAGCCTGACACGACCCGAGGACCAAGAGGCCCAGCCAATCGTACAATGCTGAACGGGGAGACATTGGCATCCCATAGCCAGGAAACCCAGCCCGGAATCCGTCGCCGTTCTGGTGTCGTTGTGTTGGTTTTGGCGGCGGCCTTTTTATCCTTGGCATCCATGTATTTTCGATTACCTCCAGAGGATTCCCTGCTGACGATGCTCTCCTGGGACTGAGAGAATTCGTTGACCATAGTGGACTCCTCTGGCTCCGGCATCTCGGCGTTTACCGCCCACGGGTCTGCGGGAATGCCGGCGGGCGATGCGAGGATGAGTTTGTTCAGTCTGCCGGGGTATTTGAGCGCATACGAAACAGCTAGGTAACCGCCGAGAGAATGGCCCATCAGGGTGAACTTCTCAATGTTGCGAGCCCGACGCCAGTCTTCCAAAGCGTCAATAAACCAGCTTTCAGCCTCAGTGATCTTTTCCTGCTGCGTCTTGGCCTTGATTTTGAATGGCGGCCTCGAGGAGTTGCCCATTCCAAGCATATCCAATGCGTACAGCTTCCATCCTGGAACGCGGGTCAGCGGCTCGAAGTTCTGGTAGAAGAAGCCCAAGCCGGCGCCGTAGCCGTGGAGCATGACGAGGGTGTCGTCTGCCTTCTCGCCGACGCGCTCGATTGACAGCTCGTTGAGGGCTCGGTCCTTGCCGGGCAGCGGTATCAAGGACGATTTCCATATTCTTTGGCCAAAAGGATCGGCCCTGACAAAGTCCTTGAGTGGGTAGGATTCGGCGTTGGCTTCCTTGACGTGGGGGATGAGGGAGAGGACGTTTCGCTCAGCCTGTTTCGGGCCAACTGTGTTCCACTTTGAGGCGCGTTAGAGCAGGTCGAGACGAGAGAGGGGGAGGGAAGGGAGGAAGGGGGGAGGGGAGGAATGAAAACATACCCATTGGGTTACCGCCTCCTTGTAGCCCATAGGAAACCACGAGCCTGTCATCTGCTGCTGTATTTTGGGGTTGCTGTCGGGCTGTGGCTGCGAGTGTGAATGGGGCTGCTTTGCCCCTTGCGAGGAGAGGGAGTCGGTCGTCATGTTGATCGGCTTTGCGGTTGCCGTAGGGATGTTTGAAGGATCGGACCGTTTATGAATAATGAGAGAAGCAAACTTCTTCAGGCGCTGTGGCAGCAGAATGGTAGTCGGGTGTGTCTTCAGCATCACTGTTGCGAAGAGCGTGGGCGGGGCCCTTTTATCACATAAACCATAGGATTGGGAAGTGCATTTCTCATCCGATCGAGGTGTCAAACTCCCGCATTAGGTTCGGCTCCAGGCTCAAGGAAATCGATTCGCAGCGCATGATTACGCAAGCCAACAGCGCCCGGCAAGGCCAACCATTCAGGGCGTCGCAACTCGCGCAAGCCACCTGCATTTCGGAATTTGCAGTCTCTCCGCTGCCCGATGGCCGACAGAGTGACAGCAACCCCTGTTTATGCCCGCTAAAATCCGGTGAATCCATGACGTTGACAAGCCCCCCAAGAATTGGACTTTTTTGACCTGAAATCCGCCCCAAAGCCAAGACCCATACAGTTTACCCCGAATCCCGAAGCTCAGGTGCTGCTGCACCCCTTGACGTACCGGCTGAACGTGGCTCCCAAGAAAAAGCTCCGTGCCATTCTCGCTCGCACCCAAACACACCACTACAGCCGAAGAGTCGGTCCCGTCTTGGTCCGAGAATACAAGCGCACCGGCGCCGTCATCACGAACTGACCATAGCGACAATATCCAAAATTACGAACTGTCGAAAATATATAATAGCAACACGTCCTCTAGCATGCGCCCCGATCGAAGCTCCGCTTGACAAACACAAATCCCTCCCCCATCCGCCAATTCCTCGCTGGGCCGCGGCACTCGATTCTGCTGGCCGGCACGGCCCCTACCTCGCCATGGCCGACTCTCTCGACTCAATCGTCAAGGGCGCCCCGATGGCAGTGCCCGGACACGGCCTCTCCAAGGCTGTCGGCAGCCCCAGCCCCATCGCATCATCGTCGACCAGTAAAACGGGCGATCCCCTGATTCACACGCCCAGCTCGCCGTCCATGATCTACCTAAACCTCTTGATTCTCGAGGCCTCTCTGCGCGCACAGTACCTCGAGCTCCGCGCCCGCCGCCGGCACCACACCTTCTTCCTGTCGCTGCTGTCGCTGTGGACGGTCGGGTTTGGGTATGCGCTCTTCTTGGCGCCGCGCGAGGACGGGAGCGGTGTGGGCGGCAGTGTGTACTGGATGGTGGAGACTACGGAGCGGATGTGCTTCCTGGGCGGTGTAGTGACGGGCCTCCTGGTTTGGGCTACGGGCATCTGGGAGCGTGGCGTACGCTGGCCGCGCCGGTGGTTCACCGTCTCCAACAGAGGCTTGCGCGGCTTCAACTGCAAGCTCGTCGTCATGAAGCGCCCGTGGTGGAAAGAATTTCTTTCGACCATGGGCTGGTTCCTCACCTACGGCTTGTTCTCCAACTCGGGGTCCTCTTACCGCTTCGTGGAGCCGACCGTATTGCGCGAGACCGACAAGGAGCTTAACCTGTCGAGCCAAACGCACCCCACAATACGCATCAATGACTGGGACGAGGAGAAGGGTGGTCACGAAGAAGATTTGTCACCTGGCGGGGACTACGTGAAGCTCTTGTTGCTTGCGAAGCCCTTTTCTCCCACCTTCCGCGAAAACTGGGAACTGTACCGGTCTGAGTACTGGGAGAAAGAAAATGAGCGCCGCGCGCTGCTCCGCCAAAAGCTTCAAGAACGAGGCTGGAAGTTGCGCCGAGACCACGGGAGATGGTTCTGGTGGCTGCCTTGGCGACGAGCTGTAGCCGAGAAGCCGATCATGGCAGTGCGAGCAGAGCCGGAAAAGGTCCATCCCCACCCTCGCCACGCAGCTGTTGTTGGAGAGCATAAGCGGACGAGGAGCAGTAGCGTCCGGAGAGGAAGCATGTCCAACACGTCGCGGAGCCCTACGCCGACGATCGAGCTGGAAGAGCCTGGGGTCACCCGTAAGGCCAGCACGGCCTCCAACGGATCCGACAAGAAGCGGAAGAAGCTAGGCTCTGTCAACAAGAACCGCCCCCGCGTGGAATCCAGGTCCGTCACGCCAGACAACCCATCGCCCTTGGCCAAGGAGACCCTTAGTCTCGGCAGTCTTGTATCATCGGGTCCTGTAACTCCGTAAAAGTGTGCCTAGGCCGGGATCGTTTATGTAATGCTAGCGTGCAAATGTTTCGTTACAATACCCGCCAGTCATCTATTAGACGGTGACAGGCAAATCAAATGCCTGTCGTGGGATGGCAAAGCAAATCATTATGGTTCTTTTCTGTCATTATGAGACACTATTTATAAAATGTCGGTTATGCGTCCGGCTTGTCATGAAAGATGGCTACCCATGGTAAGATATGTCTTGGTGTCGATTGCGCTAGGTCATGTAGTCGCCCAGGCGCTGCATGAACATCATCCATCTGCGGGGAACTAGCGATGAGGGACGCCAGGCCTTGCGCGAACCCCACAGTGCGGCTCCATGAACGACGTACGGACGGCGAGGCAAGCAACTGTTCCCTGGCGCCTTCCATCAAGGCTCTAAAACTACGAAGTGATCCAAGTTCTCAGCTCTGGTTGGCATTGTACAGTTCGTATTCCGTACAAAACATATACCTTTCCTTGGCCGGGCCGAGGGCCCCCCTCCTTTTCTTATAAGGTTGTAAGGCATCATCAGCCCCGACCCCCATAGGAAGGTGCGGAACCTCGCAGCTCTCACGATCTCCTTCTCGCATTCACAACCCTTCTCGCAGCTTCCATCCTTCTTCCTCTCTCTCGCCGTGGACCTCTTTCGACTCGGAGCCCCGCTGTTCATTCATCGCACTTGCTGTTTTTGTTCGAGCTGAAAGCTCGGATGAAATATTGACACTGCGCAATCAGAGCATTTTGTCGGCTCCCGAATCCTGTCTTGTAGAAGTGGACAGCCAGTCAGTCGTTCATCACCTGGCCCACATTTCGCAGCAGCATCAGGCCAAGTCTGCAGGACGCAAAGCCAGCCATCAACTGCATTCATCATAATTCTCCGGGATCAAGCGGCATCACCATTTGACAGGATTAGCACAAATTCTGCTCACGCCATGAATTCCGCAGGTTCCCAGCCCGCTTCTGCATCCTGGGCGCGCAATGTTAGTGCAACCGCGCCGTTCACCCAGCGGCCCCCGAGCCCTCCGTATATCCACATACCATCTATCGCTGAGGATGGACGTGCTTCCATGTCCATTCTTCCGTCATTTGATGGTGTGAATTCCAGTCATCTCACCCAGGAGGACCTCGAGATCATTACTCAGGGCAAACCCCAGTTTGCCCAAGACACGGCCAACATCTGGCGCTATGAAATGAGACGCGCCGCTCAGCCGATCCTCGACTTTCTTTACCTTGGCCCCGCCAGCGCTGTCAAGGACCACGAGTTCCTCAAGAGAGAGGGTATAACCATGCTGCTGGCCGTCATGGATGCGAAGTTTGCGGGCAGCCTGATGAGCGTAAAGAAGACGGCCGAGTCGTTAGGGCTTGCTTACGGAAGTGTCGAGGTCGATATGGACAATCTCAACCACGTCTTCCGCACCGCGACGAGGACGATCAACGACCACCTTCTCGACATATACAGGGGACAGGCTATTTCGCCACATGCTATACTGCACTCTCCACAAGACGGCAAGATCATCATTGATACAGCAAGCTTCAAACGAGGCAAGGTCTTTGTCTGCTGTGAGACGGGCAACGACCGGTCGGCTGCCGTGGCTGCGGCCTATCTTATTGATGTCTTCGGTGCCAATATGGTCACAGCTCTTCAGTTCGTTGGACTCCAGCGCTTCTGCACCAGTTTCAGCGATGATATCAAAAACAAACTCAGGACATATGAGGACATCTTGACGGCAACCCGGGACGTCAGCCGCGTAAGACACTTGCACTCGGACGGGAGATCGAATTTGGCCTACCAGCCGGTGAACGTGGCGCAAGGTAAGAGGAGTATCGATGATGCGATGGAAATAGATGGAGAGGAAGGCTCAGGGGCCGAGCTGGACGAGGAACGATATAATGGCAGAGACTTCGCACCCTTTGTCGAGAGCTAGTAGGCGAGTAAGGCCGGGGTGGTAGTATAAGATGGAGAGAAGGCCAGAACTTGGCTGCATTTTTAAGTGTGTTGCTGTTCGTATTGCCGGGGATGGCGTTGGGAGGGTCGGGGTTTTAATGTGAACGATATACCCCGTTTTGCACATTGAGCTTTTTACGAGATATATATTACCAAATGGTCTTTATAAGCACCAGCCATTAATTCTTCCTTTACAACTATGCACTGGCCTGTCAGGTAGCTCGCGGAAGATCTGATACATACCTGCTAGAGGCGCTTGTTTGTGGTCGGCGCTGTGGAGGGCAGCTCCGCTGCAGGATCCTCTATTATCCTTTTTTTCCCCTCCAAAGTCTCTCTTGACTGATTCACTGTCTTGTGGCCCTGTCTTGTCTTTACGTTATTTCAGAGCTCCTATTTAACTCTCTCGGACTGTCAGATGTGTATTATCTGGGCGATTGGTTGAGTGCCCCTTTCTTCCCGTCAGTCAAGTTCACTTTGAGGCTCACATCCCACTCAACCCTCTCTTTTCATCTGAAGTCTCTCGCTTTGAAGTTTATTAGTCTATTTTATCCGCTCAAGATGCGTGCTACTATTTATCAAGCAGTTACCGCGCAAAAGCGTTTCTTCACCTGCCCTTTTCCTGCTCTCCCCAAACCAAACACCTCTCCAAGATAAATCGCCACAGCCGCAGCTCAACCCACACTCACGATAGTAGCAAATCACGCCCACTCGTGCCTTGCCCTTGAGGCACGGGACTTTATTCTCTTCTTCTCTTCCCTTCTCTGCAAAAAAGAGGAAACCTTTTCCCGATCTGCCTCATTCATTCTCGTCCAACTCAAAATTCACCTCCATCCACAAAGCACCACATGTTTCGCTTCCTTGTGTCAGCAGTACAAAGCCTCTTGGTTTTATAATAACCCAGCCAGAAAGCATGATGAGCATGCATCTTCGGTCGGAGGCGGCGCGCCGACGTCCAGGGCGGTACCAGGAAGATGATGGACCAGTAACTGCCGACCGGCCCGTTTTTATTCATGAGAATCCAGTATACAATAGGGAACTCGCTCCCCATTGCGCCTTCCCCAGCTTGCCTACGAATCACCCACACCCTGGCCCGTCGGAAATTTGGAAGGAGCAGAACAAGAAAGAGAAAGAAACTGCGAAGATGCAAGTCCTTGTGTTTGGAGACAGCGACGACGATCAAGACCAAGGCGACGAAGAAGAGCTCGATGAGGATGAGGAATACGACGGCGATAACGAGAGTCTCAGAGATCCAAACGAGCGCCTTATTGTCAGTTTCTTTGACATCTCGAGGCAACGGAACGCGAATGCGAACGCGCCCAAGAACCTTCGCGAACAAAAAGGCTCCCTCGTCTCAAAAAATCCGACCACAGGAGCTCGGAGAGAACTTAGCCACGACGGCGACACAGATATGGCTTTGGGGACCGGCAACGGCCCGACACGCCCCCGACTCCGAGCAAGCAGCATAAGGCGGCCCAAGATACTCGCTATCCATGCTCTCCAGGGAGCCCAGGAGAGCTCGTCACTATCTATGGACGTTTTGCGTCAAGCTCGAACTGTTAGCCTCTCTCGAAAGACAGTGCCTCAGCCGCCGCCTGCTGTCCCGCCACTCGATGGGCCTATTGAAGGTCCTTCGGATCTTAGCCCACTGTCTCTCAGCCCATGGGCTTTCGGACGTTTACCTATCAGTCCTGATCCGGAAGATGAAGTTGATAAGAGCAAGAGCCTGGAGGTATGTGATTATAATAGCTAGTAACGCGAAGTCTTCTTTTGATGCAAGTTGCTAACGTATCTGCAAAACCTTTAGCTCAGAGAACTTGGCCATAGTAGCCCTGACTGGGCAGAGCTCACTGATGGGATCAAGTACATCATCATGTTCGAGTTGACCCGGACTGATAATAGCTCGATGGCAAACCCTATGTCCTTCACCCAAGCGGCTAAATACCTAAGCCTGACATACGAGGAGACGGCGGCGATGATCAAGCTTATCCAGTTGGAGAATGCCAAGGTCAAGAGCTTCAACGATGATATTGCCAAGTTCAACGACAGGCTCGACATGGACTGGCTTGACAGTTTCCTAGAGCAAGATCGTCCCGCTCGAGTCACCGAGATGATCACAGACAAGGAAATCAAGCGCGGAAAGGCATTTCTAAACTTCATGGGACTGAATCTCATCGCAGATCAGCTAGGCTACTACATGGGAATGGCCGGAAATGGTCCTCTCGAGATACCCCTTACGCACCTCGAGGCGGATGGCTACAAGCACCTTATCCCGCACTTCAATATTGCGTGCGGGGATAGGCTCGCGGAGATGCAAAAGGAAGAGTGGCATAGGCAGAAACAACGTCCGCCCGTGATGTCCACAAGCGAGTTGCTCGTTAGGCTCGATCCACCGCCCGGGACAGTCAACCCGCGGCGTATTGACCCAACTCATCAACCGTACAACCCGGCAACTTGGGGACATTCGGTCCCGCCAGAGGATCTTGCCAAAGGGCTGCACCAGTCGAACTTTGAGGTGGCTGTTGCCGCTAGCATCGTCATCGACATGTTTGATCAGGCTGCCTGGGTTCGGGGTTTGGCAACGGGGGGCTTCCAGTCTGGCTCTGTCAACCCTGAGCTTCAAGATCTAAATTTGTTGAGGTCTCAGCCGAGCTTTGTGAACCCACATAACTTAGCACTTGGTCTCTCAACGAACCAGCCAAGATCTTCCAACACCCCGGCTCTGGGTTCTGGTCCTTCGGGCACAAGCAAAGGAAATGGAAAGCCAGAGCTGCGCATCGATACATCTACAGCCGGAGGGGACCCGATGGGTGTGGATCTGCCGCCAAACTCCAAGCAGCCATTACCGCCCCAGACAACACAAGCAGTTCCATCTACTCAATCGCGCAAAGGGAAGGAGGTCGATAGGTCTATTCCTCAAGTTGCAACACCCCAGTCGACGTTGCCGGTTCGTGGGATTCCCGAATCTTCTCGCTCTCTTGGTGAAGCAGCTTCTGCGCAGATCTCATCTAGAGAGGAGCCTGGTGGTAGTGTCCCTCGCTGCGAGTCCTTGCAGACAAATGAAGTTGCTCCTATTGTCGACTCGTCCTTGTTGGCGGCTTTGGAAACCCCAACCATACAGCAGCGCGACCCGGATACACAATCGATAGTCGACGAATATCGAAAGAAATTCGCGGGCTATCTTCAAGACTCTGACAAAGGCAGAATAGCGCTCCGCCGAACAAGTAATATCAGGAAGAAGAAGGCTGTCAATGATGACTATATTGGCAGCGGAGATAGAGATGGTAGTTGGGAACCTGACCAGCCGGTCAAAAAGAAGATGGTCGGTAGAAAGTTACAAACAACTGCGGTCGCGACTCCAGGCAGAAAGAAGAAAACCGCGCTTGCCCAGACACCAGCCAATAACTTCTCATCGCCACATGACGTTACCTCGACGGATGTGCCGAAAACCACACGGCCACGCGGGAGACCCAGGAGAACTATTCTTGCTTCAAGCCCTGACGATAGCGAAGTTGACGCTCCCAGCTCGAGTTCTCTCCAGTCCCCTACGGCGGGCCCATCTCGAACTCTTCCCACCCTTAATCGGGCAGCCTTTCAAGAACCACCTTCGGTTGGGGGTGTGAATACACAGTTGACTAGCGGTCAACAATGCCTGGTGCCCCCCGCTCCTGGTCAGAATCCTTTTCAAGGGCCTGTTTCGAGGGGAATTGACAACCTATATCGGACTAACCAACAGCAATTTGTGGTTGATCCATCTCCCAACCGGATATCGGCACAAGGCCCTTCTGGGTTTGGTAACGAAAATTTGCACCAGTCCCATGATCCGCGTAGGTTTGCACCTTCCATCAACCATGACACTCCTTTTCTGGAACCCTATGAACTCGTAGGCTATGATATTGGCGGAAACCAGACCAAATTTCCCCCCATCACCGGCCAGGCGGCCTTTCAGGGACTCTCTGGACCACGGAACAGTAACCTATCCCAGACTAGACTAGGAGGGTTTACGTTTGACCCCAATAATAATCCGGATCTTCATTCCCCCCCCTTAGGCAATGCTAACAGTCAAAAAGAGGTTCTCAAAGAAACCGTTCAAGAATTTATGGCCCGGCAGGGTCTGTCGGATATGCACCCTTCTGTGGCGAGGATGATACAGGAGAGACTTCGACCGGGTGAGACTGTTCAATCCGCTATGGTTCGCCACGGTCTCGCATCAACTCCTGGTATGCTCCCGGACTTGAACCCTCTTCCTGGATATTCCATACCAACTGCATGCACAACAGAGGAGCCCGTAAACAAGAAGCGAAAGACAAGTGAAAATCAACCGCAGCAACTGAATATCATTACTGCACCATCGCTTTTCCCGGAGAAATCGAAGGCAAGATCCAATCGTAACCGTTCCAGGGATGCCAAGAAGCTAAACTCAGGTGTGGTCACCACTGAACAGCAGCAGCAACATGTTCAGAATTCCTTGTCAACAGGAGAAACTCCACCGGTTCACAGCACTCCAACTGGTGGAAAGCCTCCTCTGGGTGGCCTTGGAGCCACAACTAAGACTCGCACGCCCAAAAAGTCCGGTGGAAAGGATCCTGCACTACTCCAACTGCATCTGACGACACCTCCTCAACAAACAGGCGCGAAACCAGCTATCGGTAACTATGGAGCAACAACCGGAGGCTCGACCCCGAGATCCTCAGGCGGAAAAGACCCCGAGCTTCTCGCTCGCGAGCTGGCACGACACCGGTCTCTTACTCCCAGTAAGAACAGCAGGTCTGCCTCGCACTACGAGAACGACGGCTACAGTGAAGATGCAGATGGCGAGTTCGGCGACGACGAGAACGACGAAGTCGACATGCTCTTAGAGTAACTTGCATGTGCATATTAGGTTTCTTCGGATGGATATACAAGGCGAGGCAAGGCGTTTGGTATGGGGAAAGGAAATGGCCCAGTCGATACCCGTTACATGATGCAAATTTCATGGGGTACTTCTTTTTCTTTTGGCTGGCTAGGTATTATGCGTTGAGCTGGCTTCTGTAGGGGGTAGGATACGACTCGAAATGTAACGCGTATTGTAGACTCAGGTGCATGTGGGTGCATGTGGCGTGTATCAAAATCGGGGTATAGTACCTACCTACTTATATAAAAGTTCCTCAGGGATGGGTAGTAGATGGTAATGTCATCATAACTTCACCTTTCTGCTTGTATTTGCTTATTCGCAGAAAAGATTATCCCCGCGATCTTTCACAATTTCTGACGAATGAATTGACATATTAACCTCAGGCTCTTTCTTTCTTTTCCTTTCTTGACATGGACTCTATCGGCATAGGTTCTAGCGGTATTTCTTTGTTGCGGGTAGAATAGAGACAATATAACGCAGCGTGGCGGCATATGCAATGGAATATGGGCATGATATATATCCAGAATCAGGTCGTGATATGTAGTCAAGGAGGGAGGTGACGATATCATCCTGAACCTCACTTGGCTGTAATTTTGGCGGGAATTTATGTGAAAAGTATATTTTCCGGGTCGTTGCCGTTGATAGTCGTATGCCCATACATCCCTTAAACACCCCTAGCCCGAAGATGAATGTGTACCATTTGTCAAATATAAACCTCACCGTGGTGAGAGTACTGTGCATGATATGAGCATTCACGGCCTCTTGCCTATCTGGATTTTGTCTACCTACGGCACAGAACGTTGTAAATAATCATTCATCATCATAATCATTAACATTAAGAAGAGAACAGTGAATAATCCAAATTAGAAATGGTACGAGTATGGAGTACATGTGAGTGAGGATTCCACGAGGAGCTTATAGGAGGCAGGTATCTTAAACGCCATGAATGCCTCATCTTCCTGTCCCGGTTGTGTATGCTACACGTGTGCCCTTCCTCTTTGATTGTGCTGTGTGCTTTGTGAGATCAAAGGGACCCAACCGACTCAGCTCAACCCTAACCCAAATCCCGACCCGCTTCGTTCCCGTGCTGCCGTCCCGTTGCTCTTCGTCCTGTCCCTTTTTAGTTGTTTGTTTGTCTCCTTTCTCGCCATCATGAACCCCTTTTTCTTTCTTCTCCTCCTCCTCAACGATGGAATGCAAACACAACCGCCCAGATAAGATAAGTGGCGGAACGCAAAAATAAAAATGCACAAAGAAGAAGAAATACTTTACTAGATAGGTGACTGAGTACCTATCTGCCAAGCCCGTTGATCACCCCTCATAACTCCGGAACCCATGAAGGTGAAGGGCCAGTCATGAATAGAAGTTTATGCCAATAGAAAACCATGAACATGAAACTCGAAGAAAAAGGAAGAGAAAGAGAGAGACAATTCGAATATAGCACGAGTTCAGAAATGAGAGAACGTGGTCATATCGTCAATTGCTCATCATCGCATCACATCACATCATGCTTGCCCTCCGTCTCTTAATTCTTCGAGAGCGACGGCAAAAGTCGTCGGTGTCATGCTGCTCAAACACAGGGACAGAAGAGGCCGAACTAGCATTGGCGGCGGCGTCCGGGGCTGACGGCGACGGGGAGCGCGTCGTAGAGTTTCTGCAGCTCCCACTGCTGCCGCCAGTACTGTAGTTGCCGTTCTCCTTGCTGAAAAGGCGGCCCTGCTCTATCTCCTGCCCCTCATCCTTAGAATCCTCCCCGTTTTTGCTCTGCGGCGGCACCGAAGTGTCTCTCCCTCGCAGCCGCAAGAGCATCAAAGCTGCGTCACTCTCTGCGCCACTTCCTGCACTGGCAGAACCCCCTCTGGGACACATGGTCGTTGTTATAGGTTCTTTTGGGAGAAGAGGAGGCACGAGGGCTGCAATATGAGAACCTGCACTGTCGGGCGGCATGGCAGCTGTTGTTGTCGGGCTGTTGTCGCTTTGGCTTGCTCCAGCATCGTACTCGGCATCCTCATCAAGTGTTTCATACTTAGCAAAGCTGCGCTTTTTGCTATGCCGATGTTCACGCTGATGTGGAACCCCAGCTTGAATGCCAGGCGAGCTCGTGCTACTGCTGCTGCTTCTGGTGTGGAGACCGCTTGTCGTGTATGGGACGGGCGGCGGCAGCGGCAACGGTGCAGGTCTATTGTGACGATAATAAGAACCATGCTGCTGATGTCTCGCAGTGCAATATCCGCTCCCCGAAGACCCCGGAATAGCAGTCAGCAGTGGGTTTGGGACCTCATGAGATGCGACTGAGCCGCCAAAATATTGTTCACGGTTTGGAGATTGAAACTGGGACACGTTCTGCTGGAGATATCTGTGCTGCTGGGCAGGAGATGGGCGGTTGATTGTTGTCCAGGTTGGGGATGCATGTGTGACGGGTGTCCATCCGGGCGAGTGTATAGTTCCTGCGCTTGTCGGTGCCGTACTGATGTGTCGCAGCGGCAAGACGCGGCCGTCGAAGTCTGTATCGGGCCCAGTTGCGTAAGAACTGCTCTCCATGTCCAAATCCCGTCTCTCAAACCAGGAAGGTAGATTGCTGCCAGCTCGATAGCTCTCAGAGTACTGCGGCTCTTTCGGACTAGAGCTCCTCGAGGAGAGTCGAAGAGCAAGGAGGGGGCCTTGAACTATGTTGCTATTGAGGAAGGCTTCCGCTTGTCGTGTTGATCGGAGCACAATCTCCTTGTCGATGACCATGTGGGCGTAGTTTGAAGTACCATACGGAATACACTCCAAAGGGAAGTTGGGGCCAAAAAGGGGTATGAGGGCACCGGCAATCGGATGACAGAACGTAGCACATACAGCCCGGGCACAGTCAAATGGCATCCAGTAACCTGCAGTGATAGCGTCAGCAGGAGCAAGGTCACTCGCGACAAAGATGCAGATTTAAAGTGGGAAACTGTACCTTGAGCTTTGATAGAACCTCCGGTAATACTGTGGGTGATATCCCTGAGACCTCGGTTGAGGTTTAGCATCTTTGCGGGTGTAGTCTAGGGCTGATTAGTGGCCGTCTGCTGGTTCAGAAGAAAATAGAAAAACTGACCTTGGAATACTCGAGACATTTAAAGAAGGGAGTCATGCGAACTAAGCCAACATTGTAATCCCACATGACCGTATGGTAAGTGTCCTCTTTCTGTTTTTTCATGTCGCCTACGGGTATCTTGACGTCTTTATGGATCATTGCCTTGATGTCCAGGGGTATTTGGAAGTCGTAGTGGAAAACTATTGACCAAATCAGCTTTCCAGATTTCAAGAACTAGCAGGCCCTGCTGCTTGCCATGCATCTACTTACCTTCGAAGCTATCTCTACCAGTCTTCTCAAAGAAATCCTTCTTGCCGCTATGGTATGGTATTCGCCGGCAGTTGTCCACGATCGCGCCAAATGGGCGGACCTGGAATCTGCGAGCCTCGCGGCGAGACTCCTCGTTTAAATCTTCAAACGGGAGGAAATTCACAACACCTTTCACCTTGGATTTGGCAAAGTCTTTTGATTCCTTTAACAAGTCCTGCCCGTGGGCCAGGTGCCTGTTTCGCACGGCGAGCTCTGCGAGAGATGGGACACCGGAAGATGAGGGCTCAAGCGGCGGGCGAGATCCCGGGAGCGGAACTCGATGAGGCTCCCGAGGAGGATCCGGGTTGAGAAGAGAGGACAGTGATAACATTTCGGCGACGTCTCGGTGCTCTGTGGGGATTACTCCGTATTCGTGATCGCTTGCAGCGTGTGAGTGAGAAAGAGCACGGTGACTTAAAAGGTGATTAGGCAGGATGATGTAGTTATCAACTTAGACAGCCGTTGCAGTCGCCAGCCAAGAAAGGGAAAAGATACAAGTCTCTTTCCAAATAGCAAACAACAAAGCACCTGCACGACACCCTCGTGCGAGCCAGTGGGAAAGTCTTTGGGCTGTTGTCCACGACAAGGAACGGAGAGAGCACGCTTCTCTTTACTTGACGGCGGTATGCAAGGCTGTCCAGCCCCGGCTGGCAGTATCTCTGTCTCTTAGCCTTCGTCCGGGGGTTCTCGACGCGCGCTGCTTTGTCTTGGCTGTCAAGGAATCGACAACCACGCGCAGACGGGGCGCCGTTTGGCCTTTCAGCCGACCGCTCTTTGAGTCGAGTTGAGAGCAGGGAAATGAGTACTGACAGGCGATGAGACCACCAGAGAACCTCCTCGGCTGCAATAATAGTGGCGGTATGCTGGCGGTGACCAGGCGTCAAGATGGGCGGGGTTTGTTACGAAAGATGGTGCGAGGTCAGGCTTCTTCCTCGCAGGCCCCGGTTTTGGTCCCAGGAGGCCGGAACAGCCAACAACTCTGTGTTCGGCCTCTGCGAGTAGTCTCTATGGCACTTGGTCACGCAGCCGCTAGCGAGAAAGGTCTCAGTCCTCGCTTTCGACCGTTTGAAAAGAGATGAAGGAACCGAAATCGAGGGCGGGCAGTATCGGTGAATGATACTGAGCTGGGCTTGGGCTTGAAAGGGGGCTCTCATAGGCGGTTAGATGACGCAGAAGCCCTGCGTCAAAGAAACAACAAACGAGTTTGACACCGCAAATAACAGACAGACAGTTAACAGGCAGACAAGCCAAACATGGAAGTGGCTTGTCAGAAAGCCTTTTTTGACAGATAGCGGGCTGGCGGATAGCTGCATGAAGTGCTGCTTGCTGGCCAGCCAGGGGGGCTTCGCTGAAAATGTGGAACAAAGAACGAACATGCCCAAGGTGTAGATACCCCCATCCGAGATAAATGATCGACTCGACACACGTGGCTGCTTCACCGCTCCCTTACAGTCTCCCGCCCAGTCTTTCGCTCAGCTCAAGTCGTCAAAAGGGCGGAAACCAACGCGGCGGCGGCGATGATGACGGCGTTGACTAGTCCAAGCAGCAGATTGCACCAGCAACAGAAAAATTGGGCGGAGATGATAGGCCCCCGTTTCTGCTGTCTGCCATATTTTTATGCCTGTAATGGACCTTCTCAAGACCGCCTCTTTATTAGATCCAGAGAAATGGTGCTGTGCATAACCGCATCCCAAACCACCTAGGTCACTTTGACGACCCTTCTGGGGCATTTCGAGAAGCAAGTTCTGCTCTCCGCCTGGTAGTAGTGATTGCGTCCGGCAAGACGAGCATCTTCCTCCACGCCGAGCCTCGGCCCCCCACGAGCGAGGTCTTGTAGGTACAAACACATAGAAAATGTCCGACGGGAGACACAACACACGGGCAGTCTACAACGTGTTGGTCCCAGATATTTTTCTTTCTGGGCAGTCAATAAGAGTATGCTTAATTAGCCCTTGATGCGACGACAAATGGTCGAGGAAAGCCCAGCGAAAGCAGAGACATCACAACCTTCGGGCACCAGTCAACATAAAAGAAATGGATCGAATGAGGTTGAAAGAAAATGTGGCGCATGAGGGAATCAGCAGGATGTGGACGGAACAGTTGTGGACGGCAATCAACCAGGTGGACAAATCCGTGGATACCCTCCCGCCCTTTCCAAAGCAAGTTGCGGTGACTTGGCGAGAGCCCTCGAGTCGTTTCTCTAGTGTACAGGGAAATTCCCTTGCGTGAAGGCAGCGGTAGCAACTTGTGCAACAACCCGCCTCCCCTCACTTGGGGCCGCTTTAGTACCGGAAGCTTAACTCAGACATGGCCGGTGCGTTCAAACGGAACCGCTCCAGGAGTAATACTAGTCTCCCAGATGTAAATGAGGAAAGACAGTCCAAGCCAGAGACTGAAGATGAGCAGTTCTGAAGACCAACGCCAACTCCTACTCTCGTTCGAAGCTGCCCATGAGTCTGGGATAAGCATGTCTCGCGAGTCCCGAGTGCAGGGAACCAGCGTTCACCTCAGTTGGCAAGGGTAGAGGCAATCGGCGAGACCGACGAGGCGCCATCGGGCCTGGCCAGCATAGTGCTGTCTCGATCTCTTGCCTAGGCTCAACTAGCCGCCGTGTTGGCCAGTGGGACATGGTTTAACATATCGAAACAGACAGCAGACTAGGCAGAGATGACGAGGTCGGTACCCGTACATGCTTCCCTAGATGCGATGGCCAAACGAGATGCAGAGCCATGACATCCATCCAAACACCGGCTGCTCTTTCTCCCCTCCGTCAACGTCAAGAGTTTCAAGGGGCTCTCGTAGGACTGCATGCTTCTGACAGGCAGGAGTTGCAAAGTCGCTGCATAGGAGTCAATGCTGCATCATGCCACGCCAGACCGGCGACACAAGCACAACGTCGGGCAATTTCAGGCCTGGCTAGCCGGGTCCCATCCGAAGAAGCACGGGACGCCGTCATGCAGAAGCCACGCCACTCATCCTCCACTGGCGGAGACCCTGAGCGGTTCACGGAGGACGGATTGTGGGCTGAAGCAGGCCTTGAACAGAACAAGACGGGGGAGGTGGAGTTGGGCGCCCGGACAGCTGCTAAGATACGGTCGAACGATTGGGTGTGCTCATGTCCATCTGTCTCGCCGCGCCGAGCGTTTACATGGCTGGCCGATGAACCACCACAACAGCCAACAGCCAGCAGCGCGCCGCCCCTCAGAAGCCGTTCAGGGAGGGTTGTAAGTAATCTGTACAAAAGATCGACGCCGCGAAACCAAATTGACGAATCAATGACAGGCAGTGATATGTGATGCAGGCTATCCATGGGCTTTAAGGGGACACCAGGCGGCACTCCCCATCCAGGTATTCCAAGGGTCCGTTACGGTCCGTCATGTGCTGGGAATGCAGTGAGGGGCAGCAGTGTACTGGATTGTCGTGATTGTAGCTCTCATCGATCCGAAATAGGTAGGTGAGGCTTGCCGATTTCGCTCGTGTGTCGGGAGAAGCAAGGCATCGGCATCTCCTCCCAGCGAGAGGAGGGTTGTACAAGCCCAGGTAGTAGGCGCCCGATTGCACAACCTGAAGTTTGGTGGTGTGTGGCTTGTATTTTGGGTCTGGAAGTCTAGACGAGGCTCTTAACAAAAGTCCCCCCCCCCCCCAAAAAAAAACGATGAGACTCGATTAGCAGGCGCATTGAGAAGACGCAACAGAATGAGATAAGAGCTGCGCTCGCGCCAAAGAGTACCAGACTCTAATTGACGAGTGTCTTGCTCGCAACATGGTGGAATGAGTCTGGCTGATGATGGGGAAGGAGCATACGAATTGTCCATTGTATCAATCATTATAGTGTCAATCGCTGGACAGGAAAGGCAGCTGCCTAGGTACAGTTTACCTAAGGTAGGTAAGTACCTATCCATGCACCCTTCCTTACAATCTAAAAAGGCTTGCTCAGAGGGCAGTTGTACTGTCAGGCAAGGCCTCCTCAACACCAGGTTCGTGCTTTCCTAATCGTCAATTAACTAGGTGGACTAAGCAAGCAAGTTATGGCCTCAGGCATCAAGTCTCCGCCAAAACGTGTGTCTGTCGCGTCTCAGAACGCGCCAAGACACAACAGCCAGCAATTTGAATTTCAGGCGGCCCATATGCGAAACCCACCACGGATTTTGTTTACATCCCGAACAGGGCAGACCCAAACAACAACGCTCCTTGAAGGCCTTTCCGACCCCTCAACCCCTTTCTTTTCGTTTGACGGTGCCCATTCTTTCCCCGAGGACAATCGCAAGCCGGCTTGATTGAGCAGCGCGTGTATTGTCTCCTTTCTTTCTTTGTCGCGACAACCCTTTTTGTGGCCTTTTGTTGATAGGAGAGGTCCCTCATTTGTTTGCCAAAGTAAAGATTCTGCGCATTCGAGATAAAACAGCGCCCCTACTGCGGAACCGTGTTCCTGCGCGCCTTCCACGGCCATGGATTCCGACATTATGGACGACGAGTCCGTCTTTGGCGACGTTCAAAGCGAGTCTGAAGGCTACTCGCCAGTAGCAGTACGTATCCCGCATTCTGCATTAGAGCCTAGCCTCCTTTCGCTTTGGAGCCTGTCACCAGATCTAGGCAGCCAATTCGAGAAGCTTCGCGCGCCCGAGAAAGCCAAACCCTTTTTCCCTCCTCAAGCTCTCGGTTCGCTAACTTTTCTCCCTCTTCTCTCCAGAAGCCAAAGGCCAAACCCGCGCCGAAGAAGACCGCGCCGGCGAAACCCCGCGCCAAGATGGTGCAGACAACGCTCACCAACTTGAAGGCCACTTCCAAGAAGCGACCCAAGCCAGAGAGCGAAGACGAAGTCGACTCGATTATGGATATCGACGATGGCGACGCGAGCATCCTCTCCCATACCCCGCCCAGCTCCAAGAAGCAGAAGAAGGCGCCGGTGAAGAAGTCGAGTGGCAAGGTTCTCGCCGAGATCGAGAACGACAGCATGCAGCTTGATGACGTGTCCGCAGCTAAGGGCAAGGGCAAAACGAAGACCGTGACCGAGACGTACCAGAAGCTTACACAGCTGGAGCACATTATCAAGCGTCCCGACACATACGTAGGCTCCATCGAGCGTACCGATCAGAAGATGTGGGTCTTCAACAAGACAGAAAAGCTCATGGAGAACCGCGTCGTCTCCTATGTGCCTGGTCTGTACAAGATCTTCGACGAAATCCTCGTCAATGCTGCAGACAACAGCCAGCGAGACAGCTCCATGACCTCTCTCAAGGTCACGGTGGATCGCGAGACAGGAGAGATCTCCGTCGAGAACAACGGCAAAGGCATTCCCATCGAGATGCACGAAACCGAGCGATGCTACGTTCCCGAGCTTATCTTTGGCCACCTTCTCGCCGGTTCCAACTTTGACGACAACGAGAAGAAGACTGTCGGTGGCCGTAACGGTTACGGTGCAAAGCTTACCAACATCTTCAGCAAGAAGTTCACAATCGAGCTGCAGAACGCCAACAACGGCAAGCGCTATAAGCAGACTTGGACGGACAACATGAGCAAGATGGAGAAGGCAAAGATCACCAGCAGCAAATCGGCCGACTTTGTCCGTGTCACCTTCCTCCCGGACTACAAGAGATTTGGCATGGAAAATGGCATCGACGACGATCTGGAGGCTCTGCTCTACCGTCGCGTTTACGACATGGCTGGCACCGTCTCCGGCGTCAAGGTGTGGCTGAATGGCGAACATCTCAAGCTCAGGTTCCAGACATATGCCGAACTCTATGCCAAAGCAATTGCCCATGAGCGCGGCGACGATGCCGTTGACGGAGAGAAACCAGCCCCTGCCAAGGTCGAGTTCGACCTGCATAGGTCAGAGGGCAAACTCTGGCAGATCGGATTCACCGTCTCCGATGGCTCATTTCAGCAAGTCTCTTTTGTAAACAACATCGCCACAACATCGGGCGGCACACATGTCAACTACATCGCTGATCAGATCACCGATGCGCTCGCCAAAGAGCTGAACAAGAAGAAGAAGGGACACACCCTCAAAGCATCGCACTTCAAGAACCACATCTTCATCTTCGTCAACTGCCTGATCGAAAACCCGTCGTTCAACTCCCAGACAAAGGAGCAGATGACAACAAAGGTCAGCGCCTTCGGGAGCAAGTGTGTGCTCAGCGATGCGTTCCTCAAGAGAATCCGGCAGTCAGATGCCATCGCAAACATCTTAGAATTTGCCGAAAAGAAGGCAGACAAGATGATGGCCAAGACTGATGGCAACAAGCGCTCTCGCATCAGCAACGAGAAGCTGGTGGATGCCAACTTGGCTGGAACCAAGCGTGGCTACGAATGCACTCTAATCCTGACCGAAGGTGACTCTGCCAGAGGTCTGGCTGTCGCTGGCAGAGCGATCCTCGATCCGGACCGTATCGGCGTCTTCCCCCTCCGTGGTAAGATGCTGAACGTCCGTGATGCCTCACTAGAGCAGATCATGAAGAACAAGGAAATCGAGAATATCAAGAAGTTCTTGGGGCTGAAGCATAAGACACAATATACCGACACCAAGAGTCTTCGATACGGTCATCTGATGATCATGGCCGATCAGGATCTTGACGGTAGCCATATCAAAGGCCTCCTCATCAATTTCCTCGAGGTTCAGTTCCCGTCCTTGTTGCGTATTCCTGGCTTCTTCCAAGAATTCATTACGCCTGTCGTCAAGGTGTGGCGAGGTCCCAATCCCAAGAAACCTCAGAACCTCACGTCGTTCTTCAACCTTCCCCAATACGAGGAATGGAAGGAAAGCCACAAGAACGATACACGCAGGTGGGAACACAAATATTTCAAAGGGTTGGGTTCCTCGTCCAACGAGGACGCCCAAGTCTACTTCACCAACCTGGACTTGCATCTCAAGAATTTTGGCACCATGTCCCAGGAGGAATCCCAGCTGTTCGAGTTGGCCTTCTCCAAGAAGAAGGCCGACGCGCGCAAGGAATGGCTCGGCAACTTTATTCCTGGAACCTACCTTGATCATTCGGCCGACGTTATCACTTTCAGCGACTTTGTCAACAATGAACTCATCCTCTTCAGCATGGCCGATAACATGCGCTCGATTCCATCTATGATTGATGGCCTGAAGCCCGGTCAGCGCAAGGTTATGTTTGGCTGTTTCAAACGGAATCTTGTCAAGGATCAGAAGGTTGTGGAGCTGGCTGGTTACATCTCCGAGCAGGCAGCTTACCATCACGGCGAAGTGTCTCTGCAACAGACCATTATTGGTCTGGCGCAGAACTTCATTGGCTCGAACAACGTCAATTTCCTCGAGCCTAGCGGAAACTTTGGTTCTCGTCTCTCTGGTGGTTCAGATGCTGCCAGTGCTCGTTATATCCACACACGCCTGTCTCCCTTTGCACGGCGTTTGTTCTCGAAACTCGACGAGCCGTGCCTCGAGTTTCAGTATGACGATGGCAACCTCATCGAGCCTAAGATCTATGTCCCGATTCTGCCGACAGTTCTTCTCAACGGCGCTGACGGCATCGGCACGGGTTACAGTACCTCCATTCCCAACTACCACCCAATCGACGTTGTCAACAACATCAAGCGCCGCATGGGCAGACTTGATCCTGCCGATCCAGAGGAGAAGCCGTTTGAGCCAATGGTCCCTTGGTGGCGTGGCTGGAAAGGCGAGCCTGAACGCGAAGGGCCGCACAGGTTCAGGTTCAATGGTCTCGTGAAGCAGGACGAGCAGAACCCAAACGAGATTGCCGTTACGGAACTGCCCGTTCGCATGTGGACCGATGACTTCAAAGCCAGACTAGAAGAGATCATCCGAGGCGAAAAGACACCCTCCTTCATCAAGGATTACAAGGAGTTCAACGATCACAAGACTGTTCACTTCATCATTGAGATGGATGAGAAGCACAGGAAGTCTGCCACTGACGAGGGCCTTCTTGAGAAGTTCAAGCTCACCAAGACGGTCAGCACTACCAATCTTGTTGCTTTCAACGCTCGTGGTCAGATCAAAAAGTACGAGACCATCGAGGAGATAATGGAGGAGTTTTACGTCTACCGCATCAAGATGTATGGGGAGCGAAAGGTATGTCGTAAATATGTCTGGATGCATGTAAATGTTGGAATATCCGCTAACTGGCACAGAAACACTGGCTGAAAGTCTATGATGCGGACTTCAGAAAACTGAAGAACCAGTATCGCTTCATCTCCGAGATCATCGAGGGCAAGCTTGTGGTGTCCAAGAAGAAGAAGGCTGTTCTCGTTCAAGAGCTACGTGATCGAGAATACGAGCCCTTTGCGCCAAAAGTCGAAGACAAGAGGACCACCAAGGCCAACGAGGAGGAGAATCCCGACGATGTCGAGGAAGAAGACGCGGCTGGCAGCGCACGGGACTATGACTATTTGCTTTCGGTATGTGCATGTGACGCGGTTCAATTTGGCAAAAAAACTAACTGGATGACAGATGGCCATTTGGTCGTTGACCCTCGAGCGTCTGGAGAGACTCAAGATCCAGATTGCAAACAAGAAGGCAGAGTGGGACGAGCTGAATGCGCTGAGCGAGAAGGATCTTTGGTGCAAGGATCTGGAAGAGTTCGTTGCAGAGTGGGAGCAGCAGCTCAAACTGGACGCCGAGATCACTACCACCATTCGCCGCATGGGCCGTCGTGCATCCACCAAGATCGGCGCCGGGAAGGGTCGTCCTCGCAAGGGCGACGACGACTATCAACCTGGCGGTAAGGCCAAGGTAGCAAAGGCTTTACCGGCCGTCAAGGTGGAGACCAAGACACAGCAACGGTTTACCGAGAAGTTCCAAGCCAAGCCCAAACCAAAGTCCAAGACAAGCTCCATGGTCTTGGACGGGACCGTTGATGAGATCTCAGACGACGACGATTTTGCCTCCCTTGGCGCCAAGAGGGCGACTGCTATCAAGGAAGAGGATGAGCCTTCTGCTGCCATTTCAGACCTCGTAGCTGGCCGAACCAAACGCGCAGCTGCCAAGAAGATCCAGCCAATCATCGAGGATGACTCTGACGATGATGATTTCATGGATCTGGGCAAGCTCTCTGCTCCAGAGAAACCGTCACGGTCTCTCTCGGCCTCTGTGCCTCCTGAGAAGGCCTCGAGGTCTGTCTCAGCTGCTGAGGAAGAAGAGGATATGCCCAAAAAGCGACCCGTGACAGCCAAAGCGAAGAAGCCGGCTTACAGTCTCGATAGCGACGAGGATGAGTTCAACGAGGTTATTGAAAAGCCTGCGAAGCGGCCTGCCGCACCCAAGACAGCTTATAACCTCGATAGTGAAGACGAAGAGCCCATTGCAAAGCCCGCAAGGCGAGCGGCTGCTACCAAGCCAGCGTATGCCCCCGATAGCGAAGAGGAAGATGCTGAGGAGGTGGTCAAGCCGACGAAGCGAGCTGCTGCTACCAAGGCAAAGCCGTCTTACCTCGACGATGTGGAATCAGAGTCAGACGATGGCAAGATGCTCGGCGATGTGGGTGCCCTGGTTAAGGGCATCGGGGCGCCTGTTTCGGACCGAGATGGGGGCAGGCTTAGTTTGTTTGCCATGTCCCGGCCCGACTCGGGCGAGTCCAACCTGCCCAAGATTCGGACTAAGCCTTCAAAGTCCAACCTCGACTTTGATAGCCAGGACGACACAAACTACGAGGCCCTTGCCATGTCCTCTCCTCGCAAGTCCACCAAGGCCGATGACTTGGGCAGTTTCCTCTCAGAGGACGATGAGTATGCGTCTCTGGGCAAGACAGCCGCTGCAACAAAGGCATCAACGTCCCAAACTGCCGCTTCGGCTAAGCCAAAGGCTCCCTTGAGTGTCGTGCCTGCTCCGGCCAAGAAGCCCCGTGGCCGCCCTGCTGCCGCGAAGACTGCCGCCGCCCCCAAGCCCAAGGCGGCACCCAAGGCTGCGCCCAAGACTGCCGTCTCCAAGACTGTCGCGGCCGCGAAGCCCAAGGCGTTGCAGCTTTCGCCCGCCGCAAAGGCTTATGCTGCGAAGAAGGCCAAAGTCCGGAAGGTCGTGAGTGACGATGACGACGATGACGATGTCGTCATAGATGAACCGCCTAGCCCGGCGCCTGCGAGAGCTCGAGGTCGCCCAGGGAGGGCCGCAGCCGCAAAGGCAAAGCCCATCATCATTGACGACGAGGACGAGGATGGTGATAGCGGAGGTGATGACTTTGAGATGGATGAGGACAGCGACTGAAGCAAGTCACGAGGCCTCTGTGATCCTTACGAGTATATGAGCTGCTTTTTTCGGGTCTCTTAGGATGGCGGCAGGTTGCGCTTGGGGTTGGGGCGTTGTGGGCTGGGAACTCATGGCTGGCCGAACTGGACTTTCTTTTGCGATGTATTCATACCTGTTCTACTTGACTGAACTCTGCAACACCCTGGCGCGCATATGCACTTCGCTTTGAGTGGCTTTTATTTTCACTTCATTTTATCTTCTTATCTCTTACCTCCGAGGTCCTCATGGAGCGCAAGTAGTTGAACATGTACCTTTGCGAGATGTTGGATTTCCTTGTGAACTTTATCTACCTGTTGTCTATCTGATCCCCGGGACCTTGGGGCATGAATGTCAAGTATCTCGGGGTCAGGCTTCAAAAGAGACTCAGGGGACACTTAGCGTAGTTGTTGGTCCCTTATGGCCTGGAATTTAATTACACCGACATCAAGTCTGGTATCCGATTATACCAGTAGTCTGTATCATTGCCTTTTTGTTTTCATCATTACCTGTTTTATTTCCAATATTTATTCCTTCCATCTTTTTTTTTTTCTTCCTTTCGTTATTTCTCTCTCTCTTTCCCTTTATCTTTTTTTCTTCACTATCTCTATTTAACTTTTCCAAACCAACCGGTCGCTCGCACCTTCCAAATATTTAATTTTTGTCAATACCTTCTTCAAACCACCTAACGACCCAGATGTCTGCGAGTAGTGAAAAGTGAGCAACCCTCGAAACAAAGTCGCTTTTCTCCCACCTCTCTCCAAGCCTGCAGCAGCAGAACCAGCGAAGTGAACGTGTCCAATACTAGATTATATCCCATGTCAGTTGTGATACGGTTGTGCAAGTAATGATCCCCTTTGGGTATGCTTACGTACAGGTAGATATTTTAATGTTGAAATACTTAAGACAGTAAGTAAGTGGATGAACAGGTTGGTCGGCAACTTAAATATAGACTTGTTTCCAAGCTTCTGAGGCAGAACTTGGAAATAAAACATCTCATTTTCCGGTCATAGCCAAGGCGTTATCAGATGGCAACATCATCAGATGATAACATCCATTCACATGATGACACATAATAGTTAACTCATCATCTGCGATTGGAAGAATATCATGATAGTAGTAACAATGAATTATTGACGCAAACGCCCCCAGAGACCCAGAGAACGAATACCCGTAATTACCCTTTTGGTTTGGATCGTCCGAGACAAACTTGAGGGTCACATACACACACTCCGTTTCCACAACATGCTTAACGGATAGAGTTGGGTAAGTAGGTAAAAAAAAACATAGAAGCTCAACATAATACTCCGCAACCAAACAACTGCTTATCTTCCCACCAAACGTCAGACTGGAAAACAACCTTGTTTCCTCAGTCATGCTCGTCACGACCCGGGAGAATCCACCAAGACACCCAAATCTCATCTCGAATTGCCAGTCTCATTCCTCATTCCATTGCCCGCCACCTCCGAATCTTCTGCGAAGATTTGTTGTTAGGTTCATTCGTCGTAGTTGTGACCGACCCCCGTATAGGAAATTCCTCGTTCATTGATCATGTTTATGCCATAAATCGTCGACGAGGGAGGGCCAGCCGAGAGGGGTAGTTGGGAAAGGAGAATAAATGACTAAGAAGTAGTCACAATTGAAAATGGAAGAGCGGCCTGTTTAGGCAGAGATGAGAGGCTCCTGCTCCGCCGTGTAGGGAACCGGCTCCTTCTTGAATGTGGACTCCTCCGAGTGGAAGTCCACCTTCGTTGCGGCCGGTGCCTTAAACTCAGCCTTCGGAGCCGCAGGGAACAGCTCGGGCTTGAGCTCCGTCTTGTGCTCTGTCTTGTTGCTGATGGCCTGGGGAACCTCGGCGCGGGCACCCTTGATCAAAGCCTGGGCCTTGGCGGTATAGTCACCCATATACTGCTTGGTGACCTGGGTGGCCTGTTCGGTGTGCTTGACGGCAACTGTGCGGAGCTGAGCAGTCTGGGCACCAACGATCTCGCTAGCCTGGTGAATCTTCTCGTCAATGAGCTCTTGGTTGGAGGTGTAGATGAGAGGCGCAAAGAACAGGACAGTGGTCGCGATGACAGAAAGGCCCCAGTAGGGAACAATCTTGACGAGGTAGTAAGAGATGAAAGCACCAAGCGCCGCCTAATGTGAGTAATGTTAGCCTGCGTGGTCAAAGCTGCCAGGAGCTTGGGTTTGGACCAGGATGGGGAGACTAACGGTAGCAGAAGCATAGAGGTTCTCGGCAAACAAGACCCGCTGAGCCTCGATGACAAAGAAATTGACGAGCTCATGGACATCGCCAATCATGGCATCGAGGGTCTCCCGGGGGACAGTGTAGTACTTGCGAGGCCGAAGCTGGGTGGCAAAGCCGTTGTTCAGGAGGAGTTTGCCCGTGATCTCAGCCGCAATGGTGATGGCAAGCACCATCCAAGTGAGCTTGAAGCCCCATCGGAACACATCAAGGTACCTAACCGAGAAGATGAGCGAGACGATGCTGGCGTAGGCAATGGCGGAGGCCCCTAAAGCCCTTATCAGTATTTGTAGGCTTCGGTACTATGGCAAAGTCGACGGACTACGTACGAGGATTGTTCCACGACAACAGCTCCGAGAAGAAAGAGTGGTAGTGTGTCAGAGGCTGGCCAGTGGCAGCGGGCTGGGAAGGAGTTGTCCGAGCGGCAGCCAGGTTGGAGAGCTCTGCTGTGGTTTTTGCACCCTGATCTTTCACATTCTGAGCGACCGGGCCTGAAGGGGGGGGGGGGGAATGTTCTGTTAGCATCTTCGTATGCGGGGCACCCGATAAGGGAAAAAAGAGCGAGTATGTACCATTGGCAACCGTCTCATATGCAGCTGCGGCATCTGGTGAGGTCATCGTCAGTTACATATCGGAAGAGGGAGGGGGGGTTGGCATTGTCGGCATCGGAATAGGGAGCTGTGAAACACTGCGAAGAGTTAGCCGACAGCCTCCAGCAGAACGATGCACGCTGGCGGGGGATTTCCAAATGATAACATACCATACTGTTCTTGAGGGCATCCACGTTGGACTTGCCGTTGGCAAAAGCGCCGCTGTCGGCCATTGTGAGAATCGTGACGAGGAGCGCTGAAGCTATGGGAGCTGTTTTCTGTTGCGGCGGTGCGTTGGGGTGCGGGCGGATGGGCGGCGGTGGGATCGGAGCTGCTGCGATGACGACAGGAGCACGCGAGTAGAGATCAAGAGGACAGAAGGGTCAGGATATATGGGAAACAGCCGGTTGGGAGGCGATGCGAAGGGCTCGAGAGGGGTATAACAAAGCTGGAGCTTGGGTTGGTGATGATTTCCTTTGTGTGGAAAGAAGATTTGGTTGAAAGTTCGCAGAAAGAAGGCAGCGAGTTTTGTTTTGCGGGAGGTGGAAGGAGGGATGAGGGTTTGAGACAAAAACGGCTCCAGTCAGACCTGCCCGGGCCACTGGCAAACCGTGCAGATGGGGTACGTCGGGGCCACTGGTGACTTTTTCCTCGCTGCCAGGCCAAAAACCTGCCGCCAGCTCCCAGGGCAGTGGTGCCAAAAACGAAGCCGCGCAGGCCTGGCACTGGCAAGCTCCCAGACTAGACGGGCTCCACAACGTCACAGAGCTTCGTCCAGTGAGCTCTCCCCAAGCCCCACGCACGAGCCACAGCTTTGCAATGAGATCATCATGCCACAGCAACCAGCAGGGAAGTGCAGCCAACAACCTGTCGGACAAGCTTGATATATTTGCTCCGAACAACCTTGTCCTGGCAATTTTTGACGCGACACTACATGTCCTTTCATCATTTCCCCTTATCTTTCGATCCAAGATGCACGCACACCAGCCTTCTAGGACAAGTCAAATAAGATCGTGGTTGAATGGGGGCAAAAGCAAATGGTCAATTACAACAACTGTTAGACTATCAGTTCGCGAATGCTCGTCATCGTTTTCGAAACAGCAGTTCATCGCTGGCGTGTTCCATTTCAATGCCGTGCCCCCCAATTTTCCGCCTATTCCCTGGCGGCTGGCCCACCCACGCGTGCACACACCACCCCCATGGAGTTCGATTGCCAAAGACGCCAGATTTTCTGATCAAGAGCTGGCGTCACCAAAGCATGTGATTTGACGCTAAAATATGCGGTCCCTCCACACCACCATAGCCCACGGAGGGGCGGGAGTTCTGTCCACATGGGCTTCCAGGTGAATGACGTTGGAGAAGCATGACTTTTGAGCAAGCTCCGCCTTGTCATCATATCAGGTCACGGAAACAGGGTCCATTCAACAGGACATACTTACACTACATCAAGGTTTCCAACAGGGATATGCTTCGGGTTCATGTGTGCACAGCTTGGATGGATTTAGAAGTCTGGTATTTCTCTCGGGTAGGGTACCTTGTACGTTAACGCCTCAGTCGAAGCGTTTTCTAAAAAGGCAAACACCAGCCTTTGTCCTGCATGGATGAACTGGCTCGGATCGATGCCCATTAAAACCCCATCAGTAAAAATTCCCCCACCGATAATTTGAACAAAGATAATATTGGTATCATATATATGTTGATTCTAAAAACAGGCCCCCAATGCCGTGCGTGGTCGCGTGATAGCCTTCTTGCGACCAGTAATAACTGCAAATAAATATTTCGAGAAGCCATGTACAGCTGCTCAGGTGAAGCATAATGTATGAACATGGTTATCCTACTCGATTACCTTCTCCACCCCCAGAATCCGCCGCCGCTGGCTGGTGTAGCGCCCGCTGGTGTTGGCGTTGGTGCCTTCGATGGTGTTTCTGTGGTAGACGACGCAGCGGCCGATCCCGTTAATCGGCCAAACATGCCCATAGCAGCCGACGCCGCCGTCGACGCCCCGTTTGCTCCCGTAGCTCCCGCGCCGTTGTTGCTTATCGGTGGTGACGTCTCCCCAGGTCCCAGGCCGAAGGCTCTGCGAAGCATCTCCAGTTTCTGTTTCGCCTCTTCAGCTTCCTGTTTGGCCACTGCTTCCCCTGTTTTTGCCTGCGCGAGGTCAAGTAAGAGGGCGTCGTATTCGTTAACTGGCACTGGCTGAGCAGCGTTCGTCATCGCCAATGACTCTCTACTCCCGTTCTTGTGAGTCATCACGGATGACGCGCGTTTGTTAAAAGGAGTTGGCCCTTGGGTCGGAGTCGACTTGCTGCGGCCCAGCTTGAGCTCTCGAAGACCGCCTGCAGGAGCTGGTGCTGTGGCACCCGTGGCACCTCCGATACCAGTAGCCCTAGAGAACCAGTCCCCATTCTCGGCAGCAGTTGTAGCCGGGGTATCAGAAGCCCTAGTTCTCATACCGTGCATCTGCTTCTCGATCCGCTGCTTCTCCTGGTGCAGGTGTCGGACATGTGCATGTGATTCCCTTAACTGTTCCTTGACCGAGGATACCTCTTGCTCCATGTCGTACAGCCTGCGATTGCAATCTTGAGTCTTCGCTACCTCATTCGAAAGTTGTTCCTTCGCCCGAGCAAGTTCATCACGCAGTTGTAGCTTGGTCTGCAGCACTGATGACCTTCGGTTATTGACCGGCTCCTCAAAACGCGCCTCGACGACCTCCAACAGCTCTGAGAGATGTTCGGGCGTATGCATGGGCTGCTTGTCGCTGGCTTCCGAGGCATTTGCCCCGGTTATCGTCTCCTCGCTATCCCCATTGTGTAGTGTTGTGACTGCTTCAGTGTTGGCTTTTTGTCGGAGTCCATCCAACAGCGAGCGCACAGCTGTTCGGTCTTCCTCGCGTTCCTCTCTTTCTTTTTGCAGCTGGCTAGCCAACAGTGCATGATTCCGTTGTAGCTCGCTGAGTGCGGTGAGGAGGTCCTCAATCTGACTGTGCAAGTACTTGCTGTCGGCCTTTGCGCTCGCAGCGCTGTTAGAGAGGGGCTTGGTGGTCGCCCTGGAGACGGTGGCAACGAAGCCGGGTGTTGGTTCGCTAGATATATCGTCGGCGGAGCTGTCTCGCGAGAGGGCGGTCGATTCTGTAGACGTGGAGCTCAAAACGCTAGCGGCGGACGACGAGCTCGTCGAAGACGCGACTTCCATCGAATTGAGAGTTGATGCCAAGCTCTGCTTGGACGTGCTCCGCCGGAGCATACTCAGCGGACGCGAGACGGCGCTGAGTCCAGGGCTGAGAGAGCTGCCCGTGGTGGATGAGACCGGCGGTGTCGCGGCGGCCAATTTAGTTGTTGTCGAAGGAGCCCATAGGCGCCCCAAGAAGCGGGAGGCTGCTGTGGTAACGTCGGACGCTTGTGCTGCATCGGTGCTCTTGGGATTGGCGCCCGAATTAATCTTAGCTTCCCTGTACCCCTGCTCTAGTGCCGCCATCCGCTCCTTGGTGACAACACCAGAGAGATTGACAAAGTCTTCGACAAATTCATCTGCGTTGTAATGATAGCAATCCCAGAGGCCGCGTGACAGGAGCAAATGCATCACGTCTTCCAGCTCGGTGCTAGCCAAGATGCGGGCCTGGTTTTTGCGCATAAGGGACAGGGCCACTCGCATGATTGTCTCTGACGCGCCCTCGGCGAAGATCACATCGTAGATGCGAAACAGCATTGGGAGGGGACATGTAACCGCGAAAAAGGACAAGAACCATTGTGAAACATACGCGGGATCAACCGCCAAAAACTCCAGATGCGCCGACAGCGTGGGCAGGATCTGGCGCAGCAGCTCTCGGAATTGATAAATTCGGACGTGTAGTCCTGACAAGTCGGGAACGAAACAATGGCGTAGGCCATAGTTCTCCATCAATCTGATCGCATATAACGCATTAGCTCAAATGTTTACCGATTAGGGGGTTCAACCACCGGAGTGGGCCGATGAATCAGACGGTGTCCTTACCTAACCAGGACGCAGAATGCCTGCTTGTCGGGCATGTGCATCAGCAATGGGCCAACCAGGAAAGCAAGCCCCTGGCAGTATCCAATCTTAGTGTCGTAAAGACTGAAGCATTTGAGAACCCGACCCAGCATTTTTTGGCCGTCGCCTTCAGGGTCCCTGAACATTTCGACGCCGGGAAAGCTCCGTCCTAGATCCTTGCCGATGATGCCCTCATATGGGCTAGACTCGCCCGACAGTCGATCGAATGCCTCCTCCAGGGCGTTGTCCCTTGCGCCTGCCATGCTTTGCCATACCACGCCTCGTAGTGGTGGGGGCACGCCTCTTCTGATCTTATTGGATAGCAAAGTTGGTAGCCGAGCAGCAGTCTGTTGAGGGTCTTTGACCAGCGCGAGGTAAAACTCGAGCTCTGTCATGGGCGGTGGCGGCAGGACTGAATATCGGAGAGCCGGGGGGGACGGTCCGTTGACCATCTTTCGCAGCTGTGCCATCGATGGAGGCCGTGGCTGTGGACTAAATATTTCATCGTTCTCGGCCGCCTGGACTTTAACGCTCTTGGGATTCGTAGCAATTTTGTTGTTTTCCTGGTCTAGCTTTGCAAGCAGTAATGCCGTAGACTATTGCCCAAGCTGTTAGTGATATTCTATTCAAAAAGAAGACAACAAGGCCGGCATGGCTTCCGCTGACTGCACGTACGTTGTCTTGGTCCGTCGATTCCGTGTCTTCGTGCTTCTCCAGCTGCTCCCACTTCACAATTTCGGATTCCGAACTTGACCTCGGTTCTGATTCTGGAGGTGGTGTGTCGTCCTCTGCCCCTGAGCTTTCATCATCGGATTCTGTTTGCTCAAGTTCGTCTTGCAAGCTCAGGCCTTGCGCTGGAGTTGGCCTCTCCGTTTCTAGGTCTTCGGACGCGGTGTCGTCCTCTTCTGGCAAGTTCTCGGCCACGGTGTCGCTCGGGGTGTATTCGAGGCCGTACAAGCTCCGCCGAGTTGGAAGCGTGTTTGGGGGGACGGCTGTGTTTACATAAAGCGATGGTGGCTCGGAGAGACGAACAGTCACGAGGGAGTCGTGATCCATACCTCTCTTCTCGACATCCGCCATTGGGGGCGACGTGTTGAACCGCACGAGGCCATCGGTAGGTAGCGGCGTCGATTTCGAGGGAGGTGTTTTTGCCTGTATCTGGTGATTGCCTTCTTCCTGCCGGTCGGCCTCCATCCCGAACGAAGCTCCAGCCTAGGGTCGGAAGGAAGCTGATGCGCGGCACGGACTCTGCGGCGCCACGTCAAGCACCAAAAAAGGGTTCGAATTGATATGTGGTATTCCAAGATGGGCGGTGACAGTGATGTGGAATTTGAAGCGGTATCCCGCTGCCCCAAAAACCAAAAGGCCGTTATGGTGTTGAGATTCCTCCTCCTCAGTCCTCTGAAGAGCCCTCGCGACCTTTCCAAGGGGCGAGCTCGTTGGCTTTCAAGGGAAAGAGGCAGGGATGTCTCGTGGGCCGGAAGGTGAGTTGAAGGTCGGGGTCGGGGTCGTCGAGGCTCGAAATGGCTGGCCTTGGCACGCGACTGCTGTTCTATTGTTTCATCGAGGGGCCGGAAAGACTGAAACAGTGCGATCGATGGCGACCCGCTCCAGAGCTACGCGTTCGACAGGTCGACGACACGGGCGCATGCTCTATTTGTTTATGATCGTTGGGAATACTTGACGAACTGATGTGGTGGGAAAAAAACAAGAGGGGAATTGGCTCGCTGAGAAAAGAAAGAACGAGTTCTAGGCCTGGAAGGGATGTCAAGAAAATAATAGGAGGCAGGAGCGACTCGACGAGGGTATTAGTTTAGCGGGTCAAGCCCCTTGATCTCCTGCAACAAAAATACCAGCGGATGAAATCAGGCCAGCAAGCGGGAAATGCCTTACAGACAATAGTAATGAATGAACGACTGCAGGGCATAGCATGAACTATTTCATCCTAGAGAGATAGCTCGCTGCTCGCCGCCTCCTTTTTCATGGTGCTTATCACAGGAGCGCGAAGTTGTATCCAATCGCTGAGTGCATTGGCGAGATTTTAATTAGCGGGCAAATGCGGGGACCTGCAGGAACAAGCTCCCCACCAACCTGCGTGCTGCATGCTGCAGGGACGCCGTTCTGGTGGTTCGAATTCTTCATCCGATGACACCCAACCAGACCACGCTTGGGACGGAGAGGATTGTCACAAAGTTGCACAAGCAAGTGGCTGGTGGTGTAAATCATACTGGCAGTGGATGAAGCTGTGCTTATCCATCAGCACATCGTTCGTCGCAGGCCCAGGCTCCCAAACCTACAGGATTTGGCCTACAAATTCGAGGCCAGCCACGACGGGAAGCGGAATGAGTAAGAAACCTTTCCAGGGCATGACGCCATGGCTTTGGGCTCAAGGTCGCTTGGCCAGCGGGCCGTTCTTGGGCCCACCCGCTGAACGGCTGGGTTGGCGTCGTTGACAGTTGACAGTTGACGACAAAAGGGACGACATGCCAACCTTCCTGGGGTCAGTTCCTTTTCTTTTCTTGTTTCGATCATTAAATGTGGCCAAATCCCCTTATCCCGACTGTGCTCACGATGGATTGTCAGTCGCCGTGATACACACAGTCCACAACCCAGAACGGATATATTTCACAGCTGGTACCGCTAGGATCGCCGCAGGGCTTGGTTCTTAATCACGCGGGTTGCGACCCTACCAGCCAGATTTACACACATCCCCTATTCACCAGACCCTTGGAAAGAAGATTGTCGGTAACTTCTCATCCGCTGATCAATACATCGAATCCCTTTACGGCGGTATTTCTGTAATATAATGAGGTTAATCAGTAACTGTTGAGCAACGAATTACAAAATCCAGACGAACTTGACTCCATGATGCCAAAGAGATATCATCTAGCAAGCATAGTACCAAGGGTTGATATAGTTCTCTCACTTACACCGAGTAATTACTACCAAGGTTCACATCGGTTGAACATCTGCCACGGCCACACTTTATCTCTTCCTTGTGTCTAGGGAGACTCTGTGTTTACTTGGAGGTTTATAGATCGATCAAGTTCTAAAGATTGGCGTGTATTCACCGAAGGTATTGTAATATTTCGGTGGGCTTTTGAGGTTTATTTGGATTGAAGCACCTGCACAAACATTGAAATGAGAAAGATGCGTGTTTACGAGCAGGAGCACATAACAGCTATGAAAGAGAGAAGATAGGCGGGTCCGCTGGTGTAGAGGGATTTATCGGGGGCTTTTTTTCTTCTCGTGTAGCCACGAGTGTCGGTGGACTTAATACCCATCCACCATCTCAGTGGCTGTTCATTCTCGATCTTGTTTGGTCTGAAGGGATGACGACCAAGCATATACCAGTATGACGAACACTAGTCATATCCATGCAAAGGGGAATTCCCTGCCAGCAAAATCCAACAATGGGGTAGGTGTTTTTCATCTGCAACTCTGGCTGCAGCGGAACATCTATACCTCCCGTTCCACTTTCGCCCAACCCTTCGCTCACCGCAGCTTACCTGCCTGGCCAGCTGTTCATCCATCCGGATCATGTCTACAAAACAACTCAACCCCTCCAAGCTAATTAACTCCCCTCCCCTAATTCCCATTCTAAATTCACCTCGATAGCACAAACATCATTCTGAAACCAGCGCCCGCATATACGATCCAGTAATGTCCGAAGAAAACAAGACGAGAAACCACATGTACAAACGTACGTACATACGTACGACTGGTCTATTAGCCTTATCAACGCGAGGCCGACTCACAAAACACGGCATCATGCTGTGCAGCGGACAAACATTTAAGGTTCAGCCCTTCCGCCTTTCCGCCTCCCCTTTCCTCGTCCCTCGTATTTATTTCTCTCTCTGAGAGCACATGGTATCTATCGAGTTGGTGATACAATCTTAAACCGAAATGCATTCTCTTTTCTCTCGCTAACGGCGATGAATCTACGAGACGCACTCCGGGTTAAGCGGTAGACACATTAACAATCTCGCATCGAGCTTAAGATCAACAACAGGTCTGAGAAGTGGGAGGGAAAAGACAAAGAAGTATTATGCTTCCAAGAAGTGAAATAGTAAACAGCTCTAAATAAAAGAATGTATGTGTGCATAATATTTGGTCCCAGAAACACATCAAAACATGGGACGAATAGAAATTAGAGAGCCACAGAGATCGAAGGAAACATTGTGTATGATCTCACCATTTAGCGTGCCTGTGTTGTCAATATTGGCTTGGAATTGTTCCTCAACGGCCAACATAATGCCGTGGCTGGCAGCCATTGGAGGGGCAAACATGATTGCGGGATGAGCGTAGAAAAGCCTTCCCTCGTGGACATCATGTGGTGTTAGAGCTCTGCGATCAATCAATTGATTGGCTGAATATTATTGGAGCTCTGTAACAGGGGGGACCTGCACACTGCGTTTGCTTCTGCATCCCAGAGAGTAGAGCGTCAACATGCGTCACAGCCCAAAGACCGATGCCCGTTGTCCAAGACAAGGCGATAAGCCAAAATAAGCAACTGCGAGCATGTCATTTCTTGCGAGGCTCTGGATTACGTAAAGAAAGAGACGAGAGACCAGCGTAGGTGTGCAAAGTTGGTATGTTATGTGTGTCCAAGGCAATTAGGAACAAGAATAGGTAGTTAGGATCTGACCTCCCTCCCTCGCAAACCACTCAAAGCAAAACACAGAAGCCCGGAGCAAGCCCCGGCAGAGTATCATATTTTAATATTAAAACACGTCATGAATGCATCGCCTTTAGGTCGAAGTGACGACCAGATGCACCCTTTTCCACCCTCCCAAATCCCCAAATCATCAGAAGAGTAAAATGCGCCGTGCGGTCAAGCGTCCCAGGAAGCTGCGCTGACAAAACTGGCCCAAGGAAAAATAGTGTGGCTGTCGAGAACCACAGAACAAGCCAACTTTGCACGAGAGGGCGGAGTGAGGGAGGTATCAGGAGGGTGGGTCGCTTGTCGTGTCTCATGTCTCGTAGAAGCAGCTATGTCCTCGAATACCGATATTTGCGGGTATGCTACAATCGGAAATCCAGAGGCCTGGTGCTGATTTGAGCCTAGAGAAGGGCGGCAATGCCGGCTGCGAGGAGGATGAGGGCGCCCGCGGGAGCAAGAACACTGCCCGCGTTGTCTGCCACCTTCGACTGCGTGGGGGTGGGAGACGAGATAATAGAGCGGACCGTCGAGGTGATGTTAGAACCAGTGACGCTCGCAGTTGGGACGAGTCCGCCAGTGCCGGCCGCGGTGCCACTGGAGAAGGCAGTCGTGGTCGAGTTCTTATCAAAGGAGATCACGCTGCTCGTTGTGGTGACAGGCGCGGAGGTCGAGACAACACTGGAGACGCGAGTGGACGAAGTGGTAGGCTTGGCTGTCTCCGAAACGAGACCTCCAGAGACGCTATAGGCGGCGGCACATGCTGTCAAGGACATACCATTGGGGCAGCACCATGTCTCGCCAACAGTATCGGCGGCACAGAAGTACCCGGCATCGCAAGAATCTACCACGAGCGTCAGTTTCGTCACCATCATTCGAGGGCATAGTCTGTCCACATACTGCCAGTGTTGTCAGGGCAGCAGGTCTGGGCGGCCGCAGGGTTGAAGCAGTGAACCTGGCTATCGCCAGACTCGCAGGTGGTGAAGCCAGCACCGCAAGCATCGGCACATGTGGCTCCAGTGCCGCAGACCGCCTGCTCAGGCTGGTATCCGGGGACGTCCTCTCTGCGGACAACGCCGAACAACTGGCGGACGGACATCTTCATGACCTGGGGCTTGTAGGGCATCGGCTCGGCGGCGGCATGGAGGGCGAAGGCGAGAGCCGCCAACGCGGTGATGGATTTGGCGAGCATTGTTGTTTTCGGCCGGTATTTAGGTATTTTGCAACAGGGATAACAGGCGTCGAGATTTTCGGGGAAAAAGGGTATTCGAGGATAGGTATTTGAAACTCGTGAGTCTCTGAGAAATAAGATCAATAGGTATGCAGAGAAAACGAATGGAACGAGTACAAGACTCTTGCTGGTTAAGGAGCGACAGGATCTTCGGGTGAAGAGGCAAACGGTGAGCGAAGGAGGGTCAAGCGAAGAGAACGGGGAGGAGAGGCGCATTATGAACGGGCGCGAAGAGCCTGGAGAGTGGGCGCCATGTGGAGCAAGGGCAGGCGTTGGTCGACTGTCAAAATGGCACAGGCGCGAGTTGGATGATCCCAATGGGGGAGGTACTCCCAGGTACCCTCTGCGCGGGAAATCGGAGAGAGGGTACTTTGGATACCACGCCAGCCATTCAGAGGCTCTCCTTAATTTTAAAGTTGGGCACGTTCCCCTGTGCGGCATTCGCGAGGCAGGAGGTAACGCAGGTACCAGTCCTCCCTGCCAGGAACCCCGGGAGAAATTGACCGAGATGCTTCGCACCCCGGGAATTCAACTGTCTCGTGCAAGAAACACCGCCGTTGCCAGACTCACTCAACGAAAACGCGGCTTCCGCGTTTTCAAAACGCGACTTACACGTGCAAGAATGAAAAGTGCGATGCCATCGCGCCTTTTCATTTCACGATAACTCCCTTCCTTGGTTCAATGAGGTCTCACCTTTTTCATCCAAGGTCTATCTGCGGATGCCCAACCAGCGCAGCGATGGCCAAGGAAAGAAAGGAAGGTGCAAACAGCCAGCGAAGATTTTCGCTCACACGGCCCGCCTTCCAATCAACGCGCTGGCATGTGAATTGGCAAAAGGGCAAGCTCCCTGGCCGACCAACCCAAGCAAGGCCAGAGCGAAATCTTGGCCCAGCGAAATGAGCCAAGCACCTGGGTCGTGACTGATAGATTGGGCCCATTGATTCATCCGAAATCGTTGCAGCTTTCAACGGGATACCAGCAGCCAAACAAAACATTCAAGCTAAGGACACAGCGGGCGACGGTAGGCGCCAACGGTGAGAAAGGCGAGACCTTGTTTCCATTTTTGTTTCGTTTCTCGACATCTGCGCCGGTCAAGTTTGCGCCAGGTGAAGTCGCGCCGCCGCCTTTCCCTCCCTGTTGTCTGAGGAAGCGCCCCTCCCTTGCGCTGGGCGGATTCCGGATATAACTGGCTGAGGGACGTTGGGCGATTGCCGATCGTTTCAGCGATCACCCAGCGCGATGGTCCGTGCGGATACTCTGGGGCGGGTGGTGGACGGGCAACGCGCCTGCGCCGCCCTAGAAAAGGTCTGGACTCCCAGTGGATTTGATGTATGAAATTGCGGGGAGCTCAGCGATCCAGATTGAAGATTAGGATCTGACAAAGGAGGCTCGCACCTCGCATGCCGGGCACGTCGCCGTCAAACTTCCGTTGAGAATCCCTGGTTCCCCCCGCCATGTCTGAGATGCTATTTAAGCTCAGGGATTCTCGTGTCACTTAGGCCACCGTCGCCTCAACTAAACTTCCCATCTCAGAGGCTGTCTGTCATTCAAGCCCGAACTTCGGAATGGTAGAGCGGCGCAATGCTTCAGGTGAAGACCGGACATACGACCCTCGTATTGATTTGTCTTTCGACCTGAGTCGTTCTGCCTCTCATTACAGTTTATCAACTGTACTCCGTAAATCTCCCTCCTTCGCCTCACAAGCCACATCGCAGGACCCCTGGTTTAACAAGATTTAAAAACCGACCGGAGGTGGATATCACAGCTTCTACTCCACCTCTTAATACCAAACCTACACCCCCTCGCATATTGCTTTTGTTACACCTGTGCCGAGGAAACAAAGGCTGCTACTAAGTGAACTAAAGCGCGGGTGTACCCCTACCAAATAGGGCCTCCAGACGAAATATCAACACTTATTCAATAGCCAAGTATGCTGTGTTAGATTATAAGACCACGATTGGTGTTACCTGCCGTAAGGAATAATCTGGAAACGCCTTAAACTATCTCCGTTGACGTGTCTGAATGTACTTCACTAACCTTTATTCCCCTAGTAGAGAGATGGTATTATGTCTTTATCTCCCTCCTTTAAGAAGCCAAATGTAAACAATCACAAAAAGTGTGCTTTGAACTGTGCCAATAATAGGCCAATCAGGAAATATTTCCCTGAGAGGCAAGAAAGGACAAAAGCATGCCGCTAGAAACTGATATGGCCAGCATATCATGAATTTCAAGAGGCCAAATTCAGACAAAACCGACAATTTGGACGATGGACGACAGATTTGCAGCTCTTACGCAGGTAACATACACCACTGAACCTTGGGACCCAAAGCAACCTACTTTGACACATCCAATTTCAACCATGATGATGATGCTATCGGGAATGACCAAACTAGAACTCCTATCCAAAGCCAAAATATTCTCATTTTACATTTTATCCTTGCAACACCGCCTGAAAATATCACGGAGACACCATATGCCGCTTATATGGGGAGCGAGTACATAGCGAAATCCGACAGTGTAAAAACTCGCGTCGCTATGCGACTCAGGTATCTTTGATCGCGCAAAGGGGAATATATGCATCTTTCGAGTGTGCAACGCCTGCGGGTATAACTCAAACTTACAGATCGCCTTTGATCATTCCTCCTCAACCTGCTACTCTTCATGAAAGTTAAGACTGCTACTGCGTTTTCATTTGCATCTGCATCTGCATCTGCATAGGCACAGACGCGTGCGCCATATGCGGCGTCCTTTGAGGCGGTCCACTTTGAGGTTGCCCGGCGGCGGAGCCAGCTGGACTACCGTGACTGGAACCTTGGCTTCCGGTGCCATTTTGTGCCCTTATGGCGCCTTGTTGATTGGGGTGCTGGTTCGGAGCTGTCCTTGCCATCTGGGACGCGGGTGGTGGCTCTTTCCTAGGGTCAATGCCGGGGAACAAAGCCTGTAACTTTTTATACAGATCTTTCATGACTTTATCTCGTTCTTCTCGGTCTGAACTTGGGTCCAGCGGCTTCTCATTTGGATCGTCAGAGGTGCTTGGGGGTATCCTGAGCTTGAGGTTTAGGTTCAGGGGTGGAGGCATCAAGTACGCAGGGCAGGCAGGCACCTGCACCGATGGTTTGCGATCTGCGAGGGCAGCCAGGTATGCCAAGTTTGTCTGTAACCGTCGCATGCACCTGTGTGGTTTTAGTATTCGGTTCCACAAAGATTGAGCGGGCGAACTTACTGCGCATAGTCCTGATTTGACAGTTTCTCCTCCTCCGCAAGGTCCATCTCACCTTCCTTGACGCCCGCTGCCTCCGTGGAAGTTTGTACCTTTTTTAACTCTGATCGGCTGTTCACAATCGCTATAGACTCGTACAAGAGCTCTTGGTTTATTTCCAAGATGAGAGAGAATCTTTCCTTCTCCCGTGACTCTGTGCCGGGGCTTTGCGGGGTTGTGACGGCTGATGTCCCGTTCAACTGGGCCGGCTGCCCGGTGGAGGGGAACGTTGGCGTCTGAGGAGTTGCTACAGAGGCACTCGTCGGCTGGACATTTGTGGGCGTCTGGCTCTGAGGCGTGCTGTGACCTTGCTGCGATGTGGGATACTGCACTGGCTGCTGAGGTGGCATAGAGCTATTCGGAGTACCTTGGTTGGGGTTAAATGGGCGCTGGGGGGTTGAGACGGACATGTTCTGCTGGCTGGGGTGGTGCATCCGTTGCATCATGGGCTGCTGTTGGGGGATATTGGGGTTCATTTGGTACGAAGCCATGGGGCTCGCCATCATGTAGTTCGCGGGGAGCTGAGGTTGGGGAGCAGCCGAGGACGGGATGGCAGGCCCATATGGCGAGCCCGTGTACGGCGGCGTCTGGTATGCCACTTTTTGGAGGTCAACGCGTCAGTCCTCAAAGCACAAGCATGCTTGCTTGACACCAGGACAACACTGGGACAGAAACACAGAGAAAGAGCTATAAACAGACTTGAAGGGAAGGGGGAGGGGGAAGAGTCACAAGTTTGTGCAACAATGAATGGTGGGGGATGACAGCAAGTGACGGCATAGGGTGGAGGGGATGGGGGGAGCCAGAGAAGACAAAAGCCAGACAAGCTTACTTGGACCGTTGGCAGCCATATGGTGCATGGCGGTATTCTGCATCATTCCTGCAGGACCGGCACCTCCCATCATGGCTGGGTTCGAGCCAGCAGGGAAGTGAGCGCCTTGGGCGGCCATGGGAAACTGTTGTGTGTTATACATCATCTGCTGCGGCTGGTTCGGGGATGGACCAGGCTGCAAGTGAGGGTTGTTCTGAGGAGGTGGGGCGCCCCCGTTGAAGGGCGGGCCGCCAGCAGCAACATTGGGATAGCCATAAGGAGCCGAGTACATGGCTGGCTATCGGGAGGGGGCTCGAGACTGGCCGAGCCAAGGGCAGGGCGAGCTCGCGGTCAGGGGGGGTGGAAGAGAGGAGCGCGGCGGAACAGACACCACGACAACAACTGACGGAAGCGTCGTCGAGATCAGGAATTGCGGCTGTTAATGTGGGGAAGGGGTAGCCACATCAAATGCCCAGAATACTAGCGCCGAGTGTATCAACGACTTGTTGGGTCGGGGGAGACGCCGACGGCTGGCTGGCTGGCTGGTGGTGTCGTGGGAAATACCGTACCGTAAGCGTACCAGTCGACTGGCTCGCGGTGGACTGGGACGGGGGCAACCGGGATATGACGACGGGATAGGTATCTCGACGAAAGCCGTCAGGCGGGAAGTCAGACGCCAGTTATGAGTGTGTGTGTATGTATGTATGTATGTATGTAGGTAGGTAGGTAGGTAGGTAGGTATGTACGGGACGGACGGGGTCGAGGGCGGTGGGCGATTGGCTACGAGTCCGGTCTTGGGACGCGGGTTTGCTGGCCTGCTGCTGCCTGCCTTTATGCCTCGCTGCTGCGCTGGGTGCCTTTCGGAGAGAAAGCCAGATGGACAGCGTGGGGCGGGCGATTGACACGGTGTACCTTCTCGACAAGAGATGCATGCGGGGGTGTACTGAAGTGACTATCAGGCCACTGGCAACACGACCCGCGGGAGTTCCCCTTTCTGATCTCGCAGCTTTATTTGCCTTGGTAGAGAGCAGTGGTAGGGATTGAACGGATGGATCTTGCTAGGCCCAAGCCCAGATACTGCGTGGTGGGACAACGAACGATGTGCAGCCGTTAACCGGGGAAGGATGGGCAGCAATGTGTGGGTTGGTCCGGGACGGTACACGCCGAAACCCAAAATAAAAAATGACGCAAAGAGGGACGGGGGTTTCTTCTGGCCGAGCGCAGTGAAGGCCTCGGTGTGTGAGTGCTGCGAGTGATGTGGCCGCGGTGTCAGAAGAGAGGGGAGTTTTTTCGCGCGTCGTGTCGTGCAAATGCCAGAGGCAAATTGAAAAGGCAAAAGAGCGGGCGGGTGGACTCCCGCCAGCCTCTGTGACGGGGACAAAGTGATTCCCGCTAACCTGATTAGGTATCGGACACTTGTGGGGTGGGACAATGGCGGCAGGGATGGGAGCCATCACGAAGTTTTGTCCTGCATACCTAAGACATTTTTGTGCTCCCCACGCCCACCTGCCACTCCTATCAAGGGCAGCTTCCGACTCAAATCTACCCTGCTAGAATTACTGTGGATTTGGCAACCACTGCAACATACCGTCCTTGTTCAAGATGTTTTGCGGGATTGAAGAGGCAATTGGGGAAATTGATCCAGTATTAAACTGACCATGGCAACACCAATACCCCCCCCCACTACCCTCTCTATGGGTCCTCGAGGCCCGGGTCGAAGTCGAGTCAAGTTGCGTCGAGTACAGTTCAAGTCCCCGTTCCCATCTGGTCTACACTACGAATGCCCCCCTTGTGCGCATGCTCATGAGCCTCGCCAGGGTGAAGGTCGACCTTCTCGACGCCAAAGATCCTAAAATACTCGTCCCCAATCGGCACCTCCTTCGCGCCCGCCGGCCTCGTGAAATTCCTCGCCCTCGCCGTCGCAAGCGCGTGCTTCTCCTGCCACTCCACCAGCACGTCGGCATTCGTGCACTTCTTGTTGATGTTGAAGTCGGCAAACGGCAGATCCTGGGTCTCCTTCCAGTTGAAGGTGATGACGTCGAGGTTGGCGCTGCAGACAAGGTTCTCGCGCAGGATCTCGGTGCAGTGCGCGACGTGGACCCAGTGCAGGTCGCTGTACGGCCGCTTGGCCGTCTTGCCGTCGCGGTCGAACTCGCCCCATGCTATATGCCGCAGCAGGTTGAGGCAATGCAGCTGGTGGAAAATGTCGAGCTGCGCGATGTAGGCGTCGTCCCCGAACCCGTACGAGGCCGGGAATTTGACGGCGAGCTCTGGATCTTTGCCGATGCCCCGGACATCGGCGGCCGTGATGGGGAACGTGCGGATCCATTCCAGCTCCAGCCAGGCAGCGTCGACGTCCTCAGTTGGGCGGAGGCCGTTGCGGTACTTGGATGGGTTGGGCGTCTGGAAGAGACTGCCGTCCGTGAGTTTGTCTTCCTTCTTGAGCTGCTTCTCCAGGTCGGTCCCCCACAGCGGTGCTGCTCATCTCACCGGTTATCATTCTGCCTCTTCTTCGAGTGAAAAGCTCGGCGTGCACGACTTACAATAGTATGATGTCTCGCGTAACCAGGAGTTCCGGTTATAGGAGAGATGCTGTGCTTTGACGAAGAAAACAACCGAGATGGCGAAGATGAAGATATTTGAACAGATCAAGAGTATTGCCCATGCTCGTCTTCGATTCGAAGGCGCCTCACTCCATCTGTTTGGAACTTCACCCTCTTGCAACAAAGACTCTTCCGAGTCGATTGATCTTTCGTAGCCCATGATAAATCTCCTCGCTGGATGCCAAAACTTGACCAGCGAGAATGGGCAGGAGAGCCGAGGGGAGAAGCGTGACACGGGGATGTTTGCCCTCTTCACCCCCCCTCATTATTGATCCGACATACCTCTCTCCCCGCCGGCTATTCATCTTGTGTGGCCTAGCACAGCTTCCTTTTCAATGTATCTCGCCTCTGAATGGAAAGGTGGATTATGCAGCTCGGACATAGGTAGACTGCTCGGTGCTATGATATACTGCATGAGGCAGGCGACTCTGCAGTCGCTGTTTTGTAAGTGGGTAAATCTTGCTTTTCATCGATGCTGATCATGCCGCTGTTCGTCGCCACCGTGGGATCACACCGGGTCCGAGTACCTTACGGACGTTGACCGGCAATAACAAAACCGGACTCCACATCGCCGCCGCTCTCGTCAAGGTGGTTCGTTCGGTCGGGTTGGAGCATCGGACTTCTCATGTTCATGATCCATCAACGAAGCAACTTCAGCCAACCCCAAAGAGGCAGTTCATACTGGCTGGCTTCTGTATTGATAGACGACGAGGGAGTATTATCGTCTGGTTAGATCATCCCGCCGGATATCTTGTACAGTATATAAATTCACATCCCTTCGACGATATTCATGCTCTTTATAATCATCACCTTCAGCTCTTCGGCCTGACCGTAGATCAGCGCAAAACATGTATTTCTCCAAGGCTTTCATCGCTCTCACGGCTGCCGCGACTCTCGGCGCGGCTGCTCCTGTCGCGGCCCGTAAGTGCGAATGCCAGCCTTTTATATGATGGCCAGCCTACACATACCGTAAAGCTGACCTTGCCACAGCCAAACCTGAGCTGCCCCAGGTGTATGGAGCCCATCTGCTAAAGACGGCCGAAGATGACTTCAAGAAGGTCAAGAGAGAGGCCAGCCACGAGCTGCCCCAGGTGTATGGAGCTCATTTGCTCAAGACGGCAGAGGACGACTTCAAGACCAAGAGAGAGGCTGAGCCTGAGCTGCCCCAGGTGTATGGAGCTCATTTGCTCAAGACGGCAGAGGACGACTTCAAGACCAAGAGAGAGGCTGAGCCCGAGCTGCCTCAGGTGTATGGTGCCCACTTGCTCAAGACGGCAGAGGATGACTTTTGAATAAGGAATAGGTGGTCAACATATGCCATACATTCGAATTAGGTTTGGTGTTTCCATAGACAATTATTTTAAACCAACCCTGTGGTGCGTAAGGGGCATTTGTGGCTGTATCATCATGTCCCTGAGTTTCATTACATAGTTGGAGGGCGCAGTGACCCGCGAGTGAAAGAGACATTCGTTGAGGCCACCTTCGCCCCTTAGGTCACTTTCCAGACAATTTTCAACCACCAACTACTCCATAAACCAGCGCCGAAAACAGGAGCAGCCATTCGTGAAAGGAAATGTTCCGTTATTTCCCTTATTGTTTTGTCCACCAAAGCAACATATTTTTGGCCCGTCTAACTGTAGCGGGTTCCGTACGTCGACTTTCCAGCAACCACGTCGAGAAAATGCTTGGCGATAACGGAGTCTGCCGTCAAGTCAGTCTCACCAGTCCAGAAATTTGACAGTGCAGGGTAGCTCCAAACTTACCTGTCTTGTCCGAAGGATGAAGCTCGTCGTACCACATAAATCCAGACCTTGGTCCAAGATTCGTCAAATCAGTGCACTTCGAGTTGTCGGTCGCCTGGCAGTGTCGGAAGTAGCCCGAGGTGTTGTACGGGGCGTCCAGGTATTGCTGCGGCTCATAGTAAATGTCGGTCAACAGGCTGTGGACGTCAAAGATGTCGAAGGTCGCCTGTGGCCATCTGGATTTGATCTTGACCTGGAAGGGCACGCCATACTCGAAAATGGTATTAACGCTTGTGGAGTACTCCTTGATCTTGTTGCTGTACTCGCTGATGTTGTACTGAGACTTGGTGCCCCAGAACTGACTGTCCAACGTGCCGCCGTTTTGAGGGAGAGCATAGAGAGGAGCGAGCTCTAGCGGAGCCTCATTCAAGAGCACAAAACGCCGCCCCCCTGTCTTATAGATACTGTCAAAGACGGTCCAGATGCAGTTGACAAAGTCGGTGATAGTTGTCTCCGGCGCCTGTGAGTCGGACAGAAAAGCATCGAAGCCCAGATCGTTGGTTCCTATCCAAAGCGCATATACGGTGTTGTCGGCCGTCCGGTTGGGATAGAGCGTCTCGTATGCAACGTCGGCCACAAACGAGGGGATCTCATCGTCAAGAACCGCGGGGAAAGACCTCTTGATGTATGCGAAATTTCGTTCTACGATCTTGTTGGAACAAGTCGCACCACTGATAGCGTAGTCAAGAAGGCTGGCATTGGCACCTTGGGCGGCGAACTGGGCCCAGCTGAGGCCGCCACTCGCGGTTTTAGTTGTCACACTCTGATATTGGCCAGGAGGTGGTGCTTTCCCGCCGTTATTGATGTAATACCCCAGGCGCCCATTGTCCGTGTAGCTATCGCCAAAGGTAACCAGGGTGTCGAAAGCGGCATCGACGTCTCGGCACCGGACCTTGGCAGCGACGGCAGCCGAGGCACCGGCAAGAACGAGAGAGAGCTTCATTGTCAGGGAAGGGCAAGATGAGCTCTTGGAGGTCCCCGGGCTCTTGTTTGTCTGGACCAAGACTTTGTCGATAGCTGGCTGGGCTGGGCCAAGGAGAGTTCCAAGTCTCTCCCCTTCCTAGGGGGCGGGCTGGGACCTAGAATTACTTTATACGTACGGGAGCTCCTGGGGATTCAATCTATCGTGCCATTCACCCGGGAAGGAGGGTAGCGGCCTCATCTTCACATCCTTCACTTCAGGGGATGGTGGGACCTGGCTGCTCGAACAGCCAATCGGGATCGGAAGAGATCGAGCCTTACGCAATGAAGCTATGTCGTGCGTCCACACTGGGATGCTGGATGCTGGATCCGGGCCGCGTGTGGCCTAAGGACGGGCACGGGAAAGCAGGCCCTCGCCGAGGATGACAAGGCTTGTTGGTGATGTTACTTTGCATAGCTGGCGTAGTGTGCGGACGGAGGATAAGGGGGGCGGTCTACGGGGGGTGCGTGCGACTAGAGCTTCGAGAGGTGGTTTAAGCGCAATATTTGCAAATATTCATATGCAACAAGGGCTGCTAAGGAGGGGAAGGATGAGAGGGGGAGGAAGTTGGAGAATGGCCCGCCTTGCCGTTGCATCGCGGCTGGAGATTGCAGGGTGCTGGGGGCTCCGTACCTTACCATCGTCTACATCATTCGGGCCTGTTGCCCATCTCCGCCGGCTCGAGAGCTTGTTGTGTGTCTCGTCCAAGACAGTGGCATTGTTCATCGACAGAGCGACCAATCAGCAGCCAGATCGCCAAAAGGCTGAATGAATGATGCGATCTGGTCGGACCCCTGTCCCGAGAGTGTGGGCCGAGATGAGGAGACCAAGTTCAACGTAGCATCACGGTGGTCAAGGGCAAGATAGGTGATCGCGAAACTTCATATATTCGATGTGTAGAGGATGCACAAAGAGGACAACGTCCTGCCTGGTGTTGCCCAGCAAGAGTAAGAACGTGACGACAGTAACAGGAAAGAGTTACCTTCCCTACCTGCCTGGTGCCTGCCTCAGTCCAAAGGGAAGCAAAAGACCCATGCATCAAATTTTGTTCAAGGCCGTGCCTTCCGTTTACTCCCATTTGCCAATTCCCATTTTCTTAACGTAATTCAAAAAACTGTCGAGTTGATGATTCAGTTCCGTCAACTCGGAAAACCAACCGTATGCGAGTCTGTTGTTGGTCGCTGAGACTCGAGACAAATGCAAAGGACCCGCCCTCCGGAGTCGGGGTCGGCCGCAAACCCAGCATTTCGCTGTTTGTTTGGCTTTGGCGCGCTTCGGCATGACTCCCCCCCAATGACTCTTTACGCCAGCCCAAACCCTCTTCATACAAAGCCGATAGGTTTCAGTGTATCGGGGTGGAAATACGTCAATTGGGCATTTCCAGGAAAACGCAGAGCCAAAATTCACTCGCGGGGTCTTTTTCTTGTCCACCATGGCGCCGTTCAATCTCGAAAGCTGCGCAAGGCCCAACATCCTCGCCTTGGAACCATATCGATGTGCGAGAGAGTAAGTCTCAATCGCCTCACTTAATTTGGGGTCAACAAGCCGATGCTAACGAGCAAACAAAAAGTGACTACAAAGATGACGGCTCAAACATCTTGCTGGATGCCAATGAGAACGCCTTCGGGCCACCTATCCCGGGTAATTATCTGCCCCGCGACGCTACCACCAACGGCACCACCAACGGCACCGGCACCAGCGCCGGTGGCCCGCAGATTGACTTCCTCAGCCTGCACCGGTATCCGGACCCGCACCAGCTCGAACTGAAGCAGCTGCTGTGCAATCTCCGGACTACCCATGCGCACACCACCAAGACGCTCACGCCGGACAACCTGTTCGTCGGCGTGGGCAGTGACGAGGCCATCGACGCCCTGCTGCGGTGCTTTTGCGTGCCGGGCCGGGACCGCATTGTAGTCTGCCCGCCCACCTACGGCATGTACTCCGTGTCGGCTCATGTGAACGACGTTGGCCTGGTCAAGGTGCCGCTGCTTAGCGCACCAACTTTTGCCGTTGACACAGACGCCGTTTGCGCCGCGCTCTCGGACGACTCCAACCACGTCAAGCTTGTCTATCTGTGCTCGCCCGGCAACCCGACAGGCGCTCTTCTTGCCAAGGAGGACGTGCAGCGCATTCTCGAGCACCCAACGTGGAACGGCGTCGTGGTGCTTGATGAGGCCTACATTGACTTTGCGCCTGATGAAGCGTCGCTCGCCGAGTGGGCAACTGAGTGGCCAAACCTGGTGGTCATGCAAACGCTTTCCAAGGGATTCGGCATGGCGGGAATCCGGCTAGGCGCTGTTTTTGCTTCGCCTGCCATCGCCGGTCTCCTCAACAACATGAAGGCGCCGTATAACATCCCGAGCCCGACAAGTGCGCTGGCCACCTATGCTCTGTCTGCCAATGGGCTGGCCATCACGCGTGGTAACAAAGCCCGGATTCTTGATCAACGTGACAGATTGCTCGTGGAGTTGCCGCGTATCCCCGGCGTCGGACGCCTGCGTGGCGGTGTCTGTAGCAACTTTCTTCTGTTTGAGATGCTCGACGCTCAGGGGCGTCCCGACAATGCCACAGCTCTTGCTGTTTACGAGCGTCTGGCTGAGACAAAGGGCGTGGTGGTCCGTTTCCGCGGAAAGGAGCACGGGTGTCTGGGCTGCCTGCGGATCACAATCGGAACCAAAGAGGAAGTTACACGCTTCCTGGAAGCGTTGGAGCTGACGCTGGCTGAAGTTCGTGGTGCCGCGGCGGCTTTGCCCGCAGAAGAAGAGGAGAAAAAGGAGACGATTGCGAACAGTGTAGTAGCTTAGATATGGTTGGATATAGAAGTAGAGAAAACATAAAACCGTACCCCTGAGTCCCTTTTCTTATTACTGCCCTAAGCTATGAAGTGCGGTCAGTCGGTCTGCCTGGGTTCAGGCTAAGTGCATGTTCAAGTCGCTGCTGCGGCTTCCCCTTTGGGCGGCTTGACCAGTTCGCTATTTTGGCTGTCCACACACGGCCCATTTGTTCTTTCTACTCCTTCTGTACGTCACGCTCCATTGCTAACATATAACAGCTAATCCCTTCATGTCTTACTATATCCACTTCTTGAGGCATCTTCTAATTCTGACCCACGAGGGGAGGAAGTAAAGAAAGCAAGTTGTACAGGAATTGCAGTGACATACTGTCTCTTAATCGAATGCCATTAGCTGGTAGGTAAGGTTAAGTCTCATTCGCGTGGCGAGGAAACACTATTCACTATCCATCCATGGAGAGCGGGGAGAAGCAGCAAGTGAAAGTTGCCGCGAGGGGGACGGACGGGGGAGGGGGCATATCAAGCAACTTTCCGAGTCCTATCAATGACGAAGAAAATTAAGACTGTGTGTTTTCTGGTGTAGTGTGCACACCTTCTGCCTGGATAATCTCGACCTCCATATATTGGGCGGCTTGCGTTCCGGGCAGATAGGGGGACGGGTTCAATTCCCGGCGGTCCTGAAATCTTTTTTTTTTTAAAAAAATTTGTTTTACTCTCCCTAGGATTTTTATGAATAGCATTTCTTACTTTTCTTACAAGGCCTTTTTTATTTTGTAAACTTGTTTATATATCCCTTCTTCTGATTCTACGGATAGAGGCCTATCTCGCCTTTTAAAGGGTGCATGTAACGTGGATTTATTCACTGTTGAAGTGAATATCATAAATCTCCCTGCTCTTTCTCTTTTCACCACTTCAAAAGCACCGAAAGTAATATTCCAGCCAAAACCCTGCCATGAAAGCAAATCGCGTTGGGTATCGCAAAATACGTTATTTTAGAGGTGGAGTACACGGAGAGCGAAGAAGCTTCCCGACAATGCTTTAGACCTTTGGACGTTTCGCCCTTAAGCAGAGTCCTTTTAAGGCCTTTATTATATCTTTACATCAGATTCTAGATGATTGACGACATCCTTTTTCTATATTGACGACATAAATTGGATACCTAGCTTCATTATTCTTCCCGCCTTCTTCATCCGGGTTTTAACAGGCTCTAGACTGAGCTAAACATTTGTATTAAGTCGCTGACCATGTACTCTCCCCTCTTTCTAGGACTATACATCTTGCTCCGTAGAAGGAAGATTCTTATATTTTGTAGTAGTACTGTTAATAACTCTGGTAAAGTTGTCTGGAAGAAAAGGAGGAAGGAATAAAGTTGATAGGTACGCACTACTTTCGTTCGAACGATCCATATAAAACCTTGCGCATTGCTTCGCGAAAAGAAGTTTCTTTTAACAACTGCGGCTTGCCTCTTGAGAGGAGTGGTAAACAGAAACCACCCACCTATTCATAAACGAGAAATAAAAAGTGAAAAAGAGGTAAACTCAAGCTCCTGTAAAATGCCACCCACGATGGAGCAAACTCGGAACTTGGTGGGTTCGGGTACCGTCTTGCCATGCCAACGCATGGTGGCCTTGTCATCAATCTACAGCTGCTGTAGAAAGGACCGTTGCGCGCCACCTGTACTGGACCACGCTCAGTGCCGAGTTTAAGTCGAGGTGATGACCGAAAATGTTGGCTATAGCTTCTTCCCTCTTCACCTCCCAATCCCCCACCAGTCAGCTCCCCCCTTAACCCCCAAAGGTTGCTATCTAATTGCGAGAGTACTGGACTCCAGGCAGTGGAATCCATCATGATCATTATTTTTTAGAAGACTATATCCTATCTGCTACTTATTGCCTGTTACTGTATCTACCTCGATGACTCTGCCCCTCCCCATCCTCTTCGCCCTGACGTGCTTCTCCAGAATCCTCGCTTTATTTACAGCATCACCACTATCCCACATCCGTATTTTCTCTACCTTGCCCCACGCACCGAACCAATCAACCTCGTCATGATCGACTCTGGTATAGAGCGCCTCGATCCAGGCGCCGCAGCCACTCAAGTCGAGCCATTCGAGACCGTACAAGATCCTGCTCAAGCGGCACAGAATCATGACAGCCTCAGACCAGTCTTCGTCTGGGTCATGGCTGTATAAGCCCGTGTCGCCCCACTGGTATAGACGATTGGTGCTGGGGTCGATCACAGAGGCGAGTTTGGCGTTGGGGGTGAGGTTGGGCTCGGGCCAGTAGGCGAGGCTGAGGTGGGTGAGAGAGCCGGGTGGGCAGTGACTTGCGAAGGCGAGGAGTTGACGCCACGAGGCGGAATTCGTGACGCCGGGGTAGATGGCGAGAGAGAGGTAGGTAAGGTTGGGGAGGACAGTTTGCGGGATAGTTGACGACGCTTCGGCGGCGGTGGGTGGTTGCTCGGGCGCATCCCAAGAGTCTTTGGGATCGGCAGGCAGGAAGTCTGGGTGTGAAGGAGAGTTAGCTGCGGCGGGATACAGGAAATCTGTTAGCTCGCGAAGCTTTAAGGAGCGGCCGAGTGAGCCGCTCAAGTCGAGATGGTGAAGGTCAGCGTTGTTGACACTGGGGCCGAGCTGCTCTGATGGTGAAGGGAGGCTCTCCTTCTCATCATCATCGTCATCCGCATCACAGTCCGGCTCAGCAGCCGGTGGGAGAAGTATGGCTTTCAGATCCTGCACAGAAACACCTCCCCGGGTGTGCATGCCCAGGTACGAGATCAGGGCGACACGGAGATGTGAGGGCTGATCATAAAGATAGTAATGGCAGTATTCTCGCTGGAAGTCCCAAGACTGGGCGAACCTGCGGAGGACGATACCCATCAAACTTCGCGGCGCAGGAGCATAACAATCTGGTAGCGGGAGGTGCTTCCTATGTGCAAGGGCTAACTGCCCGATCTGCTGCTGCCCCCGGCCCGACGCCACATTGGTCGGCGATCTGGTGGCCAGCCAGCTCTGGGGAGCAGCCGGGCCCGGAGGAAGCCTCCTGCCAAAGGCATCGACCCGGACAGGGCGACGCGGGCGCGGTGGGGGAGTCTCGGGAAGCTGGAGGATATTTCTGATGGCCGGTGGAACCGTGGGCTGGATATCCAGTGACCGTTGCGAAGGGCCTCCCGGGCCCAGACGAACTCGGCGCAAGTCGCTCAACAGCTCATTGACGCTGCGGCGATGTGAAGAATCGTCTGCGCCATGGTCAGCACGCGAAGCTCTCATCGCCAACTGTCACCGTCATCGAGGTGTGCAAGCAGACCCGAGAAGCCCAAGGCCCCCGAGTCCAACCCCTAGTTCTTGCTCTGGTCCTGCTCCCACTCTTTGCCTGCCGGCCGGGGGGAAGAAAAAAAAGAGAAAGTGATGGGAAGACAGCCACATCCAAGAGGGCACTTCACACGTACATCCACGCGCCTCGCACAGATACGCAACACAGCGGGAAGGGAGGAGCAAAAACAAAGGACAAATCTCGGCGGGCCACAGCACGACGCAGTACGACAAATGACCGAACTGGGCGGCGGCGGCGGCGGCGGGGGACCGGGTCAGGTTGACCCAAGGGCCAGGCATAATGTAGGTAACAACGAACGCACAACGAACTCACCATGGTTCATGCTTCTGCTGCCGTTGCTGCCGCCAGCGCCCGTGATGCTGAGCGACGCTGGTGCGGAGGGCTGCGGCTTGAATGACTTGAACTGCTGCCGTTTCTTCGGCATAGCCTCACACACCCCTCTTTTCTCTCCTCTCAAAAGCTTGTTTGAGAAGGGAACGAGTTTCTTGTTCTGGAGTTGCTGCTTAATATGGAAAGTTTGGGTGGGGTCGAGTTTCGTTCTACGACAGAAGCCCGTCTTGAACGAATACCATCCCCTTGATTGACCCCCCAAAAAAAGACAGAGAAAAAAGATAAATTAGGTAGGCAGCTGAGTGTTTGAGAGCTTGTATCTTGGAATCAGGTGACAAATCAGCAGGGCTGATCTAGCGAACTTCCAGGCTACGTCCGTTCCTCCAGACATGTAGGTAATCGGAAAGTTTGCCTCCTTCTTTGACTCATACACTACCTGCATCGCCCAAAAAAAGAAAATGGGTCGTCGTTGCCCTTCACATAATGGAACCAGCTGCACAGAAAGTCGCTGCCTCCATTTTCACCCTGCAAGGTGGCGCACGTCATTTTATTTCTTCCATATTGTGACTGCCCTTTCGGGAATTGGAAACCAGTCCAGTGAGACAGAAACTTGTTGCGGACTGCTGGAGAGATCCATACTGCAAATGTAATAATGTATGCACAGTACATACTGACTTGCCCACCTTCCAAGACGTGTTAGGCTGGAAGACGTCTGAATTGTCCCACTTAAGTTCACGGTCGAAACGCTGCGGCCTTCGAAACAAACATCCAAGGAGCAGCTATTCATAGGTGGGGAACAGCGAAGCGATGGGCCTCGGGGCAGTGAAGGCGTCTGCCGCGCCCGCTGTGTGTCGTCACGTGGATCCTGGGACTTAGCGTTCTGAAGTGCAGTGCGGGGCATCCATCCTACTGCGGGACGGACGGAGAGTGCTTCAGGTGGATCGATCGGATCCATTTGGGGCTCCAGGGCTGCCATGAGGCGCGCTACCAACAGGGCACATCCGCTGGAAAAGCCAGCCGTTGGCCAGTGCTCCGCCAGCGCTCCCCACCACAAGCACCTTCACAGCCTTCACTAGGACCTAACCTGAAAGGTTCCAAGGGGTGATCAACATGGCGTCTACAATATTCTAGTGCAGGTCTTCAACAACCTTGAGCTAGTATCGCGAACACACAACCACACCACACACCCTCGCACAAAACGGGCCCAACTCCCGGACGAACGAACGATTTCAAGGGTGCCCACTTTGGTTGCCTTGCTCCAGAAACATGTCAATGTACGAGTAGCTACCTGGGTACATATAAGTAGCTGGGTACATACCGATGGAAGGCACAGAGACTCAGGCGCCCGCAGGTCCGTCGACACGCAGCAGCACGCCCGGAACAGCCCGAGAACAGGGGCACAAGAAGGCATCTCATTGGATCTTCTGAGCATCGCTGTGCCGTCGGTGTTGCTTTGTTGACGAAGCCCCAGCCCCCCTAGCTCACTCTGCGACCACTCATTACATGAGCTCCCCGTTTCCCCGTTTCCCCGTGCCTTGCCTACCAGAAATGCGCCGGTCATTTGCCCGGCGGCATGACCTGCATCGCGTCCATCCAGGCCGCACCGGGAATAAGTGCGTACATAACATGACGAAAGCTGAGAATATACAAGGTGGGGCCTGCTGTGTGATGTTGCGTGCTGGGTGGACAGCATCAGGTAGCAGAGCGAACACCGCCGGCCGACATCCTCCCATCGGTCCCTGAGCGGTGCCTTTCCACCAACGAGACAGACGCTCCCTAAGCCAGGGCAACCAGGTCCTTCCTCGTCCCAGATCCGACGAAACCGGGGCCTGCAGCAAGCTGGCATGCTTCTTATGCATTTGTCGTGTTCGACACCTTCCATACATGATGGCGCCTTCTTTGTCAGTCTCGGATAAGTGACACTCGGGAGACAGGGTAGGAAACAGGGAGGGAGAAATGAGGACCTCTGGACTTCCTTCCTACCCCTCGCCATGACCGTTGGTATTCGTCACTGTCGGGACAGGCCTAGCTAGCGATCCGTATTGCATACGCCGAGAAATACAGCACCCACTTGGCAACTCCTATTCTTAGGCTCCTAGCTCGTATGGGTCCGGATAAGACCATCGACTGTGAACGATAGTTTCGCGAATCGGGTGTCAACTGCAAGCAGGCGTCTGATCTGCTGATCTTCTGACCTGCGGGGATGGGGGACGAGCCATGGGCCTCGGTTCTTTCCCACCCTCAAGTTTAGGCTCGACTGAACGGAGAGCAGTGTCGCCCGGCCATAAGATTTAATCCGCGGTCCCGGAACGGGGACGGAGACGGCTCCTGGTCCTTTGCTTGCCTGCTCTGGAGCAGCGGTGACAGAAAGACAGGGTACTTCGCCCGGGATTTTTGCCACAGTCCCCTGACCAGACACCCCTTCTCGTCAAGTTGGCGTTTGCGTCGTCGGTGCGTCGTTAATGCCCAAACAACGATGGCCTTGCTGCGAGGCCTCCTTAGCAAACATTGTTGTGACGAAATAGTCTTGGGCTCCGGCCTGATGGCGGAGACAGGAAGCCGTCCTGTGCATCTTGTCCAACATCAACCACGCGGCAGATCATGGGCCTACCTTGAGCTCCAAGACCACTTTAAGACAGCAAGTGACCTTTCCCCCCGTATTATTTCTCTCTCTGCTCTCTCTTGTTTTCTTTGGCTCGGGTAGATCGCGGCCCTTTCCTGGATTCGTTCAGGATTGCGCGCCCCTCCCCTGCTCCTCTTCGGTGAGACCCAACTTCGTCCTGACTCCATGACAGTAGATCACCGGTACCGGCTTGTATGAGACAAGCCGCCTGTCGCTGGACATGTCAACAACGGAGCCTAGGCCCCAGGGCCTGTAGCACAGCACCACGGGTCAAGTGGGGAATCACGCCGCCCGGCGCGGAGACACCAGTTGCTCGTTGGAAGACTTGGCTGGCGGGCCGAGATGTGACGCAAGTAGTGACATGTTTGTGAGACAGGCCATGCGGAATTTGTTTCGAGACAGAGTAGCGATAGCAGAAGCAGCGTCGTCAATCGTGGTATCTCGTCTTCTTGTATCCTTGGCTCCATTTACATCCCCTATTTCCATAGTTGCGCCACATCTTCGCACCAAAGTGCCGGGAGCCATTCCAAGAGCGCGAGAAATGGCTTAGAAAGTGCCGCCAAGATCGTCTCCTCGATCCGCCCGATCTTTATCGAACGGCGTATGTCGATTAATGGTGGAAAGTGCGCTGCTCACAACAGTGTTACGGGGAAGATGGGGTCGGTTTCGAACATGATAGTGAAGGATTTCGGTGGCAAAGAAAGCCGCCGCCTCTAGGGCTGCTGTGACAATCGAGTTCAGCAGAGCTAGAAGCTTGTCAGCCCCGATCCGGAAGAGATTAGCGAACAAATCCGGAAAGTCAGGTAAAACACACCTAAATCCGGGGAAGTTGGAGGATGCTTGAGCAACCCTCGGCCGAGCTAAAGCTATCTGATGGCTCAAATAGTCATGAGTATCGCCGGATGACCTGGCCCCCGCAGTTGCGCAAGTCCGTTGTCTGTGGTGCCCGCTCCCGATGGAGTGGTCACCATGTAAATATTCATCATCCTGAGACCGCTTGCTAAGTCAGGGGCTGGCCACTGCCCAGTCATCACACGCTGTGCCGCGCTGGGTGACCGTGTCTGGATCAAGATAGGCCTTTTCTTTTCCGATATCGAACCGTGCGGCCCGTCTGCAAATGAGCTTCGACTATCCGGTGATCGCTCATCTGCTGCGACGGAAAGGGGCGCCGGTGGCAATTCCAGTGACCGCTATTCTTAGCTTTAGGGCGAGAGGAAGGGCCTTGTGTTGACACGAAGCCTGTCAATCTTGACGCGCTCGAAAACCTCTTGCTTCATGGAGAGAGACAAGTCCTGCAGGTTCCCTGACCAGGCTCCTTTGTGTAACAACCGTCCACCTAAAATGTGATTGGTTTGTGCTCATTTTCATTAGGCCCCTAACCGAAGTTCTGCTGTCCAGGGGAGGCTGGGCGTGACACACACTCTGTGTCACAGAAATTATTTCTTCCATCAGCCTACATCGCTTTCAGAGGCTTTGGTTGATCGACGCAAATGGAAAGGGAAATACAGGGGCTTCCCCGACCAGGCTGCTGTCGTGTGTGGTGCTACCTTACTTATTGACAAAGGGGCTTGTACAAAGGGGCTTGTTCGGTGTTGCGGAATAACATTCAGCAATGAAACTTTTTCAGCGTTGATAAACATAAAGTGTTGTCTGTGATTGGCTCTGAAAGGCAAACAAATCTTCGACCAGGCAAGGGGAAGTTAAGCCCTCCTATGAGATGTTGGCCACCAAGTCCACACCTCAGGACATCATGCTCATACACGGAGGGAGGACCGCATGATCTTGGCCGTGCCTTGATTTTCCGTAGATTTGATGGTGGATGGAAAGTACAGTGCGTTGTGGTAGTTAGCTCCCCTGGAGGGCACATGTACATACCTGTGAACCAGGAATACGCCGAACTTTTGGCAAGAAACGGCTCTTCAGTGTAAAGAGGGTTTGAATAAGAACAGCCAAAAACCGGGTGGATGATATAGAAACAGGACTGCAACGAAAGGGAGTTTGCTGTTAGTTCCGTGGCCATACATGGTAACCCAGGTGAAAGGGCCTTTCCAACGCAAGCTCACCCCAGCAATGAAGTTGGGTGGTGAGCAAAGAGAACAAAATCACCATAGGACATACTCATTGTGTCGGGCTATCCGAGTGAGGCTTCAGGTTCGGATTTGCGAAATCCTTGGCAAGATGATCTGATAATATGTTGAATAGATGATTGGAGACCTGGATTCTATCTGCCACAGTTTTCGATGTACGTATGAAACTGCTAGCAGCCTGCCCGCACCTGCCCGGAGGACTTAATATTGCGCGCACAGGCGATCAGTACCCGGTTATCCCGTCGAAGTACCTTCTCGTACTGTTCTGTCCCCTGAGTAAGGGCCCCGAAAGGCCGACGCTATGGCTCGCTGCTACGGGGCTTTTCTGACCGCTCAAAGGCTTCCCTTGCGGCCAGATAGGGAGGGAGGAGCCGCCACACCATTTGCAATCAGCTGCAGGATAACGCGAATACACAATCCCGTGATAGAGATTCGGGTCGCCAGACGCGTAGATGTAAATCCAGCACGAACAAATGGCGCTAGATGTCGGGCAGCGAAGACGCACCCGAAGATACGAGTCCTCAACCGATCGGAAGCCGGAAAATAGGAGCCTCGGCGCTCCAAGAGAGGCGGGAAGAGGACTGCACTCTGGGCACGCGCACATCTTGGGGCCGTCCCAATCGCCAGACGCAAGGGCCTTTTGGCCTTGATTGCACTGTGGCATGCGAGATTTTGTTCATGCCTAACAAACTGGCCAAAGACGCTACGAGAGAGATGGTGGGCTCGATTCTCGTGCGTATGGACCGTTGTCTGGGATAAGGGCGGCTGGGGTGGTGGAAGCAGACATGAGCAAGGCTTGCGAAAGCGCCTCGGCCAACAAGGCATCAGCGTCGACAAGCGACAATGTGTCCAGCCGCATGAGCTTCTCTGGCGGCGCACCGCGTCATGGCATCCCAGTCCGCCAACTTTCTTCTTCACACCCTCTGGAGTGTTTGTGTTGGAGTGGTGCTGCTTGCATCCGACCAATCGTCTCCGCCGACGCAGCCGCCAATCCGCAGCGCTGGTCTTGACCGGTGAGCTCGATCATGAAAGACACTCTTGAGAAAACAGTTCGGGATAGGTAAACTAAAGCCGTCGCCCAAACCCGCTGCACTGCGTAGCCCGCGCTGATTGGACATGAATCTGGACCCGACCGATGACCCCCATTGAATCGCCATTGATCCTATCCACGATCCGAGCCCTGCGTCTGGGGTCCTGGGCTTGACGGGATGTTGAACGTCGGGGCCACGGCTATGGTCAGGAATCCAGGGCAAGGGCAGGGATACAGTGAGTCGTTGATTTGGAGAGACAGAGAGCCTGGAAGTATTTTGTGCGACCGCGCAGAAACAAACATCCTTGGACGACACGAGCCCAAGGCAGATCGATAATAAAAAAGAGTGTAGGACATTGGTCGTACTTACCGTAGGAAAGTGATTGCAGTGCGCACTCGCACGGCTGCTTCTCAAGGCCCATTTCCTTTGCCCTTCTGGAACGCTCCTGCCTCACAGTAAACGATAGATAATCTCCCTCTTCAAGCTAGGGATAGAACTTAAAAAAAAAAGCCGGGTGTGTGCCACAACGGGAAGGCGGCTACCTGGAGCGCTGAGGTGAAAGCAGGGGACCTTGACGGCCGCGATTTCCTTTGTATCATCTGCTCTTGCCGTCATCGACAAAGTTGAACTCCAAGCTTTGAGCAGCACTGCAACAAGCCCGCTCTTGTGAGCCATGGTTCGAGGGCTTGGCACTGCTCTGCTCCACCTCCCAGCTAGGTTAGAGTAGAGCCAAACAACAGGACAGGGCCAGGATTGGGCGATCTGCCGCCCCGACGACTTCACCGGCGTGCCATTTCATCCCGTTATGTTGTCTTCGTTTTACATTTCTGTTCTGTATGATCCAGAGCCTTCCAACACGGTCCGCATCTAATTCCCCAAACGAATGGGCCCGTCCCGAGGCCTTTTGGCCCAGCCCGGTTCGCCGAGGACTACGTACAGCTTGGCCCCCAGCCGACCCCACGATCGAGTCGCGTCGTCGTCTATTGCTGCTGCCGCCCAAACACCTGCATCCTCGCTCTTTCGCTCTTGTTTTCTCTTTATCACTCAATGAGAACTACTTGCCAAGAAGACCTGCGCGCGTGTCTCGCGTGGCTGGAAGTTCTTGTGTCTCTTCGATCGGCAGCCGGATGCAGTGGTAATACTGGGCGTTGGCTGGGCAGAGGCGGCCACTGTGTTCTGTGGAAGCGTTCATGCACTTGGCGGTCCTTGACATACCGCTGATGGGTGAAACAAAGATACCTGAGCCTATGTGGTCTCATGGTTCGTCGGCCATCGTTGCCTAGAAGACCCTAGGACTCTGTGAAAGCTGGGGATGGGAGGATGATGTGTCACATGCCACAAGATCTGAATCGCGGTGCAGGTGTGGGAAAGTATGGGGTGTGCAGTAGAGCTTAAGCCCCGACGACGCCTTGTGTCCCACTAACTTGCTTCAGGGTCAGCGCCAGCTGCACTGGCAACGGTTCGGTCACGGAGCAGGACTTGCAGAATGCCAACATGGCAGTGTGTGATACTATCCGACTGAGCAGGCAGACAAGTCACCTGGAACTCTGGACCACACCAACGCCGTCTTGAGATTGTCGACCAGCGGCGTAAATGAATGGGCCTTTGGGGGCAACGGCCCGATCCGACAGCAACTCAGCTTACCCTTCCAGCCTGCGGGACTTTGCCTTGTCGGCATTCTCTCTCGTTCAGCCTGCCTCTTTGTTCTGTCCCACCTAGGTCCCACGTAGCGTTGGACAAGCCAGGACGTGCCCAGCGACCTTCCGGCGGGACTGAATGATGGTCTCCCCTGCAACCAAATATAACGAGCCTGGCCATGCGCTGCCCTTGCTGCTGAACTGATCCTCGCGCCTCAGATATTATCTCGTAACGAGCTTCGCCGTCGAACCACTTTATTTCGGGACACTGCGGATGCAGCAGAGGCTGTCGGCGGCGTCGAGAGCCTGGTCCTAGGTATCGCCAGCTGTGGCTGTATCCGGCCAGCTACATCAGCCAATCATTGCGGAGACCTACCATAAGCCTCTCGCCCCAGAGGAAACGGCCGAAAGGACGTCGCATCTGAAACAATGGGACGAAGTTACTTTCCTTCCGCGATGAAGGAATCTCTGGCGCTGGTCAGTGCTAGCGTCGGATTGGTGGGTGAGCAGATGCGTCTCTTCAGAGAAGACGGGAACCTGCACAAACGACCTTCCTGCGAATCGTCTATTCATCCCACCTTGCCGTCGATCTAGGCGGCATCAGCTCATATTGAGCAATGTGCAGAGCAACACGAAAGTATCCCGGCCTTTCCCTCTTCGAGAAGGCCGAGGCCTATTCTTGGCCACAGCTCCCCCCGTTTGCAGAAGTATTCGCGCAGCGGAACGTGAGCTCGCTGAAAATCATGGTCCTCTCAAGAACGAGACATATCATTGGCTGTGTGATGCTACTATTTCATACTGGGCAGGCAGCCGGCTAGGCTGATGAGCGAAAGAAAGAAGCAATGGGCTTGATGGTCATCGTGATGCCTCTGTTTATCCACACGGAGCGTGAGCTTGCGAACCCCTGTCTTGCTAACCCCCGGAAGGATTGCGTGCTCTTCCACCTCTCTCTACGATCTTCATCACCATCCCGGTAACGGACGTAATCCTCAGGTTGCCCCGGCAGCGTTCCGGCTTTGAAGCTCCCAGCCGGGGGGCGAAGCCGGAGAGGTTCCAGACGGTGGGCCTGGCACTTTCAAGAATGGCTCACTTATTAACTTCTCACGTGTCGGATGAAGGGACCCGGCACCTAGAGTAAGACAAAGCTATGTGGACTTGTTTCTGGTCGCCCTGCATCCACTCTGTTCGGCCGTTGCCGACACGTCAGGCCTATAGGGCCGAAAGCTGGAGGCGCGCTGCATTGCTCAACTGGGCGTTCAGCTGGCACGCGGCTGTCCGCACCGAGTGAAGTCCCCTTGCTCCGCCTGGCCAAGTCTACTTGCGCTTGATGTGGCCCAAGCCATGGCCAGACCTTGTCTTCACCTTCAGGCTGCCCTTCGCCGCGGCGTCACTCTCACCATGCATACTGCCCGTCAAAGACCGGCGCAGCTGGGCTCGCCGCGTCAAATTGCCCTCTGCTCTAGGCCTATACAAAGGCACGCCGGACTAGAAAGTGGATACGACACTCGCCCGAGCCTGCCTGGTATTTGTATGCAGCTATCCGCCCTCGTCTGTCTGTCTCCTGGCCCAGGCAGAGGTCACCCTTCAGTCAAAACAGGTGTTTGTGACGCATCGTAGAAATCCTTGCCGAAAAGGGTACTTGCATCATGAAATGCATGGAAGACGAGGTCTCCGCAGGAGCCAGCAGGGGAGTGACCATTTCTTGCGCCAAGCCACTCGATTTTGTTGATGCCCCGGCTCTCGAGGGGTACTCACATATGCATACCTAGCAAGCTTGTCACGGCTCAGAGGAAGGCAAACTATACTGATGTCTCCAGTGGCACTGGTTTTGCCTTGTCAAGACGGAGGATGGCGACAAGCTGCCCGTCTCCGGCATATCAAATCTGGGCCTTGGTGCGAGACTGGATCCGCGTCGAGCTCGGAACGGGTTCTTTGATTTTTGGTATAGCTTCCAGGACCGCAGGGAAACAACGCCCTGCAACTGGAACGGCTTCTTGCCTCGCTTGCTCAGCGTGGTCCTTTTGCCCAAGTCTAAGTCGGAGGCGGCTCTTAATCCACAAACACAGTTGGGCTGCCTGCGAGGCCTTCTCTCCGCCAGTGGGTATCCACTGATGCCGGCAAGGACGCAATCTAACCCCCTTCCCCTCCTATCCCATTGCCCACCCCATGGCGGTCGTCTGAGTGAGGATATCAAAATCCTGTCTCGAGATTAAAAGAACCGGGGAGGCTCGAGTTCTCTCCACACCATGTGTCCATTGCCGTTGTCTCAAAAGTCTGCGCAACACAGGCCATCCAAGCTCGAACTTAAGAAGGCATAGGAGACCCTCCCCTTCCACCCATCCTGTCCCTCCCAACAGCACCTCAGTCTTCCTCCTTCCTATTATCTCAACGCTTGTTTGCCAGTCAGACGGACTTGGCTCAAGACCCATCCTCCGTTCCTTGTACGACTGTACTGCTTGTTGGGCCTCCCCCAACCAAACCCCTCCCCCCTTTTCTCTCACTCTGTGCGATCCTTCTTAAGCCACCACGACAGGGTTTCAACGAAGGTATTTAGACAGCTGCCCATCTCAGATCCTGCACTTTATCAGCTTGCACCGCGTTCTTGTGTTGACACATTCGGAGAAGGCATGCCGGAAAGGGAAAGGGGCCACTACTGTCACAACCGCCGCCGTTTTCCCAAGAAGACGAAATAGCTTCCCAGGCACCGAAAGACATCGCCAACTTCTTAGAATCGGCTTGAACTACAGCTCACCCTCCCTCGCCTAGACCATCGTCGGACTTGAGCGGATCTGATTTCCTTACAAATCAGAGTAGAGACGGCAAAGGTAAGCCATTGTCTTTCGTTGATTGGTTCTTGTGACTTGCACACACGCACGCACACATGTGCACACACACATACACCACCCTCATGACCACGGCCACCGCCTATCTTTCTGTATTGTCTTTTTTTGAGCAGGCAATCAGAAAGAAGTACGCGCCTTGGGGACGTTTTTGAGATGCAAAGATTCAGGCCTCCGGATCCGATAACAGCAACCGACATCCTCTATTTCCCTATCACCAACTTCGTCGTCGAGCAATCAAGAGCAAGTGTCGATCATGTAGGGTACACCCTGAACCCGAACCGACCCACACAAGTCTATATATCTTCTCTGGCATGCATTATAGTGCATTCGCCATGGCGCCAGAACCACACTCCAGTAACCGGAGCTGCAAGAACTGCGCGTCGGAATCGGAACAATCGACATGTGGTGGAGGGCTACGGGGCAAAGGGTTGGCGCAAAAGAGCCTTATGGCAACGTCCATTTGCTGCCAATACTTTCTACACACGGCTTCTGGACAACACCGTTGATTTTTCGATGGCGATCCAGACGCACTCTGGCTCGAGCCTTGCAACCCAATCCGAGCAGGCCTGTTCTGTCGTCCCCAATTCCCCGGCTTTTACCCCCCTCTGTGTGTGTGGCGAGAGGCATGTCGAGCGTCTCGCGGGTCTTTTGATGGAAGTTGGTCCGACGTGCTGACCAAACCGTCCGACTTGGTCAGGTTAAAACAGACCTACCTGCCCTGTCGGTCGAGGTGCAGGGAGTGTAAATTGAGAGCTTGGCATGACAGGGGTTCCTCTGAAGGTCAGTCGGCCAATCCCTGAAACGCCTCGCCGCAAGCCACGACGGGAGGGGGACCAGGGCACCATCAGAGCCCCTCACCCGCACCATCCAATCCCGTCCCCTTCAGCGCCCTGTTCATCGCCCACGCCGGGTGTGAGCGGTGTCTTTGGCCCGCTCTTCAGCCCTTCAGTGCCTGGGCCGGAACGGCAGACAGAAGGCGGGCAGATCTCCCACCATGGACAAACACAGACCAGTTAGCTAACCATGGCCGCGTGTGAGGGGGGCATCAGATACAGGCGCTGCACAGTCTCATTGACTCCCTCGTTCGACGCGACACCTCGCTCTCCGCCGGAGCAGAGGAACCTCGTATGAATCAACAACTCCCAAAGGTAGATTTCTCATTTCTGCTTTTGTCCCGAATCTGGGGATCTTTCCCTCCTTTTCTTTGCCTTAACTTCAGCCCCTCGCTCGCCCACCTCACGTGCGGCCCGCTGCGTGTTCCTGAGCGGTCTTACGGATCGAACCGGGCGGCGATGATAGCCCGAAAGCCCCCTCCCAGGTGTGCCGACCACGATGATGACATCAATTTAACTGCAATCAATCCAAATAAATGCCAAAGCCCAAGGTGTTTGTGCGGTAAGAGAGAGAATATGGCGGGAGTCGATGCATCCATGCAGGCCGGAACAGTTCTGTTCTAAAGAAAGGTCAGTGACAGCCTCGAGAAAGCCACAATCACAACCTTGGTGCATTGTTCGTTTGTTTTTCTTTGTCTTGTTCGGCCTCAACACTTGACGAGGCGGCACTGTTATGCTATCCTCGCCGTCCCTTGGCAGCCGCAGCAGCAGCAAGCATCCTGCTCATTCCGATTTCCGACCAGCAAGTTGAATCGCAGCAGCCCTTTTTTCTTTCCCTTCTTTCCTTGCTTTCCTGCTTGCTAAATATCGGACAAAGGGCTTTGGGTTGCTTGCTTGCTTGCTTGCTGGCCTGCCAGCTGCCCGCCCCCAGCCCGTTCCCCGGTCCCCAGTTCCCAGTCCTCAGTTCAAACTCCCACCGCAGCAATTGCTCGCCCACTCACTTGCACTGGCGTCAAAGGACCTCGTCCGCCATATCATTGCATTCTTCATAGTCTTGCTTTGGATGCCCGCATTGGGGTCCCCTTTCATGGGGTCGATAGACGCAGCGCTCAACGTGGATCTGTGTGACCATGCGAGGGTGGTGCTCCATCCCGGCTGCTGAGGGGCACACGCATTCACCCCATGTTGCTGCTGCCCCTCTCGGTTCCGACTGGGCCTGGCCGCGCTGAGGATGGCCGACTGCAAGTCCACCATGAACCGGCCGGGATCTAATGTACCTCTGCATGCTCGACGGTACCTCATTGTACATCCTGGATGTACCTACTTGCGGCCTGCGTGCTAGCAGGCCGTCGGTGCACTGTGGGAGCTTTTAGGCACGCCCACCAGAAGCAGGTCGACGAAAATGCACAGGGGCCAGCAGAGCAAACATTTCGTCTCGACTTGTCGAGTACTCACTACGTACACTTCCTTAACACATTTGCGCACCACACACACTCCCCGGTTTCGTTCCGTTACCCTACCTTCTCTCCCCCCCACCGCTACTCTAGCCCGTTTTCCCGCTTCTCAGCTACATCTCTTGGCTTCGTCCCTTCTCCGGCACTGTGGAGGCCGGCCTGCATGCTAACTGGACATTGACGCGCCACAGGTTTCATTCAGGCCACTCTTCCTCTCCCGATACTTTAGTCCTCTCAGCCTTCTAGTGGAAAGACATGCCCAGTCCGTGTCGCTCCCCACTGGACTCTGAACCATTCTCTGCCATTGTTGCCTTGCTGCGACCGCAAAGCCCCGTTTTCTTCAGGAAGCCGGCGAGACAGAATGGTAGCAGTGCTCTGACTGGTGCGTTAATAGGATTTCGAGCCCTCGCCGCCGTCTTGTTCCGGGCTGGAATACCTCGACATACCCGCCCAAACTGACATGCGGTACGTAAGGGCCTTTCCTCATTGGTCCTCCAGGGCCCCTCCCTCAGTGCCTCTCACTCTCACTGTGCCTGGACGAGCCCGGGCCTGTTTTCACACATAACTAGCTGGGCTCTATCCGCACTTACACCGTTATTTCCTTGCATTATACCCTTTTTTCAGGACCAGTCCGCATTTCAACCACCGCCTCGCACCCCCCCTTCCCTACAAACTTGAGCCCTGGAAAGGCAAGTGTCTAAAATCATCATAACTGCCTACCTACATAACTTATTTACCCTCTGCAATTCCCAATTCCCATCACTCGTCGACAGCGCTCCTGCAAGTTGCTGGCTGGCTGGTGCTGCTGCTGGCTGCAACTACCCATATCCTTCTTGTGGCCATTCGGCGCTCCCGGAATCGACCGAGTCTTGTGCAGGCGCCGCTGCCATCGTCTCATTCATCCATCATCTCTGCAACTGCTGTGCGGAGAGACATGGGTGCTTGCTTCGGTGCTGGAGGTGCTACATGGGATCAGTAGCCTGTTAGCGTGTCGTCTCCCCCCCGTTGCCGCAGGTGCTGTACTCGCCCCTCCCGATTCTGTATCCGCTGGCCTTGTACAACGCCAGTGCTGGCAGTACGACAAGCCCGTCATACCTGTGTGCACTGGTGTTTTGCATAGGAAGCGCACGACGAAAGTACAGCACTGCGGATGCTAGGCTCTGATAGCTAGCGCCTTGTGCATGGCATTGGATGGCTGGCCACGCGTGCTGACCCAGACGGCAGCTACACCCAGGACTCCACTAGCTCCTTGTCGACGATAGAGGCGCCGGCCCAGCCTCCCCCATATTTAACTCTGATCCCGCCGATTCCTCCGCCTGTCACAGCGTACTCCCCCGAAGGCGGTCACTTTTACCCCCCCGCTCCTCCTGTCTTTTCTAGCCTCGACGTCAGGCCTCGACTGGGCTCCAAGTACGTAGCACATCTTGCCCACTGACCTCGCCGTCTCCATGATGGCATACCTGGGCTCCTCGCGACCTTACAGAGCTTACAGCTGTAGCAGTAGCACGTCTGGCACGGGCATGGCACATGCCCCTCGCTCCACAGCATTACCGCACCCAGGATCCCAGCTTAGCACGCGAGACTTATACTCCTCGGCAACACCTACGTTCTCCAGGAGGCCGGACCACCATATTCCGCGGTCCCCTTCTTTCCCGGGCATACGACGCCATCCGTTGTCACCAACACCTAGCCCTGTGACGTACAATCCTCTCAAGATGGATGCCGGCTACGGAACCAAGAACCAGCAGAACATCCCACCCCTAAACTCCATGGTGTCTCTCGGCACGCTCAACTTTATCGACTCCCCAGGAAGCCCGGTCAAGGTGGACATCAACGGCACCATCGACAAGGGCTTCTTCCTTGCCGACAACGAATGGACATGCTACAGGCGCAACTACTTCTCATGTGTCTGCTCCTACTCGATAACTCCGTCGTCTAACGCTCCCATGCACTTCGTCCAAACGGGGAACTCGTCCTCGCAAGCCTTTACCATATACGGGTTCGCCATGTGCATCTCTGCCGTAGTGGCAGACAACGACACCCACGCCATTGAACTGGTGCAACACACGCCAAAGCGAGACAAGGGGCCGGTGGCCAAGCCTGAGAAGGTGCGCCTGGCTCCAAAACAGGCACAGGCGAGCCATCACCCGCTGGCCTTGTACGGCGCCGGAGAAGCAGGCCTCACATCGTCAAGAGGCTACGACCAGCCGGCCTTTGGAGCGCAGCAGCACGGCAGCCTCCCCACTGAGCACACGTTTGAGCGTATCCAGTTCAAACAGGCGACAGCCAACAATGGCAAAAGGCGAGCGGCTCAACAGTACTATCACCTCATTGTTGAGCTGTGGGGTGATCTGGGATCCCAGGGGGGCACGGAACAGTTCATCAAGATTGCGTATCGGAAGTCGGCCAAGATGATTGTGCGGGGCCGGTCTCCGGGACACTACCAGTCCGAGAGGCGAGGTAGCACCAGCAGCGGACCTGGTGGCTCCGGCGGCGGCAGCATCGGCGGCGGATACAGCACGAGCATGATGGGACCTGGGGAGTACTCATCAAGCTCATCGATGATGCAGGGCGGCTATGGGGCGTCGTATGACCCCAGGTCCAGCTACGGGAACTCACGCCACCACCACGAACTCACGATGGAGCCCATGATCTCGCCCGAAGAGGCCAAGGCAATTACGGAGCCAAAGGGGTACATGTATTTCCCCTCCACCATCACCGAAGGCGAGCAGGATACCAGGCATCACCACCATCACAGTGTCGAGCTGTTTGCACACGGCCGGAACGAGCATGAAGGTGGAACAAGCGCTTCTATATCGGGAGCGTACGAGGCGACAAAAGTCAAGCCTGAGCTGGAGCACGGACTTCCGAGTCTGTTCTACCCAGGCAACTCGTACTATACACAACGCTGCGGACGGTTCGAGCCCAAGGCTAGCTCCAGCGGATACTACCCGACCGCTGTTCCGCCCTCTTCGACCATGAACATGACCTGATGGGCGGCGATGACAGGAGGAGGATTGAGAAACATCCAACTCTCGCCGCGTATCGACACCCTTGTAACGGAGCCTAGCGCCGTTTACACTCTCCTCTTCTTTTTTTACTGTTGGACTCACACATGTGCATGGGAACGCATTTTACGAGACAAAGAACGAAGAAAAAGAAAAAAAGGTGGCAGGCAAGGAAGGCAAGAGCAAGAGCGTTGCATTTACGTTTGTACTTTTCCCCCGAGGTCTAGGGAATTTTCGCATCTGGGACGGCCACCGATATTCCCCAGAGCTTTCCCTGTCCAGACTTGGGCCTGGCGCGCCAGGCAAAGGTGCGCAAGGCACGACGTAACACAACACAAGCCAAGGACGGATGGGGCACGGCACTAATAAAGCTTTGACGGAACAATGGGTGTTTCGTTATTACGTTACTTACGGCTGACGTACCGGAACTCGGATCCGGAATTCGGACCAGGCGGTTTACGGGAAGGTCTGTTTGTCTGTCTGCCTGTTCGCACCAGGAGAGAATATGGGCTTTGGACAAGCCACTACACTGGTGCGAAGCCAATCGAACTTAACAACCAGAACGAGATTCAGGAGGGATTTAGGATTTGACAAGGATTTTGTTCGTTCAAATTTTTCTTCTCATTTTTCTTCAATTTCTTTTTCATTCGTCTGCTTTTTTTTGTGTCTCAGGAATTTTAAAAGGATGGATTCAATGGGAACATGGGACAAGGGAACAAGGGTCAACGAAACAACATGGCATTTGAAAGGATACCCGGGTGCATCGTTTTACCGCGCGCTGCTTTTGCTACCTAGGATTTATGTTGGACTGGGCTTGCTTTTGAATTTTGCTGCGGTCACTTCAGTTTTCGAGAGAAAGATGGTGGTGTGGAGAGACGAGCCAGGGGAGGAAGAGCTAGCTGGCAGTCGCTGGCCCGAGGCCCAGGAGCCCAGACACCCTAGTGTTGGCTCCTGCTGATGTCGTGACGCAACGCAGAAACCAGGTCAAGCTTTTTGGTGGTGGTGGTGGTGGTGGTGGTTTGTGGTGCTGGTGATGGACTGAGGGACCAGGGGAAAGGGAAAGGGGGGGTGACAAGGGGGTGAGTGCAGACTTCCCTGTAACAAACAGCTAAGCCTTCAACGGCAACCTTGCGACACCCCAGCAAAACACCAAACGTCAATCGGTCGCTGGCACGGCGGCAGTTGATCCATTGGCGGGCCGGTTTGACCCCATTCCTCCCTAGTCGAGAGTTGTTGTTCTTTATTCTTGCCTTTTTTTTTTCTTTCTTTTTTTACCTTCTCTTCGTTTCCTTGTACTCAATTTTTCAGGCTTGCTTAAAGAGAACCCTCGTTTACGATCTCGTTTACGAGAGCATGTTAATTACCTAGTTGTTGTGTTTGGAAGGTCAATAGGAGGCACAGTTAGACAAATGGCGGCAGATGTCCCGAATCAGGGCACGGCCGATGTGACACAGGCAGCCTGCTGAAGGATTGCGACTTTAGCACACCGCCTCTGATAGGCCCAGGCCATCAGTAGACCCTTGGCACCCAAGAGTCGAGCCGCCAAACTCGCTTTGTCGAAGGTAGTACAGGATCACGAAGTGAGAAGAAGCGCTTTTTCCGCGCCCCGCTTCTTTGGTCGTCTCCCTCTAGGCTGCTAGCCCCCCCCCCCCCCCCTGCTGCCGCACTGGCCTTCGGTTTTGTTCATCGGGCCAGTCTAACTATCCATCTCTTATCTCCATTCTCTCCCTCGGACCTGTCGGGGAATCTACAAGAGTGACAGGGTAAAAAACGAAGCCGAAGGGGGGACATGGGAACTGGGATGTGCTTGGTTCAGTGTCATGTCAGCTGTACATTCTCCATCCTCACACCTTCTCGCATCTTCCAATTTCAGTGTCCCGAGAGAGTAACGGATTATATGGATACCCGCCCTGCCTGCCTTCTTCAGGGCCATAAATGAAACTCAAATCGAGAAGGGAAAGACAAGAAGAAAGACACAGCTCCTAGCCGACTCTCGCCTCTTCCCCGCGGAAGGACCCGTAGCTCTCCCTCCCCCGAAGGAGGATCAGGATTGCGGGACACCATGTTGTGCTTGCTTGCATCTCTGCGGCCCTGCCATGCCCACGCCCATGTCGGCGAACGGCAATGGCAAGCTAGTGATAATAGCACAAATTAAACAAGAAGCAGAATAACAGAGTCATTACCTACCTGGCCTCGGCAGTGACATTGAAGAGCCCAAAAGACGGCTTGTGTTTCCACTACTGTGAAGTCGGTGAAACCATGGGGGCGGCTTTAACACGCGCCTATCGCCACGGGCTCACGTAACACAGACACAGAGACACACCCACATCCACCCTCATCAAGTCCGGCTCGTTCGTTTGCCTGGACTCTGCTTGTCTAAATTCTCACTACCTGCTTCCATGGATGCAACCATGGATTATATCTTTAGTGGACCCAGGCCAAGTCGAGCATTCGCGTCGCTTTGCATGGACATCGGTTCGGCCTTTTGCGACAGAGAAACCCCGTCTCAGCCGGTCGGTTTATCACTTGCTGTCAATCGGAGTTGTGCCATTGGTTTCGTCAGACCGAGAGATAACACAGCCTGGGGGGGAGTGGCAAGAGAATTTCTGGAAAGTAACACCTGAAAGGCCAAGAAAAAAAAAGGAGGATAAAAAGTTGGAGATGCTGACAGCAACTGTGCAATGGTGTCAGAAACGGGGGAAAGCGCGCAGGCCCCGGGTTTGGGTTCCTGCCGCGCCTGCCTTACGTAAAGGGGGGTAAGCTGCAGCAAGCGTATTATCTGCGCACACCAGCAGGAATGTGCCAATCAGTTAGTCGCTCTTTCAGTTTCTTCAATTTTATTCCAGATTTTCACAGAAAGAGCGGACAGGAAATCAACACTCTTCCCTGTCAAAGTTTACCAGGTACCTCCCTTACCTTACCTACCTGTCGAGACGTGCTCACCACCGCCTCCTCGCTTATCTTCTTGTCTCTCTACCTACTCAGCTTTCTCGTTTCCGAATTGTGCTATTCCTCCCGTCGCCTCAATCTTCGTGCTCTCCTTGCCCGGACTATCGGACACATCGGCCCGGACCAAACCCCTATCTTCGATCTACCGAAGTCACCGAGTGGGCCACAGCGACCCTGGTCTTTCTTTCTCTCTGATTTGATGGCCGCCTGGTCTCGCCGAGAACGACCTGATTATGACTTGCATGAACCAAACTCGGGCGTGGGCTTCCCGTCCCCAGCAAGCAGCCAAGCCATTCCATCTTGAAGACTACACACCGCTAAGTTTGAAACCGAACCCGGCTTATTTTCTTGACCGTCTCCCACCCGCCTGCCTCTGTTTATCAAATCACGCCAATTGCGAACCGGCCGAAAGGAGCGGGAGCCAACGCCAACGCCTCCTTCAAGTATGGACTGGCTGGCTGGCTGGCTGTCTGTCGGTCTGTCTGCCGGATGCAGGCAGCCGGCGGCAGCCACTTTGCACCATGAGCTGGGGATCATCACAGGAAGTAGCAGCAGCACCACGGCACGGATACAAGACGAAAGTTGGTGCGTTGGCACTTTACCTGATGGAGGGGGGTCGTTGGTGGGCAGGAGTCACGCTAGTGTGGCCGATTGCGAGCCTTGGCTCCCTCGCCCCCCCAACAATAAACGTGAGTTGATACACAAGGGCCCTGTGGGTCCAAAATCTCACTCGAAGCTGGCGTGGCAGCTCTGCCACCCCCAGCTTGCCCGCGCGGTCCTCAGACCTTTGTTGGTAGTGTTGGGCCCCTTCTGTGTGTTCCCTCTCCAGGCTCTAACCCCGTCTTCCCCGTTTTCCCCGTTCCCCAGGGCCTAGGCGGTCCCGAGAGAGCGGTCCAAGGGGCTTGAACGCACACCCCGCAGCGACATATCGGGGAGACACAACAGGAACAATGCTGCGCAAAATAGTGCACGACAGCGGGCAAACAGAAAGCCGGGGAGCCATCGCATTGTCTGCTTCCTGCAGTCTGCCTTTTTCTCCTGAAACCCCCACCAACTAGCCTCGGGATGGCACAGGGGAAGGGAAGACGACGACGACAGCGACGACGATAATTAACCCAAGGCTGGATGCACGAATCAGGAAAACCAGATACGAGAGCCCAATTTAAAATACACTCACATTTCGGAACCTTGCATAAATTGCGAGCCGAGCGGTGACAGGGACGCCGAGCTCGGATTCGACTGCGGCGCAAAGAAGCAGAAAAGCGCTGCATGTGCAAAATGCCGCTGCCTATCACTGGTACGTCCTGGGTTCTTGGTTATGTTTTCGGGGGGTCCCCCAGCGCTCCAAAACCAGGAATGTGCACTGGTGGTTGTTGTCCAAATAAGGTTTCGGGACTAAAATCGTCTAAAAACACAGGTGATGATCAAACCCGTCACCCCGTGCCCCCCGTCGTCCCTTCCCTGAAGCCCTTAGCTTAGCTGAACGCCCCCAACAAGAACGAAACGGCAGTAGCACACCAACGATGGAAGCGAAGAAGCCCCAAACTAGATGGAAGCTAAAGCCGCGAATCTTGGTTGCTTGCCAAGCCGCGCTGTCCTTCGCTCCCGCCTCTCGTCTCCATCTTGGTGCCGCCGCACGACGGCTGGGCTGGAACGGGCGCTGGCGTCCTTTTCATCGCTCCGTCCAGCTGAGTGGTGGCGTGCTTGCGAGGCCCAATTTTTCTACTTCCAGGTTCCTTCTGCTAGGTGTTCACTAGCGATAAGCCTCAAACGATCCCAACTTCAAAGTCACCCCACTCCGACGTCGCCGCTTCAACGCGCCGCACCGAAGGATCGCGACTCTGCCATGCCTTTGTTGTAGCAGAATCACATCACAACTACAAGACACACGCTGCTACTCGCTGGCGTCTCAGAGAACAACTCCGCCATACCAAGACACAAAGACAGACCGGAAGATCCAGATGCCAAAACTCCAAACCTACTCAGCTGCCTCAGTTTTTGCCAATGCACAGGTGTGCTACATGGGGCTGACACTGACGCTCACACTGACAACTGACTACTGACTCACTTGCTGTTGATAGTGACGGGACAAGACGGAAGCCTGTCAGTCGCTGCATATTTTTTGGCTCATAGACCCATGTCAGCGTCGCAACACCTTCCTGGGCCGCTGCCTGGGGGTGATTGAGTGCACTAACCCAACATACTTCACCAACGTACTTCACAGTCGTGACTGTCAATGCCACCACCAAATACTCCCTCCGCTACCTCAATCAAGCCTGCTTGCCTCGCCTTTGGACCCGTCGCACACCCACATCGATCAAGTCTCGCCGGCTGTACCCCGAGACCCGTCGAAATGAAATGCGCGACTGTCGAGCATCCGGTGAGCAGCTATCACCAACAAAGCTTAGGTTTGGGGTGATGACGCCAGCCCATCTTCGAAGCGCACTCTGCGCTTACTCGATTTGGCACTCCAACTCTGCACTGTGACAACACTCAACGTCCGGTTGGTCCTTCTCCTCCGGCGCAATACACATTTATCAACAAGTTCTGGGCCCTTCAACTGGTTTTCGAGGTTGTACATTACATATTCTGCACGTATGAATATGAACGAGATGCAAGGTTCTCTGCTGGAAGGATTTGTGATGAGATAGAGTGCATTTCCCCGCCTCGAGGAATTGAATCCACGTGGTTTCCAGTCTCCTCGCCCCTTCCCCTTCGTCCTTTCCTTCACTCGCACATATTCACAACATTCACGACATCTTCGAGCCGAGTTTTTTTGGGGCCATGTTTGCCAAATCCCACCCCGGTGTCGGTCAGGCGACCTCTTTAGCTTCAGCTACCGTTCCCGCGCTTTGCCTTACACTCGGTTCCAATCATTCGTTTCATCATAATCCCATCATAACGTCTGGCCTGCCGCTGAGTGGCCAGCGATGGCTTGTTAGTCAGCCACCATTGTGCTTGAGCGAGACATCTGGTGAGCCGACGGAACAGATGACTGGTGGAGTTGTGTCCTATGACCCCCCTCACGATTTTTGCTGCGGGTTTTTTCTTCTTTTTTTTTTCTTCTTTTTTCTTCTTGTTTTTCTTCCTCTCCGGCTGCTACAGCAAGCCTGAGAAAGCCCAACCTACCATCGAGGCTGTTGAAGATTGGATGGTGTGGTATATGGTGAGCTTCACTTTCCAGGGATTGTTTTAAGGTTTTCGCCACATTCTTTGGGCGTCGTTTCTCCTTGGTCGAAGATCTGACCGCTCATCTGCGGAAGCGTAAGAAGTTACACAGCAGCGTTTTATGCTCAGCCTTATTTCGGGCAGCTTCTCGGTGCCGTGGATCATCCAGTAATTGGGCGCGGCCGAGAGTCACCGACGAGAAAGGGGAAAAAGAGAAACAAGGCAGCTGAAAGGAGTGCTGTTTTCCGTTTTCTGTCCATTTCCTTCCTAGCTGCGTTGGCCATCGGACCCACTCTTTTTGGCAATTTGGCAAAAGCCGCGACATCCTTCCTCAGTCTGCACCAGTCGGGAAGGGAACATGGGGGTGGGATGTTGATCTTGTCAGATCCGACTCACCGAGTGGGTGGGTGCCGCCGAGCCTAATCCCAAACCCGTCAGCCACAGCCGGTCGTCCAAGCCATGGAATCAGAGACTTTCTTCCAGTGAAACATCTCCATTGTCTAAACGCGGAACAGCGGGCAAGGCTACGGAACAACTCGGCTGAACTGTCTAGCGCCAGGCGACTGATGGTCATCTGAGTCACCGACTAGCACGCACCTGCCTATACTGTTCGGTGGATGAGACAATTGGTTTTTATTTTTGCTTTTTCTTTGCCTTCTCTTTTTTACCCTCTATCGCGAGGATCTCGGACCTAAGAAGGGCTAGCGGAAAAGGTTGCTTACTCCGCTGGGTACATCAGGGCTGACGGGCGCGCGATGGCAACCCTAGAGTAGTAGCCCGTACCTTGGGGTGATAACCAATTCGATGATCGGCGTCGGTGTCGGGCGTCAGTCTTGGCGACAGACTTCCAAAGAGTGCTAGCTCAAACCCGACTTTCCGTGACCATATACACCGTATGACAAGAATTCTTTTTTTAAAAAAATTAAAAAATAAAAAATAAAAAAGTTTCATCTCCCGTTTATCCCGCTGCGTGGTGCGTGTGTTGTTTGGTTGTTTGTGCCAATGCCAACGTCAGCCACCTGGACAAACACTAGCGGCATCAAGAAAAAGCAAAAATCCAAACCACCCCCGACCCGACCCGAACGGTTTGAACGACTAGACTGAAGCATGTTAAAATGGCGAGAGTCTTACTGAGCAGGCTGCACTGCACATAGGTACAGCAGTCAGCAACGTCAACCTACCTACCTACTTACCTTTTCTGCTGGGTGCCTAAGGTACCTAGGTAAGTAGTGAGTTGGTTATTCAACCCCCCCGGGGAACGGGATAAAAAGGGGGGTGGGTGAGAAGAAAATAAGTAACAAAGTGCTTAGAAGAACAAGAAGAATGAAGAACAGCTTTAGTAAACTCCACTCAACAAGCATCAACTTGGTGTACAATAGTTAGTTGTGTTACATGCTTGGTGGGCCTTTCTTTTTTTTTTCTTTTTTTTTTTTTCTCCTCCTCTTTGTATTGTGAATTTGTGTGTGGAGGAGGAGGAGAAGCGGCGCGTGGGGGTTGGTCGTTTTATTCGGTTCTTCTGTTTTCTTTGTATTTCACCAGCTTCAGATCCTACCTATCCATCTTTTTTCTTTCTTTTTTGGTGGAACCGCCTTTTTTGGGGGGGGGGGGATATGGGTGGATAGGATTGACTTGTGTGATGTGATAAATATGGGATGGGGATGGATGGGATGGATTCAGAGTTTGTGTGTTATTGTGTTAAATTGTTAAGAGTTTCTGATATTGTATGTATGTCCATCCCGTTTTGTTCCCCTATGCTGCACTTCCACACTTTCTTCCATAAGCAGTGTGTGGACGGACTTTCCACACACACCCAATAGAGTTCCCATTGGGGCAAAATTTATTGACAAGAGAAGAAGGGGGGAGAGAGATGTCGGTGAGATGTTTGGGGTTATGTGGCTTTCTTGTCTGTCTGTCACAGTCACAGTCTTTCTGGTTGTATTGTGTGTTATGTTGCGTGAGATTCCCCCCATCCTCTCCATCCCTCGCCCATCCATCCGTAGGTACACTTATCACATCCACGTCACATCTGGTTTTCTTTGCCCCCTGCCCCTTTCCTGCAGGAGAATTTGAAGGGGGAGATTGGGATCTTTGTGTAATGCTTAAATGTGATGCGTGATGTATGTAAATAGCAATGTACCTAACGCTAGTTACATACGGTTTACCGAAGACCGATGCAAGACAAGACGCAGGCAGGGTCCTTCCATTCCTTCCTTTTTTCTCTGTCTGTCTAGCCTTTTCCTTATCTTCGCTGTTAGTGGTGGAGTTCGCGGGGGAAATTTTTTCTCTTTATGTTGTTGCCTATTTTCTTTTTCTCCTTCTTTGTTTAGTGCAACTCGCTGTGCATTTTAGGAATGTATTACAATTTATTTGTCGTTTAAATCAGCAGCAGCAGCAGCAGACACAACAGAAACAGCATCGATATCATCTCTTGGTGGTGGATGATGGATGACGATGATGCTTACCCTGGCTTACCTTAGACTGACTGACTTGATGTTTCGGATAGGTCAGTAGGTGCCTGGCTTGGCAAGTATTCTGGCGGTGGTGGTGGTGGATCAGTCGGATGCAAGCAGTGTGTAGGATTAATAGAAAAAGGGGGAAGTGATATCACAAATATTGAATCATTGATTCGTTTCAGCTCGCTTATTTTTTGGTGCTTTTTGTTCTCTTCACGTTGGTGACGAATGTGATGAACTAGCTTAGTTTGCATACCGATCACTTGTTCACTGAAGTATTTGTTATTGTCGTGGCGGCGGTGGTAGTGTCAGCCCGACTGACTATCGCAATCCTAACTGAATGTGACAGTGGCTGTTGGGCCAAGTGTCTTTGCAGAAAGAAGGAGAATATGTTGTGGTGGGAATATGCCGGCCGAGGGATGATCTTCTCAACTAGTGAACATAAATAAGCTTAGCTTCCATTCATCGTCATGTTGCCTGTAGAACTAAAGGGAGGATGTGCTTCGGACTCCTCTCTCTTGTGGCTTGGTGTTGTTTACTCCGACGGGGCCCCACGGCGGCGGCGTCGTCGTCGTTATCAGTTATAAAAAAGAAACAAGCCATCTCAAGATATCATGTGTCCAACGTTTATTAATTGGCCTGATAGTTAGTGGTGAAGGACAAGTTGGTTGGGTAGTTCGGACTATCCCTCTTTGTGTCACTTTTATGAACGGGGCCGTGATGGTCGTCGTCACTTGGCACAAATTCGAGTCGCGTTTGCACTCATCATGTGCCCGCCGTTCATTTGACCTTATTTTCTCCGTGCTAGGAAAGGGGGTTTGGTGACGACTATGATCCGAAATCTTCCTAAGACCATTCGCTCAAATATGGGGGCCATAACCAGCCCAGTGTGCTCTGTCATGGGGCAGACAAGTTACGTTATGTACTCGTTATTTTATTTATCTAATGTAAATTGTTGCACTATATAATGGTGGGTTGGCTAGCTGCCTTTCTGCCAAATGGGGTTTTCTATCATTTCATTTCTCGAAATTGTTGGTGTGGTAAACGTTTGGTTCCCGACGTCTTTGTCATTCTGGCCCCCAACATCTCAGGTTGATCCCTGAAGTTTAAAGTTGCTTTTGAGTTGATTTGTTGCCTCAAATAGATTTGAACATGAAACTCAGAAATGGGAAAGAATAGTTTCTCCCGAATGTATATAATCGATACTCATTTATTTCTTTCGTCGGCCTTAATACGGAGGTTCAGAACCCATGTTGTTTGCGCTGCGCCTCACTTGCCCTAAGTGAAGTATCACTCGGATGGGAGCAGTGCTACGCTAAGCTAAATTCCTGGCATATGCTAACGCTATTCTAGCGGCTGCGGTTGGTGATTTAGAGTCGTTGGGCATGAGGCGGGAGGGGCCGAAAAGGCATCAAGTCGTACGTTTAATGTCTTTTTTTCGTACCTCGAAAGCCGAGGTCCAGTTCTTGACGTGCGTGTGGGGGACTGTTGGTTCTGCTCACATTCCTTTCTAAGCCTCTCCCCGCCCATGTATTACATGGACTGTTTTCTGGTTTGGGAGGTAATGTCGCAGTAAGCCGATCGTGTCTCGATGTTTCAGGCTAAAGCTTGGAGTCTGTTTTTGGAGGAGGCATCTTGCCAAGAATAATTCCCAGTAGCTTTCGACTTTCCATACTACAGATACTGGTGTGGTTCATTTGAAGACTTATTCGAAACGGGGATAGTTAGAGGCCGACTGAATGAGTTTGGTGGCTTGAGTTCGTGATTACTGCGGTTACCTGTGTCAGATAAATGAGTGTTTGTTCTTCATCCATGTACACCCATGTACAAACAGACACTTTGTAATTCCGCGGCCTGAGCAAACACCGGCCAGCCCAGTTGAGGCTGAGTTTCAGATGTGAGCATATTGACGTGCTTCGTAATCTGTTTACCTCCAGCGTCAGTCGATGAACCCATTAGTTGGATGGAAAGCGGCTGAGTAAGTGTCTAACTAGCTGTTCCTGCCAAGGAAGATCATCAGTCCTGCCGCTGTCATCTGCTTACTGTCCTGAGCATATGTAAGACTGGGCTGACAAGGCTTGGATCTTGGCAATGTGTACGCTACGGCGGATACATGTCAAATGATGCGTGTATAATGAAGAGACGTTTAATGACAACATGTGTAGTGGCGTTCCTTCGACATGCTGAAGAGATACTGAAACTCAGAAAGAACAATATCAACAGGAAAAACAGTCGAGTGTGCTTACATGTTATGTTTGGTAAGTACTTCCCCACACTGAGGCGGAAATACTGGGGCCTCATGCAGTCATGTGGAGTTTTCTTCAGAAAATCACGCCTAGACTTCAACCAAGTGATGAGGTGAGAAGTAGATGATGGCTAAAATGCAATGTAGTGATGCGGAGAGATGATTCTGACAACATATGTCGAACTGTCCGAGCCGGAAGCGATCCGGACCCAGATAAGACATCTGTCCACTGAGATAGATGACCAGCTCGTAAGGTTCTTTTTTTGAAGGAGTCGAAAGAGAAGTGGATGACTTTAACTGGCTTTCGGATAGGCCCTAATAATTTTGAACGACGCTATCTTTCTGTGGCCTCTAATGTCTTGCGTTTGCAAGCCAATGAAACTCATTGGTTGTGTAGGTGAACATTAAGATTCTTCACTTTGCAAAGAAGTAGGGTCCCTCTGCATCTCTTGACTCTTTTAAACACCGTTATCACAGCTCATTAGAACATTTCTTCCCTTCTCAACTCTTTTTATGTTCAGATCCTTCCCAAACAGAAATGAACATCTGGGAATATGCACAAAGAGAAACCTTGCGTCAGCCGCGAATCGAACGCGGGGCCCATCGATGGCAACGATGGATTTTACCACTAAACCACTGACATCTACTGGCCTTGACTGGCCTTGCCGTGGATTCGAAGACTTTTCTCGGTTCTTCATACGGATCGGGTGCATTGTTTACCTAGGTTGTCTGTTGACGACTTTGCTCCACCTCCTTTTACCCACATGCGGACATATTGATAATGCCCCCTTTTCCTGGCAGGTACTGTACATTTGGGTGCTTGAGGTACCTGAGGTTCTTTGCAGCAAATTAACGTTTCCAGAACCCCTAATCCTGTCACTTAAAGTTACACAGCAGGGGACGAAGTTTTTCGATGCGTTCTTCTCTCATGTTTGTTGGTTGTTGGAAAAGACTTCAAAAGCTAAATATGATGCTAAATTTAGTGTGTGAGAGCCGCGCGGAAGGACAGGCGTGGCAGGGTGGAAAGTGCGGAGAGAGAGCTGCAGGCCCATGCGCTAACCCGTCTCCCCCCTTGTTGTGTTTCTTGGCTATTCTTGTACAATTCTGGGGGACCTCATGCTGAGCTGTGGTGCAGTTAGCAGAGGAGGCTTTAGACGGGGATTTCGGCTCTCCGGCACTGTCACCTTGAGGCGCTGCCAAATTGCTGGGCTATTCTTATTCAGGCCGTCCTGAACTTTGCATTGCTAACATGATGGGGCCCAGAAGCAAGCACGTACCTGTCAATAACTCAGAACCCTCTCCGACAACGGCCTACTCGTCAAGCCTAGGTAGGTTGCTACGTCTTGGCCAACCGTCAACTTGCTGACAGGATGGCCGTGCAGGTAGGCAGGACGCTGGAGCAACTCAATCTTGAACGTGGCAATTAGTGTAGCCGGGAGCTGATGGCCAGCTGCACGAGAACCCCTGGCACATTCCAGACTCCCGGGATGTTTCTAAGAGTCTCACGAGTGGTGGGCCAAGAAAACGGCCAGCGGCTGATAACATATGCGAAGATTGACAGGCCCTGAGCAACAAGCCAGTCTGAAAAGATTCGAGAGTCTTGAGAGATGGTTTATATTAGAAAACTGACGTTTTATGTGCTGACTTTGCTTGCTTACCGTATGAAGTTGGGGGCGTGTGAATGAGTGGTCGTATTTGCATGCATCATGTCAGGACGTTTTGTACACGCATGCGTGGTCCCGAATCGACGCCAGTTTATAGGCAGCCATACAAGGCCACTCAGTATCCGATCCAGCATCCGATATGACCTGTGCTCTGACCGATGAGATGAGCCTGCCTCAGCCGCCCCTGCGGATCTTCTCCTTGGCGACGACAAACATTGTCATTTTGTGATACTGCAGTTTGCCCAGATCGAGCCAGCATCGTTGCCCCTCTTTGTGCCTTTCTTATTTTGTGAGCTCAAGGGTAGTGGCGTCAGGGGCTGGGGATCTGTTGGAAGCACATGCATGTCCGAGAAAAGATTGAGAGGAACCGAGGGAGCGGCCGGTTGGTCTTGTTTGAGACTCTAATTGGGTGCCGCGTCACTGGCGTCCGGGGTCCGGGGCTTGTACTACCGGATTCGAATGAACAAAGTCAGGTACGACGTTTAGTCCGAAGGGGAAATGCCTTATTTGCTGAGGCTCTGCGGGTAGCCAATGTGAAGGTAGGGATTGTTGACTCTGAAAGTAGAAGAGATGCTGTGAGTGGCTGAATTCAAGCCGGTAGGATTCGATGCCAAGTCGGATACGAAAACAAACATACGGATAATGGTAACTGTCCAGCCATCCATGACGTATGTATGTCAGCGGCAGGGCGTACATTGACGTCCTGAACAGCGGTGTTCCCTTACGCCGTATTGGTATTTTTGGACTCATGATGTATAGTTACAGGTAAAAATAGCCCCAAGACCCAGGCGGCCAATAACAGACAGACTTCTGCGTTCGAGAATAGCTGCACATCATAGTTCCTCCTAAACTCAAGGTTTGTTATGAAATGAAGCGATTGACGAAAGATCCGAGTTGCATTGAAGGCATTTAATTTGTTATCTTCTAGTAGTTTTTTGCTAACCGAATTGGGGATTGAGTAAAGGATCTTTGGCTGACAATGAAAAGGATAAAACCCAGCACATCTTAATGCTTGATATAGCGCACAACAAATGCTCATAAATCAGGCACCGTATGTTCCATTGCAACATCTAGGAGCATCGGGTAAAACTCTGATTGGAAAGAGATTGCTGTTCAAATACGGGTACGGAGGTGGAATAGAGACTCTGCTCCGTTGAAAGCGAATAAAAAAAAATAGAGAAGTTGCAAATTCTTGACGATACACATCAAATAAAGAAGAAAAAAAAAGAGTTAGATACTTTTAGTGTAACTCATTTAATTCTGAGGAAGGTGTTCAAACATAAAGTGTGGTATAGATGGTCGAAGTACAGACTGCCTATTTACTGCTGCTGCTATGACTCGGTGGAAAATAACTGGAGATAACTTGCTTGGTAATAAGAGTTGACTATTAACTATTCAATATAATTGAAAATAACAGAATTTCACATGCCCAATTCGCCAAATATCCGTCTGTTCATCTTGTTCTTTCAGCCTTGGTACATTATGTTCATATTTCGTGTCTTTAACTTGGCCACGCTGTAAAGTCCCACATTGGTCGTGGTCGTTGTGTGAAAACAAGCAGCTTTACTGGGAACAGTTGAACCCCGTGCTATGCCCCAGACGCGAGTCGAGCAAGTAACGATAGCTTATCAAGTAAACTCGTATCTGTCTATAAGTATATTGCCTATAGGTAGGGTCCAACCACAAAAGCTAGTGACCGTCAGCGACATCAACCTGGCCATCAAGGATGAGGCAGTTGCTATCATGCAATTGAGCAAAGGCACCATGCTGCATCGTTCCATCCAGAGTCCATTGTTCAAGTAGATGGCCATAATTCAAGTCTTCATTATTAGCACATACATACATGTGTGTCCCCAATACCTTTATCGACCATTCCAATTCGGTTTCACGTGCATCGAGCCCCCATCCAAGACGTGATGAAAAAACATATCAAGCCCCAGATTAGGGCCACCACTTGGACAAATTTATGCTAGAGATTAAATCGCTCCTTGTATCTTGACCGGTGACTCGGCTATCTCTCATGTTTTCCATTGGCTTCCACTGCACCACCTCATGCGAAAGCTCAACGTTAAACCGTGTACACATACACTAGATAAGCTAGAGACAGAAGAATCCGAAGGGGGAGGCGTGTTAGTAAAACGGAAGAGCGAGGTTGGGGAAGTTGAGTAACAGCGAGACCGAGAACAGACCGAAACGAAAGGCCGCGTAATCGAAACAAAAAGGGCCGCGATACTAGGTAAAAAAAGCGAGAGGATAAATGCGAGGACAGGGAAATACACCGAAAGATAAAGTCCCATGCAGATGATAAGAAATACAAAGTACAACCCGGTTTTGTTCGTCTTCTTCTTTTTGGAAATAAGGTGTCTACCTAAATACTAGTATAAAAGATAGATAGGGGGAGAGAACATACCACCGGTCTCAGAATGACATTGGAAGTGTGAGTTGGACACCAACAAGGGGCTGTATGAGACGGTAGATAGGTAGCAACTGGAACAAGTTAGATACTTATGTAGATAGTACCTAAGAAGCGTAACCGCCAGAGCAAACGCAGAGGCTTTTGTTAGTAGTTGGCCGGCATGGCTCAATAAATTGGTTCTCGATATGAGCCATACATCGACTATCCACATATTCCGAGGTGCGTGGATGCATAAGTCGATCCCATAGCGACCAAACAATTGAGAGGAGTTAGTTATGCCCAATTCAACAATAAGGGATCTTACGATCGCGAGTGATTACCCTGGCGAAAGGGTTTAGGCTGCTTCTTTGTTGCAAAATATAACAAACTTCTTGACTAATGAACAACTTCCCCTGGAGATTATCGCCCTCGATGAAGTAATAAATGCGAGGGCAAGGACTTGATACTGTGGTCCAATAATTGCATTGTTCAAATTTGGTGTTGGCTGTTGTCTTTTAATTTTAGCATTTCGAAAGAAGACTGTTTAGTCGGCAGAGAAGAAAGGATACCTATGTAACCAAAGGAGTAACATTCGGTTTTCTTCTAAATACGATAAAATAAACCAATCCTCGCAAACATCAGAACCCGATTATTTGAAATAGGAATCCGGAAGCCGGAGACTTCTCCTTGATCCGTCTCTCATGTATACATACACCTGCATTCCCATTCATCACTGAATTGCAAGTGCTCCTGCGTCTTATCTTTTCGGTCTTCCTCCCCCTACACCCCCACGCCTCCCAGAAGGCAAGATGCTTCGCTTCCTTGCAGGCAAACAAACCAAATAACCATTAAACTGTCTCTAAATAATTGCCCCCCGCCCAATGCCACCACTTATTCACCTAGTTTCCCAAATAGGACCGAACAGCGTATTGCAGTTTACTGCTCACTTGGCCCACGGTTTGTGTGATGTTGTCGAGGTCATTGGCGGTTGTTATTCCGAACTTCCGAACAAAGTCCTTGGCGGCAGATTCCAGATCGCCATAGTCGTCGCCGGTGCTCTCGTCCTCGGGGCGGCCGAAATAGGCGTTAGATGAGATAGAAGCAGCACCCTCAAATCCTTGCAACCTCTGGCGGGATTCGTTTTGCACACTCGCGTCGAAATTGCCCTTGCCGAAGAACTCGTCGGAAGAGATAGCCTTTTGGCTGCCGAACTTGTTGCGGGCATATTTCTCTTCGTCTCCTGCTCGGTGGAAATGATTAGCGTCCGAAAGGGAAAGAAGGGGGCAAAGAGGAAAACAAAAAGAAACACACCTTCGGGGGCAGCCTTAATCGGTCCCACGGATCCAAAGCCTCCAGTATTGCCTCTCTGGGCAGGAGCAGCAGCTGGCTTGCTGCCGCCAACCTGGCCGAATCCCAAACGGGCCATGCCCATGCCCAGACGTTCCATTTCCGAGGCCGACTTCTCGCGGCTGTGGGATGACGAGCCGTATCCGCCCCGAGGTGGTGGGCTAACAGGGGTAGGGGATAGGATTTTGCTGGCGGAGTCTGTCTTCTTCACGGCGGCGGTCTCGTCCTCAGCGTCTGGATCGTACCCAAGCTTCTCAATGCGCTCAGCTTCCTCCTTGGCCTTCTTCTCAGCCTCGTCAAAGTCGATGAGATCAGCCGTGATCTTCTTTGCTCCTAGTTTCGGCACCTTCTTCGCGCCGAGCACGTTTGCCTTGCGCGGGCCAGATGTCGTCGCGGTTTTCCTCAGAGCAGCCGAGGTCGTGATGCGGCTGGCAGCAGGCTTAGCGTCCGAGGCGAGAGGTGAAGGTGCGCGATCAACACCACCGCTGTTGGCAGTAAGAAAAGGGGACGGGGTGCGCCCAACGACAGGGGGCGTCGCGGTCCGGGATATCGGCGGGGTCGGCTTCTTGATGGCGGGCTTGTCCCAAGAGGAGAAGAAATCGTCGTCAGATTCAGCCGTAGGGCTCTCCGCGGCAGCACCAGCCCCGTCAGTAATAACCACCTCATCGGGGAACCTGGCCGGTGTTATTAGCAAGTGGCGGTGGGTGGCATGTGCCAGCAAATCGCGGGGTACAAGCACGGCACGTACTCTTTCGCGTCCCTCGCGGCTCTCTTTTTGAGTTCCTCCTTGTACTTGGTTGCGATCGTGGAGTCGTACTTGGTCTTGGGGTCCTTGCTGTTCAGAGCGGCCGAGCCACCATTCTGCTGGAAGAATTTGGTGGCCGACTCATTCCCGCCAACTTTCATGATCCGTAGCTGGTCCCATTGCCATTCTAGTGGGCGACACAAGGATCGAGTTAGTTATAAAGAGGAAATGTGCTTTCGGCGCTGCGCGGAGATGGGGCGACATACGGTCGAGGTTAGTAGATCGCACAAAGGAAATGTGGACGCCGAGGTTTCGGTGGTTGGCGGAGCAGTCCAGGCACAGATAGATGCCCAGGGGCACCGAGGTCCAGGTGGGATTGTTCTGTCCGCAGTCGAAGCATGTCTGTACGGAGGGACGGCAGTCAGCAGGGCGAGCGCGCAGTCAGTCCAAGTCCAACATGCCTTGTTTGCTTGCTTCGTTTTCAGCTTCTCGAAGATCTTCTGCGACTGCTGCTTTGTCGCGAGGACGCTCATCGTGGCGGTTCTTCTTTCGTTCGGTCTCGCTCTCTCGAGTGTGGAATCACCGGGGGGGAGTGACTGTTATCTGGAAGCGTCGCGGCGTGTTGCTGGTCGTGTGCTCGGTTGCCAGGAAGGAAGAGAGGAGCAGGTTAAAGGAGGCGTCGTGATTCAGAACGGGCCCGCCCTTCATTCAAAAAGGGGGCCACATTTTGGCTGCCCAGAAGCCCTCCATGTGGCTGCCGTGGCATCTAGCCATCGCGCTAAACCTTATCTGGTCCTATTCTAGCTCTCACTGCCCCACGGTGGAGTCTGCACCTGGGCACCAGGACAGCGCCTTGGGTGTGACCTGGCGGGCCAGCCGATAAACTGCCGGCCGGGCAAGGGCGCGCATCCCACTGTGAAAATCAGAGAGGTCCAATCGCAAGCTTCAAACTCCGTAGTAAAGCTTCAAGGTTCGAGTCGACAACGTTTTACGAAACACCCCTCACCGGCCCCCCACCTCGACGACGCCGGCCGCAGCCGTGCAAGCATGGGTAACGCGAGGCCTCCATGAGAAAGAATGTCGACTCGAGTTACAGCTTCGGGGCTTCGCGCCCCCACTACCGCCTCCTACCAGCTCCAGCTCCAGCTCCAGCTCCAGCTCCAGCTCCAACAGCGCTTGCACCTGCGCCTGCCCCTCCCTGCCGTCTACCGACTATATGCTACCCAGACTGACGGTAGCAGTCCGGGAGGAGGTCCTGAGTCTGCCGCCGCTTCAAGGAGGAAGGCCGTCACCCCATTCAATGACGATGGACACGTCCCGTGGACCAACCTGTCTGTCGGCGAGAAGGCAGGGCGCGCCGCCCAGCAGACGTTCAACTTTGGCATGGTAATTGTTGGCGCCGTTTTGACGGTCGGTTGAACCCGCTAGAGCCTGTGATTTGACGCGCATCTTGATTGGACACTAACTTAGCTGTGCTCCTCGTTAGGGCGGCATAAGCTACCTCCTCTATACCGAAGTCCTCTCGCCGAACAGCAAGGTGGCCTACTTCAACCGGGCAGTTGACCGCATCAAGGCGGACCGGCGGTGCCTGGAACTGCTCGGCGATAGCAAGAAGATCATAGCGCATGGCGAGGAGACGGGCAATAAGTGGCGGAGGGCGAGGCCCATTGCGTATGCACTTCCTGATCTCTAACCCGCCCCCCCCCCACCCCTTCTGATCCATACAATGGAAGTCACTGAACAAAACACCCTTTATAGCTCAACCAATACCAAAGACAGCCTAGGGAATGACCATCTCAAGATGCATTTCAACGTTAGCCCCCCCGCCCCCCCTCACGGCACCCTCATCTCTCTCTCGCATGTCGTAGTTTTACTAACCTCTTTGCGCCCCATGCACAGGTCGAAGGACCACGAGGCGTTGGAACAGTGTGGATCCACCTGATCAAGCGGGCCGGACAGTCCGACTACCAGTACCAGTACTTCTATGTCGACATCCAGGGCCACCCGAGACTCTACCTCGAGAACGCCGACAAGTCATCCTCCTCGGCGTCAAGTGGGAGCGACCAAAAGCCTTTCAAGCTCTTTGGTGTCAGATGGAACTGAAGTAAAACACGCGATGTGAACTGCATTAAGGACGAATGAGCGGCACACTCTTCAAGGACGGAGCGTTGATTTTCAGCAAAGGATGCTGGATGTATATATGTGTATACGTATAACCCATGCTTTCTTGTATAAGCATTTTAGAAGAGAAGGAGTGAAACTCGTTTTAGACCGACCATTCTCTCTGGAATTATATATTCGGTATGATATGACATCAACCACATAGGTAGCAAACAAAACACATCGACCTCTTCTGATATTGAAAGCTAACCCTTGCTTGCCCCCCATTCGTTCATTATTCAACTTCTGGCTAATTAATCGCGTCCTCTCAGTAAACACCCCTCCTTGTTTGACCCACAAACAAAGAGAACAAAATCAGAATGACTTAAACGCACCGCACCCTACTCGTTTAGCTATCCTGCCAAAGTCCATCCTACCATATGGCAGCGATAAGAGACCTGACCGAGAAAGGGGGCAGACGAGCACGGGGGTGAGGGAATATTACCGACTCTGCCGCCGCCGACTAGAAGCTGATGATATAGTATACAGCAAAAAAGATAAACAGGAAGAGAAAATTGAAGAGAAACTCGAGAAACTTGGTCCTACAATCTGTCTTATCTGTCCGTCTCCCTCCTTTTCCATAGCGTATGTGTGGATTTCCTCTTGTTCCCCTTCTCCCTTTTTCTCCAGTGTGTGTTGGTTGATGTTGGTTGATAGTGATGTGTGGCCTCGGGCGTTGGCGGATATTAGTAGTGTCTCTTTAAAGACATATTGGTTGCTGTGTATGTGTGTGTCACTGATGTAGTGCGGATATAATGGTGTCTCTCACGTGCCTCTACCTCCAAATCCCATGACAGAGTGCTGCCACTGGCGAGAAAGAGGACGCTCTCATTCCCCCACGGGCGAAAAACTCCATAAAAGCACAAGCCAGAGGAGAGTGAAAAGACGGTGAATGGGGTAACGGGGTAGCCGGGAATACGCAAACATGTAAAATCCAGGCTTGACATCAGCATAAACAAACCCAAACAAAGCGCAAAACTTCTCGCGGGAAGCCAACTTCGTTCTCCCCTCCGCGGTCCGGCATCTTAGGGATTCCCTTTCACCATGTGAGTAGCTGGGTAATTTTATTTCTCCTCGCGACCTCTTGCCTCCAAGCTTAGTGGCTGCCTTCATCGCCCTCCATCTTGGAGATCCATTTGTTCATCTGAGAGTACTTCTCCTCAAACGTTTTCTGGAGCCGCTCGCATGCACCCCACATGGGATCCTTCTTAGACCAGTACGCGTAACAGTTGCTGAAGATCTGGTTCATATCGGCCAAGAACTCCGTCTCATCCGCGTACTCCCTGCGGTCCATCTTGGCCTTCATGGTGCCGAGGTCCATGGGGCGTTGTACTTTTGTTAGATAGTCAGGGACGCCATCTGAGACGGGGTCAACAGGCTCTTTGAAAGGGCCGACCAGGCGCGTCCAGAAACCTGTTTCACCATGTTAGCCACATGCGGGAGCACAGGGCGGGTTGACAAGTGAAAGGGATACGTACCAGGCCCGCTAAGCATTCTAGTCAACAAATCCGCGCAGAAGTTCAGCTTTTTGTCAGTTGAGAACTTGGCATCGCCGAGGAATGCGCTAGACCGACGCTTAACTACGGGCTTCGCCGACGGCAGAGAGACTCTCGGGCCGGGCTTCTTCGCCGGCGGCTTTGAGGCCAGAAGGCCGGAGCCATTGGGCAGCACGTCCGAATGGCGCTGCTTCTTGGCAGGCGGGCGCGTCAGCTCCTCATCCTTCTCGTCCGTCTCGATGTAGTGAACGCGGCGTGCGGGGACAGGTGCCGGCGGCGGCGGCGGCGCTGGGGCTGCCAAAGCCGGGCCTTCTTCTCGCGCCGCGTTGACTTGAACGACAGGAGTGGTGTCGAGGGAACTCATAGCTACGACCAGTTCGCTCAGCACCTCCTGCGGAAGAGATCTAGCAAATTCGGCACGCGAGTCGGACGATCTCATATACTCGGCAGCCCACGACAAGAGAAGCTTACGGATCGAAGATCCCTCCGGGGTATCCTTCCAGACCTGCACCAACAGGGGGGTGGCAGGAATGTGCTGGGTGATGCGCCGGCACTCCGCCATGGCCGCGAGCGTGGCATCACAGAGACCCTCGATTCCCAGATCGTGACCCAGCTTCCAGACCCCAATAAGGACATCATAGCTGGGCAGATTGTCGGGGCTCGGGCAGACCTGGCCGGTGTAGAGGAAGTTCTGGGCAAATGCAAAGACTTCGACGGGGGTATCGGGCAGGTTCACGACATTTTCAAGCTCCGTCTGAGGGTTCTCAGTGAAATATTTCTTGTAGAAAGCGGACTTGGAGACAAGGAAATCCTTCTGGATGCCGAATGGAGTCTCCTCTTTGCCAATGAGGGCGATCACAAAGATGGGATGGGGACGGCTGTGGATGAATTGGTCAGCTCTCGCAACTCTCTCATGCCAAAGTGAATTATAAAGTATGAAAAAATCACTGGAGAAAAACCTTACAGCCATGAGAATGGAGCGTCGTCAGCCTCCGCAGCGGGAGCTTCACCTGTGCCCCCTTCAAGAGCAGGCATATTCTCCGGAGCATCTTTGTTTCCGTTGATGGCATGAGCGGCACCGCCAGCACCATTGATGCCATTGACGGGCTCTGAGTTGTCGGCCATCTTCTCCTTGTCTATAACCCTACGGAGCTTTAGCACCATGTTTGCCAGAGAGTGTGATAAGGCTTAGGATGGGTGGGGTGGGGCTGGGTTGATGTGTCGTAAAGCGGCGAGGGAAATGTGTTGAGGCGAGCAAAGGGGACGATGGTGAGAGCAGTCAGAGTCGATGAATAGAAATAGTGAGGCACGCAGATGAATACATGTGGCTCATGGTTGCAAGAGAACGCGCCGGGGTGTGGGGAGATGAGACGTGAGTGGGTGGGCTTACCGGGACCGTTGTTAGGTTGGGGATGGGCGAATTGGTGAATGAGTTTTGGGCCAGACACAGAGAACGCTGCCTGTGGATAAGGTTATGGAAAGGTGAAATTCAATGAATTAAACGATGGTCAGTAGGGCGCGGCGTAGATGTGAGATAACATGAAGGCAGGCTCGCTGGACAAAAGCGTTGCCGGCGACATCAACTGCTGGGCCCGCTGAGCAGCACGATCGGGATGCCAGAGTTCAGACGAAGTGAGAATCTGGTGAGGTTGAAATGTCGTATGAGCATTGACGAATAAGATTCTGATGCGGCATGAGCTTGAGCTTGCTGGCCCCACAAGTCGCGTCGCGCACAGACGTTCCTGTCATTTTCTTGGCGTGGTGAGCCAGGTGAGCGAGTGGTGGACTGGCACACTGAGTTGAACGCACAGGGCAGTCACGAGGGGGGGCAAGTGAACTAGCTGCTGTAACGGCCGTTTCGTCCCTCATCTCATGCAACAAAAGCAACAAATCTGTCTAGATGGATGCGCGCATGCTCTTATCAGACAGAATATCAGCTTAAACGTAGATGACGAATGACTTCACTACCTTTAGGAGCGCAGATCCTTCTTTTGCGGCACATTCCCTCTGCTACCCCGATCGCGCCTGCCGTTGGCTTGCTTCAGTGCATGCGATACAGCGTTGCAATTGGCTCTCAGGGCTGACGCTGACAGTTGACGAGGATTGGTGACGACGCCTGTGGCTTTGTTCTTCGTTCACACCCGGTCGATACGTTATTATGTTATTAGGCATGAATCCTTGCCGGGCAATGGCATTCGGGTCTCGTTTCTCACATATTTTCCCCATCATAAAACTCGGTCCATGCCTCAATTCCACTGAAGCGAAGCGCAAGTCTCGTTCAGCGTCTTTCCTGTCTCACTTTCCCTGATTTCTCTCTCACATGGGCTGCGTCGAGTCGAGAGAAGAAGAATCCTCTTCAAAGCCATTGCTCCCCAGCTTTCCATTTGAACAAGAAATGCCCCTAATGGGTCAACCACCCCAGCAACAGCAGCTACCCACCGCCGCGGTTCCGCTGTCATCGCAACATGAACGTCTGATCCTGGAGCTGCTGCCCTTCAAAGACTCTCGACAGTTTCATGAGTAAGCCATGTCATTATTGCATCCCACTCTTGCTGAGGGGGAAGGAAAGGAAGAAAATAACTGACTCCTTCGCCAGATGGCTGAATAGCGTCTACGTCCGCGGGTCGTGGCACGAGTTCCTGAAGGACTTCCTCGCTCGCAACCCCCTGGCGCCTGAACCAGACAAGGCAAAGACAGCTCAGCTGGCCAAGGATGCCTTCAACTCCCGCAATCCAAAATACCTCATCTACCATCCCCAGAAGGACGGTTGGACGTCTGAGGACCACCATATCCGATTTATGGTCACCGTCATTGCCGACAATATCATCAAAAAGATGTGGTCCGAGTCAGAGTGGAAGAAAAATAGCCTCGAGATATCCAAGGCAGTGTACGAGGTTCTGAGCTTCCTCCGCGCCACTACATTCAATCCGAACCCGAACCCCCCGAGCTATGAGGACTAAGAGGCCGCTGCCATTACCGCTTCTACTTGGTCGTCTCGATTCTGAGCGAAGGGCGCCACAGGCCTAATATGGCATCATGTATCGATATTTGGGCATCATACCGGGTCACATCACGTCAACTGGACGGGGTCGGAGGCAACTTTACGATGTGAGATGGCCTATCACAAACCTTTATCGTCTTTTGGCGCCCTGACACGCCTTAATCTTAGAGTCGAGACGATCGAGTAGAGGAGGCAAACAACCCAGGACCGGTCATATTGACATCTAGATATGGCCGAGCTGTGTCAAGTCGCCTGTTTCTCCTGGCTCTTGGGTTAGCAATCACCGTCAGAGCATGGCCTGTGGAATGGCTTTGACTGGCGACCTTTGGCACAATGTTGGCTCATTGTTTATTTTGTTGGATACTAGAGTCCCCTTTCTACCGAATACCACAAGTTTATACCCCTTTCCTTGTTTTGACGGCACTTGCCCAGCCCCTTGCAAGCTCCCCACGCAAGAACGACGCCTCCATGTGTCCATGTTTCCGCAAACGCCCATGACCCAATACCTAAAACAATAGACTAGATATACTTTTTGCTTTTTGACCACGCCTCAATCCATAAGACTCAAGATGTTCTATTAACGCCTGTGAATAACAGAAAGCACTGACACACAGATCGAATCGAAACAGGCTTTCTCGGCAGATATTTTTCAGCCGCGCCATACGCTGGAGACGAGGAGAAGCATGAGACTCGAGCTCCAGCGCCCGTAGCAACCCCTTGGCCCGGCTTGCCTCCCAACCTGCGGACGTAATGACCCCGCAAGTGCTTCACCACATTCATCTCTAAGAGCAACCGCATTCTAGACCTCCCTCAGCAGTCTGGGTAGCCGTGAGGTCCTCTGCCAGGAGTCACACGATCACGCAATTCCCTCAGACGGTAGCGAGGAAGACAATACTGTGTCGATGAGCGTGGCGACATTCACCGGTTTAGGGACAGACCCTGCTTCCTATGACTAACCAGCCAGCTCGCATTGCCTCCTCACCCGCAAGAGGAGGGCGACTGAGAAGAGACAGAGCGATTGTGCATGCTTGTCATCAAGGTACGGGAGGTTCTTGGGCCGATGTATCGGTACGAAATGTCGGCCTCATCCCATGAACCAGTGACTTTGACAGACTTTTTGGCTGGATAGCCCGTTCTATCTCCCTGCTGTCTTACGTCGGCCAGTGGAAGCGAAACTCGGGGAAGGATCCTTCCCGATCCCCGGCTGGCATCATGGTTATTGTGTGGGTCACAACAAGGGGCATCAAAACGAGCATATCGGGGGCCAAATGTAAAAACTATCACGCATAGTCACAAACTCGAGCACGCAGGCATTTTTTGGAAACACAAAGATAAAGATTTGACAGCTTTCCTTTGGAACCGATCCCACGAGCTACATCGCCCCCCTCTTCGACAACCAAACAGCAAGACCTCATTAGTACCATGCCTCCGATATGCAGCAATGCACCACATATATAAAAATATATATGAATTGAATTGCGTGACAAGACGTAACGACGAGATGACCCAACGACAACATCCAATATTCTAGGCCATGTGATGAACGAAAGAAATACGGGTAGGTATTAGCTATTCATTACCCAATAGGTCAACTCACGAACCAACCAACCAACATCAATGGCCCCGGAAGATGAGAAAGACAATAAACGACATCTCTCCTTCTTTCTCGCCCTGCAGCAGAATTGTCCCAAACTCTGCAATTGCGCGGAAAGACTACTCCGACAGCGCCTTGGCGAACCTAACATCGCCGTTGCCATACGACGAGACGTCACAACAGGCCGGATGCAAGGTTTGGGCAAATCATTCATGCCATCTCTCCTTCTCCTCTTCTCTCCCAGGGATAATGATGCATACCACGTGCTTACTCTACCTATCTTTGCTATTCCCCCCCCCCCCCCCCCCCCCCAATGCCGGCGGCAAAGTTACCTCTGTATGTGTGATCCGAGGAACATCCAACCCCCCTTCTTTTTCCCCTCCCCAAATCCATGCCATGCCATGCCCTGCAATCCACAGCTCGCTCAACCCTGCCTGCTTGTCTGCTTTTCTCCCTAAGGGGATTTATTTTGGTTCGTTCGGGGGTTGTGTCTCACAAACCATTGTTCATGTAATGTGTTGGAGATCTTTGCTTGCTCCTTCCCCCCCTTTGTTCTCTGGCTAGGTATGCAAAAGCAGCGACGTACGTGTCTAACCAACCAACCCCAGATCGATAGTCACGGTGCGGTGCGGTGATGGTGACGGTGACGGTGCCAGTGCCAGGTTCCATGGATCTGGCTGATCCACGCCCCTCCATCTGATGAATTTCGGACTGCAAGTTGATGATCAGACCCTGCCAGCTCTCTCTACCCTTGCTCGATGAGCTCTGGCCTGTTTTTCTTGCTTGATGTTGTGTAATGGAAGATGATGGACAAGATGGATGGTGGTGCAGATAGTGGTGGTATCGGGCTAGAACAGGTGGGGAATCGAGGAGACGGGGCAGATGAGGAGGCCGTTGCTCATGATACACAAGGGGGATGTGCTAGATGGCTAGATGGCTAGATGAATAGATGGCTAGATGGATAGATGGCTAGATGGCTAGATGGCTAGATGGCTAGATGGCTAGATGGCTAGATGACTGGATGGCTGGATGGCAGGCTGGGCGTGTTGCCTCCCCCTTCCCCCTTTCGTTTTCCTATCGGTCATGATCTTGTATGAACAGCGGACTGACATTGGAACTCCCTAAAATCTGCCAAGATACACCCTTCCTATCCCTCTCGATAGAAACCTTCTTTCCTGTTCCTTAGTATTCAGCTAAAGCTACCTAGTTAAAGCAACCACACAAGATGGTATGGCCAGTTGGTGTGATGGTGTGGTGGGTGGAAGGGCAAGGCGCAAGTGGTGGTGGTGTTAGCCAGGTGTCATATTTTTCGACCGATCAAAAATTTGCAAACAACAACTAACTTACCCATAGCACAGAAGAGAGAAATGAAGCAAGATACGGGACGGCCGTCTTTCATTCCCGTTACACTCTCTTTCTCAACCCCTCTATGCACTGCACACTGCGCTGCACTGCACCGCGCTGCGATGCAATGCAACTTGCAAAACAACCACACGCCCGAGAGAGAGAGCTCTCAAATCCATACGCGCACGCACGCAGAAGCTCACAGAAGCAGCGAACCTGCCAAAAGACCACCTGCAAGCTCGTCTCGAGAAGGCAATGATTAGCACTGACATGTAATGGCACTCTAAATTTAATGCCCGCAGACAGTGGCAGCAGGCAGGCAGTCAAGGCGGGCAGGCAGGCAGGCAGGCAGGTTGCAGTCTGCCCCCCCGAAGAGGTAAAAAGACCAGATTTCTGAACCTTCTCGGCTGCACACGCACGATCCTGTCGCCAGCCGAAACTAAGCTTTCCATATATACATTACCGCGTACGTATTTAATATAGCGATACATATATTTGTGTGTATATGTGTGTATGAGCTGCATATGGCCTCTCCAATTTGCCAAATACCGTTCATCATTGGTACGCGAGGGGAATACATTTGCTTCTGTGTTTGTTACACAGGGCTGAACGATCATCAAGCCTAACAAGCAGACAGAAAGACAGGCAGGATGCATCTAAACATCAACACTTCCTCCGGAGACGGGACGAATTCAAGACGGGAAGTAAGGGGAAATTTGTTGTAGAGCGGGTCGGCTGGCGGGTGGTGGCCATCAATGAACAAAGTGTGTGTTATGTGGTGGAGTGATGGTGGTTGAACAAATCGGGGAAGAGGCCGTCAACATCCCCGCCGGCAGGCAAAAGGTTGAATGGGGGGTACAAAGAGATACACGAAAAAGTGATAGGTGACTGACTGATCTTACTGGCTGAGGACGTACACGATGAAGAGGACGGGAAATATTTTAGTCAAGCCGACGGCACTGCAATTTTCTCGGGCCGGAACCTCCATTGGCAACGCAACCGCAGCTCTAGACCAGATCAGACAAGAGGAATGGAAGGGAGATGTAACAGGGCGTTCGGCCGTCCCGTGTTTTGCCCGTGGCCCGAGCCAGCTTAGTTAGAGCTATGCAATTGGAAAGACATTCAAGAAGAAGAACGGCCAATGGTTGAGAAAATAGCCCCAGCCCCCATCCTTACACCCCCGTCTATAGTTCGATAGGAGGGGAAGGAGGCGTTGCATATTCCGCGCTTCCTTTTTGTTGTGCATTGTGATAAGATCTCCTACAGGGACATGGGCGAACGATGGTGCAAGCAAGCGCCCGGTGAGTGAGGGGAGCGGGCTGACCCGTTCATTGAGCGTAAAGAGCCGCTCACCGAGTGCGAGTCGGTGAATGCAACTGGTCGAAAAGGGGGTCGCAAGCCGTGCCTCGACCAATGCAAGCGGCCAGAGTGGTCCGCTTGCCCAGTGCAAAACAAAACAAACCGCCTCGGCTCGGGTCTGGGTCTGACGGTGACAATGTATATGCGGACTGGCTAGAGACAGAGAACCATCGGGCAATTCGTCCCCGAGTGGAGGCAATGTGGCAATAGAAATTGGTGGAATCTTTCAGGAAGACGCTGTAAGTTAGTGATGGTTCCACGACAGGCCAACCGAACCAAACAGTGGTTCAACCGCTCGCTGGTTCTGTTGGGCTCTGCAGGCGGTTGAGGCCGATATGAAGTCGAGTAAATAACAATCAGAGGCCGGGCTGCAGGAGCAAGTCGATGCGACCATTGCCCATATTGTAAGGGGTCCTCAATCTAAGGTCATTCCAGGATGGACTTGCCGCAATTCGAGACGCGAGAGCTGCAATACAGAGCCATGCGGTGTTGATTGAGCCACAATATGAGTTCGTTCGACGAGGAGGGCTGACAAAGCTGGCAGCTGCTAAGCGATGAGCAGCTACGTCCACCCCATTGGCGTCTTCAACTTGTCTGAGTAGACGCCCAGTGTCAAGCAACGATTCATGTGCTCTGGCCTGCAGTTGAGAGATTCTAGACCATATGCAAACACGCTCTCGAGAAAGGCCATCAAGCATGGCGGACAATTTAGGCTGCGGGGTAGCTCCCAAGACGAAGAAGCTACATGCACATCGTGCCGCTGCTGCAGCTTTCCTCCGGACGGTAGGAAAGAGAGCAGGTAGCGGAAACCTTTGCATTCCGTGTTGGCGAACGAGGCCAAACGTTATGGCTGAGGCAAACACCGGCAAAACCACGAGAAGTCGGAGAAGAATAAGATGGCGTATACTGGCACAGCCAAGCACTCGCTTGCCCAGCCCATCCTCTTGTGGCCTCGATAGAGTGATTTGAGATTCTGAGTGACTGAAAAGGCCTTCAACCACTTTTCCCCTCACGTCCGCCATCAAGGTCACTCAACGTCGGCCGGCCAAAGAGAAAACAAAACAGATTTCGAAATATCAGCGTGAACTGACGTCACAAAAGATAGAACGAGAAAAACGGACAGCAAGGTCAACGCTAGCAGATTAGATAATTGCTGGGATCGAAGAGATAAGAAGCTCGCTCGCCAGGGGTCGATGAGGGCAATAATATACCGGTGAGCGACTCGCGTCCCGGCTCTCCGGTTGCTAAGATTTAACCGCGAGCCTGACCGCCAACGCTAATTAAGCTTGGCCATAGAACACTTAGCGCTACTCATGGAAGGCCTTGTCTTGTGAAGGCCATGCAGGGTCGACAGATCGAGAGGGCGGATCGCGAGAGTGCGGTGGAGTGGCTCGTATCCGACTAACAAGCTGTCCAGGCTGTCGGATGAGTCGCGCTGCTATCGGATCGGCCACCTAAAGTGCACGAATAAATCGGATGTGAAATCACATCACCAGCCGCGTCAGCCGCGAGCGCTAGAAGATGCCATAGCACGCACCCATATCGAGCATGAGTATAGATGCTGCCTTAGCTTGCGAGCGGCACCGGGCTACCGCTCCCCAGGACACGAGGATTACCAAACTTGGTGTTTTTTGGGCTCGACATATTGCTTTGCGTATGTTTCTTTTTTTGTCAATGTTGAGGTGCTTGGCCCCGCTCGTGGCCACTGCTTGGCTCGGAAGGAACTAAGTGAGGGCGCCGCAAGATAAGAGAATTCCGATGAAGCTGACGTGTAGCGACCTGCTCTTGGTCAAGACAAACAAAATGGTGGTGGGCACCCTTAATATCGAGAATCCTGTCAGACTGCCCTGCGTAAAATGTTCCCCTCAGAGCGCCTGCAGAGCGTACAAATCTCAGGAACCACCACAGTGTTCTGCAGCGAGCACCATGTCGACTCAGTGGCGTTTTCGATCCCCAATTCACCACCTGGCGAACCCGCCAGGTGACAACAAGGCACCCAGGACCGGCTGCCAGCATAAGCTCATAGCTGCCATGCAATATAGGCTGAACCCCCCGTTTTTGGGACTCGCAAGGGTGGTGTCCGTCACAGTGGCATCTATTATGAGAGTGAGGTTCCCGGTGCGAAGCCAATCAATCAATTAATATCAAACCCTCCATTCTCTCTGATAAGGCAGTTCCCCCACACTCGAGTCGAGGGTGAGACGAGCATCCAATTCGCTGAGGTGGGCCGACTGATAGGATGAACACCACGGCATCCCGTTTTTTGCTGTATAGGCGGCGGCATATTGACCAGGTTATGGCGCAGTCGTCGACGACGCTTGATGGACGTTTTCTTGCTCAAACGCGATGAAAGGACACTAGAGCTAGTCGAAAACGGGCTCGCACAAAGTCAACGACCCGTTGGAGTCAGCAGCTAGTACACGTGCCGGTGCCGCCGTTGCCACGGCGTCCAGACCACTGGCAATATATCCAACACACGGAACGAGGCCACATCGATACCACCTTCGCTGCAGTTGATAGGAAACGGTGTTGGATAGGCAGGGGCTATACATAGACGGGCCGTGGCCCAAGGGAGCAAGCGAGCAAGGGGCATCGGATCACTCGCGTAAGAGCGTCATCGGCGGAAACAGTGATCCGATTTCGGGGCTGCATTGAGATCCGAGTAGCAATCAAAAACAAAGCAAGAGATTGGCATCGTGAGCTGACCAACAACAGAAAGAAGATCGGGTGGCAGAACGACAGCGGCGAGCGAGCTGGCATGGCGATTCCCCCGCGTTCGACCAGGACACCAAGGTCGAGGGGCCGGTTTCAGCCAGGATAGAAGAGACACGGCCGCCTAATCGCGGGGGATACTGGGACTGGAACTGGAACTGGGACTGGGGACAAACCCTTGGTATGACCGTCATGTCGACGATGCTGGGAGCCGTTGGTGCCGCTGGGGAAGACAGCAGTGAGCGGTCAGGAGACCGGGGGTGTCCTGCACGGTAACGCCGGGGAAGCAGGACGACAGCGCCTAGCGAACCCGAAGGATGGAACGCCAGAGTCGGTCCATGTGTATTCGTGCCGACAAGCAATAATGGCAGGCGTTGAGCATTGGAATGTCGCCGAGTTGTGCTGTGCCCCTCTGAACTCTGGGTCAGCTCAGGCAATTTGGTTAAAAATGCGGTAGCCACTGAATGAATTCCATGGGCCTGCCCAATTGCGCTCTCTCGTCGAAACAAAGCCGGCAGCCGGTGGCCGTCAAACGGTCTCCTGACCACCCTCTCGTGTTCTTTCAAGTCGTCTCCAAGACCTCCGGGTTTTGGTGAAGTGGTGGTGCTGCTGCAGCAAAGGGGCTGACCGGTCAAGACGTTGGATATTGACAACCTTCCATTTGCAGCGACTCGCAGCGGCGGACCGTTGAAGCCAGTTTTCTGGGACGCTGCATGCTCGGTTCTGGAGCAGATCCTTGGGGAGCTTCTTGAGAGCTGCTCTTGCCTTCCATGCTTACAGAGAGCAACCTCGGGATGGACGTGTGTGGATGGACAATGCGACACTGAGACCCGAAGCAGATCACCGGAAGGCACGTTTTGGGGCATTCTCTCCTCTCACGGCTCGCACCTTCTCCAAATCCTTTGACTGCCTCCTTGGAATTACTGCATGGTGTTAGGTCCTGGACAGAGTGGGAGTGAGCATCCCGCTCACAATCCGGCGAATTAGAGATTGCCTACCCACTTTTGCGAATCACAACAGAGTCCTGCTGATTTCGGAGCCTTCTCTTTCCCTACGCGGGCTTTCGGGCGTTCGGCGCGTCGTTGGTTCGAACTCTGCGTGCCTCCCCCTTTTCCTCTCTCGCTTCTGGGGTCCGTGTAACGACCCCTTTCTCGAAGCAGATGACTGTCACGACGGTGCGATGTTGACCACTGGCCAGCCAGCCCAGAGCGAACTCCTGATTGTGGGGTTGCGGTCTGGGCATTGGGCATCCTGGCACTGGTACTTCAGGGCCCCCTGTTGGGCTTGGCTGGGATGTGCTTTAAGCTCAGAACCCCGTGGGGCGTGGGGGTTTCTCCACAGCGGGGCGGCGGCCAGCATCCGATGAGGTGCTTCAGTGGCTGGCACGCTGACGCTACTGAGAGGACCGATTGCTGACCTCCCTCCCTCACTCCGCCAGTTGCCCTCAGCCCGGCAGACGCGCAAGCCATCTCGGGAGTCAGTCAGTCAAGCCTCTTCCTGACTCGAGGCGAGCCGTCCAGACCCAGGATTATTGCATTGGAATAGAGTAAGTGTCCGGCAGATAGGTACTTGGTAGGTACCTTACAGAGTACGAAGGTCTCATTGCTACGAACGGTATGGGCTCGACGCTCCGTCCCAGATCGAAACAAGGAGAGGCAATGCGACATCTCCAAACACGCACACGCAGGCAGCCCAGCCGGAGACAACACTGCACCGTACAGCACAGCACTGCACTGCACCGCACAGAGAACGAGCCCGCTTCTTCGCTTGCGCATTGCCCACATCTCGCCCACCCAGGTTCGCCAGTGTTACATCAGTCCTGTTTTGAGCACCATCGACGTCGTTCGACCCCACCTGTCACCACCCTCACCTCCCGTGGTTGGGAGACATGGCCATATTGCACCATTCCTAAGCACCGGACGCGCTGGGGCTTTTTCTGACTGACTTCCTAACGCAACGCCACCGCTCTGCGTCGCTCCTTGGATCCTTCATCCCATCTTCTCCCCGATCCAAAATGCAGGCATCCTTCCCTGTCAAAGCCAAGGGCTGCGAGCCTGGGAAAGACGCTGTTTCATGGAAGCCATTGCTCGAGCTTTCTGGCGTGCGCCTGGCTCCGAGTTTGCTGGGCGCAATGTGAGAGGTCGGATATGACGGGATGTCCGTATCAAACATCCGGGCTGACCTGGCCGTCTGGTTGGCTCCCTGTTTGTACCCATGGCGTACCACTCGAACCATCCTCGACATTGGGTGAAATGGACAAGAAGCAAACGAAAGCAGGCAACGTGGTTCTTGCTAGTTTTAGTCTTGCCGCAAACCAAGTCGGCCGAAATCCCAGCCCAACCAACTGTCAAGGAGCAGGAAAGAGGAGACCGGCAGACCCCGCGTTGGGGACCAAAAACAACTGGGTCTTGGCCTGGATCACCCTTGGAGTGCTGGAGATCGATTGATCTGAGAAGGAACTTCGCCGATTGCATCACCGCTGCCCACAAACATGCTCACGGCTGCCAATGCAAGCCAGCTCGCTGATGTTGTTGCCCTATTAGCTCTCCATGGTTCCGTTCTCTAGGTATTTCTCATCCGTCCAACTACAGTCCGAGACGGCCACCCTCTCTCCTTGAGCGAGCTCGCTCTCGAGGCTTCTGCTCCCGAAGTTGCGGTGAGGGGTGCGACGGGCAAACATCTGCTACTGTTTTTTTGGGGGTTTTTTTTTGGTCGGGTTGGGGGGGGGTTGTTGTTGCCACCGTCTGTCTCACGGGATGGATTGCAATCGTATGGTGCCTACATGGCTATGGCACCATTCGATGTCTTTTCGAGTTCGAGCTCCAAACTAATGCTGATCGGTCGGGGTCAACTTGTCACCTCGCCGAATATTAAATCGCCCCAGTGCACCGGTTTACCGCTGGTTCCCCTGGCCCCCATCTGTGGTCATTGTCCTTCCCCCGCCGCCGCGTTTCTCGTGGGGAAAGCTCAGCGTGGCGTCCACTCACTGGCCTTGATGCCAGCGTGTGAACGAGCTAGTATCTCCTCCGCGTCTAAAAAGGAGGGATGGCTGTCCTCGTCCCGATCCTTTCTGCGAAGGCTGAGTTTTGCCAAGCACGCAACTGTTCGTTTCTCCTGATATCGGCCAGGCTTAGGCCTAATATCAAAATCTTTGCAGCACCCATCCCTGTCCTCTTATCAGATCCGTTTTCGTGAACCAGGAAAAAGATCAGCGCAAATCTAAACTAAGAAAGCCCCTCTTCTGCTAGGTCGAGCGCCTGGGATTTTGCATTTTTCTTGCCATATTGGGCAGAGAAGAGGTTAAAAACGGCGGGCTATCAGCTACCTTTTATCTCGCGGTCCTGGCGTTGCGCCCCTAAGACACAAGCCTTGTCTTAGCATCGCCGCACCGCCGCGTACGCCCATCACTTCACCCCACAAACGAGATCCCCCAGGAAATCCGCCCACCAATCCCACCGATCCTGGCCGCCTGCAAGGCCTGGGGTTGGGAAAGGGGACAAAAAGGAGGTCACAACCGCGACGCTGACGTGATAGCCCCCTCGCCAAGAGGCCTGTTTTTCTCTGTTCCCTCCCCACAAGGACAGGTCTTCTTCGTTTTGTTGGCTTCCTGTTTGCTCAGCCTCCTTTCTTGTTCACCTGCGCCGAAACATGTCATTTCCAGCGTGCAGGCAGCAGTGAAAAGACATGAAGACCGGTGGCAGATTTGTTATTTGCCCAAAAGAACGAAATACAAACGAGGCACTAGAAACGTGCTTCTTTTCTGTTGGGAAGAACTTAGCTGAGATTCCATAGCCTTGGTGCCAAAGCCGGGATATCTTGGGGAAAAAAGAAAAGAAAAATGGACTCACTAATTAGCAACAGAGTTGCAGTTCTTCCCGTGCAAGGCAAGGTGGCTTGCTTGTTTGGTTCGGCGCGGCGTTTCGAAACGTCGCTTTCTCCAAGCCCAGCCCAGTGAGCCAGCCCAGTGGCAGCACCCCACCCCCGGTCCTCCAGCCAGCCCCAGCATCATCCATCAGCCGGGGAAATCCGGCCCTTTCCTTTTCTCCCTCCCCTGTTGTTGTCGTCGTACATGAGCCACACACGACGGTTCGATCCGTACAGGGCAATATGTGCTGTACATACAGTGCGTGAAGACGCTGTTACACACCCCCCTACAGATCTTGCTTTGTGTACCAAAGAAAGTGACAAAACCGACCTGCCTGTGTAGGGAGGTCATCAACATCCATCATCAGCCGGGGACTAGCAGACGGCACAGATGGCTGAATCCTTCCTTGTATTCCTCAAGACTGGGCATCCTGTTTCGTTGTACGGTTCAGGAACCCTGTCATGGAAATATTAATTTCCTGGGGAAAAGGGCAGGGGAGTGGTAAAATAATCGTGTGGTTTTCTGGTGGTTGGGACTTTTGGGGTGGTGAAAACTCAAAGGATTCTCGAGAGAAACTTGTTGTGCCGCAATGAGAATTTTTGTATGCATGCTACGCACAAAGTCTTAGCTGCGGTGGGCATCGCCCTCCTCAAAGGGGAAGCAAAACGTAAGATATATCTAAAACCTGGGGTATATAACTCTGTAAGTATACGCCCATCACCTCATGGAGTTAAGTTAGGCAGGTAGGCAGGCAGGCAGGTACTGAAGTTGGAACACGTAAGTCTGCGATTTTATGTCACCATACATAAAAACTTCAGAATAAGAAACGGCTAGGTCTTGTGTGTAGTAATAGGAATTGCAACGGAACTTTCACTGACATTTTACATAATAACCCCAAGAAAAGCACAACGGTCTGTCTCTAGCAGCTGCGCTGCCGTTCATACAACCGCGTTCGACGCTCCGTTCCATCCAATGTGAAATCTGATGTGTTGTGAAAGAAGTGGGGGCCGCCCGCCGCCCGCCAAAAGAGTTATCGATCCTGGGGGGAAAAAGACCCCAACAGCAGCAATACCATCGCCAAAGTGATGGCGTTCGAGCAGCCAAGCTACTACTGCTTGCTTGCTTGCTTGACCGCTTGATTCTTTTATCGCTTTCACTTATTCGCGCCACATATGCAGCACACGCACACACATACACCCTCTTCTCTTCCTCACAATTTTTCAAGTCGTACGAGAAGTTCGCTTCAGGGGGGAAGGAAGGAAGGAAGGAAGTAAGCGTTTTTTTATTATTTTGGATACAGAGAGAGAGAGAGGGAAAGAGACAAATAATTATCCAATAAAACCGTCGACAGAGAAAAGATTTTTGTTGGTAAAATAAACCTAAGATTCCTTGGAATTTTTCCCATACCCTCCAACAGTGAACCCCCCTCCCCTACCCCACAAATCACCGCTGATACGTTTTGTTTTGCGGTTTCCTTGCTACCCACCACATCCGCACCCACCTTTTCAAGTGGTGGTGGAGGGGGGTTCTCTTCGACACCTTTTCTTTTTGAGACGAGAGGAGACATCGAGACAAAACTCACTAGACAAAAGAGAGGGAGAGAAATGGTGATTGAAATATTAGGAGATCAAAATGAACAGCGCAGAACAATATAAAATAAATGCAGAAAGCCGCCTGCCTTGCAAAACCAACTTGCCTAACTTTCGCTCGAAATATCGTATACTCAAATACCCGATTGCCTGCCTTTCCATCTCACAGGGTGACCCTTCCCAGCAAGAACACACATGAGAAGAAAGATAATATAACGAAAAGTGTGTTTGTGAGGTGTAGCGTTTTCCTCGGAACCCCTTGATCCAGGCCGCCCATTGCCAAATACCACGCGAGACTCAAAGTAGTCTTTTTTTCGTGAGAATCCTTCCGCAAAAGGGGTAGATGATATTCGCGTAGAGAAGTGAAGTCTATATCCGCCCAAAGAGAACAAAGTAGTGGTGATGTCTATCCGCTGTGAGAAAAGGTGTCCTGGATTCCTGCTCAGCCGAGCCCCATTGCCCAACGCTGCAAGCAAAGCTTGGTACTTTTGGCCCGCTATTAGAGTGATGAACTTGTCCCATTGCCGACCATCCAAAGGAAAAAAAGAAATCCTGCCGAAACGCCCTAGTATTGTGTGTATCCTCTATAGCCCGGAATTGTCGTCATCAGTCATGTCGTTAGAGATCGCAAGTTTCGGTTTGAGATACAGACAGTCGCGTCGCTTTCCCCGTCATTACATTCTCTCGTCCCCTCCGGAAATGCTGTTGGACGATGAGCTCCGGCCGCTGGTGTTGTACCCGTCATTTGGCGACAGCATGTCGTGCACAGTGACCTTGGGCATCTGGGGCACGGGAAGTTTCCTCTGCGTGCCGTCTGGTCGGCTGATGATATCTGTCAGAGACATGCCGAGCGTTCTGGGGGCCGTCATCTGGGGAGGAGCCTGGTTAAGAGAGAACTGTCCCTCGGGCTGCGGCTCAAGAGGGGCAAGAGCAGGCGTGTGTTGCTGCAGAGAGAGGCTCCTGAACGGGGGCAACTCGTAACCCGCGTAGGGTCGCAGACGAGGCGAGTGCGCAGGCGTGGCGAGAGGCGTGTGGTCAGGAGTGGGCGAGAGGGAGTCATGCGAGAAGGTCGGTGACGAAGGCGCCGTCGAGTTAGGCGAGTTGGGTCTCGACCTCTTGGCGTGCCTGTAAGCATGGGAATAGTGGTCGTCCTGCTGGTGCTGGTGATCGTCATGCGAGTGAGACCTGGACATGTGGTACGCCTGGAGGCCAGGCAGGTGGTTCCGCTGCTGGTGCAAGGCGTTGGCATAGTACGGGTGGTGCTGTCTCTGCGGGGGATAATGGTGATGATGATGGCTGGGCATGTTGTCCCGCTCGACCTGGCCGGCGGCTCGGGCGAGAAGGGCCATGTCAGGACCGCTCTGGCTACCAAGCGAGGTACGGGTGTGGCTGTAGGGGTTCAAGGTGGACGGAGGAAAGTTGCCATACGAGCTGTAGTGGGGAGGAGACACGTTTGGAGACGACAGGGCGGTGGGAGGCGCCGAGCGGATGGCCTTGGGCTGGGGCGGCGGCGGCATCATGTCGGGCTGCAGACCGTGGAGCATGCCGGGATGCTGGGGGTGGCCCTTGTTCCCTCTCCGGGAGTTGGGGTTATTGTGTATCCTCGAATGGCGCGTCAGCTCGTCGGAGCGCGAGAACTTCTTGCTGCAGCCCGGAAAATGGCAGGCGTGCGGCTTCTCGCCCGTGTGGGTACGGATGTGCCTGGTCTGGTGCTCGAGGCGGTGGAAGGCCTTCTCGCACAGCGGGCACTTGTACGGACGCGGCAGCTCGTTGGCCGACTCGGCAGATCCTCCAGCTCCCGGAAGTGGCCCATTAGGGCGGATCATGCCCACGGCGGCGGCCATGTCTTCCTCGGTTTGGCGCGGCGAATCCTGGTCCCGGTGATCGACAGCGACCTCAGGATTCAGCAGGTTGGAAAAATCCACTGCTGACTGTGCGCGTTGCATGTGAAAGAGGGCTCAGAGGATACCTGGCACCGTCTGCCGTGTTGTGATGTCGTCCTGTATCGGGATGCGTCGTCTTGCAATTGAGCTACACTGAATGCATGCAGCCGCGAGGGCGAGGTCAGTTGCCGACGGCGATGTCTCTATGCTGTCTGTGGTGTTGGTGTTGCCCAGGCAGCAGATACCAGATGGCAGACAAGGTGCAGGGCGGAGGTGGGCCGTTGGATGGCACTGGTGAGAGTTTGGGCGCGCTGCGGTTGACCAAAGTTCGGTTGGTAGGTACTGGCGTGTGCGGGCGTTGTTGGGGAACCCTTCAAGGCATATGGGGAAGTAACGAAAACTCGAAGAGTCGTTTGGGGGGAAGCCGCACTGGTTTTAAATGGCTCGAGGGCGGGCTGACATGGGGTGCTGGGGAGGACATGTGGTGTGGAGCGGGGGGGCCCAGCATGGGATGGATGGGGAGCCGGTAGGGTAGCGACTCAGCGAGGGAAGGCACGCCTGAAAGGGCCGGTGGGATGCCAGGGGGGATCTCGGGGAAAAGAAAAAAAAAAGTCAGCGGTACGTGGACCTTCCTAGACCAAAAGGTACGGTACCTTGGCTGCGGTACGGAGTACCTGCCGCGCTGAAGGAAGAGCCCTGCAGCCGTCCTGCTCCCAGAGTCCACACTGGGGGCCAAGGGGGCCTGGTGCAAATTCGGCCGGCGTGCGACTGCAGCGAGTGCTTTGCTGAGGCACGCAGGCAGGCTCGGCAGGGTGAAGGTAGGGTGTGAAGGTACTGTACTGGGTACTTTGCGCAGAGTGCGGTGGATTCAGGGCGAGCACTCTATCGCAAATTTACAGTACAGCTCCAAGCAATCCCCTCGCTTCTTGAGGAAAGGAGCCCGCTGGGACCCGCTGGGCAAGATGATGAGGCGTATGGGCAACCGAACTTGAGGAAGGGGGTGAGATGGGCGGGAAAGAGAAGGCAGCACTGCAAGCGTGGGGTGTTTTATGATGGGTAGAAAGTACCTGGCCTGGGTATTGATCACATCTTCACGGGCCTCGAAAACACAAGCGACAGGCAGGACGCGGCAGAGCGTCAAAACACACATCTACATTGCAGTCTGTATTTGGTGGATTAAGACAGCCAGCCAGCCAGCCAGCCCTTTGCCGTGCTTAAAGTACACTTCTGGCATGTACTCTGCGCTTACTGTACCTACCTACTTGGTTTCTTTTGAATGAATTGCCATTGTGGTTGCCGCCATCCACATCCCCACAGCCAGGTACACTGCGCCTGTCACTCACCACACAGGAGACGTCAACGAGACAAGGAAGCAGCGAAAGAGGGAAAAATTGACAGCACACACGCACGCAGCAAACACGTCTCCTCGAGGAACTTGCAACACGGCACACAGCTCATGCCAAATCCAAGGGATTATTCTCGCACAATGCTGCATAGTCGTACAGTACTGACATGCCTCGTCCAAGGGGAAGGCAGGCAGGCAAGGCAGGCAAGGCAGGCAGGCAAGGCAGGAGGGCAGGGTGCTGACCGGCGTGCCCTTTGCCTGCTCGGATGCGCTGTACATGTACTCTGGTGTGCTGTGCAGCAGCGAGTGCTCTGAAAGCAGGCGGAGCCTCTGTTGGTTTTCTTGTGCGAGGGTGCGCCTTATCCCGCCTCTTGGCTGTGCGAGGGTGGATCGCTTGTGCAGCGGCATCTCCAGAGGGTGCGGCTATCACTCTTCCCCAGAACTGCTTCCTCTTGTCCAAGCCGAGAGCGCTGGTTGAGATGATGGGTGAGTGAGGGTGAGGATGAGCCGAGGAGACCAGGGAGCGGTGTGGGCGGCGGTGGCTGAGTAGCGGTACGCGGCATGATTGGGCTCTGCCGCATGTCAGCTTTTCTTCTTTTCCTCCAGAAATTCCCTTTTAGCTGCCTTGAGACCAGCTGAGTGACGAGGACAGGCAATGGGCATGGGATTTCGCTGATAAGCCGTCAAGGGGCCAGAAAATGCCTTCCACGACACAGCACTTCCGCAATCTGCACATATAGGCAAGAAACACCCGCACATTGGACAACTGTACGAGCCCCGCCTATGAGGCCCAATGGTCCCATTCTCAACTTGCAAAAGCAAGTTACAGCCATCCGTTGTCGTCTGAGAAGGCCGAGCCTTTTATGGCATTTTTGGGGGGGTTTGTATTTTCGCCAGGAGCAACGTGTCAAGGAAACGACCGCTCGTTTGTTCATTCGCCATTCCACTTTGCCAGCGCCTTGGTCCATCCCGCCGCATCCACCAACAGCCAAGGCCACATGGCCTGCCTTTCTCTGGTCAGTGGCCAGTGGTCACACAAGACACACGACGGCTTAGCTCAAGCTGTTAGGGGTTTGTCTTCCTTGCCTTGCGGAACGAGTGGGAGGGAGATTGATGAGCTTGTGGATGCTCGGGATCGAGGCAGTCGGATCCGGCAGCTTCCCCAGCCAGCTAGCGGTGAGCGGCAAGAAGGCGTGGGGTCTGCTTTCTTTCGTTTTTCTCTCCTCCTTTTACCCCTAGGGCCGTTTCGAACGGATGTCACAATGCTGCTGGTCAAGACCCAACAGTCGGAAAACGTGGGGACGTGAGCCCAGCAATCTTTCAGGGGTGGCGTCAGCAGAGATAAGCGTCGGCGACTTGCAAGAAAAGTATGGAGAGGCCGCGGCAGACAGCGAGGCAAGGCGTCCACACGCGGCTTGCATGCCGGCTGTCGAGTGCCTGCCCCCAGACTCTGGAGGCATGACATTATTTCCGAAGGCTCCTTCCTCTTCACGAGCTTCCAGGTCGAGCTTGAGTGAGCGAGATTCCTTCCTGCAGGGCCCAAAAGGGGATATGGATTGCGGATAGCAATTAGAATGCGGAGAAGGCCCAACGGCGGCGGCAATCATGCTTTTGGCTTTGCGCCGAAGCCAACACATACAGGGTAGAGGGCAGTTCTGGAAGTTGGAGAAACCCAAACCCCAGCTCCTATTACTCCAGACTCCAGACTCCAGACTCCAGACTCCAGACTCCAGCGCCCAGGGTCCTTTTCCTCACGTCACCCGAAATCCGGGGTACCTAATCTCCTTTTATCGCACGATAAGCGCGCAAGCTCCTGAGAAGGCAAGTGAGCAGCCGATTTGCATTCCCGTCTCGAACCAAAGGCTCGACGAGTTTGCCAAGCAGCGAACCAGCATCAAACTCGCTAGGGGCTGCTTCAGAGCCTTTTGGCGACCGGCGCAAACAGTCCTGGCTTGACGCTCTCGGACGGTGATGGAAACTTTCACCATCGCTTATCCGAATTTCGACAGCGCGGCGTGGGGGTCGAGGTCACACCTGCCCTTGCGCCCCAGCCAGGGGGCCTTTATCACCTCTCACCACGGCACGGGACATTACAGCTCCATCGTCCAGTGCTCTTGCTCCCACCAACTACCATAAAAAACCAAAAAAGCAATGCACAAAAAGCTGCCACGGGGTGTCATAAAGTCCAGTTCTCAGTTCGCAAAGCCAGCCTGCTGCCCCGCATGCGTGCACCATTGCTCACGAGGAAGGAAGCAGTGTTTTAGTCAAGGCGATGCTGCCTCCGCGAACGGGAGATGAACGACCTCAGCCAGCTTTTAAGAAACAAACCTAACCTCACAACTCACTAAAAACTAGCACAAGCGTCACTCTTTGGGGGGGGGGGGGGGGTAATCGGAACTAACCCAAATCGGTAACTTCAGCTGTCTCTCGGTATCTACTTTACCCAGGTGCCCAACGAAATTCATTATCACATCTCGCGGCGAACAGACCGAAATGATTTCCCACTCTCAAAACCCGGCAAGTGGAAATTCCTGGTCGCGATGCCGCGGCCGCGCACTGCTGCTTCGGGGGAGGCGAAAAAGAAAGGGAAGCTCCAGGCTCTCTGACGCCCCATCGGATGGAATTTGACTCACTGGGTTATTCCTTGCCCCGAGCCTGGTTCCGTCTGAAGTGACTGCCGAACACACGACCAGGATGACCGCAGCTCGGGTGAGGGTGAGCTGGCCGCAAACCAGCCTCACGACGTGACGACAACGGCCAAAAGAGCCTCGTTTGGGGTCTTGGGCGTCAATGCCCAGGCCACAACACACAAAATTCTGGTGAGGCCCCCAACAACGGCGCCAAGTGAGAGTAAGACATGTCAGAGAGCCCGGGAACAGCACACCGGTTTTTTTTTTTTACTAGTCTTAGTTTTGCTCTCCGTCGGTGTGGTTCACGCAGCCCCGAGTCAGGCCGAACAGGCCAGCCAGCCTCGTCGCCGTCATCCCCGCGCGCTGAACAAACAGCCTTCCGTCTCTTTGGGACACATCTCCGGTCTGGGGAAGCGGCTCCTTCTGCACGTGTTCAAGGCTGTGGTTGCTGTCAACCGCAAAGCCAAGATAAACGACGTCCGGATGAAGCTACGGGACCGCTAGTTCTTCTAGCACAGCGCTTTGTTGGGCCTCTCAGCAGATACAACATGGGTCTTCGGTCCCTTCAACCCGGCGCTTCTTTTACCTCCTTCTCATGCACAGAACCTAAGACACAGACTATGGGGCTATAAACGGAGAGCAGCTTTCTTTCCCCAGCGATCGTATTTTGCGACGAAACCATCAAGGTGCATACCTCACCGCTTGTCTGGAGCTGACAAAAGAAAATCTCTATCGTCAGAGACTTCTAGTTTTGTGTTCTCGCCCGACAGCGGGCGATGAGCCTTGAGACGCCGAATATGGCCCGAAAGAGGACTTCAAGAGCCAGGCCTTCGCTATCTACGAGTCATTACGTCGCTGACAGTGAGGAATTCGGGATTATGCGGAGCTCCGCAAAAAGGCCGAGCCCTAGCGTTCTGGATCCGGCCCGCAAGGGGCAGACAAAGAAGAAGCGGTTCTGATAAGAATCACGATAGACCCCCCTCGATTTGGATCCAGGTTTGAGACGACAAATCGTTTGTTTCTGGACTGGCGTTATCGAGAAATGATGGCCGCCGCTCTGGTGAAGCCCGGCGCCGAGCGTTCGATCCTTTGAAGTGTCCATTTACCCGGCGGCTCCGCTGTCTCATTCTCCCCTTAGCTCCGACGTAAACAGATTGTGCCATGGGCAAACAAAACCCGGTGAAAGCAGAGCTCGGTTTTGGGAAGGTGACAGACGGCATGGAGTCTGTGGGGCTCTAGCTGTTCTCCAAAGCACAACTTGCCGCGTCGACGCTGAGGACGAAAATAAGATGTCCCTGCCACGCCCACCGCCTCCTCTCTTCTCCAGATCAAAAATAAATAAAAAGAGGAACCATTGTCTCGGGGCCACCTTGATCGCCGGAGAGCCGAATCTTTCCGAGGCGTCGGCTTCTTACATGGCGAAATTATGTCGCGAGATGTGGAGGGCAAGCGTGCAGCCAGCCCTGTACTCTTGCTCCCCACAATCTCAAGCACCCGAGATGGCCGAGGAGGACGACCCAAAAAAAATCAAGTCAGGCGGTGAAGGGCAAGCGAAGAAGCTTGCAGTTTGTTGTGTTCCAGGACTCTGCCCTTTTTGCTTTCCTCAGACTTGCTCGTGCTGCTGCTACACATAGGATGAAACTACCCCTCCGATCACATGGCAAAAGCGGGAACAGGATTGACTGATGTTACGTCGTCTCGCAAATCTCCGCTAGTGAGTGATGTCAGTGCAAATCAATTTGTGTAGTGCCTGGCCCCTAGATCGAGATCTGAATCTCGTCAATCTGTAACCCTGCAGCACATCTGGAGGATCCGTAAACGTACTAATAAATCTTGCTCAAATACGAGGGACTCCAACTGCTGGCTTCACAACCAATACATCGCTTCTCATAAGTTGCTAAATCCTGGTTTCTTCTATTTCTATCCATCCGGCAAGCAAGCATCTAGGAATTCGAAAATCCAGGCTGGTGTCTGGCGAGGATGTGCCTTGCTGAATTGTCACCGAAATGTGTTCCGCGGCAAACCCACTTTTGGAATTTTCCATTCGGCCCATGGAAACTTTTTTTTTCACCCCTTCGTCTGATGTCAAGGTGTGGCTTGCTTGTTGGAATGGGGAAGGGGAAGGTGAGCCGGGTAAACGGCCAGAAAGCAAAAAGGGAGTTTGCTACCCCACACTCCAGACTTATAGCGAAGGTTTTTTTTTTTTTTTTGGCTCCCTCCTGTTATTACAGTGTTGCCCTTTCCAACTGCCCTAAGCTTTGACGGCTTCCTTCTGCTGGGCCCAAAAAGGACGCGAGCGCCGCAGATCCGGGGGCTAGGACGGTCTTCCCGAACAGCATATGGGCCGTACGACTGGAACGGTTACCTACTACTCTGGTGTGCATGGGTAGCTTGCCTTGCGTCACTCCTTGCGTGCGTTGCGTGCGTGTGTTCTTGCTTGCAAACTAATGACTTCTCACTCTCGACCTAATAACACAAGAAGTGCTGACAAATATCGATAAACAAACAAGTGCATCAATCAATCATTAAAGGGCAAGAATGGATAAACAAGAATTGAAATTTCGAAAGAGTTTTCTCATAAAGGAGTTAAAAACAGGAGGTATCTTCTGGGGAGCGTGCCGGATCAATCCCTCGTCGGACCGAACGATTTCTCGGTGAACAGAACCCTGATAAGATCTCGTCTTCCTGAGGCCTCGCTTCGCGTGGGATATGGGACACGTATGCTGCTGCTGCATAGACAGACCGCACATAAAGAGTCAAAGCCCAGTCGATCCTATTTGCAGCGATGCGATGCAATGCCGGTGAGCAAGGTAAAAGATTCACTCATAGGCTAAAGGGCATCGCTTGGGCTGTTTTATCACCGAACTGTCTGACGCTTTGTTTGCTGTGTCAAAATCGGCAACAGACATCGGTAAAGTATGCGCGAAGAGAGGGAGGCATTACGACTCTGGAGAACAAAGCATATGGCTTTGTTCTCTTTGCATCGACTCATTAGCCTGTGCTTGATATGCTTGGTAAATAGGGGAAATACACTCACCTTTGCCTCTCGAGAAACTGGCGAAGGGGTTGCGTGATTAAGGGCATGCACTGACCCTAACCCTGGAGCTAGGGAGCTGTGTCCCAAGTCCAGTGGGGGCGGGGTCCTTCTACTCACCAAAAGTTGCGACCATCAACGACAAGCATCCAGGGGCTGTAGCGTAGTTGGGAGCGCGTCAGACTGAAGCCCACTTCATCAAATATCTGAAGGTCACCCGTTCGATCCGGGTCAGTCCCAGAAATTGCTAATCCTTCTCATTACAAAGAAGCTTGCTTTTGCCATTTTTTATCTTCATTGTTTAAGAACACTTTAGAATGACAATCAGTTTCCTTTTTATCTTGTCTACCTGCCTTGTCTTGGTCATAATGGAGAATGAACAAACGAACCCTCGGGGTCCGGACGCCTAGCACTGTGAGGCCTGTCCAATGACCTCATTTCAGCGAGCTTCATCAGGCTTCTGCACTCCGTCATCTCCATCACACCCGGCATTTCATTGTCGGAATCATCCCGACATATCCGGAGACTCTTTTCCGTGTCTCAGCTCATCGTCGAGCAATGTCCTGGTGCCCAGTTGGCAGTCGGACCGACAAGCCATCGCAAACTCTTAGGGTTAGGGTACGTGCAGGAGGTTCTTTCACGTGCCTGCTAGCAAATGCGACTCGGGCCGTCCCAAAGCGCTGGATCGCCGTTATCACACACCATCGTCCACAACCGAACCAGTCAAGGCCACGAATAGCGCCACTCCACCTCGCACAACCCGGAAGTCTCCCGTGATCCTACCCCTCCTGTCGTGGGATGGCATTAGTATCCGAGGTGTGATGGACTACCATGCGATCCACGGTCGCGACGTTTCGAGCTTTGATCTACCGTCGACGCGTAAGTTCGTCTCTCCGTCTCTCCTTCCCTCCCAAAGAAAGACCTGATCAGCCAAGTAAGGTGCTCCTTCCCTCCCAAGGCTCGATCATCAAGAACCCGAATCTTGACTCAAGATGCTGACACACCCCAAACCCAGACCGCCTACCCACCGTGTCAGCAGCACAGGCCCTGAACGACTTCCAGGGCGACCAAAGCAACTTTGTGCCCACGGGGCTCAGTTCTCTCGATGCCTCGCTGGGCGCTGGCCTTGACACTGTCGTCTCCAGCCCAGGCGGCATCCAGAAGGGCCACGTGACCGAGATCTGGGGCCCTCCCGGCGCTGGCAAAACCGCATTTGGGCATGTGACCCTGTGTTCACGTCCACCGTCCAACATCAGACTCAAGCTCTAACATGTGTGCATAGCATTCAACTCACTGCTAACTGTCTCCGTGAGGGCAGAGGGGTGGTGTGGGTAGGTCCGTCTACTCTTCGCTCACACTTGCAAACTTGGACAATGTGTCTCATTATGGTCTCGTAGATGGATTTCACTACGTTTCCAGCGAGCGCCTGCGCTCCGTTGCTTCTCCCGCCTCTGCCGAAGCTGCCGAGGAGCCGGCCGCCGATCCCTTGGACGCGTTCACACACTACACATGCCCAAGTCTTGCTCACCTGATCGCTCTGTTGTGCCGGCCAACAGCGTCGTGCATACCTTCAACCACGTCCCTCGTTGTTGTTGACTCGCTTTCAGCCTTGGTGAACCATGCCTTCCCCAAAACACTGGATCCACAGGGCAAGGTGGATGTCAAGGGTAAAAAAGGTACATCTCCGTTCCGCCGTCCCTCTGTTGAAAGCATACTGATTTTCTCAGGCCCATCGATGTCGGCTAGGCGACTTCAGGTCCTGCAGCACATTGTGGGGAGCCTTCAGAAGCTTGCTGCTACCAGAGATCTGGCCATCGTCATCCTCACACAATGCGCCTCCAAGATGCAGGCGGAACGCGGCGCAGCTCTAATCCCCGCAATCAATGCCAGTGTCTGGGAGCAGGGGATATCCACCAGGCTTGTCCTCTTCCGAGACTGGGCCCAGGATGATTCAGAATCCCGCGCTCTGCATTTTGTGGGGATTCAGAAGCTCAATGGAAAGGCAAGCACTGCGTTGGTTGACGGGGCCTGTGCCTTCCGCATCGCCGAGGTATTTCTAGGAACTTCTTACCCGGACGAACGTGGATGGTTACTGATCATTCAGCAGGCTGGCTTGGTGTCAGTGGAGTGCGATAATACCCAGCTATCCGGAGGAATAACATCCACATCCGCCCCAAAGCGGAAACTGGGCGAGACTGACTTTGAGATCGCTGATAGTGAGGACGAGGACTACGGCTGGGAGGACGACGAGGATGCCATTCCTCCCATGCCGTCGCAGTGGCAGGGAAGTGAGGATATCTTGCTACAGCCGCCCGAGAGTGACGAGGAAAGTAATCTCATTGACGAGGATACCCTAGACAATCAGCAAGACGATGATCTAGAATCCGTTGTCAAGGAGTCGGATCACAACCTCCACGGGTAGGTGATGAACTATAGTCTCTGCACCGTTATAGAGTCACCCAAGAAATTACCCCTGAACACTTGGGGCGTCGGACCGTCCCCTAATGGCGGCTCCAACACCTGCCGGCGAACAAACCTTCCAAGCCCCCCCACGCGCCCCCGTTGCGGTTGTTAGTTTGCTGCCCGCCCCCAAGCAGACTTCTCCACAAATGATCGGGCAAATTCGGCCTCATCCGCCGTTCGAGGGGTTCAGTCCGCGGATCAAGCATCCAAGTGGTGCCATTCAGTCTCAAGTCGTTCGACAAACAATTGCAGACTGTGAAACGGGTCTGTCGCCTAAGGTTGCTCTCTCCATCGGATGAGGGAACTACATGGACAGACATACTCGGATGCGTCGGCCTTTCTCCCAGCGAGCGATCTTCTCGGATACATTCACGCCATCCGCGGAGATGCTGGCCCGCTGTGATATGTATTTAGATATGAAGGGCATTTGCAGCTCGACCGGCGCTTGTTCCTCACATCAGACACAAGATGGCCGCTGCTGCCAGTGATACGGCTCGCTCGTATTTTAGTTCCAGGTGTGTAATAGCTTGGGCAATTTTCCCCGCTCTCCCTTCGCTCTTCGAGACAAAACAGCCTATAGTATCTCCTCGCCGTAGTTGGGCGCGCAGAACCGTGAGCAGATATGGTGCGTCACTGTGACGAGGGTCTACCAAGAAAAAGAGAGAAATCTTGTTAATTTTTGTGTATCAATGGGCAACTGCACATACACCCCATGACGTTCCAGGCAAGGTCAACAACCCGAGCGGGTGTGGCTTACTCCAGCCGTCTTGATGAATTCTCAGGACCAATTCCAGCCTGCAGGATCGCGCGACGGCTACGGTTATCTGTCTTCCCTACTTCAACAGACGCCATCGCCCACAGACACACAAGGCCCGTATGTACTTGTACACTCACACGGTTGGCGGGGCGGCCAGCCGGCTGGCCCAAGGTTCCTTTGCTTATTACAACGTCGGCGAGGTAGGCAAGGGGCGGGATGGGTGTGCTGCTGCTGCTCGCTCCCTTCCACTCCCTACGTTAGGTGGTTTCTTTTAGTCACGAATGGTTTGCTGCTGCCGTTGTGGATTGGGTAGCTATAGCAGATGAAGGAACACCAATGTGCTGCAGCTTTGTCCGTTTGGGGGCTTCCCCTTCACAGTTGGAAGAGATCCCGTGTCAACCACCCAAAGCTGGGCTGGTCCGGTGTGTGCTGTTTCATTCATAAGGTAGGTAAGTAGGTAGGTGTGTGTGGTGGATTTGCGTGAGCGCGGGAGTGCTGTTTTTCCCCCTCCCCCTCCGTCTCTCCCCTGTTATTTTCCCCCAGAGGTATCTTTCCTCTTTGAGATGCTGAGGAGGGTGTCATCCTATACCCCTTTCCTGTTTCTGCACAGCAAGCACACACATACACTACATACACACACACACCATACCTAGATAGATAGGTTATTCATCTGTGGGTGAAATGGCCCCTCAGTGTCCAAGCAAAATCGCGCTTGCGAGGGCGTGGGCGGGCGGGCTGGCTGGCTGGCTGGCTTGCAACCCAGCCCAGCCCAGCCCAGCCCAGCCCAGCCAAGAAAGCCCCCTCCCTGCCCGCTGTTCTACACGGTCAAATGTTACCGATGATGTGCAGCGGAAGATGCACGTTGGATTCCCCGTCCCGCTTGCTATGCGCAGCTGTTTTGTCGTTGTTTTGGGAGGGGAGAGGAAGGGAAACGGGAGGTACCACTTCGTACTACCTTGTACCCAGGTACTTTGTATCATTTTTATTCTTTTAACCTCGGGCTCGGGATGAAATCCTACACTAAGGTGCCTACCTCTCCAAGGGATGTTTCAATTCATGCCTCGTTGAGTGGGAAGAGAGGGGAAAGGGGAGGGAGGAGGGGGAAGGGGGGCAGCAGCCGGAGGGGGAGGAAGTTCTATTTTCCCGAACCAGTTTGTCAGTCAGTTTGTCAGTCAGTTTGTGTTCACCTTCCTCGGCAGGTTGAATTATGTTTTGTTTTTGTGTGCTTGTGTGTGTGTGTGATTGTATGGGTTCGGTGGCCAGGGAGAAAGAGCTCAATAAAATGATTGTGTGAACCCCGCGAAGAGTGGAAATATCGCATGATGATGGCCTCATTTCTGTTCGGTTTGAGACCCATAATGGATGGCTACTGCGGGGGGAGGGGGAAGCTGTAAGGCGGGAAGGATTGTTGCCGTTGCGGGTCCCCGCTCGCTCGCTCGCTCGCGTGGCGGTTGCTAACAGGGGAGGGCCGCCCAGGGGGGTGGCATGTCACAGGTAGCGCAACGGCTCCTGACATTCAGTGGACGCGAGGGAAACTGCCTCTGTTCGATGTCACAGTTCAGTGCTGTCCCTCTAAGTTTGGCTCAATAAATTTTTGCATCTTGGCTAGGAGACTATCCAGTAGTTATGGAAATTTGTCAAGTTTTTGATGGGGGTGCTATTTTTCTTCGAATTAAAGTATGAAAAAGGAAAGGTGTCAAGCTCATTCTGCTAGCTTCCAAGTCCCGTCATTCCAGCATTGACAGCTTCAAAGCTCGGCTGACTAAGCCTGAACCCGGTCTTAGAAACCGGTGCAGTAGAGAACCCGAAGTCATCCATTTTTCCTTAATCACCCGTCTTGTGGCAAGTTGGCATTCCAAGAGACTGGCTGGTTACCTAACAGTTCAGTGATTGAGAAGAAAGTGATAATTTCATACGATGATAAAGGTTTCATATTGGGAAAATCCAAGAATGAGATATTCAAGATACTGACAGGGCTTAAAACGGAGGCGTCATCATCGAAAAGATGAAAGGATAATTACTAAGCCTTGAAGACATTTACTTCACTGCCAACAAATGGCATAGATTTTCTTTCAGCTTTGAATGGCAAAGATGATGTTTTATTTTCAAATGAATGCTTATTTGACGGTGGGTCGAAGTTTGACTCTATCAATCCAACTTGCAATTTCTTTCGTAACAAGTATGGTATAAATTGGTCTTATTCAATTTAATCTGTGACTCCATATGTACGCAAGGAAGGACAAGGTGACATATGAAATCTTCCATTGTCGTGCTTGATCCTGATTTCATGATTTCATGCTGCAATACCGTAACATAAGAGACATTTTTGTCCAAGACTTACATCTCATATCAAACAGGCGATTAGTTTAAGCTGCTGAGAAAATTTAAAGACGCTGAACTAGGGTCTGATTCATGATTGCTAGTGGTTGCTTTTGTAGCCTTTTTGTCCTTGACAGTACATCCTTGAAAGAACAATCCCAACGCTTACATTTTGAGCACAAGTCTGCCCATTCCATAAGCACTAGAAAATTCTCATCTGTAATGTAACTCGTAGATAATGTTCACGGGATGACTCCAGTGTGGTGGCAGTTTCGTGAATGCTGAACAACTGACAAGCTCGAGCTTATCTCACATAGGAGACCAAAGGGGCACTAGTCGCCTGAGCGAATGGCTTCGGCCAGCCAAAATATGCCTGGCTTTCCGTTTGTGATGACCCAGGAGAAATCTCAATTGAGCTGCTATACAACGAACCTGGCGTTGGTGTCCCATCCGCCACCTTCCATTTGCACGTTGTAGAACAAAACACATGATCAAACCCAAGCAGAACGCCCACTATCCAAAGTTTACTAAGACTTGGGTATACTTTCATCTCTTATACCTCTCTAATCTTTAATCACACAAAAAAAAACAATCGGTCAGACTTGTTCCGTTTCTTCCAGATTGCTGAGGTGAGATTCAGCCTCAGTCTCAGTCACGTTGTCTGCACGCGCACGCTTGTGTGTGCGGCCTTATTTATTTTCAGGGTAAACAGTAACATAAACTCGGACTCTTGCGCGGACTTAATTCTGCGCTGTTTTACTTGATTCATTCAGTCATGCCGAAAGGTGTTGATTGCGTCGTGGGACTGAACCAAACTTTGAGAGGAGACGGATACACGCAATGTGCCACGTGAGATAATTTGTTGGCATTTTGAAGATTACAGAACGGTGAATGAAGGGCTTGTATGTACTTGCTGCATTGATAAAACGTTTGTTCGGATTAATTGATGTTTGATAATGCCAAGAGAGCACGTTTGAGTGAGAATGGCGGAGTGAACAAAAGAGCAGTTTTTTACTTGCTCAATACAGCTCGGCTGATCACAGCGCAAATGTAAAGCACTGGATTATGGCCTTGTAACGTGTCACCTTCCCGCCCTGGTCTGCATTCGATCAGATCGAGTCTTTGTTTCTGGCCCTTCTCACTTTTTTCTGTTGTTCTTTTTCTCTCCACTCAAGGCTGTAGAGCTGGCTGCTTGCCTGACTTTCTCCACGCTCTTTAGCGGGGATATGAGAGTCGCTATTGGCATACGTTTTCTGACGCTCATGACCAGAAAAATAAAGGGGCAGTAGATATTTACGACCGCCGCCTCAGTGGATGTATACAGAGGTAGGTACATAAGTACATGACAAAACATAACAATAGATCCAAAATGTAAATCCAAGAAAACCTCGTGTTAGTTCATATCCCATCAGGCTTCCAGATCAACACAATGACCGAGTCGACATCAGAGCTCTCCTCGTCGTTGTGCGTGATATCGCTCGGCAGCCGATCATCAATCTCGGCGACGGAGTTACCACCCCCTTTCCGGTTTGCATAAGCCTGCCAGACCTCGCCGTTGTCCCGCACCATCGCGTCCAGAAGCCGCCAGGTCTTCTTGCCTCCCTGGCCGGCGATGGCTTTTACACTGTGCGGGTCGTGGCTGGCGTCCTTGTCGATGGCCAACCTACCGCCTAGGACTGTCTTCGGCCTTTTGCCCTTGGTGTCCGGGTTCTGCTCTCGCTGGCGGCCGCTGTCTTGCATGGAGATGACCTCGACGCCCTCCTGGTAGTGCGTCAGGGTGTAGCCGTTGACGAGAACCCAGTTGTCGGTAAAGAGGAAGCGCTGAAGGAAGCACTCGTCGCCGCAGCTCGAGGCGATGAGGTGGCCCTTGCCGGCCTCAAAGCGGTGCCAGTTGCGGTAGTGGTGGAGAGTAAGGGGCTGGCTGCCGCCACCGTACCCTGCTCCGTCGGTCTCTTCATCAGGCGAAGCGGTGGCCGGATTCCAGAGACTAGGGACGACCTGCACAGTGGCGTTAGTGTGCTTCATAACGCAGTCGAACAGCAGGTTGTCCCAAGACCGCCGCCCCTCCTGCCGCGTCTCTTGTAGGCACAGTAGCTGGCCGACCTTGTCGAGCATGGGCGGCGTGTGGAAGACGGCACCGCCGCCGTAGGTGATGGTTTTCCCGCTTTCCACAACCCAGTCAGCCCGCTCGCTGGGCATGCTGATGTAGTGTTCTTTGGCTGGGCTAAACTTAGCCAGCTTCTCAAGCAGGCGCGACATGCTGGGGAAGAAGACGTCATCGTCGACGAGGGCAAAGTACTTTTTCTCGGCCCCCTTCTTCTCGTCCGCGCTGGTCTCGTCTCCCTTCTGCTGCTGCAGTTTCCGGAACCTGCTCCGGAGGAGCTGCGTCACGACCTGCGCGTAGGGCGACTCCTTGGCGCCGGCGGGAGTCGCGACGACCGTTGCGTCGATACCCAGCTTCTTCAGGGCGGCCGCAATGGTGGCCACCTCGGTCTCTGTAGCTTCCTGCAGCGCGACCACCAGCCCGGCGCCGTTCGATTTGCCCTTGCCGTTGGTCAGCCAGCGCGCCCAGTCGTGCATGATGGGATGTCCAGTGTAGTCGAGGCGCGAGTAGCTTGTCGCCACGCCGAACATGAGCGCCGACGCATCCACCTCGGCCGGCGTGGACGACTTTTTCCCGTTCATGGGCAGAGCGAGAACATCCCGCTCGCTGCTGGCGCTGAAACTCGTCGCATCGTGAACGCGCACGCGCACGAAGTCCCGCGGCGCGACGAGCGTCGTCTTGGCCTCGACCAGTGAGCTCTGCGTCTTCTCGGCCGAGGGCGTGTACTTGGCCCGCAGCCTCCTCGCAAACCATGGTATCTCGTTGGTCAAGCCGTGCGTCTTTACCAACGATAAGAGGTACTGGAGCTCGTCCTCCCGCTCACGGCGTGCTGACGCCGCCGTGGGGTTCGCTGTGCCTGCCTGCTTGTGCTTCTCAATGTTGCTCTTATCGAACCAGAACTCGTCACGCCAGGGGCCCTTGGTCTTGCCCTCGGTGTAGGTATAGATGCTGGGCTTCTCGGCGCTGTGTGAGAATGTTCGAATCGTGAGAATAACCACGACCAACAAGATCAGCGCCACAATGCGCACCGATTTGATCCTGCCCGCACCGGCGAAGGGCGACATGGCGGTGATCCTCCCCACCCGAGGGCGTAGCGAAAATGGGAGGGAAGGCATGTTGGCTGGGGGACCGCTATGCCCAGGCCTTCTCTCTCTTTTTTTTTTGGGGTCCGAGATGATAAGGATGCAAGTAAAGGATAAGAGTTGTCAGAGAGAGACTTTTAAAGCGCCTGAGTCAGAGTCGTGAACGGCAGAAAGGGGAACTCGCGCTATGCTAGTAATGGTGAAAAAAGGAAATGAGCTTTCAGGTCTAAAGAACTGAGGACAGAAAGTGACCTCGGTTGAAACCCCTTCCTTCATGAAAAGTGATTCTCTCACAACAGAGCGATAGAAAACAAGCCTCTCTTATCGCTTTGGAAGACAGTCTCAGGGGACACGCGGTATGGGATTTGCGCATAAATGACGCTGAACTCGAGTTGTGTCGTCGCCAATACCCACGCACGTGCATGAAACGCCACTCAACGAAAGGGGTTAGACTTTGCTCAGAGCTGTGATAAACGAGGGGAAATGATTCGCTGTCTAGGCTTACAACCAGCGAGTATCATATCGCGTTGTCGAAAATTTTAACTCGGCAAGAAGAGACGACGACGTCAATAACGAGGCAGTCTCGAATTTGCGTTTCCCGGAAAGTGAAAGCTGGCTGCTTGCATCTTGGCGCCCAAATGCGGAACAGGGGTGCAGCGAAAGGAATGATAGGACAGCCATGTGAGCCGCCGAATTAGGCTGAAGCAGCACTGGAGATCCTGATGAACCACGCAAATCCCATGGCGGTGTCGTGGAACAGCTTCTGGAAATACGAGAGACGACCTGTCTTTCCTTTCATTATGGTCGTTTGGTTAGAGTGATAGCTACTTACTTGTAAATAATAAACCCAGTCGCTCAATTCGCTCAATTCGCTCGCACATTAGCCCCCGATGCCTCCCCTTCGAGCAAGATAACTCCGAACCCGTCCTGTTCATATCAACCTGTTGTTCATAGTCGCAACTCCGCCACCCATTGCAAATCTACTGTACCGGGCATAAAACCACCATACCTTGCCAAATGCCCAACATGATAAAACAGTCACTAGCATGCTCCAGAAATATCCGTGGTCCTCTTGTACTGGCCCCGAAAGAGCCACTCGTCCATCAACATGAACACGATCGTTCGTCTACAGCAGCCTGGAAGCTGGATATTGTATGGCGTCACGACTGCGCATGTGTAGAAATGAAATGTGCCGGAGGGTCAGGGCATATGATGGGCTTCTCCTTTGCCGAAGTTTGCGGGATGGTGTAGTGATCAGGCATGTTCGCAAGTACCGTCGCCTTGGCCGTTTGATACTTCGCAAAGCAATCGCTGAGAACATCGTCCACGCCTTGGGTAGCCTCGACGATGCCCGTGTCCAAAAGTTCCTTGCACAGACGCTGCTATTAGCCCCTACCATCCTGCGCATGGCATGGGATCAGAAACTCCATACCTTCAGGAAGTCCTCAACCTTACAAAACTCCACCTTATTCAGCCTGTAGCGGTCGGGAAGCCCGCTGTTGTGCATCAACGCGAGCAGTCCGGCATCTATGGTATTGACCGCAGCCAGAATCGTGATTGGGGTACCATCGCGCAGCTCTAGGGAGCCGAGAGCAGTAAGGATGGCGCCGAGGACGATCTGACCAACCATCAAGAACCAGCAGAGCACACTGAGGAGGTGGTGGGAGAACAAGTACTTCGTTCGCTGAGTGACGACGTCCCGATAAAGTCCATCCGGGAGTCCCTTTGGAGGCCAGTACCAGCAATTGGGGTGGACGACGCTATGCGTCTCGCCCTCCTTGATGGCACCGAGCCCATGAGCGACACGGGCCCATTCAGCTGGGGACAGGAAGCGGTGGTGAACATGCGAGCCCGCCGACTTTGGCCGCGGATTCGACGGCGGGGGTCTGGACATGACAGGAGGAGTTGCGTTACCGGGGCGACCAGATGCCACGGGAATGCTGGAGGGTCTCTCAGACTTGTAGAAGCTCTCCGTTGCCTCGGACCGCGTTGTATCGCCTTTCATGGTAGGGAGGCTCAGATGGCTTGGGTCACTAACATTGGCCATACTGGCAGCTGGGAATCATGAACAGAGGCTTCAAACAAAGGTATAGGGACGAAGATTGGAGCCTGGCCGAGGCGTCGGTAGGAAGCTGAAATAGAGACGATATACGCCCAAAACGCGAAATGCAAGGTGCCTAGATCCGGGATATGGGATGAAAAGCGGCGTTTGTTGATATGCCAACACAGGAGGGCGAGTTGAGGGATGGCTTCATCCAGTCAGATCAGGAAGAGGGTTGAAATGAAAAGACATTGTGGGTGGAAATTCTCCAGTCTTAACAGAAGAGCCATTCTGGCGAGGAAGGAGCGACTCCCAGGTCGATAAGTGACTGAGTTCCTCAAGCAGGTACGGCCGGTGTCCTCCTTGGACGAAGTCCTTGACTTTCGATTTGCAGAATAATGACTCATCGCAGATCTTCAGTTATTGCTACGGCCGACAGCGCAAGTTGGTTGGTGTTTTAAAAGGTAAACTTGGATTAAAAAGAATTAGGAGTTTATTTACAAGTGTTGAAGTTGTTGGCCGTCAAGGTGTTGCGGTTGAGCTGAGAAGCGCCCTGGGGTCCCCGAAGATTTACCTACCTACTACCTAGAGGTACCCAAGTACCTAATTTACAGGTGGAGGTTAGGAGGGGTAGAGGGGTGCTTGAAGTGACTTCCTGCGGTTCACCGCCCACCCTAAAAAAAGCGGCAGAATTTACCCCCCCAAAAAAAAAAAAGGGTTGGAGCTCCCCTGCATTGAGTGGTCAGGTCGCTCTTGCTCGCTCGCTCTTCGATCCATAACGGCAATAACGACGACATCGCGAGCAACCCAAACTGACCCCGCCCTGTCGCTATGCATGCGCGCATTCCGCCCAGTCTCTAGTTATCTGTGGTGCGCCTTAGTCAACTCGAAACGATTGCCCCTTTCCAGCGCCATTTCGCTCTGGTCGATCCGCGCCATGACATCTGAAGCTGCGGCCGTCGCGGCCCCACCCGCCGACAAGCAAACCATCACCTACAGAGACAAGCGATACACCACGGTCAAGGAAGGTCTGGCCCATATTCTAGTGCCCGAGCCTTCGGCAGACGACAAGAAGAGGTCGGCCGATGGCCAAGGTGTGCAGCAGGTCTTCTACAACCCCATCCAGCAATTCAACAGAGACTTGACTGTCCTCGCCATCAAGGCCTTTGGGCGCGAGAGAGTCGAGTGCAAGAAGGCTAGCGGCCGAGCCAGAAACGAGAGATACGCCGAAAAGAAGCGCAAGCGGAAGGAGGAGAATGGCAAAACCGACGTCGACCGACCAACAAAGTCCCCGAAGCTGGCCGAGGATGGAGCTGCAGTAGCGCCAACAAACGGAGAGACAGCTGCTCCCGCAGATGTTGAGATTCAAAACGAGACCGACAAAGACCCGGCTGCCCCCAAAGACCAAGATCAAGAGACGGAACCGGCTGCTGCAGACGGCTCAGGGGCAGCTGCTGATGCCAAGGCAGCCGACGAGGTCGCAGAGAAGCCGAAAACACCCTTTACGATTCTCGATGCCCTCTCGGCCAGTGGTCTTCGTGCTCTGCGATATGCTCATGAGCTGCCATTCGTCACCTCGGTGACGTCAAACGATCTCCTCCTGTCTGCCGTCGAAGCCATCGGCCTCAATGTGCGACACAATAAACTCGAGGACAAGATCAAAGTCGTCCACGACGACGCCTTAGCACACATGTACGACGTGGTCACGAAAGACCTGCGGGGGCGAGGCAAAGAGAGGACCGAGAAATACGACGTGATCGACCTCGACCCATACGGATCCGCTGCCCCTTTCCTCGACGCTGGTGTCCAGGCAGTCCGGGACGACGGCGGTCTGCTCTGCGTCACCTGTACAGACTCGGGCGTTTGGGCGTCTAACGGGTACCCTGAGAAGTGTTTTTCTCTGTACGGAGGAGTTCCAGTCAAAGCCTTCTACTCGCATGAAGTTGGCCTTAGACTTATACTTCACGCGATCGAGATGGCGGCCGCAAAATACGGCCTGGCCATGGAGCCCCTTCTGTCGCTGTCTATTGACTTTTATGTCAGGGTTTTTGTCAGGATCAAGAAGTCACCGGCCACTGTCAAATACCAAGGCGCCAAGAATATGATGGTCTATACATGTGACCAAGGTTGCGGCGCCTTTACGACTCAGCCGCTGATGATGAACAAGCGGGCGCCGAACAAAAACGGAAATGGGTTCTTCTACAAACACGGGTTTGCGAAAGCAACTTCCAGCAAAACCTGTGACCACTGCGGCTACGTGTTGCATGTTGCGGGACCTATGTATGCAGGCCGAATCCACTCGCCTGATTTCATCCAGAGCATACTGGATGACTTGCCTAACGCGTCTCCGGAAGTCTACGGCACGAAAGAGAGGATCAAGGGGATGATTACAACTGCGCTCGAGGAGGTACTGTCTTCGCCTGAGGAACTCAAAGCGGCGGAGGCACACGAAGAGGCGATGAAGACGGCAGACCGTGCAGAAAAGAAGAAGCTAGAGGCCGCTGCTCGCGACGCAGAACTGGCAGCCCTCGACCCTTACCCCTTCTTCTTCGTCCCCGCCAAGCTTTCAGGAACCATTCATTGTGCCGCCCCTGGAGAGAGAGCGATGAGAGGCGCACTGGTTGGGCTTGGCTACCGCGTCACCAGAAGCCACTGCAAGCCCGGCAGCATCAAGACGGACGCTCCATGGTCAATCATTTGGCATGTTATGCGGGAATGGGTCCGCCAAAAGGCGCCTGTGACGGAGGCGAACATCAAGGAGGGAAGCGTCGGTTATCGGATCCTTCGGCTTGGAGAGAAAAAGGAGGCAGACGTCGCCAACCCGGATGAGTCACGGCCGGAAAAGGATGAACAGGAAAAGATGCCCGAGGTGGTTTTCGACGAGGAACTTGGTCGCGATGCGGACAAGAGAAAGTTGGTTCGATACCAAATGAATCCCAGAGAGAACTGGGGCCCCTTGAATCGGGCCCTGGGGCATTGATCGTCCTCTCTTGGGGCTTCTGGCCGGCCATGAGAGACATTGTGGAGGGATTAGCTGGCGAGGTTGGGGTGCTGACGGCGTCCCCCGCCATTTTGAGCCCTATATGTGTGGGTTGGTGGGTAGGTTGGGATGACGGGGCCCGGGCAGGCTTGCAAGCGACTTCACAGCCCAACAATAGGCAGGCTGGCGGTCAGCGGTGAGAAGACGCATTGTCCTCTCTGAAAAGGAAGGTCAGTCCTCCGCTGTTTCCTTGCCATGCCCGTTGTCACACCCTGCCCTTTGCCCTGGAAGTCTAGGATTATGGATGGCGTATGTAGAGTAGGCCCCCACTCCACCTTTGATGTGGATGAGGCGGCGCCCCAGCGATGTATGATAACGCAATTTAGCGTCGCTATGCTGAACTGCAATTGACCAGGCAAACCAGCATTGCGTTGCACAGGAAGGGTTGTGACTCGGCGTGCCTCGTGCCTGTTCATCCACAGCCTCGAGGCAATTATTATAAATACAATTCGGTCGCCCCATGTTTTCCAGGCACTTTGAGCCGGCTTTGTTTCTTTTCTCTTTGTTGTGCTTTCTTTCTCTCCCTGCCCTCTAGCCATCTAACAACCCGCTGCTTGAGCAGGCTTGTTTATTACTCTACCTTAACCCCCACCTCACCTTCACTCACCTTGGCCTCTCCAGAATGGCTGTTCACATGCCACGAAATGCCGGCGATACCGCGACTTCTGCAGGCACTTTCAACGACGCTGCGCCTGTGATTGACGAGCTCGTCTTGGCGGCTCCAAATGGCGACATCAACGAGTCCTTCACGCGCGAGGAAGTCATCTTCATTCGAAAAGCGCCAAAAGCCAGCGACGGCTACTTGATTTACAGTCTGGCGGAAGTCGCATCTCCCAAAGACGACAAGCCGTTCAAGCTCTCGGTCTTGTTGACGCCACAGCTGCCAGAGGGCCTGCTAGCCGAATTTCTGTTGGACGAAATCCCAGCTCATCTTCAGGCGCACGCCAATAAGGAGCTGCATGTCATTGTCTCGACCCGCTCTGGTGTCGGCCAAGCCAAGCCATTCTACGAGGATGTCTTAAAGCCACTCCTCGCGGCCGCCCTCGGACTTAGCCCCCAGCAAGACCAGGAAATACTCGGGCTACCGGAGCAAACGGATCACACGGGGCCGGGTCCAGGGGGGGATACTACTGCTGACGCAGACAACAGCTCCACGCAACTGAGGAGCTCTGCATACGGGTACCGTGTGACGGTTACACAAAACTCGCAAACCATTCGCGAATTTGCACGCGGCCTGGGGGCCGATGGGACGAATGGCACGTCGTTGTCTTCGCAAAGCGGGGCCGCCGAGCCAAGCCGGACTATCATCCTCCTGAGCGGTGACGGCGGTGTGATTGACCTTCTCAACGGTAGTGATATCAGTAGCAAAACCAAGGTGACGTCGAACCCTCCCACCGTCGCACTGCTTCCTCTCGGGACGGGCAACGCACTCTTCCACTCGTTGCACAAGCCGCACTATACGAAAACCGACAACGTCGTTCCATCGCCTCTCGTGCTCAGCCTCCGCACCCTGTTCAATGGGACCCCGGCCACACTCCCTACCTTCCGGGCGTCCTTCTCTCCTCGATCGCACCTCGTCTCGGGCGATGCAGTCCCCGAGGGGCATGACAAACCCACCCCCGTCGACCACCTCATCGGCGCCATCGTCGCAAGCTACGGCTTCCACGCCAGTCTGGTCTGGGAGAGCGACACGCCCGCGTACCGCAAACATGGCGACAAGCGCTTCGGCATGGCGGCCGGCGAACTCCTGAAGGAGGAGCATGCCTACGACGCCACTGTTTCCATCATTCCCCACGGCGCAACGTCGTCCTCTCCCGTGAACCTCCCAAGGAAGAAGTTCAACTACGTCCTCGCTGCTCTTGTCTCGAACCTTGAAAAGACATTCACCATCTCCCCCGCGAGCAAACCGCTCGATGGCCAGCTGCGACTTGTGCACTTTGGTGCAGTTGGCGGCAAGAAGACTATGGAAATCATGATGGCAGCGTATCGCGGTGGCGAGCACGTGGGCATGACGTGGAAGACTGGCGATGGAGACGAGGAGGATGGTGTCGGGTATGACGCTGTCGATGAGGTGAAAGTGACTATTCGGGAGGATGACCCACGGTGGAGGAAGGTATGTATTGACGGCACGATTGCCGAGGTCGAGAAGGGCGGGTGGATGGCGGTGCGCAAGGCCGACGAGACAAGGCTGAGGGTGTTAGTGGGGCGGTGATACGGTGCCGAGATGGTCTTCTATGCCAACGAGAAAACACAGGCTCGGGGGATTCACGTAGCATACGGAAGGCATAGGGAAGGCATCATCTTCAGCTTCATCTTGGCAGCGTTAGCAAGCCCGCAATGATTACCAATTCACCAAACTTTGCCATTTTCCAGCCTTGGTGTTTGCAGTCCGGCTGGCGGGACTAAGCTCGCTATAACAAGATCCGATGCATCGCGGAGCTAGTGGTAAGTATTCCAGCATCTGGCTTGTGGTTTTAAAACATCAAACAACTTACTGTTGCAAGTAAGGTGGTAGCGAACGGAAACAAAAAGTAAAAGAACTGAAAGTTAAAAAAGGAATTGAAAGAAAGGGGGAAAATGAAAATGGGAGGGAAACAAAGTTTCAGACTGGGATCAAACACCAGGTCTCTGACGTCGCTGTAATTGAATACTGCCTAGGTAGCCTTGAGGAATCATTACACCAGAGCCATCTGAGTCTTTGGTGAAAGAAATAGCCTGGTAAACTGTTTTCTTACTTGAAGTCTGGGCCCCCGGGGGGGAGGGGGCAGAAGATGAACAGGCGAGTCACAGAGTCCAACAACTCGCCAATCTGCCGCACTACCTCGCTCGATTATGGTCTTTTCGTCGTCTCGTTATCATATTCAACGCTAAGTAGAAGAATATGAAATCGTAAAAAGATATGTTATGATTGCCCCGACGCCTCGCACCTCCATTAGAATGACTTCAAAACACCGGAAATGAAAAGAAAAGAAAATGAGTGAATAATAGGAAAGGAATGCCAACAAAAGAAAGAAGAAGAAGAAGAAGAAGAAGAAATTACTCCTTTTAAAACAGACTCCCGCGTACCTAATCAGACAAACCCCGCACACCCGTTGTCTAGATAGGTTGAAGTAACGACTGACTGACTAACCGAGCGAGTCACAACCTAACTTCAATGACATGGTTTTTAACCATCTAAAAATGAGTGACATGGTTTCTTTTTATGAGCTGCCAAAAATGCCCGAGAAAAGAAAACGCAGGTAGGCAGCTGAGCGTATTCGAATAGAAAAGACGAGGGGCTCGAAGGAATGTGAAAAGCTGATAAGAACAAAGGAACGGAGTTATCATCTCCTCCTCCCAGGATCGGGCTTCGCCGCGATGTTGGGCGATGCCAAGTCGACCTCTGAGAGGTAATTGCTGGTGGTGTCTTCTTCTCCTCCCTTTCCATCTGCTGCGTCTCTGGACTCGTCATCATCATCGTCATCATATTCTTCTTGATCGGATCCATTGCCGTCGTTGTGATTTCTCATGTCTTTTTGTTGTTGTCGATTTCCGTCGCCGAGACCATCGCCATCATCACTCATCGCGCCCTTTTCATATGGAGAAGAAGTGTTATTATTATGATTATCGCCGTCGCTGGCAGCAAGAGAAGAGGTATCGCTTCTCGCAAGGATTGCGCACCCACCGAATGCGGACCCCCCAGCCTTGCTCGCCTTCTCGCTATCGCCGTCCCCATCCATGGTCGGGTTGCGGCCCTTGTAGAAGCGGTACCCGACCATGGCCAGCGTCATGGTCGACAGGACGACGGGCGTCCAGAGCAAAAACCAAAAGACGCTGCTCGTCTCGGCGAAGATGCCGAGCTTGTTGGCCTTGTCGTTGACGACGTTGCGGACCTCCGTCTCGGCCCACGTGAGGATCGCCGTGCCGGTGAACATGAGCAGCCAGGCGATCAGGGCGATGGTGAGCGACCCGAGCAGGGCGAGGTGCCCCGGCGTGCCGTTGATCTCGATTTCCTCCGAGGCAAAGGCGGAGAGGCTGCTAACGATGGTTCCCACGGCGAAGACTATGGTGATGAAAAAAAAGTACCCGCCCGTTGCCTTGAGGATCTTGGGGATGTAATCGAGCACCTTGAGCAGGTCGTCGACGATGCCGACCTTGGCGATATCTTCGACGTGGAAGGGGCCGACATTGAGTTGTCCTTTGAGGATGTCGGTGAGCGCGGGCGGATCTATGAATTTTTTTGGCCCTTTGTTAGTTCAAACACATCCAAGATCCTTTTTGTCCAGAAAAACAGAAGAGGAGAGGCGCGGGGGGGTTTGCGAACCATCCGGGAAAGGCTTCGTGCAGTCAACAATGTTGATCTTGGAGTCCTTCTTCAGGCCATCCGGGTCGTAGTTCCCCTGGCATAGAGAAATCAGGTGAATTGAGTAGTACTCCTTGATGCCAACACTCTTTGCGGCACCCTTGACGAGGTTGTTGATTGCGTCGACAACCTTGTCGGCCAGATTGTCGATGGCGCCAGTAGCAGTGTTGACTGTGTTGGCTCCAAACTCGCAAGCCTGTTTGCCAGCATCTTTAACCTTGTCCAGGCCATCTTTGGTAGCGTCTCCGGCCTTATTGGCAAAGTCGTCGACGGGGCCGAGATCGGGCGTGGGAATAGGCCCGAAGGCTGGTGCTCTCTTGCAGTTGTTGGTGTCAATCTTGGGAATATTGGCCGGATTCGATATTAAATTGGAGCCGAACAATGTCATGTTGAACTATAGACTTGGTTTTTAGTTGGCCTGTGCAAGATAAACATGATCATACATGGCTTACGCTGATCAAGTTGACGTTCTCCATGTAGCCCGGACTGCTTCCTGCCGTGAGGGCAAGGGCAACGAAGAGAAAAGAGAAAAAGGACTGGCCAATCGGGGCAAACTTGACGACATTGTCAACAATGAGGGCGACGTCCGGCATCTTGGGCAAATGTCCCGTCTAGGGGGGCGGCTCGGATAGAATGGATCGTATAAAATGAATGTGCTTGTGTTCTAAGAGGATAGATATTTTCAAGTTCAACACAATGAGAGAGAGAGAGAGAGAGAGAGAGAGAGAGAGAGAGAGAAAGAAGTCAACAGTCCACTGGTCTATGTTGAATGGAATAAGATCCACACTCTCGACAGACCTGCTGACGGAAATGGGATAGAGTATAAGAAGAAGAGAGACAAAACGAAGAGGCGGGTCACTGGGAAGTTGATTAAATATCACTCATCGTGGACGTCAGCAATACCAGTATCATGTGGTAAGAGAGATCAGATCGTATGACGAAGCAAGTCAAGGGCATTGGAGAAGAGGGCGACCGAAACGAAAGCTTCAAGGGGCCGCAAGGCCAATTCGTCTGTCCAACAACCAGCCCGTGGTGGGTGCCCCCTCAAGGCAAGGATTCGCCATCTGAATCTCGACTTCAGACGAATCCCACTCTGGCTGTTGGGCTGATGGATGGGGTGAAAGCTGGACGGTGTGGGTTTTTGGCGGAGAAACAGAGGCATCGCAATGACTTTGGTCCCTATTCGCTTGTGTTCGAAGAGGCTCTTCTGATATCGGGCAGGCAGGCCGGGCTTGGCCGGGTGTGTCAAAATCCACAGAGTGCAAACCTTGCCGAGAACCCCAAGGGCCATCTGGCCGGCCGTTCCCCAATCGCAGAGCAACACCGGAAGCTGAATAAGATGGCGGAGAAATAGAAAGATGGAGTTTAATAGGTGGAGTGATTACACAAGATCAGTTGGGCTGATGTTCCGCTGGGACCAGTGGTGTGGGCAGGGACTGAGGCGGCCCAGGCCCCGTTGATAATGACTGCCAGCGAAGAGACCTCGTCTGGTATTTGGTTGCAAGTTGTTTCTAATACGTGTGGCCTGTAACCTTGGCTGGCCGTGGCTGTGCCGTTCGTTTATCTTTGATAAAGTTATTACTTGACCGACAATACTAATGTCAAAATTGAAATCGGGAACACTTACTTCACTGTCGATACCGACCCACCTCATTCTCCTTTCACATCAACGGTTCCATCCCCCATTTATATTATCCTATCAAAGACTAAGAAGAGAGAAGACGACAAGAATTTATGATGGTAGAAGCGAATATCCAGCGATGGGCTGGCCCGGTGGCCGAGTCTGCGCCCCAAACTAAGGCAAATTCGGTTTTGGAGATGGCACGGTCGGCCCGGTCCTCGACCAATACGCCCGCTGGCGACACTCAACACGGCCCCGCTTTTGGCTTTTTCTTCCGGCAATTTGTTGTTTTGACGCTGTTACGATGGAGTCTTTCTGCATGTCAGTTTGAGTAAACCCGAAAGATGGAAAGATCAAGGTCAAGGCAACCAGTGCACCAGTTCTACCTATCCGTCACTGAATAAAGCAGCCGTCGGCATGACCAGACATTCCGCCCACAGTGCGTGGGTTCGTTCCCGGTTCATCTCATCGTCTGTAATGCGCAAGGGGCCCCAGTTTGGGAGAACGGGCTGTCAGGTACCATCATGATCCATCGTCTCTTTTTCGTCCGTGGTGATCGATGAAAGATCAGTTCGGTCACTTCATGATTCAGGATTCAAGCGGGACCCAAATATAGATGTCGAAAAAGGCAAGACTTATGTCACATATTCGTAGGGTTAGGTATTCTAGTTGCTTTTTTTAGAGATTAAGAGGGAGTATAACTGTTGGGCCTCATGGATAAAGTTTGTTTGAATCGAAAAAGAGTCGTCATCATTCGTTCTGTTCAACCTAGAAGACTATATGGTATATCAGTACAGGCGCAGCCGGTGCATCCTCACCTCTACTCTAGACAACCCCGCCCTAGGGCCATCGGGCTACCGCTAATTTCCAACATCCCTCCGCATATGTGTGGGCGCTTTAGAGCTTCGAGACGTATGTCTGGCCCTTCTGGATCCACTCGGATGCGTCGTTGACGAACTCGTCGACAATCTGCTTGGCCGACTTCTTTTCGTTGCAGACAGCGGCGCACTGGCCCATAAGGTAAGGGCGGAACTGATCGAGGATATCATCGTCATCGGCTTCCTCCTCAACATTGTTGGTTGCCTTAAGCGCGCTGGCAGCCTTGACAGCGGCAGCCTCCTCAGCATCGCCGTTCATGACCTTGTCGAGGTCGGCCTCGTAGGGAAGAGTGCCCTTGGAGGTGAGCTCGCGGATCTCCTGCTGGCGCTCGGTCTCCCAGTTCATGATGTAAGGGTTCTTGCGCACGCGCAGGGGGCGGCCGGTGAAGATAAGGGTGCGGATGGTGTCGTCGAAGCCGGCGGTGCGGACAGCCTCCTTATGGGATTCAGCGGCGCCCGCCTCCTCAGACAGCACGAAACGCGTGCCAACCCACACGCCGGTGGCACCCATCATCAGGGCAGCGGCAAGCAGTTGGCCGTTGTGAATACCTCCCGCGGCGACCACCTGAACGGGCTTTCCGGTAAGGGGCGACACGTGACCCTTGCACGCCTCGACGCATGCGGGGACCAGCACCGTCGTGGGGACGTCGCCTGTGTGTCCACCGCCCTCACCTCCCTGGGCGCAGATAAAATCAACGCCCAGCTCGAGGCACTTCTTGACGTGCTTGGGGTGCCCGACCATGTTCATGTACAGGATGCCCGCCTTGTGTAGCCGCTCGACAACCTGCTTGGGAGGAACACCGACAGCGGACACGAACAGCTTAGCGCCGGACTCGACGATGATCTCGATCAGCTCGGGGAGCTTGCCCTTGGTGTAGTCGTAGCTGCAGAGGGGGTGTTTGGTTAGCCTATGGCTTGTTGCGCCTGCGACCAAAAGACGGGACGTACTTTGTTTTCCGCGCATTGCCGCCAACCTGGGGCAACAGGAGATCGACGCCAAAGGCAGCCTTCTTGTCCGTCAAGTGCGACTTGAGCTCCTCGATCTGGTCCCGGAGCATGTCGGGTGTGTAGTTGATGCCGCCGAGCACGCCAATGCCACCAGCGTTTGTCACGGCAGCAGCCAGCTTGGGGCCAGCAGCCACGTTCATGCCGGCCAGCATGACGGGGTGGTTGATCCCGAACGCATCGGTAAGTGGTGTGCGGATTTTTTCTGTGAAACGGATCAATTGTCAGCGACTTCAGAAATGTGCCGCCGGAAGAGGGCGAACGTACGAGGAGAGGCCATCTTGACGGTTGGGAATACAAGCAACTAATTAATAGTATTAGATGCTAGAGATTATTGCAGTGAGAAATGGACAACTGCGAAATGTACACGTATATATAGAGAGGGAGGCGAGAACATGCGACAAAAGGAAAGCCGACCAAAAGATCCGGGGAAACCAGCATCTCCATCTTGGCATCCTGGGGTCAGCAGTCTAGAGACAGGAAGGATGTGCCGAGGTTGGGCGACGGGGGGGACACTATGCTTGTTTGGGGCAGTCAGCGCCGCCCGCGAGGCCGAGTCGTGGAGGGGCATGCATCATGCCGAGGTAGCGTGGACTGGCGATGGCCGTTCGTTTTGTCGACGGACGACGCGACTTATTACTCGGGAATTGGGACGTTTCTACTTGATGTGAAACTGTAAGTGGTGTTTTGTAAAACGCTCCAAAGAGGTGGTGGAACAAAGTTGTGGCTTGCCGCACGCCTCTCCGTGGAAATGTTTTGGTTGCACTGAATGCGCAACGCCTGAGCTCGTGGCTGACAGTTACAGAATCATCGGCCCCGGGCAGTGGGCTGGGTCATCACGGATAACATCAGGCAGAGGGGTCTCAGTACAGAACCCTAACCCTGTGTATGGTCGAGTTGGTCAGAACTGGTGGGGTTAATCCCCAATTCTACAATTCACCAGCAGCAGCAGTCCACTCTTAATTCTTATCAATCTTGGTGCAGTGGAGGCACTGTTCGGACAAGGCTGCGTGATCTCACTCAGTATGCGGCAGAAACATGAGACGCTTCTTGGCTGTCTCGACAGGGCCACTGCTGCACAAACACACGGTATCCTCGACTTTGCGACATGCCCGCGCCGTCCCATTCACTCAGACGCTGCTCACGGGCTGGATAGACCTACAAAACCCGTGTTTTTCGCGGTCGACGCGGCGGCTCGCTACGACTGACTCACTGCCCTTCACAAAATACTCCCTTCCGTCTAAAGAGTCCCGTAGCTCTAGGTTGTCTGCAAGCGCAGCCACTACTGCTATGTCCAACTCCCAAGAGCCCCCTGCTGTGCGGACGGCGTACATCGCCCTTGGCAGCAATCTCGGCGACCGCATTGGATGGATTGAGCAGGCCTGCAATGAAATGGACGCCCGCGGCATCAAGGTCAAGCGGACGAGCAGCCTGTGGGAGACCGAGCCCATGTATGTGCTAGACCAAGATAGATTTGTCAATGGTGCCTGCGAGGTTTGTTTCTTCTCCATTTCCCCCTCCTTCTTGTTCCTTGTGTGATTTATGAGGGAGGCAGAGTACTTATTTATGTATGAGAAACTAACGCAAGCCCCCAGGTCGAGACAACGCTGGACCCCCTTCCCTTGCTTGACGTCCTGCAAGACATTGAGAAGAATGCACTGGGTCGAGTGAAGGTTATCGACAAGGGGCCCCGTAATATTGATCTCGATATCCTCCTTTATGAGAACCTCAAGATTGACCATGAGCGCCTCAAGGTGCCTCACATTCTCATCCCAGAGCGCGAGTTCGTCTTGAGGCCCCTTGCCGAGTACGTGTTCGTCCTCTTTCACAAGTAGTACCCAACTAACTGGCTCCCGCTAGGCTCATCCCTGACAAGCCCATTGACCATGCTCGACCCTGGACACTAACCCGCGACTACCTCGACGCTCTCACCCCGGCCGATCCTCCGCTCACTACCATGACCCCGCTGTCGGCACACCACCCACCCATCCAGGCCCTCAAGTCTAGCCGCAAGACACACGTCATGGCAATTCTGAACATGACCCCTGACTCTTTCTCTGACGGCGGCCAGAACACCCAGCTCGACGAGTCCGCCTTGCTGTCCACCGTCCAGTCCTTCCTCGACAATGGCGCCACCATGATCGACGTTGGTGGCCAGTCCACCGCCCCCGATGCCCCGGAGGTGACCGTCGAGGAGGAGCTCGCCCGCGTTCTCCCCGCCGTCCGCCTGATCCGCAGCCGCTTCGCCTCGCAGCCCGTGTTAATCAGCGTGGACACGTACCGTGCATCCGTGGCCGAGGCTGCCGTGGCCGCCGGTGCCGATATCGTCAATGACGTCTCGGGCGGGTCCATGGACCCGGCCATGCTGCCCACCGTCGCCCGCCTTGGCACCACCATCTGCCTGATGCACATGCGCGGAACCCCTGCCACCATGAACTCGCTTGCCGACTACCCGGCCTCGGAAGGCGGGCTGATCGCCGGTATCGCGCGTGAGCTAGTTGCCCGCGTCGCCGCCGCCGAGGCCGCGGGAATTCGGCGCTGGCGCATCGTTCTCGACCCGGGTCTGGGCTTCGCCAAGATTGGGCCTCAGAATGTTGACGTCCTCCGCCATCTGGATGAGCTTCGTCACTGGCCTGGCCTTCAAGGCCTGCCGTGGCTTGTTGGGTCCAGTCGCAAGAGCTTTATTGGTCGGGTCACGGGTGTGCCGACGCCCAAGGAGCGCATCTGGGGCACTGCTGCGACGGTCGCGGCTGCCGTCCAGGGCGGTGCCGATGTTGTGCGAGTACACGACGTCCGCGAGATGGCACAAGTAGTCTCTATGGCCGATGCCATTTGGAGGTACTGAAAAGTGCTCCAACAGAGACAAGAATAAGTGGTCAAGGTAAGATTCAACATTGTAAGTGAAGGGGTTGACCATTCATCGTAAACTTTGGGTAAAAGGCGGGAAATGCATTCATCTGCCACCATTTCTGAATCAGTCATCATGTACAAATGGTGCTTTGTATATGCAAAGACAGCCATTCCATTGTATAAAAGTGATCTGTGTGTATTTATTTTGGAGGGGGTCGGAAAAAAGAAAAGGTCCAAGATTCAACATTGTACACAAACTCAGAATAGAGAAGTGACATCATCCCGCACAAGCTCTAGGAGCTTAGACGCAATATTACCCTCATGTTTAGGACGTAGGGCCATATGTCCCACTACAGAATAACAACCTCTTGCAGTTTGGCTCAGTCTGTCCATACGTAATGAGGTCTTATAACTGGAAGGCCGTTCTGTTTACTTGATGTACACAAGTTCAGGACAGACAAGAGCAGAGGGGGGGGGAATAGAAACATAAGACAAATGGCCGGTCGACCACATAAGTACCTCTTGTCTAAGAGATCGCAAAAAGCATTGCCCACACCAGGGCTTGAACCTGGGACCTGTCGCGGGAGAACATTTTATCCACCCTATTTTTTCAGATGGTAGAAATACAAATGTGAGGCGAACGTCATACCACTAGACCATACGGGCGGAAGAGATGAAAGAGATTTTCTAGCTCTCTTGCTGATGGTTTGGTTGTTCCATAATGGGCTCCATTGTGGCAGCCGCCTGCTTCCTGTGGAGAGAGGGTTTGTGGACGTGGGCTTCGGTTCCATCGAAGGGGGGAGAAACAGAGTTGACAGGATGGGGCTTAGAAAAAAAAGAGTGAAGTGGGGAGTTAGTTTTGACTGTAAAGTTTGCCTCTCGCAGCAGTGTCATAACAAAATCCAGGGCATCTCAATAATGAAAATGCAATGGTCATGGATAGAGCGGCAGGCAAATTTGGCGAAACCAAGCTCGAGAATCAATCTAGCCGACTTATAAATCAACGGCACGAACCCCGTATGCGAAACGGTGTTGAATGTTCACCGAATGAATGTAGGGAATGTGACGGAGATTGATCAAGTTGAAGTGTACGAGGCTTAAGCAAAGAAGACACCCTTCACATATCAGTGACATCTCAAAAAAAGAAGGAAAAAGGTCAGAAAAAGTATGGCTGTAATGCTCAAATATATAAGGTATATGCCATTTTGTTCTTCCTAGAGAATGAGCCCTTCCCTGGGCTACCCCCAATGCTGCCTGTAAATGCGTACCTGTCTGTTTTTGTTTACCGCCAACCATAAGGATCCCGCGGCTCGCTCATAAAAACAAGAGATCCTCATATGCCGAAAATTGCTATATACAAAGCAAGAAGAAGCGAAAAATAAACGCATGATGCTTGATGCCAATGCTAATAGTACAAACCCTCCAGGTTTTCTGGGTGTTGGAAGGTCTCAGCGACGGCGCCGACGCTGCGTAGCGGCTGACGACTGTGTCGCTTCTGGAGTAGCAGCCGGGCCGGCGGCGTCGGGCTTAGGATTTGGGTTTGTGGAAGGGGTAGCGGTGGGACTCGGCGTTGCAAAGGTGCGGATGACTTTGATGTCCTCACCCTTGAACGGCCGTGGGGCCTTGTCGACAAGAAGCCCATGGATAGTCTCAAGCGCGCACATCTCCTCGCCCAGACCCGTCTGCCCGTCGAAGCCGCCCACGTACCACTTGTGCCCGCACGATGTGCCGTTCTTACCACCAGTGCAGGACTTGGCGGCTGCGGCGGCCGAGGTGTGCAGGAGCTCAGTTACCGTCGGCAAGATGGATGGCACGTATAAAGCCGATGCGTATGTGAACCGCGAGAAGTAGCCCTTGAAGCTGCGCATGTCGACATTGCATTTATCGACTTGCTCGCATGCGTGCTCGTACATGATGTTGGTTGCGTTTTCGAAGGGGCTGAAGAAGGACCGAGCTGCCTCGAGGATGCGTGTGGTACGCTCTGTCCACTTGGGGTCTTTGGTGTGGTCGGCTAGCACGGCAGCGCCGTACATGTAGATACTGGCGCTGTACGAAAAGGAGACGGGGTTAACATCCTTGCAGTTCTTGCGTGCCGAGGCGCCGTCGAGGACGTTGTATTCTTCGTCGATCATCCCAACTTCCTTGGTCCAGTCCCAAACCTTGTTCGCCCAGTCTAGATACGTCTGGTTGCCTGTCGCCCGCGCCAAACGCGCCGACAGCTGAAAGAAACCGCCGTTGCTGACCGTGTTCTTGTAGTCGAGTCCGTTCGGGTTCGAGGCAAAAATCTGCCACAGTAAGCCGCCGCCACAGTGTGTTGTGTTCCACCGCGACGCCAGCGAGTTCCAGATGTTCTCGCCAAGGTTGAGCCATGGCGGGATGCTAGACTCTGGCTGCGGGAAGTTCCTCTCCGCCGCCGACATGACGGCAAACCCCCAGAAGGCCAGATCATCGTTTCCCTCGTCACCGAAATGCTCCGGCAGCATGTAGTTGAACTCGGGTCCGACCTGCGCCAGAAGGGCCGTGGCAATCGTCTTGTCGTAGGTAGTGTCATTTGTATAATGGGAGTAGTCCAGCATGGCACCCATGAGCGCACCGCACTCCCACCAGTAGTATGGCGCATCCAGGTCCACGAACTCTTTGGCATTGCCATGATAGTAGCGCATCGTGTCAGCAGCGATTGTCTTGGCGACGCTTTGGATAGAGGCTGGCGACATGTTAGTGACATGGCACAAAAACGGCAACTTTAACGTCACTTACATGGCTCGCTGATGTTCAGGCCCTTTGGCGGACCAGCGGTAATGATTGCCGCTCCAACCGCAGCAGCGACGGGCCGTGCCGACTTGAAGAACTTCATGGTGATCTTTTGTGTCCTTTAGTCTCAGTTTCCCTCTAGAGGTCAAAGATTAACACAAATGCCCCTTCGACGTCCTCTGTCGCTCCAAGTGTCGAAAGGCAAACGGGAGGGCTAGTCGCGCAGCGAACGATAGTGGGGGTGCATAGAAAAGCTCAAAGGCGAGACTTCTTCCGGAAGAAAACAGGAAGGAGATATATCAGAATGTATAATGAATGACTCGAGGCATCGGCCGAATCAGGAGAGATATGCGCGTGTATGTCTGTGTGCCAAGTGGCCAAACGAATGCGGCAAACACACGAAATCGCTGAAAAAGTGGAAGAGAATGGCCTGCCTGTGGCGAGGAATGGAAGTTAAGCAGCTCCCGAAACACACAATAAAATGTTCAACAATGGAATGGAACGACTGAAAAGGCTGGGTCATGCACTCAAACAAGCGCAACGAACAATAGGAAGGAACAAGGGAAGGGTGCCATCTCAACTTCAAGATGAGCAGGTGAATTGGTCTTATGGGGGATCAAGATGTGGAGGCCCACATGCAACCAGCCCCTGACCAGCCGCCAGCGTGCTGACCACCCTGCCATGAGATGGGAATACGAATAAACAGGCGCCCCCAATGGACTGTCGTCGCCGCTGGGGAATCGGGACAATGGAAGCAGAAACAATAAGCCAATGGTTGGATTCCGATGTCTTGAACTGTGGGTGCGAGAGTTCCAGCTCTCCGCCCTCCCTATCCTCCCTTTTTTTTTAGCTTGTTTCGTTTCTTTCCCAGGCGAGCTCTGCCGCGACTTGCAGCTGAAAAGATCCGAAGTGGAAGGCTAACCGTTGATCAGCGACAGGCGACAGCTTTCGCGAAAAGCCTAAAAAAGGGGCTACCAATCAAGCTTGCCTGCTGGTGAGACCAGAGGGAAGCTCGGTCCTTCGGTCCCACTACCTTTTGCGCCCCCTCCGCCTCAGCGCCCCAGGAGAACAGCGAGGGAGCCCCTCACCCAATGCAACTCCCAGGGAGGGCCATACAGGGGCTTTTGCGCAGCCAGCGGAAAGCGAGGCCAGGGGGCTTGGAGGTTCCTTGATTGGCTGCGAGCCCAAGCCACCCGCGTTGGCAAAACGTGAAACGAGACCTTAAATTTTGAGATGACAGGCCAGGGAATCTCGAAAACCTTTGAGGGCAGCCGCGCGACTGTTTCTGGGCTGCCGTTCAGTGATCGGTGACGATGATCTACTGTCTCGCTAGGTGTTGTTTCCGAGGATGTCAGCTGTTTACCATCGAGATGGAACGAACTGTTTTGGTTTCGCTGGAATGGAAACCGCCGTGAGAGTGACACAAAACCCGAGTTTGTACCCACCCAAAGTCCCTCCACAGAACCCGTCACAGCACAGGCACGCCGCCGGAATTCTACCAAACATGAGGAGGCCCAGCAACAGTTCGCATGTTTCTCTTACAGCGTTAGGTTGGATATGAACTAACTATCCGATGACTGACCCAAAACAGCGGCCCATGAAACCCAACGGGTATTTTGTTTCTATCCGAAGAAATGAAATGGAACATCACACATATTTCTGAGCGCCACTGCGACCTGAATTCTTGAACGCCGCACCCCTGAATCGTCTTGCAGTAGACACAAAACATCAAAACATGCCCATCTGCACAAGCTGCACGGCGATTGAAGCAGCAGCAACTGTAAGTGCTAAGCATCTCCTGTCGACTGGGCCGTTTGCGTTTGAAGTCGGTTGTGGCGGCACCGCCGTGCCATCAATGTTCGTCGTGCCGGCCGCCCCCGGCCCGGGGGTGGCAAGAGTCAGCACGCCCCAGGTTACTTCTGCCGAGCCAGAGAAGGTTTTTGTCCACACCGTCTGTGTCGGACCGGTGAGAGAGCCCTGCCGGTAATTTGGACCGAAAGATGAAGATCCCGTACAGGTTGCCGCAGTCGTTCCCGCAAGCTCACACCTAAGGTCGGCCGTTCTGTAAAAGGTGTTAAGGAGGCCAGATCTTCGAGAAGAATAAAGAAAACGGGGGGACTCTACATAATCCCCGCAGCTGAACCGCCATAGCTCAGCGTTCTCGGGCCCTCGGAAAAGATAAAGGGAATGTCGCCGGCGATCTGACACGTCGGCGCTTGCTCTGCACAAAAAATAGTGTATATGGTCTCGGACTTGTCCTGTTGCCAACCAATTACTGTCAGCTTTCTGGTCCGATCAATCAAAATCAAAGAAAAAAAGCCTACTTTCCAACTAGAAATAGCACTTCCTCGAAGCGCTGCCCAGTCTGAGTCCCGATACTCGGGCAGGAATACCGAGATGGTTGTGGCGGCAGTCTCACTGGGACTGACAACGCAGAGCAGGGCCAGCAGCAGCCAAGCGATCAGCGAGAAAGCTTGGCTGCCCCGCGCCGTCCGCCCCATTGTCGTCGCGTGGTTGTGTGCTGCCCCTTCGCACTTTACTCAGCTGTGTACCTGGTCATCGCCCTGGTAATGATCCGAAATATCAGAATACTTGAAAGAAAATTGATGATGAAGTTGGAACTGTTTGCCGCCCCCAAGATTGGGGTCAGATCAATTCTCTCTGCGATTCCTCCCTCTTTGCTTCGTCTTGTCTTGGCATGGCGGGCTTTTTGGCCTTGGCACCACCGGGGCGCTTCATTCCCCTCCATGCCAAGCTTTCTCTCTCCATCACTAGGTATGATGCAACTTTGTGTCCCTCTGCCCAAGAACAGACGCTGATCCCATCTCGTAAGTGCGACACTCCGTGACGGACACACTACGGACCCAGGAGTAGGTATGTGAGACAAGCGGTTACAGGATACTTTCGGGCGCATGTAGCTGTAGGTATGCTGTTAATCCATTCTCCGAGCCCCAATGGAAACTACGCCAGGGTTGCACTAAAGCTGATACTTGGGTATTAAGAGAAACCAGCAGACCACAGTCACGCTGGAATTATGCGCTAGATACTCCAAATGCCGGTGTGGACAAGTCATCTTTCTTCTTTGCTTTCCCTCAGCCACACTCGCTTGTCTACAATCTTACCACTACCAAGCTTCCCAGCGTTGCTGGCTCTTCCCGTGTCTTGCCAAGCAACGGAGAAGGAGGCTTCGTCTTCTTGGTACCCAACAGATGTGGATGTATTCAAGCCAACGCGTCCCCAAAGTTGAACTGATGGCAAGACGGCGAATACGAGCTACCACATTTGACCAAGGCTTTCAACTAGGCTTTATTGGCATCAATATCACTGATGGAATCAAAGATGGAGAGAACCTCATAAACGCTCCCTCATTCCTGCCAGCTCCCAGATACGTGTGCTCTCAGTTGACGTCGTTGTTATAGCTTTTATCTTAACACATCAAATCAAACCACCTCCCTGATCCATCTGACCTTCGAGACTCTGGGCTGCCACAGCACAAGTGCATCTCAATAGAAATTCAGAATAAGAGCATGCCTTTCACGCTCAGACACGTCCTGGCTCTGGTAGCCGCCCTCGCCAGCATGGCTATGGCACAGGAATTGGCCTCCTCACCAGCAGCAGCAGCCAGGACCAGTGTCGTTACCTTTACCATCCCGCCATATACAGCTCGGAACGGCGGATTCAATGCATCCGTCATAACAGTCGTCTCCGGGATGACGTCGTACTCGGTCGTCTGCCCAACGCCGGCAGTCCCTTTTTTGTATTGTCTGGGAGACATGACACAAGTCCAAGGTTCGTCGACGATGGAGCGCCACAGAACATACACGGTTCAACGTAACGTCGCTACGTAAGTGCATGTTCTTTTTTCAGCCTGTCTCCTGGAACTCCCAAACCATCTTCAGAGTCAGTCCCTAACACGTGACCTCTTTCCAGAACCGAAAACATGGAATGCAGCCTTAAGACGGGGGATGCGACATGCTCTGTCGGGTTCACCATTGGGACTGTTACGAACAGCCATGTCAGCACCATAACAAACTACAGGGCACTGGATCTCCCGGCGACGGTGACCGCGGGCCTGGAGAAGCTAACGGATGGTGCCGTTCTGACAACGGCGATGACGACGCCCCCTCCAACACCAGTGGCGACACTGCCGGGCACGAACAACCAAACTGCTGGTGGCGGTAATGCAGGTACCAGCACAACTTCGACGAGCACAGCGGGTGTGCCAAGAATAACCCAGAATGCTGTTCTTGCAGGAGTTGCTGCGGTTATGGGCGGCGGCGCGATGCTTGTTGGAGGTTTATGATAGTAGGCAATTCAACATGTATTATGTAATTTCAAGAAAGACACGACTCAGAAGGGGGGAGAATAGAGGAAATGATTTCCGTATCCGCATTATCTATTCCGTATAGGTCGCACGTCGAAAATGCTATAAGGAGACTTTCCTAATAGCGGTAAACAATGCAAGGCGGAAGCTAGCTGAGTGCCCTGAGCGAATGGCAACACACTGCCACGCAAAGAGGTGCCCCCACCTATTTCAGGGGGTGCAATTCATCGCTCTGGGGCTTGGAAGGAGGAGCAGCATGCCAGTTAGCTTCTCTCCCGAGATCCTTCAACAAGGGTGCAATGAGTGGGAAAATCAGTTCGCCACAGCGTTAAACTGTTGATACCGAGCTTTGTCGGATTAACGAGACCTATAAATGGACATATTACGCAGGCATCTAAAATGCCCATAATTTATTAATTGAACGTCGTGTTCCCCCAAACTTGATGTGGATTGTTTTTCTCTCTCATCTCTCTCAGCCCTCTGTTTATTTATGTACTTTCTCCCCTTCCCCTTACATACATCAGGTATCCGACCGTTTGGTCCCCCCGTTCAGCCACCACACTACCTAGCTGCACGACATCAGCCGCCCGCCCCTCCTTGAATCATTTAACATTCCGGTTCCAAACGCCAAACTATCACACTTTTGGAGTAAAAATGGTTCAAGCTTCATCATTCGGTGCCCTAGCACTGGCACTCGCTGGCCTAGCTGCAGCCATTCCCGCGCCCGATGGCAGCGGCGCCGGCGCCATCCCTACTCCCACCGGCCCCAGCAACATCGTCAACCTCATCCTTCCCAACATCACGGAGCGGCCCCTCTTTGCGTCGTTCGTGACGGCCAACGCGGCTGCCGCGACGTACAATCTGGCGTGCCCGAAAGAGCTAGAGCAGCTGGCGTGCGAGGCTGGGAAGTTCATCGGGATTGCGCAGGGCCCTTCGACGTGGGGGTTCACCATGAAGACTGGCACGTTGTAAGTCAAATACTCACCATGGCTTCATTTTCACTGATTTCCTAATTGTTTTTTTATTTAATTTTTTGGCATTGCTAACACGCGATGGATGATGACCATAGGACTCAAACACTCGACTGCGCGCTCTCGGCTGGCAACGGCCAGTGCACCGGTTGGGCATTACGGGGCTCTGAAACCACCACCTTCACCACCGCTCTCCCAACCTACGCCACGATGGAAGCACCGGTCACGGTGACGGCGGGCTTGGAGAAGCTGCAAGCGTCCAGCACGTCGTCGGGTGGCGGCGTTCCTAGGATGACGCAGAATGCTGCACTCTTTGGCGTCGCAGCTGTCGTGGGAGGCGCAATGCTTTATTGAAGTCGAGTGGGGAAACTGCATGTCTCCTTTCATCATGTTTGTGCTTATAAAAAGTGATACCTTGCATATTTATCCTCTTGCCGACGGTTATAGGTTGGGAGAAATTGTTTATATGTATGATAGCTCTGTAATAGCGTCAATTGTGATACCAAACAGTGCATTCTGGGTATCCTATGCAGGTACCTGCTAATAATGGAGTGAAAGGGAAAACATAGGAAAACGCCGCTTCTCTTGCTTGCTCCCTCTCTTCATTTCAAGGACAAAAACCATCAAATCGCCAACCCCAAAGCGCATGTTCATCGCCCGCGGCTCACAATCGTAGACCACACCAGCACTGACTCAGACCAACACAGGACAACCTGTCGGAAACGCATAGCTAGAGAGAGAAGTCGTCCTTCTACCGGAAAGGCCGATCCTCCCTTCCATCCTGCCAGCTCGTGCAGTTGATGCAGCGGGTGGACTGTGTGATGTCGGTCAATGTCTGGACTCAATATTCTTCCCAACCAGCTAAAAGAAATGACTCACCTTTTCATTGATCCTCTTCCGACAGTACTTGCACTTAACGGTATGCTTAATGATGGGGTCCTTGGAGAAGCACTGATACAGCGACGCGAGGCCGTACAGAGAGAACCCAACACCCATGAAGTTAACCAGTCTGTTGAGGAAGAATCTGTTTTGTTTTCATCACCGTCAATACACAGCCCCCTTCCTCACTTATGGGGAGGAGTGAAGAAAAAGAAGAAAGAAGGAAACTCACCCATACGCCATAACCACCGCACCATCCTCCTGCGCCTGCTTGAGGGTATTGTACCCCGTCCCATCGGGCCTGTTCGGACCCGACTGCAGAACAGCAAACTTCTCCTCCAAGTTCTTGTTCAGCGGCAGGATGACCGAGATGGGCGGCAGCAGAATGTCGCTGACGAGCGACGTGACAACGGCCGTGAACATGGACGCCAAACTGATTCACGCAGAACAAACAAAACAGTCAACATGTGACTCTCACCAACCACCGCGAAGAAAAACTTACATCAAACCGAAGGCAATCTCAAGCACATTCCCCTGGAACGCGAAATCAATAAACCCATGGAGAATGCGGCTGGCCCTACGCCGGCCCTGGTCGAGCAGATCGTCGTCATCGTCTTCAAGTCGCGGAGGCATTTTATTGAGTCGCTAGTAGGAAGCTGTAATGTGCTCCAGTTCTCTAAAATCTGCCTAGACAGGTCTAAGAGATCTGAGAGAGGGGAAGCAAGCGCCTTATCTGAAGGTACCTATCGAAGGAGGGGAAGCGAAGGAAAGCTCCAAATAAGCGCCAGCAGCAGCAAACGGCAGCGCGAATGGCTTGCTTGCTTGGAGAAGAAAAAAAGGGCCGCCAAACTTAAGGAAGACGACAACGCAAGAGTAAGTAAATAAAAAAGATAGCAAGCTCAAGAATTCATCGCCAAAAAGAGCTGAAAGAGAAAAAAGAGACAAAAAGATGTGGCGCTTCGCGGTGGTTGGTTCTGCCTGCTGCTGGTTTCTGAAGCAGGGCCGCGGCCTGGCGGTTTCCAAATGGGGAATAGATGCAAGAGCTCCCTGGACCCCTTGGACCAGATGGCTGGCTTGCTGTCTTGGTTGTCCGACGTCATAATGCACGGGCCAGGCCGGCACAGAGTGTTGACAAGGTGGTAATGGAAGAAAACCATTACACGTACAATGGGTGCCTAAGTAAATGTACATTCACATTCAAGATAGGCATCATTCATTATCTGAAATGTACTCCGGAGTCCGGACTCTTGAAACAATAAAAAAAAGTTATCCACGAAATGCCAACTATATGCCTACCAACGCCCCAAACATGCAAATGCACCGTCTCTTTCTTCGCTGTTCATGGTCTCGTGGGATTGCTCTTCCTCTATCCGTAAAGGCAATACCTAGCCCTTTACCAAGCTTCCGGCCCAAAATGCCCCCCCTCAGGAACCGTCTTATACGAACAAGCCGTCCAGTCGCAGCCCCGTTTATACACTTCAGTACCCCACCAGGAAAACCCATTCATCCAACCAGGATACAAAAATCCAAAGAAAACCACAACGATCCCGAACGCAAGCCCCGAGTCGAGCGCCGCGCTGAGCGTCATGGTATACTTCGCCCACCAGGCATGGGCACGGTTCTTGATGAGATAGTTGAAGACGTAACACACCACAGCCCAGACGGAGAAGTTGAGACCCGTTGCTGGAGGGATCCAGCCAAGGGACCCAAACAGGACAGGCAAATTTATCTTGCGGACGATGCTGTCCTTCTTGTGGCGAGCATACAGCCACAGCGGGATAGGTAGGACGGCGCCGATGGCGAAGGCCCAGACTAGAACTCGGTATGTGGCGTTAGGACCAAAGAACTCGGCCGGACCGACAACGCCCCACAATATAGAGCCGTTGAAGTGGACGCGAGCGATGGGACAGGTGAAGCCATTGATGGCCTGCGGAGTGCATATGCCGGGGACATTCTTGAACATCCAGTTAAGGACGCCGATCTGGGTGAGGGAGGAGATCACAGTGGCGACAATCTGCACCGCAAAAAGAATGCGAGGCGGGATCTTCATGTAGTGGCCCAGCTTTAGGTCGGCAGCAAACTTGATGCCCTGCGCGGATGAGATGTAGCCATACGTCACAAACACCATATTGGCAACGGGCCGACCGGGGAACACGGCACCAGCGACGAGTTGGCAGATCAGGTAGATGCTACTGTGCTGGTTCGTGACAGCCATAATGATGCCGATGGGGATAAACAGTACGCTGCATATCCCCAGCGCAAGAAGCAGGCCGTACCAAGGCAGGTGGACCGGGTAGCTAATCCATGGTCAGTATCTTCGATTCGAAACCCACCAAGTAGGACAGAACTTACTATTCAACAACAAAAATTCCGATGGCTGTCATTGATACAAACGTCATCAAGTACCACAGCATTGGCGCATCCTTGTATCTTCTCATGAGGCGGTTATGGACATCCTCTCGGCTCATTAGATTGTCTATGCTCAAAGACGATCTGGCTGGATTCAATCTGGGGCTACGGCGGCCGGAAGGCGGTGATGGCTCGCCGTTTGAACCCGACACAGGGCGATACGCCGCTTTTGGCTCCTCGCTTGTCTCGTCGAGGACCCGTCTCCATTGCGTCCAGATGTCCTTTCCGTGCCAGCAGGCAGTATGTGTCAAGAGCGAGGCCAGCCCAGCAAACTGGACGCCATAGCTTAGCACGTAGGTGATGGGGAGGAAGACCCGGCTGTATTTAGAGTAGGCCTCTTTGTCAAACATAAAGTCTTTCGTTAGCACTTTTCTGACGTCATATACGTTTCCAGTGTTGTCGAAGACGGCCGCAGAGAGGATCGGCATATATGAAGAATAGAGCCAGTTGGAGTAGTATGCGATGGGAGCAGCTATCCACATGACAACCACGAGGCCGCCGACCACATTCATGGCAGCCCAAAAAGGAGTGAGAAGTGGTGACCCAATGTAGGCGATCTGGGCCCAGTCGAAGGTTATGGGAAACAGCCCCAAGCCCGAAACGACACCGAACAAATTGGCGACAACGACATTGTTGGGCGCAAACCAAGTAATGACGTTGAAGTAGCTAAGGGCTGGCATCAAGAGCCCCGGAATGAAGTAGAAGAGGAATGAGGAGAGCCAGACGACGTAGAAGAAGTTCCACCTGCTGATTTTCCAGCCGTTGGCCACCTTGTTCTCCTCCTTATGGAGGGTTGTAAACATGGCTGCTGACATGAGCGTGCCGGGCCATATCATGCCACTGGGCCGTACAAGAAACCGACGTGTGAGCCCAGCAAAGGTGTAGCCAAGGATCTGGGTAGAGAGGGTGAGCAGAAGCTGGTAGACGATCGGGGCATCCTGCTTGTAGAACTGCGTCTGCTCAACAATGACGTCTGTTGCGAACGCGAAACCGAACGACACATTGCTGCTGACGTAGACGCAGCTGTGTTCTTTCTCGTTCCAGCGGCCCTGGGCGAACCAAAGCCGTATCCGGTCGAGCTTGCTTCTTTGCCCCCAAGGGACAATGTGCGGGTGCTCCGTTGCCGTGCTGATGATGGAGGCGTTCTCGCTTCGCCAACCGTCGACGTATTCCTCTCGAGGATCATCACCGCGTTTTAGAAAGAAATCCCACATAAGACCAAGGGGGTGTACAAGAAGCAATGCTATGACGGGAGTGATCGCAACACTCGGGTATCTCAACGAAAAAAACAAATTGGTGGAAGATCCAAGGACAGAAAAGAGTATAGACAACATCCACATCCGAGGGGTGTTTATCGATAGGGTGATGTTGTCGGTGGGTGCAATGGAGGCTCGGACTTGGGCATAGGGCGAGTTATCGGGAGGGTCATGCTCGTCCTCATCCTCGAGGTCGGAGTAATCTGGAAGGGACCCATCGTCACCGTCGTCGCTTTCTTCTTCGCCCGCCAGTTTCGGGCCGTCAATGATGCTGTTTAAGAGCGACGTCTCCGTGGTGCCAAAGCGGCCCTCGAGCCCTCCGATGGTTGTAGAACCGCCCAGCTCTTCAGACACCCGTCGCGCCGAACGCCACGATGCCGCGCTTGCCTCAGCTAGACTTCGATGGTGTCTCAAGCCCGAAGCTCTGCGCGAGCGGGGGCGCACCTCTGAAGGCTCGCCTTCATCATCCGATATGTCGTCGCGGCTACTCGTGGGCCTGGGCGGAGGAGAGATGGCGCCGTACGAGGGGCTGCTGAAGCCCGCAGCGGAGCGAAGGGAGGGGTCTTTGGTCATGAGTTCGTCGGTAATGGGCTCGCTGGGGGTGTCACTGGCCGTCTCGTTCGCCGTCGCCTCTGTTGTCTCGATCCGGCTGCCATAGATATGAACAGGGAGGTCCTGGGAGGGAGGGAAGGGAGAGGTATTTGAGTCCCCGTCCTGGGCGGCGCCAGTGGGATCGTCGTGGACGCGGGGGGCAGGTGTGGCTAGGGGGCGGAGTGGGAAGGCTTGGACGTTCGACGGGGAAAGCGGTGTGTCTAACGAAGAGCTTCTGCCGTGGTGGGATGTCATATGCCTGCTTGTCTGCCTGCCTAACTTGGACAAGATGCGGATGACTCGAAGGGCTTGCTACACTAGAAAACCAGTTGTAGTGTAAGGATGCGGGGCCACTGGTGATCCTAGCTACCAATGGAGGATGGAGATAGGCCTAAGGTGGGTTGGCCGAGGTTGAACTGTGCCGCGTCGCCAAAGTTCTTTGACGATTGTAATTTGGAAAAAGGGGCTTAGGATGAGAATGGTGCATTTGGAGGCGGGTAGGGAGGATGGGAGGTTGGAATAAGCACGTTGTTAATTGGAACCTCGAAACATCTGAACCATGGGCCGGCGATATTGGAAAGTTTGCGACCAGACCGTCCCGTCGAAAGTTTCAATGGATGACGGGAGGCTTTGCCCCAGGTGATCGGAAAACCATCTTGCATTTCCCGCCGCCTGTGGACTTGGCTTGGCTGGGTCTGCTGGGGCTTCCATTAGCGGGGTCTACAGGGCTCCGGTGACCAGGATTTGGAAGCTGAAGGTGCGCTAGACCAGCCTTTGCCAGCCCCAAGACAAGACAACCTTACCTGAACCCAAGTTACCTAACCACCGGGAAGCGGGATCGTCAATTCTTCCCGTCAACCTATGTCCGACATGAGATTAGATCGATCAGATAAAAGAACGACACGTCGGGACCGACCGTCGGATTCTCACATGTGCGGCTCGCACTCTTGCCAATGGGGTTTCCATGGTTGGCGGAGCGCTGTGGAACGACGAGCCAGGATCCCTGGCCCAGGCGTGTCCCACTCACATGAGGGTATCGCCGTCCAGCATTCCAGGCGTACACTCACGACGTTTTTGCTTCCTGCTCTCCCTTTCTCTTTGTTTTATTGGGCACTCTGTTGGTATCAATACATAGGCACTTCGCGGTGCCACGAGTGCCGGATGAGTCTTTCTCCGCCATCACACCTCTGGCGAGCGAAAATCAGGCGGATCGGTAGGAAGCCATGGTGTCATATTGAGCACCTCTCACCGACATGCTCCAGTGAGCCCAAGTGGCGGCGAATTAATAAAATCTGGGGCTTACGACGGGTGGCCCGTCGTTTGATTGGTATTTGTGCCGCTGAGGCGTTTTTCATGTTGCTGAGGCGTCTCGGCGCCCTGTTCCGTCCAGTGTTCGACGAGGTACTGGTACATGTACACGCACAGTACCTACTCATTCTATCCTCGTAGCCTTATCAGTTCCGAGAATGGGCGACCAGCAACTGGCAGCACCTCGCAAGCCAGCGGAACGGGGTGTCTTTAAACTGTCAAGGATGACACCTCGGCTGAGCTCTGGATGTCTTCTCAATGGAGTTATTGAGAACAAATCGTACTTAATCTTACAAACGCGAGGGGAAAACATTCTTTTACCTTGGAAATATACATTGACCATCTGCAAATCTCAGATCATCTGACCCTAACTACATCATCACTACCTCATCGCGATGGCTGCGTTGACTGGTTCCTTTGCTGCTACCACATCCGTCACGCCTGTGACTGTCTTCAATCAGGATGTGCCTCTCGGAATGGAAGACTTCGGCCACGATGGAAACCTTGACATCGGAGACAGAAGTCACGATGCCCCATCGCACAGCAACCAGTTTCCAGGACATTTAAGTCCTCCTGAACCCAGCGTACGGGGCTCGACCAGCACTGACGGCGACCGCGATGGATCCTCCGACGATTTGGAACTCGAGGGTGCTGATTTGAAAGCTCTTGTTGCGTTTGAAGGAGACACCGGTTCCTGCAACCCGCACAAATTCAAGCCTTACACCAGTGACGACCAACTCGGCAAGGGTTCCTATGGGATTGTTTTCATGGTCGAGTGTGAGCTCTGTGGCAATGTGAGCTCCCAAACACCAGTCTCAGGACCTCACTGCTGACACTTGTCAATCTGCCCAGCTCTACGCCAGAAAGATCATCAGCTTTCGCGGCTACAACAAACAGCAGAGAGAGCGGTTCAAAAGGACGACCAACGCTGAGCTGAACTGCTACAGGACATTAAGCCACCCGCATGTGCTCAAATATGTGCATCACGAGTTGACCGAGAATTGCATGGATATTTTTACCGAGTACTGCGAGCGGCGGGATCTTGACGGTTTCATGGGCGAGTATAACGAGTAAATACAGCCTTCCCCTCATTCAGGATCACTACTAACAACGCGTTGCAACGTATGAAGCTTCTTGCCGATATATGTCGTATGGGATGTTACGGAAGGTCTGGTATCGGCCCTATCCAGGTGTCACTATGGAATGAGCGCATCCGAGGGTCATGGGCTAGTCCGTGAGTATCTCTGCTTTGAGTCCAACTGGGAACCGGTTTTGCATCGCGATATTAAACCTGCAAACGGTGAGTTCTATTACACCCCCTCCTTCGTGGTCCAAGTGTGGGGAATTTAGGCCTTGGATAAAACCTGACACTAATGACCATAACAATAAAAAAGTACTCCTTGCCGTGCGCAGGAACAAGGGCAAGGATGTGGCCACCGAACCCCTAGATTCACTCTATGAAGAGCCCGAAGATGAGATCCTAATTCCCAAGCTCGGCGATTTTGGCACCTGCTACAAGCTTGAGCGAGAAGGCAAGAATCCATCTAGCCACTGCGTGGGAACCAGAGCATTTTGGGCCCCAGAGATCAGACGCGAGGGAAGCGATGTGAAAGTCGAAGGCCGGATCACGTCATGGTCCGAAAAGAGCGACATGTGGGGAGTGGGCGGTGTTCTTTATGGGATGCTCACCATGCACACACCAGGGGAATCTTATCCCAGGTCATTGGAGGAACGCAAAAGTGCTCTCGCAAAGGCACTACCCGAAGGACACGACCTATTACTGCTTCAGATCCTGAGTGACTGTCTGGATCCAGAACCAAGCACAAGAGTAACAGCCCTACACGTCCTACCCGCCACGCTGAAGGCCAGCGATTCAACAGATGCGCTTGTTCGCAGTGGCAGTTTCTGGAAGGCACTCGCCAACGCGCCCTCGTCTGTCCCCATCAAGTCTATCGTCACCCATTTTGTGAGCCGCTATCTCCCTATCCTTGCTCAGGACAAGACGCACTTTGGCCCCAGCGAGGTGTGCTACCTCATGGGGTTGGTCGTTCAACATGCCCCGCTCCAGGTCTCGCAGTGTTACCAATACCTCGCCGCTGGATTTCAAGTTCCGCCATTGCAAGGCGGAACCATCTTCCATGCGTTCGCCTTTCTTCCACTCAAAGACAGGGACGCAGCGCGATATGCCTTGGATGAGTCCAAATGGGTCACCTCGCAGGTGTTGTCCCACTTGCTGCTGCAGCAAAATCGGAATGGTCTTTTCCCTAGCGCAATCGCCATGTGCCGTGGAAATATCGAGCTTTCCGCTCGGTTGACGAAGATCGAGTATGTCACTGCCTGGTACTTAAAAGTCTGACTGATAGAACCCTGAGCTAAATCCCGAGTAGAGAAACTGCGCGCCGCCAGCGTGACGCCCGCAACACCGAATTGGCCGTAGCAAAAGCCAAAAAGGAAGCCTCGTCCTTCTTCGCCGACGAATTCGAGACAATGTTCAGTTTCATGGCGAGCCGCATGACGTCCAGCCTCAGCCTTCCCCGGGCAGAAGCTGCCGACATACTCATCACGGCGTCTGAGAACAAGTTCGGCAACGTGGTCAAGAAACTCATCGACTTTGGCATTCAGCCATCTGTCTGTGGGCGCAGAGGTGAGACGGCGCTGCATATATTTGCGCACTTCGGCGACTTGGACATGGTTCGACACCTGGTACGCAAGGGGGCGGCTGTGGATGCGAGGGACAAGACGGGGTGCACGCCGCTGCACTGGGCAGCTTGGAAGGGACAGGAGCAAATTGTTGTAGAACTGGTCGCGTCGAAGGCGGATGTGAATGCTCAGGATCGTGACGGACGGACACCGCTATTCGGAGCGGCGGGAGGGGGGTTTACCGACGTGGTGAGGTGTCTTGTCAGGGCAAAGGCAGATGTGGAGGCGCGAGGTGGGAAGTCGAAGGAGACGCCATTGGAAAGAGCGAGGAAGAGGGGACATGTAGAAATTGTTGAGATATTGGGAGGTCGAAAGTGAGGCAGAGATGTTTCGATCCCTAACCCCTTTTTCCCGGGCCCACATCCACTTTCTAAAGTGCGTTAATATCACGATCCTTTGAGTGAAACATAGGTAATTATATAACTGATAATTAATAAGAGTTAATTTCTGTTCTGGGCGTCTACCTCGGCGTATTCACGTCTTGTGTAGGATGATCCTATGATTGGATATTGAGTGCATAATGACATCATCCATATTTGTTCTCAAAGGCAAGTACGACCAACAAAAGATTACTAGAAGGTGCCAATGTCCCCTAAATACGTCTTCATGCCTCCCACTAGCTCAATCTCATGGAGACAACCAGAAACTTACATCCTCATCTCTAGCCATACCTATATACTACGGTACCGATCTTAGGCACGCAGCGGGTTCAGGTTCACACCATGTTCCAACATGGCGATCAAAATCTCCTCATTATCATTCTGCGACGCCACATGCAGAGGCGTTAATTCATATCTCCCCGCCAGGTGTGGATTTGCGCCGGCCTCGAGAAGCCGTCTTACCACGGCCGGATCATCCTGGGCTGCAGCCAGATGCAGCGCCGTGACACGCGCCTCCGAACACAGGTTCACATCAGCCCCGTGCTTCAGCAGCACCTCAATGACATTCATAATACCCTTCCCGGCGCAGCCAGTTAGGGCAGTCACCCCAAGTTTGTTGATGACGTTAAGATCTGCTCCGTGTCGAATTAGAAGCTCAGCCACGTCTGCGCGCCCATTTATCATGCACTGGATCAATGGTGTGTCTCCGTCGTCATCAATTGCGTTGACGTCGGCACCGGCGTCAAGGAGGGCCTCTATGGTTTCCAGCATGTTTGGCGTGTTACGCCCCGTGGCGTAGTGTAGAACCGTTCCGCTGCGTCCACTGCGGGCGGTGACGAGTGCGCCGTGTCGGAGAAGGACCCGAACGACCTCGGGTGACCCCTGAGCCGCTGCTAGGAGAAGTGGCGTCCTTCCGTTCTCGTCTAGCCCGTTCACGTCGGCTCCGTTGGCAATGAGGAACTCGCATACCTCGACGCTTGGAGCAATGGCTCCAAAGAACAGCGGGCCGCCTTGAGGGCCGGGAAGGTTGACATCGGCGCCGTTAGACACGAGTAACTTGACCACGTCCAGGTATCCATTTTGAGCCGCCTGTATCAATGGAGTTCGGGTTGACGATAACTCGCTGCTGCAGACGTTGACCTGGGCGCCGTGGTTGACAAGAACACGGCAGACGTCGAGGTGGCCGCCCTGAGCAGCATAGAACATGGGAGTCCATCCGGATTCTGTCTTGGCTTCGATGTGGGCGCCGTGTTCAAGCAGGCTTTGGCAAAGCCGGGCGCTGCCTCGCTGAGCCGCGAAATGCAAGGGTTCCCAGGTTTGGGTTCCTGAACCCTTCCGGGACGAGCCCTCCTTGCGCCTGAGCTTAGGGCCGTCATCACCGTCTATGCCCAAGCTCTCAAGATGCTCTTTGAGGGTGTCGAGGAGGCTCGAGAACGTGTCGTCGAGCGATTTACCTCCGGGAGGCATGCGAAAGCCAGGCATGGGGCCGAAATCGCCCGGCCTTCCTGGAGGCCTTCTTGGTGGCACATTTGTGTCCGTAGCGGGAATTGTCTCCGTGTCTACCGTTACACCTGGAAACCGTGGTCGAGAAGGTCCGGAGCGTGGAGTTGAGTTCAGAAACGCACGAAAGGACGTGTTGGAGCTTGGGGTGGCGCCCCTAACTCGAGGGGACCCATCATTGGGCCCTGTGCGGAAGATCTCGATGACACTTTCGTTGTCATCGGCGTCATCAGTTGCAGAATCAGCGACCGTGTTGATGGTGCTATAATCATCGATTGTCTCATGGGTGGTGGGTCTGATGGTGCCGCCGCTTCAAGTTATGGGGGCACAATGGTCAGTTGTCTGAGGACACGACAACATGTTGAAGCTCTCATCATACTAACCTTCGGCGGCCTCCAATATTTCCAAACACCGGGCGACTATTCTGACGGTCAGGCTCCCGTGAGTTGGCTTGGTCCGCTTTGGAGGCAGACGACCGGCTACCCCAGCGACGGAATTTGATGAGGTCCATCTCGACGGCGGGAAGATTGAAGAAAACTGAATAATGAAGCTGGACCTAAGCTGAAGGCAGACAAAGTGGCTGTCAAGACAGACTTGCAAAAATGGCGGCTGTCTGCATAATACCTATGGCAGCTTGGGCCGAAGAGCGGGACACTCTGGTTTTCCGTATTTGGTCTTTATATGGAAGTTGTGTCGAGCTTATTAGGCCATGTACCGGTACAAAGGTTCAGCCCCGGCGCCCTCAACCACACTTCCGACTTATTCGAATTATTGAGTCGCATGGCGCCCGCCACGGTCACATCGTATGATAATTCTCGCAAACTGCAGCGATTTCATTGGTAGCCTTCTTGATTTTGTTATCACGCGTTTCCTGGTGGTCAGCAGGCGATACGCCCAACTTCAGCTGCGTTCTCTTTGGGCTTCAATGTCACAGACAAGATTTTGAACGGATTGCGCCACAGCGGAACACAAAGGAGGGTGCGGTTATGCTCTCAAGCTTGGGGGAGGTATGGGTTCTCAAACGGCTCCCTAACTAAACCTCACGAGGCTCTTTGGATAAACACAAAGATAACCAACACCTGGGGCCTAAGCAGTTGGGCATCGAATACACCACCCCCAACAGGGTTGAAGAGAATACTACTTTTTTCCAGTCATCTCTAGTAACAAGCGCTGGACACTAAAGGCCTACTTACAACCATGGCTGAGATATCCTTCGCAGCCGTCTCTTTGACCTTTCAGATCTTTGCGGGTTGTGTGAAAGGTGTGGACCAGCTTGTGAACATATGTCGACAAACATTCCGCGATAATGAAACGGGACTAACCAAAGGCAGGATATCAACTCCTGTCTGAAGCAAAAGGCCTCGGCAGCGAATACCGATACCTCCGCCTCCGAATCCACACAGAAAAATTCCGTCTGCTAGACTGGGCTGGCGTGGCGGGTCTCTCCCCCCGAGATTCAACTCTCCGGATCGGCAGAGCAAACAAAGGGCTGTTGCTCAGTATTCTCGAGCAGCAACATGATCTGCTCTCCCGATTTGGTCGGTATGATGATAAGTTGTCGCCGCTGGCGAAGCCATTCATTTCGGAGGAGTGGCTACGCTCTTCCGAGACCGAGACTATGTCTTCTATTGAGGAAGGTCAGCCGGAGCAGCAGACTTTACGGGCACCTCAAGTGGAAGAGTTGTTGAACACGGCTATATCCTTCTGTCGCAAGGCGAAATCTTTCCCACTGCGCCTAAAGTGGGCTACCATCGACAAGGCGAACATTGAGACGCTCATTGTAAGGCTGTCAGGCCTGAATGACTTTCTCCGGGATACGCTCAACACGGAGCAGGCGCAGCTGTATTTTGAGTTCCAGGTAATACAAAAAGTCTAGGCAGGGTCTCGCCGAGACATGTTCTAATGCGATATAGGAACGCACCTGCTATCAGATCATGCATCTGAACTCGACAATCCGCCAGCTGGTGGATATTTTGACAGCGGAGACTGACACAAAGCTCACCCGTGTAAGTGAGCCAAACCCAGCTGCCCCTGACCTATGGGAGGCTGGAAGTTCAACTTCGAGCACAAATTTGAGCAACGAGGGTCCATCTGCCGAATCATTGCTGCCACCAAACACGGGCCTGGGCGCTCTGGCGCGAGTGAAAGCTACAAATATAGCTATCGAGTCGGGCATTCTTACAAGATCGCTTGCCAGCCAGTTGGGAGTTGCCCAGGCAGCCATTGACCCAAGCTCGGGAGCCATCCGTCCAGAAAATATTGAATATCTAAACGGCGGGCCGCCAGACGATCTTTCCACCATGGAACTTCCCCGCACGGAAGCCCTAATGAGGAGCCCAGAACTGCCAGAAACGACAACAAAAGTCTGGATCGAATGGACGGTTGTCTGCCAACAACTATCATCAGCCTCAACGTCTAAATTGCGGCCCGGGCCTCGGCGCCGGACTGGCGGCGAAGACTCTGAGGCTCCCGCATCCGTCACAAACCGCCGTCTCTCTTCGTTGCTCACCTTGTTCAAGAACAAGAACGGCCTGTCCTCCTTCCAAGTTGCCCGGTGCATTGGATTCTTCTTTCGAGACACCCCATCAACAAACCGCGGTGAGGATGGACTCTGCGGTCTGGTCTTCGAGAGCCCAGACGGATACAACGACACTCTACCGCCCGTGTCGCTGCACGAGCTCCTCTGCAGAAACAGCGATGGACTGCACCTGCCCAGCCTTGGCCAGCGCCTCGAAATCGCCAAAGCCTTGGCATGCTTCCTCGAGAGGTGGCATGCCGTCAACTGGGTGCATAAGGGACTGAGGAGTTTCAACGTCTTGTTCTTTTCCCCCTCCACGGACAAGAAGAATCCTACCACAGACGTGGTTTCAGGCTCTCAAGACGGAAACAGTGGCGAAATTCCACTTATCGACATGCTCGACCTCTCTCACCCCTTTCTCACAGGCTTCTACTTCTCCCGGCCACACTCCAAGAGTGAGTGGACGCAGAAGGGATCCGTCAATCCCGCGCACGACATATATCACCACCCGCAAGTTCAGCTCGATTCCGGGCGCCAGGATGCTTGGGACAGTCTGGAGACGTTTAAGCGGGTCCACGACATCTACAGTCTAGGGATCGTGCTGCTGGAGATTGTGCACTGGAAGCCGATCGACGCCATCATGGACATTGATCTTGATGGGGCGAGACTGAGGGACACGATGCGCACGCGGAGGGTGTTGCTAGAGGAAGACAAGTATCTGGCCCATGTAAAGGCGCATGCGGGGGATATCTTGCACGACGTGATTAGGGCGTGCTTGACGGGGGCAGAGGCGTTTGGTTTAGAAGAGCGGTATGAGGATGCGAGGCCTGAAGACGCGGTCAGGCTCCAAGCGGGGTTTTACACCCATGTGGTGCAGAAGTTGGGCCAGATTCGAGTTTAGAATATCCGTAAAGGGGTGAGATTTGTACATTGCAATGTCCATTCTCAGTACGGATATAGTCGACGGCATTTTGGCCAATAAGTAGGTAATTAGGCCAAATTATACTTTGAGTGCTTGCCCCTTTAATCGACAAGACTTGACAGGAGTGTTGACAATGACATCATATTGTTACCGTTCAGGATGGTAGGAACTTGGAAACGGCCAGCCAAAAGAGAAATGCTCTCCGGACGCATTAGAACCTGGAATGCCAGTAATGAGGGGGCGCCTTCTCCATTTCTCTAGGTGTTAAAGTAGAGACGTCGTTCCCGAAGCTTGGGTACTTCCCCCACTTTTTTGACAACACTGCTGAAGAACGCTGAAACCCCTTCTGAAGGAGGGTCTTGATGGGCTCTCAAATGTACTTGTGGGCCTATCCAAGAAAAGGCTGTTAACTCGCATAAAGAAGCAGGGAACCCTTGAATACGCTGAAAGGGCTTCTGCAACCTCAGCCCTCAAGGTTGCTCTATCGCGGGGATTGTCTTGCAAGAAGGGAGACGCTTTGCCCCATCGAACTCGTGCACCATATCGATAACGCACTCACCAGGGCGCCCGAGAGTCGGAACCAGCTGCGTGGTCCCACCGACCACCCCAAATCTTCTAGTTTCCCAGGAAAGTATTCCAGTATCGGGCGAATTGACAGCTGATTGACGCCCCGCGATTTGTTGTCACCCGCCGTTATCTGTCTGGACTCTGGCGGGGATAGGACATGGTGGAGGAGCAGTCGGAGCAGATGGCGTCGCTCAAGGCCGTCAAGCAACAGCTCCGCTCTGCCATGAAGCATAAGCTCGGTGCTATCTCGCGCGAGTCTGTCTTGTCACAGAGTACGGCGCGCTGAACGATCCCGAAGTCGCGAGTTTTACTAGTACCCTTAGACTAAGACGAAAAATCGCAGGCTCTACCGTGTACAACACCGTCAAAACCTTCCAGCCATATGTTAACGCGAAACGGGTCAGTGTGTTTCTGTCGATGCCCAATGGGGAGATTCAGACAGATGCCATCGTCAGACACGCTCTCACGTCTGGCAAGGAGGTGTTCGTCCCGTATCTCCACAGAAACCCGCTCGCATCGCCCGGTCTGCCGGCGCGGGTCATGGACATGGTCCGGCTGAACGATATCTCCGACTATGAGTCTCTGAAGCCGGACCGTTGGGGGATCCCGAGTATCGACCCAGCCACCGTCCACGAGAGGCAGAGGATATTCGGCGGGCCTGACGCCCAGCACTCTGACACCGCCCTCCTCGATCTCGTCTTCATGCCCGGTGTAGCGTTCGACATCAGCCCCGAAACCGGCGATATAAGACGGCTCGGTCACGGTAAGGGGTTTTACGATTACTTTCTCGATCGGCACACCTCGAAGTCGATAACGCTGGGGAAGGAGGAATCTCCTGTATTGCTTTATGGCTTAGCATTGTCTGAGCAGTTCCTATCCTCCCCGTCTGAGGGGTCGGTACCCGTCGGTCCACTCGATCAACCACTACATGGCCTGATTCTCGGGAACGGCGAGTTCAAGGGCCATATTGAAGAATAAAACCAGACACAAACGATTTACCACGTCATTCATCCGAATGCCCAGTGCCGTGCGCCGTGCCGCTCTCTCTTGGTATCTTATTTCATAACTTCTTTTTGCAAACCTTTTCATCCAAGCGTGCCCAAACAGTCCCGCCCTGTGCAGTTCCAACGTTGAGCGCGTTTCATGATGGCGGTCGCAGGGATTCTGGTCATGGCGTTTATCCTGACATGCTCTGGATGAGCGAGACGTTATCGCCCTTGAGGAGAATTTGCTGGCAGTCACAGTTAGCACCTTTTCGTGTGCTATTATTAACTTTCGTCCCGAACAGGCAATGCTTACGCCCAATTCCCGCCGAGTCTCCTTATCGTTCGTCTTGGTGATCTGCTTGATCTCAACCGCATCGTCGACCTAGGAAGGTGCGGAGTTAGCGGGTGGTTCGAGGGTCGTCTGGATTGCGCCGCACTCACCACCAGGTTCATGAATTCGTCGAAGCCCTAGAGAGACCTGTCAGTACTCGTGCCATTCTAAAACCTTGTAGATCTCTTACGCGAATGGTTCCCGTGATCCGGACCGACAGCTGCTCATAGAGCCAAATCTGCACTTGTGTGCGCTGCTGGAGAAGGCGGAAAAGGAAGTTGATAGGGGGGAGCAGAACGCGGCGGCTGCCGCCACCTCCTCGGCCCGTCATTTCGGCTTGGTGACTGTGTGGTGTTTAGGGGTGTGTTTTGGGGGTGAAAGTCGGCGGGGTGCAGTCGGCAGTATCGCGCCGTGACGTGATGTGAATTTCGAATTAGTTGATCGATCTTACATGTAGAAATATTTAGCGGGCCGTTACGATGCGCGGACTACCTATTGCTATTGCTTGAACTAATTGGCCCGTGCCCCGCGTTGTCAAGCCACTACAAGGGTCCACCCGCCCGCTCTTTGCGCCGCTTTGGTGGGACAAGGAGGAGGGGCGCAAGAGGCTGTGCAACGATGTCAGGCTGCCTGACGTTGATTTCATGGTCTTTTTCCGTGCTCGCCCGCCAGAAACCTTAACTTGAGGCGGAGATCATCCTCATCCAACTTCCAACGCTTTCCGGGAGCTTGCGAGCCCTCTCCAGAAACTCTGCGCGCAAGAACCCCGCAGTTTCGCCGGCGCCATTTTTCCCTCGCGCCCGCGCCCCAATCAACCGTGCTCGTATTCCGGCCCCATTCCAAGCGACACAAAGCAGTGATAACATCAAGGAGGGGTTCGCCAATTTTGCAGCTCGCAGCAGCTGCCGCGCACAACACCACCACGCTCGCCGCAACCTCTCTTCCGCATCTGAATTCACTTCGGCGATTGCTTCCGAAATCTTAACATGGCGTCTAACGGGGTTGTCGGGGACTTTTCCGTTCCCCACATCCTGGAGGCCATGCTGACCATGAGGAGCGGCGATAATACCAAGAAGAAGATCGCAATGGACTTTCTGGGCAAGTTTCAGAAGTCTGTGAGTGCCCCTCCCTCCGTCGAGCTTGTTTAGAACAACACCAGCTGACCTGTCTGACAGAACGATGCCTGGACCGCGACGATAGCCATACTGCAATCCTCGACGGATGCCGAAGCACAGCTCTTTGCAGCCACTACACTGAAGGGGAAGGTAGGAAGGCACCTTGAATCACACGCGCTTCCTCCAACCACGATCTTCGATGCTGACTGTTCGATAAAGATTACATACGATCTCACAACCCAGATATCGGAGAGCGACCTACCCGCGCTGCGCAGCCAGCTCCTGGCCTTACTTAAGAAATTTGCGCCAGGCCCCAAGCCGGTTAGGGTTCAGCTCTGCGTCTGCCTAGCCATTTTGGCCATCCAGATGCTGTCGTGGAAGGATGTTTTGCCCACGGTTGTGTCGGCCCTTGGAAACGACGTTGCGAGCCACGCTTGTATTCTGGACTTTCTCAAAGTGCTCCCCGAGGAGGTCACAGAAGGCCGGAAGATTACCTTGTCTGTATGTGGATCGAAATATTACAACGCGCCCTTACCTCTGCCTCGACATTCCGTTTACTCCGTTTCGATGGGGTCGGCCTTGGAGCAGTGTCTAATTCGGTAATACCAACAGGAAGAAGACCTCACCCAGAGAACAACAGAGCTGCTCGCCGATAATGCTTCGCAGGTTGTCCAGCTGCTTATGAACTACGCTCAATCTTCTCGTAAGTTCCCTTCCCTTTTCCTGAACTTGAACTTTTCAAAACTGACTCTTCTTCAGCTGCCGCTGCGACCAACCCACAGCTCTTTGAGTGCATTTCGTCTTGGCTCCGTGAGGTTCCTGTTGCCGTAGTTGTCAATTCGCCGTTGCTAAACGCAGTCATCAACGGACTCTCTGACGACAAGTCAATTCTGGCCGCTGCCGAATGCCTCGGTATCATCTGCAGAGAGACAAAGGATGTGGACGACAACATTGCGACCATTCAGACCCTCCTTCCTCGAATCCTCGAATTGAGACCTCGTATCCAGGCCCTGGCCGACGAAGAGGACATTGACGGATTCAAGGCTATCACGAGGGTGTTCGCAGATGCTGGCGATTCGTGGGTTTTGATCATCGCACGCGAGCCGCAGCACTTCCGACCCCTTGTCGACGCGCTTCTCGAGTGCTGTGCAAGAGATAAGGAACGCGACGTCATTCACTACACATTCTCGTTTTGGTATGAACTCAAGCAGTATCTTACTCTAGAACACTACATCGAAGCTAGGCTGCAGCTTGTAGAGGTCTTCTCCAGGCTTGTCGACATATTGCTGAAGCATCTGGAGTATCCGAGTTCAGACGACCCTAATGAGCTCGACCTCTTTGACGGAGACCGGGAGCAGGAAGAGAAGTTTCGGGAGTTCCGCCACCTCATGGGCGACACACTCAAAGACGCGTGCGAAGTTATGGGTGTTTCCGAGTGCCTTAGCAAGGTTCTCGAAAACATCAAGGTATGGAGGGAGAAGTACGCCAGCCAGGCAACCAGTCAGGCTGTGCCGCATTGGCAGGAACTGGAGGCTCCTCTATTCGCCATGCGAGCCATGGGCCGTATGGTGGAGACGACGGACAGCACCATCCTGCCCCAGATAATGCCTCTTCTGGTCCAAATCCCCGTTAACAACGAGAAGCTTCGGTTTGCGGCCATTATGGTCTTTGGCCGCTATACGGAGTGGACAGCAGTACACCCGGACTTCCTCGAAGCGCAGTTCTCCTATATCGTCGCTTCCTTCCAGACCGAGTCGCTAGAGATTCTTCGCGCCGCAGCCCAGGCCTTCAAATACTTCTGTGTCGATTGCAAGCACCTCCTGGGCTCGCAGGTTGTTGAGCTACAGGCTTTCTACGACCAGATCCTCGACAAGCTGCCCGATCCGAGCAAGGAAGAGATAACTGAAGGAGTAGCAACTGTCGTTGGTGTCCAGAAGACTGAGCATCTGTACAGCCTCCTCAAGCTCTATTGCGACCCTCTGGTCAACCGGTTGATGGTCAAGGCTGACGCCGCCCGCGATGACAAGGCAAAGCTTGGTCTTGCTGGTAAGTTATCACAAACAACACTTATTGACGAGACGTAAAAAATTGAGAAACCCGGCTAACCTTTGATCCTAGATCACGTCAATCTTCTCACACACTTTGCGCAGCACGTTGTGCCTTATCTTTCTCCCGGCGTAGACAACCCTGCCGTAAAGTACTGGCAGGAGGTCATTCCGGTCTTGTCGAAGATTCTCGACACCTTTATTGATTTCATCCCAATTTGCGAACGGGTGTGTCGTTGCTGGCGGTTTATGATTATATCATACCGGACTGCCATGACGCCTCTGCTGGGACCTTTGGCCAACAAGCTGGCTGATGGGTTTGCCAAGTCGAAACAAGGCTGCTTCCTATGGGCCACTAGTGCTATTCTTCGCGAATTTTCGGAGGACCGAGAGCATGTCGACGATGGCACTGCCGAGAACATCTACATATTCTTTGAGGCGCAGGCCACAAGTGTCCTCCGTATCATGAGTGATCTTCCCCCCATCGACCTCCCGGATGTCATTGAGGACTTCTACCGCCTCCTCATTGACGCTCTGCTTTATTACCCGCATAAGCTGATTCCCTCTCCCCTCTTTACGCCAATCTTCATGGCCGCCATATCTTCTCTGGCCTTGGAGAAACAGGAGCCCGTCTCCGCTGCTCTTCACTACATCCGCGATCTTCTCACATACGGCGGTACCAATCCCGCTGGCTCTGCCGATCAGCTCGGAGCGTCGACAGTTCATCTGCGCCAGATTGTCAAGCAGCTTTTGCTCGATCATGGTGAGGCTTTGGTGAAGCAGACTATGGCCGGCATGATGATCACCTTCCCGCGTGACTGCTTCCCTGACGGAAGTGGAGTGCTGCTAGGGATGTTCGAGCTCCTCCCGGAAGAGACAACTATCTGGTTGGACCGAACAATTCGGATGCTTCCAGCAGGCACTGTAACGCCCGTCGAGGCCAACCGCCTGTTGACCAAGATCCGGGAAAAGATCCAAGGTTCTGATCTTACGAATCTTAGGCAGGTTCGTGTGCTCCTTCAAGATTTCACAAATACGTATCGCCGACGATACATTGCCCCCCGAGACGGGCTTGGTCAGCTTGAGGCTACTCGCTTCCACTTTGAGGGATAGAATCGATGTGGATGTGCAGATGGTTGCCGGTCTGGTTTCGACTGAAGAGTTACTGGTGAGCAATCATGATGAGATGCTGCTCTAGTTTGGCTCTGGAAACAAGGACAGAAGGCCCGATTGCCCGTTTCAGAGATACATTATCATTTCGTGCATGGGCGGGGCGGGCTTGGATTGGAGGGTATGCATGCCACATTGCGGGGTGGAACGAGGGAGGTGCATTTAGACATAGGAAAAGACAACGCTTCAGCGCGTGGAGGCATTTGGAAGAAAGCAGGGCGGTTGTAGATACTGTTATTTGGGTTGACGGGGCTGGTGAGATGAGGCGATGAAGAACCTAGAGAGATAAGGCCGATTTCGTTACGATACTGGAAGTGAAAGACAGACAAAAGCTATCCTAACATGGGACTCGAGGCTAGGATCCTAGCTAGGACTAAACGCTACCGTTTTCTATGACTGGCTTGATCGTAAAAGGTTAGACATTCCAACATTTACATAGCAATACAAGTACAAAATAATCGTTGTCAGCTGAGGGATTCAATGCCTCGGTCCAGTGTCACTTGATCCTCCGCGTCAAGCCTCATGCAGCATGGCTCACAAATAGGTGGAGAGCGAGAGAGAGCAAACGCTTCGAGAAGAACTTGGGAGATGACAGTAGTGTTGCGCTTGGATAATCCCCATGAACAATAAAGTAAGGTTGGGTGGGTTTAGCTAGAACAAAGGGCCGAGAACTACTGAGGTTGACTGACTAACTTGTACACCTAATTCTGCATACCTAATGTAATTGTGAGCAAGTAGTAGAACTAGTGCCAGCAGCTGAGCTGAGCTGAGCTGCGCTAGAAGGGCAGACCATGTGCTGCCGTGTGCGTTGCGTTCAATGTTACGGGATGAAGAGGGTGGGTGGTGACACCCCTTGCAGTGAAACGTTCAGGAAGAAGAAAAGGAAAAAAGAGAGGCAAATCCTTCGTCCCCCCACGTCAAGGACTCGGTTCATGAGACACGCCGGATACATAAGATCATGGAGACGAAGTAGTTTTGGGTGAGGGGATGAGAAGGAGGGGGTTCTTCCAGGTTTGTGTTCGGTGTGTGCTCGGTGTGGGATGGCATGTACCACCTCCTTTTTCTTTCCTCTAATGTTATCCGGGAATGGAGGATCCGTTGCCCTGAGGGGCAAAGAAAAGCATGCGTCACGCATGGCATTGACCGGCCAACCCGGCCGCCATCGCCTGGAGGATTGGTAGGTTGTCTTTCCCAGAGGGATGGCCATGATGAGGATTCGCCAGCGGGCAGTCCCGGATCGGAATGTCACTGTAGCATCGAGAAAAACGTGTGAATTTCGGTATATTGGCAATGGGGGGAGGATAGGAGTCGCAATCCATCCCGTGGGACTGTTTCCTTATTAGGAGGATGGGATAATGTTTTCGCCCCCTTTCTTCGGGTTTTTCGATGGTGTTGGAAGAAGCCATACACAACAACAAAGATGACATCGTAAAAAGGGGTGGTGAAAGGGGGGAGAAAACGGGTTACTGAAACTGAACTGTCAAAGATTCCAAGGGAAGGGACGTGACGCTTCGCCGGACCTGGTCTGGACGCTTCTTTTCTTCAGGAGACGCGGGTGTCTCTTCGTCCGATGTATCCGTTATCCCGCACATTTTTATTCATTTGTCTGAAGTTTGAGAGGCCGAGAGTTGTGAAGGAATGCATCGGGAATCCTTTCTTCAGAAAGTTGACGGGATGAAGTGTAGTGTGACACGGCATACGTAACACGCACATCATTGACACACAAGCGCTTGCTAGTAATTATCTATACGCGGTTGCAGTAGTGGTAGTTTGTTGAAGTTTTGGAGTCGAATGCAGTCGAGGAGCCAACTTATCACCAACTTGGCTCCTGCTGCGGCGAAGTGACTGTGGTTCCTACTTGTTGCATGAGGCTGTGCGATCCAGCTGCGGCCCGTGGGTGGTTGACGGTGGTGATGTGGGGGGAGAAAGAAAGGTAGTGGTGGCATGGTGGGGGCTTGTGCCGCTGTCAGACTCTTGACTCGGAGCAAACTGGCGAATGTTTGCCTGTTGTGTGTGAAAGTGTCTCGGCTGTTGCAGTGGTGGTTGCGGCAGAATGCGTAGGAGCGGCGTCGCAACTCGCTACCACGTGAGGAGCATCCATCGCCTTTGTCGGGGACTGGCTGAACAAGTTACGAGTCGGGAAGACGGGTCTCGACTTGCGGTCTCAACCTCGAAGAGATCTTCACCTGCGGTGGAGGCTTTCTTCAGCACAAAATCAGGGGAAGCCCACTGTAATTTACTCCACCACGTGGTGTCGGGACAAGGGCAGTGGGGCCATTACCAGTTAACCCGGATTCTGGCGGGTAGGAACCTGGGCAGGATCCACATTCTATGTCGCATTCGCCTGACACCGTCCAGGGGCATCTTGCCAAGAAAAAGCTTAAGGAAATCTGGACTGAACATTAACCACAACCGCTTGTCGCTGTTTAGCGTCGTTCTCGTCGCTACATCCCATGTCCTCTCATCTATCTAGGTTAACATCAACCAGTTTAGTATCTTCAATAACGCAATTCTCCTCTTAGGCCGACTCATGGGTTTTCTAGAAGCTGCCTCTACGAGATACCGAGGGCACCTGGTCTGAGCCGCCGTTTCAACTTGGCAGGCACACTTGGCACCCCAGGTTCTTGGACTATCCGATTTCGAGCGGCCGCCATGCACCTGTCGGCCTTGATAACTCTGCTAGCCCGCTTCGTGCCCGGCTGGCGCCGTTGACGGACCGATTCAATCGACGCCAGGTCAATGCGAGAAAGCTTTACCTAGACAGCCAAGGAACTGGCGAGAAGTGGCAATCATTGTCGCTGTCCGTGCCCTTTTTTTGAAGCACGCACCATGTGAATTATGGAAATGACAGTGTGGATTTCGACCAAAAGCGATCCACAAGTGCTAACCCGCTGCTACGGAATATTCAGCTCCCAGAAGGGACATCCGACCGTCGATCGTCAGTAGTTGGTCGCAGTTCGGCGAGCTGGCGGATGCCTCTCTGCGCTAGCAGCGGACAATTCGTCCAATCCGTGAGCATCAACAGCTGTGGCAGCGCCTATATCGAGGCGTACATCATGCTTGCTGACTGCAGACGGCTGCTGACGGAATTCGCTGACTTGGCTGAATCCTGCCGGCATTGGGGCACGTCAACGATCACCTCGATTATCGCTCACGCGAGAAATGATGTTCTTGGACACGTAAGAAAGAGCGATTCCTCGCTCATCTCCGTGTGGTCAGCTCTTGGCAGGATATAGTCCAAGCTGGTTCTTTGTCGTCTCCCGCGACCCTCTTTGACCGCCATGCGCTCAGATGCCCCGCCTCAAGTTGATGGTGGGTAGGTATCCATATCTTCAAAGAAGAGGCATTCTTCTTGTTGGGGTAACCAGAATCGGGGCTGCGGTAACTGCGGCGTGTGCAGGCTGCAGCAAGCATGTCGGCAGACACCCCTTTGAGCAGCCAATCATGCCCCCAACAGTCCAGCCTTCGATGATCCGTGGTGTGGTGTGGTGTGGTGTGCAGTGCTCTCACAGCCAGGCCTTCTTTAGTGAATCAGCGACCAACAAACTCGTCGACTTGTCGGTTGGCTGGACCAATACCGACAAGATGTCCCCCTCCCCTGGCCGAGGCTGGGCCCGGGCCTGGCGTCTTCCCAGCCGAAGCCAAGTGGGAGGAGTGGAGGAAGCTGACCAGGTATTCGAGGAGATCGCCCAACCACAGGCTAGCGGTGAAGATGGGCTCAACTGCAAGACCCTGTGAAAGCAGCATCGCTTTGTATATTATGGGGGCCCCAGATGTCCCATCCCCTCCTCCGTCCATTGTCCCTCCGTGCCAATGGCCCATGCTGCCGTTCTTCTTTGCTGCCAACCCCGTTCCGAGTTGGCGTCTCAGAACCATGTTCCGTGGACCGGTCTAAGACTCCAGACTTACCCCTTTCGGACTTTGGACCCTCGGTCGCCTGCCCCTGTATAACCCATCCCACCTCCCGTCTCGTTCCTGGGTACATATTCTTTCTCTCGTCCTGCGCGTCACCTTCAAGCCGTCCTGTCGTCGTCCATGGTCGATCTTGACCCACCGACAACCCCCAGACCAGTGTAACGACACTTCTATATTCAAGAAAACATGGTTGGCGTCGGTGTCTTCCCCATTGCGGGGACTGCCGATCTGTCGAGGATCGAAGCTCCCGTCACCATCAAGGCCTACCTGCTCTGCGCTTTTGCGGCCTTTGGCGGCATCTGTAAGTCTGCCCGCTGCTCTCCCGGCCCCGGGGCGCCGTGTGCTGACGCTGCGCAGTCTTTGGCTATGATACCGGTTGGATGTCAGGCGTGCTGGGTATGCCGTACTTCATCAGCATGTATACGGGCTTGCAGTATGACTACGAGACGGGCAGTCCCATCGGCATTGACAAGACCCAGTTCGGCTTGCCCACGGCCACCAAGTCTCTCATGACGTCGATCCTCTCCTGCGGCACATTCTTTGGCGCCCTCATTGCTGGAGACGTTGCCGACTTCTTTGGCCGTCGTCCGATCATTATCACAGGCTGCATCATCTTCTGCGTCGGCTGCGTCCTCGAAATCGCATCCACGAGCCAGGAAGTCCTCTTCGTCATGGGCCGGCTCGTCTCGGGTCTCGGCGTCGGCTTCATCTCCGCCGTTATTATTCTATACATGTCAGAGGTCGCCCCCAGGAGATTCCGTGGTGCTCTTGTCTCCGGCTATCAGTTCTGCATTACCATCGGCATCTTGCTAGCCAGCTGCGTTTGCTACTCGACCTCCAATCGCAATGACACAGGATCGTATCGTATTCCTATTGCCATTCAGTTCTTGTGGGCCATCATCCTGGGTGTCGGCTTGTTCCTGCTGCGTAAGTGATAAAAAGGCACCTCTGGTCTTTGCGTGACTTGTGCTAAACTGCCACATATAGCCGAGTCTCCCCGTTACCATGTCATGAAGGGCATGTTAGAATCGGCCGCCAGGGACCTGTCTCGGGTCCGTGGCCAGCCTGTCGACTCGGATTACATCAAAGACGAGTTGGCTGAAATTGTGGCGAACCATGAGTACGAGATGCAGGTCATTCCCCAGACCAGTTACATTGGCTCGTGGATGGCCTGCTTCCAGGGCCGCTTGACCAAGGGCAATGGCAACCTCCGCCGCACTATCCTCGGAACCGGTATGCAGATGATGCAGCAGCTTACAGGTGAGTGCAAATGTTGGGTTACGGGTGGCTTTCGCAGAGTGTGTTAACCTCGCTACAGGTATCAACTTCATCTTCTACTTTGGCACCACCTTCTTCCAGGAGCTCGGCACTATCCAAAACCCGTTCTTCATCTCGCTCGTTACGACGCTCGTCAACGTGGTCTCCACACCGATTTCGTTCTGGTCGATCGAGTACTTTGGGCGGCGGCCGCTCTTGATTTGGGGTGCCTGCGGCATGATCATTACTCAGTTCATCGTGGCTATTGTCGGTGTTACGGCTGGTCGCACCGAGTTGGTAAACGGCAAAGAGATTGTTGTCAACGATAGCGCCGTCAAGGCCATGATCGCCTTCATCTGCATCTACATCTTCTCGTTCGCGACGACATGGGGCCCCGTGGGCTGGGTTATTATCGGCGAGTGCTTCCCACTGCCGATCCGGTCCCGTGGCGTGGGCATCTCGACCGCGTCCAACTGGTTCTGGAATTGCATCATCGCCGTCATCACACCGTACATGGTGGGCAATGACCCGGGCTCGGCCAATCTGGGTCCCAAAGTTTTCTTCATCTGGGGCTCGCTATGTTTCCTGTCGCTCACGTTCGCCTACTTCCTGGTGCCCGAGATGAAGGGTCTTACCCTTGAGCAGATCGACAAGATGATGGAAGAGACCAGTCCGCGCACCTCGGCGAAATGGGTCCCGACAACTACCTTTGCCGCTGAAATGGGTCACGTCAGGATTGAGAAGAGTCCCAACTCGCCCGATCACCAGCGACAAGGATCGCATAACGATGAGGAGCCCTTCTATCCCGGACCAGTCCAAGGAGGAAACCAAGACTACTTTGCGAGGAACAACCCCGTCCAACAACATAAGAACACAGACTACTACGCCAAGGGGTTCTAAACCAGAAAAGCTATACATATACATATACCTAGCATTTCCTGTCGTTTTGACACTTACACTCTTTATTACCACTCTGTCTCCCTTTTATTTCTCAGGTTTATATATAATACCGCATCTTGTGTAGGCTTTTGTGTTTTGAATACCAGACTTTTGAAAAATGGGGGGAGCGCCCCACTGGCAGCATAACAATGGGGGAGGAAAACATTGGGATACATGGGAGGGACTTGGGTTGTATTTTTCTTATTTTTTCGAATGATATGATGAGAGGTGAGGAAGCGATAATCACGCGCTGTGTATATAATTAAGCTTCCCTCTTATCATTCATCATTTGGTTGTCGGTCAATATCATTACTTTCTAACCTTATCTATGCCATTATGTGAGATGGTTTAAAGTTAAAGAGAAAAAACCCCAGGATGGTGTTTCGTTGCGCAGGCGCTTGTGGTGTGGAAATTTGTTACTAATGAGATCGGCAGCTACGAAAAAGGGGTGAATGAATTGCTGCATGTTTGCTTATTTCGCCCCTGCTTTTGTTTTTGTTTTTTTTCTCTCTCCTTTTCCTTTCTCTTTTGTGTCTTACCTTCATTTCGTGTCAGACGAGACCCGGAGGAGGCTTAGATCTGCCTATTGTCTCACTCGCCGAATGAGTTTTATTTTTCGGCATGTTGTCAAAGAAAAACCGAGCAACTACAGCTCTGGTCGTTGTTGCCGGCGTGACTCACGGGAAAGAGCACATCGAAACGAGCGGGCTCCGTGATTGGTCCAAACCCCAAAGTCAACTGCTTCCAGCCGAAAAATGTACCCCGAAGTAAGCCGCTCGCCGCTGCTGCGCTGCACTGCGCTGCACTGCACCGCCTTATTTGTCGGGCTGGGTGTTGGTTGTGCCAAAGCGGCGATCGATGGTGCCATCACGCTCGTTCCAATTGGTGTTGTGGGACATGCCATTTCACATATCCCATGTTACATATAAAAAGCAAAATCGCTGAACACAAATTCGATCTCATTATCGCGATCTTTTTGGTGGCCTGAGGAGATTACGAACGATTCACACTGTAACTGCGAAAGAAACAGCTGGCAGATAAATTGACTCACTATTGCCTACCTGCCTGAGGTACTTACGAGCCGAAAGTTTCACGATTGATAGGAGGAAAAGAAAGAGCACGAAAAGCACAATGACATCCATGGCAGCAGAGTCGGTTGCCACGATCCTCGTGTCGTGCAAGCAGACGAGATTTCACATTGAGTCGCCCAATTATCGCGAGGTTGGCACCCCCTCCCCCTGTTTTTTTTTTATTTTTTATTTTATTTTTTATTTTTTATTTTATTTTTTATTTTTTATTTTATTTTTTATTTTTTATTTTTACAATTGATGATAAAATATGTCATTGGAGAGCTAATTGGCTGGCTACCTTAAATACACCTAGTTGGACATTGAGGGCCTCAATATTACGGTCCAGTCATCGGCGCCGCCGGCAGAGGGGAAAGCATCGTCTTCTTCTGCAAAAGGTAAAGGCAAGGCCGTCAAGGGAGAAGGAACAGAGATTCTAAACAATGCGAAACTGCGGCTCAAGGCGGGGAGCCGATATGCTTTGATTGGAAGGAATGGATCTGGGAAGTCAAGTGAGTTGTTAGATGAATACTTACTCCTTTTCTGCGATTGTCGATAACTGATACGTGCCTTGGCCAGCACTCTTGAGAGCCATTGCTGAGAAGCTCATTCCCGGCATTCCTGAGAAGACGCGGATTAGTATCCTCCAGCAGACCAATGCTGGGGATGCTAACACGGACGAGGATCATTCTGTCTCGGCGGCCGGTGCAGGCCAGGCAGGAGGGCCGACTGTGCTCGAAGATGTAGTGGACAAGGCTACGGCCAAGAGTGAGCTTGAGCAGGAGATCAACTGTATGTTGTGTGCGGATGTTGCCCCTGAAACGGGGTCAAGTTGACTAACACTTGATATCAGTTCTTACAAACGGTGTGAACAGTGAGGATGCGTATGGCGCGCTGCGAGCAGTGCGTAAGATTCGCCACGAGCGGATGCAGAAGCGTCTTTTTGTCTTGGACAAGGACGCCCGGCTACGCAGTGGTGCGAGAGGCTTACAGGCTCGCAAGGCACTGGTCGAATATGAAAAGGCGGTTGCTGAGTCTGCTGCCTTGTAAGGCCGCCGCCCCCTTTTTATTTATTTACCTTATACAAGTCGTTCTAATACCCCCAAAGGAACGGGCAACCCGCGGAGGACATCACTCCATCGGCCCTCCAAGCGGAGACACAAGAAGCCGTCGACATGCTCGCCGAGCTACAGCTCCAAGTTGAGCCTTCTCGACTGGCCGACATTGAATCGCAAGCCAAGAACATCCTGCTTGGCCTCGGTTTCTCAGAAGCCTACCTCGCGCGGCCTGCCTCTAGCCTCTCCGGCGGGTGGCAGATGAGGAAAGCGCTGGCGACCTGCCTGCTCCAGTCGGAAACCGACATCTTGATTCTCGACGAGCCAACCAACTTCCTCGACCTGCTCGGCATCCTGTGGCTACAGCGCTACCTGCAGTCGCTCTCCGAGTCGGAGCCAGACTCGTCCCCAACGCTCATCCTCGTGTCTCACGACAGGGACTTTGTCTCGCTTTGCACCGACCTGCTCATCCTGCGCGACAAGTCGCTCTCGTACTTTCACGGCTCGCTGCCGACGTACGAGGAGTCCCAGTCGGAGCGGCGCGTCTACCTCTCCAAGATGAAGGACGCGCAGGACAAGCAGAAGGCACACATCCAAGACACGATCCAGAAAAACATGGCGGCCGGGCGAAAGAACGATGATCAGAACAAGATGCGCCAGGCCAAGTCCCGACAAAAAAAGATCGACGACCGCTGGGGCATGCAGACCAACGCCAAAGGCGGTCGCTTCAAGCTCAACCGCGACATGGCCGGCTTCCACCTCTCCGCGCGCGCCGATATCGACATCCCCGACGCCGAGAGGAGCGTACACGTCCTTCTCCCCGAGCCCATGGAACTCCGATTCCCCGGCGCGCTGATCAGCCTGGAAAATGTAGCGTTCCGCTATCCATCCCCCCCAAACAAAGGCAAAGGCAAAGCCCCGCCAGCAGCCCCCGACACACTGCAGGACATCACCCTCTCGGTCGGAATGGGCGACCGCATCGGCATCCTCGGCCTCAACGGCGCGGGCAAGTCCACCCTCATCAAGCTCCTCGTAGACGACGCCCGCCCGACCCGCGGAACCGCCACCCGCCACCCGCGCCTCAAACTGGGCTACTACTCGCAGCACGCGGTCGAGAACCTCCAGAAGCTCGCCCTCGCAGAGCTAGACTCCACGCAAAAGGAACTCACCGCCCTAGCTCTTCTCTCACGAGAGGTAGCCGGCGAGCTCGACGAGGGCGAGATCCGCGGGCTCCTGGGCTCGCTGGGCCTGCCGGGCCGCATCGCTAGCGACGTGCCCGTGCGCAAGCTCTCGGGAGGGCAGCTGGTGCGGTGCGAGCTGGCGCGCATCCTGTGGAAGCGCCCGCACTGTCTCGTGCTCGACGAAGTCACCACCCACCTGGACTACGAGACCGTCACGGCGCTGCGGGAGGCGCTGCGTGGCTGGGCCGGCGCCGTGGTGCTGGTTTCGCACGACAGGTGGTTCATGCGGGGCGCCATCGAGGGGATCATTGAGGACACTACCGGGAGCGGAGACTCTGGGGATGATGGTGACGGGAGCGAGGATGAGAAGGAGGCGTTGCGGCGGCGCGTCGTGTATCGGCTTAAAGCGGGGAAGTTGGTGCGTTTGGAGGGCGGGGTGCAAGAGTTTGAGGATGTCATGGAGAGGAGGGCGAAGAAACTGCTGGCCGAGTAGGTACTTCTAGCTATGGTGTAAGAATGCGTTCATTCGTTCGTACTCTGAGTTTGTATTTATTTCGCGCAAGCTGTGGAAGAAGAGTCAGACGTGCCGATGACTTACAACTCCAAAAAAAAAGGACATAATCTGGAACTTGAAAGGTTCCCAGTGTAATTGTTATACGTGTGTGTACAGACGTGTATCCAAGGCTGCGATGCCGTGCCCGTTCCCATCTTATAAATATATCCCGTACATATATGTGTGAGCGAATGCCTTTCAGCACTCGGTGTATAACGATTCGCACTCCGAGGAAATAACCTCTCGAAACAACCTCAAATATTCCTTAGGGAAGAAAGCAAGTGATACCAAGACACGAACATCAAGGTTATAGCTGTTCTCTGTAACAAAAGCATATGACCAACCAGGCCATTCTGCTGACGACTGATTCGCCATAACGCCAACAACCAAACCCACCCAAACACGTGAGCGGCGCGCTGCTTCAGCTCTCCCATGGTATCATATTTTGTCCGATGAAGTAGCACCAGTGATCCCACAACCAGGACCCATAAATGTAAAGAAGAGGAGAAAAGAGAGAAGTTAAAGAACAAGGTCTGAAGAAGTTAAGGAGAGATCAAGTTGCGATCAGATGATGGAGGCTCCGTCTTGAGAATGCTGTAGACATCTTCCACGCCGTCTTCCTGGGCGGTGTGATGACCATTTGAGTCCCAATTGTCGTGGCCGTAGCCAGAAGGCGGACCGGCATCGCCGTCATCATTCGAGAACCGAGGTAGCTATCTCGGGGGAACGTCATGCTCGTCATCGGATGCACCTGATCGCTTGGGCGATCGTGGTTGGTGAAGCAAGTCGGGAGCAAAACGTTGGTCCGCGCTGGCCAGAAGAGCCGACATCTCCGCCCGGAGCATCAGCTCCATTCTGTGAAGGCTGTTGATGGTCTCCGCTGAATCTCCGACAAGTACCCTTAGGTAGTCCATAGCAACAAGGGTGAGTGTGTTTTGAACCTCCGCTGCCATTTCTTCCCCAACACGCCGGCAGGGTTCCTCGAGCTGTTGCTTTACCACATCGGTTGCACTCTGGAACATGGTCTGGCGATGATTATTGACGTGATCACACATGATGGCCTTCATACGCATGTAGGAACCAGGACCTGGAGACAGGGGCTGTCGGCAATCACTCGGGAGAAAACAAGGAGGCAACATGAAGGGGAATGACGGCTCCCCTGACTCGGCAACACAGCGTTCGTAGGCCGGGACCATAGTGTTAGCAATGTCTGGAGTAAATATGCGATTGGCATCCCGCTGGATCTCCTGGACGATTGCATTAGCGGCAGCGGGGATGCTAGATATCTTTTGGATTGTGCCCGCGAAGTTGTTGATTCAACAAGTTGACACCAGCGTAGTTGTCGCCGCGTTCTTGAACATCGCGAGTGGCGTCACGGTGAAATTCCTCGAGGAGGAGCTGGGCAGACCGTGCGAATCCATCCAAAGTTTGGGGCAAAATGCGTTGAAAGGCCCGCTCCCACCCATATGCCAAATGCTTCGAGATGGGCTCAAACAATTCAACATTGAAGTCCTTGGGCCCAGCGGCTCCAGCAAAAACTCCGTTCCGTTTGCACGTGGCTTTGTAGGTCGCCTAGAGCATAGATCCCTAGCTGATCGCGGTAGGGGAGCAGCCTCTACTGCCATGGGCGAGTACTTATCGAAGCTGTCATAAATATTCTCGGCGAGAAGCCCATTGACAGATTCAACAGTCTCCGCTACTTCTCTCCCAAGATCCTGATGGTGCGGGTGTCAGCTCAGACAATAGTCTATTCAGAGAACTCAAGTTCGACGCAACATGGTGTACCTTTTCCAACTGCTGGAGCCGAGCTTGCAAGCGTTGCTCTTCTGTTTCTTTCTCTCCTTCTGACATCTTCGATCGAGAGCCATCGTCATTGGTCCACATCGTCATGGAATTTATGAGCTGGACAAGGTCGTTAAGGAATAGCCGGGCATTCGCAGCTCTTCCAGCCTCGGTGAGCTTTCTCGCGTGTGCTTGCAGTTGGGGAATCTCCGTGTCTTCGATGGTGGGAAATCCGGCACTACTGAACTTGTCCTTCTGCATCTTGCCGCTCAGATTCTGGAAAGCGCGGCTGCTGACACAGAACACAGGAAGGGACTCGGCAACGGCATCGTAGTCGCGGAGGCCGACCTCAGGGTCGAACGAGGCTTCGTCTTATGTCGCCGCATGTTCTGGTCAAGTCTGTCAAGGAGTTAGAATTGGTCTTCACAATGGGTATCCAAGGACAGCATCGGGGATCCTGGTTCCCTTACTCTTTGATACCCATGGCAAAGTCACGCTTGATTGCCCGCCGTGAGTATCGATTCCGACCTTTGATGCAGATTGCCTTGACCTCCGAGTCCAAAGATTCTTTCTCGGCAATGACGGCCTTGAGGCTCTCTTTAGCCGATTTGATTAGCCGATCGAGTTCCTTTTTCTTCTCGCGAACAGTCTTCTCCTCTGATCTAGAGAGGTACAGCCTCTCTTCAACGTCCTCCTCGGTCAAAGGCTGACGGCTGTCGTTTTGAGACTGGTTGTCTTCCTCATCACTGTCATCGGAAACATCCGATTCGGTTACGTCGATGTCGCTAGAGTCACTCGCCGCGCGGGTCCTCCTACTGCCGGACTTTTTAACTTGCCGTTTCCGCTTCTTGCTAGGGGAGTCTGACGGCGCGTAGACGGTCTCCCCAACAGCCAGCTTATCTCCCGGAGTCTGCCACATGTCCCAAGCTCGGCTAATTTCGTCCATGAGATCGTCGCAAACCTCCTTCTCGTCCTTGGAGGCTGCAACTTGAGACTTGATGGCCTTTATCTCAGCTTCTTTTACCTTAATCTTGGCCCAGAGTCCATCCATCTGCTCCTCGATATGCAGGCTCTCCGCAGCCTCGGTGACGGAAATGTCATCTGTCTTGGAGCAAATAAAAGTTACGGCAGAATACGTGCCATCGTATTTCAATTAGCGCCTTGAGGCTGTTAGCAACTTGCCGAAGTATAGAATGTTGTCTAGGAGACAAACCTGAAGCTGTCACCAAGCAGCGACTTGGCAGTCTTGTCATCAACACCACGGGTAATTGGCGCCACAATCCAAAGACCAGTGCATGCCTTCATGTAGTTAGAGGCGACCGCAGCTCGGGCAGCGTTCGAGTCTTGAACGCCTGGAAGATCCACGAGACAGGCACCGGTGGAGAGGGCGTCAGCTTTGGTGAAGATGCGAGCCACCTTAATAAGAGCCAGAATTCCATGGATTTATCCTGGTCTCGGTGCTTTTCCTTGCTGTCGACATACTCTTGAAGCTGCCGGTACAGACTGGACGCTGTTATGGCGCGGAGCTTCTTGACGGACCTGAGGACCCGGCGAACCGCAGGCTCGTCAGCCAGCGACTGGGGCGTTGACTGGGCGATCATGTCCATGGTCTTCTTGGGGTAGACCGCCTTTATTTTTTCGTACGCAATGCCGGCCTCACTGTCTTGGTTGGAGCAGTCATGAGACACTTTGCCGTTGCTGTCGATGAGATCAGCAAAGAGCGCTTCGGGCTCCTTGCACCAATCCTCGGCCGTTATGAACCCCACCTCAGCACGGTAGAGTTCACTGGGATCTTCTGAGTAGTTGTAGGAGATCTCCGTGGGAGACGCAGTGCAGGCTCTCATGCAGTTTGTGGGCAGCAGGCTATGATGGTATCAACAGGGTTGAAATTATAGCAGGCCAAGGACGGAGACCTACCGCTCTTCGTCCAGGACAGCGCTTATCACGGACGGCTTTCCAGCGCCGGTATTACCAACAACTCCGACTATGGTACGAGGTGGTGTAGATCAAGTCTGGACTTCATCAATTACCTTGGGCCACTGCTTAGCCTGCGTATTGTGATCTGATCCAGGCATAGCGCTGAGGGCGGTAAGGGCTGCAATTGGCTCGATGGCCGTCAGAGTCCCTGCTGGTTAAAACAGGCTTCTCTGGGGGGTTGGAGACGGTAGGACAGGATGGCTGTAAGCGTTGAAGAAAACCCGAGGCCAATGGGAATGTATGGTTCGGCTCCGTGCAGTATCGTTGGGAAGCAACCTGCTGGAGATGGGGAGCTAGCGTAGACTTTTGTTGTGTGACGCCATCTCCAATTAAAATCGAAAACGCGGGGGAGCTTCAGCGACGCGTAAAAGCTACACGCTGTCTCGTGACGGGCTTGCCCTACGGTTTGGCGGGGGTTTACCGGCCCACTGGTACTTCCAGCAGCACCCAGTGGAGGCTCAGGAAATTCAGCGTCCCTCAGTGGACACTCGAAATGACGAAGATGCGACGAAGTTGAGTGTCTAGCAAAAGAACTGAAGGTTTACAAAGTCACGTCATGTAGATAGGTAGGTATGGTATGTACTTGACTTTAAAAGGCACGAGAACAGATATAAGATTTTGTGAGTTTGGTACTGGCCATACAGCGTACATCCATACAGATGCAACATCCAGCTGAGGCAAGCGCGACAGGATATTATATATAACCCTAACCCTTGAGGGTTCGCAACCGCCAATGTTGTGGAGCTTGAGCAGAAAGCTTAGCACCTGAAGCCCGGTTCTACGCTGTAACATCATCTATTGCGACAATTTATCAACATACGCACCCTTAGATTCTGCGCAACCTAATCTACCAGCGTCGCGAACCGCAACACAACAACAACCTCCCCGCCGCCGCTATGTCTCACATGACCAACCCTCTGGCGACGCCAGACCAACTCTACCAAAGGCGGTCCTTCAGCGCACTGCCAACCGACCTTCAAGATGCCATCTTCTTCTCCACGCAATGCCTGACCCAAGCCGCGGGCGTGCTCCTCCAGCTTCCACAAGCAGTGGCAGCGCAAGCTAATGTCGTGCTGGCGCGGTACTGGCTCGTCGAGCCCTTCATGTCCCATGAATTCAGCGTATGTCCATCCCTTCCCCACTCCCGCGTCCATCCCTAACCAATACATATTCCCATTCATCCAGGCCGTCTCAGCAGCCTCTCTCTACCTTGTTGCCAAACTCGGGCCCACCCCACGCTCCCCGCGCGACGTATCCAATGTCTACGCCTACCTACTCTCGGCCAGCTCGAGCTTTTTCCGTTCATCCTCTACAACGCCCCCGCCGGCCAACAACCCCTCCTCGTACTACCTCTCGGACGGTGCCTACCAGCGCTCGCACAGCCGGATCCTCGAGCTTGAGGCGCGAATCCTTTACGCACTGGGCTTTAACACGCACGTATCGCTGCCGCACCCGCTTGCTATCACCTACCTGCAAGCACTCGACTTCCTAGGGACGCGTAAGGAGCGCATCGCCGGGCGGGCGCTCGAGTACCTCAACACAGCGCTGCTGTCGCCGCAGATGCTGTACCTGACGAGCCAACCGAATGCACTAGCTGTGGCGGCGATATACAACGCGGCCAAGGACGTCGGGGCCAAGATGCCCGAGTGCGAGTGGTGGGAGGTGTTTGACGTGGACCGCGAGGAGCTGGGGTTCCTGGTCGTGGGGATGCGCAGCGTGGAGGGCTGGGCGCGGAAGATGCGGGAGGATATTCCTCGCATGGCGGAGTGTATGCTCACAAGGAGAATCGTTGAAAATGAGATGGAGCGGAGGGGCTTGCATACTGGCAACGGTCACGGTGTGTCCTCTGCTTACACTTTGGATCCCGAGGCTGAGCTGGCGCGAAAAATGGACGAGAAGATTGCGCAGATTGAAGAGAATGACTAAAAGTTGACACCAACTTAGTCTTCTTTTGCTCTATAAAACGCAGTTTGCTGATGTCTCGTGCTCACGAGACAAGCAACCAACTGGAGGTTCACGAACAATACACCATCTCACACTGATCTCGTCAGCCACTCAACCCATACCCCTTCGTCTCAACCTCTCAGCACCTTCAGAGCCTCCTGCAAGCCTCGGATCTCATTTCTGAGGCGCTCTCTCTCTCGCTTCGTTCCCGCCTCCTCGCCGGCAATCATCTCCAGCGTGTCATCACTCATCTTGGTGACGAGCTCAGGTGTGAGCACCTTTAAAGGGCTCACACTGCCGTCGAGAAGGTAGTGCTCAATCACCTGCTGACAGATGACGTCCACAAATCTCTTGCGCGAGACCTTGTAGTAGCTCTTGAGGATGTCATGGATGTCTTCCTTGACCTGATCGGCGTTGGATTTGCTCATGGCAAGACACTGCAAAGCAGACTTTGGGACGATGACATCCTCGTGGAGTACCATACCCATGCGCTCTGTGATCCGATTCATTCGGGCCTTTTGCAGGTTGTCGTTGAAATAGTGGTTCACTGTATTAGGTCGGCCGTTGAGCTCGATATCGATGAGGAATTGAGCATGGTCGAGGGCCCGACGGTATGCCTCAAGAAGTTGATCAAGCAGGGCAGTCTGCCATAGCTCCTCTCGCATCCGCCTGTCGACAAATATGGTTTCCAGAAACCCCTCGATGGCGGAGTGGATGAGCACAATAACAACCTTGACGTGGGAACGAACTATGTCAGGCCATTTCTTGGCTTGTGCTCGAAAAGTCATTGCGAGAAGCGACCCTCCAAACTGTTTTTAAGTGAGGTTAATTCTTTTCCGTCATTAGGAATGGAGCATCATGACTTACTGTTCCAAGTTCTGGTCCTCGACTATTGCGATAGCACTCGTCAATCAGTTCCATGATATCTGCGTCTGATGGACCGTCGCAGTGGAAGTTATCCGTGTCGATGATGTCATTGAGCTCCGGAAATGAAGCGCCAAGGGCAAGAACCTCATTAGTCGAGGTTTCATAGTCCAAGGTAGTCTCGTCGCCTTTGTGCTGTGATTTGCCGGCAAAATTATAGGTGTGGCCTTTCTTCCACATCAAATCCGAGAATCCTTCGTTTAAGCTGATGATCTTGGTAATCAGCTTCAAATCAGGCTTGTAGTCAAAGACCGGGTGTCCTTCATATCGACCTTCCAACGCGTCGTGAATGATCCGCTCGAACCTCGAGGCGAGCTTGGTTAAGCACTCCCGTTGACTGGCGGAGTCCGCGCGAGTCGGACCCATTCCGTTGAAGATTCTCTGGCAGTCAGCGAGCCGTTTGGTCACTTCAACTCTTTGCTTTGGGAGTTCTTGCTTTGCAAGTTTTGTCAAGAGGGACCTCAACTCCATGCTCAGGTCCTGTACCCCAGTGCGGCCAAGTTTTGCAAGCTCGGCCCATTTGGGCTCGGCGAATAGTTCTTTCTCTCTCATCCGGCACTGGGAGATGGTGAGGTTACTTTCATCGGCGCCTCGATTTCGAACGACGTAATAGCCGAGGTTGAGTGTCTTTCCTCGCACCAGGTCAAGAAGATTATGGATGACAGCCTTCTCTTTAGCAAGATCTGCCTTCGTGAGAACACCAACAGTCCTCTCCCCACTCGGATCAGCGACTTTGGCAAACTGCAAAACGCGCTCTGTAGCGCGGTCGGCAAGGCACGACATGACGGCTAGAACAATGGTGCGTTCGTTTTCCATGTACCGCTGAACCATGGTTTCGACCATGGTCTTGTCCAGCTCGGTGGTTATGCCTTCATCCGTGACAGAAAACAATCCAGGCACGTCAATGACTGTCAGGTGAGACCTCTATACCCCCACCTTTGTCAGCATCTTTCAGTATTTCTTTGGTTGGATATCTACATACCTCAGGGCCGGAGATCTCGACCTTCAGGATATCGTCGCTAAACATCGGCAAGCTCATGTCATGTTCTCTTTCGCCTGAGCGGATTCCCATTACCTCGTTGGCCTGTGTAGGTAAGTGTGTTAGCTTGGTGTCATCAGATATTATCGGACACCACAAGGGCTCTGGTCGAAAACAATCCAAAGTCTGTACCTTTTCGATCACCGATGCAACGTCCTGTTCCTCGAACTCCTCGAGCTCGTGGCGAAAGGCTCTCAGGCGATCGGTCAAGGCAGAATCTGCATTGAGTCTAGGCGTAATGGAGATCACGATGCTCTTGACGTGGTGGCGGCGAAGGGTGATCTGTGTCGCGTAACGCGTACAAAGGCCCTGGCCACACGGAAACGAAAAACTTGTCAGGCTCTCAAGGAGCGAGCTCTTGCCTGAAGACTGGCTCCCCACGACGACGATCTGAACTGGTGTCAGTTGATAATACCAAATGCATGTATCTTTAGCGCACGCTCGCATACCTGGGATGTTTGGATGTCAATGCCGATATCTCTCAGCTTGTCCTGCTTCTCGAGGTAGATGTGGTTGCCGAGATCGTCGAGGGAAGACTGGCCATGGCCATTGCCATTCACAGTGGTAGCCATTTGACCTCGTGAAAGAGGCGATCGAAAAAGGTATGAGAAGGACAATGGGTGTTCTTACGATGTCCGATCGCGGGTATGGCGGGGGACATTCTGATGATGGTTGGGTAGCTTTTATATATATGTGGAAAATTTGAAAAATACAGCAAAGGTATTCCGCATTATGAGCCATGCATCATCGCCTTGTCCTCCTTGAGAGAGAAAGCCCTGGAAGATTGTTAGTCAGGAGAACTCATGCATCTAGCCTTGTGAGTGTTTGTAGCCGTGATGCAGCGATTGCTCCGAGATTCCCCGACAAAGGGCCGCTCAAGTCTGCTCAAAGAAAGAACCTCATCGAAAGATTTTCAGCTCCCCCTGTCAAGATTTGCGTCTTTTAAGTTGGATCGACGGAGATGGCGGCTTTCGTTTGGGTGTTATCGTTGTAGGCCTCAGCGGCATGCTGCATTCTGCTCATTACAATACTGCGTTTGTCCTTGACACGACGAATCTTGAAACAAGTGTCAGCCTCACAAATGGCGGTCAACGGGAAGGAGCATAACTCAAATCAGATCAACTCGGGGATATCATTCTGCAATTTCCAGAGCATATGCCATATGCCATATGCCAATTGCGGAAGTCGAGGAGCTGTGAGGTCAAAGACAGGTGAGACTGCGGCAGCGTCTTCCGCTCTGTCGATGAGGATGTGCTGATGATATCCGCACCATTGTTCATCGCGCTCGCCCATCAAATTTAGCCATTCCATTATTAGATACCTATGCACCAATAACATACCCCTTCTGCCTGTTCGACACAGCCAAACTGAACCACACCGACAAGAGGAAAACCCGCCCAGGGACGACGACACCTCCCAATAAGGAACACAATGAGGATTAACATACCAGTAACCAAGCAATAAGAAGTCCATGAAGTATGTCCAATCACAGGCCATAAAAAGTCCCTTTTCACTTCCTCCTGCAACCCACTTACCAACCAAGAAAAGTGGCAACCTCGCCGCGTGCCACGACGTTCAAATTCCCCTCTCCCCGCCCTTCTCGGGCCTATGCATATCCATGAAACTCACATTTCCTATATACCTACTATATGTCTATAAACATGTCCTTTCACTTCTACAATTTCATCAACTCCAACGGCCATCCAGAAAGAAAGAGGCCACCACAACCTGGGACCCCGCCCACCAACAACACCACCACGGACATACTCCCCAATTCACACTTGGACAATCACATACGACCATAGGCACTGGACAATTCGGGATCCCGTCCGCTCTCTCATAGACAAGCCAGCGACCGCCAGACTGATCGTTGGGTGGGTGACCACCAGCGAATCCCTGGTGTTGTATGTCTTTTTGGGGTTTTTTGTGGATGGTTTAGAATATCCATCTCCACCTTCTTTTGTTCACCAACCCATCGAGACAAACTGACTGCCCGACTTGCGATAGAAGATTTTGACAGTGCTGTGATGCCTTTGCTGTGCAGATGTATGTGGCCTTTTCTGTCTTGTCTTACAGACATATAATTACTGTGAATCTCGTTCGCACTTCTCAAGCCGTCGTGGACGCGTATGTGGTGCGGATCCATGTCTTTCAAGTAGTTCCTTGTTAGGACGCGAATGGCACGCCAAGAAACAAGACAAAGGTCAAGCAAGGCTTACGCGACTGAAGTGAATTTTTGTTATATGTATAAACCTCTCATTTATAAGCATTTCCAAACACTAATATCTACAATAGCGAGATGCAAGACAAATAAGCAAGCAGTGGAAGTGTAAGCCAAAGCCCGCCTCAAACCCCCAATTGTCACAGACATGGCATGGCTGTTTCTTTCCACTTCTTTCCTTGCATAAGAGCAGCCCATCCAGCCATCGCCTCAAAAATAGTTCGCAACAAAAAACATGTGCGTTCGTTCAAAGTCGCCGCCGCCGCCGCCGCCAAAATCTTCTCCAGTGTATCCTATCCCATGAGAGTAGGATTGTTTCTTTGTCCATGACCGACCGAACCGCCGCCGCCCACCGGAAGACCAGGTTTGCCATCCACCTTTCCCCTTTCCAGTTTTGAATTTTGAGCACCCCCGGTAATCAAAAGCAAACATGATAACAAAACGCCAACCGCCTATCCATCCCAAAAAAAAAAAACCCCCCCACAAAAACCAGCCAACCCAGTAGGAGTCGTGTATATACGAAGTGATAGAATGTAAGGCGGAGAAGAGGGTGAAAGAAGAAGCGACATGACCGATAACCATGTTATAGGCGAGTCGAAGAAGCAAAGCAAGAGATGCTTCGGAGAGAAAATTGAGCGACCTAGAGCGCCAAGCCCGTGCCATCGCCAGTCCATCTGTACAGTGCCAAGAGCTCTCTGCGGCGCTGATGCTGCTCACCGAGGTCCTCGGGCACACGGCCGCGGACTTGGGCGAGCGCGGAGCGCATAACCCTGCTGAAGTTGCGCTGGAAGCAACGAGTCAGCATTTCTATTCTCACGATGTCCGTTCTTGGGCCTCCATAATTGCCTACCTGGTACTCCGTGTTCAGAGTGACCACGCATGCTTCATGCGCGCGAATGATGGTTTCGCAAGCCTTGACGACGCTCGGGGAAGCCTCGAGCTGCAGCTTGTCGGCGATGAGGAGCAGCAGGAACGAGCCTTGCAGGAGGTAGATTCCGAAGAAGAATGGCATAAACTCGAGGCCGGGGTCAAACTCAAGAATGTTGCTGATGGCCTCGGCGGCGGATACAGCGTGTCCGGTGGCTGTGATGAAGCCTTGGCTGCTGATCCACAAGTCGTTGTCGTCAAGAAGATTGATGGGATCCCACTTGCCAGTCAGGAGGATGTGGAGCACATGCATAACGTGAGTTCCGTAGGCCATGACTATGCGGGTCTGGATGTCGCTCTCGGTCATGCGACTGGTGTTGGTGTGAGCGCTGTGAACGCTATGCACCGATGGCGTTCCGATGTCATGTGGCAGGTCGTTGGCCGTGGAAATACCAGCCGCTTCGGCCGCCTTCTCGTCAGCCGCCTGCGCCTGGGCACTGAGACTGAGATGGCGCTGTTCAAACTTCTTCAGGCTCTGCTCATACGACTCGAGGTGGCGAGTGATCTCGTTGGTCTGGTCATCCCACTCGCGGGATGAACGGAAACCAACTCCAAAACGGGGGTGGTTTCTGGCGTGGTGCAGGTCCACGATCTCGCCAAGAATAGTCATCAGGGGCAGGAAATAACCGAAGATACTGTGGCCAGTACACTCAAAAGCTGGTCCACGAGCTCGATGAGGTTGATCCGAGGCGGGATCGGAAGCCAAAACGTTTGGGTCAGTGTAAGCATGGAAGTTGCCGTTCTGGTAGTCGGTATCATCCATTGGCTGGAGGAGGCCATCACACTCAACGTCAAGGAGGAAAAGGGGCCGGTTATAGCACAGCGCGAGGTGGCGGTCGACAATGTAAACAAGCCACCAGATGCGTCGTCTTTCTTCTCGCTCCTCTTCAGTGATGACACCAGCAACGCTGCTCATATCCTCCTCGGCATCGTCGTCAGCATCCAGCTCGTTCGCGCCTCCCTGATGATGGTTCATTGAGGGGGCATTCTGGGGCAACTCCCGACCAAGCTTCAGCTCGCGAGCTAGCGACCATGCCGCATTCCACCAACGCAAGCTAGCACCCTTGTACTCGCTAGCCGACACCACGGTAGCCAGGTGAATGTAGGTGACCACGTCGTCAAGAGTTCCGGCGGCGCCGAAGGCACCAGACTCGCCGGTCAACGCATCCATACTGATGGATCCGGGAAGAGCGACGCCGAGGCCGCCGAGTGCGACACCGTCGACAATTGGGCTAGAAACTGGCGAAGCTTCTTCGGAGGGCGTGTGGATAAGCGGCTTGAGGAGGCTGACAGTGAGCTCGAGCAGCTTCTGACAGATCTTGCCGCGGGCCGACGGGACGCTCGTGAGGAAGGGAGCGTCGCTGGTTTGTGCAGCAACCCACAGCATGCTTGCTAGGAGAGCTGGTTGGCACTGGCGAGGCTTAGTAGGGTGCAGGAACGACCGCTTTCGGAACACGAACCCCAAAACGTAAGGCGACATGGGGTGCATCTGGGCAGATGATGAGCTGGCGAAGTATAGATCGATCAGGTCGCAAGCGAGCGACGCTGGGATCATATTGCCCAGATGCGGTACCAGAGGCTCCAATACGGGATACCGAAGCTGCGAGTGGCCGTAGCTATTCTGAGGCACGTGCGAGGTAAACTGCGGCGGCGGCGACGACATGTTCATCCAGCCTGGCGACGTCTCTCCGGCCATGGGGTAGGCGCTGAGAGGGCTGGTACCGAGTCGGAACGAGTTCGATGCGTTGGCTGAGTAGTTGGTAGGGCTCTGGGTCTGCAGGGCATACGGCAGGTCCGGGTAGTTTGACATGTTACCCTGATTCGAGCCATAGGGCGCGTGAGCGGCGCCGTTCATCATGTGCGCGCTCATTCCCTGGCGGTCGTAGGCTTGGTGAACATTGCCGTAGCCATTGAGATCGAGGGCTCCCGGGCTATCCATATGATCTCTTCCCATAGCCCCAGGATGGCTCGTCATATGCGCTTGGTGGGCATTCATCTCGTCCAAGCTGTCTATGCTTCCAGTCCTCTGGCTCCTCATGGAGTCATCGATATCGTTCATAGACTCCTTGTTGGCGTTTGACTGGTGGTCACTGGACATGGACGACAGGGGCTTGGCTGTGATGACGCTGTCGCTGCGGCCTTCCACAGACTGGCCGTTCTCGCCGCTGGGAGATTTCTGTCCGTTCGACGCTGCTGCTGCCGCAGCTTGAGCAGCTGCTTGCTGAGCCAAGTCTTTTCTCGATGCCTTGCCACGCTTCTTCCGTTCTCGGATGTACTCGCAGCCCAACCCAAACTCTGCTATTGTTAGAGGGGACACAGCTCCGGAGGAGGAGTCGAGAGGGAGGGAGAGAAACGTACCGATGCAATGGGCACAAGGGTGTTGGCCATCACATTTTGTCCGCAGCTGGTTGCACTGATCGCAGGCTCGGCTAATCCTCCTGCGGATAGGGCCGGCGGCCCCAGCTGTTCTCTGGGTAGGACCGTAGGGATGTTGCCGGTGCTTTTGCTGGTGTCCTTGCCTGGCAAGGTGAGGGTTGTGAACGCCAACGTGCTGTTGTAACTGCTGGAGTGCGTAGTGAGACCCATGGGTCATGGCATCGAGACCGCCATTGTGGAGATGCTGAGAGGTCATATGCCCATTGGACATCAGAGTGGCCGAGGGCATCTGATGGTAGGGGGAGAACCGGTGGAGCGGATTAGACAACATCTTGGCTGATGGTGTTGGTGTTGTGGATGAGTGCAGGCTTGTTTGGTTTGTGAGAGGTGATGAGGTGAGGGATATCGGAATTAGCTAATAGGGGGTCGTCAAGACCATGAATTAGGATGAAGACGGGCTGCTTCGAGCGAATGCGGGCAGTTGGTTGAAGCTGGGCTACGTCTATGATGGACGAGTGAGACGATAAGGAAAGCTGTCGACGACGAGGGCGGGAGATGGGAGCTATCTATATCTGAGCTCTTGGCGGGAGACGATGATGAGCTGCCGGACGGAAGCCAGACTGACCAGCGGTATCCAGACGGACCGAAGTGAGCTTCCTTGTGGGGAAAGGTCAGTGACAGGCATGAGCATTAATGGTATGTTGGACAGCATGACGGAGACCAAAACAGTGGGAGGGGATCAACGCGGTTGTGAGAGAGGACGGCACGGCCATCTGCACGATGGATGCAGCACCAGGACCGCATGGCGGGGTTGGGGTGTAGGAGACATAAGTGGACGACGGGCCAGCCGACAGGGGTGGCGGTATGGAAACGGGCCCTGTCCAGAACGTGGAGGGCAGGGAAGATGGATCGTCAACGTACTGGATATGGCTTTGAGTGAGAACGGCTGGATGGCTCTCTGGGAAGACTTGGGCTGGGCCGCTGCTGCTTGCAGCTCTCCTCACACTCCCGAGCCCCTCGGATCAGAGCTGCGAGCCCCTTGGGCCTCAGGCACTGTCCGTCTCTGTCTCCGTTGCGTTCACGACGAGGCGTGCTTTCTCTGGTCCTCGTCCTTTGCTATACTCACCGTCTCAGCCTCTTGCTATGTGCCGTATAGTGCTCGAGAGGGGCCGGAGCGAGCAGAACGTGCCAAAAGGGCCAAAGGATACCCGATTCGAGCAGGGGCACAAATCGGTAATTTTGTCGGACGGTTCCTGCTTCCCCCAGGCACTTTGGAGTCGATTGTCTGTAGGCTTGGCGTGCATACAGAGCAGGAGGTTGTGAGAGAGCTTGTTGATCAGGACGGCTTCGATTGGCGACTGGCACACCCCTTCTGGTACAGCACAATATCAAGTATCAAGTTTATATTGCGAGGGCAATATATACGGCGGGACGGGAGGCATATAGGAGTGGGCGCGAGACGAAGGTGTGTGTGAGCGAGTGAGTGGCCGGTAGCGCTGCACAGGAGAGACAAGGCGCGGGTTTTCTGGGGCAGGTCTGGAGAAAGACCTCACATCAGGGTCTACTTTGATGATATATGGCCCTCTTTTCCGCCCACCAGCAAGCTTAGACGACCACGAGACTGGGGTTGGCCCATCCAACAGGGGTCTTGGGTGCAGGTTCTGGTGGAGAAGGCAACAACGCTATCGCGGGCATGCCCAGCACAACGTCGTAGAGACGGTGAGCGGCAAACATTCCGAGGGCAGCTAGCCATCACGATCGATGGCACCCGGCAGTGTAGTGTAGCGTCCAGTGCTCTTGCTCGACAGATTCAGTGATAGCGCCCGCTTCGGCACTGCGAGCGCGCTGGAGAGCACCTCGACGAGGAGAAGTGACAAATTGGGCAGACGATGACACAGAAGACGGCGGAGAAGCAGGTTGCTGGCCCGAGCTGGACAGTGCCATCCCTGCCATTAATGGGCTTGGCGGTGCATTTGTTCGGCCACAGTCTCGCCGAGGGACATCCATGAACCATCATCACCTCATGGCCGGTGGTAGATTGCTGTGTGCTGCTGGCTGCTGGCTGCACGCTGGTGAAGTTGGGGTCGGGTTCGGAGAGCTGGTGGACAGCGGAATTGGCTGGCCCTGCTCTTCCAATCCTCTCCCCTCCCCCTCCACCCGTCACTTGTCTCTGCTCCTTCAGGACGACGATAATCAGTTTTTGTCGAGCCGAATCGAGCTGCACGTTCGTTCGAGCTGCAAGATGCAAACCCCCTGTCGCCTATAGCTTGTTTGTGGTCGGAACGCTCCTCCCCCCCTCTCCATCCTCACCGGAGCGGGCTCAGAAATCAGAACCTGAACCAGATGGGCTCGACCATCCAGATCCGCTCCGCTGCCTATAGGCCGTGGCTGCTAATGCTAGCTCGTCCGCGCTGTGGTATATGTGCCTGCTGCTATTCCTCTGGGGAAGGAAGGGGGGACGGAGCACACGAATTCCATGTTTGGTGGACCATTCCTAGACAACTTTGGGTGGCCCAGATGGAAGGCGGGGTTGGTTTCTCGAGATTACTCTGTTCGTCCAAAGTCGAGTGGAGACGGCCAGGCCATGTCATGGGGTGTTTGAGGGCGATCGCGGTGACGCTCTCGCCTCGATGTGGTTCGAAACCCCAGATCATTCCGGATGTCGATAACATTTTCTGGGGGAGAAGAAGGGGGGGTGGCGACCCGATTGCAACCTCCATCAAGCTGTCAACTAACCAACTGCCTTCCTGTTTCCTAACTGTCTCTCTCGGTGTGTATCTTTTGCCCGTTGCTGTCCAGCTGGTCTGTCCTGTCCTGATTGGGATTGGGTTGGATTTGGTGCAGGCGCTCGAGGACGGCAGATGCCATGCTATGGTCTAAAGACTCCGAGTTGAGGGGTCGGTCAAGTTGGGCCCATTCGAAGGCTTCTAGGTTCCGTTTCTTAGTACTTGCCAAGCCAGCCCGTCAGAAGACGGCGGTGGCTTAGGTTTTTCCTCAGTCCACTTGTCCCACGCAACACGATGGATCACGCTGTGATGAATCAGGGCAGGAGCGACCACGACCAAGGCAATCTTGCTCCCTAGAACACATAGAAAGCAGCCTTGCAAAGGAAGCCGCGACCGCATCACACAAGCACAGTGTAGCCCAGTCTCCGCCCCTGCCCGCTATTACCAATATAACTCCTTTGAGGGAGAATTTTCTCGATTACCATCAATCGCGAAGTTCGAATTTGCTGTAAACAACCAAGCCTGAAAACCATGACAGAATGCATCAGCACCTCAATCGCGCGCCGCTCCTCCGGACTCTGGCGATGCTACCCGCCACAATGCCGTCAAAGCGGAATGCATTTCGCCTCAGCTCAGGCCATCTGCTGAACGGTGCAGCTGTACGGACTGTACGCGAAGGCTACTTCAATTAAGCGACGGCGGGAGAAAAAAAAAAAGAGCTGCTGTTCGCGCGGATGGCAATGGATGCGTTAATATCTGTTGCATTAACATCCATCGGTGGCCATTGGATTTGCGATGCCACATGACAATTTCCCCAACGCTGGATATGACCTAGACCGAGTGTCTTCCAGGTTGCACAATGGTTCTAGGCTCGAGATTCGACAAGTCAAACCGTCATTTTCAGGCCTTCCTTGATGGCCTTTGCCTTCTCGAAATTGCAGAGCATCTAGCCTCGTGTTGATTTCCCCTTCTCAACTGTTGGTTCACGCGGCAGGCCAATATCGGAAACCTTAAGTCAGGCAATTATCGGCCGAGATAGCGGCGAGCTCGCAGCTCAGCTACTAAGTGCTGCTCGTCTATGCCCCGCGAATTGAAACGAAAACAAGCCCCGGAGCCAATCATGGAGAGCCACAATCTAAGCACCTGCATTCGAGCTTCCCTCCTGGGACCAAAACATAATGCAAAACCAAGCTGCCAGCGGCGACTGTGTTCCGGCAATGGCCAGACTCGCGCTAGAGTACGTCAGGCACACCGTTGAGTGTCAAGCCTCACGCCCGAAACGTGACGACGTGAATATTGGCATTGAAATGAACAGCCAAGTGGACGTGCAGTGAGGAATGACCTCTAGTCTGACCGGGCCGATCTCTAGCTTGCCATTCAATTATGTCGCCCGCATAGCGAGACTGAGCTTCTCTCTGCAGCCAACCAACCACTGGATCTCGCAACTGATAATCACTCAACTCATCGCTGCCTGCTTGCGCTCAACGAATGCCGCGGAAAGCTGCCGGTGGTCATGGTGACTGCCAGCATAGCATCATGTTCAACCATGTTTCCATTCCGAGTCCATACATCGTGCTGCACTCGGTACCTGAATCCGTGGAAATTGCAAAACATCTCTGACGGTCCAGCATCGTCAACGGCACTGGTTGGGGACATCCGTAGTCCTCTTTGAGATGTTCCTGCAGTTCGCCCATGGCCTTCCCCGGATGGTGGCTGGTGTGGTTGGTTGGCACCGTCGGAGCACACGGAACGGGACCCTCCTTTCAAGTGCCATCACCGTCGCACACACCAACCACAGCAAGTCTTGCTGAATAGTGCCGCAACACACCACCAAATCAAAGTTGATGAAGAGGTGGCCGTGCATCTGCAAGGCCACCTCTTGAGACACGTCTTCCGATGTCAGAGACGGACGCCTTTGAGATGAGAATACAGACCCCCTTTTCTTCCTCTTCAGGAATCAAGGAAGCAAGCCACTGGAACCTGCCACGGGATGGTGCTGCCTCAGATGACCCTCGGGGCATATTACGTACGCAAAACGGATGGGATACCCAGCAGAGGCTCCGCCCGATGCCCTACCGTTGCGCCACCAGATTGGCTCAGTCCTTAACAGTGGACGACTCGTCATGATCCCTGCCGCTGTTGCGCAATCCATCAACGGCCGGCGGACCGACACTCCACATGCACGCAAGATCGCACACACCGTTGAGCTCTCATGAGGCCTCTGATTTGCTGCATCGTCTCGCCTGTCCCCGCAGTGACAGGCGCTCTGTAAACACTCGGCCAATGGGCTTGTCCGTCCACCAGAAAAACGCAGAATCGTGCCCGCGACCCCGTCAACCCCCTGGACACAGCATCGACCAACCTGGAATGTCCCGTCCTCGTGCTTCTTGACACTGTACACTGTAATTACCATGCACACAGCGCTGCAAGACACCCATCAGAGTCAGAGCGCCTTCGGCCAGATGATGACGGGGCACCACCACCGCACCGGCGCAGTCCGCCTCAGTCCAGCCCCTGACCAAGTTGACATCAAGATCCAAGCGTGTGGTATATGGCCAGGTTAGCGCTCCTTCATTCTCGTCTTGGCCCCTCTACACCTGCGGACACATCCGCCTTTGGCAATCCCTTTCCTCCGAGAGTACCACGTAGCAACGGCCGTCACCAGTAGTAGCTACCTCAGCTCGACCTTCCAGAGAAGCTCTCGAAGCATTATCGCCGTGCCGAATGTTTTGTTAAGAGGCTACCGTTTGAGGAAGATTACTCTTTCACAATCAGCAAGGTGAAACCATATCTCAGGGCAGAGCCTTTCAGCCTAGTCTCGAATAAGACCGAAGGGGTCTTGACCCTTTCCAGGAACTGGGGTTCCCAAGCATTTCAGATGGCAAGAACCGCCCTCAGCCGTCTCGTTTCCTCTGCAGTCTAACGGCTCCATGCTCCAAATCACCCTCTCCGCCCTCGTGTGGGAGTTACTTTGTATGTTTGCACAGGAGAAGACACACCAACAGGCGGGGGCCAAGGTCCACCCTGTGAATGTGACGTCGGCAGCTACCGATCAAAAGCTCCGCTGTACCCCACTGTCCGGCTCCCGCGATGGGATTACAACGTCGGCGGAAGACGGTCTACCAAACAATCAAACTGCCAAGTTGACAGACCTGCCGGTGTTCCCTGCCACATGGGCGCAATTTGGCATTTTAGATTGTCTCGCCTCTGCTACGCCTTTTTGGGACATGTTGGTCAAGCTGTGTGCTGAGCGGGCAGATATTGTTGTTTATCGGTCCCGGGCAATATATTATCTCCTGACGCGATACGCTATAGTCTACGGGACAGGGACCGCTTTTCCACTACCACCGGCTCTGAGCGTACCAACGCAAGCAGCCTCTCCTGAACTGAAGATGCCGCACCTCATTAACGAATCGACCGACCTTCCTTTCAAGGTGAAGGATGATTCCCCGCAACCAAGAGACGTCCCATGCCAAGACCCGGCATTGTTTCAACAACATCATGGGGCTCGCTAGCTCATATGACAACCAGCGAGAAAGACCCTTAGTATTATTATTTCAACTTCACTTCGCGACCGACGGTCACAGCTAGTCCGAATGGGTTTCGGCAACGTGTCCCCTGAAAACCAGCATTGTGCAGATCTTGAGGCAAGGCGAGGGTCGACCCCTTCTGTCAACTAGACACGTCTTGCCAGATTTGCACGGCCGCGGAATGGTGAGGGAGATCCTTATCCAACGGAGCATATGGCCGCAACGGTCCCTGGGCTGCAGGTGTCAAGCAGGTACAGCGAGATGGGAAACCTGGTCAGAAGATGACGGTATACTGCAACCTCATATCGACCGTGTCCCACATTGCCATCGTCATCTATCTCCAACGCGAGAAAATCTGGTGGTCGAGAGACGGCAGCATCTCACATGACCTCCTGGCAGGCTCCCAATCACCTTGCTTGGCTCGTCGGCTTCGACTCCGTAAAGACCAGTTCGGGGCAATGGAGGCGCGCAGATATTAAAGCCACGTGCTAGCGGGCACGATAAGAAGTGGCTGGGTGGCACCAGGTCCCCAGCCTACTCACACGTCTTTCGGCTTTTGAAGTGCGCGGAAGGAGGTCGTCAGAGCCGACGACTTGACATGGGTGGGACGAGACCGAACGCCCAGATAAGTTCTAGACAGGGGCTAGATGCTTGTTTACCTTATGGACAAGCGCCCCCAAGCAGAGGCAGGCCTTATATCACCGGAAGTGATGGGCGTTGCTAGATTGGGTTTAAATTAATAGGCCAATATACAGCGTCGCTTACCGTGACATCAACAAGACCCCCCGCAACGTCGATGTGGGCAAGGCGACTAACACAAAGCTGACCTAGAATTCATGCGTCTCGCTAACAAAGAGAGAAGCAATAAACAATGAGGGGTGTGCATTACTCGGAGAAAAGCTTTTGGGGCCAGAACCACTAGAAGACACGCTAGTCAGGTCGGTAGATGGAGCGTCTCAACACCAGTGCCCATCCGCAATCAACAACAAGCTGGTTTGCCAGTTGAGAGGAGTACATGAGCGGTTATGCCACGGACAATCTCGACGATGTTCCGGATGGTCATCGAGGCCGTATAGAGAATATCGTTCGTTTCTGAAATCGTGACGCAGGCAGGGGGCCGGAGACGGCTCACAGTTCCGCTGAGAGAGGTCAAGCGCCAAACCTGGAGACCGTTGAACAGCCACCGAACCCAACCCAGGGACCCTTGGTCTCGAAGAGGTGCACGATAGATCGGCAATACTTTACTCCGTGGCTGGCTGGGCTAGGCGCCACACACTCGTTCTGGCAGTCTGCGCCGCCTGAAGTCCCATTCTTTCCGGCCAATGCGGCACTTGTCGGATCTCCCAAAGCTTAAAATTCAGGAGGCTTTTTGCGGGGAAGAGGGTTGGGTTGTATTCCGATGCTGGATCCCAAGGCCAAAACGTGGGGACTGGGACGCACCCAAAATCCATCTTATCGTCTGCTCTGGTTCTGGTTCCTTAGGCGTGCTTCTCTGATCGCCCTCCCCTGAGCAGCAGCCAGGGCGGCTTTTCGGAAGCCTCCGTTGGGCTGACTGCCTGGACGAAGATGTTGACGACGACATGCTTCGACGATGTTGGCTTGCACAGCCCTGGCGCCACTTGCGTAGTTCAGAATTTCTCTACACTAAAACATGAGCAAAGAATTTCTCCGAGCCGATCGATTCGAGTTGGGGGGCGTCTGTGGCCTGGGCGCATGTGGGCGGCGGTCGTGCACCTCTGCACACACGACAGCCTCCCCGACTCTTTTCCTCCAGCTCGAACACAGCATCGAAACTGCAGCAGTGGTGCTCCATCGACGTGCATGCTCTCTCCATGCCGTGGGAAAGGGCATCTTCCGTTCTCCAAATGGCAGCTATTCGCTGGCTCTAGCAGCACCGCAAGAGGAATGGCGCTGTGGGCGTCGTGTCATGTTCGTCGAGCATTGAGCCGGCCTTTCCCATTCCATCGCCCACTGGAGGGCTGCAGTCGTCGAGCCACCAGACCACAAGACGCACAGCTCGGCGGCAGCCGTGTGTTGGGTGTCCGGCCGTCCTGACTGATACAGTCCACGTTTTGTCTCGGCTTGTAGCCCCTGCAGCCACCTCGGCCGCCCGTCAAACAACAGAAAGCCCTGGCCATCAGTTAGAGCGGGAAGCAGGGGCATCCCCGCAATGATTCTACCCACGTGTATAACGTCACTGGTTGATCAAACGGCGTTCATCTCTTCTGGGGTCCAACGCTCACCTTGACCTTTCGTCTGAAGTTTCCCTCCCTCACCTACCTCACCTGAGCCAGTCAGAAATTCGCATGACAAGAACATCTGCCAAAATACACACGCTGTTTCAAGGGCCACATTTCGCCGATTTCCCCCAATCGCAGGGGTGCCAGCCACTGCTGCATAACAACCTATCGCAGGCAGATGCTGGCTGGCATACCTGATTGCTGGTCTTGGCATTCTTCTAGAAGCCTGCCTTTTCCATCGACAAGGTCGTTCCCCGTCCCCTTTCCAAATCACACTCCCCCAATGAGAAGACCATCGTCGTGGGATTGGCCACCACCGCAACCTCGTCCCTGCTACTTGCTGCTGGCAAACGCTGCATCCTGCCCGCTTTGACACCCCCTACCGCTTCCACGTATTTGAGGTTCGTGTGGAGAAATGCAGAACGAAATAGGGTTCCAAAGGCTTTCATAGCTTTTACTACAGTACACAGACTCCGTGCCTCAGAAGACGGCAACTTTTTTCAGGTGGACTCTTGCCGTGCCGTTCCTCTGACTAACTTAGCGTCCTGCCCAAAAACCTTGAGACAGTTGTGTCGCCCAATTTCCCCATTACTGCTCAGCTCTGTTGCTGCTCGTTCGCGTCCGGTCTCTACGCCCGCCTCTAGGACGAGTGTCCAGACCGGGAATACACACGACCAGCGCAAGTGCTCCAGCAAGGGCGAGCCACACTGTCAGCCCTATGGGCGGCGAGCCGGTTTGGGATGAGCGGCTGTTAAATCAGGTGAGGCTCTCACCTCGTGAGAAGGGGAACAGACACGGCATCTCCAGACCAGATCCGTGTTTTGGATATCCGCGTGCCGATCCAATAGCGGCCACGGCTGCTACCCTCTTCCGTGACCTTGGGATACTCTGTCCACTCACAGCTGGGTCTACCCACGGTGACTGGCCGACGGACAGTCCGATCAATGCTCGCCACCGCGGGGAAGCCAAGCTGTGACCTTCGAGAAGCACCCAGCACGCCGCCCATGGCATTGCTGCTGCCAGTTGACGTACCTCCATCTGATCTTGCCTGAAGAGGCGATCACGCCTGTCCGCTCTCTGCTTCACATCTCGCCGTGCAGGTGCGATGATCTCTGCGGCCCAGCATTGCTTTCACCCCCCTCTACGACCCTCCTTCGTCCTCGTCCATTCCCCTTCTGGTGCGCACTGTGACGGCGGCAGGATGGGACGAATGCAAAACCTCTCCCCTAGAAGACAAGAGACACAAAAGGAAACAGGGTCCATCCTTGCTTGCACGCGGAACACGCAACCATCAAGATACCGAGATGACAGCTCCAATGCAAGATCGGATGCAGCACAAGGACAGGGCCGGTTGCAAGATGGCAGATCTGACAAACATACGAGATCGAAGGGGTCTCGAATCGTGCAGGATGCTCTTCGTGAACATTCGAGAAGGTTTCTCGTCGAGCTCGTCCGTCTCACTCTTTCCTCTCCCATCAGATGACTGCTTACTCACCTCGAATGGTACCATGCTTCTCTCCTTTCCTCTTTAGGGCATGTTTTGTTCCCCGTTTAGCCTCTAGCCTTCTTCAGACACAGGCTGTGAATGCGAGTTGAGCAGACAGCAGTCATGACGCTGTGTCCATAGCCAGACCGCGGTCAACGAAGCAAAGTGGCAGCAGTCGTCCACCACCCATCTCGAGTCTCGAGACGAGTGGCGTAGTAGCTCGGCTGTGGTGTGGTTGTTTGACCTTCGGAAACCAACAGCCTTGTAGGCTGAAGTGGCTTTCATCGAACTAGAGCCTCAATATCATATCAGCCTCACTCCGACGCTTCCACGCGGCTTGGCCATTTGGCTAAACCGTGTTGAAGGCACGGGTGTGTCTGGACTTGATTACAGAATGCCGTCAGCTGGATGGACTTGGAGTATATTGAGCCGCAAGTGTGTAACCCACAGCCTCTTTGCTGGAATAGAACAGATAGATATAAGAACAAGATTTGCCTTTCCTCTCTGCCTCGTTTGCTTTCCGGTTGAGCTTTGCTGCGTAGTGCACAACGACAGCGCTACCGCCCACCTTTCCAAGACACCGGTCGGTTAGTATTGGGTCGACGTCGGTCTATCGACGACCTGGGGCATTCAACACGACGACAATGGATGGATCGAATGCTAGGCCCATCACGATAACTTCTAAGCCAGGCATTTCACAAACAAGGAGAAGAGAACAAAATATACGGACTCAACTTCCCGCTTCAAACATCATATCGACCGAGGGCTTGAAGGCAAACTGGCTGAAGGAATGAAATTCGCCCAAAAAATCCGATCATATCGTCATGTTCAACTGTCAACTTCTCACTTGGGATTTGGGTGGGACAAAGACCAATACTGAGTGGTTAAGGTCGGCGTCCCTGTTTATGAGCCATCGTCAACGACATACCGGGATACACAAAATAACACTCGATAAGGGGAGATACGGAGTTCTCCTCTCTGTCAGGATTAACGGTACTGGCAGCGGCTCAACTCATTCTCGAACATGGCGGCACCACCGCCGCGAATGGCAGCTGGCTCGGGTTTTCATCATACCAGCCCAAACAAAGAACGCTGATATATACAATCCGCAATGGGACAAGAGCAGGAACATGGAAAGTTGTACACCCTTGAAGTATGTCCTGGCATAATACTAGGCGTCGTTGCTATGTACCTAGGAATAAAGCCTGGGACTTGCTACTTCACGTGGGTAAGTTCCAAGTCATTCTTCCTTCCACTGACAGGTAATCACAAACAAAGTTCGTCTTGCCGTTTCAGAGCAAAAAAGGGGGGGTTCCGAAGTTACCTATTTATCTGCTGCTAAAAAAAAAAGGAATTAAAAAAAACCCCAGCAAAGTTACGAAAAGGCAAGACCGAGACAGAGAGTGAGCTCTTCGCCAAACCAAACATTCACTGAACTATTTTATTAGCACTACAAGCTTCGTTCAAATTTCTCACTCAGAGTTTCAGACTCTGAACGGAGACTAAAAGGGAAGCTGCCGATCTACCTAAGACTCGAAACTGGAATGGAGCCTCCTGATGACCGAAGTACTTCGTGGTCAGACGCCCTACATACCGATGGAGGTTGCGGACCTACAGCGTCAAGAGGCTGTCCTTTATGCTGTTGAAGAGGTGGAAAGGGGTGAAAGGGGTGTTTGACCAAGTCCTCGGCCTCCCCCTCTGTGAGTGTGTGATGGTTATTTACTGTTGGACTGGGCCCCGTTGGTAGGTACCTGAGTACTGGTAGGTGGAGCATCATGAAAGATTTTCTTTCTTTCGCTTCTGCAAAGGCATGACTCGTGAAAATACCTTGGCAGATCCATCGGCGGCAAGGAAGCCCGGCTCGGGGAAGTTGTCTGTGGATAGATATCCCGGCAAGAAAAGAGGAGGGGGATTGTGGAACACGGGGCGTGGGGGTGATGGAGACGATAGCTTCGTGGAGACCCGATGGGTTCGTGGAGGCTCGACGGCGTCATGGAGACTTGACAGATTCGTGGAGATATATATGATGGTTTCGTGGAGACATGATCTTGGGAGGGGGGGGGGGGGGGGGCCTCACGAGGCCGGTCCGGGTCTCGGGCTGAATGGGTGGATCTTGCTGGCGGTTTAGCTGTGGGACTGTATCCTACATTGGGTATCAGGCGTTCGGCCTTTTCTTTCCTGTGGGGGTCGAGTCGGAGGTAGGTTCAGCTGAGCATCGAGTTACACTAAAGGTACTTGGGCTCAGTTAAAACTTAGAAGTTCGTAAGGTACCATACGCCTCTCTGCTGTCAAAAAAAGTACGTAAATATTCTTTGCCCGAAAAAACATTTGTCCACGGTATGAATTTTACCAGCTGCTACAGTTCCAGCCAAGAGCAGACTTGACATACCGAAAGAGGCCGATGAACGAAACAGAGAATGGACGCTGTTCAGCCTCCAAAGAAAACTATTCGGTAGAGAAGGATGAGAGCTGGGCAATGACGATTGAGAAAATGTGGTAATGATTCCTTTATGCCTCAGAATGGACTCGCAGTCAAAGAAAACCATAAATGAATCCCTCAAAAGACCCGCTTCCGAAAGCATAATTTGAGCAAGTATGGAACATCCTTGGGCGGTTTCTCAGATGCTGTCACTGTCCCTTCGACAGAGGGGCCTCCGAGACCACGTCTATTGCCCCAAGCGCCGTCGAGACCTCCAGCTCAACGATACCCATCAGATCAAGCGCCACTTGTTTCCATGTATTATCAAAAATCCGCGAAAAATCGGTGGCCGAGATTCCCAGCTCGCCATCAGTTTGTCCGTACCACCTGATATTGAAAGTTGCGTCGTCGCTGGTGCTTTCTTCAACGTTGAAGTCTTGGGTTCCTCTTTCCTTCGGGACTGCTCCAGGGAGAGCCGGTAACCTGGGACGTCTAGACCCAGAGTGATGAATTCATACCAGCCAAACGAGGCTTCTTGTATGTCCAGAGGCACCCGGCTCGCGTTCTTGATACTGGTCTCTAGGGGAGCTGTGAGATTTTTGGAGTGACGCTGCATCAAGTGGCACGTAAATGGGCGTACGATTTGCTCCATCAGGTTTTGGCTGTTCTCGCCAAGTCTGTCTTTCTCTTTCACAGCGTATGCGGATGACGAGTCCGGCATGGACATAGCCGTGATAATAGAATCAAGATACCAAGTTGTTCTTCGATGGCGAACTTGAGCCCCTGGAATCCTCCTTCGTTAAGGTACTGGAGGAGACTGCTGATCCGATCCCGCTGTCGCACTTCGGCCCAGTCTCGGTCCTCTGCTAGCGGTCCGGTGTAGATAATGGGCCCAGCAAGCATGCCCTTCGTAAGGGTCAATCCCCTTTCTCGTGACGGACAAGTCTCGTCAACGGGCAACGGAGCCAACCTACCACCTGAGATTTGCTGATCGCTGTGGCCTCTCCGTGACGTCTGCAGCATCTGGCTGAACCTAGCAAGACTCGGAGAGCCTTCATCCTCGCCATGCTTCACATAATACCATCGAATGGCGTCTTGATAGACCTCTTGCACAGACTTCTTATAGCTGATACCGAAGTCTTCGGTCTGGAAGTCGCCAGCCAGACCGAGAAGACCATATATCTTGTCTAGCGGATCCCTGCACAAGGAGTTTTCGGTCATGTCGATCAGACTGTGCAGCTGCCATTGCTGGCCGTGGTCCCTTCGAAGTCTGTCTAACTGAAAGGGGAATGAATGTCTGATCTTATTGATAGCCGTCTGGATGGCAGGACTTAACTTCCAGAGTTCGGGGAGGCGGTCCAGGGAGCGTCGGCCTCCAGTGAACAGGTCCCAATTTTCGGCCGTCTTAACATCGTCTCCAAAGCACAAAACCTCCTCCTTGGCTAAGAGGACTTCCTGGACTATCCAAAGACGCTTCCAGTATGGCAGAGTGCAAACTCTCTCAAGGCTAATCAAGCCGATGTTCGAGAAGCCCAGGGCTATTTCTGTTCGGTCGCCGGGGAGGATGCTTTCGAGCCATTCCATCATTTCGCCTTCTTTCATCTCTCGCCATAGCTGGACCATGTCAGATTGGGTCGCGAATGATCTGGCCCTGAATTCTTCAAACCGTTTCGTGTGTGCTGTGCATTCTTCCTGCCATATATTCTGCTACCTCAGTCCACTTGGCGTATTGCCGAAGAACCGCCTCAATCTCCCAGCGCTTCAGTTCAGCTTCGCGCAGAAGTATACGTTGTTGGAGCAGCGCCCGTTTGCAGCCCTTCACCTCTGCCAGTACTTGGACTTCTTTTTCAGTCAAGATCGGATCTTCTTCTCTATGAAGTGACTGCGTGTTGGTCCATTGTTCTTCGCGTCCAGCATGTATTCGGCGCAGGTCGTGGAGCTGATGTTTGATCCAGTGCTGTAACAAACCATATTGCTTGGACTGGGAATCAGAAAGATCGCCCAATCTGCGCAGCTCTGCGTCTTGCGAGTTTTCTCATTTCTTGACTATGACGTGGATGAATTCTTGGGCTTGCGACTCGAGTCGCTCATGCAAGTCTCTGTGTTGCTCGTTCTCCAACCTCTGCTATGAGTATTCTCGGTCTCGGAGGGCATTATGGCGTCGCCGCTGGGTTCTGTCCATGTTTTCTAGCTTTCTAATGAGCCTTGGCCTTTCCATCCGCAGCGGCCAAATCAGCTTCCCCGATGTCGCTTCGAAGATCTGACGAAGCTCGAAAACCGATCGTTGAAGATCTCCCAACTCCACCACTATCTGAGCATATAACTTGGCGTCTTCGTTTTTTGGACTCAATTCGGGGAAGCACTCTTTCGTGGTACTGCTTGTAGCCCCAAGCCCCGGGCAATGTTGCATCCGCGATGATGGTTTTCCCTTGTAGTAGAAGCTGCTGTCGACTGTCCTCAAAATCTTGCAATAGCCGCTGGCGGGGCTCTGATAGTCTTCTTTGTTGCTCCTGTTCCAGCAATATCAAGTCTTTGAGCGCCCGTTTTTGCTGGGACTCCAGAGCCTTAAGCTCCTTGAGCTCTCGTCGCTTTTGCGTCAAGAATGGCTCGGCGTTCTGCAAATCCTCCAACATTTTCGGGAGCCGCTTTTGTTCCTGCTTGTGTCGTTTAAATTTGGCCCTCGTCTTTACCCAATGACCAAGCTGCTCTTGCAGGCGGGTGGAGGGTGTAGGCGGAGCTTCTGGTAGAGGTTCCTTCTTGGAGATCCAGCTCCAGTCAGGGGATCTCGCAGCGGTATTCAACACCAGCGAAGCATCTCCGCCAATCCCTTCCCGATCGTCGTCTCCTGGGGACCAGGACAGCTGTTCAGGCACTACTTGTTCTTGGGCCGCACTAGATCTAGACGCCAGTATATCACCGCCACTGTCGGCTTCTGTCTGCTTTCTGACCCATTCGTCGGAAATCGTGTTCGTGATGAACACCCGGTTGAGGCGGCGGTGGTGAAAGTGCCGAATTCGGATGGTTTTCGCTGAGTCTCTTCGCCATATTGACGGCACCAGTGGCCAGTGAGTCCCATTGCGAGCCAGGTCGTCCAAGCCAAACCACCACTCGTTCTGCTCGACTGTAAACTCTACCCATCAATCGAACTTGGTGATTTCGCTCATGAACATTTTCTTGGTTTATACAGAGTGCATCGATCCCAGTCGTCCGCGGCTTTGACTTTCGAAGGGCGGCCAATGCGTAGGCCAGGTTTGGCCGTATCGAGACTTCTCGCTCATTGAGAAGAGGTGGAACTGATGGAGGGTCGTCTCCCCACGCATATGACAGGGCTTCATATGCTGGAGCGTCGGACAGAGGAACGGTTTCGAAGGTGCACTCCAGGCCGATGCAGCGATACCACGGCGTTGACGGTACATCTGTGGAAGTTGCGCTTGGCGGTAGAAGGCGAAGCAAGCGGATTTGTGAGGCCGATGGCTCAAGTGACTCGTAGCTCGGCTCTGCGGCCATCTTCCACAAAAAGTGTGGTATACCCTGACTTGTGAGCTGTTCAGATGCGACTCCAATATCGGGCAAGTGCGAAGCATTAGAACGAGAAAGACTCTTCAGTTGGAGGCCCTGCAATCTTCAAATAGATGGCTTGCCTCCCTGCCAAGGCCCTTGAGAGCAGCTGAGTAGCCAGTCCACCTTCGGCCGCCAACGCTGATGGCGGAGAGGGGCTGAGCAGCGCCTCAAGTACATATTGTTTCATGATCAGCCACTGAGATGCACAGGACTGACTCACCCAGAACCAAGGTGTCGAGGCAAGGCTGGAGGTCATCGTTAAACTGAACGTTCAGGGTTAGGGTTGTTGATGATGTTCGCGCAAGAACGTCGAACTGTGTGTTGTTCGAGGAGGTCCATTCTGGCAAAAGGACTCGGTTTGAAGCGGGCGGCATTGCTGAGGTGCCTTTCTTGACCTCTAAATCTTTCTTTTGGCAGAAACTATTTCGCTATTTTGCATGCCGAGTGGATTTTTGTCTCAAGCACCGCTCGACTTATCGTTATCTTCCCCTCTTCACATGCCTCAATAGCCTTTGTGACGCATGTACATCTCAGCACACCTAACATAGGTGTCGGCCACGAGAGAACTTGCAATATTGGAATCAAGTGGTCCAGAGTCGAAAATGGCGTTCACCATGCACTCCCATTCGGGGCAGTTTTGCCCCGGGCACGCGAAAGATCAGCTCGAGGACATCGTCCTACATGCCATCAGCATCGGGTACAAGACGATGGGCTTAACAGAGCATATGCCGCGAACCGAGCTGTCGGATCTGTATCCTGAGGAGGTGAGAGTCGCATGCTCCCCCCCCCCCCCCCCCTTTTTTTTTTTTTTTAAAAAAAAAAAAAAAGTCGTCAAATCTGACGTTCCTCCTGCAGCTTGATACCGACCCGCACGCCTCCCTTGCGGAGCTCGCGCCGCGCCATGAGGCGTACCTAGTCGAGGCGCAACGGCTGCAGGCCAAATACGCCTCTCAGATCCATATCCTGATCGGCATCGAGAGCGAATTCATCCGCGCATCCTACGGGCCCCTCATCGAGAAGCTAGCTGCCCCGGCCTGTATCGATTACATCCTGGGGTCCATCCACCACACGGCTGGTATCCCGATTGACTTCGACAAGGCCATGTACATTCAGGCGAAAGACGCCTGTGGCGGCTTGGAAATGTCCCTGTATCAGAGCTACTTTGACGAGCAGTGGGTCATGTTGCAGGAGCTCAAGCCACGCGTGGTGGGCCATTTTGATCTAATCCGTCTGCTCAGCGATGATCCAGCCCGGGACCTCAAGAGCTGGGATGGGGGCAGGCTGTGGGAGAAGGTACTGCGCAACTTGGAGCTTGTGGCTAGCTACGGTGGTTGGCTGGAGTGCAATACCAGTGCGCTGCGGAAGGGACTGGCTGACCCCTATCCAGCAAGGCCAATTGCTGAAGTGAGTATCTGCTTGCTTGTGAGATATTCAACTGAGATTAACAAGAATATAGGAATGGGTCAAGATTGGAGGTAAGTTCACTTTCTCAGATGACAGTCATGGTATTGCTCAGGTTGCAACGAATTACATCAAAGGCCTTGACTACCTTGAGAGTCTAGGTGTGAAGGAAGTCTGGACCTTGGAACGAACCTTGGTCGAAGCAGAAAAACATTTGAGGGAAAAGTCAGTTGCCATTTCTGACTTTCGTGAGAGCTTGAGATTGGAGTAATTGGAATATAGAGCAGAGGCTGGAGTACTTTCTTTCGGTTAAGCTTCCATGCCTGTTTGATACACAACGTAACGGCATTGAGATTCGTTTTTGCGTTCAGTTTCATTGCCGTTCAATAGTTCTATCAGGTCTTACTTTGGGAAAATCCATAGGTCGAAGATGGCGATGGGGCAACAAGCAAGTCTTGCAAGGGACAGTGATACTTCACTCCCCGGTCTCATTGAGGGTCGAATGTGCCATGCGTAGTCGGCATCTCTCCCAAGAAGCTATTGGTTTGGTCTGATTTGGCATTAGGCTGCGACTTTAATAAACCCCGCCCGGTGAACGGGAGGGTCAATTGATGTCGGAATTCACTGCCTTCTCTTTCTGGCCCCCATGGTGGGGTCGTCAATTCATAGCCGGGGAAGGAGCAGTGGGTGGTGCTGGATGATAGTCAATTGGGAAAAACGGAAGGAGCCAAATCTTATAATCCCCCCCTAGATGCTTTCCAGCTTTTCTTTTCTTCTTTCCGGTCTTGCGAATGCTCTACCATGACACCACCGCAAGATACGCATCGCAGGTCCCAGTCACGTGAACAATCACAGCTTTTTTCCCAAGCTCATCTTTTGTCGTCACCACCATGGCTCACTCCTTCCATGTCAAGTCGTCGCAGCTGCATCTCAAATGGTCCCGGGCTCTGACGCCAGTCTTGACCGTCTCTTCTGGCGCCGAGGTCTCCTTTGACCTGCGCGATGGCGGCAATAACCAGATCCGCCCTGATAACGCTGCCACCGCCATGGCTGACTTCAACTTTGCCGATACAGACCCAGCGCTGGGCCCCGTGTTCGTCGAAGGCGCAGAGCCAGGCGACGTGCTCAAGATCGAGTTCCTTGAGCTCGTTCCGGGTGAGTACGGATGGACCGCCATCTTCCCCGGCTTTGGCCTCCTGGCCGACGAGTTCCCTGAGCCGCAGCTTAAGATATGGGACCTGACTGAAAGCGGACTTGTCACTTCATCGAGCGGCCTTCGCCACGCCGTGTTCAAGAAGGGTATTCAAGTCCCTGTGGAGCCGTTCCTCGGTGTGGTGGGTGTCGCACCTGCCACGCACGAGGAGCTCTCCACTATCCCTCCCTACGCGGCGTCAGGTGGCAACATGGACTGCCGCTACCTTAGCCGCGTGGGCAGTGTCTTGTATCTTCCCGTCAACGTTCCAGGGGCGCTGTTCAGCTGCGGGGACGGACACGCAGCGCAGGGCGACGGCGAGGTATGTGGGACCGCCATCGAGACGCCGATGCGCGCGCGTCTACGGCTGACGGTGGAAAAGAAGGTCATCCGGGAGGGGAAGGGATGGCGTCTCAACTGTCCGCACTATATCACTACGCCCCTGACCCGAGAGCAGCGCGAAGCCCAGGTTGTTGCCGACAAGGGAGAGTATGCGGCGCTCGGAATACATTCCGATCCTCGCGAAGCCAGTCGCATGGCACTCAAGGGTTTAATAGATTGGCTGGTAGCAGAAAGGGGGCTGGACACGCGGGCCGAGGCGTATATGCTCGCCTCGGTGAGCGCCAGCCTCAAAATGGCAGAAGTAGTTGATATGCCCAACTACGCCGTTGCGTGCTCGATACCGTTGAGCCTGTTTGTGGTGGAGTAGCGGTTGAAGTCTTGCGTTGACACGAGGTAACGCCGTTTTGTACTGTTTTACAACGAATATGCTTTTTTGCCTCACCTCTATGGAACGAATGTGCGGAGCCGGCTTCCCCCTTTTGCCGAGGAAGGGCATTTATAGAAACACGACATGTGTAAGCACTGGTCCAATTGCAGCCGTGCGTCCCAAAACCAGGCCCTGGGTTTGTATATCCCTTGAGGCGAGGCAAATACTCCCGAGTCAGAGAGTTCTCCAATATTTGCCTCAAGATAAGCAAGCACATGTCATCCACAGTTCATTTTCGTGCCTCATGCTCTAACCAACAGACCGATGCCAGCTGTCGCAGACGCACCATCACCACCACTACCACCGCCCGGCCAGACACAGAATAGCAACAAAACAAGCAAAGCCCAACTAGAACCAAAATACATAGCCATCGTATCCCTGGTCTGTGGCGTATGTCTCGCCCTGTGTCATAGATGTGGCCTGTTGGATGTACCTCGACAACCGCCGTACGCGCGCGTTCCGCCGCACGCTCAAGTCGCATAACATTGCTGGCGAGGACGAACACAATGCTGGCACCGGCGCAAGTTTAATAAACTGCTCTAACTTTGGCAGCTGTTTTCCTCACATATACTGATTCGAGATTCCTTCTGTTTTGGGGGGGAGAACTGTAGAATTTTCCCCAACAGCCAAACCCAGAACCAGAGGAACAAACCCGCCTAGCAATCCGCCGTACGAGCCACCACCATTATCGCTGCCACTACCAGCAGCACCACCGTGGTTCCCACCGGCAATTGATCGAAACCAGCAGCAGCATCAGACGAAGCAGCAGAAGCAGCAGCAAAGGAATGGGAATGGGGATAGAAGACTTGCAGCGCACCTCGCCGGGCGGTGTCCCCCGATCGGCCATCGACGTGCAATGGCGCCGCCCGCCCCCGCCGTCGCGTAGGGGCCCTGTTGCTAGTGCCTCATCGCCTTGGGTGGGAGGCACCACCATCAAGGCGTCATCGGCCGTGTCTCTGCCGTCTGTTGTTGAGGAGGTGAAACGAAAGCGGGCGAGCGAGGGGGATGTCTCGTTGCCCTCCTCGCGTCTCAACGCTTCGAGTCCGTTGGCAGAAGAGCATGGGGAAGAGGAGGAGCGGGATGTAATGGTTTGGCTTGGCTGCCGGCGGCGATGATGCAGCTAGGGCATTCAAGCGGTTGGGATGTCGGTTTTGGCATATGTCGTGCTCTGACGGAAAGAATGGTTCATTTGTCTGGGCAAATGCCCGATGAGATTGGCAACTCGGGAACTCCCTTTCTTCCTTTCATCTGTACAATTTTGTATTCTATCCAGCGCATATATCTAGATTGCCGCTTCTTTTTATCTATAATTTGTTCGAGTAGATGCCTTTCTCGTAAAGTTGAGGTTTTCTTGCTCATGATTACCTTAGAAAAAGGGGGTTGAACCCCCCCCCCCCTTTCCCCGTTTTGTTGTTCTTTCTTTCCACCTTCTCAAGCGATGCTCTACCTACAACCCTAACCCTTATACCCCGCTCCGTCTCCTCCTTCCTCCTCTTTTCCTTGCAGAAAAGGGATGGATACAAGCCCCATTACCGTACCCAAAATTCATAATTCATCCGGCTCGTTCGGAGGGTCCCAGCAGCGGTCGGGTGGCGAAATGGTATCGTGTGGTCCTCCTACTCCAGAAGGATCAAGACTGAGGTTGTGGGTTCGAGTCCCATCCCGATCGATGTATTTTTGCTCTGTTTGCTTTCAAAATTATTAAAGCTTGGGGGTGTTTCGGGGGGTTTCTTTTTTGGGAAAGATTGATTTGGTTTCGGGCTTGTTTTTTTGTGGGGGTGGGAGTTAAGGTGGTTAATAAGGAGCAAGTGGTTGCATGGAGATCAATCGATGCAATAATCCTGTCAGGTTGTACCTTGGTAAAAACTCGTGCAGCTTGTTATAGTTAAAATGTTTGGTGCATATGTTGGTGCATCTTTTCCCCTTTTCTTTCGTTGCTGTTCTAACTGCAAGTCTTGCGCACTCAACCTTCTTTACCGAGTTAACTTGGTCATTGTATCCATTCAGTTGACAAAGTGTTTTTTCGGTTGCGTTTTGGGGTTTGATGAAACACGAACGTAAACTTTTAATTGGAAATTGATCGTAGCTTCTTGTAACTACAGTCTTTGTCTGGTGCTTTAACGGAAATTCCTAGTTCTGTTACCTGCAAGCTTTAACGGAGGCAATGAGCCAATGCACCGGAATAAGCCTCTCATTCTCATGTACTTTGGGTAACTGATTGCAGACTGTACAGACAAACAGTGCGTATAAGGTCTCTTCCAACCCAAACTCAATATGGCGTGGACGAAGTATTACAGTCCCTTGTGGGGAAAAATAAATTGGCGGGGAAAAAAAAAAAGAAGTAAAAAGGCCCCCCCCCCCCCCCCCAAAAAAAAAACCAAAAAAATGATCGAAGAGCGGGAAGTCTAGTGCAGAACCTGTGACAAGTTGGGATTTTGTCTTGTTTAACATCATATAGTACACCCGTACATCATATATGATATACGTTTATTTACCTACTGTTCTCTGTTCTCGCACAAAGTTACCCACAGCGACTAGAAATGCGTGAGCAGAGGAAATAGCGTGCCTACGAACCGCCTCTCCAGAGAAAACTCTTCTGAGCCGTTTGCGGGGCGACATAATGGCAGACGGTCAGGTTGGGCAGTGGAGATACTACTGACATCCCAAGCCCGCAGACCTGTGTGAATACAGGCATTTTACCTTGCCTTCTTTACGTCTTTGTTGGGGCCTCGATATCTTCTACCATCATCTCACTGCTCTCTTGGCGCCTCGCCGTCGTTTGGTGTCTTACTCGCATCGCTGATGACGCGTGCTGCCTCACCGGCCGCTGGCTCCTGATTTTCTTGACCAGGAAGATGTGCGGACTTACGCAGGATGACCTTTTGTGCCCTCTCATAGTCCCACCTAGCCTCTACGTCGGGTACCAGCTTGAATATTCTCTGGCACTTTTGGAGCTCTACCTTGAGGTGCGTGATCTCAAGCTCTGCCGCGAGTCTGCGCTGTGCTCCCCGCTTCATACGCTCAAACCCTTGGACTCTTGCTTGCAGTGCCTGTAAGCGATTAACCCTGTACTCCCGCTCCGGTTCGCTTAAGGAGTTTGGCTTCTTGTCCACATGGCGGCCATTCCTCCTCCTGATTTCCGAAACCTCCTGCTCCGCGAGTTCTATGTAGTCGGCGAGAGTGTGGATCTCTATGAGATGCGGCTCATAACGCCATGGCGCATTCGCGGCGATGTTCACGGATGGTTTCCGACGGAGCAGCCACGCAAGTCTCAACTGTGCCTGCTGGATGTTCAGTTCCAGCAGGTCGGCCACAATATGCGTACTCGTTTTCGGTGCAACGACCTGCGCGGTCCCTTCGTCAGCTGCAATACAGGTAGCGGTCGCGTAGTCGCCATCATGGCTGATGCTGATAGGAACATGGCAGTCAGGAGTGTCAAGGGCCGGGTTGCTCCTGATGATGGCAACAGGAGGCCAACTTCTATTTGCGACTGCTTCGTCCTCCGCAGCCTCCCTCCGTACTACGCCACCTGGATTTTTGGTTACGAGCATTTGCGCCTTTATTGTAATGTCGGCGAAACTCAGCGCGCGGTAGGGATGGGCTTTAATGACGGCCTCTTTGGCAGCGAACCTAGTGAAGCGTCGCAAGCCAGAAGTCAGCCAAAAGTAGATAGATGGCCAGATGCAGAAAAAGCCTACCGTCCTGCTACAAAGTTCGACAGAATTGTTACATCGGGGCTGGACATCTTGGAATGGGAATCAGGTTTCAGGGCTTCGGCCAGCGCTCGTGCAAGTTTTGGTTTGGGGTTGAATTCAAGCTCCTCGGGCGTTAGGACGCGCCGGAGAAACCGAGGCGCAGATTTGGAGGTAAGGATATTTTTTATCCTCGAGATCTGACATATATCTGTCCCAATTCGCATCTGGAGCGGGCGGTGGATGATCGGTGGTGGCATTGTGTTGATTCTCTGGTTGGCACTTGATTGCTTGTGAACCGAGGAAGCCAGGCGCGTGCAACGAACGCGAATGTTTGGAAAGTCCAGCTACCTAAGTTGGGGGAGGAGCTTGCCACCTTCGCACCCCCCCCTAGTCTCCACTACACTAACAGAAGAATCTTGCATCGGATTGGCTACAATTTAAAGGTGAATTGCATAAACTGTACAGAGTACGGATGACCCTCCCAAAGAAATGGCTGACCGCCTTTGAGACCCTAACCCTAACCCTAATGCATTGAAGGTACAGGGAGCAATCTCGCTAACAGACGATGCAGGCGCCACGCTCCAAGGGGAGTTAGCGGCTGAAGCCACTGAACTCTTCAGCGCTTTTAATTCTGCCGGACCAAAAGAACCGAAGGCGGTGAGTCATTTCTTTTAGTAGGGTCATCTGTATAGGCACCCCAACTGGGCAGCAGCTTTTTTAGAATCCAAGGCTCGAATTACATGTTAGTGAAGCACATTCAGACGCGTGGGAATATCTAGAGGGTTTTGAATTCTTTATTACGCTTGGGTAATACTGATTAAAGCCTCCTTATAATTCAGTAAGGTATTGGAGGCCCTAGGTTGGTTAGAGTTCACCGTGGTTCAATTCACTCACTAACATAGATTTTTTCGTGGAAGTGTACTTGTCACTGAAACACATCTAGTCATTAATATCATTAACAAGAACAACCATAATAAAACGCTTAATTCGGCTCGATCGCATCATATCGTACGTAAGTTCCCGAATACCCCTGGCCTTTTTGTTCCTTCTCTCAATTCAACAATAGAGCTGAAGTTTCATTTTCACCAACTACGTCCTTTTTGTTCTCCCCTCATAGTTCTCACCATCCAAGCCATCGTAGCCTTCTCTCGAGGCCATCTGATTTTGTTTAGCCTCATATGCACGAGACAGAAAGCCGTGTGAACAAACCCGCGGCGCTTGTCCAAGAGTCGAGGCAGGAAAGAAAAGTGGCCCAAAAAAAAACCCCCCCGTTTAGGAATCGGCGAGCAGAGGAGCCCGCTCGGTATCGGCCGTCTGCCGACGACCCCAGCCGACCTCCTTACCAGTCCAGGCAGGGACAGCGACGAGGACAGTAAAAACAAACAACATCGCCATGATGGTGAAGGCAAAGATCCACTGGAAGGCAATAAACTTGTTGAAAAATTGAGCCACTCCAAGAGAAGCGGACAACACGCTCAGGGAAAAGCCCATGGTGTAGTCCTACACATCGAGAGTTAGTCCTCAGAGAACGTTAATTGCGGCAGGACGGTCAACTTACCTTGTAGATGATAATGAAGAACATTCCGTAAACCAGAATCGACCAGACGAAAATATTGGCAAAGATGCGGGCAACGGTATGGTCGGGATGGTGAACCATGATGGCACCATTCCAGTAGATCGCCACAAACGTCCACGCCAACGGACCGGAGACTGCGGGCATGTGGATGAACCGGGGATATGTGTTGTGGCGGAAGTAGAGAATTGTCAGGTTGAAGAAGTTGATGATCAACACAATCTCGGCCCAGACGAAATGCGAGCGGACAAAGAGCATGACGAAAGCGAAGTGGAGGAGATTGTTGAAGATGAAGTGCGAGCCCACCGAGCAGGCGGCGTTGACCGTCTCAACATTCGTAGAGAAGAGGTGCGTGATGTACACCAGCTGCAGAATAAAGAGGAAGAGCCTAGAGAGTGAATATGTTAGCTATGGCACGGAGTCTGGCGGTGGGTGTATGTGCACTGCTTGGGACAGACTGACCAGAAGAGGGAAGTGATCAGGTAGTTCTGGGCAAAGCCCGAGAAGTACCAGTAGTTCTGATCCCAGATTCGACCGTGGCGAAGGTGTCCGTCATGGGGAACTTCGTAGGTGTAGTAGATGGTCACGATAACCGACAGAAGCCAAGTCAGCAGCGTAAGGACCTTGTAGGTAATCACCGAGTTCTCGCTGTGCGAGTCCCGTTTCGCAAAGGGGTTGACTGTGGGCATCCTATTAGCAAACGAAAGTAAGCTAGACATGGCATTAGACATACTGTGGCCGAGACGCTCCATTTCGGCTGCAAGTCAGGATGTCAAGATGGTGGGTTGCTGCCTTGGTCGGTTTTGAAGGTATCGAGCGCTCTCGATTGTGGAAAGGAGATCACCAAGAACCACGACCAGCAAAATCTTCGCGGGAAGTACGACGTTATGTAGAAGAAGAGAAGCAAGGAAGGCACGCCCAATTGCGGTGGCCAAGTCGGGGAGGGGACTATGGGCAGGTGGTGCGGGCGGGATGGTTGCTTCTGCGGGGAAGCACGATGCAAGTGCGAGGAAGGGCTGGATACGAGGGGCGAACAGCTTGTTTTTTCGAGAAAGTGAAAGGCAACGCCTGCGAGCTCCTGCCCAATCATTTGAAGCTATGGTCCCGCGATGTCTCTCAACACATCAGACCGATTTCTCCGATTCCATTAGGCCTGGGTCTCCAAACAGGCCACCGCCTGCCCGCCCAGTACGTCACTGCTTCGTTCTCTGTCAGGTGTGAATAAATATCCACGGTGGCGCCCTGGAATTGCTCGTCCGTGGTCCCATCTTCGTCCATCGCAACAGTCATGAGAAAAGATCAGGCCAGCCCTTTTCACTTTCCCTTACTCGTACCTGGGACAGCGTCATTGGTAAAACCGTCCATTTATTTAAGTGACATGAAACTTATTCAAGGAGGTTGCCAGTTCGTGCATAATGGGATGCTGCGGGGCGGCCAGTGGGGCCTGCACGGATCGGAGCTAGCAGGGGCATTGATTGGCTCTGTCTCCCATCAATGCCGTCATCAGCTGTTCCTGCAACGCGTCTCTTAACTCATCAGCGCCTTCTCTTTGGACATTTTGAAACGCCTAAAGAGAAAACGCCTTGGCTCGACAAATGCTCTCAACGCCTCAGCTGCAGCCGGATCTTCCAGTGGCAGTCACCAAGTACTCTTCCATTGGCAAAGTTGGCAGTCTCGGCCGCCGGCTTCCGGGCTGTAGGCCCTGGCTCGCGGCTCGGAGAGACCACCGTCAGACATGACCAGAACAAGCATCGCGGTCTCTTTAGCGGCGGCTAGCAGAGGGAAGCTGTACAAAGAGCCATTAAGTGCGCTTTATAACCTTTGCTGCAAGGCAACTTGAAGCGAAGCGTGTCTTTAGTGCATGGTCGCTCCTACCATGGATGCCCGAAATGCCTTCAGAGCTGCGGGGTCGCTGACTTGCGGTTGCCCTGGACGTCGTTCCTCAGATACCTAGGTCGCCAACCTCTAGGTCTTATTTAAACCCCTCTTATCTCCCATTTCCTTTTCCATCCGCTGCCGTGCGAGGCAAAGGATGATCTTGATCTCTTTCTGGCACAGTGCCGTTATAGCCCATTTGATGGAGCCGTTGGCTGGGCTCACGGGGCCTTCTAGTTCCACCATGACGTGTGGCAGCCAAGGCTTAGCTGCAGGTCCATTTAGGTCCTCCAGCGCTTTCTTGCGGCACAATAACACAAGCGCCACTTCAAAAATGGGGGTGATACTTTGGAAAAACGTCTCAACTCAAAACGAAGACTATGGAATTCGGATTTACTTGTCCTAAATTTACACGCATGGTGCCATTTACAAACGCTGGGCTTTCAAAGCGTGTTCTGCTTTCTTTCTGGTTCCTCCAGCGTAGGTACTTTCCACCCTGCTGACTGCTATGCCCCCACAGCGGCTATGCACAAGGTGCAACACTTGTGGCCTGAATGGTGCTATTGCTCCAATTCGAATCATGGTCACCTGCTCAGCTGATTAAACAACGTGGGCCGACTCAATCATGTCGCGGGGTATCACGAACCGTGTGATGTCGTCCAAGGGCGGTAGCACCCATCCGAATTGCTCTTTCCCCGCCAGCCTAGCTTTATGGACATATCGCCCAGTGGAAGGTCCAAGAAGGTGGTTGGTTGAACGTCGTTTCGATGGAGCTTGATGGCGCGAGGACTCGTCCTGGCCGCTTCTAGAGGTCGTGGTCTTGAGATTCGAGTAGACATCCTCACTTTCGACGAAGAGACGGACCTCTTGGGTTTTTCTGTCCGATGTGGGCTGTCTGTTGCACTACTGTTGCTGTTTCGCTGACTGTCGTTGGTATGGGCCCGGGCAGGCACTTCCACCTGTTGTGCTTGGTGCGCCGGGCCAAGTGTAACCATGGCCTCGAAAAGTGATTTCTCGTTGATCCACGAGCCTACGTGGAGAAAAGGAAGTTCATTGCAAGCAGTCATTTCAGGAGAAAGGTACGTCGCTTCAGGAGTCTGAAGAACTGCCAGCATTGCATTGAACTTGGGCATGCGTTGCAAATATACGTCGACTTCTGAAGACAGTCATGAACACCTGCTTGAGGAACCACAACACCAATCCATTCTCTCAAATTTCTCTTCTAAGAATAGTCGCATGGCCTGGAACGGTCTAACCTCGATTTTTAGAGTTCTTGCTGCTCAGGTTTCTGTGATGGCGCCCAATAGCTCTTCACCACCATCATCTCTTTCCAAATTTCCAATTGCTCGATTCGGATTTCCAATATGAGGCGGCAGGGAGGAGGCTGAGGTTGCGCACCTAAGCCGCATTAGCGAGTTTGGGGGGGATTTACACAGACAGGGCGGGTTGACGCTTATTGGTTGAATGACTGAGAGATGAAAAGGTTGAATTTCTAAATGGCGGATTGGTTGTGGATCTGGTCGCCTTGCGAGGCACTCAGCTAGGCATCCCATGGGACCCATGGTGGTTCGCAACACACTTTTCCAATACTTATTTTCCATCTCGGGACATGCAGGATGTCGCAACTCCATAATATATGGCCATGGCCAGACGGCAGTCGACAAACTCAGAGTGAGGTTGTTCAAGATATAACCCTCACATCGCCCTCCAGCAACATGCAAAGCGCTCCTAGGCAGATCAAAATTATACAGATGGCAGGATCGACCGGTCCACACGCCCCGCGGATCGCGGAAGAGGTGTGGGAAAGGTGGAAGCCTATAATCGTGGAGAATTACGGCACGAATAGGATGACACAGATGCAGCTTAAGGAATACATGGAGAGAGAACATGGCTTCATTGCTACGTAAGTCTTGTCCAGTTTCGCTACAAGAGTGCTTTGCCGACCGATGACAGAAAGCGACAGTATGTACATAGGCTGGGTACGATATGGGGGATCGGTAAATACAAGAAGAAGAACAGCAACAACAACAGCAACAACAAGAGGAGCAGAAAGCGACGCAACTCCGACAATCCTCCTGACTCAGATCAGAGTCTCGAGCAGCCGACCTTCCGGCCAGGAAACCTTCGACGACATCAAGATGGGCCGGTCTACAATGCCCCCATGGATAGCGAAGAAGTCAGGCGACTATATCGACATGCCGGTGACCTATGCCTCGCCGCCTTCGGAGATGGTCATTCTGCTTTCCAGATCTATCATAAGCTTTACCGCGACCAATCCACGCCTGTTCACGACGTTGCTGCATGCAATCGCCATGTTGTCGACTGCAACCGTGCACAGCAGACTGGCGAGCATGCCGATCTGGTGGAAGAAATGCTGCAGGCCAACATTAACATCTTGTACCCGAAAGGATCGCCTCCCTCTTGGAGGGCCGTCCTCTTCCACCTGATCATGGCACACAGATACGACCGGGAACCAACCGACGGCGATGCAACCTCACAGATCGAGCGAGTGATTGATAACCAGCTCCTCAAGACGTATAATCTCGCCGTCATACCCCAACGGGGCTTTCTCTTGGACGTCGAAGCGTACATCTATCTCAGCTACAGCCTCGCCCGATACAACGAGGCCACAGTCGATCCCGACGAGCGAATCAACATCAACCAGATCCTCGGCGAATTCATCGCCCAGCAGCCGGCTTTAATCAATGGCACCAGCCCATCCTGCCTTCTCATGTGCACGAACTGGTGCATCGGGGTGCTGGAAGGGAACCCAAAAATGCCAGCCAAGTTCCCGAGCAGCAACGGAAATCTGCTCGTGGGAACGTACAAGGTTCTTTGCACCCTATGGTGTGCTTGGGTACACGGTGCTTTCCCTCGGTCTCCGCAAGGGAATCACCGCACGCCGACAATTCCTCCTCACCCTGCCACCTGGGCCGACCAGACTGTGTCGCAGTTGGCTATCTCACCCGGCGAGCTGCTCACCAACGTTGTCTGCATGATCATGACAGCAGGACCTCAACAGCAAGGCCGCAACTCAACCATTCGAGACGCCCTGGAAGGTGCGAAGAGTCTCCAAAAGCTCGCCGTCGAGGACGGCCAGATCTTCATCCACCGTTTCCTTGGACAAGTGCGCAAGAACAACGACCGGCGAATGACACACCAGATGATTGTCGACTTCGACGCCGACCTGGCAACCGAAAACTGGGAGCTGATCAAACCATTCCGTAGCTTCATCGCCGACGAATTCAAACTCGTGCTGCCCGAGCTCAGCGGTGAGGCCTTCTGCCTGCCCGTCGCGCTAAACACAGGCGAAGATGACGACGAGGAGGATTACGACGATGAAGACGTATACGACGAAGATGAAGATGACCCTTACACAACAAGCCAGTACCCTCGCCAATCATCTCATAGTCGACAACACGCATACCCTGCTTCTCCCCTGGGTGGTGGCCCCAATCTTCGACCGTGCATGGGTATGGATAAGTTACAAATCGGGTCTCGCCCAAGCTCAGATGACGGGCGCCGGGGGGGTAGAGGCCCAACAACAACCCCTCTTCGTCAGCACCAGGGCGGAAACCACGCCTCTAGTGAAGATGCCGCCGACGTCGACTTTGACTGAACGCTCTGGGTCGTGGATTAGTTACGTCTCTGTCGCCCTCCCCTCCAAAAAATACCACAAGCAGCCACAAGACATTCATTCACCTGCATGTCCCAAGTGGGGATCATGAACTCCCAATATCTCATCCTTCGTAATAAACCCAATTCCCCATGTGTTGCGATTTCGCCTTCGACTGCCTATTGAATTCCTTTCCCCTTTGTTCTGTTTGTCATGGGATGACGTCTGATCTCCGAACTTCAGTGTGTTAGAAGTCCCAGTTTTTTTTAAATTTTTTTTGATAAGGATCGATTCAGGCTTGTTCTTTTGACTTTCTTCCTTTTCTCCCCTCTTCTTTCTCATGTGGTGGAAGTTTTACCAAAAATTTTTTTGTCGCAGGGTCGGGTTAGTTACCCCTATGTGCTGAAGTGGAATGTTACAGTGTAGGTGGTGGGCTTCGGTATCTTAGTGGGGCTTTGTGGTGAATTTCAAGCATCAACAAGCATTCAAGCGGTTGTATAGTGTAGCGGTCATCACATCGGATTCTGATTCCGGGAACCCCGGTTCGATTCCGGGTACGACCTCTCTCCAAATATCCTTTTCTTTTTCCCTGTTTTTAATTGCTTAGATACCTTTCTATCTTATATAGACATTCGCATAATTCAAGTTGAAGGGCTCTCTTTTCAGCAAAGGCTGGCGAATAGCGATAAATCATAGACCGAGCGGAGGCGAAAGGGGGAGCTTCTTTTTTCTATTACTAAGCGTTGGAGGACACGAGAGATCTTGGAAAAGCTCGATGGGGACAGGACGTCTACACAATATTTTATTCAATTTCACAAATTGGAACTCATCAATTATTCTAAGTTTATTCCCAATTCTCGACTCTTATGGTATAAGCGCAAGGCACACACATAAACAGTCTTCATAACTCCAGATTTTCCGCTAACGCGTCCGCCCACAGCTTATAAATGACCCTTCCGCCTCCCGCGCTGCCTTGTTATTGTAACAATAGGGAAAAGATGACAGTATTCGTAACAGTAACAGTGATAATAAAGTTTAGTAGTGGGCGAGTTTGCACTCTCAAAGCTGCAAAGGAGAAAATAAAGGGGGGCCGAGCACTTTGGCTCGCACTCCCCAGGTCCCAGCCAACACCTATCACACCCCCATCATAGCGTCTGTAATCTTACAGCTCCATCAACGCCTCGCCCTCGTCCAGCAAGTCCGTCACCTTCTTCAAGTTCTCAATCAGACTGCGTCCTAGGCCGACAAGCAATAACTTCTCCGCATTGGCCGGTAAGCCCAGATATGTGGGCGGCTCTCTCTCGGGGAGTTTCTGGATCCATCCCATGAACTCTTGGAGAGACGTACCGGCAGGGACCACCAAGTCCTCGGCAACGCCAGATTCATCGACGACCAGCTTGTGGCCGATGTCAAATGCCGAGGGAGTCAGGAAGGTATGCACGAGCTGGTTCAATGTCTTGAAATCGCCTTCGTCGTCGATCTTGCCGCCATACGTTTCGGTGACAAGATACCGGATCATGTCCCATGGGATATTTGCAGGGGCAATGTTTGTGCGATTTTGCGCGGCCACGTCGACCCACGTGTCAATGACGAACGCGGAGCATTCGTACTGTGAGAAAGTCAGCACCAAAGGTCAAAAATGTTCTCGGACAAGGAAAAGTAGCAACTTACGTCAGCGTCATTGAATTCCCAGAACCCCTTCCAACCAAGGTTCGGCGCATACCTCAACCGCTCTTGGATGACGGCATGCAAGAATGAGAGCAGAAGATACAGCCTCGTTCGCTCGACTGGGCTCTTCGAAGACCGCATCGACAGCGACGAAATAGAATCCTTCATGTTCGCCCTGACACCAGCCGGCTGCTCGTACATCAGCACCCGAGACGCGCGGAGCAAGTTGACAGGGATCTTGGGGCTCGATTCCATTGACAAGAAGAGCCTGAATTCTGGATTGGGATTGAGCGAATCCATGCGCTTCTCCAGACTCTGTAGCCAGGTTGGCGCGAGATGGACGTTCTTGATGAGAACCCAAGATCCAGTTTGCGCCGCGTTGGCGATGGCCTTGTCTGCACTAGCCAGGCCTTCATTGGAGCCCATGGCAATATTTGTGCAGCGGACGCGCATGCGCTCAACCAGACTGTCGACCTTGTACGAGGCATCGAAGCCTGGGCTTGAAACCAAGGAGATGGGCCTGGTGGCGGAAACTTGGTCGACGGTCTGCTTGAGGTCTTCGACAATATTAAAGAGATCAGAGCCAAAGACGAGAGTGACAAAACGCTCAGCAGCCGGCACGAAGCGGTCAAGCCGGAAGAGTTTAACCAGGAGCAGCGACATCAGCGCCCGATCGTTGGCTTCAGTGCTGTCGTCCCAGATTTTGGGGACGAAATTCTCAGCAAGCTCCTCCGTGAAGAACTTGTCCCAATCGGCTGAAGGGATGCCATCTAATTTGTCCTTGAGAGCTGCAAGACGCCTTGCGTGGGCAAACGCCCCATTCGTGGCACCTTGGTCGCTGGATACATCCTTGCCCTCGACGCGGTCATCCAAAATCACATCCAGTAAGCCCTTATCCATCTTGTAAGGCGAAGCTTGCGCAAGGAGCATGGCCAGCGTAGTGCGGTCTTTCTGCAGCAGACCGAGCGCAGTCCGGTTGCAGGTGGTAACGAATAAATCCTTGACGATGATGTCTCTTCTCACATTGTGGTTCATCTCATTTGCCAGGTGCGGGTTGCCATGCAAGACCGAATGGAAGATGTCCAGGAAGTACTGCAGCGAGAACTGGTAAAAGTGATTGACATAATGAAGCTGCTCGAGCACGGCAAAAACAGCGCTGCAGGACCGGGCAGTGATGTTGTACTGCAGCGTGATCTCTTCGACCTCAGCCATGACGCCTTCTGTGTTGCTCATCTTGGTCGAGATCTCGGCGGCCTCTGTCTTGAGCGTCTCCAGAGTCTCAATGACATTATCATCGTCGAGGATATTGCCGCGAGACTCATTGAGAGCCTGGAGGAGGCGCTTCTCGAGCTGGCGGAGATGGACCTTGAATTCGCCTTGTAGCTTGATCAGGTTTGATCGTCTCTCGTCCACATCGGGCCTCTCAGACTTGAGCACCTCGGCCAGTGACTGCGTCTGCAAACTGCTCTGAGTCACAGTGAAGTTGACAAAGGTCGTGCGACTGCAAATATCGGGCGCGAACGTTGCTGAGGGATCCCGGGTGGACAGGTAGATCTTGAACGACGGCGAGAAATCGATCTGCTGCTTTCCGAGCTGGATCAAGACACGGCCTCCTGTCTTTTGGTACTCCTTGTTGAGCACGTGGTTGAGCACGGGGTCGAGATGTTCGGCATCCTGGATGAGAATGGGGTTTCCGAAGCGCAGAGAACTCTCGAGCTGTTTCGTGAACGAGTCGTCCAAGAAGCTGGTAACTGTCAGGCGGCGGTCCTTGCACTCCTTCTGCAAGAACTCGGTGACACGCCCCGAGGGATCGATGATGAGTGGGTATCGGTTGAAGCGCTTGAGGATAATGGCATTTTCGGTGCACAGGTCATCGACCGGAAGCGTGTTCTCCTGCCAGCTGAGCCTCTCGTCTGCCGTGGAGAGATACTCGGTGACAGGATTGTGCGGCTTGAAGTGAATACCAGACAGGTGCAGTTGGTGAAGCCAGTCTTCCATCATCGACTTCCGGAAGGTTTGGTCGTACAGGCCGCTGTAAGCCAGGAATGCTGCCGCGACCAGGACGTCACCCACAAGGGTGCTGATCTGCGTCTCGAACGACTTGCTGCCCTCTTCCCAGCGTGTCCGCTCCGACGACAGGCTGTCGAGGAGCTTGACGCTGCGGTCTACCTTGAACTGGACACGGCTCATCTCTGACTTAATGGCCTGGGTTTCGCTGATGAGCGACGCGTACTCTGTCTTGTATATTGCGATGCTCGACTCGAGATTTTCGATCGTCATCTCAACGGCCCTGGCCTCTGCCTTGGTCTGCAGAGCCTGTTCCTCGAGCAAGCCCACTTCCTCTCTCAGAGGCCCAACACGGTCAAGAATCTCGGCGTAGTTGACTTGAGCCTCGACCCACTGAACGAGGGGGCCGCAGGCCTTGCTGGCGCGGTTCACCTTCTCAAAGGTAAATTCGGGGTTCGCGAGGAACTCGTTGCGCATCTTGAGTCGCAGGGCCCTCGTCATCTGCTTCTCGTTGTTGAAGTTGATGATGCTGGCAATGAAGTCATCTCGTCGAACGACGGCCTGGATTTGCTTCCAGTCGCTGACTTTGTGGCCGATCAGTGTGCAGACCGAATCGAGCGCAAGCCGCACACCCGACGGGGGCGTGGGCATGGATCGCACTTCGGTGAGATGTTGACGCTTGATGTTGCTGACGGAAGCCTTTGCCTCCTCGACGGCGGGCTCGGCCATTGCAAGGTCACGGAGCACGATCTGCTTGCGAGAAGCCACCTCAGCCTCCTGCTTCTCCAGGGCAACTTGGATCTCCAGCGAGGTGTTCTTCCTCTGCTCAGCTTCTCGCTGATCGGCAACCATGCGCTGCAGCTTTTCGTTTGCCTCGGCGTCCTTTTGCTCAAGCTGCGCCTTCTTCTCGGCGAGGCTGACGCGGAGATCACGCACCTTGTCCACCGTGTCACGTAGCTTCTCGAGACCGACATTGAGATGGCGCTGCTGCTCTTCGAGATCCTCGCGCTTCTCATTGTACAGTTTGACGTACTGTGCGACAAAGTCCAGGAAGTGGCGCGGCGTGAGGAACGTGACCCTACCCTGCTGCTTGAGAAGCTTTTCGTTGAACCGCTGGAGCGAGTAGTGGATATACACCATTGAGTTGACAACCGCCTCTCTGTGCGACGGCGGGAGCGACAGCCCGCGATAGGCAACGGGAATAGTATCTGGTGCAGCAAAGTTGGCCCGCTCCAGGTCAACAGAATACGTCAGCTCGTGTCCAACCTGGAAGAGTGCCTGGTCGGACCAGTCGCCGAACCAGTTCAGCACGCAACGGTTGAAGAGCGCAGGGGATGTCGCGGCCTTGGACGAGAGGCCATCTTCGGGGGGGTTCATGGTGAAGACGACGTGGAGGTTCTTGACGATCTGTCCGGTGAACCACTTGTAGAGCTCTTCCTGAGAATCTAGGAGCAAGCCCTGCCGTTGCGCGCCTTCTTTGCATGCCGTCATGAGAGCCGCGAGGTCGTCGCCCTCGAAGAGACCCGGCACTTCTGCGTTGGCCAGAAGGGTGTTCATGCGCTCCAAGAAGCCCGAGTCAAGAACATTGGATTCGTCCATGATGAAGCAGATCTTCTCGCCCTTGCAACCGCATCGCCGCAAGACCTCTCGGAGATCTTCATCAAAGTCTTCAGCCGAATACTTGCCGTGCACCTTGATCTGGAACACTTTGAGACCATTCATCCAAGCCACGAAGCGCGACAATGTTGTCTTGCCACTGCCACTGACACCAATTAGGATCAAATGACCCTGGGGCTGCCTGAAGACACGATCAATGCGAAGCACATGCTCCAGGACATCGTTGAACAGAATGAGCGGCACATCGACCTCCTCCTCGCAGAAGGTCTTAAGCCGGGCCTTGACAAAGTCACGCAACTGCTCGCGATCAACAGGCACGTAGTGCTTGGATAGCCAGTTGGAGAACAGGATCGGTCCTCCGAGGGCTTTCTGCTCATCGATGGTAGGGAAGAAATCCAATGCAATCCGTCGCACCGCATCATCAGTCCACTTGCGCTCCTCCTCAGCAACCAACCGATCCTGGAAAAGACGAAGGGCTTCATGTGCCCAGATGCGGATGAGACCCTCGACCGACAGTGTCTCAAGTGGCCGAATGGCCTCGTAGATTCCACGGACCCATCTTGTAAGCTCACGAGGACTGTACACATAGTGGGGCTGAATCTTAGGCGTGAACCGCTGCTGCGATTCGATATAGAGCCGAACCATAGACTGGGTAAGGGGCTCAGCATAACCACGGAGAGAGGGGATAATCTTGAGAACGGCTGAGTTGAAGGTGCCGTAGATCTGCATAAGAGACTGCTCGCCGGGGTAGTCGACCATGACGAGTGGTGCATGTCGAAGGAACCGAGCACCCATCGGTGTACGGCCAGCATCAGTCGGCGGGTTGCAAGCGCCTACAAACTGGATCCTGTCGAGAGTGACCCAGGACTTGTCGGATGTCCGCCAGAATCCGTTCTGCTCAACGAGCTGGCGGAGGAAGGAGATGGCTCGCTGGGTGCCGTACTTGTCAGGAGCTGGCAAGTTGATTTCATCACAGAAAATGACAAGCCAGCGCCCAATCTGCGTGGGCGAGAGCATGACACCATTAAGTGTCTTCTTGTACTCGCAGTACTGCTCGAAAGTCTTGATGAGGAGGTCTGGCGTAGTAGCGCTAGAGAAGTTCAGGCCAACAACCTCCATGTTGGGAAGCTTGCGAAGGGCACTGAACAGCGTCATGGTCTTTCCGGAACCAGGAGGACCGCACAGAAGCAGTGGCTTGTGCTCAGCAAGCCACGAGTACAGAACATCTTCGTGGCGAACCGTGTCCAGGGTCGGAATAACAACATCGGTCTGCGTGACGGAGTGTGTGTTAACTTCAATGGTCGGCACCTGGGCCTGCCAGGGCGTCCACTCCGCCCCAGGCAAAGAGACATCGAAATCGATGAGCGAGCTCGAGCCGTCCAGCGGCGGCGAGCCGAAATTGGCCAGACCAGCGACCTTGTCGCCAAATGCCTTGCGGTCCAGCAGAGGACAGTCACCTGTCAAAGCCCATACGAGTGCAAGCAGGAGCTTCTTGGCGATATATGTCTCCACCTGCTCTGGCTCGAGCGGGAAGTCTGAGTGTTGCGAATTGTACTCGATAATGTCGCGAACAGCCTTGTTCAAGAGCGAGAAGAGGGTGCTCAGAACACGGGCAACTGTGAACTCCATGATATGATTGAAGTCCTCCGCTGCTTTGAGTGCCGACAAGATGAAGTCCTCTTCGGTAAGATAGGCACGCAGGAGGTTAGCAGCGTGGTCTTGGACTGCCAGGGCCTTTGCAGAACTCTGGCCAGTCGAGACCGAGTCCTCGTCCAAGTCCTCGAAAGCAACGGTGCGGAGCGTTTCGAGGTAGTTGGTGACCATCATACTGGGCGTAACAGTGTCCTCACTGAACCACACCATGCCACATCGACTAACAGTGGCCAGTGTCGCATACTTCAGGTTCTCAACTTCGAACATGATGCGAACATTTGGGGGCAAATTGAGGCGTTCTCCGTTTGGCAGGGTCAATAACTTATTGTCGTCAAGAACACTGTTCAAGTTTTCAACCCATTCGGGATCTACATCGCCGTCGAACACAATCCAGTGGCGCTTAGTATCCTCGCCACGCAGGTTGTCCACAATCTTGCGAAGAATGCTGGTGAACAAACCGTCGGTCCATTCTCTGGTCGTGGAATCGAGATTGCCGTAAAGCGCCTCTTTGGACATGACCTTGCTATCGATGATATGCGACACGCCCTCGACGTTCTCCACCATTTGAAGGGCGTCCAGGAGGAGTCTCCAGGCAGCTGACTTTCCGGAGCCCGAGTTACCCACCATCATGACACCGTGGTGAATCTTCTGAATCTGGTACAGCTGAAGGACCTTGGTCATCCAGATATCATTGACAACAAGTTTCCTCTCCGCCGCCAACTTGCGAATTGCCGCTTCGAGATCGACAAGGTTGGCTGGAACATACTTGACATTCGGGAAGCAGAGCCCTTCGATACCGATCATGATCTCGACATCGGACTTGATGAGCTTGGGAGCGATGGTCTCTCGGATACTCTGGACAATGATCTCGGGCTCGACGATTTCCTCCGCATCGAGCCTCCCGCCGCTGTCAATTAATCGGGCGCGCTTCAGACTGCCTGAGCTCACGAGCACGCTCTTCAAGGCACGAAGACCAAAGTCGTAATGGGCCTGCTTTGATAGCTTTGCGGCGCACTCGTCGAAGAAAGGCACCGTGTGCTTGGAGAGCTGCTTCGCCTGGTTGAAACCCTGCGAGTACAGCATGACCTCGGCAATGAGTTCTTTGTCGGGCTTGGACATGGCGACGCTGCGAAACAGTTTCTTCAAATTGTCGGGCAGGTTGGAACGCCCAGCGTAGCCCGGGTTCATTGTGATGAAGATGCCAGTATTGGCGTTAACGCCGAGCTGCCGGCCAACAAGCTCGATCTGGGCCGTGTCATCTTCGACCCGTTGTTTTAGGCCGAGCTGAATGTTTTGGATCTGTTGAGAGACGGCAGACAGAATCCTCTCCTCCAGACGATTGAACTCATCAAAGCAGCCCCAGGCGCCCACCTGGCAGATACCGAGGAAGATGCGGCCCATAGCTTGAAAGTCAAACGTGTCGTCACAGCAGAAGACAAGTGTGAAACGACCAAGCTGAATACCAAGAGCCTTGACCGATTCTGTCTTTCCTGTTCCTGCAGGGCCGTAGGGAGAGCCACCCAGGCGTTGGCACAAGGCCTGAGTCAGGGTAAGGAAGCAGCGGTCTGTCAAGGGTGTCCGAACCAGCCTGTCAGGGACACCAAGATATTCAAAGCCGTAGTTGAGCTTGGCGTTCGCCATCTTGATGTGGAGCCGCTGCAAGAAGGCGCCCTCGGGGTTGTAGACATATCGCATCTGCAGCAGCCACATGTAATGCGTGTTAGAGGTAGCGCTAAGTTTAATCAGCTTCTCAATGACATCCCGCTGGTGGACGCATTCCGTGATGAGCTGTTCGCACTTCTTCCGCAGCAGCAGCTCCAAATCGCCGAGGACGGTGTCTGCGAGAAGGCGAAGCAGTTGGACCTCACGATCAAATAGAGACTGTAGTTCCTTGCCTCCGTCAGCGAGGGCCTGGTCGACCTCCGTGGTCCAGACAGCCTGTGTCGCCAAGACGACAATCTGACTGGGATAGGCGTCCATGAATTTGTTCAATGCATCTCGGTCAATGTTGTCACTGGAAAAGATGGGTGTGAAATCGTCAATCGCCTCAGCCAACAGCTCAGCCAAGGTAGCTTTCATCCCACTCTCGAGAAGCGCAAGCCAGTCATTGATCTTTGGTGTCTTAACCAGGTTGATCTCTTTCTTCAGGCGAACCATCTCGCCTTCTTTCGAGGTAAAGCCGGAAACAATGGCTTCTTCACCATCCATAATTAGGCCCGTCAGACCAGCAAACATCTTCTTGAAGTGCTTCGCAATGCGCATTGTATCGTTACTGTTGCCAATCATCTCAAGCAGATCTTCGTCGCCGACGAAGTAGAAGCGCGGGAACGAGACACGCTCTTTCTCAAGATACTCACCGAGCGCCTTCTGGATCTTGTTCAGGAGCTCGGCGAGACGCTCGAGCGATTTCTGGATGTTGGGAATGTTGAGGACATCCAAAACGCCAGGCCGCATGCCCACTTTCTTCATCACGGCCGAGAATTCGCTGTTGATGTTCTGGAATCGCGAGGACTCGATAGGGAGCAAATGCTTGATATCGGCATTGCCCGTAAAGACGCCTTCGAGGTACACCCATTGGCGTTGGACGTCAATCCATACGTCGAAGAGAACGTGAACGCGGTTGAGTTTATCCTCCCAACCAGCGGCTTCTTCCTCAAATTCTTTATAGTAGGGCGAGTGCCTCATCGCCTGCAATGAATTCAGATTCTCGCTGCACTTGGCAAAAAGCTCGTCCCATCCTCTAATAAGACGGCCCTTGTTCTGGTAAGTGATGAGATCGAGCATGTAACTGGTCCACGTTTCCCGGACCTGCTTCAGGAACTCTTCCAAAGCCATCTCGCCCTGGGCCTGCAGGATAATATCTCTGACAATGACCTCGGTAGCGACCAGGTTAAGGTCCCACACATCTCCCAACGTCATTGAGACGGGAGAGTAGCGCTTTCCGGGCTTGATCTGCTTGTAGATCTTGGTCCAGTGGCGGTCACGGACGGCTTCCGACTTGAGCTCACCAAGTAAGGAGTTGACTTTCAGGTATTGGCGCAAAATTGTTTGGATGTGCTCAAAAGCAGCGTACTGCCGCATTCTGCTTGGCATGTCCTTGGTCATCTTGATGAGATTGTCGATGGATGTCCGAATTTTTCTGGGTTGAACACTGTTCCATAACATCTCACGCAGCTCACTCAAATTCTTCCATATAGTCGACAGTGACGCCCAAACGGACTTGAAGTCTTGTACTTCTTCGAGGATAACGGCGAGAGAAGTGTCTGGAGTGGCCGCAAGGTCAAGGGCCTCCTTTGCTCGAGCGACCATTGCTGACTCTTCTTGCAGCTTGGTAATCCGGGACTCGAAGGAGCTGAGGGTGGCAGACGCGACATCCGGCGCAATCGTACCTGAGACGGGCTTCTCCTCGTTCCATTGGCTCTCGATCTCGGCGATCTTGCCCATAACAACCTTGTCCTCGGCACTGATTTTGGCCCGCAGCGCGTCCGTCTGGTCCTGGACAATCTTGGACTTGCGTGCGAGGAGCTCGTTCAGTGCATCCCACATGCCATCAACCTGCTCGGCGTGAAGCCAGTCGCTAGGAAACTGGTATCGTTGTCTCACAAGTGTCGACTCGCCTTGTCTGAAAGTCTCAATCTCGGGTGCCCAGATTTTCACCTGTCGCTTGCAGGTCTGAACGATGGTGATGAACTGGACGGCTTGTGCTGTTGAGTTGGCTTCCATTGCCTGGCCTTCCAGATCCTTCCTTGCCTTCTCGATCTGGGCGTGAACTTCCCGCATGCGGGTGCCCAGACGGCTGGCAAATTTGGTGAGGATATCGTGCTGCCACTGGTCATACTTGGCATTGACTTTTGTCTGAACCTGGTCATAGTCGATGGTGATGTGGCCAAAGGATCGGCTGACTTCGGTGGTGTCAAAGGTCTGACGGACCTTCCTGATGTCTTGAAGACATTGCAGCCATTTCGAAAGGTCATCACCAAGCGAGCCATACAGGTATTCCGATTGCAGATCCCATAGTGACTGGAACTGAAGCCATTTATCTACATAAGCACTGAGCTCCCGCATCTTGTTCTCGACGGACGTCTGGAAACGCAGAAGGATGTCGGTGCACTCGCAGGGCAAATCGTTGAAACGAGGTTCGTCGTGCACAGCAGTGCTGAGGCTCATCTGGTAGCGCGTAGCCTTGATCTTCTTCAAGTTGCAGATGACACCGATCCATTCCTGAAGCTGCCCGAACCAGCTAGCTCTCGCATATTCGAGAGGAGGGTCAAGGTAGATAACCTGGTTCCGCATGGTGACCTCGTGAATGAGTTTCTTAACCACAGGCACGTCCGTCTTTTTCGGCTCCAAAGCCTCAAGCGTGCGTCGACGGTCGCTTGGCCGATCCCGACGCTCATCTTCGAACGCCTCGATCCAAGCCTGAATAGCGTGCTGCAAGCGGGAGAGCAGAATCGACTTGATTTGACGATTCATACGCTCGACCCAGTAGCCAAGGTTGACGTACTGCTCCAGATTCAGCTGGTCCACTGCAATCTGGACGGCTTCTAGACGCGATTCGAAAGCCGGAACCTCATACGGGCACCGCTCGAGCTCAGTAAGGGCCTTTTGAACCGTGGCGTGAATATTGGCGAGGGTGATAGTCTTGGACTGCAGCAAAGACACCGACAGCCCAAACTCGCGAATAAACATGACATGCTTGCTCTCTCCATTCTTGCTGCTGTAGTCGAGCCCAGTGTTTCCCGTGTAATTCTTGAAATGTACCTCATATGTATTGATAAAGGACTCCCATCTCAAGGGTACGCCCTTTTTGATCAGGGCGTGGACCTCGTTCCGGTGACCGCTCAGAAGCACAGCAACCTCCGACATGTCAGAAATCTGCCGGCTGGTCTGTGCAAAGGTCCGGACACTCTCCATCAGGCTGACAGCATAAGGATAAACCCGCTTGGCTTCCTTAGCCACATTGTTGACAGAGTGCGGGATGGGATACGTGAGGCCCAGATTCCGAGTTTCTTTGAACAAGGCAATAACTTGCGCATCGAAGTTGACGCCAAGCTCCAACACATTCCCTGCAGATCGTATCTTGTTAATGCTGAACAAGAGGCCGGAGATGGATATTTGTTTTCTTTGGACGTCCTGCAACCACGCCTCAAAAATGGGACGGGTGTCAAGCTTTTTCCGAAATAAGACACTCTCGCTTCGAAGCTTCTGGCCTTCGGCGTGAAGTGCCCATTCAGCACCCAAAACGTCCTCGACCTTCTTCATGTATGTGTCAAGCTGGCGCTCAATTTGTCGCGCCCAAATTATGGCGCCAGAAACGGGAGGCAGGTCATGGAGCTGAGCCATAGCGTGGGCCTCTGAATGCCCGTATTGCTGCTTGAACCGCTCATGCAGGGCTGTTATCGCCTGCTTGACATTGTCAATAAGCTGGGTCTGATACTCGGCGATGGCACCCCGGATTTTTGGGCGGACGAAGAGCGCGTTAAATTTGGAAAAGACGCGGAACATTTCGTTGGCGTTCTTGGCTGTTGCCAGTCGATCTCTCAATCTCGCGATGATTGAGTTTTCCACCCGTGACGTCCGCTCGTTGTAGATATTCTCAGCCCGGGCCCATTTCTGGGTACCTTCAAGAGTGACATCGAGCAAGTCAACATCTTTCAAAGCTTCCCAGGCTTGCCTGACCTCCTCAACGGCATCGACGTCGCCCATCTCCTCAACAACAGCACTGCCATTAGCTCCTGCTGTCTCGACGATACCATTAACAGTGGCTCTGGGCCCTAGAACGTTGACAATGGTCCGCTGCAGCTGTTCGTGGTTGTCGCGGAAATTGCCGACATACTTCAGCCGTGCCTGCAGTTCTGCGTGCCTTGGGGAGATTTTGATGGGAATGAACTTCTCGTTTCGGCGGCGAGTGACTTCGCGGGCAACATTGGTGAACTCCTTGATGTTCTCGTCCCACGTCTTGAAGACACTATCTGCTTGTTTCATGACGCTGCTGAATTCGTGGTAATCCAGCTTTACCAGTTCCGTCCCTGGCAGAAGCCGGTGCAGAACCTCATCTAGATCGCCCGAGATAGCCTCGACCAAAGGGAGAGCTCTCCGGATCGGGTATGGACATATCCTTAGCTTCTTGTTCAGGTGGGCAAAGATCTGCCCAATAGAGTCCTGCACCTTGGGCAACGTGGTGGCCGATAGAAGCTCGTCCAGCGGGAACTCCCTCATAAGTTGGTTGTACTTTTGCACCTTCTCCATAGCTTCCTTCAGGCCCGTGTCGGCCGAAAAGCTGACGGTGGCTTGGAAGCGCTTCGCATGCTTGAGAATCTCCAGGGTAAGCATGACACCCTCGCTCCTAAGCTGATTCTCGATGCCCTCCAAAGCCGACTCCATCGATAGCCAGAAGTTGATCTCCTGGTTCGCCGTGCCCGTGGTTGGGTCCCTCGTCATCTTTGTGATCACTTGTATCGACTTGATCCAGTTGTTGACGGTGGCTTGTAGATTATTGAGAAAGCTGCTGTCCTGCAGTACCGAAGAGGGGATCAGGTCAAGGGTCGCCTTAGAATTATTGGCCACGGCCTCGTCGATAGCGCCCTGGACAAGCGGGTGAAATGGCAGGGACACCTCGGGTATCTCGACATTTTGTTGGAGGTGAGAGAGACTAAGCTCCAGCTCTGTCCACCGCTTTTTGGTGACGGGTATACCGGTCTTCGCGTCGACATCTGGACGCCCTCTGCCTCCGCCAAGCATCTGCTGGCTCTTCGTGCTGGCGTCAAAGTACGGAGCCAGGCCATTATGAAGGTACAGTTGGAGGATCTCGTAAGGCGAGCTGGTTGAGCCTTCGGCTCCGCTCCCCGCGAGAGATGCCGGACCGGGTAGGTTGGCAAAGAGGATCTGGGATGATATCGGGACGTGGGGGTCGAGGGGCTGCGGGCGTTTGAGAAGGACAAGAAAAGCCACGGTGGTCGAAGATGAAGACAGGTCGGTCGAGAAGGCAAAGATATGGGAGGGTTGATCTGCCACAGATAAGTTAACTTGATGCCCAGCCTGAACTCGGCGTGTCAGAGAACAAGGGTGGGGCGTACGGTTCTCCGCGTCCCCGTTCTCGAGAGATGTTGTGGGCGCCAGGTCTTTCTGTATGTACAGCGCGACCTGGGCATCCAAGGCGAAGCGTGAACACCGTTGGACTGTATCCGAGTATCGAGCCTTGGACAGCAGACTGCCGGGAGCTTCGAGTTCCGCTCGTGTTGCGCCGAGGGCAGCTTCGAGAAGGCCAGCGACGTGGTCGACCACACGGGCCGGATCGATGACAAACGGTGCGCTTGGGATGCCATTCTGGCCCAGGCTCGGGGCCTGGGGAGACACCGCCACTTCCATGGCGATTTACGGGAGGTTCAAAGGCGGGTTGTTCGTCGTGGTCCGCCCGGTGACATGTCTTTCAAATGAATATTGGGGGGAAAGTAGAAAGTGGTTGAAAGCTGTCGTGCTGTTATTTCGTTGCTGTGCCGCGGGTCGACTAAAACAAACAGAGAAAATAAAACGCCGATGATGGGGGTATCTTCCGTTATTACCGTGACGTCCTTTCGTCAAGACGAAGTTGAAGGGCGAAAAGTTATAGACAATGGAGTGTCGACGTTGACGGGGCCGAAAAGCTGGGAGATTCCTAATTACCAGAGGTCGACGCGACGCTTCCTGATCCCTGTCGCGAAAGGCATGTGTCAGGGGTTTTGTGGCGGGCGCTGTGATTGGCGTGCTCCACTGCATGCAAGGGAAGATGGGCACCCCAGCACCTGTGCTCTGTGTCTGCCGACAGTTTCAAAAGACAGCCTTAAGACGCCCTAGCGGCTCAGATGGAATGCGCTGTTCAGGAATCACGAATGACAGGATAGAAGCTTAAAGACCACCGCGATTTGTATACTGTCACGAAATCAGTTGGTAAATCATTATCACGAAAATAATTACTACTAACCTTCCTACTCAGTCTCTAAGAGCTATCTTAAGCCCCCTCAGAATTCGTCTCATGGTGAACATTTGTATGTGGAAGGCATCAGTTGCCAGAAACAAGACATGACCCAAGAACCCAATATCGAACCGCAAAAATATCATCTAAGCTTCTTCTATCCTTTCACGAAATGCTATCTGTTTGCATGGTTGCTTCTATCTAGTCAAAGACCATTCATCACCACGTAAACCTGGTCTGGTGCCATGTGAGATACCTCAGGTACCAATCCCCCTATCACGCCATTGTTACCTAAGGGTAGGTACCTTCCTAAGCTGGTACCCACCTTCATCTCCATCCCCACGGAACACCAACTCAATCTTCATCAGCTATTACACTACGCCCTCCACGCCAAACAGATGGTCGATAAAAAAACCTATCGAATAATTGAGCTAGTGGCTGTTAAGCGACACTGTACAAACGGTCCATTGTACTACCAACCCATCCAAACAGCAGCCGGCAAGACGGCAAGACAGTACTAAACACGGCACGCCTGTCACATCTCACATTTCTCGGCCCTGGTCTGGATAAGAAGGGCTCGATGGAGGAGGTAGAGTAGGTTGGTGTCATCATTCATGTAGCCATCCGGCCGGTGGCTGATCCTGATAAGGACATTGCTCCCGGAGGGGTTTAGGGTTTGATCGGGCCCCTCTCCCTCTCACAAGCCAAGGTGTTCCCTCGTACCGGCAACAAGGGGTGAACTTAGTGATGAACCTTCAAAGATGGTTCCGATACATGGGTTTCCATGCTACGTGGGGAGGTTTTTCCAGGAGTTCCATTATGAGAAGACGTCAACTGGAAAGAAAAGTTAAGGCAAAATGCAAAATGCAAACACGACACAAAGTATTGAATATATGATAAGCGCCATATTTCCTGTTCCCTGGTGGCAGCTCCAATGCACACGGAATTTCAAACACACCAAAAACCACCCGTCCACACTACATACAGTCATGGTTAACCAGAGTTCTTGCCCAACCATCACCTCATTCCATCTTCCCATCCTTCGTGATACCGCCGCATGCGTGCAACGCCCAACGCCCATGCTCTCTGAAACAAAAACAAAATAAGTCCAATGTCCATAACCAATATCCCATGCCCAATTCCATGCCAGAAACCATACCGGTGCAAATGCTCTAGGTTGCCTAGATAGAAAAAGAAGAAAAAAGGGGGTCAGCACGCTTTTATCCCCCTCATGTCGCAGCGGGGGCTCCTGGTCTCGCAGCGGGTTCGTTGCTGTCGGAAAGCCTAAACATAACACGCTGATTGCAAATGTCGATGAACTGCTCAAACTTTTCGATGATTTTGTCCTTTTCCAGTAACTTTGCCTTCAACTCATCGATCTCCTTCTTGCTCTCGTCGCGTACTTTGTCAAGGTCTTCCCGAGCCTTTGCAATTTCACGGCGGAGATCTGCTCGGATACGCTCCTCCGCGGATGGGTGTGGCTTGCTGTATATAGCTGGCCGATTTTCTGCCAGGTCAAGCGAAACCTTTTGTGGGTTGCGGTTGATGGCAGCTCGAGCATTGTAAATGTCCCGTGGAAGGAGGGGAACGTGCGGGTTGTCCTGCTGAAGGATCTCCAGCGTCTGGCTTACACCCACGCCTGCGCTCGTCAGCTCGGGTTGCGCCAAAAGGGTTGGGGTATTATGGGACATACCGTTCTCCTTGAGTGACTTGACCGCGGCGACCATCTTGCTATCCAGCTTTCTCGCGGCAGGGTGCAAAAGCGGACTTTCGCTGGGACCATGATTGTGCTGTAGGTGTTGAGGGTCCGGACGGTACCGGACCGTCCACTGCGTCCTCTGCTCGATAGCGAAGAAGCCAAACTGACAATCGCACTTGCGGGACGTGGTCATGCGCTTGCGGTTTTCTGGACTAACACGTCTTGGAGGCTTTCCAGCACGGTCGCATACGAAAAGCACCTTTTTGAGGCCCGGAACCGTCTTCTTGGATCGGCCAATGACTATGGCATAGCCAACCGATGTGCAGTACCTCAGTACGTGCTTGTGTACAGCGTCAAGTGTTGGAAAGCTTCCGCCCTCGGGAGGAGCAGACATCATGGGGCCCATTGGCTGGTGTGGGACGTACGGTGCTCCGTCAACCAATTTGGGCTCCAGTGACGAATCCCCTTCTCCCAGTTGATCATGCATGTCAACGTCATCATCATGTTGGCTGTCCCGGGTCGGTTCCACAGGTTCTGGCTGGGGAGGTGTCGGTTGTTGTTGCTGCACTTGCTGGACCTGCGGTTTTTGAACCTGCACTTGAGGAATCTGCGGTGGGGCGGGGGGAAGGGTCGGTTGGGCCGGAGGATGAGGAGTTGTCGATTTTAGAGAGAGAATGGAGCTTAGGCCCTGCGGTTGCTGCTGCTGTACCGGTTGTTGTTGTTGCTGTTGCTGTTGTTGTTGCTGTTGCTGTTGTTGTTGCTGCTGCTGCTGCTGCTGCTGCTGTTGCTGTTGCTGTTGCTGTTGCTGTTGCTGTTGCTGTTGCTGTTGCTGTTGCTGTTGCTGTTGCTGTTGCTGTTGCTGTTGCTGTTGCTGTTGCTGTTGCTGCTGCCCGTGTTGAACAGTTTGACCTAGGGGCTGTTGGCTGAGGGACTGGGCCATAGGCGGCTGGTTCATGGGCTGGAGCTGCTGAAGCTGCTGACCGATAGGCTGCTGGCTCAGTGGCTGCTGGGTCAAGGGCGGCTGACTTAGGGGTTGCTGTTGAGCCAAAGACTGTTGAGCCAGGGACTGCTGGGCCAAAGACTGCTGGGCGAGGGACTGCTGGCTCAGCTGCTGTGGGTTCAAGGGCTGCTGTGGGTTCAAGGGCTGCTGTGGGTTCAAGGGCTGCTGTGGATTCAAGGGCTGCTGTGGATTCAAGGGCTGCTGTGGGTTGAGCGACTGCTGGAGGTAGCTAAGGGGAGGCTGACGAGGAGCGGGTGCTCGTTGGCGCGGGCCCGGGCCGGGCAACGTCGGAGGGAGCTGGTTCTGGGGCGGGCGGGAGACATTTTGGACACTCGGCACACTGGGAACCTGGGGTGGGACGGGGTTCGAGAAAAGGTTATGAGGGTATTGACTCTGCGGTGGCGGTTGAGATGCGTAGGCCTGCGGTGGATGTGGTTGATGTGGCTGATGGGTTTGGTGTGGTTGTTGATGCGGTTGTTGATGCGGTTGTTGATGCGGTTGTTGATGCGGTTGTTGATGCGGTTGTTGATGCGGTTGTTGATGGGATTGTTGATGCGGTTGTTGATGCGGTTGTTGATGGGGTTGATGGGGTTGATGGGGTTGATGGGGTTGATGTGGTTGATGCGGTTGATGCGGTGGATGTGGTGGATGTGGTTGGTGATGGGGCTGGTATGGGGACGCGTGCTGGTGCGAAAGCGTCGGCGAGGGTTTACTTTGCGGATTGTGTGGCGGCAGGAAGGCCTGGCGTCTCAAGTTGCCGACAAAGGAGAGGCCTGGGTGGGCGTTCGCCGTGGACATGATGAAGCAAAGGGAAAGGGGAGAGGAAGACGGGTAACGAGCGGAACAAGGAAAAAGCTACTTTGCAGAGCTGGGTCTCGACCCTCTCTGGCTCCCTTCACCAAATCGTGGCCGGGCGTGTACCGAGCGGAAGAGGAGGTGTGGGCTGGAGAGATGGAGAAAGAGCTGAAGAAATGTACGGGGGGGAGGGTGAAAAAACAAGCTGGGTGGTGGCAGAACCCAACTCGACCTTGGGGGGAAGGAGGGGAGCCACACAGTATGCTTGGCTGCCCGCCCAAGGCGAGTTGGCACACTGCGAGTCGTGGACCAATATAGCTGGCCAATCACGCCTGCCACCGCGCGCCTTGAAGCCCACTTCCCGCCCACTTTTTACGCTGAGGGGGCTTCAGCCTGGAGCGTTCCACTGCAAGGGGATGTCCGCTGACGAGCCGCTGTCCGAGCCAACAGCTCCACAACCTGTCGCCTTGTGTCTGGAGCAAAACACGGGATCCAATCATCAAGGTGGAAAGTTGGAGGGGTAGAAACGTTACACGTACCCCGAATGTCTGCGCGGACAGTTGCACATTCAAAATCGAGGCTGGGCCCAGCTTGGGCCAATAAATTCCTTCTACCAGGTCAGTGAGATGGCTCGCGATAAGATGATAAATCAGCCAGTCTAATTTTCCACTTGCTGCAAATTTAATGCAAAATAGTTGATGTGTCCTCTGTTGGCTGACTGTGTGTGGGTTCGCGTTTGTTTTGAAACACATTTCCCAGTGCAAGGATGTGGTGGCTCGAATGCGGGGACTCGAATGACAAACATTGTGGCCTTCCATGATCCGACGTCTCCGCCCCACCAACCAACAGTTCAGACTCGGACCAAAGACATTGCGCCATTCAACAAATCAATATGAAATAAGATGACCATTCACTTAGTATATCTGATAACTCGGCTCGGATAGAACATTAATGCTCGCGGGGGACACATGCTACCGTTATTCTGCCCAAGGCAAAGTGTCGAGGTTCTTAGCCTGTGGCTCAGGGGTCATGACATATCAAGACACATCGAGATATTTTACGGTGTCAGAGACAACCACTCCTTCAATATATTTAGCTCCATTATTCTATTTTGCTTTGGTGCGGGGTATGACAAGGTTTAATTCGAGTCTTGTATTTCCTTGGTATGGTTTCTTCCTTCAACGGCCCCCGAATCAAATTTTGTTCACTGATCCGTTTGGTGTGAGTATGGGTAACTTTCTTCATGTCCCCAGTTGATAGAAAGTAAACAGCCGCTTTGACAGGTGTACCATTTAGGTCGGAAGAAGTTTATTTGTTCTCATTCTTCTATATCATCATAGATAATACCTGGTAGCTGAGCGGCATCTCGTTCTTCAAAACTGGAGACCGAAAGCAAATAATGATATCGGTATAAAGGAAATACTTTATAGATGGACTGCTTTGCTTGTATTTAATGATTATTTAATCATCCCTCTGGGTTTATACCATATACCAATACCACTCTCTCCACCTGAAAACCAACCAAATACCCTACTTATATAAGCCAAAGAGTTGCAATGGTACACAATGTATCATGCTTCATGCTTTCATGTCTCGTTTAAACAGTAACAATAATAGAATGCCAATGGTGGTGCTGACGACGCCCCCTTCTCCAAGGAGCATGAAGACCAACGGACAAAGCGGCCAAAACATGAAACCGACAAAAAGGCATATTCTAGCCAATAAATCCAATTCAAACAAGACGCACACTTGACCACACAAATAACCATCCGCATGATGGTATATCGAGCCCGTTCCTCCTGTTTTGATAAGCCTCACAAGAACAAGCGTGGACCCATAGCCTCATGGCACTTAGAGTACACCACACCAGCCCCTCCTCAGCTGACTGTTATGTAAAACCGCCGACCTGCTGCAATGGGGTTGGGTCCGTCACAGCTCCCCAAAACATATTCCCGTTCTCTTCCACTTCAAACACAGGCCCATGGGCAAATTGATCAATACCGCCGGGAACTACGGACCACGGGAGGGACTGGTTTGCTGCCATGTACTCCTCCAGCTCATGTGAAGAACCATATACAGGCAGATTAGGTATGAAGTGGAGCGTCGTCAGTGTGGGGGGCACCCCGGCCGGGGTCTGGGCCATTTGAGGGCTCGGCATGGCGTACGACGACTGCGGCGAGTTTTGGATTGGCGGCTGTTGCTGCTGGAAAGCCCAGTTGCTAACAGCCGATGATGGCAAACCGTCGACTCTTGTGTCCATGGGATCTGACTCCTGCTGAGGATGTTGGTGGGGACCACTATTGATAGGTGTGAATGACAGCGACGTCGACCTTGGCGTATTGCTGTCTAGTTGGTAGCCATTGTCAGGGCCAACCGACCCGGGTTCCATAGTGCTGTCCCGCGTGACCCCGTGACTGTCGTCTTCAGGTGCCGATATTTCGCCGTTGTTGACAATCTTGGGCCCCTGCTGCTTCCACTCCTCCAGGCCACCGCCCCCCAAGCGGACGCTGAGCTTCCCATCAGGCTCCTGACCTTTCTTGTCGTTGTGCTTCTCGTAAACCACCTTGATTTTGCAATAGTAGTCAACCATGTCGCGGAAGTAGCCCACGTATGTCTCGGCCATCTTCAGCCATCCCGACATATGGCTGAGTGTCTTGAACGTTGAACCAGTAGACCCACATTTGGTCACGTCCGACTCGAGTGCAGCTTCTTCCTCAGTGGGGAGCATGTGATGCTTAGTGTCCATATGCGGAAAGGAGACAGCATAGATGCCTACAAAGGCTGCTGTCCAAACGGAAAATAGAACGAGCGCCGACATGGGCAATTTGTCCCGACATATGTCGATAAGGTCAACGATATCTCTCGCCGCATGAAATATCTCCTCGGCACTGATATCCCAAAACTCAGGAGGCTCCTCGCCCTTGGCAAATGTAGGCTCATCCAATGGTCCAACGGGCCTTTCGCAGCGGATGGCAATGAACGGGATGTACTCGCGGTGGAGCATGATCCGGCAGACAGCGCCAAGCATATGCATGGATACGTAGACGCTACTAGCCTGGTGGTTCTCGTGCTTGTAGTAGTTGCTTGTTGACCACTGAAGCAGCACAGGCAGATCCTTGTAGAAGGCCTCGAGCTTCTCTCGTAGTTGATAGAAGGATGACTCCTTCTTCCACGGGGGGTTATCCTCGGTAAATCGTCCGCCCGCAAAGCTCCACTTGGAGATCTCGCCCCAGATATCAATCAGTCGGACGAAACGGCTAAGAACACTATCGTTGACAGGTCGTGCTGCTTCTTCTGGCGTCGGCTTCAAGAAGCCGGTATAAACGTCCTCGGAAAGGTCAAATGCGATCTCCGAGCAAGGCAGCTGTATTTGCAGGTCCTCGGCGCGTATCGTAGAAACACGGCCTTTGCCACACCCCAACAGGCGGTCAAGAATCAAACAGCTGAACATAGTGCGCCGCCTGATCTCCTTCGCGATCGACACCTGCGACGAAGGCTCCTTGGGAGGCTGCGGGGCGGAACGTTGAGACCTGAACGGCTTGAGCTGCTCCTTGTCTCCATCACCGAGACCCAGTGCCTGAGCCATGCGGATGGCGACCCCGACATACATCCACGCACCCATGCCGCCACCGCTCTTCGGTCTGGCCTGGCCCCACTCGTAAAGCCCCAGCATGAGAAATGCTTGAACTCGCTCAACCGAGGCCTTCGTCATGGCCGTCCTCAAGGGGCCCAGCGCTTTCGTGAGAACCTCTGCGTAGTATTCCGAGGCGGAATTGGCATCACCGCCCGACTTTGGAAGCTGTGCCTTGGTCGGCACGGATGAGGGGGCAGGGGCAGTCCTCGGAGTAGTAACGTACGAAACAAGGGTCGGGTGGAAACGCGCCGTTAGAGTTAAGATACCCAGCAGGACTAGGTTGATCTCCTTCGACGTCTGCGTGCCATTCTGCTTCGTCCTAAACCTGCTGCCCATCTTCTCCTTCATTGTAGCCAAGTGTAAGAAGGGTAGCTCGGTGGCAAAATGCATCCTGTAGATATCAAAGATCTGGGACCATATGGCCTCGGAGAGGTAGGGGGCAGAGAGCACCTCCTCGACAAAGAGGTCGACCGGGATAGCACTATCCAGCTTGGTAATGTCGTCGATCCTCCTTAAGCGCTTCCGATCCGCACCCGGCTCCGCCTTGATCCCGACAGGAGGCTCAGGCCGCTTTGGTGGGGCGGGCGTTACCTCAGGGTAGGTACATTCTTTGCCATTCCTAATACAAGTTTCGCAGGGGGCATCGCCACCGGTGTTGTTGCATTTGATCTTGGACTTGCGGCACCTCTGGCAGGCGATACTGGACCGCAATGGGGCGCGTTTCAGAATCGCTCCCTTCTTAGCCTCGGCAGCCCCAGGGCTGCCGGGACTGCCTCCCATCATTGCAGGGCTTCCGGAAGGCCTGATGTCATCGTCGGGTGACTGTGCATACCCGCGGATTCCGCCGGCCACGGGCAAGGGAAGCCGGGGCGGTGGGCTGTGAGGCAATGGCTGGCGGATGTTGGGGAGGCGGTCTGGCGGGTGGTACGGGGAGTCTAGGCGATCCGACGGGTAGTATGGAGGATCAGGGCGGTCTGGCGGGTGGTATGGATGGTCGGGGCGCTCCGGGAGGGAGTCAGGATAGGCGTGCGGCCCGGCAAAGGCGTCTTGATACTTTCGCTTCGGGGTGGGGTGGGAGGTGGCCGACGACGTCGAGGGCGTCTCATCGACATCCGACGGATCGGGTGGGGAGAGGATGGACTGGATGCGCAGTTGGGAAGCTATCGTGCCGGCGGATGGGGGCCTCGTAGAGAGACCCACGGACACAGGTGGTGGCGATTGGGGTGCCGCAGGGTCGGGCGAGACAAGACCTGCCCTGGACAGACTCCACAGCGCAAGGAGCTGCAGCGACCGCGGGGGGGCGGTGGTCGCGACGCGGTCGTCACGGGAGGGAGGTCCGAGACTCGGGCTGGCGCTTTTCTCTCGGCGGGCGGCAGGACAAGCTAAATAGGAGGATGCGCTGCGATGGTGGTCTGGCACAGTGGAAGGAGCCGTGGCGACGGCGACACACGGGAGGGCGGGCTCGCTCGCGTCCAGAAAGGCAGCCAGGCCGGGCTAGGAGGGGGAGAAAGACGGGTGTTTGCACAAGGTGGAATGTGTGACAGCATCCACGGACTGATGCAGGCAGCCGATGCTGCGTGCCGGGGGGGGGGGGGGGGGGGGGCGGACGAGTGAGCGGTCACGAATTTAAGGCGGCGTGACTTCCGGGACGGACGAGGCAGGGCAGGACGAGCCAATGCGACGGCGATACGTTGCCGGGCGATTCTCGCGGACGGCAGGGAGCGGAAGAGGGCGTCTGTTATTTGTATCTGCGCGCGGGATGGGGTCTGGATTGGGTCGCTGGTTCACTGGTCACTGGGAAAAGCTTGGACGACGATGTGAGGGTGCTGAAAACTGGGGAACAGGTGAGCTGATGTTGATTGCGGTCGTGGTGGTGAACGAAAATGGGCCCTGACGGTTGCCTTGTGGAGCTGTCCTAAGTCCTGACGGGCGGGAATGATCGGATGGGATCCTAGAGCTGAACCGACGGGGAAGCTGAAGCTGCGAATGCTTGGTATCGGTCGGTCTGGGTATGTACTGTACGATACTGGAGTTGGGACTGCGCTGGTGCTGGTGCGGTGGCCTTTGTTGGTGTGTGCTTTGCGACCTGGTTGCTTGGTGGTGGTACTACAAGGGGCGCGGAGAGGGGGGGCGAGGGGCCACAAGAGAGCGCGAGCTTGTTTGACAAAAAAGCCTTCCAAATTGTCCTGATGGCACAAAAACTCGAACAGCACACAAACAGCACTTGCAACCCAGGTAGGCAGGTACCTAAGGTATTCCCAAGAGTAAATGGACGACTTTCCAGAGACAAGGTCACTAGTCTGTGTCTGTCCCTCTTGTCTTTTCTGTCTTATCTGTGCTGTGGGAGTGATCCGTCCGTAGGGCAAGCCGTGGTTGTAGTGTAGCCGTAACGTCAGTGAGGTCAGCCAGCTCGAGGTGAGGTCGGGGAGGAAGTGGATTTGACTTGACAACAGACGGATGGGATTCCTTTGCGACGGGGGCTAGCAGATCCTAATGTTAGTCAGGTAGTCGCTTCCCAGGTTCACAGCTGGCAGTGGCGCCGTGCGGTCTTTATGAGAGGTCAGAGGTTCGGCAGACGAGCACACCGGCGGATGGAGCTTGCTGAGATGGAGCTAGCACAAGCCAAGATCAGAGCCCCTTCCACTCCCGGAGACGACGGCTCGGATGGACGACAGTGAGCACGAGAGGGCACCTCAGCTCACTCTTTCCTGCCTCACACCTCGCGCGTCCAGTGATCAGTGATCCATCCGCACCTGCCTGCTTGCCCTGGCTTCCATTTGGGGCCAGCAGCCCTTCCATTTTCAGCTTGCTGTTACCAGCAAGCAGCACATTCATCACTCACGGACGAGCATAGCAAGCAACGTTAGAAGGCAGCTGCGAATGGGAAGCTCACCCCAGCCCCAGCAGCCCGGCCCGGGGCAGGCACGAGGCGGCCCCCCTGTCTTCCCCTTCCTAGGTGGCCCTAGCATATTTTATCCACCGTGGGAGCGCAGCTGCCCCAACAAACACGCTGTCTCGGACCCGTGGACATTGGACAAACGAAGCCCCTTCCAATGTCTCTCCTTTTACCATCTTCCACCCCTGCTGGAATGGTGAGAAAAATCCGAACTTCTGAAGTTATCCCGTGGCGTGGTAATGCGCCGCCAGACAGGGTGGGCAGGACCAGCTTCACCCCACGTAATGTACCTTCTTACCCCCTCGGACAGAGCGCACCCACCTGGCAGGAAGAAGCCCAGCATTCGCTAAGGAGGCTCTCGGGCCACCCCCGCTCCCGCAACAAAGTAGAAACGCCCAGCAAAAGTCGGCCAACGCCAACAGCCAACAAGAAGCTGCGGAACGAACAGAAACAGCGTGCACTCCCTACCCGGCGGCTGCCACTCGAAAACTCGCGCCGCTGGCCCCGGGCATGGGACTTCCTCGGACCTTGTGGCCTTGCCAAGCCCCAGCTGCCTTAGGGTGTTCCCCGACCGAATATTGACTGTTGAGCGAGCGATGGTGGGTGTGTAATCCGTAGCATCATGTTTTACCTACATGAACATGATCCGGACGCACCTGCGCTGCGTATGCAGATGGAAATTTTTGTAATCACCAGCTTCCTGATCTTGCTGATACCCCTGCCCCTCAAGGTGTGTTGCGGGAAGCGGTTCCGATGCCAATCTGCTCTCGAGATTTTTCTTATCTCAGACGGCGGGAGGAGCGCGCGGCCTTCGGGCTTCCAGAATAGTTCTGCCGGTGGCCAGCAACAGCACCACAGCCGCGGTCGATAGTCGATACAATATGCCTATGATCTCCAAAGGCTGCAGGCGGATCCCACCTCATCCTGGCGGCTGGCTGGCCAGAGTGGCCACACGAGAACCTCAACTTCTCAGGTCGCCCGAGGGTCGCTTAAGGTGTCTTCCTGTGGTGCGACGCTAACGGCCTGGGGCCTGTCGGGCAAGATACATGCCAGCAGCCCCCAATTTTGCTGGGCCCTTGCCTACCTCCTGAGGAAGATTGACATTCGGTAATATGGCGGTGATCGCCAATATCAACATCATATCTGGCAATAGGGCCCCTCGCATCGCGAGAAGATCTCTGGCCCCTCCGATGATCGAGTGATCGCCAGTCAGCTCGTCGGCCCAGCTGGGACTCTGGATGGAGTCCAGGCCCAGGTCCATGACAGCAGCAGCCTCGGGGGTCCCAGACTTGATTTGGACTTACGCTGCACGCTGCGCGCACCGACTTCAAAGTTTGGATGGACCCAGCCAGGGAAATTTTCTGGAGCTCTCGTCCGCGGCCCGTGTGACTGCCTACTGTTGGCCGGGAGGAAGACAAAACTGCCGCGGGTCATTTTTGTGCGAATGTGAGGCTAGTCAAAGCGGTGCGAGGTGCGAGGTGCACACAGTCCGTCCCACTTTGTTTTTATATGATCACATTTTACGTGTAGTGTATATTTTCTTCTTCTTCCTGGAGGCATTCATTCTGTGCGACGAGGCCGAGAGGAAAGTGCTTGCCGTCCGTCGTCCCGTTTCGGCAAGTTCCCGCGGCCCTTCGCCCATTGCCATCTCTCACGATAATAAACGTCCAGGGTGTATGCGGGTCGCTGCGCTTCAGTTATTGTGCGAGGTAACATACCCCCCTGCGTCGTGCCGCAACAGGCGGAAGCCGAATCGGGACTTGATGCAGCCACTCGGCTGCAATGGTGCTCTTCTCATCGCCCGAGTCGAGGCGATCATCGGTCAACATGCAATGTCGCGCTCCCGTTCGCCTCGCCTGACCATCTTTGTTAGGGACCAGAGAACGCGCAAGTGCCGTACTGTCGTGGATGTCTTGCAGCTCCCGCTGGGTTTCTGGAAGATTTCACTGCTTGATGGTAGGCAAAGTTCCATCCTCCTCTCATCCAGATCGAGATTCAAGCAGAGCGGACGGATGCCGTTGGGTTGCTGCATGTTGTCGAGAGTTTCCGAGCTCGGCCTTGGGTTTAAGGCTCGTCTGCCTCGTGGGGGCCAACAGCTGCAATGGCACAAACGAAAATGGCCTACCTACCTCCTCCCCACCTTCAACATCACGGAGGGATGAAGACAAACAGACACACGCTCGGTGTCGACAGGTAGCACCAGGTGTGACCTGACAAGGAGGATGGTGGATACACGATGCAAGCCTCTTCCGTTATCCTCGTGTCAAACACCGACTTCTACCATGGCCCAACAAGACGTGAGTAATCGTTTGGCCACCTTTCCCGCCTGCTCACGATCTGGAAGTGCGCATTCAACCACCGCTGCACAAGTGGGACACGACTGCTTACGGGTGTAGTACGGACTGCACAGTACAAACTTCAATCTCTACTTCTCCCCGCCGTGTCCATTTACCGAGAAAAAGGGGAAACGAGAATGGGGATGCCACGTGAGATGGGTTGACTTGAGTGGCCAGCAGCGATGGCACCCTCCGTGCTCCCTCCGACATTGCGGCAGCAATGGTACTACATTGTTGCTGCTGAAGATGACCAAGGTCGGCGCCGGTGTCGACAAACGCGCGCGTCCGTCCCACGTGCAGGCACGATGATGCGACCGCAAAGAAGGCTGCTGGCAATAAGAGTCTAGACCGACCGCCCCGGAAACCCACTTCAAAATCATGGAATAAGGTTGCTGCGACAGTCTTGGCCAATCCGCCTGGGCTGCCCCTGAGTCCTCGTCATCCCAGCCGTCTTTTTGGTTTTGGTGCCTTGGTCCTTTCATGTCATGAAAGACTACAGGCACAGTGGCGGATGTATGATGCTTGCTGGGGCGCTACGTCCAATGACGTCGCTGCAGCTAGGAGGCCGCCACACAAGTCTGGTCTTTAAGCGCTTGGGGTGCCGCGGGGTGCTTGCCCAGATGCTATTTTCAAACTCTAGGCCAAGACCAAACGAAATATTGACCCCGCGCCTGGCCCCGTTTGAATCTCTTTTTATCTCGGGCCATCGTGAAGCCAGTCGTATGCTGGAGGTTTTCGTTCATTTCTATAATTAAGCAGGATTTACTTACAGGCGCGTGCAGCGCAGAAGTCACCCACCCCTCTTCAAAGATCATCCACCACCACCCCGCACCTCCAAACCAAACGTGCTGTTGGTAAGGGTTATTTGAGGGTATTTGAGGACCAGCTCCCCCTGTTCTCCTTGTTTGCTGCAAGCGTCCAAAATAACACCTGCGACAATGGCATCAGGACATAATGTAAGTCGCGAACGCCGGAAAACAGACAATGTTGGGCGGGCTGAGCTCGGGCTAACATGAACCGCGAATAGGACCCGAAGCTGCTATATGCCATCAACGGCGTATCAGCCTACCACATTGCCAATGGCAAAGAGGAATGCCTCACACCAGGCGGCCCGCAGACGTTGTCTCTGCTGATGGTGCCAACACGGTCCGTTTTTGCCGACCCCTCGATCGACGAGGGCGGTGCCGTTGAGGAGGACTTCTACCTCCATCTCCACCTGCCGCCAGAGCTCGACCTCCCGCTCCCGGCCACCACTCAAATCTACCACCAGCCGCCCACCAGCTATTTGATCCCACGGTGGGACCTCGGCCCCGACAGCGGCGCTTTCACCCGGATCGAGTTCCCCACCGTCGACAGCCGCAAAACAATCCAGGAAGACGTGGACACGTTCGAGACTATACTGGCGCAATGTACCGCCTTCCTAGAAAGAGCGCCACCACCCAAGTCCGCTAGGCAAGGGTCAAAGTCTGCCGCCGGCCGTGTCAAGGGTGAGAAGAGCAGCAGCCCGTCTTCGTCGTCTAAGGCGGTCAAAGCTGCGGCTGCTGCGGGAGAGGAGCTGCCAGCATACAACCCGGCCGACTACAAGCCCGGCGAAGCATATGCGCATGGGAGCCATAGCTCCACAGCGCCAGGTCAGATTGTGCTTGTAGACGAGGAAGATGGCAGTGTCATTGGTGAGCTGGTAGATGGCTACCAACTCGTTGAGCACAGCACCTTGACGCCAGGGTCCAAAGGTTAGTCAGCCCCTTTACCCCCTTTTCCACCCTCAAACTCCAGATCCCTAATCGGATTCTCGTTGTAACAGATCCTGTCGAGATTACTCTTCCCCAAGACGGCGGCCACAAAATCTCGGTGGCGCCTGCGTCTCAAGAAGTCCTCGAGGCTGAGCTGCACCCTGCCTACAAGAAATCATTCTTGGTCTCAAATGCACATGCTGCCTCGCGCCTCATCATCACCGGGTCGGACATGGTGTCCAAGCTTTTGCAGGGCCAGGCCAATACCTACACGAAGAAAGCGCAGCCCGCGGCCAAGCCCATGACGTTTAAGCCCGCGACGCGCGAACACATCCGCCGCATCAGCGCTTTCACCGGCGGCGCAGCCAACCTCTCAGCCAAGACGGTCGGGCAGATTGGCAAAGTGGCACAAAATCTAGGCGCGACCCTCGGTGGACACGCCAAGAAGGCGGGGACTCCGAAGGGTTACGGTCCCGATGGCAAGCCGCTGGACACGTACAAACCCGGCATCTTGAACAAAAGCATGATGGCGTTTTCGACTGTCATGGACGGTGTCGAGGAGGCCGGCCGTCATCTGCTCTCGTCCACCTCAGAGGCCGCAACCACTGTTGTAGAGCACAAGTGGGGTCCCGAGGCTGGCGATGTATCGCGCAGCATCGGAGGCGGCGTGAAGAATGTCGGTCTGGTGTACATTGACGTCACAGGCGTGTCTCGAAGAGCCGTCCTCAAGAGCGTCGCCAAGGGAATGGTGGTGGGTCGGACGGTCAGCGGACAGGACGTGATTGTGGGCGGCGGGGACGGTGGAGTTGTCACGGTTGGCGCTGACGGGAAAGACCACGAGGACCTCTCGGTCGGGACTCAGAGCGTCGCAGAGGGGAAGCAGCCTGTGACGGCGGCGGGCAGCGCGCTGGAGAAAGGAAAAAAATGAGGTGGGGTGGAAGGATAGATAGAAAGGTCGTGGTTCCGATTTGATGAGCGATGCCTTTTTTTGGTTTCGTATCCTGTCTCACAATTAATTCATCTGTTAGCTCCATGTTAGATGTTAGACTGCCAGATCCGGCCCCCACAGCCAGAACGAATCAGATGATAGTAACTTTTTTTCTAGTTGAAAAGAGCTCGCTTTGATCTACTCTTATGTGAATGAATACACTTCGTCCCGGCCAAGTTATTTTGCAATTCGAATGCTCGTTTTATCATTGGCGGTGAGAAGCAGGTATATTATTCTAAGGTACACCCTCTGTAGGGGTCAGGTGACAGTGAACCACTTCAAATGCCAAGGCTTTTGGGGGGAGGGGATGAACGGGGCGTTGTCGCGTCTCTCGAAGCAGGAGCGCGTCTTCCTGCAGGACTGATGAAACTCGAGAGTTTAAATGCAACATGCTCAGGTTCTAGGGCTGTCAACGTCAATCAACCAACCTCTCTGTACCCAACTTGCAACAGTCATTTATCAGACCCTCTGTAATTCTGGCAAAGAAAGTCAAGCCATAACGCCACTTAAACCTACAGGCCGGCCTACCTAGGTACCCATTACCAGACATCTGCCATAATGAAGAGCTCGGCGGTCTAGCCATTCCATGTCATTGTCACCGTTGCGGACTACCTGACATTCCACTTGAAATCTTGTCGACGCGGAGACCCAAGGGTGTTTTTGTAGTTAGACCTGGACGCAAGCCCACTGGGCTACCCCGCCACAAGCCAAACCCTGTCAGCGGTCGCGATATTTACAGCATTCTTACCTGCAGCTGCGCCCATGTGCTGTCGATTCGAGATCCTCGGAACCCTGATATTGTTTTTCCAAGACGTCAGCAGTCGGCGCCGTTCGCCCCAGGAACAACAACCCCCCGCACATGTGGCGGAGGAAATGATGACGTGAGAGCTACGAAGGAAGGGAAAAAAGTGGTTTTACAAGTATTATTGTGTTAACCACCACCCGTCACAGCTCGACCACAACATGTTCCACGAAATACTCCTCTCCCTCTCGGGCCACCCGTCCCCCCTGCTCCGAATCGCCAGCAACAGCAATGCGCTCCTCGACAGCAAGGCGGTCCTCTCACCGTCGGAGCGCGCCCTCCTCGCGTCGCTCGCCCACCTCAGCGACCTGCACGTCAAGCTCATAAGCTTCGCCGCCCAGATCGCCGCATCTCACCCCTCTGTTATCTGCCGCGCCGTCGCTGCCGCCGTTGACTCGATCCATCTCACCGCCTTCCAGCGCAAGGTCCTCCAGGTCGAGAGTACCATCTTGCGCAAGGATGCCGCGCTAGTGGGCACCTACGGCATCGTACCACTGACCGCCGTGGTGGTCGAGTTTGATGGCTGGACAAGGCGCATGGAGTGGCTGTGGGAGTTGGTACAGTTCATGTCCAGGACAGAAAGGTCGGCTTCGTCGTTGTCTTCCGGGGTGGCGGAGAGCTGTACCGGGTCCCAGGTCATAGACCGGCTGCGGGGTGAGCTGCAGACTGGTTATATGGACGTTGAAGAGACAGCGAGGAGCTTAGTGGCGGTCGCCGAGGTCGCCTGGCTCAAGCAGGTCTCAGCGTGGATCCTCTACGGGAAGTTGCCCAGTTTTGGGGCTGGTGATTTCTTCGTTCAGCCGGCCGAAGACGGTGCGGAAGAGGTATGGACAACCCACCTATCACAACAGCGGCAGCCAGGCTTTGTTTGGTTCTAATGGCTATTCTAGGAGTACACTTGCATCGCGAGTCTGTTGCCCGCATTTGTCACGCCGTCCACGGCTGCTTCAATGTTGTTTATTGGAAGGTCGCTGAATCAGATCCGGGCTAGGAGCGTAGAAGACTCCCGTTTCCGCGGGACTGACCACCTCTCTACACAGCTCACACAACTCGCAGGGCTGCAACATCCCTTGGATTCGGCGACTTTCTCAAGAGCCATAACGGACATTCGGCATTTCCTGTCGCGGACCACACTGCAGCGGCTTCTGCCTTCCAGCAGGATTGTCGAAACACTCCAGCTGCTCCGAGACTTCTTCCTCTTGCGGAGGGGTGAATTTGCCATGGCACTCACTCAACAGGCAGACGAAAAGATTCGTAGCCGCTGGCGGCGTGCTGAGAACCTTGCGTATGAGAAACGAGGCGGCGACCTGGGGACTGTCGTGGTTAAGGAGGGCGAGGTTGCCGCCGTGCTTGCGCGGACCTGGGCTGCCATCGGCTCCATGCAGGGCGAGCACGCCGACGAGGACGAGGGCATGGAACTGGCGCGCGACCTGCTGCGGCTGACGTTGGCTAAGACTAGGGCGTCCCCCGCTGCCGAGGGTGGGCTGTCGTCCATTGCATCCACGCCTTTCCGTAACCTATTATTTTCGGTTCCCGTCGTCTTAACATTCCAGATTCCTTCCCCCCTGGACCTCTTTCTTACTAAGTCGGACCTTCACACCTACACTGCCATCAACTCGTACCTCCTCTCTGTGCGCCGCGCCCATCTGCGACTTACAGACCTGTGGAAGATCACATCTTTGCGTAGACATCACCCAGCGCCGCCTCGCCCGCCATATGGCAATTCGGGCCAGGGAAGGGATAGGGTGCGACTGCTGCGGCAACGGCATGAATCGCGAGCGAATATCCTACGCAATGCGTGGGCTACTGCGAGTGCCGCTATTTTCTTCCTCGGCGAGACTGAGGGCTATCTCCAAACTGAGGTCGTAGCCGGCCTGTCCGACGGCTTCCACCAGTGGCTAACCACAGGGGAGGACGAGCGGCAGGATGCCGGCACTTTGGTATCTAAAACAAAACAGAGCCAGCGGTTAGCCGTACCAGCAGAAGAAGAAGTAGAGGGGGATGACGAGGATGATATATGGCTCGCTACCACTGAAACACCTAAAAAAGCACAAGAGCCCCCTGAACGAAAACACCACCCGCACGACCCACAAACCCTCGCCACTGCCCACCGCCTCTACCTACGCACGCTCGTGTCGCGCCTACTTCTCTCTCACAAGCCTTTTACAGACCCGCTGTACGATCTGCTCGCGCACATCGACCACCTCGTCGCCCTCGTGCATCGCCTGCACGGGGTATGGACATCAGCCGATCTGGAGGCAGACCTAGGCGTGGTCGATGCCTTTATAGATCTCGCCAAAGAGGAGGCAGATGTCCGAAGCGAGATCAAATCAGTCGAGAGCCAAGTGCGAAAAGGCATCGAGGGGATAGTGAGCGTGCTGAGGGGATTGGAGGCGAAAGGCGGTGTTCTCTGGGACGACGAGGACGACAATAAAGATGACGAAATTGGCGATGGAGAAGAGAGCAGGTACACCCCCCGCCGCGTTGGGGGCGTGGACCGGTTATTAATGAAGCTCGACTTTGGGAGTTGGTTTAGCGGCGGCGGCGGCAATGTCGAGGTCGGCGGGTCCGTGGGCGGCGACAATGATGGGTTGTAGAGTATGTCTGTCTTGTCGTATCCCATCGGAAGGCTGAGAGGTGGTGGCCGTGACTTTATAGGAGGGGGTTACGACCAAATTTAGGTAGGTGGGTGGGTAGCGGTGGTTTATTGGTTTCACCATTAGCGATGATAATGATGGCGAAAGGGAAGCGGCATATATGGCATGAAAGCAAAGCGGATAAGAGTTATGTTTTTTTGGTTTTTTTTTCCTTTTCTTCTTTAAAAAATTGTTGCATTATACCCCGGGATAAGAAGAGAAGCAAGAAAGCGAACCATTCATAGATTCATTCTTATATAATATTCGAAGTTGGTGAATGCTTCACTCGTTCTTTGGCTTGGGAGTTGGGTTCTAGAGCAGGAGGGAAAGGAGGGAACTTTATCTATCTAGGTGGGTAAGTAGGTTCGTAGGTATGCTACACTGGGCAGTTAGAGGAAATTGCTGGCTTGGGCTACGAAAGGGGCCGATTCGTTGACCTCGAAATGTGTAATTGGTTTGATGGGACGAATAAATGATAAAATTCAGTTGTGGTTCTCAAGTTTTGTCGTCTCATCCTCAAAGTTAGCACTCTGCGCTGGAGTTCTATCTCGTCGAATAGGTAACATGGTTTCTCTCTCCTCATCTCAACGTATAATACTGTTTGACAACAGAGGTTCGTCATTATGGCAATGAAACATCGCAGATGGTATTATTATGGGAACTCGAGATGAAAATCAAAACATTGCTACAAGGTATCCCTCTTATCCCGACCCGCTCGCTCCAGGATCCAACTCCTTAAAACGCCTTAACTGCCACCAAAATTTTCCATGCTCTTCCATGCTTGTCATCAAAGTTACACACATCATATATCATTATCCCCGTTGGTTTGATCCAGGTCCCCAGAGCGCTTGCCCTATCTTCAGCTGCGTGGATGTTCTTTTGGGGTCAGGCCCAGGACCTGGGCTTGGGCTCGGGCTCGGCTGCGGTGAGTGCGCGTTATAACCAAATCCACTACTCCCTCGGCGCGAATTCGGGTCCTCGTTGACAGTCGACAATGAATTCTGCCGTTGCTGCTGTCTCCCACTCCCATCTCCCTGCTGATAGAATCTGGCTGGCGGCGGCACGCCGATGGCGAGGTACTCATCTCTCCGCGAAAAGTCAACACCGCCATCGTAGAACTCGCTCGGATTCGGCTGTGCGTTTTGTATCAAGCCCGCCCTTTCGTCGCCACTGCGCCGACCGTGATATTTCGCTGCAGTAAACTGCTCCGCAATGGGAAGATGCGCGGTGCTGCTCACCGCGCTTCGGCCGTGCATGCCAATTCCGCCGCCATAGCCGTTGTTGACGTCAAATGGACCACGCTTCGGAGGAGACCCCTGAACAGATAGATCGTCCATGTCGACATCGCGGCTACCGAGGCTGCCCTTCTGAGGTGGTGGCTGGTAGCTCGGATCCAAATGGCGGTGCTTGACGCCGACAAATAGCCAGCGCATTCCGCGGCCGAACCCCTTTGCTACATCCCAAATATTGACAGCGTCCCAGAGGGCGCAGACACCGAGGAAACCGCCTTGCTTTGGGCTCCTGGGAGAGGGTTGGTAGCCGCGGTACGGAAACGCCCACAGATGGAGGATCGCAAAGCACGCCATCTCGAAGCAGAGGAGAAGTGATGGGATTCCCACCTTGATGTCCGGATATGCGAGCACTTCGTTAGCGTGCACGATATCGAGCGTCGATGTTCCTAGGCTGATGGCGGTGGATTGCCAGAAGGACAAGAAGATGACCAGCTTGATGGCGAGGACCTTGAGGAAGGGCTGGTTGGGTTTAAGCTCTGGTGTGTTGCGCAGCTGCACGTAAAATTGGATCAAGCAATACATGGCAATCGTGACGGCAATGGACTGGACCACGACGATCCAGATGTGGCCGAATAGGGGGCTGTTGGAACTCTCGCAGTACCGCCCGAAGTACTGGGTAGTCACCGCGGAGATGGTCATGGCGACGCGGATGAAGCAGTAGTGGTAGATGCCAATCCAGAGGATGTTGAACCAAGTCAGGCCGCTCCGCGGGGTGCGCCAGGGCCCACGTTCGCCGCCGCAGCACTTTGAGAACCAGTTCAGGGGCCACACCCAGGGGGTAATAGGGTGGAGATCGCGGAAGTATTCCTTTTGCTCGTGTAGGGAGGGCCTTATGTAATGGCACATCAGCGAGAAGAAGGCCGAGATGGCAAAGGCCTCATAACAGTCGGACAAAACTTGAAAGTATATGGCGTGCCAATAGAAGCGCAGCGAGAGGAACGAGGACGTCGCATAGACAGGGACCATGAATAGGATGCGCATGATGCTGGAAGCTTGTCAGTAACCATATGCATAAGCTGCCAGGAGGGGCCCGAGGGCAATGCGCACTGCTTCTGTTCGTGAGGTACGGTGTAGTGTGTTGCATGCATCATGATCAAGAACAGACTCATGAGGATGGCAACCAGCGTCGAGGCGGCGGCTATGATGAGAGCCAGCTGGTGGAAGGTCAAGGTGCCGACGATGGGGATCTCAGCGGCCGGGAGGACTGGTGCGGCGTGGTCGTCAGTCTCAACTCTGGCCGTCATCTGATATGATATTGGACTTACTCCGTAGATCCTCCAGCGTCGAGTTGCATGTGAAGTTCGTCATGTTCGGCGGTCGCAATCGCAGCTCTCGGTGCTTAGCACCCAGTGTGGACTGAAATGATATATATAGCCAGGATCGGCGACTCAGCGTCTTCCTCTTTCCGTCGCAGTATCCCGCTTCTTGCGCTCGTAGGCCTCTCTAGGCGGCGGCTGCCCATGCGACCCGGGCGGGAGGGGATGTATTAGATATTATTATCGGACCTGCGACAGGACTTTGAAACCGAGTCGCGAACAGCGGCGCAGAAGCTAGTATCGACGGTGCCACGGTGGTTAGGTATCGTGTGGCCTTGATGTCGAGTTTTGTCGAGGAATCGCACGCAACTCTGGATGGCAAATGGCAAAATGATGTCGCAGAAGTCGTTGATGGTGTTGCGAAAGTCCACCGGCGAGCACCGAGTATCGTATCGTCCCCTTCCACCCCCCAGCGTGGATCTCTGGCCCCCTGGCGCGGTTTGAGATTGCCAGGCGAGCCACGACGTTTGATGAACAAGGCACTTCCCAATGGGACCAAAGGGCACACGATGGAGCAACAGGGCACTGCCAGTTCCAGCGTTCCCAGGGGGTCTTTCCCCACACTCGGCACATTCGGCAGTACGGCAAAGGCGTTCACTGGCCTGTTGATTGGATATACTCCACACTTTAGGGCGCCAAGAGAAGCCAACCAAGCCACTAACGGGAGTCCTGTTAGCACCAGGCACGGCGTCGATCACTCACAGGCCAAGTTGGGATGCAACTGGAAGTCAGCGAGTGGAAGCAATGGCGCAGTTGGGTATCTCATCACTACCACAATGTCGTGGAATAGAACGCATATATCGCGAAAACAAAATCCAAGCAGAGTTTGAACCTCCTAATCTTAAAGATGCCCAGGTGCCTGAGTGACCACTTCGAGTGCGATCTTTTCCTATTTCAGAAGCCATTTTCACCCAATTTTCTGACGTAAAGCTTTTTCAGACCTGCGTCGATGGGCAGATTGGCAGGAGATGTCGCGGGTGGGTTTTTTCACATCGCAGTTTCCGTTTGAGACATTGTGAAGTCTCAAAGCCCGCAGACAGTATAGGGTAAAAGACACGCTCCATCACCAATCGCAATGGAACCACCTCATTAGACCGTGCGTGAGCTTCTGACAACTGAAGCTGGGGGGACAAAGAAAAAAAGATGGCGGCCAGCGCAGTTATGGCTACGCTTGTGTCGTGTTTTTATTTTGTGTTTCACATCCCTCCTTCACACCACTTGAATAACCCGCATATATATATAAGTTGGCCAAGCCGGTAGCAGGCTGCTTCCAAGGCATATTTGAGCAGCTTTCGGCCAGTCAGCAGTGCAGCGATGATGATGGCACTGCAGCAGCCACATTTGGGGACAGGCAGCTCCCAAGAGCCTCGGCGCCGGTCGAAAAACGTCGCATTCTCTTCTCACCTGAGAGTTATTTTCGTCCTCTCATCTGAGAAATATCTTCGTCTTACAGCACCAGTTCGTCGTGATCGGGTTGCGTCGCCATGTCGTTCGGCTTTGGCATTAGCGATTTGATCGCCGGGGCCAACCTCGCCCACCAACTTATTCGTGTCATGACCGAGACACGCGGTGCCTCGGACGAATACCACGAGGCTATGAAAGAGCTCTGTGCCATCCAACAGGCCTTCATTCACGTCAGCCAGGTTATCCGAAGTAACGTGCTCCCACAAGCCACACTCAACGCGGCAGCCCACATCGTCATGTCGTCGATGGACATCATCGAGAAGTTCCTTGCCCGAACCAGGTTCTACCAAAAGCAGCTTCAGTGCTCAGGAATATCAGGCAGCCGGTGCAAAGCTGGTTGGGCTCTGTTCAAGAAGAACGAGTTGAGATCGCTAGGAGACTCTTTGCACTGCAGCTTGGTGGCTATGAATACGCTCTTTGCTGCTGCTCAATAGTACGATACGGCTCTCATTCTTTTCCCGAGGGGCTCATGGTACCATGTACTGACATGTCTCAAGCACACACACGCTTCCCGATTCAATTGCACAATTTCAAGTCTTCGACGATGAGTCCAGCAAAAGTCCTAGAGATTCAGTCGCCGATTCGGCGGTGGCTATGTCAAACACGGACATAATCTCCGAAAGCCCCCACACATCTACTATTCACAGTATTGAGCTAAATAGTTTAGTAGTTCTGGGTTCAAAGTCTCGGAGTTCTGGATTGCCTCCCACTTCAATTGAGGATCGAAGTTACCTCTCACCTGAAGCTATAGAAGGCATAATTCAGAAGCAACATGAATTAGCAAGGGCCACTTGGGAGGCTGACAACAGCACCGCAGCTCACGAACGGAAGACAACGTACGAAAAGCCAGCGAGGCCGAAACCTGAGATAGAACGAAGGTCCGAGTTAGAAAGAGATGAAGCGTGCCAAGAAGCCGATAAGAACGAATATGAATATGCCTTCCTAAAGTTGAAGGCGAAGTTTGACGCCAAGAGGAACTTGAAGAAAGTGCCAAGGAGAAGGAACTCGAAGAAACTGCCAGGAAGAAGGTTGTCGTCAAGTTTCAAGACGCAGTTGGAAGAAATTATAGTTTTCCTTTCCAGCTATGCCAGACTTGGGAAGTAAGCTCACCAGGACTCACCTGTATGAACGCGAGAAGCTATTCTAACACTCATTTGTAGGGGATGGAAGAGCTTATTAAAATGGCATTTTTACACGACAATGTCGTTGGACCGCTGGTTCGAGAGGCCCGCTACGACTTGATTTCTAACGGCGAGGTGACCCTCCCATTAGTGTGGGCGCAGGTCATTCAGCCAGACTGGTCCATCACCATGCGCCTGTGGCCACCAGACAATATGCTGCCATTAAGACGCCCTATACCGATGCTCCCAGGATACCCGCCCTTGTCTGGAGTAACACCCCTAGGATACGCTCATAGACCTCCAGAGGCCCCTTTCGGCCATGGCCACATTGACTGGACGGCAGCCAGTGCAACACCCCTCAAGCCAGTCGGTATGCCACAGACTTTTGCCCAACAGCAAGTGGCCCCTAGTGTGTGCGAGGTAGAAGAGCCTGGGACTTTGACCAAAGATAAGAAAAGCAAGAAGTCGCGCTTCTCCATGCTAGGACGCTTCATATCCGAACGAGTGAAGCGGCCAAAAGAGTCTGGAGTATACGAAGCATACAGCTCGAGAAGCTCTCTGAGTATTGATGAGTCAAGAAACAGTCAACTTATGTAGTTTTTGTCTTTGAGCGATTTGGGTAGTTAGCCACAGCAACAATCTCAAGATATCTGAATAAAATGGATCTTTTTAAATCCTATAGGGGCAAATCGGATCGTGATGAGGGATAACCCAAGCTAACAAACCAGAGATGTAATCCGTACACGCATATTTGATAACAAGTATCATTCTTGACTACCTACCTAACTCGGATATTCCCGACCAAAAGCCCCCCCTTCCGTTTCAATTCCAACCTATCACGTCGTACTTACTTCCTTCAGGTACAGCTTACACCTCGGGTGATCGATCGACCACCTTAAATCCTACACCCCTTTCACCCCTTTTCCGTACCTGAAAGTATGACGCAATGGCCTGAAGATCTTCATCTCTTCCAACAGTACCCTTCCATGCATGATCCAATCCCACCAGCACAACAATCCGAAGATCCACACAAGCAAGGGAAAAAAGGAAGAAGAAAACAAAAGAGGCTACATTCCACCACCCCACCAACACCACCACCACGCGCGCCGCAAGTCTCACACGTCAAGTCATGTTCAGGGTCAGGAACCCGGAACGGCGCCGCAGGCAGTGCACCAAACAGTTTCCAACGTACCCCCACCCTTCTGAAACCGCGACAACCCCTCTGTGAACCTTAAACAAACAATCCAAATTCGGTTAGAGAGGTTGTTGGTGAGCGAGTGAGCGAGTGAGTGAGGCTAGGGTACGGCCAAGAATACGAGCCAACAAACCCAATCACCATACAAACCTGTAGGTGGCGTGTAAAATCTCTTACGTATCATTACACAAAGGCCAGAAAGAAGCATTTTGAAAATAAACGAAACAAAAACAAAAGAGTCTCCATCCCCCCCCCCCCTTCCCAATTTTTTTTTATTATTGGGTCGCCAAGACCATGATCGCGCATCCTTTTTTCCCCTTCCAGGCTGTTTGAACAAACTAAGAAAAAAAACGAATGAATCAAAGACGTGATGGGAAAAAGGGGAAAAAGGAAAAAGGAAAGTAACACAAAAGCAAAACGAATCCATTCATCAACAAAACCAGGGTTGTGAAATTAACTACTGCTGTTGAAAAACGGCACAGCAGAAAGGTCAATAGGTAGGTAGGTTGGTTGTCACATGTCCACCAGTCAGTCAATGCTGTATTGATGTAGAGTACCTGTGTATGATGAGTCCAAATGCGCATGTGAGGATTCTCCGACATGCGAAATAGGTATTGAGGTTCAGGTCAGATATACAGACGACCTCCCAATGTGAATAGCACATATACATAGGAGATTTTGCTTTTAGCTATTGCAATGTATCAGACACAAAGTCTACATGAACAGGGACCATGGTGATAACATGATATAGACAATCCAACTGTCTCTGGTTGTATTGTTGAATTGGTTTGCCCGTCTCGTAACATTCTTTCCCTCCGACGAGACATCCTCGCTGACAGCTTCGGTACACCCGTCCATCCATGTACAATGCCCACCGATGGCGTCTTGGCCCGAACTAGTCGAGACTATTAAAGCAATATAATAACAATAATAACGCCCCGACAACGTATGGGGACGCGCCAGCTTCGATCACTGGAGCCGAGTGGCGATGATATCCATCCACCCACTGCTTTGGGCGGTCTTCTATTTTATATCCCGCCCCGAACTAGCGCCCTTTCATGTCCCAAGTCTTGCTACATCAAAAATATAACAAAGATGTAGCAATACGAAGGACAAGATTAAGACAGATGCGCAAACCCACTCCATTCTCGTCGGCTGACAGAAAGGGGTGTGGCCGCGCTCTCTGCATGCAAACCATCCCGCAATTTCACTTCTTTTTGTTGTTTCGCCATCTCCCCCAGTACTATAAACCCACCGCAGCCACCCTCGTGTTGCTCGGCAATGAGCTTCACGATCCCTATGTGTCTTCCCGTCCAGCCTGATACAAAGGAAAAAAACGCCTGGTATCACCGAAAATGCAAATGCAGAGAATGAAGCAACGAGGCCGAGTGATATGTGAGAGAGGTCGTATACGTCATGACGGATGTCGGGTTCTCAATGTCCAAACCCGGGTGTTTCTGAGTTATGCTTTGTGTGTGCACGCCGGCACATGTACCCTCCCTCAGTCGGCCATGTCGGGGTCGGGGTTCATGGCCCGCAGGACCCTACCCGGCTGATGGACACGTCGCGAATAATCCTGGTTGTCCTGCAGCGAGTTGACGCTCTCATGGCTCTTGTTCTGTTCTCGGGCGTATATTCCCTTGGCGAATGGATCCAACCGTGGGTCGATCGGCATTAGATGACTGCGGCGTTTGGCGCTCTCGGAGGCGGCCGAGTCCCATCCCGCCGTTGGTCGTCCGCCCGGTCCGACGAATCGTGTATCCGTCATCTCGCCCGTCTTGGGGGTTGTCGTCATCATGCCCGAGGAACTGCCCATCACGCTCGGCGTTCCAAATCGAGCTTCCGCTTCAGCAGTCCGCCTCTTTCGCTTCATACACCACAGCCACAAAAACACGCCAGCCACGGCAATGGCACCAATGACGCCGATAGCTATCCCGACGGCTGCCCCCGTTGCCAGCCCGGTGTTCGAAGGGGGAAGTGACGATAAGCTTGGCGAGGTGGTTCCCGTAGGAATCGGAGTTGCGGTGACGGTCTTAACGACACCGCCAACTGTGACCGTTTGCACAGACGGTTCGGCTGCCGCTGGTGTAGGCGTAGTTTCGGACTTGATCTGGGTCTCATGTTAGCACACATATCTCACCATACGATGGTCATTGGGACGGGGGGGGGGATCGGGGAGGATGGAGTGCAGGCGGGCGTTCGTCATAGAGATAATGAAACGCAGCGCATACAGCAGAAGTAGTAGATGCAGTGGAAGCAGTAGCAGAAGGAAAATCGAGGGTTTTGGAAGTTGGAGCCAGTAAGGTCACTGTACTCCGGACCGTGCTCTGCACCGTCTTGGTCTCAGTGATCTTAACGGCCGCCTGGGAACCAAAAAGCGGTTAAAAATAGCTGACTTCAAGCTCTTCACCCCCGTTGAAGGACACACAACAAACGAAATCCCGACAGCAAGAGGTTTCAAGGCAATAGATGTGAAAGGGATCAGTTGTGACTTACAGGCGTGGTTGAGCTGGATGGTGTCGGCGACGGACCCGGTGCCGTGCCAGAAATTGGATTGTTCAGTCGCAAGTACCCATATAAGCCATCCCCGCCGCACCAATCATCCGGGTAGCCCGGGCATTTGTTGGAGCATTCATTCGTCGGTTTCTGGTCCGATTTATTGGGAACGAAATTGGAACACCAGCAGTCATGGCCCTGGACGATAGCCAGGGCGAAGTTTATGTCGGTGCAATTCCCGGAACACCGCCCCTCAGACTGGTATATACTGTTGACTAGAGACACCCGTCGTTGTCAGTGATGCGGATCACCCAAATATAGGTTGCGAATCGGACTCACAGGGCTGCATATCGGCCGTGTTGACGTCGGCGCAGTATAATATCGGGATCGATTGTGCTTGGACTACGCTGCAGAGCACGACGGCTATCCCCAAGCGCGCCCATATCGGCGCGGCCCGTTGTCGTGCCATGATAGGCAATGTGTGACGGCCTGGTGGTGCGGTCAGTCGTGGTGGTGGTGGTGGTGGTGGTGGTGGTGGTGGTGGCAGGCGAAGGGCTTTGGCCTCCAAATAACTAACCTGGACTTCCTCGAGGCCCGGAAAGACCAATTGCAATCGACAGCCCGCCAACTCTCCACAGCCGAAAACCTCAAGCGCGAATTGGGCAGGCAGATGCCACGGCCATGCCCAAATTTCACTAAGAACTGGAGGTGGAAGTGAAGTCGTCGGTGGTGGGCGTCTGTGTAGGTTTTGCTTTGCTTCGGCGTGGCTTGCAGGGCGGACGGGCGGGAGCGAGTGCCTCAATGCTTGTGGCCGGTGGCCGGTGGAGAAAGTTGGGGGAGGGCAGAGCCGGGACGATTAGACCAGTTCAGAGGCCAGCCAGTGTCCAGTATAATCCAAAAGTAGCCCAGTCTAGTCCGTCTTGACACTTTGTCGCCGTCCGGGCTCGGCAGGCGTGAGGATGTTGCTGGACAGTAGCTCGCACCAACCCGACTTGAAAAGAGTGGTGTGAGGGCGTAAGAATGAAGCTGAGAAGTGTTTGCATGCGGAGGACAAACCCCCAGAGGAAAAGAGCCGGACAATCCCACGCCAACGCAATCCAAGGTGGAGTCGGCGCAAAGAGGCGGCGGGAGTTTGATGACAAGGATAGTCGATCCGAAGAGCCAAAAAAATAAAAGATGGGAGATGGACGTTGACGAGATTGACACCTCAACCCCTGGCTGGCAAGCTGGCTAGGGCCCTGGGCCTGGCACCCGTTCGTGTCGGTCGGGTGTCTGTCTTCCCAGTGGCTGGCCGCTGGGCGCGGTTAGTAGGAGGTAGGTGGTCCAACTTCTGGCGGCCGGGCTTTGCCAATCTGGGCCAGCAGGATGCCTGTTGGGAGTTGTGAACATTCGGTTTATTACCATTCATACCTGCCCACTTGGGCTCTGCTCCAGCACCCGCAGTTCTGAGACTGCACGAAAACAGCCAGCGACGCTGCAAGGAAAGGGGGCAACGGACAACAGGGCGAGCGTGGATCAGAAGCCAATGGGTTTCTCAGCGGTGGAGCTTAGTGGGGGATCACGGAAACAGCGATGGGCGATGACCCAGCAAACATGTCGTCACAGCGGCGTGAGCCTGGGCAATTGACTCCCCTGCCGTTTCCATCCACGCAGCCCCGGTATCCGGCACCTAAGACGTTGTTGAGACTTTACAGCGTATATTTTGGACGCTGAAACTGCTTGCCAGCACCCAAAGAAAGCGGCGGGGTTACAGTGTAAAGCCGCCTCAGTCGCAGAACTCACGGGGGAACCTTCTTTCTACCGGAGTGCTCGGCATGGCAGCTTGTACACTAGCATACTGTCGCATGCCAATTGCCAACTTTTCAGAAACACTGGAGGAGAACTCCAAGGCTCACCCATGTCTTATTTTCCACCGCAAAATATTGCAATGCGTTCATGTCTCGTCTCACTCCTCTCCCCCTTTTTCCTTTACCGGGCAGCGGGACGGATTTTCAGGGCCGACCAAGATTTAGGAACTGCAATCGCGATTTCAAGTATCAATCTGCGCATGTACATCTAGGTACATAGCTTCCTGCATCTGAACGTGCCACGACGCAGCAGCTCCTTCCTTTTCTTGAACCGTGACTATAAGCGGGCACGTTAGGCACCACCCACAAGCCAGAGCGCAGAAAATGGCACAGGCCAATTCACACAGCCGTCGGCTTTCGGACTTGCACGCACTTTTGCGCGCAATAATCCCATTGAGGAATGCAGCTTGAGGCGTCTGTTATCACTGTCTTGCTTTCATTTGCAGAGTCACGGACACGGTCGCCATCACTCCGCTAGTGCACTGTACGAGTAGGGAGGTGGGGAATTCGAGCGCCAACTTTTGTGCCCTTACCCCCTCTCAATTTGGCGCCGTTTTAGCTGCTGCAGCGTGCTTGTGCGCTGGCATTCCATTCGACGACTGTTTCCTCCCAATCCCCACAGCGCCTGCCGAGCACCACGCTATGTATTTTCGGGTTTAAAGACAACTGGAGTTCCCGTTGTCCACAGTCTCATCTCCCCGCTCGGGTGTCCAGTCTCTGCGATGGAGTTTGTTGTCTCTGAAAGAAAGCCATTGAGGCGGCAATATGCAAAAAACGAAACCGCCGCCAAACCATGATCAACGCCATCCTCAGCCTGGCCTCACGCTCCTCAGCTTCTGCCACCAAACGCCCTACCATCCTCGTTCCGAAGCTCGGCTTCTGGGCTCTTATTGGTGCGCCCCTTACGAAGACGAAGCGGCGAGAGATCCCCCTCAAGGCTTGCCCAAAACAGTCGTTTCTCCATTCCTGACAGTTGCAACTCACAAGTGGTGGTCTGATCTATTGACAAGGATGGGGTAGCTCATATGCGCCCGCATTCTTATCAAGCTGCCCGCTCGCCGTGCTGCTTTGCTGCCCAGAATAGCGGACTTCCAACTGCATCGCCATCGAAGCCAAGCTCTGGAATAACAAGCTACTGCAATGCTCTCGAACTAAACTCTGTCGTCTTGCCCCCGGAGCCAATTGCAGTCTGGGCGGCAGTGGGCGGCTGCCAGCAAGACACACACTTGTTGTGCTCCTTGACCGAGCGGAGCTAACAGAATAATATGGCTGAGAAGGCGCTTGATAGGAGATGCTCCTCTGGTGTTCGACATCCGCTTTTTTATCGCGGCTTTGCCTTGCGGCGTCTTCCTCGAACACCTGCCGCCGTTACATATGCATGACAGTGGCGCCACCAGAGAGCAGCAGCGGAACTCTGAGTCCTGACTGCCCGCGCAGGAAGACGCTCATGTGATGATGTTTACTCTCGTATCCAATTTTTGCTCCAGTCACACTCGGAAAGGGTGAATGAGATCGGGTTTCAATTTCTTGCTCCCGCAGGCAACCATCGGCATCTCTGGCACAAGACTCGGACGTCAGGCTTCTGGCGGGACACCATACTGAAAAGACTTCGACTACAATTCGTATCGTACCTCAAAGTCATTAACACCTCATGCCCCGAGCGAGATATTTGGTGTTCGGGGCCAATCGGCAAATTCATTTGCAGCTTCTCCGCCCCTCCTTCCAGATAAACACGAACCACGCCCTTCAATGATACGAAAGAAAAGGGCCCCCTGAAACCATGGGTAGAGTCGCGGGGGTCCCTCACATCCGGCCCTCCATTATGATCTGGTGGCTTACGTACCCCACAAAGCAAGACCGATCCCCTGGACACAGGCTCCGAGTCTTGATTCTGCCAGTGCCGTCGTTGTTTGATGCTGGCTGGTGAAAGGCGAGGCGAATTCACCCTTTTACTTTGCCATGTCCTGTCTTGATGAGAACGAAATAACGTTTAATGCGTCTCTAACCAAGATTTCACTGAGCTTGCCTTCCAGCCCGGGGTCTCGACCAAGGCACACGCATGTTTGGGCATGCAAGCGATCAACGACCGGGGCCCCGCTCCCAAATGCGGCAACTCCCAGATTTTTGCCTATGCTGGACCAGCCGTTTCGTTTGGCACAATCAAATTAGGGTGGCATTGTTCCAGACGTTGCAAGGCGGGCAATAAACGATGCTACTGATAACGCATTGTGTCCAGGTGGCATCTGGCCGCGCTGGTTGGTTCGCGGCTGGCGCTGGGAATCTCAATTCGGGAATATATATAGTCCAAGTTTTGTCGCCGGTAGCTTTGGTCCGGATGATGGCTGACAGGCACTATTGATCTCGAAAAGGGGTAAACAAATCATCTGGAACCAGTTTCTCGATAATACTGACGTTCGAATTCGTCGACTGCCCAAGTGCCCTCAACAAACGGATGGTATATCCATGTTCATTGCTTGTACACCTCCATCGGGGAAATACAAGTCAGTGAGTGAATTGAAGGACGGGTACACTTTAGCCAACCTACGGCCTCCAGATGAAATGCTAGCCCTTACGAAATAACCAAGTATGCTTTGTTGGATCATAAGTAGGCCTTGATCGGTATTATCTAGGCGTACTACATAATTTAGAACGCCCTCAATATCACCCTTTGACGCGTCTGAATGAACCTAACTTCACTAACCTTTGTTTCCCTGGTGGAGTTGTACACAGTGCACTCCAAGCTGCATCCTTGAAGACAGGCGCCCCGTCGTGCTTCTTCTTCCTTGCTGCGTTGCCATAGACACGGAAAATAGACCGAGGAAGTCCATCCTGTTTCTTCTTTAATTCGTGCCATCAACACAGCAGCTCTTCTCCCGTAGCGTGTTTCGCCTTCACATATACACAGCATCGCGGTGCACAACGTCGCCACTGCTGCTGTCGTAATGACTTTTTTTTATATGGCTGAGCACGTTTCCATCCTCACCGCCACTCCTCGCTGCTGTTTGTAACTCAGTGGCAGAACCCTATTGTCTCGTGATGGTTAATTACCTGATGCCTCTTTGTTTGAGAACCGATATCTGCCAACGTAAGAGAAAGAGAGAGAGAGGACAACAGGAAATCAGTAATACTGCAACGTATTTGTGCGGTATTGTAATATTCCAGTTAGGATGCTCAAATACACTCATACGCATACATCTTTTGTTCAACTTGTTAACACCCGACGTTCCCCCATGCCGAAGCTTAACCCACGATGCACATGCAACACACAAAAGCAACAACGCTCCATCTTTCGGTTGTCCCTCTCTCTTAAACAAGCAGAGCGCTGGACAGGATGAGAAATAACCCAAGCATCATGCAGATCTCTGATGCTGATGCTGATGTGGCCGTCCTGCAGTCCGTCGGTCAAACCTTGCTTTTGTCTTCTTCATTTTGTTCTACCAGCACGTACACAGTGCAGGATGTATGTTCTCTAAATGATAAAGTGGAGGTTAGTTCAAGGTTGGCTGGTACCAAAACTCGAGAGTTTTTTGCGTGGTATGTGTAGATACTAGTATTACTTGGTTACCACTTGGTAGTCAAGTAGTGCATGCAGTGCTGTATGAATTATCCGGTTTTTTGGGGGGTGGGGGTCCAACTGCATAACCTTGATAACCCACCTTACTCCCTCCCATGTATCAGCTGCACACTAAAGCCAAGAACTCCTCTGATCGGCCAAGTGCATGTGGTTTTGAATTGCCTGCCGCAAACGTTCTAATCCCAGTTTTTTCCCCGATTGTGTGATATGATGCGATGTGTTGTGTTATGTGAACTTGTGATAACGATAGACACAATAAATAACAACCCCCTCAATCAAAGAGGAACACGCTAGGGGTTGCCGATCCCAAAGTTCTTTGCTGTTTCTTGCCTACCGTGATTTTCGTTGTAATTCTGTCACAGGTGGGGAAAAGTTCCAATGAGTTCCTCTCCTCACCCCCCCCCCCCCCCCCCCCCCAAAAAAGCCAAGTGCCTATTGCCGCGCGCGAGGAGAGAGAACGAGATGAAGATCGCCGCCGGACGGAGTCACGGACGGACAAACTGGCCATCTGGGGTCTTGTCGCCGTTTGCTCTTTTTTTCGGTACCGGGACGTTTTGAAATTTCTGCTAGGCCCCTTAAATTCGCGATACGTTTTTGGCATTCCCCCCTGAACAACCGAACAAAACCGTCTGAAACGAAACGGAGGTGTTGAGAGAAAAAAAAACGCCACCGACCTCATTTTGACGGCGCGGAATCGGGGGCCCGGTCCGATCCGAAGGGACAAAAAGGGGGTCCTCCCGATCCTGATCTGAAAGGGGGCCTTGCACATGGACATCGCGAGTTGGTTGGAACCGAAAGGAAGGACGAAAAATATAGTAGAAGTATGCGGGGATAAATTTGAGTCTCGTGGGCAGTGTGAGGTCATATTTACAAAAAAGTAAAACAACAAACGCCTTCCCGCTCACAGGAGACTCGGAGTGGAAAAGGGAGGTATGTAATGGTATATTGACACGATTCAGACTCGTAAAAGAAAGTCATGAGATCAAGTAGGTAGTTAACAGCAATTGGAAGAAGAGGATGAACACTTCAGTGGAAAGATAGGCCCGATATCCATCCCACAATGAAATGCAGACGTCTGTGGGCACCCAACCACCCTATTCCAGTAAAACGAAGAATAAACAACGAAACATGCATTGAGCAACGTAGCACAGATTCAAAACTATCACCAACTTTAAGAGACGCCAAAAAATGATGTTTTCTCTACTCTCAAGCAGCTCAAAATAAAACGACTTGGTGACTCAATACATAGCTAGACATATAGCTATTGGTAAGTGGATGGTTTGTTATTTTCAAAAGGGGCCACTCGCTCATGACATCCAACTTCATATTAATTACATGGATGCAACAGAACCTTACCTAGATACCTATAGCCAACATCCCCCCAAAAAAACCCCCCAAAAACCCCCCAAAAACTGCATATCCTCACTACAAACTGAAAGCCAAATGGGGTGATGTCATACCCTTTATCCCTATCTAGGTGTCTGCTCTGTCCATACCTGGGCAAGAAGTCACGCAAGAACCAAAGAATCAACAATCAACAACATCCACAATAACAGCAGCAGAAGCAAGACCTGAAAAGAGAAAGAAAGTGAATAAGATAAATACAAGTCGTATACCAACTAACCAACCACCAGTAACCCAAAGCTCAAAGCCAGAAAAGTCCCCAAAAGAAACCAGCAAACGCCTTTGATCCCCCCTGTCCCCCCTAGCCAAGTATATAGATATATACTTTCCCCTTTCCCATGTGTTTTTGTTCGCTCCTCGCCGTCCCTCCCAGTTTGGACTTGAAAACGCCAACCGACCAGCCGATCAACATCTGCTAGCTCACTAAGCCCTACACCTAGCTACCTATCCAGCAGGAAATCTGGGCTACTCCTGTCCTTGCAGAGCATACGCCATGGTTGCTCATTATCCCAACAAGCCAACATCCCCATGGTAGCCCAGAAAGATTAGCCGCGCGTCGGGGAAGGACACGGGCTGTTATCGCTGCTCCTAGACTCGATACTCTCGACCATCCTGAGGACCCTCGTCTTGGCCGCATGTGCCGGGGAGGCTCGCTCCATCCTCACCGCCTCGGCCACGCCCAGATTCATGGTAGCAGTGGTCGTTATCGACGCTGTGCGGAGCGAGCCCGAGTCGGGCGAGAGAGCCATCCTGGCTGCTTCTGCCGCCGTTTCCTGTTCCTCCTCTTGGTGCTGCTGTTCTTCCCCCTTCTCTGTTTCTGCAGTCTCGGGTTGTTTTCCGGATCCAGAGAGCGAGCCTTTTGTAGCGGTGCCCTTATCCGAGTCAGCGGTTTTAGGTGGCGTCAGCGCGGTGGTCATCTCCAGCTCCTCATCGTGTGGTCTATAGTCATCGTCGTCGTCGTCATCGTCGTAGTCATCCGAGTCAGGATCAACCACCACAGCGACCTCCTCTTGGACCTCGGCGTTGACCACCCGTAGCCGCTCCTTAGGGACAGTGAACATGACCTGCACAAGACGCTGCTCAACAGCCTTCTCGATGTCCCAGTCATCGTCGTCTTCCTGGTGCTCGTCTCTTTCTCTTCTTGATGACGATGACGGAGAGGCCAGGGTGTGCACGCCTGTCTCCCAAGCCTCACGACCCTGTTTCCTGCGCTGCAGTAGTAGCGCGCCGGTGCTGGCGCGCTTTTCGTAGTCTCCGCCTTCGCCAGCTAGCAGGCCCTCGTGCGTGGGACTGACGCCCCTAGACGACGTCCCGCCGGCACTCGAGCCGCTGGTGCTGGCACCTGTGCTGAATACCCTGCGCAGACTGCCAAACCACGAGCGCCGTGGCTTGCTCTTGCTCGGGCTACCGGGCACGTCATTGATGTACTCGTACTCCTCATCATCTTTTGTAGTTGTGGTATTGTTGTGATTTCCGCCCCCTAACAGCAAGCTCGGACCCTCAGCTTGCAGCGTAGCAAAGTTAGACTTGGCCGTGCTGAAGGTATGCGACGAGCTGCCAGAGCTGCTCCCCAGCCTGCCCCCATCAGAGCTGCTGCTGCTGCTCACGGGGACCACGGCCGGCACTGTCCCGAACGCGGCGCGGAAATGCGAGGCTGCGCGCTCTGCTCCCTGTACGAAGCTGAAGGCGCTCCTCTCGGATAGGTTGCTGCCGGTGCGCGCTGTATCGTCATGCTCTGCGGCAGAGCGAACCGACGGGCGGCGGCTGGGGGATGTCCGTCCCCCGGACTGATGCCTTGTCGGCGTCGTCGGCCCACCGCTCCCAATAACCGCTCCCCGGAGGCCAGCAGGTGGCGTCGTCGTGGTGGACCCGTGCCGGCTGATCTTAGCAGACAGCACTGCGTCGGCGGCATCGACGTCCGACACCCAGCCCTGTACCTCTGGGTCCTGGCCTTGCGGTGGGCTCTTCTCATTATTCTTTAGCCCCAGGGGCGGCGGGAAATAATGCTGCTGCGGAGACGGGCTATCCGTGCCGGTCGTGGGCGTCATGAAGGGATCATCCAGGAGCTCGTCCTTCTCGGGGCCGATATGTGCAACCGCCGCCGCTGCCATGGACAAATCCCCATCCTCATCAGCCTCCTCATAGATAGGCTCAATGCGGTTATTCGAACTGCGCGGCGGCATTAGGAACCCGTCGTACCCGGACCCATTGCCGTTGCCCGTCGTCGGCACGTACAAGCCCCGTGCGGCACCGCCTCTGGGCCTCCCGCTGGATGAAGAAGCAGCGAGCGGTGGCGGCGGGAGATACAGGGAGGGGCTGGACTTGGATGCCCCGCGGAGGGTTTCGTAGCCAAGCGAGCGTCGGCTGCTGGCGTACGGGTCAGCGCCGCCAGTGTACCAGGTTTGTGCCGATGTAGCATTCCATGGGAAGATACCACCGGCGCCGCCCATGCCATTGCGCTCGAGCATGACGTCGTCGTCTTCGTCGTCGTCACCTGTACTGTTATGCTGGCGCGGGAGTGACCCGTTAATCATGCCCTGCGACAGGCCGTGGAGCGCTTCGTTGCGCTGTTCACGCCTGCGCTTTTGTCGGCGGCGCAGGCAGATGCCCAGACCGGCGAGGAGGAGAAGCACCAATATGCCCACGCCGAGACCGACACCCAGGCCGATCTGCTTGTTCTGTGATGCCGGCGAACTGTCGTTGTCGTTGGCAGTCGTGTCACTAGCTCCGCCTCCACCTTCTCCTCCGTGTGTTGAACCACCGCCGCTGCCGCCACTCTTGCCCTCGCCAAGCGCGGGGTTGGTGTACTCGTCACTCCAGCTGAGGGACGTAATATTAAAAAACAGCTGCCTCCCACTTCCTCCAGCAACCTGCCTTTTCATTGTAGTCGATGGCACAATATCATACCCGCCATACACCATCATGACATTCCCCGGCAACAAGGCGACACCATGGCCGTAGACCCCGCTGCCAGAAGGTTGCCGCGGCGGGATACTCCACTCCCAGTCGTCGAAGCTGGCGCCAATCTTGACAATAGCAAGCTGCGGCTTGGCAGCCTGCGACACGTCGCCGACCCAGCCGCCAAGGATAATCAGCGAGGACCCGTCCTCGCTAAGCACAGCTGTGTGTCCGGACCGACTGTCAACAGCGGTGGCTGTAGCAGTGTCTTTGACAGCCAGATCTGTTCCACTGCGGGTTGCAGCAGCAGGCTCGCGGATAGTGACGAAGTTCCACGACTCCTCGGGCAGACTCCACACAGCCGCCATGCTCATGTTAATAAAGGCCTGCTTCGTGTGTCCGCCGATCAAGACATGGCTGGTCTGTTGATTGACGACGCCGGACCGGTTCGACAGCGCCGGCGTCAGCTCGGTAAAGGAGAACCCAGCCGCGGCGGTGGGTGAACGGGCGCTGCGCGTGGTGTCAACGGTGAAGGGGGCCTGTGGGGACGATGGGGAGGAGCGCGAGACCCTCAGCATCCGGTTCGAGTAGGCAGCCGAGGACTGCCACGCCGACGACGAGGCGTTGGCGCCCGGGCACATGCCGCCGTATATGTAGTGGACAGGATCCGACATGGCGGGCGCCAGCTGCTCCGAGAAACTGAGGCTGCCGCCGAGGAAGTAGGGGCCGCCTTGGCTAAAGTCGGAGGATGTACTCAGCGTGGTAACATGGCGGGTCCAGCTGGACGATGCGCCCGAGTACGTCCACAGCGAAGTGTTGGTGGCGACAGAGCAGTCGCCGGCCAGGGCGGTGATGGTGCCATTGTCTAAGAGGGAGGGCGTGAAGGTGGTGGTGCGGCTGCCGGCCGGAAAGAAGGGCACACCGGAGGTGAGCGTCTGCGTCTTGAACGACGCGGCGCTTAGTGTCGACGAGATGTTGACTGACAGAAGATCAACCGAGCCGGCGGCGTTAGGGGCAAAGATGTAGGCGACATCGCCAGTGTTGGAGGGCGTGCGCACATCTGACCCGGACGACAACAGGACCGTAGTCGGGATATACGGTAGCTCGTCGGCAGCCGCAGCGGCCACGGCTTGGGTCGCCAGCACAGCGGCGAGTGCTACCCATGCAGCCAGCCGACGGGCCGGTCCTGCTGCTGTGGACGGCGACGACAGCAGTGACAGGGAAGACCTCAGGGCGTTCCCTGCTGCTGTTGCTGTGCTCTGCCCCAGCATTTCTTTTCAGCCGGGGGAGCAAGCTGTTTGGTTGGTGGAGAAGGGGGCCGCGATATGTGGTCTCTTTCTCTCTCTCCGTCCCTCACAACAGATGCATGTTGCTGCTGTAATCGTCAAACCAAAGTAAACAAACGAATCAAATCCCGTGATCTTGTTCTTTCCTCCACTCAAAAGAACCAGGGAAAGGAAAACAGGCGAATAAATCCGTTACGGATCGACACAAATGCCTGCTTTCCGGTGGATAGAGATAGATGGATGCGATGAGGGTGGATGGATATCAACAAGGCCAATTCATCCATACAACATGGTCGTATAGGCAAGGAAGATGGATGACGGACAGAAAAGGGGGATCCGCTGCGGGATGAGCTGGCAAGAAGCAAAGCAGGCAAAGCAAGGGAAACCAAGAAAAGCCTCGGAGCAAGCTAATCCATTCAATTAACACAGGGAAGGGGAAGAAAAGGGAAATATGAAAGTCAACAAACTCCTACCTTCGCTCGCCACCCCCTCCTACTCAGCCAGTCGCACCGACCCCATTGTGCTGAATTGAGGCGCCGCGCTTGGGGACAGGCGGCCGCAATGATTGGCTCAAGAGGGTTTGTGATGGGCTGCGCCATCCAATCTGTGCCAGAGCGGTAGTCGCTAGCGGTTGCGCACGGTTCTGTCCTGTGATTGTGTTCGTGTAGGGTAAGCTGTGATTGTTGTCAGGGGCAACGGGGTAGGCCTGTCGTGCTTATCAACCAGGGGAGGGTGCACTCAGACGATCGATGCCCCACCACCCACAGCGGACCACGAGAAGGGCCTGGCGCCACGTTACATTGAGGATCAGCTTCGGTTCAGCCCGCTGATCGCCGAGGAGCCCCGCACTACACCAACACCTGGCCAACTGCTGCTGTCAACTGTGTGTCGCTCATAAACCTTGAATGTTCAAATAATGATATACACACTGAGACGTCGCACTCTTGAAATGAACGAATATCGAGCTGATCTAGACCTAGGATACCCAGCAGAAAAAAAAGGACTTGCCCTCGTCGACAGTAATCGATCGATGTTCGTGACCAACGGAGTATAACGCTCGGTGGTGCAACGATACCCCCCCCCCCCAAGAAAAGGAAAAAAGAATAGCAAAACACCAACACTCTGCCTGACGATCCTCACTTTCCAATAAACCAAAAAGAACCCTCCCAACTCTATCGCCAGAGCAAGCCGAATGGTGAGCCGTCAAGTTCTCGGCGTGTCCCAGGACCGAGAACCGGGATCGAAAGAGGCTGGTGACGTCTCAGCGCGTAGTGCGTAGTGAATGAAATCTGACTCTGGGTCTTTCTCTGCCTCCTTGATTCTCTTGGGCCTCTTGGGGAGCTAGGCCGGCGGCCTGAAGCTGTCTCGTCAAATTGCGAACTTGGCCCTCCAGTACTGCACGCCTTGCTTGCCAGTCCATTTCACGTTGTTTTATCGCAGTCCGTTCTGCACGGTATCTTTGCACCGTTTCCGTTGCTTGGTCGGCTCTTGCACGCTGCTCTCCAACTTCGATCGCCAGAGCGCCTCTATCTTTTCCGACAGCGCCGTGCAGCGATTGTCTCATCTTGTCTTGCTGCCTGATGTACTCCCTGAGGCTCTCGAGCTGGGCTGTGCTAGCCTGCACCTGGGCGCGCAGGTCGAGGTTTTCCCTCTCCAAGTTCTGCGCCGCGGCGAGACGGGTGTCGTAGCGCCTCTCAAAGTCTGAGGCCCGCTGCGGGAACTTGGGCTGCACGGAGGTAAGGATCGTGGGCTGGTCCTCGATCCGCTTGGTGTGCTCGACGGCCGGGTGGTGGTCCCACCCTGGTATCACGAAGATGGTGTTGCGGCCTTGCTTGGCCAGTCGGTAGAAGCGAGATGTGAGGCTGACGGCCACGATGCCGTCACCGGCCTTTCCGGCCGTCTTTTCCTGCTCGTTGGCCGCAACGCCGTTCTTTTGCCACGCCTGCTCCTTGACCTGTAGAACTGCCTCATGCCGGTCAAGAAGGCTGTGGATGTATTCGAATATGTCGTCGCCGGCGTTGGCAAGCACCCACCGGTCCTGTGGGTACGTGACAAACTCTGGCCCTTCCGACGCCGTGTCCATCTGCCGCGGGATGGCGGCCTCGCCCTTGAGCACATCCAGCGCGTTGCCGTAGCCCCGCTCCAGCTCGTGCGTGCGAGCCACCAGGTGCTGGGTGTAGAGCAGCCACTGGCCAAGCAGGGAGTTGCGTGCGTTTGCCAGATTTTCACTGTCGTGCGGCTTCTTGGTGGGGAGAATGCTGAGCAGGCCCCCGGTGCTACTAAACTCGTGGTCCAGACGCTCCAGGCATTCGTTGGTGTGCATGATCAGCGCCTGGTGGTTGGCATATGGCTTTGGCTTATCGCCCTCCTGACGCACTGCGCTGTCATCGAGAGGGCATATATACCGTGTGCCAAACACGTCGTCCCGCTCCCGCACCTCGTTCAAGAGGCCGAAGAGCCGCTTGTGGTGGTTTGGGTCGTCGTTGTTGTACGGCACCGTCAGGTCAAGAAGGAAGTCGAACGCATCACCGCGCGCACGTTGCGCTTGTTGAGCGTCTGCAACTGGGGCCGCCCCCGCGTCATTCTGAGTCGGATCGCCCACCAAGATTTCATGGCTATTCAGCGTCGGGTTCAGTTCTGAAATGAGCTTGCAGAGACCCTGTGCGTGCTGCTTAAGCGCAAGCAGCGTCGGCGGCTTTCCGTGGGTAGAGAGATAATTGCAGTTCAAGCTGCGTAAGAACGGGAGCTGGGCCTCGTGCAACCGCGACCATTGCGAATAGTACGGTATTGAGAAGTCAGTTGCCTTTATGTAGCCTTTCTGGTGGGCATCGTCGTCATCCTCGTGCTCCGCTAGATGCCCTGGCAGTGGCACTCCAAGTACAGCCGGTCGAGGCCGGAGATGTTCAGGGATCTCTACCTCTACCTCTTCAGGTTGGGTCGACTGGGGTGGAGGTGCGGCCATGTTCGCAGAGGCGAGACTGCAATGACTTTGTGGTGTGTTGCTTCGATATGGATAGACGTATCAGCGCAAGGCATTTATCGACAGCTACGACAGAAGAAGCACTCGACATAGGGGACTCATCATGGCGGCATATCTGCCTTTTTGGCCGCCAAGTGGTGTTGATTGCTTCATTGTTCACTGGTATGCCGGTGAAAGGAGCGCGCCCAAGACATTGGGCCATTATCAAAAGCGCCCATGCCGAAAACAACGACAGACAAAGAAGGCCCTCTTTATCCACCATCTTCTGAATCGACGGAAGCAGCCGCATCGGGACAAGTAAAGCCCCTAAAACTATCCAGACAAACCGTTGTGCCAATATTGTTAGGCTCTCAAGCCTGCTCTTCATTTCTCTGTGAGGAGGGGTTTTGAAAGGCGTGAATCACAACAAAGCAGACGTGAACTTATCATCCTGTTGTGCTCTCAGTCGGTGGTGGCCTCAACTCAGCTCAGGTCTCAGCACCGTCAAACAGGTAATCTCTCGCGGGTGTACTGTGGCGATTGAAGAGGCCTCCTGGTAAAGTTTCACTCTCGAAACGGGTTCAAACAGCACCTGCCCTATTATCGCAACCGGGCGGATTTGAGCGACGAGGTTTTAGGTTTTGGTGTCGGCGTGGTGAAGGCATTTCAGACCGGAAAGACTATCGCATATAGCACGGAAGTAAGCCATCTTTCGAGATCTAGACCCAACTGCAACATTGGCAACAGCCACACTTGGAAGAACTTGAGCGTGCGCCACAGCGAAAACGACTGTGGTTTCTGTTCAAATGAAACCGAAGGTAGTCATTGATGCAGCAACAAATTTGCGTTCCCACCACGTGCAGCAACAAGCGTCGTATCAGGCGCGTCGACTGCCTGCCCTGGGCAGCTGAAGCCATTGGTGCAGTCGCGCGATGATCCTTCACTCACGCGGTCTAGAGCGGGCTTTAGTGCTGCTTGTCTGGCGCATCGCAATCACCGATCTGCTTCCCCAATGCGAGACAAGGGTCGACTATTGGAGTCGATTTGCACGTCTTTTGCTCCTGGGACGAATCGCTCCGCTCCAATAGATGGGGGTTGTTGTGCCTCGAGCAGGCATCATGCTCTGTGCTGTCTGCTAAGCAAGTGGCACACAGAATGAATAATGAACAATGAATGTGACGGATGGCACAAAGGAGAGCGACCCGCGCTCGCGAGTCGCAAACTGACGTGCAGCACGTCGGACAGAACGTCCTGCGCGCACCCGCCGTTGATGGTGACGCACGAAGAAGGGACAGAGAAAGACGGGGGAGTCTAGGTCGTGGGTCCATATCACGGCAGCTGAAAGGATGGCCTGTGGGTGCTGCGGGAAGCACGAGCGAGGGAAAGTCAGGCGTGGGTGAGAGGCGGAGCTTCTTCCCAGACCGCTCCTCTCCTCCTGGAGCTTGCTTCCACGGGCAGGCATGCCACACGACAACACGTTCATCGCTTGCTTGGGCCGGGGAGGGGGGGGGAAGGTTGGGTTTATTCTTTGGCAAGGAGGACACGATGAGCTGGTTCTGCGGAGAACAAGAGATTCTCAGATTCGCGATTGGCAATTGGCATGGCGGGGGCTTGCAGATTGAACTGTCATGATTCCCCAACTCGGCTTAGCGTGCTGTGGTGAATTGAAGAAATTGAGGTTGTTGGTATCTGAGACATCAGTTCGGGTACCTCCATGTCTTTGGGCCATGCGTTGTGCACGGGAAATCACCTCGTCTTATTCGCCCCATTTGGGCTTGGTCGTCCCATGCAGTCGGCAAGATATCACTGCCAATCTGGAGCAGCAGGCGACCTCCGCTCAATTGGGCGCGCACAACTCTTCGCCTGTATACCCATCTTGTTCTTGACCTCCAAGGAGCAGGCAATCTGCAATAAACAGGAACTGTCTCTCCTCTGCTGACGGGCCGACGTGACATTGGCAGGACGGCAGGGGCCAAACCTGGAGTGAAGAGGCTCAATCGAGTCGAGGTGCCGGATTCTGCAGCAAAGACCAGGATCCCCGGGGAGCGCCACCCCTGTCCTGAGCCAGTTCAATTAGCGTTAGCGTGGTTGCAGGTCTGCTGAAAATTGCAGGCGCTGCCCCACTGGTCGAGCTGGCTTGGGACTGGAAAAGGAGGGAGGATGGACGTCCAGATTGGCACCCAGTGTCGTCATTGCATCGACAAGTCCCTGCTCTGCTGGACGGGAGCCCTGCACCACAATGCCACAAAGCGACTTCCCACCAGAGACAGGACCCTGGATTATCGTCAAACAGGGACGGGCTGCCACCGTGACAGAGAAAAGGCCGGGACTTCCAGGCGTCCCCCAGATATAGCCACGAGAATAAAAGGGTCTCTGCCCACCCGCAGACCCAGATATAAGAAATGAATTCGCGTCCGAGAGAGCTTCAGTCTAAGGCCTGTACGCCCCGTAATTCGCTCCATCGGTTCTTCGCTGGCGTCCACTAGCTTGCGGCCCAAGCTCCAAGCCATCCACTTCCTATCGTGGCCCGTCGCGCTTTCCTTGCAAGCAAGAAGCTACTCAGACGTAGTTAGCGTGGGTGCCCGGTTTTCCTTTTCTTGCAGCTGCAAGCGCCAGGGCTTACTGGTTTTCCTACATCATCAGCCCGGCCCCCCTCTTGTCGCGCTTGGGCTGTCTACTTCATTTGGGAACTCTCGTCGTCTAACACGCCTCACTGCAGGCCACGAAGCTCAAGGTTGTCGAGCTTGATCGCAAGCCTCGACGGTCGATACAGCCAACACCAATAGAAAGCCAAGCTACGTCTGCAGAACCGCAGCCATGGCTAACGACACTGACACAAAGAGCACTCCACCCGCCTCCTTGTCGGGTGAGTACCTACCGACTTCCATTGGCCAATGAACCGGCCAAAAAAGTACAGAGAGAAAGAAGAAAGCTGACCGTGTATTTTGCGCAAAAGGCATGGTCTCGACCCTGGTGCCGGTCCTTATTATCTCCGCCGTGTATTTTGCTGTCTTCTTGGTCCTTCGCAGGAGCAAAAGACGATACTATGCTCCCAGGACCTATCTTGGGAATTTGAAGGAAAGGTGCGTTGCAACTGTCCATCCCCTCTTCGTTATCACCAGTTTCTCACTCGTGTCTACCTGCATAGTGAGCGCTCGCCTGCTCTCCCCACTGGCCTGTTCAACTGGTTTGGCACTTTCTGGAAGATCCCCGATGTCTACGCCCTTCAGCACCAGTCCCTCGATGCCTACCTCTACCTGCGCTTCCTGCGCATCGCCATGATTCTCTGCTTCGTCGGTTGCTGCATTACTTGGCCTATTTTGTTCCCAGTCAATTCTACTGGCACCGGCGGCAAGGCACAACTCGAGATTCTCACGTACGGCAACATTGGAACGGACCAGAAGCCTCGCTACTACGCCCACGTCTTCGTTTCCTGGCTCTACCTCGGCTTCATCATGTACTTGATCATGCGCGAGTGCATTTTCTTCATCAACCTGCGCCAGGCCTTCCTGTTAAGCCCCCAGTATTCCGAGCGCATCTCGTCCAAAACCGTCCTGTTCACATCTGTTCCAACCCCATTCCTGGACGAGACAAAGTTGCGCAAAGTTTTTGGTCAGACAGTTAAGAACGTTTGGATCACAAGCGACACCAAGGACCTCGACAAGCTCGTCGAGAACCGTGACAAGGCTGCCTTCCGCCTAGAGAAGGCCACAGTCAAGCTGATTAAGCTCGCGAACAAGGAGCGTCAAAAGGCCATCAAGAAGGGCGCTGCCGCGGACGAGGCCGATAAGGCGATTGTCCCTGGCGATGCCGAGTCCGGCAGCATCGCCGCCCGCTGGATCCCCGAGAAGAAGCGCCCGTCCCACCGCCTTGGCCCGCTTGGCCTGTTCGGCAAGAAGGTCGACTCTATCAACTGGTGCCGCACCGAGCTCGAGCGCCTCATCCCCGAGGTCGAGACAGCTCAAGCTCACTACCGCGCTGGAGGCAACAAGAAAATCCCCGGTGTTTTCATCGAGTTCAGGACACAGGCCGACGCCGAGGGTGCCGCCCAAATCCTTGCTCACCACCAAGGTCTTCACATGACGCCCAAGTACATTGGCATCCGGCCCAGCGAGGTTGTTTGGAAATCCCTCTGCATTCCGTGGTGGCAGAAGGTGATTCGCCGCTATGCTGTGTATGCTTTCATCACTGCCATGATTATCTTCTGGGCCATCCCCGTTGCAGTTGTCGGCGTGATCAGCAACGTAAACCACCTCAAGACCCTTTCGTTCCTGACATGGCTTGACAAAATCCCCGTTGTCATCCTGGGTGTCATTACTGGCCTCCTCCCCGCGGTGGCTTTGTCAATCCTCATGTCGCTTGTGCCAGTAGTCATGCGAATCTGCGCCAAACTTTCGGGCGAGCCTTCTATCTCGAGAGTCGAACTCTTTACACAGAACGCCTACTTTGCATTCCAAGTCGTCCAAGTCTTCCTAATTACCACAGTTTCGTCATCTGCCTCGGCGGTCGTCCAGCAGATCATTGACAAGCCCACGGAAGTCAGTTCGATTTTAGCCGGCAGTTTGCCGAGCTCGTCGAACTTTTATATCTCGTACTTCATTGTTCAAGGCTTGACCATCGCCACCGGCGTGCTCACGCAAGTTGTCGGGTTTTTCATCTTCTCCCTCTTGTACAAGTATCTCACCGGCACACCCCGTGCTATGTACAACAAATGGACCACCCTCAGCGCTATCTCGTGGGGCAGCACAATGCCTGTTTATACTAACATTGTGGTCATTGGTGTGTATTCTCGCGGGCAATCCTTTCTCTTGGACACATTTGACTAATGCTTCTTAGCTATCACGTACTCTGTCATTGCCCCGCTCATGCTTGGCTGGGCCACCATCGCCCTAGCGCTGTTCTATCTTGCGTGGCGGTACAACATTTTGTTCGTGACCGATACGCAGATTGACACTCGGGGCCTCATCTACCCCCGTGCCATGAAGCAGCTCTTCACGGGTCTCTACCTGGCCGAGATCTGCATGATCGGCTTGTTCGCCGCATCCTTGGCACCTGGTCCTACGATTCTGATGGTCGTCTTCCTGGTCTTCACTCTTCTCTTCCACATCAGCCTCAACAGTGCTCTGGATCCGTTGCTGTATAACCTCCCCCTGAGCCTGTTGGCCGAGGAGGAGGAGACAAGGCTTCTTGGTCCCGAGGTCGCTGGAGGTGTGGCTGCGGGCCCAAGCACGAGCCACGACACGGAAAAGGTAGTCAATGGCGATGGTGTAGTCGAGGACGCTACCGTTGCGGCGCCAAAGGCTGCTGGCAAGAAACCTAACATGCTGGCCAAGTTTCTCAAGCCCTGGATCCACTCCGACTACGAGACACTACGTCAGCTTGTTCCCCGCGGTGTTGTACTCGACCCTTACCCCGAGGATGTGCACAAGAACGCGTACTTCCCTCCGTCCGTGAACTCGCAGACCCCATTGCTCTGGATTCCGACGGATCTCGCTGGTGTCTCGAAGCAGGAGGTTGCCCACACGAGCAAGATCATTCCCATTACCGATGAGGGCTGCGACCTTGATGAAAAGGGATCTTTGAACTGGGACACGGATTCCACGCGGCCACCTGTTTGGCAGGAGAAGATTCTCTATTAGTTACACTTTTCGGCCCAGAGATGTCGGGGCTTAGGATTTATGCGATCTCGAAATTGGTTAGGCGTGGACTGGATTATGGCTTTTGATATTGAAGTTGACTGGTCTATGAAAAGCATCTTGGCTTAATACGCAACGGGAGGGAAGGGGGAGATAATTGGGGATGATACCTTTGCGCCGTAGGGGGGGAAACTCGAGAAACGTACTTCGTTGATAATTATTTGCGCCGATACCCGTCGACTGTTAGGTTGATATCACAAACTCCGATTTATTTCTAATTTTGCCCGTTCGTGGTGGAGGCGCGGAAGTTGCTCGAAGTTCATTCCTCCATACCTGTCATCAATATCACTACTCGTCGCTTGCGCTCTCTGAGAGCTTGTGTGGTCACTGGTGTTATTCTTTTTACTGTTCACATACTGTCGCAGTGCCCTTCTTTTCCGCCACCTAGGTACGTACTTCAAAATGCATGTTGAAATGAAAGAGGGTAATGACACAAGTGTGCATCGAGGCTCGCGGGGGTTCGGTATATGTATAATGAATCAGCAATATGAAGGGGCTTGTGAAACACTTCATTCATATTCAACGTGCGCTTATTATCAATTTCAGTTCAAGAAATTGCTCTCGACTTCATGGATCATTGTTTCCGTTTCCCATGACTTCCTACCGGAGCATCGGTATCTGCCTAGTATACGAATATCTCATTACTACGCTCCATGATATCTATCTACTTTATCGATGGACTAGGATAGAACGGGATGGATGGAATGCAATGGGAAATGTGTGAATGGTTTGTTTGTGTAGTTGTTGCCGCATGACTGGCTGGCGTGTTTTGAATGCCTGCCTTCTTGATTCGGCGGACAAGGAGGCTGAGAGGTAAGTACCGATGAGAGGAGGAGAACCCGTCTTCCGGTCAAATCAGAAAGCTTGCCCTTCCTTCAATGTCATGTTGGATTAAAAATCGAGGGAGACTGCAGCAGTTACTGTTTCTGATCGATGGGGGGAGGTGATATTATTGATGAGCAGTGTGAAGATGGTAAGTATGGAGTGCATGTTTTTGGGGGGCTTATTCTGAAGAAGAATAAATACATCATGACATGCGTGGGTTGGCTATCCATGTAAAGCTGACCGGTAAATAGTGAAGGAATGATGCCGTTAGTATATGTTCTGGGTTTGTTTACGTGCCATGCCATGACGATGGTTTGGTGGGAAATTGTTTGGCTTGCTCGGCAGGATCGGAGACATTGAGACTTTTGGCTTGCATGGCCGAGGAGTTGACGAGGTCTTTTTGTGCTGGTCCTGCTTGATCATATCTGCCGCCTATTTCATCAAAAGCTTAGCAAATTGCCTTCCACGGACTGGATTGCCAAGGTAAGTAGACTCACTTTCTCCGCGACCGCGTATACAGCAGCCTGCAGGTGTGCTGCCGGTATGAGGGGCATTATGCCTGCGTCAACAACCCGCAGATTTGCCATCCCGTAGACCATCAACCGCGGATTGACCACGCCTCCGAGATCCAGCGGCATCATGCTCGTCGTCCCACAGGGGTGGAACTCGGTCGTCGTCCCACGACGGATCGCGGCAGCCATCTCGTCGGGGGTCGACGCGTTGTTCCAAGGTGCAGGAGGGTTTGGCGCGAGCACCTGCATAGGGAGCGTGTCCAGTATGCGGTTGTTGAATTCTAGTCCTGCTAGCAAGATGGCGCAGTCCTCAGGCTGGGCGCAGTACCGTGGGTCCAGTAAGATGTTGGAGGCTACTGAGCCAGAGGACAAGATGTCCGAGGATAAGGCGCGTACAACGCCTCGGCTGAATGGATGCATGAGACCAACGGTGAGAGTACCAACGCTGTCGACCATAATTTCGAGTGAGCCAACGTCATTCTTCCGAAGGAGACTGAGGAGCACATGGCGCTGTCGCTGGTAGCCGCGGATGATGGACGGGTGTTGCTCTAAGTTTGCCTCAGAAGGCAGGGATGCGTTGACGGAGGAGACAGAAACGGTGCTCAAAATAGACGACCAGTTGGCTGTGAGAGTTTGAAGAGATGGAAACGCCACCGTGGAAATGAGAGGAGCTGTCAATGGACCTGGTGTTGTGTTAGTCGATGGCGACAGAGGAGCTTGATGACAGTGTGCTTACCTGTATGGTTCGTAAAATACTCATCCTCGAACCGGTGTAGGGTGTCTCCGGTGAGATTCGCAGTTGAGAAGAGGCCCGGCTCGGTGTCTGAAAGGCATTAGCTATAACCGGCAGGGACTTGGAGGATAGGAGACTGACAATTGTAGAAAGAATGGACCATGGGATGGTCTTGGAAGTTCTGCCCAACACCGGGAAGGTCGACCTGCACAGGGATGTTCAACTCGTTCAGGATACTGGCAGGACCGATGCCTGACACTTGCAGGAGAACCGGAGTCATGATGGCGCCTGCCGCCAATATCACTTCCCTTCTACACGACACATTCTGCCGGGAGGATTCTGCCGAAGTGGTGAACTGACTCTTGTTAATAACTCAAGCCCACACAGTCTGATATACTCACTTACCTCTACTCCGATGGCGCGCCGTAGATGTCCAAAAGGCGGGGCGATGATATTGGTCGCAAATTCTGAGATTAGGATTTGAGTGGTAGTCTGTTGGACTGCAATGTGCAGATTTGCGCGGCCAATAACGCTGTTCAAATATGCGGTGCGGCTGCTTGATCTCGACTGGCTCCGCGGCGACAAGCTAGATGGGATGATCATGGCACCCGCCGAAACACCTGCGTTTGCATCATCAAGGAGTGAGACGCCCAGCTCTGAAATGCCCTGTAAGAAGTTACCTGGTAAAGTGTTAGTCTTGGGCGATGGAATTGTGGCAGGGGGACGTACTGGACTGGTTATAGATGAAGTTCGGATATGCTACTTGAAGAGGGCCAATGGTGCCATGCACAGACATGTCGGGGTGTATGTGCATCTCTGTGGCCAGGCCGGGATCTTCGTTTGGAGTAAATGTCTCGCTCTAAAAGCAGTGAGTGTGTAGTCAAATATCGTTGGCTATTGGTTGCACTGACCTTCATGAAGTAAGGGAGGAGACTTCGCCAGTTCCAGCCTAGGTTTCCAAGAGAGTGCCAAGCATCATAGTCAGCCGCCGAACCGCGTGTCCAGACCATGCCGTTGACTATGCTTCCCCCACCGACAACATGCCCCTGGGGTAACGAACGGGTTCTGTTATCCAGGAACTTCTGAGGTGCAGTTGTGAAGTTCCAGTCGTAAGAAGGATTCCATCCCCTTCCGATCATACCAGGTGCCGTCACAAGTTCTGTGGACGAATCTCTGACCTCAAGTTAGCTAGCTTCTGCAAAATAGATTCAAGTTGAAACGCTCTTACAGCTCTCCCGCCTCCAGCACCAAAACCGTTACTATATCCAAGTCAGCCAGATGATGATGATGAGTTCGATGTGGCATTGACCACAAACTCACCATTCGAGTCTTCGCTCAGTCGATTGGCGACAACCAGGCCTGATATGCCGCCGCCAATAATGATGTAGTCGTAAGAAGGGAGGAGAAAACTACTGGCATTGGAGGGATGCAAGAAAAGACTGTATGTAGCTGGCAAGAAGGCGCAAAGGAGCGCAAGGCCAAACAACGCTGAGAGGGTCATAGTGATGTAGGGAGGTATGCCAGAGGCACAAGTGATGCGGAGGGGCGTGCAAGAGTGCTAGTCAGTGACGGTCGTTTGTATCGTTATTTCGTAGTTGCTATGGGCAAGAAATATTTTTGGGCAGCATGGTATGGTATGTAAGGTATCCTGATACTGAAAGCGCTGGTTGGTTGCTGGGGATGTGGGGAAAACAAAGGCGGCGTAAACAACCTTGGAGGCGAAGACTAGCAGAGAGCGCAGGGGGTTCAAAAGAATATGGCGCGAATAGAGATCTGCAAAATTTTAAGGATGATCAGAAATTTGTTCCCATTGAAGATCGATTAGTATTCTTGTTCTTCGGTCCATAAAAGTCTCCAGCTTCAAGGTGGAATTCCCACCTTGCTGGTCAATCGTCGTTCACGTTAAGGAGGTGGTGGACATGGAGGACTTCAAATGCTCACAACACTTATGTCTCTTCGACATTCGAGCGAGCGACATTGGTAAAGACAATGCTACGTTGCTGTCGAGGTGTTTTTGGGCCATGGATGGTCTGGCCACGTTCTCCGGGCGTTCCTTCCACAAATGGCAGCCACGATGCTGCAAACCTTTCCTGTCCATCTCGAACCACGCCACCGTGTCCAGATTCGGCCTCACCGCCCTCAACCAGACCATCTCGAATCCTTATCGCTACCGCCGAGAAAGGGAATTTGAGCAGCAGAATAGGCAATATTCGGCTTCCAGCAAGATTCCATCGTCGTGGCGGCCACGCATACGCAACGTGGGTTGCGTCGAGCGGGATCTAACAGCATTCGTGCAACAACGACGAGAGGCCCGATTTGACTCGGCCAGGGCAAACATTGCGTTCCGTCGGCTAAACAATGCAGAGCTGGTAGGTTTGTTTGATGTGTATCGTGTTGGTTTTGACGGCGGGGTTGGGGTGGTGATTCTAGCACGACGCTGATGGGATCGATACCAGCGAATGGCATCAATTTCGCCGGACTTGCCAGAAAGAGCTCTCGCGGGGGCACCCAAACCACTGCCGAGATTTTGGTACAATGGGTCGGCATCTTTTCCGTCCCGCCCGAAGTCAAGACACGACACATTCAGATCCGTGTACGATGACCGCCTTCCTTCGGTGAAATAGTCCAGGGCAAGTTTGCTCTCCAGCCTCCCCATTCCCCTGCCCAATCGGCTTTACCTATTTTCATCTGTTGATTCGACCGACAAAGCTGCAGGAGCCAAAGCCACGGCCCCTTCTTCCTTCGAGTCGCGTGTGCCGACATCGGCATCGCGTGGAGAGTGGCCCTGGGTCCCCAGCCTAACGAAAGGCAAGAAGAGAAAACTGGCAGCGCTCAATCCGATCGAGACTTGAAACGCCTGTTTGTACGGGATCATTGGGTCTGTCATCGCCTCTGGTGTGCCTTTTGCAGAGACAAACACAGCCGTCGACGCACCCAAGGCCACCGCGGCCCCCAGCCGGAAAAGCGTGTTCAAAATGCCCCCAGCCAGAGCTTGCTGATGTGATGGCAGCGATTGCATTACATACATCTGCACCACTAATATCAGCGAACCGCCGCCATAAATAAGGGGCAGAATGAGATACTTACGTTGACCACGTTGAAATGAAAGTCAGCCCCGACGACGCTCAGGATCAAAGAGGGAAAGACAAAGGCCCAATACAGGCTGTCTGGCTTCATAAGTGTCAACAGCACGTTGGCCATAATGTACGCCACCGATCCCAGCACCAAAAGCAAAGTGTTATTGATGCGATGCAGAACGGAGCCGGCAATGATGTTATATATCAGACCTGCAATTGCTTGGGGCAAAAGGTGGACGGCGACATCGAGAGGGGAGAGGTTCTGAGCCTCCTGCATGAAGAAGGACAGCCAGAACTGCGCCGATATAAACGCCATATATCCTGGAAGACAAGTTAAGATGATCTGTAACATGTCACAGGTCAGCTGATGCGCTCTTGCCTTCAGCATGGAGCGGGCGGGGACGGCGTACAAAGGTGAAGTTGCGGTCTTTCCAAATATGAGGGGGCATCAGCGGATGAGGATAAACTCGCTCCCAGAAGACGAAAATGACGAGAAGCACCATGCCGATGATGAGCATCGCAATGATGTGAGCCGCCTTCCAGCCATCGGTAGGCCCAAGACTACGGCACGGTCAGCACTGCCGTTGAAATCGAAGGGCGCAAACTCACGTTATAGAGGCGGTCAACAGTCCGGTCCCAAAGATCGTCAGGACAGTCCCAACAGAGTCAAAGGTTCGGACGAAGGTCTTGAGCCGGTCCCGGAACGGCTGCTGCGGCGGGTATGCTTCAACTTTGGGGATGGTCCAGATGGCCATCACCGTAAAGATGGCCCACAGAATGGCGATGAGGATATATGCCGCCCTCCAGTTGAAGATTTTCGTCGCAATTCCGCTCAGAATGCTCCCGAACACAAATCCGAGCGGATTGCCTGCGCTGAACGCTGAAAACGCAAGGTTCTTTCGCTTCGACGGCTGCTCGTAGGCCGCACCCATAATTCCAATGGCTGGTGGAACCACCATTGCAGTGCAGACGCCCAGAATGCCGCACACGACGTCCATCCAAAAGGGATTCTGCGCAAAGGCGACTAGCAATGCGAAGGCGCTGAACGAAGCCATGCCAGTGATGAAGATGATCCTCCGCCCAAGCAGGTCAGCGAGTTGTCCGAGCCCTAGCTGGAACGCGCCAGCCGTCAAGGCGGTCGATGCCGTGATCCAAGTTATTTCGCCCTGACTCATGCCAAGGTCGCGGCCGATGGATGCCGTGATAATGGCACTGGCGCCTTGGAAGAAGGAGCTCGCCGCCGTGGCATTCGTCGCCTGGAACACAAAGGCTACTTCCTGCCAAGTGTTTTTGAAGCATGCCGGGCGCTCGCCGAATGCCGGCTTGGAGCTCATGAGTTTGCCGGCTGGGATCTCCCGGCCGTCGTGCCCGCGGGAATCCGGGCTTGTTGTCACACCGTCCGACTCGCCGTCCCGAAGCCGGGATGTGGGGCGGGCTTTGGCTTCATCTCCGTCTGCAAGTATCGACTTCGCCGACGCTGCTTGCTTTTCGGGGCTTTCAGTCATTGCTACAAACTCTCTTTCAGGTGCATTCCCATTGTAAAATGCAGAATAAAAGTTTTAGATGACACGAAGGTTTTTAACAGTTGCTCGATGACACCATGCCTCTAACGTCCGCCACTTTCCGGGGCGACTGACTAATTGGTCTTAGTGCCAGGGGGCTCAACAGGGGCGAGCTCCGTCCTTCCGGAGACCGGTGCTGACTGAAAGGATCCCGGGTGTGGTTGGATTTTCGGAGTGAATCAGATGGAAGCGGCAAAAGAGAATCGTTCCTCTCGGAGACCGACGTTGCTGCTTCCAGCGTCGCCTTGGCACCCGACATGCTGACTTTCAATTCCCCCCTGGCAGCCTGCTGCAGCCTGGGAAGTTGGTCACGAGGGCGTTTTGAAGCCACACGCACGGCTCTTCCGTGGGAAACCGACACTAACACCTCTCCAGGATCCTCCCCATGGGGTGTTGGGAGGCGCCCAATGGCATCCCTGTGCATCCCTGTGCACCCGCGCCGCCGCTGCAAGTTGAGTTGTGTGTTGTCATGAAGATAGTCTTGGGATGGGGGTCCAGGTGGTCAGCCATGGGATATAAGGCTGGGGCCGGCGACTCCCAGGCTGGGTCCAAATGATAAACAGAGAGGAGCGGCTTCTCTTCCTGGGATACCCCTTTCTCGCGCCCCCGCATATTGGCATTGTCAACAAATCCACAGCCGTTGAGAATTACACATCATAGTAATCTACTCAAATATTCTACCTCGAAGCCCAATATTCATTTAGGTAAAGACTACTTTCACTTACACATCTCTTCCATGCATGTCCTCTTCACCCACTGACCATCATAAAACAGTATGCCTTCCTCAACAGCCGAGATCTCAGAAGTCCCCGCCTCGCTTCCCAAGCAAGAAGAACAAGCACAGGCTACCAGCTACCCCTTCCCCGCCGGCTCCCAGCACAGCCGTTCAAATAGCGTCCAGTCTTCCACCAGCACCGTCAATGACGATGCCGACGATGCAAACGCCGCAGCCGCCACCGCCGGGTGCCCAGCTTTGATCAAGCGGGACATGGACTTCTTCATGGCGAGGCTGACACGTACATCGTCGTCGAGTTCGACAATCTAAGTTGGGCGAAGTAAAGGAACAGCTTTTTCAGAAGATATACGGGCTCAAAGATTGATGATATATAAACCCTACCAATCATCCCCGAGATTCAGATTGTACCTTAGGTTTTTTGGCTTCCCTCTTTTTGTTTTCGATTACTTTTGGCAATTTGAGTTTGGGGTAACGGGATAATGAACTGATGATGACATCTTTTTCCTTATTCTGGTTGGGAGCGGAATTACTCACCCACTCACTGTATTATCACTAGGTATCGATGATGGCGAGTTTGGAAACTTGAACGAACAGAATTTTGTTTTACGATATGGTGGTCAGTTGGGTCGCGTATCGTTCCGATGTAATACAAACCTTCAAGATTGCTCCCTTACTTATTCATATATTTTATTATCCATCCATTTGTTCTATATTATGACATTTGACGATGATATTTGTACACCGCTCTCTGTATTTTATTTATAGTGTAGTTAGGTAGCTAAAAACCTTTCCAACCATCTTCCCATCCTCTTTCTTGCTTTTCTAACTCTATCGTTTGGGCATCTGCTTTTTGGTATCTGTTTCTTGGTATCTCTATGCTCTGGCGACCGAGCCGGCATTTTTACCTCAATAAAATCTATATATATAAAGCTCTTCCTCACCTCTTGGGGAATAAATTTCCAGCCCAACAAAAAATGAAAAATGAAAAGAAAGAAGAAAGAAAGAGAAACCGTTCCAATGCCCTGCGCCTGTTACTTATCTTACCTTGTCATAAGCCTAACAAATCTTCAGAACCGGTTACCTCTCTCAGAAGATGACAATATATATACATAGACAGATACCCAAAGTGAATCATTCATTCTCACCGCAACAAACTCCCCACATCATGAAGCCGGATCGTATCAATCGAGGTCGGCGACCCTGGAGCGCCGCCCCCGCCACCACCACTGCTTGCACCACTCACCCTCCCAGACGAGGATGGAAACGCCGACCCAGACCGATCCGCGCCCCGGCCCCAGCCAGCGCCCCAGCCGGGTAGAACCCCCGCGGTGGCCATCATGGGCGTCTCGTCTCCGGGGTAGTAATATGCGGACGACGATGCATTGCTTCCACTACTGCCGGTTGTTTTCTTGTTCTTTTTCCTTCCCCGAGATCCTTTCGTGGTATTCTGGCTTGCTGCTGCGGCTTGTTGTTGCATAGCTGCTAGTTCGGGGCTGGTCATGATCCCCACACGCGGACTGCGGCCTGAGTGGCCGGGCCACGGGGAGTTGTTGCCGCTGCCGGTGGAGGCCGAGTAGGACGGTTTGTACCAGAACCCGGCGGGTTGTCCGCCGAGGAAGGGTCTCTTCCACCATTTTGCCGCTGCCATTGCGGCAGCGGCGTCTTTGCTGCTGTGGCTCCGCGGGGTCTCGCCGGCGAGCTCTTCCAGGGTAACGCCTTTTGTCTCTGGGATGAGCAGGGACGTCAGGGTGCCGAGGAGCATGAACAATGCAAAAATCTGCATGAGGCGGTCCAACCACGGGCTGCATTTCTTATTGGTATTGGATTCTCCCGACTCGGAAAAGTTGGTCGTGTTGCATTGCGCGAGGAGGGGGATTGATATGACCTGGGCGAGGATGGCGCCGATCTTGCCGGACGCGGCGGACAGGCCGTGGCCGGTGGAGCGATATCGCGTCGGGAAACACTCGCCTGGGACAATGAAGGTGGTCGTGTTGGGGCCCCAGTTGAAGAAGAACTGAGCGGCGATGTACAGGACGAGAAGGGGCGCCTCGGAGAGGTGGGCGTTGAGTAAGCCGAGGAGGATGAAGAGGATGGTGAGTACGGCAAAGCCGATGATCTGGAGGGGCTTGCGGCCGAGCGTGTCGATGGTGAAAACGGCTGCCCAGTAGCCGGGGAGGCTTCCTGCGCACGCTAGTATTATCATGCCCACCGCGTTATTGTAGAGTGCGTGGTATAAAGTCGGGCCGTGTGAGTACCCGATGGCCGCCAGGACCACAGTGTTATTGAGCCCTAAGCCGTAGAATGCAAGATCCTAGTGGTCATTTAGCAGGGCATTGAAACGAGAAGAACGGGTGGTATCCGAGCTTACTAGGAAGAACCATGACAGCGTGGTGCCCAGAAGTATCTTGAAGTTCCGGGGCAACCTGAAGTACGCCCACACATCGGACCACGAAGCCGAAGGAATCGTCAGCGCCGGGCTCATCGTTTTCAGCATGCGGGCTTGCTGAACCGGGTCAACCTTGCCCCCAGATTTGCTCGCCATATATGCCTTGATATCCGCATCCGCCTTCTCAATGTCCTGCGCGACATCGAAGGTGTAACGTGGCGTCTCGGGGATGGTAATTCGATAGTAGAGAGCGATGCACGCTGGCAAAGCACCGACTCCCACGATGATGCGCCAGGAGCGGTCGGCGGCGACCTGGCAGGCGTAGCCACAGTCGCCAACGTCTACCGCCGTGATGAACGAGTCTTTGAATCCCGCTGTAACGCACAGTGCTACGATGGCTGCTGCTAGCTGGCCGACACCTTGCATCGAAAAGACCGCGGCCATCATTGCTCCTCGCCATCGTGTAGGTGCGAACCTGAAACAGCCGCAAGTTAGCAAACGGGCTCCTCCTTGACGAGAAGCATAGCACTGACTCCGATGTAATGATTGCGCTAAGGGGGTAGTCTCCTCCGATGCCAACGCCCTGAGTGCTTGTCAGTCTCATATGTTTGTAAGTAACCTCAAGCCCAGCCACCACCACCCATTCGAACTCACCATCATGACCCGCCAAAATATCAGCAGTCCCGTCGAGCTCATAGCTTGACTTGGGCTCGCCAACGCACAGTTCAAAGTCGACAACACAATGATCCCCAGCTCAATACCATACATGCGGCGGCGGCCAAAGACATCAGCCAGCCACCCGAATATTACTTGACCAATGACGATCCCTGCACTCGTTGACGCTTTCAGGGCTGTATTCACCGTCGACGGCAACAAGCCGTAGTTGCCGCCGAATCCATTGACAGCTTCGCTGGGCGGTCCCTGCCAAAACACCACGCCGAGGAAAGTCGTAATGAGGTTGATGGCAAAGATGTCGTACGAGTCCAGAAAAAAGCCGACCCCGGCCACAGCAACGGCTCGAACATCTGACAGACAGAAAGAGCTGAGTAAGTTTTATTCAAGAGTTAAGGGGTACGAAGCAACACGGGAAAACATACGATACAGACCAAAGGGCACCTTGTCTATGTCTGATAGTGCCAGCCTCCGTCGAAGGTTAGGGTCCGAAATATGTGAATAGTCGTTTGCTGATTCCTATGGTTAGCGAATGGCGAGTTACGAGCTGCCATGTACGCAAATCATCGGCTCACCAAAGTTGTGGAAAGCGTTGTTCCCGCCTTGAGTAAGAGTATGATGGCCGCGATGTGGCGCCAGCATGGGCTCGGGGAGCATGTCCATCCTGCTCCGAGGGTGCGTGAATCCGTGGGATGGTTTGAAAGAGACCAACCAGGCAGTGTCAATAGTCGAACTGGTTGCTAAGATATGTTGCTGGTTTGTCTGACTTGGCTGGCCCAGCTCTCACTGGGGTCAGGCCGCCATGAGGCTGTAGCACCACCAGAGGTGCGATTTCCCAGCAAGTTCTGCGTCCCGAGATGGGTGAGCAGCAAGCAGAGAGAAAGATTGCTTCGAATTGGGCAGTCTGGTTCGACTCTGGCCGAGCCGCTATCGTTGGAGGGGCAGTTCAAGATGGAAAAGAAAAAAGATGTAAGCAGAAGGCGGGATAGGCGGAGATGATATCGGACTCGGTCTGAGCTGACGGGAGGACAAGGGCGTGAGCCAATAGGCAACCGTAGACTTATACGTGGGACTGGGAGCCGCTGTGGGGAGGGTGGGATGGTGAGCAAGGCAGGCAGGCTACTTAAATCCGGCAGTCTGGTTGGTCTAAGGCGGCGCTGATCATGACCCTGCTCGTGCTGCTGCTGATGGTGATATGTAGAGCCAACCGAGTAACCGAGTATGAAGCACGAGGGGCTAGGTGTAAAGATTGGTGCAGAATACCGGGGATCCAGCGAGATGTGTCCACCGACCCACGTTGGCCCCTTGTTTCTTTGGGTAGCAAGCCTAGGAAGTAGCGGGCAAGGACGATGGCATGATATACTTGAGACTGTTGATAGTCTGTTGGACGATGATCCGCCTCTTCATCTCACCGAAACTCGACTTGGAATGGCTCCTTCGTAATCATTGCTTTTTGGCGTCTGCAAGCGCCACAGCTATCTTGATATCGAAGGAGGGAGGATCCGATCTTCACTCACTTTTCCCACAAGTAGCTCTTCTCAGGCTGCTTCGTCAGACTCTCATCAGAACAAAGACAGAAGAGCCTCTCGCATGCAGCAAGGTTGGCCCTATCCTTCTTGTACCACATTGAAATGTTGCAACGAGGTGCGTTGGGGGCGACCTGCTTGGGTCCTCAATGCATACCCGCATATGCCAAGCCTTCAGGCATTCCCAGGGGCTAGGGAATGCTTCAGCCAATGAGCGTGGCGAATCGACGCACATGGTCTTGGTTCTGGATGTCATGTCATCACGCTTCTGTTCACCGAGTCCAGCCGAGTCTATTGAAACAACAAAATGTTCTGCGAAGTGTGGGATTCAGTATGCATTTGCTGTGTTGGTGAGTTGGCGAGAAGGAAAATAGTGTCCCTGCGTCAGTCTCTCTTGACCACTAAGCAGTGTAAACCCCGCCACTTCTCTCCAGATCAGATTGGACTCTTATTGTGAAAACGTTCTAGTTGTTCCCCGCGGGGGAAACACTGCAGTCTATCGTGTCAGCGAATAGTGGATAGGTATCCGACTGGCATTCTGAAGTGCAGTAGTAGCACGAAAGCCAATGGCATGGCTGAACTTGTCGGCGTTCAAGTCTCGCATGCCGGGACGGTCGATGTCTTTCCTCCGGGTTTACAAACGCGTCAGAACTCGGATCACATCGTCACAAACCGCTAGCCCCCACACTATCATTAGCCACGCCATCCATTGGAACTCAGAGAACCCGAGAGGCGTTCCACAACATCAATACCACACTCCCCACGTGTATTGGGACCTCACTCGGTCTCATCAAACACTCCGCAAAAAGAAAAGAAGAATCCTTTTTCAGCTGGCACAGCTCTGTCGCACAGAAGAACATTATCAAACCTCAAGCGGTCAACAACCAGCCCTTCACCAGTGCGTCAATAATGTCGAATCGAGTGCTTGCACGTGTCGATATCGCTGGACTGATTCGTCTTGTTGGACCAAAGCAAAAAAAGCAAACACGAAAACCTCCTCGAGCTTGATTTCGCTTCAGGCTGGATGGAACTGATTGAGCTCACAAATCGCCAAACCGCAAACACTGAGCCGGAGGTCCCCAATAGAAAGTCTTATTCGAACAAAAAACCGTCTACCATGCTGTAATATCATCTACCTCCGCTTCTCCAAAAGTGCTGCTTTTTGTAAGCTGGCCGACCGAGCTCTCCGCCTCCGCGCCGCCGACGTCTTTGCTCATGATGTCTGGAAGCACCTCCCGCAGAAACTGCAGGGTGTAACGGTTCACCTGCTCAAACTGCAGCAAGAAGGCATCGTGGCCCTCGGGGCTGTCTATCCTCTCAAGCCGGGCATCTTTGATGTGTTCGGCCAGCTCCTCCTGCTCGGCAAACGTGAAAAGCCCATCGCTCTCAATGCCGAGCACCAAGGTCGGCTGCTCAATCATGCCAAGCGCCTCGAAAATCGTTGCTGCACGGTCCCGGCTCACATCGTGTGTGTCGAGTTTCCGGGTCATGGCAATGTAGCAATTACTGTCGAATCTCTTGACGAACTTCTCTCCCTGGTAACGAAGGTACGACTGGGCCGAGAAATATGTGGAACCGGAGGGAATCACGTCACCCCCTGTTAAGCTGGTGCTCTGCGGCCCATGGAACTGTGGATCCGGGGAATCTGTACCCTCCAACTCGGCCTCTGTCTGGCCTGGGACTCTTCCGGTGCCGCTGTTCTGCCGAGACAGAGCCGTTCGCGTCCATTTGTGCCCGTCATTGTGGATGTGGAAGTGCGCCTCAGAGGGTGTGCTGGGCGACGCCCGGTCACCGATGGTCTGCCGGCGGGAGGGGTCAGGAATATTCCGACCAAACCGGGCTTCAAACGAGTTCCTGCTCCGGTAGGTCAGGAGCGCCGTCATGCGCGCCGCGCCAAGGCCTGTAGTGGGCGGGTCCGAAAAGGAGTAATATCCGTCATCGTACTTGGGGTCTGCATAGATGGACTGCCGCTGAGCCTCGCCCCAGCTAATACCCCATGCGCTGTGCCGGCTCGACGTGGCAATGGGCACGATGCAGCGCACATAGTCTTTGCCAAGATATGCCCACTCGAGGACAAACATGCCGCCGAGCGACCCTCCCACCACGGCAGCGACCTGTCGGACACCGAGGTCGTCGAGAAGTAGCTTATGCAGGCTGGATGGCGTGAGAATGAGCCCGCCGACGTTATGAAAGAGAGGTACTTCTGCTTACCGGACATCGTCCCTGATGGTAGTCAAGGGAAACTCGGGGCCGTACCGCTCGTTGGCTGGGTCACCATCTTTGGCGGTGACGGGGCTGGCAGTGCCGTATGGACTCCCCAGACTGTTCATGCAGACGACGAAGAAGCGTGACGTGTCAAAGGCCCGACCAGACCCGCCGAGCAGAGGACCCCACCAGTCGGCGACATCAGCGCTGCCGGTCAAGGCATGGCAGATGACCATAGCATTGTCGCCATTGGGAGAAAGGGTGCCCCTAGTGGTGAAAGCAACTGGGACATTCCGCAGCGTCACGCCCGACTCGAGGGTGAAAGAGGGGATCACAGCAATCTGCTGGTCTGGGATGAGCGCCGCGAACGGGTTCTCAGGCTGAGATCGGATTCTTTCTTGGAAGTATTCAGTAACTGCTTCTTGTATGAAGGAGATGGGAAGTGCAGTGCCGTCTTGGCGCCATGGCACCGGCTGCTCTGACGCCCTCGAAAAGAAATACAGAGGGGGGTAACAAATAAGCCAGGAATGGGAATAACTGACCGTATTTCGGCGTCGCGGTGTCACCGCCTTTGGAAGTGATATCCGTAGTCATGGCGGGGGTTCTAAGAATGATGATGTTGACGTTGATGCTGATTTTGAATCTGGAAGGCGGACGTGCTTTGTTGACCGCTGTATGACTCTATTTGCCTTTTCCCCGTCAATTTCCAGTAGGAAGGAAAGAGATAACAACATGGGTCGACGAGAATTCGGCATCTGCGTCACTTATGGACTGAAACGGGCAAGCACGACGGAGTCAGATGTCTGAGCCGCAAGCGTGGATTGCGCAATCCGCTTCTCACGCCGCCTGTGACGGTGTAAGCCCGTCCGTACTCTAGGGGCCCAGGCTCCCCGAACAGCGGACTGGTTTAGGTGGTTCCCAGGTCCCCAGGTCCCCTTGGAGCGCCGGCAATCGGCCGTTTCAAAGATTTCTAGCTGGCCAGTGCGTCACCGCTAGACGTTGGGGGGCAGTCATCCAACGCTGCAAGCTTCTGATTGGCAGAAGATTGGCCCACCTGCGCACGTACCATGTACCTGGTACAGCGGGGCGCGGTGGGGCAGGTCACCGGTGAAAATGTCTCCGGTACCCGGGCTCTGCGTCCAATGAGATGGCCCCTGCCAGCCTTGTCGAGAGAAGGCTGGGCCCACCAAAGCTTGCAAGCGCAGCGTAGAGGAACCACGACCGACGCCAGGGGACCCGACGCGAGCCATCAGCCACGAGCCACGAGCACGGGTCTCTCGATTTTCGTAGCAAGTCAAGCAGGCCAACGCCAACGTCAATTTTTGGCAGCGCCGGCCCAAATTCGATTGAACCGCCTTTGAAGCCACACTCTCCACACAGTCACTCTTTCACACGACTGAGACAGAGCATTTCTTTTCTTTTGTCGCACGGCAGCTCGTCTCCATCCTTGTCTCTTTCACCTGCCGTGCGCCAAAGCCGACCTTGTGAAACTGGCAAAGTGAGGCGAAGAAGCACTGCGTTAACGACTATCGACATCACATCGTCCTCACCTTCGGTCTCACCCTCTCCTACCCGACTTCTCCCCAGCCGACCTCCCTCCATCCCCACATCTCTTTTTTCTTTCTGCGCGACAACGACACGATACCCGCGGGCTTCTTCCCGCTCCACCGATAAATGACACGACGTGCGCTGTGCTGTTAATAAGAGCATCATGCCTCCCGGTAAGCGCAAGAGAAACGATCGCGGTCCAAACGACTCAGGACCCAGACCCTCTCCTCACCGGCCCGGCGACAGCCAACTGGGACAACATGACAGAGGGTACGATGGTGGAAACAGGGGCGGCCGCGGTGGTAGAAACCCCCGGGGCCCAAATCGCCGCGACTCGTCCCAATCGTTTGGAGGCGCAGGACCACAAGGTGGCGCATCGTCTTCGGCTGGACCCATCTCCCCAAACCTCGGTCGTCCGTCTAGCTCATCCTCAATGACGGCGCCTCCACCGCCCTTGCCCACAGCGGCCACACCACAAGCCCCGCCCGCCGTGCCGCCCTCGGTACCTCAGTCACCCATACAGCCCGGCTACGACTACAGCATCGTCACCGACGACCGCGTCGAGAGATGGTCTAAAGGCGGCCGACAGGAAGTTATCGACCATGGCATTCAGTCACGCGAAGATGAGGACCTCACAGAGGTCACTGCGATCTTCCAAGAGATCCTGCACTCTGTCAGCGATGGCCGGCTCCCTGGAGCCGACTCTGGCAAGGTGGTTAAGGAGATATTGGGTCCCGAGCTAGCAGAGGCAGATCGCGCAGCTTTGGTCTTTGATCCTCACACCCTGTTTCTCGACACAGTCGCAACATTTATGGAGGTCGAGGCCGCTCCATACCGTCAGCAACTGAGCGAATTCATGTTCGCTACGGAGGTGTCCCAGGACCTCATGCGCCTCGTCCTCGACCCTCCCCTACTTAATCAACTGGATCTGATTCGCGACACGTTCGTCCGGATGGGCATCCGCCAATCGACAAACATGCTTTACCGCCAAGCAAACTACAACCTCTTGCGTGAAGAGACTGAAGGCTACTCCAAACTCGTCACGGAGCTCTTCACCATCAGTAGCGCAGAGCCGCCCACCTTGGAAGTTGTCCTGGCTGCGTATAATAAGGTTATGGGCCTTATCGGGACATTTGACCTCCACCCGGGTCGGGTCCTGGACACGAGTCTTGATGTCTTTGCCGCTGTCCTTATCAAGCAGTTTCGTTTCTTCATCAAGTTTCTCCGCGTCAGCGCCTGGTGGCCCCGCAGTCAGATCAGACAGCCTACCGACATGTACGCGGGCGGATTGCCCGTATGGGCTCTCCCCGACCATCACAACTGGCTCACGAGCGATGAAGAAGAGGCTGCGATTGCCGCTGAGCGGGTCAAGCGCGACATTGCTTTTTGGGACAGGGCCCGTGAGAAGAAGATTGAAGCCTTCTTCGAGCTAGGCGGCAGGCGACTCCCCACGACGGAGGAACAGCGACTAGCCGATACTGCAGCAGAAGACGGACCGGACGCCAGTATTGATCAGGAGTGGATCAAAATCACAAAGACGCTTCCCCCTCCGGGCAGCCGAGATGCGGCCCAGTTGCTAGGATTCAAACTGCAGTTCTACGCTTCGGAAGCCAGGGATGCCGATGATGTTCTCCCGGCGAACTTGCTGTATCTTACGGCTCTGCTCATCAAGGTCGGCTTCATTTCGTTGACCCACCTGTGGGAACACATTTGGCCGCCGGACGATAAGATGGACAAAGTCAAGGAGAAGAGAATGAAGGAGCTCGAGGAAAAGGAGCGACTGAGTCGGAATGGCGGCGCCGTTAATGCGCTCGAGGCTGCCGGAGTGCTCCCGGATGATATGCCACCTCCTCCTAGCACGTCTCGTCGTGACGCTGCGTCAAGCAAAGCTGATCAAGACTCGAAATCCGCTGAGCCAGCTCCTGAGAAGCCGAAGCTTCCCGAACCCGACGAGCAGAAGTCAGTGCTCCTCAAGTGCCTCCTTACGATTGGAGCTATCCCGGAATCTCTTTTCATCATTGGCCGGTACCCATGGATACTCCAGGCATACCCTGATCTCCTTCCTCTTGTGCACCGACTCCTCAATCATTCCGTTGAGAAGGTCTTTCAGGAGAGCTTACCAGCCACGTCTGCTTCGTCGGATTTCCCCTCCAAAAAGCTGCCCGACCTTGACCAGTCCGGCGTTTCTAAGGGAAGTGTCAAGCTGAGTTCGCCTCCAGCCAGACGAGCCTTGCGATGGCCGTTCCCTGACAAAGCAGATACAGCCGAAGGCACCGGCTACCGCTTCTACTGGGACGAGTGGGCTGATAATGTTCCCATTTGTCAGACGGTTGACGACGTTTTCACACTCTGTGATACCCTGCTAAACGTCTCAGGCGTCTGTATCGGACAGGACTCTGCCCTGGTTGCTAAGCTTGCTAGCATCGGCAGCAAGAGCCTCGCGGACAACAAGTCTACCGAGAACGTCGCCCGTTGGCGGGATCTCCTCAAGCGGCTGCTTGTTCCGTGCCTCAGCCTCGTTGAAGCTAACTGCTCGGTTGTCGACAGCGTCTGGAAGCTCCTCAAGAGGTATCCAGTCGAAGTTCGTTACAATATCTATTCAGAGTGGTACGAAGGCGCTATCTCTCGCCTCCCGGCCATGCGAAAGGCTTTTGCTCGGACTAGGGTTGAGACGCAGAGCACCATGAAGCGCTTGTCGCTGACCAACATTTCGCAAATGGCGAAAAAGCTTGCCAAGACGGCGTATCCGTCGCCCGGAATCGTTTGCAAGGTCGCACTGACCCAAATCGAGTCGTACAGCAATCTGATTGATGCGTTCGTTGAATGTGCTAAGTATTTCACCGACTTGGGCTACGACGTCCTAGTCTGGTCTGTACTGAGCTCCCTCGGTGCCAACAAGCCGCGGAACCGTGACGACGCGGTGCTGAGCACTAGCCAATGGCTCCAGTCTCTCTCCAAGTTCTCCGGGAAGGTCTTCCAGCGCTATTCCAACATGGACTCGTCGCCTATCCTCCTCTATGTGAACGACAATCTCTCCAAGGGCACTAGAACCGACTTGATCATTCTCAAGGAGCTTATCTCGTCCATGGGCGGCGTGTTGTCCGACTTGGACTTCACTGATGCTCAATTACGCGCCATGACGGGAGGAGAGCTCCTCCGGCGCGAGACACTCATCAACCTCGGTGACAAGCGCTTTGCCTCGACCCAGACTGCTAACCGCCTCACCAAAGCATTAGTCGAGACCAAACTCGCCGGGCGCCTTCTTGTCAATATTGCGCTGTATCGACAGAACGCCATTTACACAGTCTTGGACGGCGACGCCAGCGTCAAGCTTTTGGCGACGGCCGTCGACGACACCCATCAGTTTCTCGCCCAGTATCTGGATCTGTTGAGAAGTGGCCTTGACGGAGAAACTTTCAACAGCCTCATCCCGAGCCTCACAGATCTCACGTGCGAGTACGATCTAGAGGTCGGCATTGCTTTCATGATCTGGCGCGCAAGCATTCGCTCCGATATGAGAAACTCCAGATCTCTTAAGGAAGGGCAGTCGCAGGCGAAGGCCATCGCAGACGTTGATGGCGATGTCATCATGGACAGTGTCAACGGCGATGAAACCGCCAAGACCAATGACCCAACTGACAAGGGAGACACTGTTGGCAGCCCATCTCGAGTCGTCAGCAACCGCAAGGCAGATCCAGTATTGGATGCCCTGCAGCCGCTAATTGATGAAATGTCAAACATCATACCCAAGCGTGTCTGGCAGTGTCTCAGCCCTGTGGCTTACGTGCTTTTCTGGTCTCTACAGCTTGGGGACTTCTCGTTCCCGCAAGAGAGCTATTCTGCCGAGGGCACCAGGCTTAAAAACCTGGCCAACGATATCATGAAAGACAGATCCGACATGTCCCGGACCGGGATGAACAAGAAGCAGCAAAAGCACAAAGAGATTCTAGAGCGGCAGAAGTTGCTCGTCGAGGAAAATACTCAGGAGTATACTCGGTACTCGGTCACACGTATTCGAATCTCAAAACAGCTCCATCTATGGTTCCCGACCAGCATGGAACAGGCCGATGCAACATCAGATGCCCTACTTCAGAACTGCATCTTGCCCCGCATACAGCTCGGTCCGCTCGATGCAGAGTACTGCTTCAGGCTCATCAAGTTCCTCCACGAGTTTTCGGCGCCCAACTTCAAGCTCATGTCGCTTTACGACAGGCTCTTCAATCACAATAGATTGCGGGCCATCATCTATACATGCACAGTGCGCGAAGCTCAGCATCTGGGACGCTTTTTAAGATCCATCCTCGGGGATTTGACCAAGTGGCACGGTGACAAGACAGCCTACGAGAAGGAGGCGCTAGGAGCCAAAGACGTGCAGGGCAAGAAGACGAGACAGCTCCATGGTTTTGCCACGACCTTTGGCGAGGATGGCAAGCCTACCGCGTTTGTGGAACACGATGCTTACCGAAACTTGCTCTTCCGCTGGCACAAGGAGCTTAATACTGCCTTGAAGTCTTGCCTCGACCTTGGCAAGGACAACAACAGGGGCGAGTGGATGCATATTCGGAATGCCATCTCGGTTCTCAAGGCTGTTGGCGACATTTTCCCTGCCATCGACTTCATGCTCAGAGAGTTCATGAGAAAGCTGAACGAGATTAGCACGCACAAGTCTGACCAAGGCGACCTCACGGTGCCCGCCCAGACCACATACAGCGTCCTTTGGAAGAGAAACGAGAATAAGGATCACATGATGGTCCAGGCCTTCCGACCAGGTGGCGTTGGTGGTTCGTCTCAAGAGGATATCCAGATGAGTGACGCCAGGGACGAAGGCGGGTCTGCTCCTCCAACTCTTCGACCTACCGCACCGACGTTCAAGCCCGGCCAGGGGCGAACCCAGCCCGCTACCGAGGCTGAGGACGGCGAGGTTGGTGAAGTGGGGGATAGTCGGACAAGAGCGACGAATGGAGCTGCAGCCACGGAACATGCCACCAGGCAGCCCCGATCGACTAACGAGCCAACAAGAGACGTCAACGCGTCGTCGAACCACAACGGAGGGCCAGCGACAGCTGCCAGGTCCATCACTCCTCGGCCCACTTCTAGCGGGCCGGCATTGGCTCCCGGCAGCCGTCCGGAATCCAGATCTTCGTCGATGCTGCAGGTCAACCCCAACTTGCCCAACAGACCCAATGTTGCCGTCCCTTCTAACATTGATATTGACCGGTTCCAGCGCCACAACACCAATAACAGAAGAGATTTGCCAGCAAGAGACGTTCCACGCGACTCGAGAGAGCCTCGCGAACCCCGGGATGCACACTCACGCGATGGTCGAGAGCCGCGCGATATGCGGGAAGCGCGCGAGCCTGTTCGGGAACCTCTTCCTGCTCGCGAGGCTCTTGCTGCCAGAGAAGCCGCCCAGGCTGCTCGTGAGGCGCCACTTGGTGCTCGCGAATCCTTAGCTGCTAGGACATCTCAGAATGCTCGTGAGCCCGTTGGCCCCCGCGAGCCTAGAGACTACCGGGCGCCAGACAGCTCGCGCCCCGAGCGGCCACGAGACCTGCCGCCACCTGACAGGCGGCCAGTAGAGCCCCCTGTGCGTGATTCAGGACGGGACAGGGACTGGCCTGGCCGCGCAGAACAACCCCCGCGACGGAATGACAACTCGGCGCCTCCGGACCGCGAAGGTCGCCCTCCTCGAGATAGGAACTCCCACAGCTCCAGCCGTCAAGATCACAGGCCGCCAAGGGAGCCTAGAGAATCGAGAGAATCGAGAGAGCCACCAGTGCCCCAACCCCCCCCTATGGCAGCGGCGTCGCAGCATGAGAGCCAGGAACCTCCAGTCAACCCAGAGCGCGGCCGACTTATCGCCGAAGTTGACCGGCCTGAGATCATCAACCCAGCACGAGCTGCGCTCATAAATGATACCCGGGAGCCCCAAGCACGCCCACCGCCCAGGGATGGACCTCGTGACCAAGGCCGTGAGCGCCCTCCTCGGGTGGAATCCCCAAGGCGACCTGATCTTCTGCCGCTGAATGGTCCTCAGCCGGACAATGCTCGAGACGACCGTCATGGCCGCCAACACCGCCATTCTGACTACCACACCTCAAGCCGGGAGGGCCACACAGACAGCACGGCGATTCCCCGGCCAGAACGAAATGCAGAGCGGGAAGCCGAGCGCGCGCCTGGACCTAGGGATCCGTCGTACGGCAGTGGCCCACTCCCTCGTGGCCCGGAGATGGATCACGGCAGACTAAACCAGCAGGATCCAAATTACGGCCGTCTGAACAGTATTCAGTCCGTTGTTGATTTGCCACCCGGCCCGCCATCTGGCCCACGCGGCCGTGGTAGGTATAATGCTCGGGGCGGCCCAGTCAATGGTCCGTCGATGCGGTCAGATAACAGGTTTCCTCATCTTGAGCCCATCCGTCCTCCATCCCCCGAGCGCCAGCCGCCTACGGGGCCTTCGTCGACTCGGCAGCCGCGGCGAAGCCAGTATGATAATAACAACATCAACAGCGGGACGACCATCTCGCCAACAACAACCGTGCCGCCTGCGGGCGGAGTACATCCGGACAGGATACGTCAGATAAGCCAGCAACTGCCCGCTGGACCAGTGTCGCCGATCCACCCTGATCGTGTCAATCAGATCGCGGCTCTGCCTCATCCATCCGGGCCAGCAGCACTTCCACGAGCGACAGTAAACACGCCCGACCGGCATCCAGTGGCTGGACCGAACTCAGGGGCGCAGCCAGCACCTCCTCCTATCAGCACTGACTTTCCAACTCCCACTGGCCCCGCCTCAGCTTCAAATGACCGAATGCGATCCGGCGGAAGCAGACAGCTTCGCGGCATCCAGAACACGCTTGAACGAGCCTCGGTCGATGGTGGTCGTGGTTCCAGTGGTATGCGCATGTCCCGGTCGCGCACTAATTTGGCGGGATCTGACGCGCAGATTTTGGCTGGCTCTTCTCCAGTCACAACACCTGTTCACGAGCGACCCGATCCTATCCGGGACCCGTCACGTCGGGAGATGAGCTCCGATCGCGTACCACGTGGGCCTGAGCCGATTCAGGTGGTTGGCGACAGCCGTGATGGGGGCCGCGGGGCTCCCAGTGTTCCCAATGGCGACGATTATACTGCTATTCGGGGCGACCACGACCGCGGCCGTCGGGACCATCACCGTTCAGACCGGGGATCCAGAGCTTCCCGACGGAGCAGTCGGGAACGTAGTCCGGACCGAGAACGAGAAAACAAGGAACCACGCGACTACCGAGAGCGAAGACCTGTTCCGCCAGCAACTGGTCCCAGCGGAAGTCGAGACGGCGATAGGGAGATGGGTGCGCCCCGCCGGTCAACTCGTGAGTCAGTCGGGAGCAGTAGAGACTCGCTTCCCGGAGGCCGAGACATGGTGCCGCCTCGCGAGTCGAGTCACCGCAGCCATCGGAGCAGCGATGGGCCTCCTGGTGTAAGGAATGATCTGATACCGGCTGTGCGGAGTGAGGGCCATGGTGGCCGGGGTGAAGGAATGGGTGGCCGCAGCGAAGAGTATGGTACTGGCGGCCGAGGCGGATCTTCTCGAGGGAGCGGAGCCCCGAGAGACTCGAGATCGAGACAAGGCGATGACCGTGGCGACGATAGGGGGAGTAGGAAGCGGAGGAGTGAGGGCGGCGGTGCCGACACCGCCAGCCACCAGGATAAGCGACCGCGGCGTTAGGGAGACCAAGGGCTGTCCCGGCACTGGTGGGGTTATTGAGTGGACGATGGAAAGCAAGAGAAAAAAGAAAAGGCAAAAAGAAAAACGGGAAAAAGGTTGTTTGCGACGACGACAGCAAACAGGGTCATTCAGATTGGAGGATAACATACCCTACCTGCCATACATGTCGCGAACTTGGCTCATCACGCACTGCTAGAGCTTCGACCATCTTAGATTTTTGTCGGCACTCAGCATCGACAAATTCGTTGTTTCTTTATCATACCTACCACATACCATTGGTTGCCAGCCTGTTGCCGGCAACATCTGTGAACATTAAAAGCATCCAGAACATTATGGTGGTCTCTCACGAGGTCATCCCACTACGATACGCTTAGACGCCACTCCCTCCCACCTCCATCACATATACTTTTTGTACAGAGACCATGGTGATGCTTATCACGATTGTGTTTCATCGGTTTCTCGGCGTCACAACGGAAAAGAATAGGCATATTCAATGGTTCATCTGCCCTTGTCTTCATAATCCAGAGAGAACGACTACATGGCATGGCGTTGCGTGGGCATCGATCCGGCGTTTTTTGTTGTCATTCCATCTTTTACATTTTCCCCCAGTCTTTGGGAAAGCTTTTGTCGTCATCATTGTGTGTGACCAATACATTCCGTGATTTGTTACGGAGCGCATCTTCCACAAAGTTCACCAAAGCCGCAGCGACAAACTTTAAAAGATGTTATGATCTAAGAGAGAGAAAAAATTTGATCATTCTCACACAGGCCTACCTACCTGTGTGCACACGATGGATGTGGGAAAAATCTGAAACATTTCCACGGCGGGGGAAGCTGGGAAGCAATCGATAAGACTGGGTATATTTAGCCTTTTGTTGAGGGGCAGGGAAGGAATGTAGAAAAGCTTAATGTATTATTATCCTATCATTTGTTAATATCCTCCCTCCTCTTTTGTATGTGCGTTTTTGTATATCTGTCGAGGAGAGGTGTGGCTGTCAGTGGGGAGCCTCATATAAATGTGAACATAACCGTATGCAAATTCTTTGCACAACTGTTTGTCTATCTGTCTGCTTTGGGCTGCTTTTATCGCCGGTGTTAACACTATGGAGAAGAGACATCGATGTGTGGGCTAGGTACGGAGTACAACAGAATTCATTCACTGGTCCCTGCATTTAAGAAGCTGACGGGGAGGCTCGGAGCGAAAGTTACAGCTAGACATACACGTCATTCTACATATACGCTAGCGAGGAATGAGAATGGGTACTTTGGATATGTTGAAGTCCATTCATGTAGGGCAAAGAAAAAGCCGTGAAACACACGTACGTGAATCAGATTTGGATTGATTCAATATACACTGAGGCTGTCCGAGTTTCTTTATCGCTTGTAGTGTCTCATTTTACGCGACGGACATACCTCACCTATCAATAAACACTATGCTGATGCAAAAAGAATGATACATTTAGTACTACGCCTGCTTTATACAGTCAATTCGGTTTCATCCAGCAATCCAGCCCAGCCAATCCAACACTCCTTCCTTTCATGGATGCATGCAAAATGTTTGGTTGAACCTCTCACCGACTCGCGTCGTTCTTATCCACCACCTCCTTCAACACCTGCAAATGTTCCTCCGTAACCCGTATCGCCTCCTTGATCTCTCTCTCGTCCATTCTATCCTCTCTCAGCCTCTCTTCCATCGTTCTCGGCTCTACGACCCTCTTCCGCGCCTGTTGGCCAATGTCAGCGCCTAACCTCTCCAGGCCAGCTCTCTCTTCTATCCAGTCCCACAGATCGCTCTCTTCCTTGCGCCACATCTCTTCGTATGCAGCCAGCCGCTGCGGGTAGCCCGCGCCATACGGGACAGGGACGCCGGGCCCCCCACGGTTGCCAAACCCGAACCATGAGGCTACGAGGAGTCCGACCAGGAGACCATATACGACATTGCCCGTCAAGATGGGGCGGAAAGTGTCAAAGATGGGACCGAGGAAAGGATGGAGTGGCTCGAGAAGACCCCATGTTTGCTTGATCGATGCCTTGGTTGAGAGGCCTTCGGCGTCGCTAGTAGGGTTCGACGCCTGAGCAGACTTATTCTTTCGACCGCCACGTTTCTTAACCTTTAGCGTTCCGGCAGCGTTGGTTTGGGTGCTGGAGCGAGGGCGGGAGGATACGGCTGCCTTGAGAGCAACGAATATATCCTTGCAGTACTGTGTTTGGCCGTCGTTGGCACCCCTCTCAATTGCACCTGCTTAAGGTTAATATGCTGGAAAATATTAAGGCGAGACAGAGCAAGGAGACGGAGCAAGGAGTGATATGTGTTTACCTTTCAGCCAGCTCTTGCCGGACCATTCAATGGTGCAGTTGACCTGAACGCGGGTAGCATTGTTCTCGGCCCACGAAAGGCAGTACTTGGTCTTGACGGCAAATATGTTGCCGTTGGGAACATCAGGGTTCTGGGTGCTGACGAGGACGTTGACCGATTTCTCAAGATCAAAGTTCTCAAGATTCTCCGTCACCATGCATTTAGTCTGTCTCGGTCCGATGGAGCCCGAGAGAGGTTTGATATAAGAGAAGCTGCGAGTCTTGTTGTCTTCTGACAAGGCTCTCTTGTCTTCCATTTGCAGATCCGTGCACTTTTGGTCAGTCGTGAGCCACTTGCCCATCCACGCCGCCGACGCAGGCCCGAAGAGGAGACTATAGACTTTGCCCAGGGGAGCCGGGACTATGTCATCCGCTAATATCTTGTCGTAATGTGTGGCCGCATCTCCACAGTCTGTAGGGGAGTGCGTCACGGGGCCTGGAAAATCGGCACTGGTGCTGGGCGGTGCGCCGTCCTCCAACTTCTCTGCCGCGGCGGCTGCCGCCATAGTATTGGAGGCCTTCCGCGCAACTGTCCTTTCCGCAGGGGTATCCATCGTCAGGGCCTCGGTCTGCTGGGTCGTGTCAGGGCCATCGTCTCCGTCCTCGTCCTCATCATAGACGTCATCTTCATCTTCATCCTCCTCTGATTCCTCATCGGATGCAGATATACTCTGAGCGCCGACCGCCGAAACGGACTCATCGGCCTCGTCGATCTTTTCAGTCCTGTCACCGCCCGGCCCCTCGAGCCGGACGCCGTTCAGCGAGCTTTGCAGATGGGGATGGCCAAGCTTCCATATCTTGATGATCAGGTCATATGTGGTATCACGGCTGGCAAACGAGGCGAATATGTGCTTTGCGTGGAGAGTAGAAATCTCCAGACCGTTCTTGAACACGAGAGCAGTGCTGCGCTTCTCAACTGAGACAATCTCGTCGAAGCTCATCACCAGAGTCGTGGTCCAGCCAAGAATATTACTGCTGAAGCAAAGGTGACCCTCGGAAACATATAGTCTTCCGTGGGCGAGGATCTCTCGCTGCAGCGCACAACTATAGTCCTCAATTAGGTAGTCATCATCCGGAACGCTCTTGAAGAGGGTGTGGAAGTCACGGTTGCGACGCTTTGTGGCGACAGCAAAGCCGGTGAGCTTCGGGGTACTTGCACCTGCGACAGGGTTGGCAAGAGAGGCATTGGCGGCGGCAATAGCGGCGCCAATTGTTCCACCCGTGGCAGCACTGCTACCACGGTGCCTTCTCCTGTCGACCACGCTGCGTATGCTTCCACTCCGATGAACCTCGGACGACTTGCCCTCATAGACACTGCCAGCTGGCGGCGTGCGGTCGCCCCCGGGACCGGGCTCGTAAAGCGACCGCGGGCGACCGACGCCGTCGTCGTGAAGATCCACGCCGGAGCTGTGAGCATCGACGGGGGCCGACTCGGACCTGCCTCTGGACTCAGACTCGGCAAACCTCGCGGCAACGGGGCTTGGCGCATGGCTTGCTGTGTCCATAATTCCCAGTTGGCTGAGACTGAGGTCGCCCATGCCGAGCGTCTTGACAGCCGGCTCCTTGGACTCCATCGATTGGCTGGGAAGAGCGTCAGAAGATGACTCAACCTCAATACTGTCCTCTCTATCGCCCTGCTCCTTCGCGAGCACCGTGCCGGTCTTGTTCGCCCCTTGTGCCAGGGTCGAATTTTGGATAGTGTTGCTGAGTGTGTTGGCGGTGTTCTGGACGGCCGAGAACATAGACGAGAAGAACGTAGCAGCAGGGTTGCTCGGGGACGCCGGGCCGTTTTCGGGCGTGGGAGTGAGAGGGGCAGATGTGATGGTAGACAGCTTGCTCGGAACAATAGAGCCAGAGTTGGCTCGGCCTCTTCGTTGACTGATCATATTCCCCCGGGGTGCATCAGGGGTGCCCCGTGGGCTGGCCGTGACCGCGTGGCCGGGAGGGGCGGGATCGGTCGGCGTCGGGGGGGTGTTGACAATCAACGGTGTGGTAGAGTCCGCCTCGGGCGGCGTAGTCGGCTGGCGTTTCAAGGGTTCGAGCTTCTGGCCTCGAGAGAGACGGCGGCTGCGGTCGGTGGATGGGGATTTCGATTTCGGAGACTCGGAGTCGAGCTTGGAGATGGCTGGCACTGGTTCTACGGCGACTACCACTGACTTGTCGGCAGGGGCCGTCTTGGGGCTTTGCTCCTCGCTCTTGTCGGAGCCCTTCTTGGACCGAAAGACGTCTCTCAGGCGCTCGCTAGCCGAAGACGTCTTTTTGGACAGTTGAGGGGTAGCAAGGCCAGTGGTCTCGCTTCGCTTGACCGACGACGGCGAGTCGAGGCTGTCGAAGCTGCCGTGGGAGAAGGTAGATGAGCGGGCCGAGACAGTCGTCTGATTGCCTAAGGGTTCGGGGTGATGGGCGGCTTGGACCACGGGCGAGGAAGTGGTGAGGTACCCGATTTGGGATGGGTGCGGTGAGGCAACAGTGGGGCGGCGAGTTGATGCCGTCGTCCTTCAGCGCGCAGTGTCAGTGTTGGTGAGGAGGAGCGGGCAATGTCGATGCAGCCAAGCCAGCCCGGGAAACAATGCAGAACAAGGGACGAACGGACGGGGGGGAGATCGGACAAAAAGCGAGAGCAACAGGGCTTTGGATGTTAAGAGGGATTGGGATCGGATCGATGGAGGTTGATGATGTCGGCCAACGCTGAGCAGAAACGCAGCCTGGGGGAGGCGCAGATCGCTGCAGCGGGCACTGCAGCAGCCCCAGCGAGCTAAAGGTGGAAACACAGGGCAACCTTGCTTCCAAACACCTAGCAGCAGCTCTACGCGGCTGCTGACCTATAGAGCCAGGTTCTAGCTTGGTCTTCGGTCGCCGGCGGCTCGGGTCATTGGACGCAAAACCTGACCTCCGCTGGAAGAAGTGAAGGCACTGGGCCAAAAAAAAAAAGAAAAAAAAAGAAGGAAGGCTGGCAATATTTGGGACGGCACAGCAAATGAAATCTCACGCAAGACTTACGTATCCGGGTCCGAGTCGTAGGAGACATCCTGATCGTCGTTCCCATCATTGTTGGTGGTGCTCTTCGAATTATTAAGGTTGCTGTCGATCGAGGCCCCATCGCTGCTTGTGCCTTCGGCGCCTGTTGCAGTGCTGCTGCTGCGGCTGGCTGCGCTTCGACTTCCTTGCAGCGGTGCGCCTTCTTGGTAGCTGGCGGTGCTGCTACCAATTGACCCTGCTTTGTGCCGGCGGCGCTTCTCCTTGATGGCCTTGGGCAGCAGCTTTGCAAGGCCGTTCGATGCGCTGTCCATCGCGCAAGATTCGCAGGGCGCTGGGGAACGTTGGGAGTCGAGGGTTCTTCGCTGGTATCGGGTGGTCGCAGACAAGGAAAGGGGTCCGAGTTTGATTGGGTTTTTGCAGTGGCCGCCTGCTATGATGACATCGTCGTCTTCCTTTCTTTGCCAAGCCGCGATTGCGATGGTGGCCGAATTGCGCCTAGTGGTATACGTCAGGAGTCGAGAGAGGTGGAAACAACTGGAGGAGACCAGCTGGAACTGGTCTTGCGGGAGAACTGTTTAATGTTGTTATAGCGTATGCGAGCAGCCCCTCGTGAATACGACTCTGAAGTTTGAGATTCTGTCCCGCCATCGATCGACTTTGTGACTATTGGACTCTGGGAAGGCAGCCTCTGGTTGCGGACGCGCCGATAAGATAAGGAACCCTAGCAATTTAACCTCGCCCCCTAGCCACTGGGTCATATCTCCCGTTTCCCCCGCCTTTTGGCCTCCCACCAACCGAATGACAAAGAGACAGCTCTGCACTTTTCGACAGCCAAAATCACCTCGCCATCCAACCCAAACTCTAGCGCATAGTTGAAGGCCGAGATACCTTCTGGTAGGATATTGCATAGAATATTGCGATGAGCTGTGTCGCCCTTCGGAGATGGAGGCGTCACCGTTGATCAAGGTACGGACACGCGAGAATCGACATCCCAGCCGTGCTGTGTGACCTTCGTTCCTTCCGTTTCATCTCTCAGCGTTACTCATTCACGTTTGCGCAGGCACACGACCATGCCCGAGCTGCCTCGATAGCCACACAAACTGCCGACACTACCGTCGCCATCAACGAACATGCCCTTGCTGCTGGCGAGTTCGCGAACGCCGCGAGGAGCACCACGAGTGTCGAGGCCTTGCGCACCCTGAGCTTACTCGAGCAGCACCACAAGCGCCTGTCGGAGCTCTTGAAGCTGCCCCTTGATCAGCCAACCAGCCAACAGTCCAACCCCGACAGCGACCTAGCCGAGTCGGACGAAAAGGGAATTGATGCCGCTCAACAAAGCGACGATCCCAAGACATCGGGGCCACAGAAGGCCGGCGCAACTTCGGTGACAACTCCAACACACCACGCCAAACCCGCGGCCTCGCTGTCTCAACAGCCCCGGTATCCAAATCGCGAGCTGTCATCTTCTATTGCCATCAAACTCGCTTCGGTCCGAGGTATAAATAAGACCAAGTATCGCGGCCAGCCGTTGGTCCCGAGGGTGTCCAACGACCAGGCACCCGGCAGCCTGGAGGTGCACTCCCGGAGAGAAGCCTCCCAGAGGAAGTCGGATACCATGGATATCGCGCGCAAGCCTACTTGGGTGCCCCCAACCGCGGCTAGCGACCCCCCGAAGCCCGAGCCGGCCACCCCAAACCTTGCTGATGAGGCCTTCTCTCGATTCTACAGCACGTTTGGAAGTCTTATTAACCGGCTTTCGGCGCCCTTAGCGTTTGCCGGGCTCCCTTTGATCATCGAAGAATCAAGCACGGTAGCCGCCCTCGAGCCCCCCGCGGCGAAGCGGCCATCTCGAGCGATAGAGCCCGACTTGTCCAAACTCTTCTCCCGCGCGACATTGCGGTCCTTGGCGAGAGACGGGCATGGCCCCAACGACTCGTTTTATGTGGTGCCGACGAGCGGACATACGGCCTCGTACGCTAGCATCCTTAATCACGAGAATAAAGAGAAGCGACGAATGGCCGCATCATTTCACCAAAACGATGACGCCATCATCGGCGACGACCATGGCGAGGACGACGACTTCGTTGACGCGCGCGAGTCGCAGGCAGCGCTGCCGCCCATTTCGCCTAGCTTCCGCAAGCGGCTCGGCCGTAACCGTACCGAGAAGGACTTGCAGAACGTGATCGAGGAGCTGCACCTAGAGAATTCGAGCCTCAAGGAAATGCTGGACAAGCTGAGCAAGCGGCTACATGCCTTTGAACTAAACTCGCAGAGCTCGCATCTGGCGCTGGCGCAGAGCTTGCGACTGCAGCGGCCCGGGTCACCGACGACCATGTCCTCTAGTGTAGGGCTTATCGCTGCACCCGGTGTGCCCACGGCGGCAGAAGAGGCATTGAAGAAGCGGAATAAGGAGCTGGAGGAGCAGCTGGCAACTGCCATAAAGCAAATCACCCTTCGCGAAACCGACTACGACCGGCTCCAACAGACCGTCGACAAATACCGTGATCGGTGGGAGAAGCTGAAGGCGGGTGCCAAGGCCAGAAGGGACACGCAGAACCAGGCGGCCGAGGGAGAGTCAGCGGCCTCACCAGCTCGTCGAGCGGGCGATGCAGCGACAGTTAATTAGTTCAAAGCATTATCCATAGGCCCAACTACCCAGTTAATGTCTTATAGTGGATCTTAGCAGTTAATTACTCATAAGCAAGTAGAGCTAGGTATTATCGAACATCGTTTTGTGCCATTTAGAAGGAGCGGTAGATGCTGTATCAGGTGCCTTACTGGCAAGGGGCTTACATAGGTAGTGAATTAAATCATAAATTCCCATGCTTCTCGACCGTTAGGTGTGACACTCTGAAGTTACGTACATACCTACAGATGAAGGCATCCCTTTTTGGTCTTATATTGCCTTTTGGGGTATTCGAAATGCAATCTATCTCCTGGTCTCTCGACGCAGCAAGAAAAAGAAATGGAAAAAAAGATAAAGGGGAAAAAGGCGTGCCCAAATCTGGGATTTCGGAATCAAGACCTCACTTGTGGTATTTCGATTTTAATTGTGTTTGACTCCTGTACCATTGAACACTCAAAGAACAAGAGGGTATGAACTATACTTTATAATCTCCTTAGAGTGTATGGAGTTTTTTTGTGTTGAGTACGACTACCTGGTGGTGAAGCCGGGATGTTACTTGAAGTGCCCTTTCATTGCGTTGGCTGTTTCTTTAGTCTCAAGGAACAAGCGACGTGATATCATATATCATCATCAATCATCTTTGGAAACCACAGATGGAATGATATGTTAATTGAGATGGGTACCTTCCTGTTCAGGTATGGTGCTCCGACTTCAAGTTCATGGGATTCGGAGAGAGTTGTAACCTAACATCTGGCTGCGGACGCTCTGAAAGGTGCAGATATACAGTTTAGTATGGGTAACATCAAACTTACGAATATCCCGTTCAGATGCCCAAACTTAACCCTCATCCTTCCAGATATTCTTTACGCTCACGCACTTGAAGCCCCTACGCCTAGTTAAAGAAAACTTGAGCTAATAAAATATGCATGTCTTCAAAGGTGTCAGTGACGTCATATTTACAGATCCTGACCTTCGGGTTCTCCTCTTCTGCTTCGCCGCCTCATCCTTCTCTTGCTTCACTCGCAGTCTGAAAAAACTTGTCGTACTCGGCAACCCCCTCAGAGTATTCCCATGAGGTCTCTCCGCCCTTGTTGTCCGGATTCTAGCGGTATCGCTGCGTGCTGCAAGTTTAGACGTAACGCCGCACTGTTGGCCTCTCAACTGAGTTTTCATATCCAGCTTTCAGACAGAGTCGAATCCTGAGTACTGACACTCATCCGCAATAAGATGTCACGTCGCGGTGGAACAGTTATGGCGCAAAGTTACAACAACGCGGTACAATAGGTATCTTTTTACAAAAGTTTGAATATGTAAACTTGTGCTGTGACTATAGAAGTATTTTCGGTAAGGATAGAAAGATGTCATAAAGAGGAAGAAAAGGAAAAAAAGCAAAACTTAAACCCGAGTTCGAAACACGCACACTGAATCGAACTCGGGGCCTCGCGGAACAGGACCCCCACCCCCCCATACCGCGCATAGGGCACATCCGTTAACATTTGCAACTGCTACAAATACTAACCGCTAAGCCACCCACCTGGACCACGCCCAAGTAGATGTTTAAGTTGCAAAGGTAGTCACGAAGGTGCGCTTATCTACCCAACTCGCTTCCATAATTAGCAGCGCACCAGAAAGGCCGTGGATAACTTGTGCGAATGACACGCCACAGCTCTCGCACTACTCCCAAATCAGATTGCACAAAGGCAACTCATTGACGCGAAACTGGATGGACTAAGAAAAAAAAGTACCATAGGTAAGTGGAAATAAAAAGGTAGATAAGTACCTGAAGCGGATATATTTGGTCTATTCATGGGCAGCTTCATCCCTAAACAAGACTTGCTTGACGTCATGGATCCTCGCCAGTTGTAGCTCGCGCTTTCCGTGGCTGAGTCAACCACCAACTGCCACAATCAACTACTCGACGTTATCATTGTCTGATATGAATGAAAACGAGCGCGAGAAGGCGCACCCAGCCGTTTAAATTCCACTGACGAGTACAGAGTATTACTAGTAAATTTGGCAAGGTTCGCGAGAATCACTGATACCTTCAAAATATACGTCCTTTTTAACGGCCTCATTATTCCTCCTCCACCTGCCTCCCAACTCTCTGTCGCAAGCACGACAGATCTGGCGCTTCCAAAGACTGCACATCAACGGCTGACACCTTTATCCCTTGCAGTCTCCGCAGATTCTCCATCCGCCTATCCGATTCCCGCCTGACAGCCTCGGGAATGAGACCACAACTCTCCAGCGCAGAGTTCCAGAGACTCCCTGCTCCAAGATACATCGCCCAGTCAGTCAATGTCCCCAGTAACTCCCCGTGAGGGTTCTCAACAATACCGTGGACATCTGCCCCTGCTCTGATTAACATGACTAGCAGTCTGGGAACCCCCTTCCTGACTCCAACCCTAGACAGATATTTGTCATCGTCGTTATCACAGACCATGCTGTCTTCGTTCTGTTCTAACTTTGTGTCTCCATCTTCATCGTCCGAGTCTTCGTCCAAGTCTTCGTCGCTCTCTGAGCTGGTATCATATACCCTGGCGATGCTTTCCGCCGCCTCTTCAGAACTCATTCTTCTCCTATACGCAAAGTCGTTTGTGGTCTTCACTACCTGCAGCGCAATCTCGAGAGGCAGCCTTCGCTCACCAGGTCTCGGACCTCGAAAGTCAGGATCCCCGCCCCGTGCAAGACAAAGCCGCAGCAGCCACACGTGGTATCTCTCCATCCCAAGTGGCCTATTACTGCTTAGGAAGGAAGAGTTCTGGCCCAGCCATGAGAAGGGCTGCAAGCGGACGCCATGCTTCTGCATCGTCGATGCGTACACGAGGCACTGCCGATCTGTCGGACTGCTCCTCCTCCTCATCCTGGCCCACTGGTACATGTCAGCCCAGACAAACTCGCCGATCGGATCCTCCAGCGGCCCGGCGAGAGTTTCCAAGAGACTGCAACAGGTGCTGGTGTTTTCGATCGCGGCGGCGCAGTCCATATCAATTCGCCACCAGTTGCATAGGTCGACTAGGTCTCGCAGCGAGCAGCCTGAATAGTCGAGCAAACGTGCGGCGTCGACGCCCGCGTCCCGCAGTATGAAAATGGCGAGCTTGGTGGATCGGTAGAGGAGCGCTTGCTTGAGGATCGTCTGTCCGTCTCTGGTCTGGTCCCGCAGGCTGACGAGCCCCCGCTCTAGGAGCTGCCGGAAGTAAGCTGCGTCATCGCAGTCGATGGCATTCCAGACCGGATGCTCGCGAGAGAGGATCTGGAAGGTCAGCACGCTCGGGCAGATGTCGTAGTACCCGTGCGCGTTCTTGCGGCCCGAGTGCATGAGCGAGATCCCGCGTGATGAACCGAGCCAAGCCGCCGGGCAGAAGTCCACCATCGTGCGGTAGAAGGGCGGTTCGTGTTGGTGATGGTTGCTGGTGCCGCATGGCGTGGATCTTGTGTTTCTTACTCGGAACTTGGACACGCGGATCGTCAGGCTGCCGAGCTTGGAGCGGAAGTCGTGGCTGAAGCTGAAGAGTTTTACTTCCTGTGAAAAACGGGATGATGACGCAGGTTGGATACTTCTGCTGGAGTTTGAAAACGAAGTAGAGTCCGAAGCGACAGTTTCGAGGCCACATGACGACCCATCCCCTTCCTCGTCAATGGGATATAGACGATGGCCCAGGGTGATGGATGGAGGACCAAATGTTCCTTCTTCCTCTTCAGATGAAGTCTCCGCAACCGAGTCACTGCAGGAGTAGATCGCCGCTTTCCTCGATACCTCGCAAGAGATGGAGTCGACAATCGCATCCAGCTTCTTTTCCGCCCTGTCGGCAATGGGCTCAAAGACCTGCTTTAGCTCCGCCCGAATGACTCTGGCCAAAAGATCCGAGTCATCAGTAATTTTGGGTTTTGGCGAAGGCGGTAGCGCAGCTTGTTCGAGTTGTTGTTGCTGCTGGTGCTGAGCCAGAAGGGTCGGAAACGTCTCGAGCCTGGAGATAACATCGTCGTGGTGCGCAGCTATGGAGCTTTCCATGCGTCTAAGCTGCGCAAGAGCCTCGCTTTGAGAAGAACGGGTTGCCAAGTCATGGCTTCTGCTCACACATATTAAATATGATTCGCAGGCTGAACGAAAGTAAGACTCATTCAAGAAAACATAACCAGACGCACCTCCCAATAACCGCCAAGGCTAATGTGATGGTTGCCTTTCGGTGGACAAGTCTCTGCGTGAGCTCTTCGATCCGGCTCTTCTGAAACACGAACTTGGCTCGGCCGATAACCCGTGACAGATTTGCCGGGAGACATTTTCGGATTAGCTCAATATCCTCGGCGAACCCATCAACGGCCAATGTCAGCGACGGGGGTAGTAGGAGGTTCAGGTTTTCATGTGTCCCCTGCTGTGCTGAGTCCTGGCTGAACTCGTTCATGTAAGTGAGGACGTTTCCAAACAGAAGCTCCGTCTCTTGGAGTTCATTTCGGAGCCGCTGCACGTCGTCGCTGGCGCTTTTGAGCTCGCCGAGGAACTTGTATATCTCCCTGCTAACACGGATGGCCACATCGGCTGCTTTGATTGCGCTGGCAATGGCCCCCAAAGTTGAGAGCGGGTCTGCCATTTTTCCTTTGCCGTTCTTTTTGGAGTAGAGTAGCAATAGCGACTTGGGGTCTGGGGGCGAATTCAGGGATGAGATGAAGTAGGTAGGATAGTAATTTTGAGGGCCGTGATAGGTATTCAGTGGGTAAATTCGCGGACAGTATCTGCCTTGCAGCCGCACAACTCGAGTAAGCCTTGATGATAAAGTGAGGCGTAGTTGCGAGTTAATGACCATATTGGTTACCCCCCCCTACTATATTTATATTATTGTACGCGGTTCTTGCGTATACTTCCCGGTATTGGCGCACATCATGATATGAAACTGAGGGTGTACGCCAATGATATTCTTTCCTCGGTGAGTAGAACTAGATCCTTGCTTCAAATTTGAACAGCGCATATGAAACCTCTTGGTTTTTTTCAGTCTTTTGACATATGGATAAAATCGTCATAAGAAAGCCCAGCCAATATGTCGGTTATGGTTAGAATGTCTGGGGGGGCAATCGTGACTTGAAGGAGCTTTAATCAAAACTCTGTAAGCATGGAGAGCCCACCAAGCTAATAAGACTGGAATAATCAATTGGCACTTCTCATTTAAAGTTCTCGGTTGTGAGACTCACTCACTTATGCATTTTTTTTCCTAATGTAGGTCATCACTGGTCATCCGTCATGTACGACGCATAACGTGAAGTTTTGAATCTCCTGGCAGCAGCACCACCACCGCATAATATAAGCTCTCTATTTAATCCTATATAATTTTCATCAAACCCGCCTTACCATGAACAGCTTCCTGGGATTCAGCCAGGCCGGGCCCATCCTGCTTCTTATCGCCGAGATCCGCCCTGCCTCCCTTTCATGCAGCACAGATTGCCGCTCATCCTCCGCCTTCCTCTCAATCTCGGTGATCTTCCAACTCCGCAGCAGCCAAAGCGACACAGAGCCCGCAATGAACATGATGCCCACAAAGATCTGCGATGGCAGGAACTGGTTGATACCGGCGGATCCCTGGACAAGCTGCAGCGCAATGGCCGTCGCAAACGTCGTGGGCAGCACCAGCGCAAAGCAGATCACACCAAACGTTCTGCCTGCCTCGGTGATGCCCACGACGTCTGCCAGGATGGGATTGACGGTGCTCCAGAATGTGCCCGACATCAGACCCGCCGCCGCTGCAAAGACGAGGAGACCAGCGTAGTTGCGCGCCAAGATCCAGAGCGTCAGACACAGAACGCCGCACGACAGGGTCATGCACAGGGCCATGTTGATGCGACCCATTCGGTCACTGTAGTACCCGATGACCGGCCTCCCCAGTCCCAGCATCAAGCTCATGATGGCTTGAATGACGGAGCCCTGAGATGGGCTTAAGTCGATCGACGTCGCGTAACTAGGCAGACTGTACCACAATGTGACATAGCCGAATTCCGTGAGAAACCCCCAGCCAAGAACCAGTAAGACCTGGGTGCGCACAAAGTCCCGAGGGTTGAAGCTAGGACGGTTGAGGGGCGCTGCTGGCGATGACGGACGCTCGCGGAGCAGAAGACTGCATATCAGATTCATGGAAAGACTGGTAAAGCCGAGAATTCTCCAAGTCCAAGCGACGCCGAGCATCTCGATGAGACGGCCGGTGAGCAGACTGTACACAAGACCGCCCAGCCCGGCCCCTGAGGTGGCAAGGCCAACAGCCAGACTCCGGTGGGCAGAGAACCAGGGCGAAAGTAAGTTCATGGACTGCGGCGCGTTAGTGACATGGTACTGAATCGTAGCCGGGTTAAATAACATACCGGAATATACAGCAAGCCCATCCCCCAGCCGGAGCAAAACCCTATTGAAAGCAGGAGCTGCCAGACTTGGGTCGTCGCGGAGGCCGCAAACAGGCCAACAAAGATGAGGACTGTGCCAAGCATCGTGGTGTATCGGGTGCCGATGCGCTTCTGGATGGCAGCAATGATGGGCGAGATGAAAAACGCCTGCGAGATGCTCAGGCCGCCGATCATGGCATATTCCAGCTTGGTGGCACCAGGGTACGAGTCCCAGGTCAGGTACCGGTCGAGGAAGATGCCCCAGGCCGCATTCACCCCCCACGTGTTCGCGTTGATCAGAAAGGCGCAGACGGTGCAGACCCAGCCATATCCACCGTCGGGGGGCACGTCTTCGAGCATGGCAACATTGGTGGCTCCAGAGCCGGGGTTGTTTTGATCATCCCAGTCGCTAGCATTGGCAAGCTCAATCGTGCTGTGGTCGTTGCTTTGAGATGGATCTCCTCCTCTGGAGACGATGGCCGCAGGACGTGCTGTGAAGCTTGACCTACCGCTGGTGGCCATCGTGATGATGATAGGTTGGGTTGCGGATTGTTGCGCCTATGATGAATTTGAAGCAACGTCGGCTAACAAACTGGGGTGGCGCACAAGGGATGCTGTGTCAAGCAAACTTACCCGGAAGTAAAAAGGAAACTCTATCCACCGCTTTTTGTACTCCGATGAGCTTAGCCAACATTGACAAACTGCAAAAGGGCAGGCGAATGGCAAACGAAGGGGGCCTGTGACGATGTGGGGAATCCCCGAGAACGGATGCAAGCCCCCCTGGGATGACACCGGGACTGTCATTGAAGGGCGCGACCTAGTTTGCCGTTTGTTTCTTGGCGCGATGGATGGGCACAAGTCACATGAAAGGAAGACATAAAGGGTAAAAAGGAATTTGCCATTGAAAAATTGACTTCTAGTAGAAGCGATGTTACTTGACAAGCAAATGTTCTTGAATGTTTTGTTAACGCTGACTGGATCCGGGACATCGTCAAAAATGGAACTACGGAATGGAGCTAAACGAGAGAGCGTAGTGGAGATGGTCGAGGCCCTGACAGAACAGAATCGCTGATTCCCCACTCCACGCCTTTCTCGTCCAGATGATAGGACATATTCAATAGATCGCTCTTGCCTCATACCCTCTATATATATACACACGCTACCACGACGGGCAAGGTCGATCAACCGGCAGTAGCTCTCACACAAGGGCGGCGAAAAACTCAACGAGAACTAGACCGCCAAGCCTTCTCTTACTGTCAAATTGTTTGGGTGCTGTCTGTACAATGCGAGAGCACTTGGACTGTGAGTTTCCCTGCTCGACACACCGCCTATTACCCGCATCTCGTCTCTCTCGTACCTTTTCCCAATCTGTAATCTCAAATCCAAATGTCCTTGACGTGCAGCATGTCAGGATCCGAATATCCCTGCCTCGCTCTCGCTGCCGCATACGCAGGCTCGATCGTCGCGTAGTCGACGTGGTAACGGTCGCTTACCCGGAGGGTAATATCCTAGTCAGAGTCAGTCAAACAATTCTTCTTGGCTCATATGATCCCCCCCTCGACTAGAACTTACGTTAATCAACAGCTCGTCCGCAAGATCAGACGACTGCCCCACAGATGATCTTCGTTTCTTTCGCATCTCGTGCTCGTGAATGTCCCTCACAATGCCGGCACCTTCCTCTCCCCTTGGCAGGGGTAAATGCGACTGAAGTTCCCGAACCATGGCCTAATGTGGCACGAAGACAAGAACGTTAGCATAGCTACTAACCGTGAATAAAATAGACCGAGAGATTTGTCTGAGATCCATTTCCCCCTTTTTGTCTACCTCCATCTCTCTCCCTCACGGTTACCTCTTTTTCAGGTTTCAACATCCAACTGAAAGAGAGAGAGAGAGAGAGAGAGACGGGTCGTACGTACCTTGATATCCTGTGAATCATGCATCCGCTGCTCGACCACGTCACCACGCGAGTGGAGCGGCCCGCGACAGCGAAAAGAATCGTCGCGATCCCTATCTGCGCGCAGCATTAGCCTCTTCAGCACGGCTAGAGCGTATTCTATGGATTCTGCGGCATCATTTTCTAGGAGCCTCGGCGGCGGTGTTGGCGGTGGCGACGGAGGTGTGTTTTGGCTGCCTGTTGAAACTCTCTGCTGCTCCCATAGAGTGGTCGTCCTGGCAGCGTGGAACGCGCGATGCGGTGATCTGACTGGCGGTTTCGGGAAACCCCGGGGCGCCAATATGCCATGACTGTCGGATATCAGAGGGTTCTGTTTGAAGCGCTTGAGGGACTGTTTAGGAATCATTGTGAATGCCATTTTGATAGATGTTCGTCGGAAAAAAAGTTCGATGAAGGTGAGTGGACATTTGTTTTACAAATTGTTGAATTGACATATTTTCAGATTGTACTTATATACTTCCAGTTTTGAGGATGAAGTCTAAGAGTAAGAGTTTTCACGATGTTAAGTTCATTCCCAGACTTTGGTGTCACAGCGTCTCGAGTTGAACTTTCATCTTGGCTTAGACTTCTAATTTACCAAACGCTGAAAGTAGAGGTAACCGCGGCTCAAGTGAATGTTAACTGATGGCAAGGTTTCATGTTTATGTAAGATGATTAACGTCTTAACCCAGAAACTATCTATGATCCGGCCTCAGTAGCAACATCCGCTGACAGCAGGAACTCTCAAGAGACCACGCCTACCTAATTTCGACTTCTGGCACATTTTTTAAACCGTTTGCTTTCCTCTGCTATCCTTCCATGTATGTGACAGTTACATTCGACTCACGAGTCACGCGCCTCCACCTCGTTGACCTAAGTCAACTCCACAACGACGCAGAATATATCCACAAGGTCGGATGGTGTAGTTGGTTATCACGTCAGTCTAACACACTGAAGGTCTCCGGTTCAAGCCCGGGTCTGATCAAGAATATTTTTCTTCTCTTTTCTGTCTCCACTGTGAACCAGGTTTCTCTTTTTTTGGCGGGGCACAGTTCTTCTATCTCGGCCACGTATAGGTCAAGGTTACGGGCGATGGCGAGTAGGTCCCCCGGGCAGCTAGTTGCGTTTTCTGGGGCGTATGAATCTGGAGGCTCGGGTTTGATCTTCAGCTGGTAGACTACGGCTTATACTCCACCTGGGCCCGAGGTGTGGCAGGGATAAATAGGTGGACAGCGGAGTTGGTTCGTTCATTGTCTCATTGGATGCAAGCCCGCCCCGAGCCTTATCTCTGCCAAGACCAGTATAATCATTCCACATCCGATCGAATCATCGAAGAGACCACGCGTAGTTTGGAAATTGAGGTTCCTCTGCATTTGATAGTGTTGGTGGCGTCGGGCGGCTGAGCCGGGTTTACGGCGGGTGTGTATGACGGCTACGTGTGCTAGGTAGGTAGGAAAGCCCTGTTTTGTTGGGTTGAGGCCGAACAGCCAAAAGTGTTGCAGGGCTTTCGGTAAGGCTCCGACAGAGGATGCGGAAGCTGCGATGACGTCAAGACAACTTGAAGTCCATCTCTCCAATGTTCTTATCTTCCTACTCCGTGTTCAAGTACCACGATGATACCGAAGTCCCATCATAGAAATCCAAACCTTGGACCTTCGACAGATATAGACATCGATTCTGCCCCAAATTCGACACCATCCATTCCAATGTTGTCTAAGCATCTGAATTTTGACACTGCTTTTAGCATTTCTAGTGTGCTGTTTTTTCTCTCGTATCTTCAGCTGGGGGTGTTCCTACCATGCATCTTTACACTGAAAAGGCATGCCAATATGAAGTTGGCCATCTCGACGGTGACTATGATGGTGTGTGTAAGTCGCTCTTGGGACAGGGGCTCCTAGCTTCAAGGTGACCAACCTAGGCTCAAGTTGTCTCGGTAAGACTCATAATTTCCCGTTTATGAGCCCCCTGTTTGCTTTCGACTGGAATGGTGTCTTTTTTGGAGCTCTTCTGAGATTGATGTTTCTTGACTCCAATAAAGTCACGCTCTATCCATCCGGGATGCCCACATGCTCGGTGAAGAACTTTGGATTGGCAAATCCCGGCTTTTGCTATGACAACAGCAACGGCTCAATTGTAGCTTATTCGATTGACTCCTGCGACCATCCGATAGTATCGTCCCCCTCCTCTCAAGCTGGCCGCACCCCAACGTCGTCAAGGAGTACGGGTATTAGTAGTCACGAAGCGACTAGTACCCCAACGCCGTCAAGTACCACCGGCAATGAATTCAACAACAAGAAGGGCTCACGCGAGCGGAGACAATTATATCAGCCACCATCATTCCCATAGCCGGGATAGTCATCGCCAGCTGGTGGGCATGGAAACAGTAGTCACGGCAACCACCGCCGCCCGGCGAATAAAAGCCCACTGCGACAGACAACTGCTGAAGCTACAGCCGGGGATACTAGAGGCCGGCCTTTCCTCCCTCCATTTGCTCAGCGAGTCACTGTCCAAGATTAGTACTCGGTCGTCAGCAGCCCGACCGAGTTTTGCCCGCCACAGCTGATCAAATTGACGGGCAATTACCATCCGAGCGCGCATTTCTGAGCACACAGCAACGGAGGGTCGCAATACGGGAACAGGATATCAAGTTACGGAACATTTCCTAAGGAATCCTTGGAGTAAACAGAGGACTCACTACAAAAAGCTGTTTAAAAATAACTCAGCGACGAGAGTTTATGTAACTTAATTCGACACGTTCGGGAAACTGCCAGATATCTTTTTCAGTGCAGGGGGGAGCCGCTCGCCCCTCTCCACCCTTGCCCACCAAGCCTTGCTGAATATGTGAAAAAGGATGGGGAAAAAACATACAACACCAGGGATTCGCTGGTGATCACCCGCCCCCAACTACTAGTCTGGCGGTCATCGGTCACTGGCTTGTTTATGGGAGAGCGGACGGGATCCCGAATTTTCCAGTGCCCATGGTCGCATGTGGAAGATTGATGCGGAACGGAGTCTTTTGTTGTTGACAGTCGCTTACTTTTTCTGCGCACTCGAGTTTTATAATAAAAGGACAGTCTCATGCATTTATGAAGGTTAATTTGCCAAAAGTACCTTAAGCTTGGGGAAAATATCAGCTGATGACGATTTAAACTGGGTACCTTTGGTGGGTAGGTAAGCAGTGGTAATTTCATTTCTCTATTTTCTGTTTTCTCTCCCTCTCTCCATGCACGCTGCTGAGAGCGTCGGCAGAAATTGTAGTACTGCTGAATGTTCTTACGACAGTACTAAACCCAAACACGAGTAAACTAGAAAACTACTGAGATTGCGAGTCAAGCCCTGCACACATCCACATTTGACTTGAACGGGATGTATGTAGTACTCCATCCATCCCTTTACTTTTCCACCTAAGCCGTATTCAAAGGCAGTAGTAGATGCTCCTGCACGAGTAGCCATTGCCGTCGTAGAACATGATGTGCTTGTGATCCTTGCGACAAGTGAAGGACCTGAAGCCGTTGCTGGCCGAGCCCACGACCGCATAGTTGGGGTAGGTTTGCGCGTTGGAGACCAGATTCCACAAGAAGGTGACGCCCGTGGAGAAGGTGCAGCTCCCCGGATGTGCAGCCCAGGTGGTGAGGCCGCCAGGTGGGGGGACACATTTGTTGCTCCCGCTTGGGAAAAAACTGCAATTGCTGTCATTGGCGCAGTACTGTTGCCATTTCGTCAGCTTGTTGTTGAATTGGGTTGAGGGTATACCTAGTCTGTCGTGACAGCTGTAAAGTGACAGTGATGTACAGAAAAGAGAGACAGAGATGTCTGTATATGTAGTTACTAGTAGATTGGCTGACAGGCAGTAAGCACTCACAACAACAAGCGAATAAACGCCGCCGCAGTCGACCAAGTGGACGCCCTCTGCATGTTTGGCGAGCTTCCCGCGGGCGTCGATTTCGTCACGGCCGACGAGGGTAAGGTTGGCCAAGGGTACCTCGCGCTCGTCGAGGACCGGGCCGGGGGTGAGATTGGCAACCGGGGTGGCGAAAGCAGCGGCCAGCAAGTTGGCAAGGACAGTGACCCTGGTGAACATTTTGGAGTGTGATAGTGATTTCAGAGTCAAAGTTAAATTGAAGCTACTGTCGAGGCCCTGGAAGCATTGACAAAATGGCTTGATGACTTGGAGTTTTGAGCAGTGGAAGAGGAGCACGTCGAGACTTTTATAGGTATTCAACCCTGCTTCCATGTCCCCCCTCCCTCCCCGATTCTCTGCTCTTCTCCATTTGGCGGATAATGACTATCATGGAATTCCCCGTTTGCCACCTGCATCCCAGCTTCTTGTGAATGCGGCTTACAGAGGCCTCTGCCGCATTAGCCACCCCTCTTTGCATTGTCGTAGTTGACTCTCTGATAGGGTAGCATTTTCACCGATACTAGGTCTAGTCTTCCGCCTGCAACAATGCAGAAACATAGACAGCGAGTCGTCGAAGTTATCGAATCAACCCCGTGGAGTAGGTTTGAAATTCTATCTCACCCAAAACAGATAAGAAATGAGCAAAGAACTTTCACTCTAGGTACGAATCCTTCAAAAGTCGGAAGGATCCTCATTCAGCCTCTGTCACATACCTACCTAGCTTGTCTGCCAATCAAGATCACCGAAAATCCTCACCGGTTCGTATACATAGGGTACAGAACGGCAGTAGCAGCTCAGATTTCGAATGCAAGTTTGCGGCGTGGGATCAGCAATACAAGGAAACAGGGACCAGCATATACGTTACATTTAGATTCAAGCTAGTAGAAGAAGCGGTTTAGTATAATCTCCATCATGATATGTCCCGTTTGAGGATATAATGATGGTCGTATAATCCAAAGACGCCGCCTCAATGCTCCAATACTCGGAACTCTCTAGGTGGGAAATGAGACCTTACTAACCTAAGATAAGTTAGGTACATCTTCTGTAACGTGTTATAGGTACCGACTTATATTTTTTCTAACAGCCCAAAGGGCCCAACTACGTGCTTTGCTCGAATCTAGAACTGATACATGCCTCCTTGTTAGTGATCAGTGACGCCTTCTCTACCAGACTTCATGCCTCTCTTAACAGAACATATGCCCCCCTCGCTGGAATACATGCCTCTCTTGCCAAAACATATCTATTCTAAGCTCGGGTATCTGCCTCCCGCGCTAGAATATATGCGTTGTCGACCAGAATACATGCCTCTATCGCAAGAACGCATGCCTTGCTTGCCAGATTTACATGCCTCCATTGTCAGAATATATATATGCCTTCTTGGCTAAACGATATGCCTCCTCGACCAGTAATCAAGGCGGCAAAGCCGGGCGGCAGACTGCACCACGACTATGATGTTGGGGCAATATTATTTAGTGCGAGACCGACTTGCAGTAGAAGTGTGCGTACATTTCGGCGCAGAGCCAGCCCAGATGGAAGTCCTCGGGCAAGTCGATGGTCCTGGCCTCCATTTCCCGATTTTTCGCGGCTTCCGCCGCCTGCACGGCGGGGTCGTTGATCTTGTAGTTGGCTACGTACATGCAGCGATGACAGCGCGCCATGGGCCGGAATGTGTCGCCCCCATACGGTGCGGCCTCTTCGCTGCTGTGGTTCACGGCGGGGGCGTCTGGATGGGTGTTCCGGAACTTGGTGTGCGAGTCCGTCCTAAGCTTGGCAACGGCCTCAGGGCTGCATTGCTGGCTCCCGTTTTGCTGCTGCCGCAATAGACTTCCAACCCTCGCCTCGGTTTCGAGGTAAGCTTTTTTGGCCGCCGCGGAGAGCCTGTCGACTAGGTGGATGCCGCCTCCCGAGGTCAGGGGTGGCAAGGAGGGGCGGACTTGGTTCCGGTTCCGCGAGAACAAGACGTTTAGAGGATCTAGCCAATGGGCTGCATCCCTAGAGGTCGTGACGACGAACTTTGTGGTGGCGGCGGCCAGATGTGCTTTCCCTGTGCATATGAAGAGGCATTTGGGATACATTTGTCGGGGCTCACCTTTCTTCACGCGGTGTAAGTTGTATCTTTTCAGCGCGGTGATGACGCCAGCTAATGATCCATTTAGAATGTTAGTAAAATTGAGTAATATAAGTAAACTCAAAGCTAAAATAAGACTGGATTAGGTAGGACTTATGTTGTGTGCTTGAACGTGTGCATAATAAAGATCTTATGCGTGTAATGAACTTGCGCAGCGAGGTGACGTTGATGTGGATGGAGATGATTAAGGGCCTATGGAGGCGATGTAGGTGGAAATGACTGAGTTTGCGTAGGCAAATGATTAAGAAAAATATTTAGGGGTATAAGACAGACCTGAACTTGTGCATGACAGGCAGATGATGCGTGTGAGAAGCTCGAGAAGACCTAAGCTAGTGATATTTTCGTACTGGGCGGTATGTGAAGCTTTCTGGAGGCTGGCAATGGTAGAAGCTGGTCTGATGCTCTTCAGGCATCCGAAGAGTGGGTTCAAGCGAGTGAGAATTGAGTCGAGCTCTTCGATTTTTGGCTTAATCACCTTCAGACAAGCGCTCATCCTGGCAAAATTCGCATTGTACGTCAAGTTAACCTGCGGTAGATCGTCATCGATATTAATACGACCCATTAACTCTCCGAGAGCGCTTCTTAGTCGTCCGATATCTGCGATGGTCTTGGGGACTTCGGTTGGCTTGACTGGTTTAGTCACGCACTTGGCATGCATGGTCCTGAGCTTCTCAGATGCCGTTTTGAGAGCCGCACCCACCTCCGTCGCGGTCTTGGATTCTTTTGCCGTTTGGCATTGAGCAGTAACGCGGTCCATTTCCTCCCGGTAGATATTGAGCTTGTTTATTCCTTTGCGTAGGGATGGGATGGTTTGGTTCTTGGCAAGATCGTCGACGGTAAGTTCTAGCTCGGGCTTTACCTTGTGCCAGAGGGTTCTGGCTTGGGTAAACCACGTGACGCCACTCTCGTAGCTATTGAGCTTCTGTTCCAGTTTATCTTTGATGGCGGTGAAGGGAACTGCCGTCAAATAGGCGATCAGGCCGGCAAGATCGTTGCCATCGCGCAGAGCAGAGAGAAGAGTAGGATCGGCCAGAGCAAGTGTCTCTTTATTGCTCGCCTTCTGCATGGCAGCCTTATAAAGCTTGGTGATTTCACTCAGAAGGACGTGCCCAAAGGCGTGTATAGTTGTGACAGCTTCGAGAGTCCAATCCAATTCTCTAGGGTCCACATATTCTTTGACGTTGATGGCAGTGTCAATCGCCTGTCTGCTGGGTGCTCTTCCGTACGGGCGTTTATCAAACGCCTCTTGTGCGACGATAGAATGCCTGAATATTTATTAGCCATGTCTAGAGGAGCTGAAGAAAGGCCTACCGACGCCATAACGGTCTTTAAACGCAGTTGCGCGATAACGTAAACGACAAGGCTTGAGTTGTAAGGATGAGGATGGTAGCCAATTTGGATCAAGGTGCTAAGTGTTGGAATATCATATGGCAAAGTCTCGGAGCCTGGAAGCAGACGGAACTTATATACATGCATACTTACCTACGTATGCATACCCCACTACCTAAGGGGTAGGTAGGTAAGGCCACGGATTTCCAGCTTCCAGCACCAACCGGAAGCTGGAGCTCAGCTCAGCCCCCTCTCTCTCTCTTGGCCTTGCCAGTGGCCTCCCTCTCATCGACTGGGCCCAACTCGGTCCAACTACGGACGCCAACGAGGCCTGAGACGTCCAGACCGCCCCAGTGCTGATGGCATGGAATGTCGCGCCCACCCGTGCGAGAAGAGGGCGCGACAAGGAGGCAAGGCAGTGAAGGGGCAGAACAGCAACCCGCCATGATACAAGCAGAGGGAGATTCGAAACGGATAAATTTAGTTCTTGCCAGCTCCTAAGCATTGCCAAGTTTGGCGTTTCGATGAGCATCACAACAGGCGAATAGGGGCTCGGCTTTTGGATGTAGATGCACAAGTGCGGGGCCTTGGCCCCTTGTTCAGACGGCGGGCAGCCAACCACCAGGAGAGGCGAGAAGGGGCAACTATGAGAAAATAAAGCCGCCGCCAGAAAATCTGTGGGGCTGCTTGGCCCATGCACATGCACGTCCATCATTCCATGTCATGAGGTGCAAGTTTCCTTCCCGTTCCATTCCCCAGAATGGCAACGACTGTTGGTTCACGACGACCCCTCTTTTGCGACCAAGGCAACTTCAGCTTGCTTCAGGTCTCTCGAGGCCATCCATCAGGGCCAACGGTATCGCAGAGCAAAGGCAATCCTTGTGCTCCTCGACGCTGCTCCCCTTCTCTCTGCTTCTCTGTGCTTCACTCTACTTGAATTTACTCGCCCTTAGCTCTGCCCTCATCCGCCAACTCCCAAGCTCTCCCAGGTGGTCGTTAGGTCATTACTATATATAACGCACCGCGCAAGCCAACTCCCAGCACTTTCAACCCATCGTACCTACCAACCGTCGCCCCTTCCATCATTCCCAATCCTGGACTACTCCTCTACCACACGAGGCTTCAAGCATATACTTTACCGCTCCTTTGATTCGCCCCAGCGGCTTCTGCCTAAAGATACGATGAGCGGGTTTAATCCGGACTTGCCGTGTCCTATTCCTGCCCCTCCCCCACCACTAAAAAGCCTACCCGATGTCCTGGAAGGTGATCCGAGAATCCTGCCGAACTTCGGCTCATTCGAGGACACCGTTCTGGCCGAAAATAAAGAAAAAGACTACCAAATTGTGCTCGTTTCCGACCCTTTGCTTCTCCCACGGGGTTCCATGCCCCCTGGCCTCACCAGCATCGACACAGACAGCCACTACAAGGCATTCTCGCTCGTGCGTGGAGGCGAGACGACAGCACCTGTCCAGGGCGGGTCTAACAAGAGCAAATCAACCGCGGGCTCAGACTCGAACAAGACGTCCGACTCAGCGCCCAATAGCCGCTCTGCCAGTCCCGCTGCCTCCGACACCAGTGGTACGAGCGACGGCAGATCCTCCACAAACTCTTCTTCAAAGAACCATCAACCGAAAACTCCGCCGCCATTCGCCGCCGGCATTGGCCGACTCGACGTCGTTCGGCGAGGCTTCGAGACGAAAAGAACGGCCCGCTATTTTGTCCTCGATACTTCGATGCAGTTCTGGGTTGTTAAGTTTGACCACGGCCGCTATAAGGACTCCGATTGGGAACTGAACGTCAAGGCACCCCTCTTTGAAGGAAAGGTCGATAGCATAGTAGCCCTGTTGATTCGGGATGGTCAGGCTTGGATTGAAGGTGGATGCAAACCAGTCGATCTGGCCGCCTTTGAGAAGGCTATGGCTGGTGGCATTACTGGCGAGCTGAAGATCATACCGTCTTATGTGCTCGACTTGGCTCGACACCGGACAGCCCTGAGAAAACAAGCTGCGGATAAACAAGCCAAAAAGGACGCCAAGGAAAGACAAGCGAAGAAGGACGCTGAGGAGGTGACGAAGAGCACCAAAGAACCGAAGGAGACCAAAGAACCCAACAAGGATAATAAGGAAGCCAAGAAGCCCAAGCCGGCCTCCGCCGAGGATAAGGTAGCCAAGGCGGCGGCAGTGGCGGCCGCGGCGAAGAAGAAAAGCGAGGGCAAGAAATAACCCAACTGCCTTTTCTCAATTTTGGGGGGTGTTTTTCCTCTTTTGTTTTGGGAGTCTTTTTAAATAAGGTCCTATGAATAGTTATAGAGTTTGCTTATTTCTCTTCTCTCCTATATGGATTAATAATCTGGCGTTTTTATTTAGTTCCATAACCTTTAAATCTACTCGCGTTTTGGATATAAAAATGATCGATTAACATTGTCTCACTGTCTATCTTGATACTAATTACCTACCTACCTCTTTATAAGAACTATTAGAGATTCCAGCGTTCGGAGAAAGTCCAACTAGCTTAGCTCATAGTTCCAAGTTTATCGTAAGAAGAAGCACTCGTTCGGAATATAGCTGGAGTTTGAAAGTTGAAAATCAATCACATATAGATAGGCTAATTGGCAGATGGTAGGTCATAAGCTCAAATAACGTGCGAGTACATACGGAGTAGACCTAGTTATATGCAGTGCGGGCTGAAATTTTGTCCCAATCTGTCGGGCTGGTAGTATAGTATTAACAAATGCCGCTTGAGATACAGTAGAACGCCGGTTGATTCATCTAGTCACTAAGCAAGGTCTGGCAAATCATGTGCTGTTGGTCCACGACTCGTACCCCCCTCATTTGCATGGCCCAATCAAGGCCAACGGTACCTAGGGATTCTCGACACTGCTTCCCTTTCTCTCTGTTTCTCTCTAATTGGCTGTATTCATCCACTTCAGCTCTGCTCAACCTTACTTTATACCTACTCTCGATTTCATTTTTCAGTTTTGGTCGTCTAATCAAGAAACTACGAGTAGAATGAAAAGACAGTTAGCCCCTTAATCATTTTCCCCTTATGCCATTCGACCTTCCTTTCATTCACCCCATTCCCTTCCATCGTTCCCAATCCTTTCTAATATACACTTCAATAAGTAAATTATAGGGCAGAAACTCTCTCCCCTTTCCCCCCCTTTTCCCGCTCCCTTTTTATTTCCCTTTCCTCTACTCCCTTTTTATATCCTTTTTTTTTCATTCCCTCTTCTTTTCATCTCTTTTTCCTTCTTTTAATTTCTTCTCCCTCTCTCCACTCACTCACCACTCTAACCTTTAATTTCCCTCTTTTACATTAGGAAATATCTCACTTTTCCGCTTTAATATTTAAAACGAAGTAGTAATACGTAGCTACATAAAAGTAGAAGTACCAAGTTCGAAACTTTAAATACGAGTTACCCACTTAGGTTGGCTTCCAAGTTGGAAGAAACTGAATCTATAGCAATGTGATCGACATGGTCGTCTGGGGCGGCATCTAGGACATTTGATCGAAGCGTGCTAAAGGTGGCGTTGAGGCGAATCTGCCGAATGTATTCCCATTTCTAATGAATTTTAGCAGTAACAAAATATTTATCATTCCGTAAGGAGACGCGGATGTCTTTCGTACGGCGAAAGTCGTGCACACAAATAAGTACCTACTAATCTGGTTAGGAAATTGGTGACCACAAAGCACGGACTATAAATGTATTGACGGCTTACTCGAACGCTGTTCAATATGCGATCTGAGTAAAAATGATGGCTTAGTCAAAAGCTGTCCCCAAATCCTCCGTGCTTTGTCATTTTTGCATGTCCGAATATCATTCACTCAGAGAGTCAAAGGGACAAAACGTGGGTCTCACACATGGCCGGGTGTGTGAGTAAGGACCTAATATTGACGCGTGATGAGCAAGTCATCCATATGCACTCTGTCAGCGGGAGGATTTCAGCTTTGTACGCTCCACTTCCTGAGAAAAACTTTGTTCTATCCCAGTTCTTTGAAAAGAGGGTCGCTAAATGTACCCCGAACCTTTTCGAATTGTACCCTATTTGGACAGACTCGGAGTTGCAGCTGGCATTGAAGGCATGGACCGAGCGCCTTTTGTACGGTAAAATCGTGTAATTAGTGGCGCCGGACCACGACGAAAGTTAACCTTCGGCAGGCGCACCGTTGAGTACCTAGTAGAACTAGGCTGTCTTAATGAATGAATAATATGAAGCTGTTGAACTGCCTTGAGTGATGCATTTTGTGGCGTTTCGGAGTATTGGCCCAGGAAGCATTACTTTCCCGGCAGCCCGGCATGACGAAGTCCCCGCCTTGTGCTGAGTAATATTTCCAGTTGTAGTTGAAGACAATTGAGCTAACCACGCCTAAGAATGTTGATTTTTCTAGGCAGGTAATGACTGCTTTGCATAGTTAATCTCTAGTATTGAGAGCTATGTGATGTTGAAAGTTGTGTGGAGTTGAAAGTTGTGTGGAGTTGAAAGTTGTGTGGAGTTGAAAATTGTGTGGAGTTGAAAGTTGTGTGGAGTTGAAAGTTGTGTGGAGTTGAAAGTTGCGAATGGCTTCAACGACTCAGGACGGCGCCGGGCCTTAATATGCGAATAGCTTCAACGACGCGTGTTATTGGCGACTAGCGAAAAAGACGATTTTACCATACAAGAAGTGGCCAGTGCCCTGGGTGGCTGCCAGCACCTGAAATAAGTCACAGTTAGAAAGAGGATGGGTACCTTCAACAACTCCCTTAAAATCATTTGCATGACAGAATGTACTGCTAGTAGTGGGCACAGCTTACAGGGGGTGGGACCGGTCTTCGCCCCACCGACCTCCGCTCACGTCGGTACCTAGGCCATGTCCACAGCATGTTAATACATCCACAGGTCGGATGGTGTAGTTGGTTATCACGTCAGTCTAACACACTGAAGGTCTCCGGTTCAAGCCCGGGTCTGATCACGGAATTCTTTTTTACTCAGGTCCACTCTATCCCTACTTAGAATAGTGGGTTTTTTCTTACAGCCTCTTACTGAGACTACTTGAAATGAGTTTGCAACAAAAGATTTCCAACATCACCAAACCTTATTTTACTCCCCACTGCACACTAGGAATGGTACGGCATGAACCCCCTCATATACTCCCTCAACCCGGGATCACAAGCATGCACATACGTGCCCTTGATCCCACGCGTCATCAACACGGCGTAAATCTGCATAATAAACCTTAGTAGATCATCGTCCGAGTACGTCCTCCCCAACACGGGATTATTCTCCTTTCCCTTCTTATCAAAATACGAGGCGCGGTGGATGAACAGGCGCCTCTTCCCTACATCGAACCGCAGGTCCATCCCAATGATCACGCCCACGTAGTTAAGATCGTACCCCTGAACGGTGTGGATCGACCCGACCTCCTCAAGGGCATTGTCAGAGGACATCCAGTCCGTGGGCGTGATGTTCCAGCGCAGGCGCAGCCCGTCATTAAACTCCAGGTCGAACGCCGTCTTGTCCTTGCGGGTTTTCCATTCCCACGCGTAGCCAGCCATGAGGCGTGACAGCCCCACTTCGGCCTCGCGCCGAAGGATCTCGTCGCGCATGTCGGACACGCTGGCGAAGGCGCGGAAGTCGTAGTCGCCCAGGTCTTGTCGGGTCAAGGAGAGCGCGGTTGGCGCCGAGAGGGGGCTCGGGTCAAGGATCCAGCGGACGTATGACACAAAGCCCAAGCCTGCTTTGATGCGCATTTGCGTTTGTAGCAAAAGTGGCGGCCCGACGCGCGCGTGTGGACGATGAGCTCAGAGAGAAGCGAGGTTGGGAGGTTGGGAGGTCGGCAGGGCGGACGCTCTGCGCTGTGTCGAGGAGGAAGGCTTGGTGGCGGCTTTTGGCTAGGACCCAGTCGAGTTGAGCTTTTGTGGTGTCGTCACTGCTGCCAAAGAGGTCGCGCGTGATGGTGGCGAATTTGGCGTTGAGGACGCCCGACGGTTGGTTTGCACGCTGGTTGAGCCCGGTGGGTCTCATCAACCAGGAGCAGGTTAAAGATGCCGTCTGCTTTGCTAACTTCGAAGGGCGTTAGGACCATGGCGATGTTTAGGCCGGGGGTTTTCCGGAAGACTTTCTTGATGGAGCTGCGCAGGGACTGCTGTGGTACAACGAGGCCGATGCGGCAGTTCTGGAGGAGATCCCGCGTGGCGTTGGTGAAGAAATTGGCGAATCGCAAGTCGCTGTCAAGATCTTCGAGGGAAGTGAACGTCTTAATGTCAATGAGCAGTTTGATGAGGTATGTTGCCACGACTGTCTTGCCTGCGCCTGGATCGCCTTGAATGACAGCCATGCTCTTGCCGCCTTTCTCCATGTCGGTGAGTATTCCTCTGACAACTTCCTCAACTGAATTAGCTTGCTCCTCCGTCAACGCTTTGAACGGCGACAGCTTGAAGAGGTCACTAATTTCGATCTCAGGGATGGTTCGCGTGAAGACACCGTCGGCCCTGAGCTGCTCGAAAATGTGACGGAAGCCTTCGCAGTACATGTCGCGTTGGAAGTAGTTGGACTCGGTGATACCGTTGTTTCGGTTGAGCACCCGGTTGGCGCCGTCGCCAGCCAGCATCTTGATGAGGTACGACTCCAAGTCTAGGCAGACTGATTTGTTGAACCTTCCGTCCATGATGACGCGGAAGTTTTTGAGATGCTGTTTTGCAGGTGCATCGAGATGTTGGCGCAATCGACCTGCGGCGTTGAGCGATTCTCCGATGTAGATGTCCTTCAGCCTAGTGGTTGCGCTGCTAGTCTGTGCCGCGGCGGTGGCACTACCGTCGTCCAGGACATAGACGACGGGCCAGTTGCTATGTCTCTCATCCTGTTCCTTCCACTCGGCCACGGCAGGCCTGTAAAAATCGAAGCGTGGGATCTCAAAGCTCATCGTACTTCTTACTGCTGCCTCGGGCCTTGTCGACTGGGTACTTCTTGCGCGTGACTTCAAGCTTCTCTAGCACCATCTGTTCGGGATCCGCCCTAATACGAGCGGCGAGAAGGAGACAGTAAGTCAGTACGTCTGCGAGCTCTTCTCGCACGCGCTTTGGATCCGCGTCAGGACCCCACTGGAAGCACTCGAGTAGTTCGCCGGCTTCGATGGCAATGCTCTTAGAGAGATTCTCGGGGGTATGGAATTGCGACCAGTCACGCTCGGCGACAAAAGCGGCCAGAGTCTCGTGCACCGTCTTGCTACAACCATCCTCACCAAAGTGATTTGAGATTGTGTGAGAGTGACGAGCAAGCGGTAAGTACGTATGGAATCGGGACTGATTCGTCTTAGAGTTTAATGAAATCTGTGTATGTGCTTGCGGGCTTCAAATCAACAGGGGCTACGAGATTCGAGAAGGGTTTAAAAGTGTGGGTACCAGTGTTGGATAGTTGGAGCGTGACAGCTGATTAATAGCTCTGAAGTACCCCGGGATTTCAGGGCCCTATCCAATAACAATGCGTTCCTACTTGCGTGTCGGAGGCCAAGTTCGGCGGAGGACCTGCAGACTTAGAGTGCATAAACCGCTCTATGAATGATAACGCCTACCTACATCTCGCTTGTTTTGTCCACTTTCATACTTGGCCGACCTCGATGAGAAATCAGACGAAGCTCTTCTCTCACCACAATCGGGCATTGCTGAGCATCGAATCCCGCCCCTTGCTGTAGTTCTTAGGGTTAGCACAAGCTGGCATTGTAGGGCAGTCAAGATAAGGGTTGAAGGATTGTCTTGGCACTCCACCTCTCTCTCCATCTCAGCCCACAAAAAGGGGCCATCCGCGGCAAAAAGAAAATATTTCCTTGATCAGACCCGGGCTTGAACCGGAGACCTTCAGTGTGTTAGACTGACGTGATAACCAACTACACCATCCGACCTTATGGATATGTATTGTTGGCTGGTAAATATTGCTTACCTATGCCAGTCACTCGCCTCACCCCTGCCAGTCAGTGTTGACATATTTCTCGACACCAAAGCAGTTGAAAAGACAAAGAATGGTCTATGTTCTGTATGAATTTTCTCAGTCTGCGGAGAGTTCTAGGTGCATGAGCGACCCCCACACGCCTGATCTTTCTAGGCCCCCCACTCCCAACTCTTCCCAAGACTTGTCGTAGTCATTTAGACAAAGCGTGGGTGGCCTCGTCGCCTTTTTTCACCGCTTTGCAGCCAGCTGGACCCAAAGGCCGGTGAACAATGATAGCCATTGGCCAGCTGGCGAAGCTTGCATACATGGTATACCCAAGCTCGTCTAGGATGTCTAGCAGCTTTAGGGCGGCCTCTTGCGGATTGTCGGGCTCCTTCTGGCACTTTGGATGGTGATGCGCGTCGTCTGGTTTTGGCCCAAACTTCATCGGACCAATGCGGTGCGTGATAGCAGTACGAAATCCAGCCGGGGGGTTCCCAACGATCAATAGCTCTCGTGGATAGTGCAGCGACATGCCAAACCACTCGCACGGTGCCGGTGGTGGATCGAATCGCGCAAAAACCAGCGTTTGTCCGTCTTCAACATCACGTTAGCTTGAAGCACAGAAGTAGCCCGGGGCTGATTCACAAGGGTAAAGGACAAAAACCAACCAAGTCTTTGAAACTCCAGCTCGGCGGCGACACTCGGCGGCCGTGAAGGGCTGGCCATAGAATGTTGAAAAATCCATCCCCTGTCGTAAAGCGCCTTCAATAGCTCAAACTGGAGCTTGATGAAATCGCAAGTCGTTTCCCGGAAGGACCCTGGGTTGAAGACGGCGCTCGTGCACACTCTAAGGCAGACCATGTAGGTGTCACCCTTGTGGCGCCACCATGGAGTGCCAGTTCGCCAATTCTTGCGGATGGCTCCCTCGATGACGAAAGTATCGGGAGGTTGAAAATTGACAAAGGTAAGAATGATTGTTCGAACGCGGTAACTTGCTGACATGCACGCTCTGCTTGGACGGGTCTTGGGGGTCAAAGTTGGCTTGATGATTTGCGCAGACTCTGTCGGCTGGGGGGCAGGTAGCGATCGTTTGTTCGACTCAGTGCTCGGTAAAGTCTCTGTTGCTTCCGGAGCAATTTGCATGGGCTTGATCGACTTGGTGTTGGACATTGGAGCGTCTGTTGCTGTCGAAGGAACGGGACGCGGCACAGGGTCTTGTTCTTTGCGTTTGTCTAAATTGGTGGGATACGGATCGTCCGATTTCGATGCGACGTTTGGTAAAGGTCTGGCTGCTGTGTGGATTCTAAGGGTCGGGTCACGAATAAACGCTTACTTAGGGTATGAATGTTGTTGGGCTATTTGGTGATTCAAGGTCAGCTTAGGTGGGCGGGCGGGAGCTCAGCGATGGATCCATGGCAAAATCATCCAGATGCAGCGCCTGATGAGGGAGCTTGCGTTGCAAAATTCAAGGTTTTCGTTCGCAGTTGATCTCTCCTTCCGTTCTGAAAAGCAAAATATTTTCAAGTAGGAAGGAGCAGGTTCTGCCAACGCCCTGGTACTGACTGCCTCGCTTCCCAAAATTTCGGAATCGTCTCCTGTCAGTCCAATCTCCCAGAAACATGGCTTGGATTTGACATTTGCAAGTCTACAACCCATCCAGAAAATCGTTACAAACGCTGCAGGTTATCTGGTTATCTTGGCCGAGAGGTTTCGGGAGTATTGTTATCATCTTTCATCCTCCTTTCTCCCATTTGTACACCGCCGATCGATAACACTTTGGTCCCTATGCATCGGCTCGCTAACTACGAGTAGTACGACAGGCACGTCGGGTCGGCTCATGATTCGTTCGACTCTGGCTTATGCAAATCTCAGGAACTGGAAAACCCATCCATCGGAAATTGGCCAAATTTGCATAAGCTCCGAGAGATCGAAGGAGAACGCGCAGTTCTAAGAGAAATATTGGACACCGTGCAGTAGGTATCGGGACTGGAAATATTCTGTGGTTGGTGCATCCTTCACCGAGTTGGCAGTTTCGCTGACATGGTGCTTGGTTCGATGCTACACATTATATTGTTGTGCTTGGCGGTTGGTGCGACCTCGCAGATTCCAGCATTAGCCTGGTCACACAAACCGCAATCCTCGTCGTCCCCCTGCTCAAAATGGTCAATTATGTTACTTTTTGGTTCATTGCTGCCTGCCGGCAATCCGAGTGTATGGCTGGGCCGCTGCAGACCCTCATAACCCCGGGGGATCCATCTCGCCAATGTACCGTATCGCGCCTGACCGGGACTTGCATATGGGGAGGGTGGGAGAGGTGGTATTCGCCAAGAGGTGCCCCAGACTAGCATCCGTTGAGTTGGGACTACAAAGTGCCCGCTCCATTCCCGCGAACCTGGAACCCCCATTTCTGCTCCGCAACGACCCTCTGGCTAAGCTCTCCTTGATTTTGACAGAGAGCCGTAGCCCGAGTCAGAGATGAAGCCATTCGACTATCTTCTCTTCCTCTCGTCTGTCGGGACCATCGCAACCACAGTCAGCAGCAGTTGGACGGGATGGGGTGGCTCCATTCTAAATAATCACTGGGCCGACGCCAACACAGATATATCATCTTCCACCATTCGCTCACTGACGCTAAACTGCAAAATTCCCGATTCGGCTGGGCAGAGCTCACCTCCATCATTCCAGGGCAGTTTCGTCTACTATCCGACTTGGAACGGCTCCTTCGTCGCCCTCAACTATAAGACGTGCCAGATCAAGTGGAGCATCAACGTAACGCAAATCATCGCCGACTTCAAGCCCATCACCTTCCTTCAGTCCATCGCAAGCGTCACTACATCAAGGACGACACCCCAGATTGATATAGACAACAATGTTCTCTTCTTCGGCACTCAGATCCATGCTCTCCTCGTTGCTGTCGACCTGACCACTGGCTCCCTGCTTGCCAAAAAGCAGGTCAACCCACACGAGCTGGCCACTATCACGGCCAGCCCCACACTTTACAGCGACATGTTGTTTGTTGGTGTTTCGAGTGCCGAGGAAAACGCGGCCTTCTTCACCGGCGGTGTGTATCTGTGTTGCTCCTTCATCGGCAACGCTGCAGCTTTCAAATTCAAGCGGCTCGGCTCGAGTGGGATCTTTATAACGGTCTGGAACGTTACGACAATTCCCACAAACCTACCGTCAACTGGGCTAGGACAGTGGTCAGGGGCCGGAATATGGGGAAGTCAGCCTCCCGTCGATGTTCGCCGTAAACAGGTCTTATTCGCCACCGGAAATACCTACTCAATTCCCAACTCGTTTATCCCGTGCTCCGAGTCTGACGATCCGAACTGCTTCCCGTCATACGTCTGGCAAGAGTCTGTCTTCGCCTTAGACATCTATACCGGCCGCGCGAACTGGGTCAGGAGACTTAACAAACTCGACGCATGGACTCTGACATGTGGCACGGGAAGCCTGCCCAGAAATGCAACACTCTGCCCGCAACATCCCGGAAACGACTCTGACTTCGGCATGGCACCGTCATTTGTCCAGGGCAGCCAATACACACCCGGCAGGCGTGATGTAGTGACGTTGGGCCAAAAGTCGGGTGTCTTGTATGGGCTCGCTGCAGACACTGGCGCTGTCCTGTGGTCGACCTTGACTAGCCCCGGGGACGTACTAGCAGGTCTATCGTGGGGTGTCGCGGCAGACGACCGGCGCGCCTACTTTACGGGAATCAATTTCCCAAGGCTGCCATGGGTCTTGCAGCCGGGGAACACGACCTCGACCAATAACAGTCTGTTTGGCGCAGCATCAGTGACGGATGGGTCTTTGCTCTGGGAGACGGCTGCGCCCTATTCCAACTACTCGGCCGTGATGCCAGCTGTGGTTGGCGACTTGGTCATCACTGGAGTCACTGGCCCCCCGGCTTTTCAACCAACAGGCCCAAGCGCGTTGATCGCGTTGAAGAAATTGACTGGGCAGATTGTGTTCGAATATCCCCTGGAAGGCCCCTGGCAAGGCGGCGTCGCAATTCAAGACAAGTACATCACCTTGGGAACGGGATACAAGGGAGGCACAGGGGGCGCTTTTTATGTTTTCAAGGTTCGGTAAAATACGAATGGCAAAAAGATTGGAACTCTGGATCTTGACTCGTCGAGCAATGCTAGCGGATGGGATATGAAAAAGGAAAGAAACCCCCATATTTAAGGGATGTTCGTAATATGTGACAAGAAAAGAAAAAGGCAAAAACAAAGGTTCAGGCTGGGAATTCAAGGCATGAGGTCCGACTATCGGCGGCTTACTGCAGTTCCTAGGCAGATGTTCGAAGCTTACACAACCAAATGCGTCATCCAGTGTTCAACTGAGCCTTTGTTGTTTACTGCACCGCGAAAAGTGTTATGTACTACCCGACCCCACATCCAAGCTCACTAGTGATAAAAAAGTTTGCGCCCCGAAGAATTACAGCACCTTGGTATTCTTCACGTATTAAGAATGGCAATAAATAAACTACGTGAATAACCTCGAAAAATTCAGAGGAATACATTCTTCACACAGCCACCTACCTGCACCGGTGCACTCCTAGCTACGAGTCTGGCGAACTCACCATCGTGCCTCTTCTAAAGTCACGTTACTTCGCGGTCAACATTTGTAATTCTCCCATTTGTCTTGTCTTTGCATCACCACTCTCCCCCCCCCTCCCTTTCCTTGTCCTCACGCAAACTTGCATCGACATCCTCATGACAGCTTTTAACTATTGAGAAAATTATTCCTTTTTTATTCAATGTCCCCAAAATATCCTATAGGTACTTAGTCACTTGCTTATCAAATGATGGCAACTTTAATAAGAACTCACTTAAAAGAGTAGTATTTGGCGAAAACGAAGGAAGCGAGCGCAACTTCATGTTTTTTTGTTACATATTCTTGTGCCAAGACTTTCACATTTTGCCCAGTGAAATGTGCTTATTCCAAAGCCGAAATCCATCCAGGTGGGGGATAATAGTATAGTGGTCAGTACTTCTCGTTGTGGTTAATAGCCAACATCCGAGAGGACCCAGGTTCGATTCCTGGTTATCCCATCCTTTTTTTTTGGGCGTTTTTTGTTATATCAGCAACTTTCCCCCGATCATAATCATCGATTCGAGTAATTGCTAATCGGAACGAAAATGAAAGTTAAGCGAGGCATACCTTCAGAGTCTTGCCAACAACAGACTCAAAAGGATGAGGACCAGACTGCTCCTAATTGAACCTGTTTCAACAGCTTCGAGCTTAAGTCTTCAATTATACCAAATACCAATGTCGTCCATCACCCCTTTTCATAGAAATTTCCCCGCCATTGGCCCTGTGTGCCATCCTAACCACCCGAAACTGGGAGGCGCTTTCTCTAATCTAAGCGAGCCATATCTCCTTTGACGCGAAATAGACCTGCTTGTATTTCTCTGCTGGCACCGTCAGTCCCTCGTCACCAAGGCCCAGCCAGTTATACTCAGACTCTTGTCCAGATATCTGGGCCAGTGCCTGGCCACGCGCAAGCTCCGCGCTGAAGCATGCTCCAGCCACCTCCCAACGAAGATCATCGCCGCCCACCGGCCGCAACACCATGGGAACCTCAGACCCGATGATGACCCAGACATGATCCCCGACTGCAGCGAACGTCTTGAACATAATGACGACGTGGCCGCCCGAGGTGAATGCCAGGTCGTTGGTCCTGACTACCAATGAAAGTCCGTAAACGACTTGCCACAATAGGGGATCCATGGCATCGAACACCCCGGGGTCGAGTCCTTTCTTGGTAGTGCGGTTCAGGTTAGAGAAGGCTGAGGTCCCGGCAATGAGATCCTGGAGAGCCTCGAAGATGGACGCCTCGGCACTGAGAAAATCGGGCAAGACCTTAGTAGAGTATTTGGATCTGATGATGGTGTGGACAAAGTGGCGGAAGATCTCATCCTTGGTCTTGGTCGCTCCTTGAGAAGAAGCCTGTTCGCAGAACGCATAGATGCTCTGTATGGCTGCGCCGATGGTCTCGTCTCTGACTGAGACCTCCGGGCTTTTGTAGAAATGAGTTATAGTCGCGACAGGCACGCCGAGCACTTTCAGCTGACCGGGTGCCACGTCAATTGACTGAATGACGATATTTGGCAGCGGAACGCGACCATCTGCCCGCTCCTGTGGCTTGCCGTTGATGGGAGTTTGTGTCATGGTGTCCCAGTCAGGAACCCACGACGGTCTGTCCGCATCGGCATCGAGAGATTGAGGAGGATGTCTTGCCGCGAGCATTAGATGATCTAGGTTACCGGAGGCCCTTATGTTGGCAAGGACGGTGTCGGTGTAAACAGCCCCGACGCTTTTTTCATAGCTGATTTCCAGGCCGTTGCGGAGAAGGCGAGACCCATCGCCCGATATGGAGAGCAAGCCGTATACGCGGTCACGGGGGTCTGTGACTTTGAGGACGATGGTCATGATCATGTTGTGAATGAGGGGGACCCGCTCGCGGTCGCGGAGGTACCCCATCATCTTGGTGTGCGAGAAGAGGTCAAACCTGATATGCAGGTCGGACCAAACGTTTTCTGCCACACCTGAAACGCGAAACATGAGCACATTGAGGAAGCTGTCTACACTGTGGCCATCCAGCTCAACATCTCGGCAGTGGAAGACGTGGCGCCGGGCAAGGAACAGTTCCTGCTGAATCCACAGGCGGTTCCAGTAGCCGTCATTGAAGTAGCCCTCCAGGGGCAACCAAAATTCAGGTTCGTCGCCGAGGTCATCTGCCGAGGCATTTGCAACCGGAAACGATGCGAGTCGTTTGACAGCCGGGTTTTCGCCGTCGATGTCGACATCCAACCACACGCGAACCATGTGGGCACTCTTGTAGATGGTCTCCATGTGCGCGACCTGCTCTCCCCTCTCGGGGCTGCTACTCTGATTGATGCAGATAGCATCGATCCAGATGACAAGGTCCTGGTCGGGCCGCCGCAAATGCTGGAGGCCCTTCTCGAGGTGCTTGGTGACGAAGAACTTGGCGCCATTAATGTAGATCAAGGCGACGAACTTGGGCTCCCCCCACACGTAGGACAGAGCGTCGTACTCAGGGGCGTCGTCGAGCGAGTAGGCCTGAAGCGATGCGACGATGGGTGATCCCCGAAAGCCAGCATGGACGCGGAGCAGGCGAAACTCTTTCTTCTCTGTCGTGAGAGGGCCGTACACGGACGCGTTCCATTTGACGACTTTGGATGATTCGGAATGGCGTGCGCGGAAACGCCAGGCGGCAGAGGTGAGACTTGTTGACATGATTGGCAAGAGTGAGGGATGCACGATGGAATTGAGCATTTAACAGGAAGGAACTGTCGCTAAAGAGAAAGCAGTGGTGGTCGTCTTCGACCCATGTGGGGCGTCGCTGCCTAATAATCAATCCAAAATAGTCAGGATATGCAGTTGGTTCGACTTGGAAGTAGCCAACAAAGATTCCCCACAGCAGAATGCCCGAGAAGTCCCAAGGGGAGGCGACTCCAAATGTGAGAGTCAAACATGAATTGGAAGACATGGAGTTGCTTGTGTGCCGACTGAGTAAGTAATTAGGTAATCGGCGATATCATGCTGGAACTTTCAAGTTCCCATTTGTTAGACCATTGGTTTCATCGTAAGCTAGAGGCTCAACTTTAGCGTCTCAATCTTATGCTCAGGGACTGTACTGTCCAGCTTATGCGACTAGGCACGAATAATTGCGCCGTTTACGCTAAAAGTTTGTTCAAAATTTGTTTCCCATCCTAAGCTCCCCAAAATAAATAGATAAAAAGGAAGACTTTTTAAATTTTTATCTCTGTATGGTCTGGGAATCGAACCCCCTTCGTCGTCGACGCGCAGAGGTGCATGGTCGGGCGTAGGGTCGAAGTGTCTCTTTCGCCTATGTTGCAAAGGCAATCACTGAATTGTTGCGCCAGCATAAGGACCAGACGACTTATTTAGTTCCCTAAAGGCATGCAACCTGTTACGTCCGCTTGGCCCAGCTCTGCCATCATGCCCGTTCTTTCATAGCCCACCTCCTACCAGCGCTTGAAGTAGTCGGAAGACTGAAGTGCAGTCTACAAAATGCCGGGTACAACTACCGCTGCAACGTTATCGGGGTCTAGCACCGCATCGGTCGTCGCATTCTTCAAAAAGCAGCTTCCTCCATTCGGCCTCCGTTTCGGCATGTTGGGCTGCAGAACCATGGTTGTGCATGACTGGGGAAAGTGGACGTGGAAGTTTGTGCACGCGAACATGCAGTCCCACAATGAGTAGGCGAAAATGGTCACCAGACCCCCTCCGCCCCCGTCCGTGTGGCAGCTCGGCAGGAAGAACTTGGTGGTGCCCGAGATTTCAATACGCTGCACCCTGTGATGAATGCCCGGGCACGAACTAGCAACCCAAACATCGGTCGGCGCGATATAGCTAGCACTGAGAGTGGCAGGCGCGGTCGCCGTGGAGGATGAAGCTGCTGCCGCGGAGGATGAAAGTGCTGTGGGGGGTGAAGCTGCTGTGGAGGATGAAGCTGCTGTGGAGGATGAAGCTGTGGAAGGGGAGCTCGAAGATAACAAGGACGAGATGGCCGAAACATTGTGGGTGAACTAGTCAGAACACGCGCTGTCACTGAAGGCAAGGAATCAAACATACCTCTTGCTGTTGTTAGTTGCGATAGAGCCCCATAAGGAGCCATCAATGGCTGCTACGGTGATAACAGCAGCTAATAAGATGGCCAGGAACCAAAATGTCGACCGGCGCAACCTCAAGATCATCCGCTTTGTCGACAGTGGCAACTTCTCCAGGTGGGCGCGCTGAAACGCCTCATTGTCGTGAGCTCTTTGATTGTGGTCATGAGAGAGGACCTCAGGCAGGTCCTGGTCCCGTACTACTTCGGGTGATTGGTCGGCGGAGTCCATAAGAACAAGGTAAATGGTAATGATAAATTCGAATTGGACTGGACTTTAAAGGCTACGTCGTAATGAATAGAAGTGGACATTTTTCTTGCGCCCTTGACGGTGGTGTCAGATTTCCTGATAAGGAGTAAGTACTTCAAAACTATGTAATGGGTAGGATAAGGTCAGAATCAGTCACAAAATACTGGAAGTACGATGGCAAACGCGCAACGAAGGAGAGTTAGGGGGTAGCAGGCCTGCAAGCAGGGTTTGGAAGGGGAGTACATACCCTGAGTACATACTCGAGTATGCACTCGGAGTAAGTACCGTATGACGCTAGGGGGGTGATCTCGAGGATGGCCAACTGTATGGTCTTTGCCGGCCCGGGCCGTGGGCAAATTAGGCTTCTTCTCGTTCTGCGCCGCACTTACAGCCCCATCTTCAATAACCAGTAACCAGGTATGAGATTAATTGACCGTGAGTGAAGGCCCGTACAGAGAAACCTTTTATGTCCGTCCTCGATAAGTTCTCCGCAGCGACTGGCACCTACCTAGGTAGGCAGTCGTGGATACTACTGTATGCTCGGGACAAGCCAACTCGCGGGTCTTGAGCCGTGCCAACCACTACGCCGTGCCGTGTTCAATAGTTAAACAAAGGCATCGAAATTACCGATCCAAGATTGTTATCTAGCGGGAAGGAGAACCGCAGATAACAACATCACACAGTGCAGTACTTACATCACAGGAGCGATCCAGACCAACATTGTTGAGGCTGATGTGACAGCCTTACTGCGGCTGCCCCCTTCAAGTTCCTTGGCAAAAGTTAGAGTGTGCTGGGAGAAGACTGCAAGCCACAATCACACCAGACTACCTAAGCCAGCCAGCCTGCGCATCAAATATGTCGCAATTACACCGTCAGCTGATGAACCCACACCAGCTCGTTACGGCACGAGTTCTGCCGGCTGTCATTCGCCCGCTCGCATGTCAAAGGAGGTGGACCGCATCAGGAAGGAGAAGGATCTCGTGTCGTGACTTGGGATGTTGTTTCGCTGGCGCACATACCTTAGTCAACGACGTCATGAGTTTGACTTCAATGTAACATGACGATAGATAGCGCTCGGAAGATGGCCGGCCCGATGGATTCGTGCTTTCCAGGTCACATTTCATTAATACCTATGTATAACTTGAACGGGACGCTGTCGTCTAACTTTGTTGGCCTGCATGGTAGGATATTCTCGTCATGAGACAGCCACTGGCGAAGATCGTCATTTCTCGAGCTCACAAATGAAAGGAATAGCGGGTCCGATCTGGCAATGGGGCTTCCACAACATCCCATCGATATGAATGAACATTGTTCTTTGGGCAGGCACCAGCTGCAGAAGAAGCTCAATTAGCATCTGTAGTTCATACGGGATGACTTCTTTCAAACCACCATTCCAACTAAGTATTCCTGTGTCTTGATGTACTACAGAACATGGCATGATTAAATATGGCGCAAGTAATGGGGTATAAACAGCTTCAATAGACCAGGACAGAACCCTCTTCCTCCCAAACTTATCACCCAACCTTGGGTTCCCTAAGCTCACTCGCTGGTTTTCCGAACGGCCATCCGAGCGCCGTCATCCTCATTATTCTCAGACGGTTTGTCCTCTTCCACAGCCACCGATGCTTCATGGATGGGTGAAGTTGGCACTTCTTTCTGCCGCCTCGCTTCCCGCAACTCGCTCTCTGCCTCCTCCGCCCTTCTGGCAGACTTCTCGTTCTCTTTCTGCAGCCGCTTGATGTACCCAATCGCCATCTCCACCACGTCCACCTTGCTAATCGGAGCACTACCACCTACTGTGGTGGTCGTCGATGCTGTGCTAACGAAACCCCGCTGCGATTCGTCAGCTTGTAATGGGGAGGAAGGGGTAAGGGCATTGGGATTTTCAGTGATAGTCCTGTCAGGAGGGGCCCCAGGAGGCAGCAGTCTCTGGATCTCCCGAATGGCTACGGTGAGGCGGTTCCGCCGGCTTTTCTCGGAGAGCTTGTGGGCAATGCGTTTAGAGAGGGCTTTGGTGGTGGAAGAGAACTCGTCGTCCGGCCCCCCGCCGCCGGGATGGGCGAAGAAGGTAGGCGTGGTCGGGTGATCAGTTGCTGGTGTTGCAGCTGACGTTGGCTGTGGAAGGGGGTAGTCGGACGGGGGAAGGAGGACCTCGGATAGATCGAAGAGATTGTCGGGGCTGGAGTCGTGATGGGGTTGATGTTGATGCTGATGATGAGTTGTGTTGTTGTTATAGGTAGATCGTCGGTTCGGACGACTCAACGCGGCGGCAGCGGCGGTGGGCGGCATCAACCTAGAAGGCTTGGTGATCTTGGGCACGCTCCGCCTTCGGAATCTCTGTGTGGCCGGCGGCGGCCATGCCGACTGTGGAGGGCAGAACTCCTCGAGGCTGTCGTTGAGGCTCAATATTGAATCCGAGTCGTCCTCGATCTTGAGCTCGGAGCATTGTGTGGCGGCCCATTGGAACCGCTCTACTGCCGCTGATATCGATGATGACTGGTCGAAGGTTGTTTGGAGCATGTCCCAGTCAGTCTGCGCTGGCGACGGAGGGGGAATTGGGCTTGTGAAGATGCCATAGTTGACGAGTGCTGGTGGAGAGGCCGCCCTGGGGCCATGATGCTTGGGGGGGAAAAGGCGGGGTTAGGTTCAGTTGTGAGGAAGAGTTTATCAAAACTTCGTCGTCTACTACTTACAGAATGGCGATGAAACGGTACATGCTGGCTTTGCTCCAGCCAGCTTTGGGACCAGAACGACGACAAACCAGGTTCGACTTGGAAAGTTTCTGGTCTCGGCAACACAGGGTGCGGTTGTGTATAGAGGATTCCATCGCCGGCATGGCTTTGAGGAGCTGATCTGTCGGGCCCAGGCGAGCGTGCTGGACTGTCCAAGTATCTTTCGGGGAAGCTTTCTGGAAAAGATTCCTCGCACTTGGTAGCGAAACTGTACGCCAAGCTGCTGACGACATCGGGATGCATCGTTGACAGAGTGCTGGATGGCACACGATATCACGACGGGAGCTGGTCTCGCCACCAGAGTCGTACAGCAGGTTTCGATCCTCGGGATGCACAGATGACTTGCAGAGATATATTACGACACAAAATCAACATACTAGGAGGTAGGACGATGCATTCTTCATCAACCTGGAGGAGCACGCGAGCTGATCATTCCTACGCAACGAGCGGTCGAGCACATCATTCTTGGAGGTTGGCAGATCATCATCAGAGCAAAGTGCAAGGGGTACAAAGTCTAGACCCCGAGGACGCCGACTGCCGCTCCGGATCTAGCACCAAGCTTGCAGCGCCTTCTCCGGATTTAATTCTCACTGCCTATCCAGGTAAGAGGAAAAGAGGGAAAAGAAAGCAACTGTCTTGGCCAGCGGTAAGGTGGGGGGGAGCGAGAGATCCTCACGTAAAGACAATGCAAAAGACCTGAAGCCAACCGAGCTGCCAATTTCAACACGCGGCTGCTCCTTTCTCCAACCAAAAGGAGTCGTTGTTCGAATGGTGGTTGCGTCAAAAGGCGTCATTGCGCCCCTGCTCAAAGAGCCCTAGTTTGAGAGCACTAGTGGTTTGGCGGCAGCAGCAGGAGCAGCGGTAGGCCTGCCCGCCCACCTGATGCCGACTGAAAATCTCATCACATCTGAAATGAACCATTTTCACGAATCCTCTCGAGCCCTGGGCGGCCAACAGCAGGTCTGGGGTATGCTGGGACGTGCAAGGCAAATGTATGTGTCAACCATGCAAGGCCAGTTCCGCTTTCATGCTGGAGGGAGTCAATTCCAGAGCGCCGGGAACCACCCCACGATCTCTTCTCCACTTCTCTCTCGCTTCTGTCCGACACATACTCGTGGAGCATTGGAAGCTGAAGCATGGCCTGGTGCCTCGAAGCTTGTCGTGTGCCTAGTTGTGTTCCAATGCCGCGGAAACGAACTGTCCAGCTCGCTCAGCTGACGCCCTGTGTTAGTCAAGAAGGCCTCGCCAAGTGCGTCTAGTTGGTCCGCAGACGAGTGAGTGTGATAGACAGACGCAGGCGTGCCAAGGACAAGACACAAGACCGGGAGGGAGGTCCCCGAGGCCTGGGCGTTCCCGGCTGTCACTCTCACACACCTTCGTGTCTGGTAATGATGACGCCGATTGTGATTTCGTGTGAAGTCATGTAAAAATTCAACTCGTGTGTTGTCCTGTCCTGTCCATCTCTCTCCAACCCACACCTGCCAGCGGTCCCGATTCAGGACTCTTGACGTCTGCCAGTTCCACAAATTATGTTGTCGAGATCGGCGTTCCAACAATCCAACTACAGCCCGGGCCGTGTCATGAAGTGCTTGGCCTAGTCAGCGGTGCGGCTCTTTTCTCCACCTGGCGTAAGTAGCTGGGACACCGAAAAAGGAACACAGGTGAGGCTGAAAGTGAACAAAGGAATCTTTGTTTCGCGAGGGACAGACGGAGAGAAGCGAGACCCAAACTTCCAAAATGTCCCTTGTTACCAAAAGAGGATGAAGAAAAAAAAAGGTATCACCGCTTCACTCTTCATTTCCCCAGTTGGCACCCTTGCTGGACCCTGACGCGCACATTGGGCTTCTGGGTGGGGAGCAAGAGCTTGTGCCGCATCTCAACAGCATGGGGGTTTGTCGACATTCATGGCGTGAATCGCGCAAGAGATCCCTTGATATTGCGTGCTTGAGCGGCGGGCGGGGCAGACCTTTTATAGGTGTCAGACAAACCAGAGCTCCTCCACCTGCCCCACCCACATTTGGAGAAGCGTCCATTTTAGGAAATGGGGGAATCGCCGCCGACCAATCTTGCTCGAAGCAAGTCGGAAGGTGCACCCTAGCGACTGTTGCTCTTTCCTGCTCTTGATGTGAGGAAAGGGAAGGAGGGAGGCTAGGTGAGGTGGGGCGAGGGCAGAGAATGAGAAACCGAAAAAAAGAGGAAGGAAGAAGAAAAAGAGAATAACAAATAAATGGTACTTATGATCAGGAAAGTTGACAATTGTTCGGATACTTTACTGCTTGACAAGTTAACTCGGTGGCACTTCAAGCCTTATTTGAACTTTGGGTGGTGGACAAAGAGGCGTCCCTAGGTACCTGCCAAATGGGCCGCCCCTAATGGAGTGCCCACGGAATGACCCCGCAGTCAGTCTCGTGGACTTTTGACATCCATCCCACGTCTCTCGTTGCCCAGAAACTCTGCCCAGACGCTGCCGAGAAATGCCCAGAGGATGCCCAGACAGTGCCCAGCAAAGATTGTGCACAGCCAAGCCAGAATGGTGACCGCTGGAAGGAGCACTGGAAGCTGTGGCGCTGTGCCGTCCAATTGTGCCATCTCCCATGCTGCAAAACACCGCTGCAAAACGCCTCTTTCAGTGAACAAGCTTCTGGGAGGTCTTGGGCCGCCGTGGCAACAGGGGAAACTGAGATGCCCAGAGATCGCCAACGCGGGTTTGACGTCTGCCCAGCCATAGCACATGCTTAGCTTCGACCGCAGACGACGGCATAGATGTGAATTCGACGACAAAAGACGAAAAAGGTCCATGGCAAGCCACTTGCTCACTGGCGTCTCTTGGGGGGCTTTAGGGCTTTATGTTTTGGAGAAAGGCGGGGCGCTGACACGCTGTCTGCCGCAGCAGCGGGCACTATTTGGGTCAGGGCAGGGCACTTCAGGCTGCATTGGAGCTTACAACAGGGCATGTCCAGTGCCGATCGTACATCCATCCCTAGCCACCAGGAGCTTTTGCAAGTGGAGGATGGCCCAAGGAGCTAGGTTCTGGTACCTCTGGAAAGCTAGCAAGCCAACCAGCGGCTTTGTGCCGCGATGATGCGAGAGCTCGTCAGCCAGGCGGACTTATCTCTGACGAATTACGACTGCTCAATGGGCACCGTGAGCAGGTCACCAAAAGGGTATTTCCTTGCTCCTGGATCGAGGTGCGATGTAGCGTTCCACGGGGGAGTGCCTGCCATCGGCCGTCCTGTATACCTTCCCTCGGGTTTTTCTGTTATGCCCCTCCCAAGAAGTCTTCCGCCTCGGTCGGTTGAGACCACAACGCTTTTGCTGGTTTTGGTCCACTGCTTGTGGACTCTTACAGCCCACTCTAACGATCGAGACCGCGGCAGAAGTACGGCCAAGGGAAAGCGACATTTGGGACCCGAGTTCCAGCTCACACGCCAACTCCCCACTGACCTGCAGAAGAGGTTGTTCTCTGCATGCCAAACATTAGCAGGGGCATAGAACAGCCCGAGCAAGGGGATGCAAAGGATAGCCCCCCCCCCCCCCCCAGGCGCGTAACCCGCAACCCGCTATCCGCAATCCGCGTGCTGCTCCCATGCAGCCTGCTATTTCCCACAATCTCGGTCTTCGCCGCTCCCGCACACGACCTTCTTTTCAACAAGTGGTTCTTGTGTGTCATCGCTGACCGCGGCCGGGGTAGATCAGCAGCAAAGAGCTGCAAATCCCGCGAGGGTGGGCACGTCAGGGCGAGAACAAGCAACCAAACCCCCCAAGCTCGTGCTCGACTATCGACGAGTCGGCAAGCTTGTTTGCCACCCCTGTCTGCCGTCCGCCGCCTCGATGGCTGGCCGTTCCCAGTATGCCTGCACCAGACAAAGACGGGGGTGAGTAGGCACTCGAGCGCGCACTTGCAGTGGATGCAAGGACTCCGAAAAAATGGCTCTCACTAATGTGCCCACGCCTAGTACATTCACCCCATCCATTCACCCCATCCAGCAGAGCGGCTGCGGATGCTGCTGCTGTTGTATATAAGGCACCTCCCGTGCGGGGCTTCTGCTGCCCGGTTCCCAGGTTCTTCCTCACGCACCCCAGCCCCAACCACACATCGACTCAGTAAACATGGCTGCCCCGAGTTCGGCTGGTGACCGTGTCAAACGCTTCTTTGGCATTGACCCCGATGAGAAGCTCGACGACTCCTCGTACTACGACGATGGCTCCTTCGTTGAGCGCGAGCCCTCTACCAAGGACTTTTTGCTCCAGCTCGCCCCAACACTCGCCGGCATCACCCACTACTTCAGGGAGCTCTTCCCATTCCTCGGGTGGATCTTCCATTACAATCTGACTTGGCTCCTGGGTGACTTTATTGCCGGTAAGTTTCCAGCACGCCAAGTCTCGTTGCACCCCGGGGTACTGACCTTATACGGCAGGTGTCACGGTCGGCTTCGTCGTCGTTCCACAAGGCATGGCCTATGCCAAGCTCGCCCAACTGGACCCTGAGTACGGCTTGTACACGTCTTTCGTCGGCTTCATTCTCTATTGGGCCTTTGCTACCTCTAAAGATATCACCATTGGTGTAAGTACCTAAATGGATATTCCCCATGGCTCAAGCAGCATAAACTGACTATGCCTAAACAGACTGTGGCGGTCATGTCAACCATTGTGGGGAACATAGTCCTCTCGGTCACAGCAGCACATCCTACTATTAAGCGCGAAGAGGTTGCGCGCAGCCTAGCGCTAGTTTGTGGAATCATCCTCCTCTTTATCGGCCTCGCCAGGCTTGGTCGGATTGTCGAGTTTATTCCTCTGGTAGCCATTGCCGCTTTCATGACTGGATCCGCCATTAGCATCGCCTCGGGCCAGGTTGCTGGCCTCCTTGGCCTGCAGGGTGTCAATACTCGAGACGCGACGTACCTCGTCATCATTAACTCTCTCAAAGCTCTGCCCACCGCTAAGCTGGATGCGGCAATGGGCATGACTGCTTTGTTTGGGCTTTACTTCATCCGTGGCGTCTGCAGCTACATGGGCAAAAAGCAACCCAACAAGAAGAAGTTGTGGTTCTTCCTTTCTACCCTTCGAATGGCCTTCATCGTCATCCTCTTCATTCTTGTCAGCTGGCTCGCCAACAGGGGAGTCACCGATATAAAGAAGGCCAAGTTCGCTATTTTGGGGACAGTTCCCAGTGGTGAGTACTGCCGGTCGCTTTGGTGGTTGGTCTCTCCACGATTATGCTGACGAAAATGAACTTCTTAGGCTTCCAGCACGTCGGTGCTCCACGATTCGACTCCGAGATCCTCGGAGCGATTGCGGGCGACATTCCCACAACTGTGTTGGTTCTCTTGATCGAGCACATTGCCATTTCCAAGTCTTTCGGCAGAGTCAACAACTACATTATCAACCCGTCTCAAGAGCTCGTCGCCATCGGCTTCACCAATGTCTTTGGGCCATTCCTTGGAGGTTACCCAGCCACCGGCTCCTTCTCTCGCACAGCCATCAAGGCTAAGGCCGGAGTACGGACGCCCCTCGCTGGTATCTTCACCGCTATCATCGTCCTCCTCGCCCTGTATGCCCTGACATCGGTTTTCTTCTTCATTCCGAGTGCTGCCTTGTCCGCCATCATCATTCATGCTGTCGGCGATCTCATCACCCCTCCTCGGGAGCTTTACAAGTTTTGGATTACCTCCCCGATTGAGGTTGTTATCTTCTTTGCGGGCGTGCTTGTGACCATCTTCACGACGATTGAGAACGGCATCTATGTCACTATGGGTGCTTCGGCCGGCCTGCTTCTGGTTCGTATTCTATTCATCACTGACGGCAAGTTCCTCGGGAAAGTGGATATCGCCACGGTCGCGCGAGATGATGTTAGAGGAGGCTCTGGTGTCGCCCGGGGGCCGGCCGAAGGTGAAGGCACACATTCTGCCTTCATCCCGCTCGGAAGGTCCGACCTCTCAAACCCAGCCCTTGACCTTAAGACTCCGTACCCCGGTGTTTTCATCTATCGTTTTAGTGAGGGTCTCAACTATCTCAACGCGTCACGCCACGTCGACTTCTTGACCATTGAGATCTTCAAGCACACCCGGAAGACGGAGCTGAACAAGTTTAGCAAGCTCGGTGTAAGTTACTAGTCTCTTATACAGAACAATGATCGACGGTGCTAACATCAAACAACAGGACCGCCCTTGGAATGATCCTGGCCCACGTCGCGGCGCAGACCCTAACCATGACGAAATCGCTGGCCGCCCAACACTCCGCGCCCTTATTCTGGACTTCGCTGCCGTGGACTTCCTTGATGTGACGGCCGCTCAGGCTCTCATTGATCTCAAGAATCAGTTCAACCGTTACGCATCGCCCGACCGCGTCGAATGGCACTTTGCCGGCGTTGCCAACAAGTGGACTAAGCGGGCTCTTGTGGCGTCGGGCTTCGGAGCCGACACCATCCACTCGGACTTTGGCAAGGGCGACTCGGGCCCGCTCCTTGCTGTTGGAGACTCAGCAAACAACACGGCCGAAGTTGTCAACGCCATCGAGAAGCCCAAGGATATCGAGGGAGGTGAAATCACTCCCGTGGCAGCCACCAAGACCAACAGCGGCGGCGCGAGGTTGGTGCCTATCTATGGCATCAACAGGCCTTTCTTCCACGTCGACATTGAGACAGCACTCAAGAGCGCGATTCACAATCTGGACGGCAGAAGCAAATATGCCGAGTCCAGCTGAGAGCCGGGCTTGTACTAAAGACTGCTGTTTTGATGTCGGAATCTTTTGTCGCGCTGCGTTGTTGTTTTCTGTTTGCCAAATGTTATATATCCCCTGATACCACTGTCTCGACTATGATTCGATAGATCGAGTAATAATACCAAGCGTTTTATGCTGCAGTTCTTATTCGAGACTTGTTTGATGATGAGTTTGCTCATGTGCAACTTAAGAAAACGCGTTTATTGAATCTTGGCTCCATCACAGCAATAAAGTACCAGAGCCGTCTTCGGACCAAAGTCACCTGTGCCCCTCGCCTCTCCACTTCTACCTCAAAGTCACTGCACTCACAGCCGTCACCATGAACAAACAACCGAATCCATCCCCGTTTTGGTCAAGTGGGTGACTGCCGAATCAGGCAATTCCGAGACTAGAGAGCCAATCAAAATCTTGCCGACTTGATCCCAACAACCGGCGGGCCGGCCCGCGCCAAGACAATGGTGGCCTTTTGGGCGCATGGGGACAACACTACGTACCTCTTTGGCATAAGCTCATGGGTTATTTCAAGTTACCTAGTCGAAACTGTCTTGAGGTGCCGAAGAAAACACCTCACCCTTGGTGTCGAATCCTTAAAATGGAACCGTTGGGCATCGAATTTTGGAAGAATATGTTGCCGACCCCGACTAAGTACCAAATCTGGAGACAAGGGAAAGAAAAGAAGAAAAAAAACCGTTGCAGTTTATCTGGGTCAACCGACCCGCAGAATATGAAGTCCTTTTATGAAGAGTCATTTCTGATTATCCTGGGGCAACAAAATTTGCAAGGCGGAAGAGACCTGCCCCCACGCCCAACCATCTATGCGCGTCGCGGATGGGGGGCTTGCTTCATGAGGTAGTTTTCCAAGTCCGATTCGCATCGAGAAGCTTAGTTGGTGCAACCCTCCTCCGGCCCCGCACCTAGCCAAACGGCAGGCTTAGTAGAAGAAAATAACAATGCCTACTGCACCCTTCCAAGGATGTGTAATGAACGAAGGGAGGAAGGAATAAAGAACTGAGGGAGTGCTGGAGTGCTGGAGGAAAAAAGGTTGATTTTATTGATTACAACAGAGGAAACCATGGTGGGAACTAGGTACATGTCTCCCTTGAAACTGGAAACGAACAAAAGCAATTGATGGTGGTGCCTTTGCAATATGGCCTAGTGGTGAGATGTTAATCAAGGCTGCAACATGTTGAGTTCTGATCTCGCCCAAATTCAAATTATACCTACATTCCATTTCGGTGTCTAACAGAGAATGCGCAGGTGGGTGGTGGTCCTATGGGAGAGGATTATTGCTATTGCTCACATGAGAACAACCATTCAAATCCTTCGCCGGTGATACTTGCTCGTTCTTGGAGTCGTTGTGATGCCCGCTCATTGTTGCTTGTTGTCGTAGAAGGGGGGCATCATACTGTTAGGTAGTCTAGTCAGATTAGCTCTGCTCAGCTCTGCTTCTTTTTCTTCTTCTATTTCGGACCCCTCCGGCTTACGACTCTATAAATATCTGTTGGCTGCCCTTATAGTTCCCGAGAGGGGGGAGTAATATTTGCTCCATCAGGTGTAAGTATTCCTTGAAATTCGTTTCCTTTCAAGGGTAACCTAACATCCACTCATATTGCACAATGTCTTCATGCACTGATGTATCCATTGGTTGTATCCTTGATACCAGACACTTATAATCCTGTAGCCTGTAGGGCACGCCTGTGATCAGCACCCGGGCCGTCGTGTCATGGTAGTGTTTGTGAAAGGCGGTTAGATTCCACGTGCTCAGTAATGTCCACCAACTCGCAACTAACCTTCAATGTCGTCTGGAAACGTTGTGTCTCGATTGTGAATCCAGTTTACCGGCATATTTGCGCCGCTGAGACCTAGAGAATAGTTGCATGCATGCATGATATGTCTTCCCGCCAATGCTCGCATCAGTATGACCCTATAATCATGTCGTAATTTGTAAAGCAATGATGTGAATGTAGTCTTTCCAACCATGTGTCTGCGAGTCCAACTCAGAGATAAAACGTCGCATACCCGCTGACCGCAGCCGACACAAACCCGCCCACCCAGCGTACGTGGTTAATGCTTGCCCAGAACGAGATCAGTTCCTTCATACTCGCCGTGTCGGCCCATGTTTTGGACTTGGCGGAAGCGGTTTGCTGCCTCACGCCTGGCATAAAGCTCTGCTGCGGCGGCAAGTTGAAGCCCTCGTCGGCCAGAAGAGACTGGATCTTCCATTTGCAGGCGCCGTTGACGCCTGGCTCAAGGTACAGAAACGTCATCGGCATGATGAACCACACTGACACCACCGAGACGAGGTACAGGTTCCGTCGGGTTGAGTCAATGCTGCTGCTTTGCCAGGCGAGATAACCATTGGAAAGCACACTAGCCATAACGGCCGGCAGTACCCAGCTCGGTCCCTTTTGGTAAATGTCGAACCATAGTTTACCCATGACTTTTGGCGGTGCCAGTTTGGCCAAGGAAGTCATCGTCATGGAATACTGCGCTGTCACGGCTGTGGGGATCAGTCAGTCGAAGGCGGGGTCCATTTGATGCAGATGATGGTCCAGTGCGTGACTTGAGAGGAATGGCTCACCACCATAGACCGTCGGCGCAAAGATACCCGCCCATTGCGCCACTGCGATCAGTCCCTGAGCCCGAGTGGTGACCATGGCGACAAGCTCCCGGGCTAAAATAAGTACGACAGACCGTTGTATTAAAATACGTAGGTAGTACCGTTAACACCCAATAAAATCCCGAGGCAAAGATTAAAAGACTACTAGGAAGTAGGGAAAATGGCTATGCAAAAGGAATACCAAGTAAGGCAAACGGCAAAAACACCAACCCAGCGAGAGCACGGTAGGTAAATATATTCCCGTCGGGGGAAAGCTAGAGACGTACCTAACATGACCTTACGCAAGAAGGTCGGGTGGGAGGGACATGCCGCGCGCGCGCTATCTGCATTAGGTTTGGTAATGCAGCATTGCGGCCTAAAAAACTTCCGACTTTGGCCAGTAATGTGAGAAGGTTTTGACCGTTTTGTCGCTATTCGGACACTAAATCCGTTGTGTCGGTACCGAGTCGTAGTGCCTGCCGCGTCTGACTATCATTTTACTGCAGCCAAAAAAATGAGCGGGATGCGACCCCCATGGATTCCAGTGGTCTTCTCAGACACAGGCTCTCGGAAACCAAAAGGGAGACACGCGTTTGAGGTGGCTGGGGCAAGCTAGGGAAGAGCGAAAAAAAAGGGCCCCGGGGAAGCAACTACCCGTGGGGGAAGGATTCCACTGCATTGTCTACATTCCACGCGGAAGAGGGATTCGGATATGATCTATAATGTCGGAGCCGAAATTTGTTTAAAAACACTGTGCTCATAAAGCAATACACCGAGAAGTAGCATGTGAAATTCATGTTTCAAATACTCAATCATACGATGAATTATGAATGAAAGAGGTAAGAAAAAACAATAGTTGGGTATAATGAATCAACATGAGTTCTTTCTCTATAACTGGAAGCATTTCAGAAAGGCAAGATCAAAAAGACTCCTCATTGAGGGTGCCTCACTTACGGTGAAGAATAAAAACTGAACTTTGGTTTGCTTCTAAATCACATGCCCCAAACAGACCCAAGCAAAAAGAATTGCCCACACCAGGGCTCGAACCTGGGACCTGTCGCGAACACATTTTATGAAGATGTGAGGCGAACGTCATACCACTAGACCATACGGGCGGAGTTGTGAGTGATGAGCTCCTGATGGTTTGTCGGCTCGGTAATGGCTGTCTCCATCGCGAGATCCATTCTGGTGGAGAGGATGGACAGTTTGGTTTGTGAGGTTTAACCGAGGTTGGTGGGATAAGAATGGGTTGATTGTGGAGTCTTCCAAGTTCACTTGTCGACGACTACTCTGTTCCACCGATTAAATGAGATGAAGAGCACTTTTTTTTAAAAAAAAAAAAAAAAAAAGGATTGGCGATAAAGGTGTGTTGTTTGTTTAGTTCTCGCGAGTGCTCGAGTGAAGAGAAGATACTAGGGACTTGAAATAATCGCGCCTGGGTGACGATAATTATGACCAGTACAACTCAACTGAGCTGGGGAATCTTGGTTCTTTTACTATCATTGAACTTCATTTGCCCAAGTCACCTAAGTAACAACCAGGTATGTGAAACCACAGCTTAGCGTGTTCTTTTTCGAACAATGCTATTTCCATCTCATAGCGCGTCGAAACCGACCCGGTAGTCTGGTTCAATCAATCTCGCTTGACTTTTGAGGCTAGGCAGGCAGCAGTCACCCAATGGGATGAATGACCAACTGATCTCAAACATACCTCCTATCCTAGAGCTGCCTGGCATTATCTTATCTGACATTCTCTCCCCGCTCTCTCCAGAGCTGGATCTTCTACCACCACTTCTCGTCTTCCCCTTCGTTCACAAAAGGATATTTAGGCACAGTATCGCCTACCCATTATCAACATGGCATCTCAAAACCTTCCTCCATCAAATGGTCAGTGGTGCAAAGCAATCTGACGTGTCATACACGGAGCCTTCAACACTTCCGGCCAAGTCGCCATTGTCTACGCCAAGCGCGACAACCACTAAAAGCTGCCTGGTGGCGTCATCGACCCAAACGAGGAGCACGAAGCCGCCGTCATCCGCGATATGCAGGAGGAGACGGGGGCCCTGATCAAGCTGCGCACGCATCTGGGATGTGTTGCGACCACGGAGGAGTACCGCAACGATCTGCACCAAATGTCGTACTGTTACGTCGCAGATATCGTGAATGCGTCGGGAGATCCGAGCCTGACCGAGGATGAGATCGCCGACGGGCTTGGCCACCTGTGGCTTTCTGTCGAGGAAGCAAAGAAGCGAATGGCTGAAGTGGAATCGACCTCGGAACTAGGCAGGTACATCAAAAAGAGATATCTATCTGTTGGCGGAGGCAAGCAAAGCCATACAGGAGTAGAGAGTGGATGGCAGAGCTAGTGGATGATGTGAAGAAGCCATTTTGCTGCTTCTCCAATGAGGGTGTTCCCGTTTTCAGCTTCGTGGTCCCACTGGCAGGGCAGAGTTAGATTTACAGAGTGTGCCCTTATGTCTGCAAATATGATGGCCTGCCAGGTGCCGACTTGGTTGCAACATAAAGGATACTGATCGGTTCAGGCTGAATGCAGCAATAGAGGCAGTGAACCCTGGGGGCCGTTTTCCTCGGTCAACATGCAAGCGGGCGGAGTCTTGGAGCCAAGTTCACGACGTTGAGACGAATCGTCACTCAACTTCATACTCATATCCTCGTTTCGTTTTCCCCCCTTTCCGCTAGAATAAAATATCGTGCTGTATTTATACCTAGCACGCAAGAAGTGAGCTCAAAAAACTGACATTTATGACCGACCCAATGACCATCATCGGAGCGACTGGTTCAGTTGCCGGGATTATCAACACTTTGTCAAGGTCGATATCCCTCCTCGGAGAGCTTCGCATCCAGTGGAAGGACGCTAATTTCATGCTTGCGAACCTGACTAGCCAGTTGATAGCTCTGAGAGCCGGCTTGACCAAGGTCAAGGAATGGACAGAGGCGGTCGGTCAGGGGGATGCGCATCATCAGCTGATCATGGATGTTGATTCCGTTGTGACGTGCTGCCATGCCCTAGTTGCCAGGCTTGATACGCAGCTTCGCGGCCTGCAGAAGAAGGAGAGCTTGGCCGGCAACAGAAGCAGCAGTCAGTTGAGCGCGCAGGGGAAGATGAAGTTCATCCTGGCTGGCCGCAGCATGGATGACATCCAGAAAATGATTGAACGTCAGACGAGTACCCTGACTTTGCTTCTTACTGCGTGCAATAGGTTAGTACTTATTTGTTTCTGACCCCTGTCTGCTCCTTCTCCTTGTTAATTATGTTTCTTATTTGGTATTTTCCTCTGCCGCCTTTATTTGAAGCTGACGTGGAACTTGGCTCTTTCAGCAAATCAATCTCAGAGCAACATACTCTGCTCGAAAATTCAAGCACACGGAGCGCCATCGAAAGGGTGGAGAAAGAGTCTGCATCTCTCGTGGTGCATCGCGATACGAGCTCTTTCCGAACCGCCACAAGCGACGGTTTATCAAGACTGTCGATGATATTCGGCTTCGATCCTCAGCTGCTCAGCTCCAAGGTGTACGACCGCGCCTGGCGCAACCGTCTTAAGCTCTCACTTAATCGCCCCTCCCTCAAACAAGCAGCCAATGAAGCCGAGGAAGAGTATCCGGCTTTTGGGGAACAACCAGGCATTGGTGTCACTTCTGAGATCATTGTCACGAGCAGTGAAACTACGTCCAACTCGTCCCTAGCTCCTATCGCCCTTCAGGGCGCTAAGCCTCACCCCAGAAGCAGCATTGCAAGTACAAAGACTTCGGAGAATGAAGTCAAAGTCGTCCTTCTCGGTAAGTCAGAATTCGTGCCACTGACAATACCCAGTCAAAATCCAGCTGCACAGCGTCGCTTACACGACACAGGACCGTCCAACTCATCAAAAACAACAATCTACAAACAACTCCCTCTCATCTTTAAAAACAATATGAGCCTCAATCGTAGGGAGAGGGAGGATTGGAAACCCTCAATTTTCGAGTGCTTGCGTAGCTACTGGAATCTCATCTGGGAGCAACTCCAGGATGACGCCAGGTACTATGAGGTGTGCCGTGACCTGATGTGGACGAGGGATCCTTCAATTTTGGTACCTACCTATTCAATCATCGACGGAGGATGTTGCTCAATATTATTGCTGACAGCTTGTACAGAAAGACTTGGACACTTCTTTGTCCGAGTCGTCGTCGTCGGGGTCGGGCAACCACCTCCAAGAAAGACTACCAGTGTCCGAAGTCTTCTTCAACGTACTCAACGAGTCATGGCGAGATGACAGGTGGCGTGAAGCAGCTTTCAATTGCAAGTCTACGACCTTTTCTGGCCATTAGTATGTTCAATAACTTCCAACCCTCCCACCCTTCCATTTTGCATTGCACATGTTCACCGTTAATATAGCTACATGGCGAACCTCGCTCGGCTATTCTCACCTGATTACGTCCCAACCAACGAAGACATCCTGCGGGCCCGTGAAATAACGATCGGAATTCACGACGGGATCCAATACGAAGTGAAATCTCGGTTAGCACGACACATGCGGTACACATTCTTCGACGTGGGCGGCCGTAGGCCGGAGCGCAGAAAATGGCGATACAGGACAGACGGCATCGACGTGGTTCTCTTCCAGGCTGCGCTCGGGGCATATGATGAGCCTGTTGCTGAGGCTGAGGATGGGATCTTTCAGGTAATTAAAACGAAAAAAGACAAAAAACTGGAAAGACAAGAGAACAAGTTACTGACCTTCGATGAACGTGATTTTCCAGATGACCGAAGCTCTCCGACTCTGGGAGACAGTCTGCACCTCTGCTCTATGGGCCGACGCGATTCTGTTTCTCAACTTCACCAAAGTCGACATCTTCGAACAGAAAATCTTGTCCGGCTCTGAACCTCTCAAAACATATTTCCCGACCTATGATGGTGACGTAGGGGATGTGAATGCCGCACTGACGTTCTTGAAGAGCCAGTTCATGGCACTCACCAAATCGCAACGGGTGGTACATACTCATTTCTTGGATGCCACAGACACGAAGCAGGTGAGAGATATGATAAACGACATCAAGATGATCGTCGATGAGGGCAATGCGCGGCGAACAGGTTTTATGCATACCTTAGGTTGGAGATTCATTACTTCAATAAGGGCTGATAAATATTCGAAAGGGGTGGAAAATTCAACTAGGTAGGAAGTTAATAAATGGTGTAGAGATTAAACTTTTGTAGCCCGGTTTAACACTTGTAGGACGGATCATATAGGAGTACTGGAGAGGATGCCTTTTATGTGATATCTATAGAGCGGGCCCCTTGTTCCTTGATGACGCTATGAATTCCTTCTTTATTTTGCTAGCCGTGCTTGTTCTTGGGAGCATTTTGATGTCCTTATCGCCTCTTATGGCCAGAAATAATGTTGGATCGATCTACGATGCTCCGCGGCAAAGGTATCTGTGATCATCCTCAATGAGGCAGATACGTACTTGGTCAGAAGTTTCGGCAAGACGAACGACGATAATAACGAGGTTGGAGGACAAACCCATATGTACAGTTGTATGAAGGACTTTGTTGTCCAGCGTGGTTTTAAGCATTGTGCTATAATAAGAGGCGGGTGAAGGGGGGGGGGGAGAGAATGTAACGCTGGCTGGTCGGTGTGCAGGTCGCAGGGCATCTCCATGGTTAATTTGTGCAAATGTTGTGGCACCCAGCGACTGGGGCGGAGCCCCCTCACTCACCATCACACAACATCCTGCCAAGGTTAGCGGGACAGCGTGATTGGCAGAGGAAATAGTACGGCGTTAGGAGCTCGTAATGAAGCAAAGCAAGATATGAAGGGTCCAATATGCCGGTGGAATCTTAACCCGAGCAATGTTTGAGAGTGGTCAATGATGTGATGGACAGGTATCCGTATCTTGATGCATTGTTTGGCCCCGCAACAATGGCGTGAGCGATGGGCGGGGTTCAACCTCAATTGCATGCACAAACGTCCAAAAAGATAATGGATTGGATTCAAACATGCCATATCTCGATTTCTTGACGGCTCTGAATGGAGACATCGGAACGACGCGCGCATTCTTGAGCCGCATCGGCATTGGACGCTCCAACGCAGAGTGATGATGCCACAAGCGCGCCGCCATGTCAAGCAAGCCGCCATATCAAGCAAGCCTGTCTTGGCAGTTCCGGATCAACGCTGGAGCGCCGATGGTGGCTTGCTTCAAGCTCGTGCTGGGGCCGCATGGAAAGCAGCCAGGAGCCTAAGCGCGAGGCTTGCCGGCCGTTGGAAACGTCGGAGGAAGGGCAGAAGTGAGCCTTGGCTGGAAAAGACGTGAAGATGAAAGGAGTCCCAGGAGTTTTCAGGAGTTCAGGGAGCGCTGGGGCTGAAAAGAAAGGGCGGCTCGGCGGCAAGGGCCAGATCGCTATGGAGTAAACCGAAGGCAAAAGGGTTCAATAATCCAACGGAAAGTGCATTCCAGCCGCACCGTGGCGCTTGTTCGAGACTTCGAAAACTATGCTCAAAACTTTTGCAGGAAGATGTTCGAGACCTCTGCGGTTTCAGTTCATCCAGTCACAATTTCTTCCCACGCTAGAGTAGGAATAGGGGGGGCGAATAGACGGGCGGTTCAGCTTGCACGCAACAGCTCTCGAGTCTCGACCATTTTTTTTCTCGTTCCTTTCACCGATGATCGGGTGGGATTGGGTTTTCTATCTTTGCAATGACACACCGCCACCATTTTTTCTGGCGTGCAATTTTAAAGAGCGAGGCTCCGGCACCGAGGGGGAAAAGATTAGATACGGATGGGAAGAAGCGGGAAAGCCTGACCTGATTGCGCTTTCCTTGCTTCCTCGAGCCCTCGACCCCATAGAGAAAGCTAAACCAGCCAGTTAGCGTTGCAACAGAGCCTCATCCAAGGCAGTGAGCCCAACCTGTCTGGACAGAGTATGGAGTCTTTTTAAGCGAAGCCTTGCGGATTGTGGGTTTTTTTTTACTTTTTCGTTTCCCAACCCAACGGTGCCATTGTCAGTGGGTTTTGTTCTGCTGGCAGACAACGTCAAACCACACCACCACCACACACTTGTCTGTCTCGTGTATGACCCCACACAGCCCTTTCCCGACTTCCCATGCGCAGATCATTCCCTGGCTGTGTGTGAGCCGAATGTCAGCAAAAATTGGGGTGCACAAAAAAGAAGAAATGATCGCTTGCTGGGGAATGACCGTCTAGGTCGCATTCCGTTAGTTTGCTATGCCGATGTAATGCCCAGAGGGGCGCGGTATGTTCCGGTACCCAATAACAGAGCGCCAAGCTAGCCAGGCAGGGGGCTGTGCTTGCGGGGCTTTGATGGATTAAATGGTTTATCGATTTCCGCACTGGTCACCCTTTTTCAGCCCTCGGGGGGCACGGGGTCAAATGGGGTGTTCTGGCTCAGCTTCCACGGGTCCCTAGCATCGGCATCAACTTGGCGCAACCCCTCTGAAGGGCTTCAGCGAATCGACGACGACGAGCAGGGGAGGGGCCCAGACAGACAAGCAGCTCCTTCCGGCGCTTGCTGGGCCCTCTGCCTGGCTGTTCCCCCCTTGCCTCCAGGCTAGTCCTGCTGGGTGCCGTGGCTTGTCTGCTCTGCGTCGATTGTACATTGCACCTCTCACCCTGGGGCTTGGCGGTCTCTGAGCAATCAGAGCGCGTCGAGGGCCGCCATGGGCGCCATCGGGCGTCGATTTTGTGAAATGAGCATGGCGTGGAATGAGTGATGAGGCTTGCGAATAAAAGACCCTTCGCCGTCCCCCACCCCCCCATCGTCTTCGTGGTTGTATTTGTTCATCGTTCCCCTCTTGGTTTCGTCCCAGTGATTGTTGCTTCATTGTCTACCCTTCCTCACTTCGCCAAACCACCAATTCAACCTCACAAGCTAAATCGCATCGCCATCATGGGTGTTCGTGGACTGATTGCTGTGGGCGTGCCGCCCCAGGCGGTATGGCTCCTCTGGGTCAAGGTCGCCATCCTCGTCTTGTCGCTCATCGTCCTCGCCATGGGAGCGTGGGCCGTCTCCATCGACTTTGGGGCGTACACGGCCAACAGCCTCACGTCCGCTTACTATGGCATTCCCGGCACCGGAGCTGGCGGCATGGTCATTTTCATTGTATGTGCATGTGCCTTCGTTTGCACTGCTGAAGGCTCCTGTAGTCTGCAGCTCATGTGACTGATATATCGTCCCCGTAGGCCATCCTGAGCTTCATCGTCTATGGCGGCGCACTCGCCCTCGAGATCTTCGCTCCTCACTTCTTCTATCGCATTGTGGCCTTCATTGGCTACATCTTCTCCATGATCTTCTGGCTCTCCGCCTGGGCGTGGTCCGCCAGCTTGGCCGCTCTCTGGAGCTCCACCTACACCCGATTGTTCGTCGGCAGTTCCGACGGCCCTGAGAGCAAGAAGTTCAAGGACGCCAGCGCCGCACTCGCAGTCTGCGCTGGTCTGGGCGCTGTTGTCTGGTAAGTTCCCAAGACTTCGCTTAATCCTTAACTGCACACACCGTCCATCCAATGATTGTCGTCGGTGCAACATGATGAAACTGCACATCCCCGCAATCCTTCCCCATTTTGGACATTTGGGCCCCATTTGCTGACCGCATTTCCCTTTTCTTGCAGGATCCTGACCATCGTTCACTTCGTCTTCTTCACGCTCGCCTGCTTCCGGGACACCGAAGCTGGCAACGTGCACCAGGCTGAGCTTGGCCAGGTCAAGCAGGAGGCACCGTACCAGCAGCAGCCCCAGTATCCCGTCCAGCAGCAGGCCTACCCCGTCCAGCAGCCCCAGGTTCAGGCCTTCCCCCAGCAGCAGGCCTACCCCCAGCAACAGGCGTATCCTGCGCAATAAGCGAAGAGACCGTGATGTCGGGGAGCTGACGCCTGAGACATGGCGCTGTCCCCATCATCGACCCAGCTTTCTCCAAGACATCTAGCGAAGCGAGCGACGAATAATTAATCCTTTTTTTATTGGGCATATGGAGCTCGTGGTGTTGGAGGTGTTGCGCGCCTCTGGTGACCGCTTTTGTCACCGATGTTTCAATTGTTTCTATTTGTTTTATCCGGTCTTGCGACGGGGCTGTTTTAATGAGGGCATTCACACCCGCAAAAATGCACACATACTTTATACCTACTGACTCATACCCTCGAAAAGGATGTACTTTGGATTTACTGGCGAGTTGCAAATAGCTGCTTTTAGATATCCCTGGAACAAAATTTTGCCTTGCACAATCATCCATCAATCTAAGGCTGCGCGAAGGTATAGTCAGATCTGGTTTGTGCACCGATGTGTTCGTCCGCCCAGCAAAGTTGCGGCTATGCCCGTATCTCTACCAGCACGACGCTCAACTAACTGGGAATGCCTGGAGCCGTCGCATATCATATCGAACTTATCCACAATGACGTCTCGGAGTCATTGCTTGATGCATTCAACCTAGGTACCTGCTCTAAGCACTGCTTAAAAAGATTATTCGAGATCCTCAATTCGCAGCGCTTTCTCTATCTCAAAAAAGGTTCGCATTTCGCTTCATAACGATGCTTTCTTTCTCTTTTGGAACACGGCCTGCGTCGGTCTAGCCCGCTCTTCAAGTTTGTCACTCCCCAAAAATGCCGATCTTGCCGGCTAGTGCATCAATAGTTCCATTGGGTGACCACCAAAATGTCACGAGATTGTCCAGAAACACCAGGCCACAATCCGCAACGGGGGAAGAAACCTGTGAGCTTGAGGTTCTAGTGATGGTGTTTGCGCAGGATCAGAATGGAAGCACATGAGTCATCGCTGTTCGCTTTGTCGAAGAGATAGATGACCGAGAAGACAGCAGCTGTTCAGAGCCGGCACCTTCCGCCAATGCCCTCTATCAACCTCTATCTCTCTCCGCCCCTGCAGATCTTTTCTCTCTTCGACAAAACCAACAGCGATGATCTCTTGTTGAACTTTTCAGCTCATGACTCTTTCCAATGTAACACTCACCTTCACAAAAGTGCAGAGTCAAGGCCCCTGTTCGCTTTATGCGTGCACAATGCACGAAGCATGAAGTTCCACTGGCCCAGAATACCCGACCGCTGGAGCAGGTCCTGAAAGCCAGACAATTGCTACGCTTCACACCACCCCCGTCTAATCGTAAATCTCCTCTTAAAAAGGAATTACAAAATGAACCTAGCGGGAAAAGGGATAAAATTGCAAAAACTATCTTCTCAATATAGAAACAAAGAAATAAATACAAAGACGGAAAGGGAAGGGACAAACTGCCAAAAACTGCCAAAAGGGTCGATCGAGATGGGACTCGAACCCACAACCTCAGTCTGGAACCTTCTTTAGGAGGACCACACGCTACCATTGCGCCACCCGACCGATTGAACCGCGCTCCACATACTGGAGAACCAGGTTTGCTTGCCAAGGTGGGTGCTAACTCTTGCTTATGTTCCCAGGGATTTCGATCAGGTGAGTGTATTGCTTCCACTCCGCGTTGCAAACAGTTCATTTATCGTGGATTGTCAGAGGAAGAAAGAGTCAATTTATATTGTTGTCGGGGTAAATGCATTCCCGTCCTCTCTCTTCAATGTTCGCATCGCGTGTGGATCAAGTTCGCAGCATGCAGTATGCATAAGACAAGTTAGACGAACCTGTTCTCGCTTCTGCATCTCCACCACAACGAAGACATCGATCCATCTACCCAACTCTTCCATTTACCAAAAATTAAAACAATGCATTCCCAATTATTTACACGAAATTTATGCAAAACGTTAAAATCCCAACACCAATGCTTTAACCCATCCCACACTTCCCTAAAACCCCCTCATAAACTCCTCCAGCGAAATCGGCTTCCGCACCGCATTATTTATACCTTCGTGATACGTAACCCACACCTTGGCCTCTTCCTCCTTTCTCTTCCTGGCATTGGCATCCACCTCGGCGAGCGGCCTGATCTTCTCGACCACGACTCTCCCAAAGAAATCCTTCTTGACCGCCGTCAAGAGTGCCATCTTCTTGGCATCACCTCTGCTCATCCCTACCACCATGGCGTTCTCTTTGTCGTAATTGGTGCTATGGCTGGGATCAAACACGTAGTCCTCGCCCGCAGCTCCTGGCTTTGCACCCAACTTGAACCGAGCCTGGCGTGCCTCGTTCTCACGGAACGCAATTGTGCGTTGCAGCTCCTGGTCGAGGACCTGGCGGACGGCGTAGCGCGTGGGCGCCTGTGAGGCGAGAACGTACGCGCCTGCGGACTCAAAGGTGGCGAGAGCATCAACGTCTCTGTGTTTCAGTGTTAGTTATAGGGTTTGGAGAGACAAGGGAGAAGATACTTACGGCTCCATTCGATATACCCACTGGGTGACATTCACGGGCCCCGCCGTCGCAGCATCGATCTCGATCTTGCCCTTTTGCAGCGCGATGCCGATCTCGGCAAGGACTTGGGCGGCGCGGCGCACCATGGCCTTCTCGCCCTCCCGACGCACGCTCGCAACCGAACTCATCTTGTCACTGCCACCGATGACGGTCGGCTTGACATCGGGAGAGATCAGGCGCACGAGATACGGCAAGAAATCGGTTGCAAGGTCTTCGGGGCTGCGGAACGCGCGAGATAGACTTGGCGGGAGCTGGCTCATGATGCCCTGCAGCGCAACACGGTTGAGCTTCTCTGCTTCGAAAGCCGCGAAACTTGCGCGCGGCCCTGAGAAGGGCAGGTTAGCGTTTGCATCCTCCTCGACAGCCTCGCCCCATTTTCTATCGTACCCGCCTCCTGGCTGGGCCGTTTGATGTCTCCGCGCCGAGGCGAATAGGTGGTGGCAAGCCAGGATGGGCTGGCTGATATAAGGCCCTAGTTCCCACTCCTGGCTGCCGAATATGCGCGACGAACACTCGTCGTGAAAGTGCATCCACTCGTAGGCGGCGTCAGGCTTGGACAGGAACGAGTCGTCGTTGAAGTCACGGCTGGGGTACTCGGTGAATATGTCTGTCATGATGCGGTCAACGTCGCCGCTCGTCTCGATCATCTCCCGCAGCCTGAACATGGCGTATTTCTTTTGCTGTTCCGAAAACCCAAGCTGAGCCTGGGGTTGCTCGTGCATGGTGTTCTTCTTTGGCTGCTGAGCCGAAGCCGCCTGTTTGGGGAAACCAGCACCTTCTTGGAAGATACGGGTCACAATCTCTTTGACACTGCCGCGGCCGAGACTTCGGGCGCCTCCTCCGCCGTGGGCAAGATCATGAATAACATGCCTGTCAACCCATTGCCTCGTGAGGTGGGGAGTGCCGTCCTTGTGTGCCGCTTTGATTCGCGCAGCTACCCATTCTCCCACAACCATGACGCCGCGGAGATCGCCTTCACCATTGCCCTCAGCGCCCCGTTTCGCATCAATTCCGCTGGTAATGCCCCAGGCTGCCTCGCACAGCTTCCGCGCAGCGTCCTTTTCGCACGGTATGCCCTCCTTCTCAAACACAGCCTTCAGCCTGGCAACAACCGCCTCCACCGACGGCTTGCCCACGTGAATGATCTCTGCGTGACCTGACTGCCGAAGTGGGCGTAGCGAAGGATGGTAAACATCGTTGCAAATAAGAATCAATGGCCTCATCTGTCTGAAGTCGTCCCCTTTCTTTTTCTTGCGTCCCGCCCCGGACGATGCCCCAGCTCCGGATGTGTTCTTCTGGTCGAGAAGGACCAGGTCGATCAGGGCCCTAACAAAACCGCCCTCTCCCGACGCGCCAGACCCACTAACAGCACCGTCAACTTCGTCCACAACCACGCAGACTGGACGAGCAATCTTTTGTTGCTTGCCAGCCTCTAGCTTCTTGTTCTCCACCGTCTTGACCGACTCCGTCCCAAGACTTGTGCGGATCCGCCCGCGCACAACATCTTTGCTCCGGTCGTCGCTGGCATTGATCTCCATGACTTCGTACCCTGCTTGCCGCGCGCATACGTGAGCGAGGGTCGTCTTGCCCAGTCCCGGCGGGCCTGTAAGCATGAGGATTTTACGGTGTGGCTTCTCCTCCTCGGCTTGCTGTTGCTGTTGCTGCTGTCGCCTCGCGGCTGTCTTGCTCTTTGCAGCGCTTGGGAACACGATCGGATCCCACCGCTTCAGCCAGCGGAGGACTTGGCGGTTGGTCAGGTCGTCGCCGACAAGATCCATAAACGTGCGCGCTCGGTATTTCTCAGTCCACATCATAGTCGACCGTTTAGGCTTCTTCGAGAGGTTCGTGTGTTGATCCTCAACGGAGCGGACGGGCTTGTCCGGGTTTGTGGCGGCCGGCGGCGTGACGGGAGCACTTGCGGCCGCCGCAGCCGCTTCCTTGCGCCCCTTGGCGATCTCTTTTGTTGCAGTGTCGACCAGCTCATGAATATCGATACCGAAGTAGCTTTTTTTTGCGCGCCCTTCTTTCGTCCGAGACCTCGCTGCAACCATGGTCGCGTATGATAACGACTCTGTAGGTTTGCGCTCCCGAATGGGTATTGTTCTACCGGAGCATGTTGAGAGTCGGTAGGAGGAACTCGCCATGAAGGGCTTGAACGTAGGCGCGGCTTGCGAGCCAAAGAGGCGCTGATAACGCTCTGCTTCGTCGTCGGTGTCTTCGTTCAGCTGGCTATCAGGGGGTGTCGAGATGACTTCTTGGGGAGCCGGGAGGGTTTCGGCTGGGGGATCCTCGGTGCGTGTGTGGTTTGCGTTGGCTGTCAAGGTTGTTTGTATCTGCGTTTCGGTCTCACGGTCGACATGGTCGACCATCCTCCGCTTTGGGGAGGGCTGGTTGGTTGTGCCATCATCGTCGTCGGAATCGTCGTCCACGAAGCCACCAAAGACGCGAGGTTTCGATGCGAGTTTGGGCGCCTCAGGGGATCTCTGCCGCTTGTTCTGGGCGGGCGGGGAGCTGGAGGGAAAGGCAACGGGGGACGATGGTGCGAGCATCTTGAGGTCAATGGCTCGGATTTAGTGTGGAATCGATCAGAATAGGGGCATGATGCGAGAATCAGTCGTGTAGCCTGTTGTCAAGGGTCGTCGCAGGCGTTGGTGGGATGTGGAAATCGAGACGCGCTTTCGGAAGTGGGTTCTAGACAAGCGCGTCTCAATTAACAAACGCTGGTGTTCTGGTCCGTGCGCGTTCCGGCTTTCATTAGCGCGTTTAATGCATAACCACCGTACAACGATGATCGCACATTGATGTTTTACAACGCAACAAACTTGCTACTCTCCCAGCGGGTAACCTGTACAGGAACACGATTTAATGAAAACTTGAATATTTACTACCGTTCAACTATAATCTCACCTACGAAAGACCTAAACCCATTCTTCCCCTTTCTCATGTGCACTCTTTGAGATTCATCCCATAAGATACGTCCAACTTTCACTGCGCTCCTCATATCTCATATACCTTTAAGTTAGAGTACTTTCGTTGAACCTGCTTATGTTATCATTTTCTCAAACCGTATAAGCAGCTCATAATGCCATAAATGGACTCACCATGCAGTATAATTGACGCTTGAAATCATACTACGTGATCAGGGCTCACTCTTCGAGTTCAGTTGTGCTTGGTGAAATATAGAGCATCAACGTCTTGTGGTTCCAAGATACTGAGAACCATTGGGTCACACCACTGCTAGGTACTCTATATTTATACAGGTGCTGATTTTCCCCCCAACAACATGGTAATTCACGAGCTTTTTGGACACATAATGACAGGACCAGTACCTGGAGCTAGTTTTTTCAATGCTAAATACCCGCCGCGAGTAACAGCGCACTCCGAGGATGATTCCGTCCACACAACGGCGGCAGATGCGCCCCGCCACCTCCTCCTCTGAGAAGCATCTGCCTTAGGCTAGCCAAGTCCACGCCAGGACAACCTTCCTCCACCTCCAGGCGATATGCTTCTCGCTCACCTCCTGCAGCAGCACAGCCCTGGTGGCTCTCCTCATCGTCAAGTCCCTTTGATCCTTCTGCCCTTTCAGTAAATTGTAATGCCTCATCCCTAGGTGGCGGCAGCAAAGGACCAAATGCGTCTTTTGTCAAAGTTCTCGCCCTTGGTACCTCCCTTGGCCCTCTAAAATACCCAGGCTCTGGTCCCGAGCCCGTCCCACAAGCCACCGTGACCTCCTCATGCCAGCTGCTCGACGCAGCAGCAGCAGCACCACCAGATCCCATCACAGCAGACGCCCGTGCCACCAGCTCACTCTCCGTAGGCAGCGGGTGCCTCCGATTCCCAGTCCCAATTCCCAGCTCGCGGCCGCAATACTCCAAGTCCCAGAACTGCCTGACCTGGTTCTGCCTCAACGACATGCCCACCCACGCTTTCGCCCTGGGGCCGACCTTCCCTTCAAAAACCTGGCTGGCCTGCACCAGGCCGCACACGGCCTCGCACTCGTCGTACTGCCCCATCCCGAAGAGCATCATGGCCTGCTCGACGCGCGACCTCAGCGTCTCCTTGTGTGTTGCGCCCAGGAGGTCAGTCTGTGCGGTCGCTACCATCTCGAGAAGATCTGTTGCCGAGGAGGAGCCCGCGTGTCTGCGGAGGAGCGACACAATCTCGCGGGCCTGCCGTAGGAGTTTCGCCTTGGACGATAGCGATGTGTTGGAGGAAGATGATAGTTTCAGGAGCTGTTTACGTAAGAGCAGCGCGGCGTCGCTATGATGGCCGGCGCGTGCGAGGGATTCCGCGTGGAGGATGCTCATCTCTATCGTCTTCGGATGGGATGCTCCCAGCTCGGATTTGATGGTTGCTGTTGTTTGGGAGGTGATGGCCATGGCGGCAGCGTGTTTGCCCTGCTGGCGCAGATTGTGGAGGAGGCGGTGGGTCGTGGCGAGGAGGAGCTTGTGGGATGATGACGAGAGCTCGCGACGGCCAGCGAGACAGAGCGTGAAGGCGTTCTCTGCGGCCGGGGCATTGCTGACACGTGTGTAGAGCTGGCCTAGTGTATCGAGGATGTAGAGTCTGAGTTTGGAGTGTGAGTCGTCGTCTTGTTTTTCTTGGCTGTTGGGGATGATCAGTGTGTCCAGTCTCTCGAGACAGGTTCCGAGAACGTCGATCGCGCTGTCATATCGGCCGAAGGCGGCGTAGATATGTGCCACTAGGTATAAGAGCAGGACGGGGATCTTAGCGGATGATTTGTGGAGGAGACGGAAGAGGCAATCTATTGGGCCTGTCATGGTTTTCGCTTTAGTGGCCATGTCGAGGACGCGTGCAACGAGGGCTAGTTTGGACGGTGGGGGAAGAGAGGAGTGTGTTTCGAGGTCGTGGGCCAGTTGGTGTTCGAAGAGGTCTCTAGCCGCCGACAGACTTAGGCTATCGGCTTCTTTTCCGTTTGATTCCTTTTCTTCTTGGCCGTCATCACCACCCTCTTCCAGCGCGCTGGACCCGAGAAGGCTCGTCACCAGCCGCACAACCTGAGTGCGCCAATGGCCTGGCCCTAGTGTCCTCTCTCTCTCTAGCAGGCCATCTGAGAATGCCTGCTTCACCATGTCAAAGAGATCTACTTCGACGGCAGGGCTGCGGTCCCCGCTGGGCATACCCATCGTGTGAAATAACGCCGCCTTGGATGCAGCTGAGGGGTTGACCTCCTGGCTCTCACCAAGCTCAGACTCTGGATCTGTCTCCGAGTACTCCGATTTCGAGTCAGAATCATCACTGGCCGACTTCAGATACGAGTCCGCATCATTGTCCGAATCCGAGTCCGAGTCCGGCTGAAAAACTTCACAAGCCTCTGCATAGAGCTTGAACGCCGACGGGGTATCTTGGGCGGCCAAAAGGAGGCAACTCTCCAGCCACGAAACTAGCCCGCCCGTGGCAACGAGGTGCTGGATCTTTTCGTGTGGAAACCGGCCGCCTTGCTTGATGTGCCGGATCAGGTAACTGCAGGCGTAGTCATCTAGGGGCGGCGGCTCATCGTATAGGTCCAGGTCACGCGATGCCTGGCCTCTTGATGATAGATATTCCAGACAGACCGAGGCAAGGAGTTGGTTTGAGTCCCGGATGTCAACTCGAAGTCTCTGGAGCGGATCGTCCTTGTCCCACGCTTCTTTTGGCCGCGTGAGGAATTCCTTTGCCGACACGTGGATGAGACTGACAATGCCATCGTTGATGACCACCAGAGGAGAGCAAAGCTGCAGGATCCGCTTTTCGGGCTGGTCGAGCAAGTATTCCTCCACACATGCCCTAGCATCTTCAACGTCGTCGTCCGAGTCGTCCCCATCCTGGTAGGAAGAGTGGCCCATGTCTTCCTTGGCTGCGGCTACGAACGCAAGCGCTTGCGCTTGCTGAACCTCTGCTACAGTCATGGGCCTCTGCGCCGACGTGACAATACTCAGAATATACTGAGCCCCTTGCAAGCCAAACCCGCCTTCTCGCTCATGTCTACCGAGAATTTCACCGAGGATCTTGCGGTACATGGCATTCATCCCAATCGGCAAGCGAGACAGCTTCTGCTTTATTTCGTGAGACGACCCGGCTCTTCCCAGGTCTTCCAGCAGAAGCTTCGCCCAGAGAAACATGCCGTCTGACTTGTCAATTGCTGCGGCTACTGCCATGCGAAGAAGGGCCGGCTGCCGGAGCAGAGGAATCTTGGAGGTTTCGGCGAGGGCGAACTTGGCAATGTCGATTTTGATAACATCGGCGGACAGGGCGATGATACGTTCTGCCGGGATGTCTGGTTTGAATATGTGAGGGCGGCCGATGACAAGCACTCGACTCTCTGAATTGGCATCATGAAGCAGAGGCAGCCTCTTCCATAGCTCGTCCATGATGGGACCGGCCAGCTCGTCAACGCCGTCGAGGACCCAGTAGGTCGGCCGCGAGATTGAAAGGCGGGAAATCTGGATAAGAATATCCCACAAATCTGGAGTGGACGGCTGGCCATGCAAGATAGCCGATCGCATGATACTATCAAACCCCTTTTCGAAAGCGGGAATCTTCAAGAGCTGCGATACGGCAGATCTGTACAGGCTGTCGAGGTCTTGGCGAGCAGCGTCTGTGCCAGAGAACGGGAAAAATACGAGATTGTGGCCTTCGCTCTCCAAATGATCGGCAATCCATGATGCCAACACACTTTTACCAGAGCCATTCTTTCCAGAGAGACCAATGAGGTTACTACTGCCGTCAAGTGGGGACCAAGTCTTGTATCCCGGGTGGGATAATATCCACTCGCATGTTCCCGGAAGCCTGTTGATGCTCAAGTTGCGGCGAACTTGGCGGACGTTGGGCGCTTTAAGCCACGTCTCGCAGTCGTATCGCATCTGTTCAAGCTGCCTTACACGCATATCTGCACAGGATTAGCCACACTCAAGTATACTCACGCTACTTTACAGAGTCCGTATAAGGCACATACCGTCACGAAAATTCGACGCCAGCTGAAACTCCTTCGTGATGGTGACCGAGTTCATAGCGGAATTTGTGCGAAGGTCCTGTACCTGTCGCATGATGGCTCCTAGCGTTGCTGACTGAACCGAGCCGGTCGAGGCGATGGCATTGTGAATCGAGCGCAGGCTGGAGCGCAGCTCGTCCTTTTGCATTGAAAGGTTGACGAGTTCTTCGAACTTTTCCGCAGACGACGACATGTGTTCGCTTTTTCTCCTTAGTTGCTGACCTTTCGACAAACAGAATGAGAGCAGTACGAGCAACATACCTCTGCAAGACGCTGAGACCCAGTGTCAAGACCTGCACATGCCTCTGCACCCGGCTCTGAATCTCAGCCAGGCCCTGCTCCTTCGCCGCCGTCTGGATGCTCTTCCACAGTTTTCCTGCTGCGCGATCGTGACCCTTAATAGCAAGGCCTTCAAGCGCATGAGCCAGAGAGCGGAGGTCCTCGCCGCACTGGCTGATTGCCACCTTGAGTCTGTCATTCGTATCAAGCTTGACCATACCGCAGTTCTTGAGCTGCAGCAGGACGGACTGCAGCGCCGCGACATCCTTGGCCAGGCTGTTGACCATGGTTGGCGCCTTCTTGATGGTGCCAAGCGTCTTCGACACCCATATTGCCGACTCGCAGCTCACCTGCAAGATTGCGAGGATGCTTGCCCCAGCGCTGACTGGCTCCATTTTCTTCTCATTGAAATCGTCAAATGCTGCCTGAATGCACTCTCATAGCCGATTCATATAGGTTAGTAGTACCCAAGTGAACCTGGTACGTTACCTGTATGGTGAAATAGATAGCTATGGCAGGGGGGAAGGGAAACTTCTGTACATCGTCAGTCTTCCTCCTTGATGAAAAAAAAAGTGCGGGTGGAAAGCCTCTATGCCAGCCACCCACTCAATCCCTGCCGTCTGGCTGGAACCTGATCAGCACCAAGGCAGCAAGGCATTTCCAAGGGCAGATTCTTCTAAACACCCCAAGACACCAAAAGGCTGCCGCCCAGCCACTAGAGAAGGGAGGGCGCACAGGCCTTCTGCTCACTACCGGGGAGAGATGAGAAGGCTCTGTCGGTCGGAGGTGGCTGTGAGAAAAACGGCCCCCAGGTCCATTTGCCACTCTCAACTGCAGCCTGAACCAATCAACAGCTTTTCCTGGCGGCGATATCGGCAGTTATCAGGCCATCTTATTCTCAGACAATCTTGCTCATATGATGTTAGCTTACTAACGGGGTGTTTGCTGATAACCTTTCTTTTTGTTTCTCATCAACCAACATGAATATCTAAATGGTTCTTAGCCAATTTGAGTTTGGGTTGCACTCTGATGATAATGAGGTTGCGTTTCAATTATTGTGCTAGATTAGAGATGTTACGATTAGGTTACATTTGAAACATTTGACCTCAGGCCATCCAAAGGAAATATCACATACATACCCTTCTCTCAGCAACAAAACCCCTTGATCAAGAAATATTGATACCTCTGCAGTGGCTCCACAACGCATCGCAGCATATCGTGCCTCCATTGCTGCTCCCGCGTGATGCGGCCGCGCAGACACCATGACACCGCCTCGAAGTATTCCAAGCCAGCTTCGCCTTCTACCTCGTCCATCCACTCGCGAGCGGCGAGTGTATCGAACCCTGACCGCTCCGTATCGTAGCGCCCCCCGCCCCATTGTTTCCGACATGCCTGGTCTTCAAGCGCTTTGCCGAAGCATAATTCCAGCAGAACGATGCCGAGCTGGTCGAGGGATTGGCCGAGGCTCCTGAGGTTCGGGACATTTCCTGTTTCTGGGGGTTTGTCGAGAGATTCGCAGTGACTCAAATGAGGCTGGTCGAGCCCGAACCTGTTCGGACTCGAGGCGTCTTGTAGAAAGAAGATGTCCGCCTTCTTCCATGTGACATGCATCCATGGCGTATCGAGAAGTTGCACGAATGAAGGTGCGAGAATGAGGGAAAGAAGATACCGCTGTTTTCGTGTTATGTTGGCCCCCTTGAGAATTTGGTCGTGGGCTAGTGACGGCGGGAACGAGGCAAAGGGGTCACCAGAAACGGTGGGAACATAATACCGGCAGCCCTCTACATCCTCGGTCAAGTAGCCGCAACACTTTTGGTCGTCGATCTTCTGCTGCAGGGAGAGACAGAGTGAGAGAATTGGTTGAATACTCGTATCCGTATTTGGAGGTCCAGATAGCTGGGTGGTTGCTGTTGTGGTAACTGTGAATGACGCGCGAACGCTACTGTGTATGCTCGGTAAGAATGCAGTCAGTTAATGAAGGCTTCTTTACGACTCACCTGGACTTTGGTCCCCATAGTCGTAGCAGCCTGAGGCTTTGACCGCATCGCGGATCGAATCGCCACGGGTCTATGAGCTGGCTTGTGGGGCGTATGCTGCATCGGGCTAGGCGTTGGTGTTATGAGCGTAGGCATACTGCTGTGTCCCAGACCCAGGTCCGAGATCCTGACACGCTTCATCTTCCAGTCAGACGGCCCTGCAGAAGTTGCAAAGAGGATATCGAAGTCGGAGTTCTTGCTTGTCCGGTGTTGCAGTAGCAGGTTGGCACAGCGCTTTTGGTCTTTGCAGGCACACTTTCAAGCTGATGCCAGGGCTCGAAATACCCTTGAAGCCTGGGCCCAGATATTGCAAAGTGTCATATCAGTCGAAGACTTGGTTTGCTGTCGACTTTCTGTGAGCTGGGCGTCTCGGTCACTTGTGCTGAGAAGTTTCTCAAGTTTCTGGTTGTAGTCCTGAAGTTGTGCAAAAAGGTCCTTGCGTATTGCCTCGCCGTTGCTGAATTTGACTTTGTAGAGCTGGAATTTCATTTCATCTTTGCTCATAATAGCGCCAGACCGCATCCTTGTGAGGGCGATTTCTGTACACATGATGTCGTGTTAGAGGCTGTGTATCACATCCGAACATGGAAGTCGTATGGTCAGTCTCATCTCACCGGTATACTCAGTGTGTCCTGAATTGAAGCGTCATCCACCAAGAGCTCCTTATTTAGCCTCCCCATCGCTTGGTCCAGTCCTTGTATATAGCTTAGATAGAGATCGTATGTTTCGCCGAGTCTATCCCGGAGAAGCATCTTGATTTCTGGTTCTTGCCAGCTCGGCCCACCGGGATCGGAGAGCAGCTGGTTGGTCTTTTCGTCGTCGACTAGGAGAGGAAGGACTAGTTGGCGAACGTTGCTGGCCAAGTTCACGCGGTGAAACTCTATGTCGTTGCGACACTTGACGTGTTCGACCCCAATCATGTTCCAGAGTCTCAGTCGTTTTGACACCTCGCGGAAGTCGTCCAGGGCGCGCAGGGCGATGGGGAAGGCCCCAAGGACGGCCCCAACGGCTTCGAACCCAGACATGTACGCCGAATTGACCACTAGGAGAGGCGATGAGTTTGGGGGTGTGTTTACTTACGTTATAGTGATGAAGGATGTGAATTGCATAAAGACAAAAGTCACGTTGGAGGCCGAACTGCATTGGGCCTGCGAGTTCCTCAGCCTCAATATGCATGTCCATCCAATCATGAGTGAGCTGCCAAAATCCCAAGCGGGGTAATCAGGTCGTCCTTGCTGGCTGCAAGGTTGCCAGTCAAATTCGGATCGAGTTTCCCAACCACAGCTGGGAGATTGTGACGGCAGGAACGAAAGGGGTCGCTCACTTCCCAAGCTTTCGCTCGACTCCAGGCTGGCTGCCGCGCCTGAGATCAGGGGGTTGATCTGCTAACACTTTGATGATCTTTGCGAGGCTTTGGACGACCGTAAATAGACACATTTTGACTTGTTGTTAATACATTTTGACGAACGTTATCAGTGACTGCCCTCCCTGGCAGTGTTGAGAGCACATGTTCGGGCGACACAGAGGAGGTTCCAGACCCTGTCTATGGTGTTGGCCAACCTGTCCAAATGGAAAATTATGAGGATTTTGACGAAGCTGCCGTCATCCTCTAGGTGATGGCCGAGCCCATCAAAGCTCTCTTCCGGCTGGGCATTCTGGTAAGGAAGACGGGCGGTCCAACTGACCGTTTCAAACGAGCTCTTCAAATGTCAAGCACAACCTTCATTGAGACTACCGACATCAACTACGTCACTGATAAGCACCCCAAGATGGGAAGGGCTTGTCAAGGTTGGCTCTCGACCCGACTTGGAAGGGCTATAGCGCAACGGCGAACCTTTATCAAGTACTCACGGGACCACAAGGCGCGCCTCGCCTTCCAAGCGCCCGTCGAGCCTGAAACCAGGCAGCAAATACTGGAAACATGGACAGAGCTTCAGTCAAGCAAGGCGAGCACCTTTCATCTTGACAGCCTTTCCACATCCCCAAAGGCCTGGGAAGGCGACGATGAACTTCCAGAAAATGAAGATGATGATGTCTCAGTTATGAGTGCCTCTACAATGAGCCATGCTCTCTCTGTCCTCAAGCTGCCGCAGTTGGCAGAGCTATCTAGCGACAGAGAACCCTTCGAATGCCCCACTTGCTATACTCTCCAGAGTTTTCAGCGTGAGAAGTCATGGCGGTACGTACAAGGATCCATTCGTCCGTCTCATTTTAAGTCTCCGTCTAACACCTAACCGATAGAGTTCACGCATTTCGCGACTTAAAAGCGTATGTGTGCACTGCCGGCGGATCGGACTGCGATACAGACTACTTTAGCGACCGCAATACATGGTTTGAGCACGAGATTCGCCACCACATAGCCGCATACGCCTGCACTCTCTGCCAAGGTCCAAAGGTCACATCTCAAGACAATTTCAGAGCTCACCTAGTCAACGAGCACCATCATTTTTCTGAGCAACAGATGGAGACTCTCCAAGATGTCTCAAGGCAGATTCCTAGTCGCTTCTTGGCTGAAGACTGCCCATTCTGTGACGACTGGGGCCAGCGCATACATGAGCGCCAACTGAAAGCTCAAGACCCAAAAGGGAAATGGCCTAGTGAGCCGAGTACTTCTGACGCCCAAAAAACAACCACTCTTGTGAGCGCAACTCGATTTAAAAGGCATGTTGCGCTGCACCAGGAACAGCTAGCTATCTTCGCCATGTCTCGAGCCGCCTTTGGAGGAGATAATGAAGAAGCGCCTGGATCCAATGTTACTCTGAACTCTATGCCGACCGGTCCGACTCTGGAGGGAGACAGTGAAGCTTTTGGCATAGACAATTTCGATACTACAGGTCTCGACTCTGGTAGCGATGCATTTAACGATGTCAGAAGCCAAACGCTGAGCCGATTGCGCAGCCTCTTCACCGACAAAAAAGATACAAGAGGCAACGAGGACTTTACACCCACTGGATTCAATCGCAGTCGCGCCCTCTCAGACTTTCTCAAATGGGATGGCAGTGTTAAGAGGGATGAGAATGTGGAAAAGGCGGGTGACGCTGGGGAGACCGCACCCCCTGATGAGTCCGACGAAGTAAAGGTATCCGATACTTCCCCAGAGGAAGTTAACAAGACAACCCAGCATACACATTGATCGAAGCACAGCAAAAGCGGCAACAGTGAGAGACACTACTCCGCCTTCAAATGGAGCAGTATGAAAACGGCATAGACGACGGAAATCAGCTCCGAGCCAAGCCCATGATGGAGGAGAAGCGCAGTGGAGAGCTTCAGTTGCCCGCTGATGTCAGTCCTGATGACAAAAGGGAGTCAGAGAATCCATCACACGACGATGTCGACACTTCTGCAGAAAGAGTTTCTGTTTATTGCCACGGATGCCAACACCAATGGTATCGTGACGAGCATGCTTCGCTTCGATGCCCTGAATGCGGCGGCGAATATACGGAATCGTTTATTGGGACGACATATGAGAGCTTCAAACCCAGTCCATAATCGCCTAGCAACATTGTAGCTGAAACTTTCCTGAAGAGATCGTTATCGCAAAAAAAAAACCCCGTTCAGTTTCGATGAAAGTCAAGACGAACTTCGAAGCTTAGAATTGATCAAGCTAGCCTAAGCCTAGTATAGTATTCGGAAATGGAAATCTTAGTGAGTGGATCAAGGTGCGCGGAAAGGGGAGGTTTGGGATGAACATGGTGAGGTTTTCATTTTGAATATTGGGGAAACGGAGTATGAATTAAGGATCACACTATTGGAGGTTGACCGTTTTCGCCTGGCATTGATGCCTTGTGGCCATTTGATCGTGGAAGCTCGTCAGAACGTGGAAATCAGCGGGACTCAAGGAAATAGTCACCGCACTGGAAAACGTACGGAGCGTCTGTTGATAGTGGGTTTTCTTTGGTAGAGACGACGAAAAGATTATCAGTCGAAGAGACTCCCAAGGTCGCCCAAAGGCCCAGTTTCAGCTCAATAACCCGGAAGCTCAGAACTCGCGCTTCAGAGCTTACTTTAGACACACTCCCAAGCCAGAGGCGGAGGGATGTATTAAACCTGAAACATGTCGGCTGAAGCCTGAGAGGCTGACTTATGATTGCACTACTTTAAGAGTTTGGTGGAGCAATGAAATATCTGTTAGAAGAGTATTCGAGTTAGAGATATTTCTACGCTGTTTTGGTGGATATGATGGGGAAATAGGCCAGATACAGCTGCAGCGAATGACGAATGGAGTTTTCATACTGTGTGCTAGTATATATCTCATGTCCCTTCACTGTTAAACACCAGCCAACTGATAGTGTGTAGCTTGGCATTCCTATTATGACAAAGTGGCGCACTTGTCGGTGGAAGAAGTTCTCTGAACTTGTTCAATTTCTACTCCTATTGGACTACATCTATAAAGCAGCCAATACTACTCTAGGAAAATCAGCATTCTTAGGTTTGGTTAGCTCAGTGGTTTTCACAGCTGGGTACAAAACAAAGTTGTTGAACGAACTTATTCGATTGAGTAAGGTTTTTGGCATAGTGGTACCATTGAGGCACTGTCTGAGGATGTTCGTCTGGGGAAAAGGAACTGGATTGCACTGTTCATCGTAAGTACCTAACTTGATGTTTGCACTTGAGCTGGCTCGGAGTGTTTTCAAATAATTTTAATCATTTCCTTGGACCACTTGTTTCTGGTCTCATGTCTCCTAAACTTGTCCAGCCCACCCTTTCAAAAGTCGAGTCCTCAGCCGTATCGAGTATACGCCGCAAAACAAAGCAATACATGCGATCCCAGTCAGATGATCTTCCAAATAGCAGGAGCAGAAACATCTCGTTTTTCCGCAGCTTGATGCTCTGATGGTCGAAAGTGATATGGCCGCCCGCCGGTATGGAAGCCTTCTTGCCCCATTCCTTAGTGCCTCGTTCATGGTCAAAAGTCTAGCCTGACCTCAGCCCAGGTGGTATGGCCTGCTACCGTGAGCGTCCCACTCTCTACCTGTCCTGTCGGGTCGGGCCCTGCTAGAGTAGTGCAAGCCTCCAGAACCTTGAAATCCGGGTGCAGGTTGGTTGTGTCCTTCTTGGTGTAATCTATCACGCCGTCGACCGATGCCCATGACCAAGACGGAGCCCTCCACATAGAAGGCTTGTGTGGCCGAATGCTGTTTCTACAGGGGTGGCTCACCCGCCACATCAGACCGGTGCGTATGTTGTCTTTCCACAACCCGGCGAGATAAGGCTCTCCATTCTTCGTCTCTTGGATACGTCGAGCTAGCCAGAGAGTGCGGTCAGCTTGTCGCGCGCATAGGTTAATCGGAGGCCCGAACAGAGCGCGACCATCTCGAAGCAGGCCTTGTCCGGGTCCTCACTGAACACGGGTGGCCGCTTTCCCTTCCACAGAGACATCGAATTAAACTGGAGAGAAGATCCATCTCTGGGGTGACACTCGCAGGTCGTGTATTCTCTCCACTCCCATAGGATCTTGCCGGTGGCGAAATGCAAGATGCGCTTGAAGAGCATGCGTTCTTGAAAGCATCACCCTCGTGTGAAGAGTGGGTAGTTGTCAGTTGGATCCTCGGCAATGAAGGTCGGATGTCCCTTGAATCTCTGATAGTAAACGGTACAGGTGCATTTTGCCAGCCAGAGCTTCGCCTGGTCCAGACTCCCCTGCGATCCCGTATAGGTGCGGAGTCGGCGAGTTGGGATATCCGTGAATGGCTTCGCTGCATCTATAGTTTATGAATTAATAATGGAGGAGGAGAGAAATAGGGGCTCATCGACAGACCAGGGAGCGTGAATATCTCAAATCTGAAGACCTCATCCTTCCCCTCCCGGCACCCAGACCGGCATTCCATCATCCATTTGTGATTCTGATTGATGCCAAAGTCGAGTTCATCGATCTCCACCTTGAAATTGCCATCGTACCATTCGTCTGCCAATAGGCCAGTCTCCAGCACGTGCGCCCGCAGTTCACATATCCTGCATCTGGCTTTGGCAGCACTCCTGAGTTCGTTCACGGTTACATAGCAGTGCTTTCCGCATAGCCATGAGCAACGCTCACACTGAATCTTCTCGCGCTCATTAACCACATAAGGACTAGACTCTGAGTTTGTAACCTTCCCGCCGTCCATGTTCTGTGCGGGGAAATAACGGATGTAAATCTGGCCGACAGATGAAGAAAGATAGGCAGGGCTTAGGCTTCGAGTTGCCCGACAAAGCCCAAGAATTGATAACTAAGCAAAGTCGTATCATCTTGCCGAATAACCACCGACGTCGGCCAGTAAAAACCTGAAGACTGCGGCAACTTTTTCAGCCGATAGGCACCTGGCGCTGCCCTTTGTGAAATTAGACTCTCAGTGACTGATGACAGATGAGAAAAAGGTCGATGGAATAAAATGGTATTCAACAAACTGCATACTTACGCTAAGCAAATTTAAATCACTCTAAAGTCATTTTTCTCGTCCCTTCGCCATGTACTTTCACTTGAGCTTCGTTTTTTTTTTTTTTTTTTTTAGAAAAAAAACATCTCTTAAACAAGCTGGCTTCTTTCTCTTGTGTAATGGCTGCAGCTAAACGCAGGATCACAATGCAACCCCCTTTGGCAGCTGCATATCCAGGTGCCAATGATTCCGCCTTAGCTTCTGTCGCCTTGCATTTGAATTATTGTTTTTCCAAATCTCTGCATTAGTGTAGTTCGTTCATTACTCCGCTTCCAGGCATCCTTTACATCCCTAATCGGCAGGCGACATGAATGCCTCGCGCTTTCCTATCGTCATTATCTCGACACTAAATTCTCATGAAACATAAAGTCCAGTTCCACCAACCTTAAACGATCACCAAACTTGAATATTTCACACTCCATACGATGCGCCTCGTCACTATCCCCCCAGCGGCACCATACTCCCCCATCACCACTGTCGACTTCGCCAGCCTGTCCTCCGCCCCACCCTATGCCATCCTCTCGCACACATGGGAATCCGATGAAGTGAGCCTGCAGGAACTCCAGGCCCCGGCTCTAACAACGCACAACAAGGGCGGCTTCCTCAAGATCCAGCAGACATGCTCGCTCGCCCAGTCGCGCGACGCCCTGCAGCACGCATGGGTCGACACGTGCTGCATCGACAAGACATCGTCGGCCGAGCTCGCCGAGGCCATCAACTCCATGTTTGCATGGTACGCCCAGGCCGAGATCTGCTACGTGTATCTCGCGGACCTGGAACCATCCGACACCCCGCTGGACGAGGCGCTACCCAAGTGCAGGTGGTTTACGCGCGGGTGGACACTGCAGGAGCTGATCGCACCAACGAAAGTCGTGTTCTTCGACCGGGCGTGGCGCGAGCGCGGAAACAAGCACGAGCTGAGCGAGCTGCTTGCGCGCATCACGGGCATCCCGGCCGAGCTGCTGCGGCACGAGACAGAGCTGGCGAGCTACGCGGCCGCAAGGAGAATGAGCTGGGCGGCCATGAGGGAGACGACGCGCGTCGAGGACATGACGTATTGCTTGCTGGGGATTTTCGACGTCAACCTGTCTCTGATCTACGGGGAGGGCGGAAAAAAGGCCTTCTACCGGCTGCAGGAGGCCATCGCGACCGACACGTCTGACCTCAGCATCTTTGTCTGGACGGACGACAGGCCGACGTGTCCTGACTTCGCCCCCGTGCTGGCCGAGTCGCCGCGGCAGTTTGCCAGCAGTGGGAACATTACGGTGGCGCTGGAGGACTCCATCTACCGGGACCTGACCGTCACCAGCAGGGGCATCCAGGTCGAAAGCAGCCTGCTTTGGTTCGCCGACCACCCTGACCATGCGTACAGAAGCGTACTCGACGTCTTCTGCCGCCTTGGCAACGAGTCGATCGGGATCTGCATACGCAAGATCGGCGGCGGTCGGTACGCGAGACACAAACCCGGCATGCTCGCCATACTAGGCGACAAGCTGCAGCACCGGCCTTGGCTAGACGCCCATCGGCTGCTCGTGGAATCTCTTACCTTAGCCCCGAAGCTACCCTCCAGCTATCCCTTCCACAGCGGGAACAACCCTATTCTGGGGAATCGCCATCTTGTGTTGCGGCTTCACTGGGAACCATCATCCACCCGGGACTGGTCTGTCCACCACTGTCGCACCATGCCGAGAAGCCACTGGGACAAGCACGAAGACGTATTCTTCGCCGCGAACAGCACAACCAAGGGCTGGGCCGCCTTTTTCGTGCACGGCGTGCTCCGAAACACACCCACCACGTATATTCCGGTCAACCTCTTCCTCGCATGTTTCCAATGGAACATTGGGCCCCCCAACACTGTCATCGCGGGGCTGCACGACGTGGAGCCGTCCACGGCAGTTCTTCTAGAGTCCCAGCTGGACCGCATCCGGTTTGAGAGCAACCGCCAAGCAAGGGCAATGGTGCACAGCGTGTTCGATGGTAAGCTCAAGGACAGGACGGCTGTGCTAGAAACGGCGGTGATACCGATAGAGGGAGGAAACCCGCAATCGCCGGTTCTGGTCTCGGAGTGGCATTCCAAGTCGCTACACGTCGGCGAAAAGGTCAATGTGGAAGTTACAGTTGACATTGGTCACGAGGTGTGTCCCGAGCTTTGCGTCAACCCGGTCATCCAACTGAATGTTCGAGTTGCGGTAGTCAAGTAGTTTCTGGAAATTATACAGAGGGAACTGAACCAACACTAGAACTAAGTACCAACCTCCCTAAGAGGCGACAATCGTACCCGCCAGTTCCTATACCGCTTATTACCATTGAGCCGTCGACTTTCTGGCACTAAAGAAATGTGCTTACTGGCCGCTGTTTTTTAGAACCAATCCTCCAACCTCGCGCCAGGTTTCACAATCGCGCAATTGTTTACCTGCCGAGAAAACAGTAAAAGAGAAATGGGTGGAAGAGACCTACCTACCTACCCCACCAACGCCCGACCATGTTTCTCTACCAGTCGACGAGGAGGGGGGAGTTGCTTAATCAATAGTACATATAATTTGAAAGCACCCACCTTAGACTAGGTATCTACCAGTATTCCTCTCGCTGGGCTCAGTTACTACATAGTTCTGTATAAACTCTACGCCCCGTTGTTTTGCTGCCTGCCATATGTTGTCAACCTTCGTTCACTCAAATACCGACCCTATTCGAAATGACGAAGAGTGAGCTGAGCTTCTCGACCGAGAAGCAGAAAGCGCCCGGCTGAGGTCAATAATTTTAAAGTTTTTTTTAACTCGTAGCCGATCAGGCAATACCAAGTTTTAAACTCTTTTTATACGCCAAGTCTGGTGGGGGAATATTAAAGCGCAAATAGGTAAGCGGAGTGCCAAGCAATGTCCTCCAGAAAATTTCAGGTTCGACGGCATGGGATAAATATTCCGCTAACGAGCTCGATTATTACGCTGCGCACTTGCTCCGAATCTCTGTTAAAGAACCCAACCTCCAACTTTCGATACCTAAGGAAAAAGATATGAACCTGCGTCGACTCACCGCATTACGAACGACGCAGGTTTCTCGTAGGTAGTCACAACATGAATCAAACCATCTCGATGGCTTACCGCATGACGAAGAGGGCTCCATTAGGAAACCACCTCACCTTTGTTTATTTGCTAGAATATCTGAGCCGCAAAAAGTTGCATTTATACTCACTCTCCTTCCCCCAAGTTCTCACCAGCGCCTGGGGGGTTGGCAACCAGTCTAGTACCTAGTTTTAGAAGTAGCCGGTGGCAGTGCCAGTGGCAGTATATGCAAACAACGTCCATTGAACAAGGACGCATTCTGAATCCACGGAGAAATACAAAGGCGCCTGCCTGAGAAATTAACACATACTAAGAAGGGCGCAATTTCTAATATAGGGTTACATCAGTTCCCCGGTGATACAGAGTCAAATATAACGACTTGTACTATTGAAAGCTTAAAGTCAAAGTAAGCGACAAAACTTTGCTTCCAAGCAAGTTTTACACTCGGGCTTCAACTCCCAGTGACATTTAACGCTGTGAAAACGGCTACCGCAGTTTGAAAAAATCAGACTCACTCCGAATGCAGTTGTAAACCCAATAGTCTCTCGTGTATTTTGGGGTATCATCTCTCACACATATGCTATCACATTCCATACACATTATCCTCCACGGGTATTTTCCCTCGAGTGTCGTGTACAACCTGTACACATCTCTTAATTACTATATCGCTTACTCCCTCACCCTCATCAGACCGATGTCCAAAAAATTGAATGAAGTTGCATCAAATGCTCCCCAACGCCATGCCGTCCATGCCCTTGTCAATAAACCATCTACCTGTACGCCATTGGAGGCGGAGCGACTGGTGAAGGCTTCAGGATAGGCAACTCATCGTCGTGCGCCGTGGCAAAGTGTTTGTCTTCGCGCGGGCTCATGTCAGTAAGTCTGACGCCATAACTCGATACAGACTCGCCACCCGACTCTTCGTCCTTCTGTCTCCTTTGCTGCTGCTGCTGCTGCTGGCGTGGAACGCTTGCGGCTGCATCTGATCGCGAGGGTTTCCTAGCTCTTCGCCGAGCCAATCGTTTTTCTTGGAACGACTTTGGCGTGAAGAGCGTCCACATGTAGTCACGAAACGTGCGGGTGGTGCCGAACACGACGAACGCCAGGGGACAGGCGGTCACGCCAGGCAGGAAGAGCGCAAAGTCCCCGATGGCTTTTGCGGCTGTTAGGTCGGGCTCTGCTGGGATGTTTTGTCTGGTGTTGTTGCCTGCGGCGCGCAGCTGGAAAAATATGACGACGAGCTCGAAACAGCTGGATTGCCCGACTTAGTTGTGAAGAAGGGCTAGGGGGAGCGTCGCAAGTTCGGTGACTCACCTGAGGGCGACAAAGGCGATTGTAAAGCGGATAATGAGCCACTTGTCGTAGATGGTTTTTCTCCTCGGGGGAGCAGCATTACCATTCCCGGTGCCACTGAGGCCGTTGCTGCTTGTGCCGATGGACGCCTGGCCGTATTGCACATTCCATGACTGCAAGGCAACCCTGGCATGGACATATTTGCCAAGTATTCCCAGGAGAAGGACGCCCCCAACAGCAAAGCTCGCGATCACTGAAGGTTCGTTAGTAAAGGGGACATCACCAGATAGGATGGATTGCTTACTGATGAAATCTGCCAAGATGATGAGACCAGTGGTGTTATTCTTGGCCGGGCTGAACCGTAGCAAGACCATCTGGATGGCGGGTAGAACCACGGCCGACCCTTTTGCGACAAGGCTTGCGTGAATGCGACGGGTGAACTTGGGGGCCCGAAGCTGGTAAATTGAATATGCCAGCTCGATTGACCTGCCTGTGTCAGACGTTTTGGTGCTCGATGACAGAGAGCTGGAAGGAGAGCATACCAGAAGAGCACAATCATAGCATCGACATTGTATGAATAGTATTCTACTGCGAGTTAGAACAAATGTCACGACTTTGGAAGGGAAGGTCCGTACGGATGTAGAACAGAATGCGGTCAAATCCGGTCGACGCGCCAGTGACGTGGAGCTCGGGATTGCCTACGTTGGCGACCATGTTCTCCCATTCTGATGTTTTCACGTCCCTCCAGGAGACAATAGTGTGAATTTGTTGGATGATTGAGGCAAGCGTCTGCAGGCACATGAAGCTGGCTAGGAGAGCCACATCTGGGACTGTTAGTGACGAACTCAGCTCCAGAACAGCATGGTGACTTACAGCTCTGCCGCTCGTTGTGGATCCATATCAGCCATACAAGAAACGCGCCCGAGACCAAACAAAGAAAGCTGTAGATGAGGATGGCAACGGCCGCGCCGAGGGCATCGGCCGGTAGCTGGGCCGCCATGTTGGCCGAGTTAGGTTGTAGAGGATATGCCAAAGGAACGAGCAGTGTTGATGGTCAGTTGAGGTGGCATGACAGGGCTTATCATGTTTCTGTCAGGGACGTTCCGAGGACACAGGGGGCTCGCGGAGCGTAAGTCAACATGGGCCTTCGGGATGTGAGTGGTTTGGCAGGTTCAAGTACATCTGTACACACAACTGAGGGGGCAAGCCTACGGGCCCTAAAAGGAAGATAGGGGCTTGGCAGCCATGCCAGACCCGCCTCCAGAGGCGTGGTCAACAGGGAACATGTCTAAACGAGGGGCTAGAATAGGCTTGGTACCATGTGGCATACAGCCGACTTTGGACAGCCACCGCCTACACCCGGGCTGAAGGGGGGTCGTAGGGTTGGCTCTTTGAAGCCGAGGGGTCGCGGAGGGGGCCTGAGCGTGCGATGTGAGGCATTGGGGAGGTGGGAGGGGGAGGCTGGACAATCGCAATCTGTACCCATGTCGCGATCATGGTGGTGTGTTCTATCTGAAAAGCTGCTAAGCGGTGAATGTTGCATGGGGTTTGTGTGATCGTTTGTCGAAAACAGCAAGAGGTCAACATCGATCTAGCCTTAACGGACCTCGGCTCAATCCTGCATGAATCTCGAATGCAACAATACATTGCCTGGTGAGCTTGGACTCATATCCTCCAAATCCCGTGCCACCATGTTGCTGATTGTCGGGTATGCAAGACATACGCGAGCAGCTGTCATGTCACCGTGATTTCAGCACAGACACAGCGGGGGGGTTGAAGTCTGGTTGCGCATGAATGAATTGTCGGCTGGACCATGGCAGCGGTATTTGTGCCGTGTCCAACATCTGATGTTCTTGAACGCGCAACGAGGTGGATTATCAGCAGCAACTACGATCTGTAGACTCGGAGAAAATTCCGCATGCATCGTCTCCTAGTTCGAGTAGTGGGGGGATTCGGAGAGAAAGAAAAGATAGCTTCCGAAGGCAGCTCATAGTCGGTGATGTTTCGAATTGGTTTGACGGTCTCTCCACTCACTCTCGGACGAGCTTCTCGAGGACCGAAGACATGTGCTCAATCGGAAGGTGCTCAAAGAGGGAGCCACTTCCGGCACTAAAAGACGAAAATCATCACCCCTGCATGAGCGACTGCCTCGCTTCCTCGCATCGAGCTTGCCGAGAACAACATAAAGCTTGAAGTGGATTGAGTAAGTGGATAAAATCTCGGGAAAACACTGCACGTGGTAAAGCGACTAGTGTAAGCTGTAGTGGGGGACCGGATCATATCTTAGGCTCTGCGCTTGTCTAAGTGCAGAGCGCAGTTCGTTGCTAGAGGCTTGGATGTCGTGGATGTGAAGTTGACAGTGACACAATATCCCAAGAGCCATGGGACCCTCATTCGGTCGTCGGCAGGAGCAAGGAAACGCCCCAGGGAGTAAGGGGCTAGGATCAGGGCTCCAGAGGCATTTGGACCTGAATTTGTGGGCCGAAGGCCTCCAAATTCCCCGCACTCTTACACAACTGGTTTCCCCAGTGGACCCGCTGCTCCAACTGAATTTTGGCAGGCCCAGACGCAAGTTTAGAATAGCACGCGTCGACGCAACAAAGCCGTTATTTTGTGACGGGCATCACGAACCCAACTCGCGCCACAGCTCTCGAACCCCCACCTTAGTCGGACATCCTTTTCCGCTCCACAGCGCACGATCACACCGCCGAATCTCATGCCACACATTTTAGAAGATTGATTACCAGACAATCGCAACACACTGGCAGCCATGGACGACTGGGAGCCTCCACTGCCAGCAGGCTACAACGACGCCAATCGTGCCTTCCTCCAGGCCTTCATGGCGCGGGGCTCGCTGACCCTCGTCGAAGCCCAAAAACTGCTGGCCGAGATCAAATCGGCCGCCACCGGAGAGCCCGTTGACTCCCGGTCCGTGACGACGGCCGATTTCGAGAACCATGTACGGACCGCTCGCGAAGCTGTTTCCGGGCTAGACTTCGACATCCTCAATATGAAGCACCAGGCACGGGGTGGAGAGCGTGTTTGGGCATTAGTTAATGCGCACAGCGACCCAGCCACGCAGATGGCCACTACGCGCACCCCCGAGGAGGTCGCCTACATTAAGCGACTGCTCGACGCTATGTTCGAAGAGCACAACACGCCGCGAATGGAGGTCATGGCCGTCGACGAGGCGCAGGCGATCAAGGCGTCGCGGCCGTCGCGGCAGCAAAGAGAGAGCGCGGCACACGCACATGTGAATGGTGAGGATGGCGAGAGCGCTGCGGGACCGGTCGACAGAGGTCTTAAGCACTCCGAGGTGCTGGCGTTGCTCTCGAGTCTGGTGGCTGAGGGATGGCTGGAGAAGAGTCGCGACGGCTTCTATAGCCTCAGCCCTCGTTCGCTTATGGAGCTGATGAGCTGGCTGATGGCAACGTATAACGATCCAGACTCGGAGGACGAGTGGCAGCACATAAAGTTCTGCGAGGCGTGCAAGGAGATTATTACGTACGGGCAGCGGTGCACGGAGAGGGATTGCACAGTGCGCATCCACGACATCTGCGCCGAAGCCTACTTTCGGGCCAGGAGAGAAACAAAGTGCCCCAGGTGCCAGACGGCGTGGGATGGCAATCACTTTGTAGGTGAGAGGGCAGTCACAACCCGATCAGGCTTCCAAAATGCACGCGGCCGACGGAGTGGGGGAGGAAGGAGGAGCGAGCGAGTGGTGGAGGAGGAGGAGGGGGAGGACAATGATGATGAGGAGTAAGTAGGTCTGGCATGCGTACACCCAAAGGGGCATGCTGTGCAACAATCCTTTGTAAATGATACCCCAACGACATCTCATGGTTGGCATCGGCATACAGCGTGAGATCGAGAGCTCAGCCGGGCAATGACGTCACCAGATTGTGGCGGTGCGCTGCTGTGGCACCAGCTGCTCTTGGAACCCTTCCGCTTCCGTTCAATACACAACCACGGCGAAACAAGCTAAACCTACATCGCGCGGCAAGCGTGTCTAACCACAAACCTAATATTTCTCACTGGGCTCCCTCATCGCTTCCTCTCCCCATAATAAAAATCCACCCCTTCCACGAGACGAAAGCAACAGACTCCTTCCCACTCGACTTCACGTCAGTCAGACAGGCAGACAGACAGGCACAGATAACCGCAGCCATGCTCGAGTATTTCGCCTACAAAAAGTACAAGAAAAACAAGGCGGAGAAGGAGGAGAAAGGAAAGGAAACAGGAGATGTTACCAGCACGAGCGCTGGTACATCCACACCGCGCCCAGTGCTCGCCGATGACGACGAGCGCTTTCTCGAGCGTTTGACGAGCACGGCTGTCGTCGCGCATGACGAAAACGACGACGACAGGCCAGCGCTTCCACCCCGCGTCAAGACGCCCGATCTCACATGGGATAGCGACTCGGAGAGCTTCGTGCGCAGCGACGCGGCGCCCAAGGACAAGGACAAGAAGTCAACCGCAAATCGCCTGTCCCTCCTCCTCCGCAACGTCCGCAGGAAGTCCTCCTCGTCCTCTCCCAGCGACGCCACCACCAACAACAACAAGAACAGCAGCTCCCTGACCGTTCCTGTACCTGAGGCTGATCGGGAGCGCGACGACCTCACCCGGGTCCTGGACGACCTCAATCTCGCGGCCCGCAACAACAAGGCCTTTGCGCTCTCGACAGAGTCGTCTGAGCTCGTGGGCAAGTTCACTCTCGTCCTCAAAGACCTGGTCAACGGTGTCCCGACGGCGGCGCACGACCTCACCCATCTCCTCGACGACACCGACGGCACTCTGGCCAAGAACTACGAGAAACTACCCAAATCGCTCAAGAAGCTCGTCACCCAGCTCCCCGACAAGATCAAATCCAATCTCGGCCCGGAACTCCTTGCCGTAGCCGCTGAGGCGCAGGGCCTGGGCGCCGCCGACGCAGCGGCCAAGGGCGGCATGAAGGGCGCCGCCAAGCGGATGCTCACGCCCAGCAACCTGAAGGACCTGGTCACCAGGCCCGGCGCCGTAGTCTCCATGCTCAAGGCAATTATGAATGCGCTCAAGTTGCGCTGGCCAGCCTTCATCGGGACGAACGTCCTGTGGAGTCTAGCCCTGTTCCTGTTGCTGTTCGTGCTATGGTACTGCCACAAGCGCGGCCGTGAGACACGGTTGGAGAAGGAGAAGACCGATGCTGAGGCCGACGGCAAAGACACCATTGATGGGAGCAGCCGCATCGAGGAGCTGCCCGATGACCCTACCCTGCCTGCGGCCGGCACGCCGGTTGTCGTTGAGCCGCCCAGAGATGAAGTCGCTTTTGCTCCTGCGCCTAGAAGATCTGGGTCGGGAAGGATTCAGTCGTAGGTTTTCAAGGTTGGAGGGGACAGAGAGGCGAAGTGGATGAAATGATTCTTTTGTTTTCCGAATGGGATGAAGCTAAGCGAGCAGGCACAAGAATGACGTAGGAGCTGGAACTGAGACAGGCAAGACGAGACGGAACGAAACTGATGACGATGGGGGATATTATGACGAATAAACGATACCCAAATTTGAGGGCTTTGCGAGAACTGCAATTCACCGCTACACAAATCATAGCAATCTTCTCATTTTCACCAATAATAATTCTTTTTTAAAATGTACCTTTTCATAGTTTATTTAAGTAATATCGGTACGCTTCCTTTCCATCAAACAAAGTCGTTCCGTGATGGGTATCAAATCGCTACCAAGGTCATATGCAAAGTTGCCCCCGTCCCTAATAATTCACGTAATGAATGAATAATAAAGCGCCACGCCCAGCCCGCCTTTTTCAAATTAATCATCCTGGACAAGCTCTTTAATCTGCCCCGCCAGTTCGCCGGCCTTCTCGTCCTTAACCGTCCGATCCACTACCTTGCCGCCGTCCTGCATCCAGAAACCCACCTCGTCGATGATGTCGTACACGATGTCCTCGACGATCTGCTCATCGTACCGTTCGCTGACGGGTTGGAGCTCGACTGAGGTGAGCGAGACCGTGGCTGTCTGTACCGGTGGAGATGCGTGGACATCAATCATGTCGACATCGTCTGTTTGTTGTGATGACGATGGTGTATAGCCCGCTAGCCCCGGTGGTGGATACCAGAACTTGGGCCCGAAATTCGTCTCGACGGCGCCCCCGCGAAACACGCTCACGGCTGGGTAGTACCCTAGCGACCCGTCGTCGAGGCACTCGCGCCCGCCGGCCTGTTTCTCGAGCTTCGATGCGGGCGGGAGGAAGGCGAGGAGGTGCGTCCACGGCGTGCCCATCAACACGCCGTTCTTGTAGACCTTGATGTGCGAGTTGGGGAGGGTGCGCAGGGGCGGGAGGGGGTGGTTTGGGTTGGGGGGCTCAGAAGAACCTATGGAGCCGGATGTGCCCATGGGCGAGGGGTTCATGAGGTCGTCGAGCTCTTTGCTGGTGTGATAGTCGATCTTCTCGAAGTAGATGTGCGCCTTGAAGCGGATTGGGATGCGGTCCCGGACGATGTTGGGCGCTTCGTGCTGCTGGACGTCCGACTCTTCGTCGAGGAGATCAACGGCTGGGTTGAATTGGCCCTGGACGACCTTGCGGTGCAGGTGCTCTGATGGCAGCTGGATCTCCAACCCGATCACGTCCCCTTCGCGGATGTCTTCCCCGGGTGGGAGGAAGTCCTTTGGCCGCGACATGTGCACTTTTTGGCCGGCCACATCCCTAATCCCGTAGCTATAGGCGTCAAACCCAACTGGCGCGTCCAAAGATGCCTCTCTCCTCGCAAAGCCGACCCGAATATGCCCGTGCGACTCCGGATCGCCTTCGGCCCTCGTTTTCAGGATGCCCCGCGTCACTTTGCATTCCCAGAACCACCGACCCTCCCTCACCGAGACGTTGGCGCGCGTCATCCTGAAGCCCTTATCCGAAGTGACGTGGCCGCCCGCCCGGTCGAAATACATGTGCGCAGCCGCATCTTCAAAGTTCAGGTGTGCGGTGTAGGGCTCAGGCTCGGTCTGGCGATAGTAGAACATAGATGGAAAGGCGGGGTCGGCAATGCAGTGTGTGTAATGGAAGTTCTTTTTGTTATAAACACTGCGCAGTGCATGTGTTAGCACGGTTTGGAGCTTTTAGTCTGTAGTCGCTCGTGTAAGGCGGCTCACTGTTCAGATGTCTCGAGGAACTCGATGGTCCTGCCATCGGGGACCTGCACCTCGTGGTGGGTTTGGAAGAGAGGGCCGCGCGACTGCTCAAAGTCCGACGGCTTCGGGGGGGCCAGCTTGTAGCGCATGGGCGCCAACTCGCTGGCCGGCGCGTCCTTCTCGTGGTGGTTCTGGGGATGTTGCTGCTTGGGGTCGGGAGTGGCCCTCGAGCTGTCGGGGCCAGCAGCTCCGCCTTTGGCCTCCCGCTTCTTAAGCGAGTCCTTCTTGGTTCGCTTCTCACGAGACATGGCTGCTTGAATGTCGTCGAATGCCGGGGACTGGAATTTTTGCACGGGTTTGACGTCGGGGTTGAGGGGGGAGGAGACGGCCGGGATGTGGTCGTCTTCGAGCACGCGCTTCTGGGGAACGGCGGAAACAAAGGCGAGCAGCCCCGGAGTGGATTCCCCCTTTGGGGACCCGATTTCGGTTGCCATTCTTGAGATCGAAGACCGTTGACACACGGTGCAAAACTTTAAGAACGGCTAGGGTATCTATTCATGCGACGAAAGGAGAGCGGGGGTTAGCCAGTCGTGCCAGAGTCAGGCGCAAGTCAATGCTCTAAGGTCCAAAACTCAGTCGGGGGCATTCACTTACGACTCCGCGTGGAATTATAATTCGAACTTGTGTATTGCAGTTTTCGATTCAATCAGGATATGGGCTATATGGTGGTGTTTGTGGTGTCGCCGGGCGCATAGTGCGGCAATTCCATCGGACTGCAGAGAGAAGGTGAGCTTGCTTCGAAGTTTGAGCTGCCTGCGCCCAGCCGCGCCCACGTCGATGACACACAACGACGCGATCTGGAGTCTGCAGGGATGCGGTAAGGTGGGGCTCCACGCAACTCCCAATCAGCGCTGATCAGCCAACTCTAAATCAGAGACCAAGAGCCAATCAGGCCTGCCTGCCAACGCTGATGAACTGCAGCCTTACGCCACAAGCTCCGTGCTCCGCGCTGGTTGCTGGCGTTTGGCATCGTGAATTTTTGAGGCCGACAGACTTTCGTTTTAAAAAATTACGTCCGCCCAGGCGACACCACCTACCCGCACATCACAACACCACACCGAACGCGACCGACAAGATGCCCGTCGTCAAGGGAGGCGTGTGGACCAACATCGAGGATGAAATCCTCAAAGCGTCAGTCAGCAAGTACGGGCTGAACCAGTGGGCGCGCGTGTCGTCGCTGCTCGCCCGCAAGACACCAAAGCAGTGCAAGGCGCGATGGAACGAATGGCTCGACCCCAGCATCAAGAAGATTGAGTGGAGCAAGGAGGAGGATGAGAAGCTGCTGCATCTGGCCAAGTTGATGCCGACACAATGGCGCACTATCGCCCCCATCGTCGGCCGTACCGCGAACCAGTGCCTCGAGCGCTACCAGCGACTACTCGACGAGGCCGAATCACGCGAGGCATCCTCCTTGGGCTTGATGGGCCCAGATGGCGGCGAGACGCAAGCACCATCTGCCGACGATGTCCGCCGTCTGCGACCTGGCGAAGTTGATCCCGACCCAGAAACAAAACCCGCCCGACCCGATACGATTGATCTGGATGAGGACGAGAAGGAGATGCTCAGTGAGGCGCGCGCTCGTCTGGCCAACACACAGGGAAAGAAGGCGAAGCGCAAGGCTCGGGAGAGACAGCAGGAGGAATCCCGGCGTCTTGCAGCTCTGCAGAAGCGCCGCGAGCTCAAGACTGCTGGCATCAACATCAAGGTGACGACGCGGAAGGCAGGACAAATGGACTACAATGCAGATATCCCGTTCGAGAAAAAGGTCACGCCCGGTTTCTATGACACAACCGAGGAGATACAGCGCAACGAGTACCAGCGGTCCCACTTCGACCCCAAGAAGCACATGGTTGGAAACAAGCGGAAGGGCGAGGAGGACGAGGAGGCGGAGCGTAAGCGGAGGAAGAACGACAAGGATGCGCCCTCGGCGTCTCTACAAGCAGCTTTGAAGGCCGGGCAGCTGCAGAAGATCCGCGAGGCCGAGCAAAGCAGCAAGCGGCGAGCGCTGGCGCTGCCCGCTCCGCAGGTCAGCGATAGCGAGCTCGAGGAGATCGTCAAGATGGGTATGATGGGGGAGCGGGCCAATGTGTTGGCACGCGAGAGCGACAATGATGCGACGCGGGGGCTGGTCACTAGCTACAACACACTCAACACAGGGGCGCCCATCCGCACACCTCGCGCGCCGGCGCAGGAGGACCACATCGCCAACGAAATCCGCAACATCCGCGCCTTGACACAGACGACGTCTTCGTTGCTTGGTGGGGAGAACACGCCACTCCACGAAGGCGCCGGGTCAACCGGTTTCGACTCGGTTGCGCCCCGGAAGCAGGTCGTATCGACCCCCAACCCTTTGGCTACGCCACTGCGGTCTGGGAATGCTGGTGTAGGCGCCACACCACTTCGCGTAGGCCAGACTCCGCTGCGCACGCCTCGTGACAGTTTTGCGCTCAATGCTGGCGACGGCGGTGAGATGTCTATGGTCGGCGGCACGCCCAACGACGTCAAGATGCGCGAGCTGTCGATCCGCCACCAACTGAAGGTCGGGCTAGCTGCTCTCCCAAAGCCCAAGGAGACAGAGTGGGACCTTGAGCTACCCGACGACCAGCCCGAGGTGGAGACGACAGAACGGCGGGAGGAGGATGCCGCGGATCGCGATCGGAGGATTCGAGAAATCCGTGAGGCTAGGGAACTTCTTGAGCGGAAGCGGCGGACCCAGGTTATGCAGCGGGAGCTACCACGGCCCGTGGCGGTGGACTATGACGGCCTAGTCCAGGCAGCATCACAGGTATCAGACCCGGCCGAGGCGCTCGTTTCCCGCGAGGCTGCGCTTCTGGTAGCCCACGATGCTGCGCGTTTCCCACTGCCCGGGGCTACACCAGGAGTCAAGCCGGTAGAATTGCCGCAGATCGACGACAACGCACTGGCAGAAGCACGGTTGCAAATCTTAATGGAGTGCAGGGACGCGCCCAAATCTGAGGAGGTGCAAGCTGCGTGGGACAAGAGCAGCATGAACAGAAATGCGCTGCTCCTCGGGCTCGGGTGTTACGATGACGACGAGGACGAGGACCAGGTGGTGTCGACGATGCAAGCCGCTCTCGATGTAAGTTGCCCCTGCCCCCCACTTTTGATTTCATGAATACAAAAATCTAACCGCTCTTATCTAGGATGCTATCGAATCCGTCATCGCCTCCGCCGAAAAGGGCAACAAGCTCGAGAAGAAGCTGAGCCTGCACTTGGGCGGATACAAGCAACGGGCGCTGATGCTGCGCAAGAAGATTGGCGAGGCCCACGAGGCGCTGGAGAAGGCCACCACGGCGCTCGCCGGGTTCAAGGTGCTCCAGGCATCCGAGGAAGCGGCCATCCAGCGGCGACTGGGGGCATTGCGAGCCGAGGTCGGGTTCGTTAATACCCGCGAGCGCGAGGCTCAGGATCTCTACCGGCGCACGAGGAACGAGCTCGAGGATTTGGAGGACGCGATTGCGGCGACTACGGCCGGGTTTGTAAGTCATAAACGCACCACCAATGGTTATCATTAGGGGCTAGTGGTGGCTAGCTGTATAAAATGAGGCAGACTCGGCGAAAATCTTGTATGGATAGGAAGGAGGGTGGTGGTAGATTGGTAGCACAGCAGCACGGAGAAGGCGCAATTTCTGCATGCTTTCATTACTTAGGGTTCTTTTGTCATGCATTTCAGAAGAAAAGATTGCTAGCATCTTTGCTATGTCCATACTTGATGACAAGCTGTGGTCTAGGTAGGGAAGTTTGTAATTGGTGTACACATTTCATCAGCTTCCCAAGGCTGTGGAACTTTAAGATCTAGCTAGGTAGATAAGAAAGGGCCCCTCCCCAACCGTTCTCTCGCGAGTTTTCGTATATCATGAAGCAGCTCTATCCAAACGCCGCTGTAGAGTCTATATATTAGATGAAGAATAATTCCAGTTCCTTTCTTTGGCTCTATAATAAGCTGTTCTAGCCAAACAAAAAGTCCAACAACCTATCGACAGCGTTCCTAAAGTGAAGCCACATGTTAGTCGTGTTTTCAAGAGATCGGATTTTAACACAGGTTTTGGCATACTTTGCCGGAGTCGGCACAAATGTGCGTTGATACTCTTCGATCTCGTCCACGTTCTTGAGCAAATTTATATCTTGGGCACGGATAAAAGTGGTCTTTTTGGCCAACTTCCAGCCGAGGAAAAGGACCGGGCAGAGAAAGATCATCGTGTATCTGTAAATTATTGCTGTCAGCTTTCGTTTGTTTCTGTAGATATTTTACTGGGGCAGGGGAAGAAACTTACGAGAACAGGAACGTAGCAATATCCCAGTTTCCAGGGAGAAACACTGTATACCCTCCTACAAACGTCATGATGAAGGTTCCAGTCAAGCCGTACCAAGCCGCATAAGGCTGCAGGACTGCCTTGTACGGCAGAGAGTCGCGGCTGATGCCTTGGGCCTTGAGGGCCGCGTGGAAGCGAATGTACGTGACGCAGATGACGCTGAAGTTGATGAGCTGCGATGCCGTGACCAGGTTGACGAACCATTGCAGTACGATGGCAGAGTTGGCGGACAGCTGCAGGAAGCTGAGGAGCGCAATGACAAGGACGGCGAGCACGCAGTAGATGGGTACGCCGCGGCTGGTGCAACGTCTAAAGAAGGCGGGCGCCTTTCCCTCGAGTGCAAGCCCGTACAGAGATCTCGAGGCGCAGTACACGTAGGAATTACCGGCAGAGAAGGCGGCTGTCAACACCATGGCGTTGACGATGTCGGGCAGGACGCGAATCTGCAGACGGTTCATAGCAACGACGTACGGGCTGGCAGCTGCGCCGGGCCTGCCCTCTTTGAAGGCGAGGACCATCTCGGCGTCGTTGTACGGAACCAAAATGCCAACCGCCAGCGAACCAAGCACGAAAAATGCCGTCAGCCGATAGAAGACGGCGTTGAAGGCCCGCGGCATCACCACGCGCGGATTTTCCGCTTCGCCAGCTGCCATGGAGACGTAATCGGGCCCGGCAACGGTGAAGGATGCCAGGATGAAGCATTGCAGGAATCCCATCCATCGGCCGAGACTGCCCGTGTGGTAGTACTCGGCGAACGCACCTGGCTCGGACCAGTAACGGAACCCGAACCGATCATGCAGCGGATTGCCTCCAACCATAACCACGAAGGTGAAAATGATGAGTGCCACGATCAGAAGCACTTTACCCAGTGCGGCCCAGAATTCCGATTCGCCGTACCAGTGCACTGCGAGGAGGTTGATCAGACTGAAAAAATTACTAGTTAGTTAGCCTCGTGTGCAAGAGGAAGAAGAAACCTTACCCATAAAGAACAATGACGATAGCTATGATTCCACCGGCCGGCACCGCATCACTCCAATAGTGAATGATAACGTTGCAAGCCGTGATTTCAAAGGGCACTAATGCAGCCTCGAATATGAAGAAGTTCCAGCCAGCAGCGAAACCAAACCCATCATCGACATAGCGTCCGGCGAACCGGATGAAGGGCGACGAGATGGGCAGATATGTCACCATCTCGGCCATACACAAGGTGATGGCAAGAATAAAGGTGCACCTGGGGAACTGGTCAGTGTGCTGCTATTTTTGGTTTTTGTTTACGGGTACAACAGAACCAGTCAGGGGTTGGTTGAACAAGTACGTACCATATTGTAAAAGCAAGAAACAGGCTGGCTGGTCCTCCCTGGATCAAGCCTCTGCCGATTTGCACGTACAGAGCCGTGCCAATAGTACCTCCGATACCTGATGGTCATGTTTAGAAATCGATCATATTGGTCAGGATTCAATAAGCGGAGGGCGGAATTTACCGATGAGTTGGATATGCCGCGACTTCAAAGTCCGGTGAGTGTTGTCACCAACGCTGACTGTTTCAAGTGAAACTGCATCTGACGACGGCAGGCCCTTTTCCTTGCCATTGCCATTGCCATTGCCACTGGCAACTGGGGGATTAGCTCCTCCTCCTCTCTTGAAGGACGAGTCCGACAAACGGCTGCCATTTTCGATGTCTGCTCCCGTTGACGCCATCTTTGCGTAGGTAGTGGAGGCAGGTAGGAGGCAGGTGCCAGGGAGGCAAGTGTATACGAGAAGCCGAGACTCTCGCAGCACAAAAAGGTTATTTACACGGTAAAGTGCAGCCAAGCTCAAACGACGGGACTGGCTATTCAGCAGCCTCAATAAATCTGCTTTAAGAGGAGGGAAAAGAATTCGACCACGAAGACCATTGGTTATTGGTGAGGAGGGAAAAGTGTGTTATGGTTCCAGGGGCGGCGGTACTTCCACACTTTTTGTGTTCAGATTTGTCTGAGACTTTCAGAAGGCAAATAACGAAGGAAACCAAAACAGTGGTTGGATTTTGTAGCTGTCAGTAATTATATGTACAAAAGAATGCCTGCGGATGAGAAGATCACTGCCAGGTTTTCTTAGTAGCGTGAACCAAACCCAAACCAACTTAGGGACGTGATGGAAAGTTGGCAGCAGGGTTAAGACTGTGAGCTTGATTGTGGTTTGCCACTTTTATTGTCGTTTGGCGGGGCGTTCGTGTGCGGTTCCTGACATTCCCATGGGTCCCCATATCATTGAAAAACTCTCCCGCGCCCCATTCTCCACATCACTGGACGCCGCCTGGGACCCTGAGGTCCGGCATGGGCGATCGAGCCGGGACTTTCTCGGTCTCGGTGTGGACCCGATGGGTTGCTGGGTACCGAGGCCTCGCCGGCTGCAGATTGGCCATGTGCAATTTTGAACGGCTGTATCATGATTGGGCGATGCCGTGGTCTGGAACCAACATATTTGAGTCTGAAGTGGAAGAGAAAAAGAGAAAGGAAAGAAATACCCTAGGATTCAAGGGAAGGAAACGGTATAGGGACCACAGAGTGTACCAACCCTCATGTTCAATGCACTGGGCCCTGCGACTACGAATGCAAACAAACAAACGAGACTTTAAAAACACAGCCGATTGAGTCTTCCGCGCCGGAGGAAGAGTGCTGGGAGAACAAGAAAGAGGCCACTAGAGCACGGGATGATGCCGATGTATTCATATTTCGTCAGACTCGAGGTTAGATCGTCACGGCGGGGGGCAGGGAGTCGGGAGGGCGCCAATGTGCCCTGGTTTTGCATTCAAAGGGCGATGTCTTGCAATTGATATTTTATTGAGGAGCTAGGATTTGGGGAAGTTTGTGGAGGAAGGAAGGTTACGGTACTAACCCTAACCCTGGATTTGACCTCTCCAACCGCCCCTTCAGGCCCATTGATTCAACCCATTCTCTAATTCTCGTCATTGGATGGACATTTTGAAAGGTCTATATGTGAATGGATATTTGCACATTTGCACCACCCCAAACCCGTTTGTTTTACTGGTCTCACGGCAGCTGCAAGTACAAATCCCACGCTGAGGCTCATCGCGCCTTCCAATCGCGTTTTTTATCCGACAAGCGTCGGCTGCAGACCCCGAGGGGCCCTCTCGTTCTTACCCCGCAGATGCAAGACAGCCAAGCTGACCAATCCCTTGCATCTCCAGACCACAAACCGTCTCCAACTCGATTACCTGGGTGGGGAGCTGCTTCCTCTTCCTGAAATAAGTCCTGCAGTATGGTCCACAATGTGTTCGGTAACTTGCCGTGCTAGCTGTTAACCAACAACGATCGAGATCATGCCTCCATCTGCCCCTCCAAATTTCCGAAGAAGAACACCAAAAAATGAAAAGTGGCCGGAATCGCAAGTAATGCTACGAGCATTGCAGGCCGAAGGAGTCATATGCACTCCTCCGCAGCACCACCCACACCAACCCCTCTCCTTACTAGACCCTATTAGGCGTCGGATGGCGACATCACATCCCCCTCTACATCAACTCAGCTGCATTGACAGCTATCCGACCTCCCCCAAGCAAGCAGAAGGTGATATGGAACAGCCCGAAGATCGGAGACTGCAAAACAAGGGTCTGAAGTTATCCATCTCATGGACGACTTACAAGGACCGCGGGCACTCCCGCCGTCCCCCCCGCAACCGATGGGGCCAGGTCGAGGTTAGCAATCTCCGTAGGAAAAAAACGTCTGGTTCTGGTTCTGCACTGCTTCTCTTATCTTTCTCACCGGGGCTTGCTTGTTTGACTGTCGAGTTCCTCCAGTCACCCTGAGTTTAGCACCAGCACCAATGGCTACCTCCTCCGTGTCGTCGACTCCTGCCGCTGGTGCCGCCGAAAGTGGACTGCGGCCCACGCCGATCCCTACCCTCCCTGCTCACACTAGACCTACGCGGTGGGACGGCGATGGCAATGAGTCCAGTGACGATGGCGAGGCTATGGACCCCAACGTCTTCGACCTTATGCTGTCGCGGTCCCTACAGTCGGGCGGGCCTTCCCTAGAAGCCGAGTCGGTCGAATACAGTATGTTGCGTAACACTCATATACATCACGACAGCTGCGGTCGAAGCCAACACTCCCGCCGCCGCCCTTCGGTGGCTACCGTAGATGGCGCGGGCGACTCACTGCCGCACGAAAACACGCCTCTCCTGGAATCAACATCCTCGTCCTCCTCCTCCGCCACCTATTCCCACGAGACGGACCCAAAATCCACTAGCACCAGCCCTTATCTCGGCGGCGTATCCCCCGCACGCTTCTGGATCATCTTTATGGGCATCATGTCGACTTACTTTGTCGCCTGCTTCGACAGCACCATCATGGCATCTTCTCATCCTGTCATCACTTCTTACTTTGGGGCCAGCAACCAGGCTTCTTGGCTATCGACCGCATTTTTGTTGACATCGACGAGCTTCCAGCCTCTGCTGGGTGGCCTCTCTGACGCAATTGGCCGCAAGATTCCGTATGTTGTGACTATGGCTATATTCCTTGTGTCAACACTGTGGTGTGCCCTCGCGCAAAGCATGACCAGTTTCATTATTGCCCGCGCAGTGTGTGGATTAGGCGCCGGCGGCATGATCACGCTTGGGAGTATTATGGTCAGCGACTTGGTGCCTATTGAGTGAGTTGTCAACGCCTCACGGGGCTTCCCTGGTGTATGCGTTGATGGTGTTAATGTGTGAGCATCAGAATACGAGGTGCCTTCCAATCTTATATCAACATGACTTATGGAGTAGGCGCCATGCTAGGTGCAGGCTTGGGTGGAATGATGGCGGACTACCTAGGCTGGCGATGGGAATTCGGAGTACAGGTTCCGCTCCTTGCTTTGGCCCTTGTGCTTTCCATTGCCACAATACCCAGCGACCTAGGCTTGCATGGCAAACAGAAACAAGACTTCTGGGAAGCAATGAGGAAGTTTGACTTCAAGGGGTCATTCTTAATGTCCACCAGCATCTCGTTTCTCATTCTTGGTCTGGTATGTAACCCTCTTTGTGGAAGTAAAGGCGTATGTGCTGACACGGGACACCACAGAGCCTCGGAGGAAATATCATTCCATGTAAGCTCCCGCAGTTCAAAGACCATGACTTGTGGCTATATTAACTTATAACCAGGGTCCCACCCAATCGTAATTGCGTCTCTTGTTGCCTTTGCTACATCCTTCCCGCTCTTTCTCTTCGTTGAGACGCGTGCCACCAAGCCCATTATGCCGATGCACCTGGTTCAAAAGTCACCGCATATGAATCTCATCTTTTCAAACTTCTTCGGCGCTATTGTAGCCAATGCCATAATTTTTAACGTGTAAGCAAGCATTTCTCCCGCCCTCCTTGACGCTCTTGCTAAGTCCCCTTCAGCCCCCTCTTCTTCCAAGGTGTCCTCCTCACCAGTGCGACGACTTCTGGGCTCCGCCTTGTCATCAGCTCTGCAGTATCCTCCAGTGCGGGCACTGCAACAGGGTTCCTAATTACTTATACTCGTCGTCTCCGATGGCCACTCATTCTCGGCTCGTGCCTTACCTTTGTTGGGACGCTCTGCTTGTCGTCCATGCAACGCAGTTGGCCGGCCCTAGTTTACCTCCTTTGTCTCGTTCCTAGCGCTATGGGACAAGGCTTCCAATTTCCTGGCACATTCATGGCCATCCTGGCCGTTGCGGATCAGAGCGCACAGGCAGTCGTGACGAGCACGCTGATCTTGTGGCGCAGTTTGGGGATGGTGCTTGGCGTCGCGCTCAGCTCGTTGGTCTTGCAGAACGCATTGTGGTTCTACCTCGATTTGTATGTGACCGGACCTGACAAGGAAGCCATTGTGGAATTGGTACGCCAGTCAGTTGAGTCCATTCGGGAGCTGGACGTTGCGTACCAAGTCCAAGTCGTCCAGAGCTACGAGGCGGCGCTGAGGCTGACCTTCATTGGCTGCACGGTGCTCGCCCTGGTGAATGTGCTCCTGGTGCTTCCCGTGAAGCTCCCCAGGTTGGGTAATAAGAATTGATCGAACTGGTGGTATACATCACAGGTGAAAAGGGAGCAAACATGGGATTGATTCATAATTATGGGATTGGAAGGTTGCGGTGCTCTTTTGGTTCATGGGTCGAAAACTTTTTAGCTACTACACATAGTTGAGGCACACATAGGTTATCATATGCTAATATCTTCCGAACTGATATGCGTGTCTGTTTCTCTCACGGCAAGGCGCAGGATTCACGGTAAAGGTCAAAGAGAAGCTATCTCAAGGAGGAGGAATCTGGTTTGTGAGGAAACCGTTCGCATCATGCTTTTCTTTAGGACAGCCCGGAAGTTTTAGGGAAGGCAACACAAGTATCTCGAGGCTGATACAGTGATCGGAAGGGGGAACGTTGTGAATTTAAGTTAGTGGAAAGGGCCTTATGAAGATTTATTCGAATAAAGAAAAAAGAAAAGAGCATAACCAAAAACAAACAAACCTTGAACCCTGACGACTTACCATACAACGGGCGCCGATATTCAACAGATGCTAACCACAGCATCATTTGTTTGTTATATATTTTAGAAGCACAAGTTGGATTTATACCCCCCAACCCCATCACCGGTAAGCCGGCAACGGTGATGGCCATTCAATCATCGCGCGGTTTTAGGCTTGCACCGGAGAGAAACCTCCCCATCAGGCGCGTCAGATCTACTTTCATTGTCAATAACCCCTATTCTTTTCTCCAAGTCTCTCGCAGCCTCCCTCTCCAGCATGAGTTAGGTTAAGGGTTAACCTTGCGATAGACGCGCACCGCTTTATTCAAGAAAAGAAGGTTATCACTATGTGCTAATAGCTTCTCGGAAGGCTCACGAAGTTTAAGTTAGTAAAGTCCAGTTCTAAACCTGCTGAAAATACCTACCTAGCTACAACTTTCTAGAGCTTGTGAAGTATTAGCATGACTGCTCAATCAAGATAGGCTCATCTTAGTCGGCACCTAGGTAGAATCCCATTTTCAAAAACTTTGTAATCCAGGCTGATTCCTGGATTAATCTATCAACCATATTACAGACAAAATGCCATTGCTCAACACTATATCTCTAGTCTATACAGCAGATGTGAGTCTATCGCAACCGTCGAACTTCACTTTATCAAGACATGCACCGCAGCCGATTCGGAAAGGAGATCATCTATCGATTAGATACATAAACGCAATACTGGGGTACTCTAAGGAGTTCATGTGCTATGGCTGGCCAAAGCCGCAGGCACCAGAATCCCCGCTCCGGTAATTCCTCCGTCGTGGCAGGGACTCAATGTGACGCGAATGGGAGCATCGCCGCTATATTCGATGGCCAGAATCTCGTCGATGAATGTTTGGGTGTCGGCCAGGTAGTTCTGAAAGAATTGTATGCAGCCCCCCGTGTAGCCGACAGCTAGCTCCGTGATGCCAGTGTACCAGCCATTGAGATCATGTGAAGGAATCTCGTCCGCCGAGCGAAGCAGTCCAACGGTCGACGCTGCGATGATGCCTGCGGCTCGCACTTCAATAGAGTGCGCAATACGGTACAGAACATGCGCCATCCGCTCTTCCCAGAAAAATCCCCCCGGGCCGTCTTGTGCCGGAAATTCTCGCTCGAGTTGATCCAACATGTGTCCTTTGGGGCTGTCGGGGTAGAAGTGGCTTATAAAGGTCGTTGTCAAGCCAAACTTCTCGCGCAGTTTCTCTGGTAGGATTTCGAGAGGGAACCCTAGCAACGACATGTAATCGACAAATATGAGCCTTGCCAGTTCACCTAGATACCGTCCGGCCGTCATGTATTCCAGTGGCTGGAATCCCGGTACCTCACCAGCCTTATCAAGCGCTTCGTCCCATTGGCTGATTAAGCCGAGCTTGCGCAACGGCGGCGCCGTGCCATTGATACTCCACTCCGTATTGACCGCAATCTTGACGTCGTCGATGTCCTGATCGGGCAAAACGCTGATCGAGCTGGGACGTTTGCTTGGGTGGAGGCTGCTGAGCTTGAGAGGTAGGGTGGCATTGGAGCCGGTGCCGACGATCAGACCCATCGTAGCCTTTTGATGTGTCTCGGCGGGAAACTGGAAGATAAAAGAGACTAGGGTCGACACAGCATCATTGGATATGGCGGTAATCTCGATGAGGGGCATGTCCTGTGTCCGATATTTCTCATAGCCCTTGATCAAATGACCGCCTAGATCCAGATCCGACGTAATGGCAAAACCTTTCCCCATGGCCATCAAGGTCGCCTCGGAGAGTGAGCTCTGCTTCATGGGAAAGGAGAAAGTAACTCCCATGGGGAGGCTTACGCCGGGGTCAAGACCAAAGGTGTCACAACCCTTGCGAACGACTTGTGCAACCCGGTCACCAATCCAAGCGAACAGGTTTTCCGAGTTCTCGTTCTTCAGGTGGTTTTGGATGGGCCATGACTTCTCAAGCAGACGCTCCAAGCGGCGATGGGGGACGTGGTTGTTAACCGTACCATTGGTTTTCAGCCCTTCCAGCGACTCGGCAACTTGCGAAAGAGCGACGTTTCCGCTGCCAAAGAGCTCGACAAAGGCGACCCGGAGGTTTGTGCCACCGCTTTTTATGTTGTCAGGAATTGGCTCCTGCGGGTTTGGGTCAGGTGTTCTCTTACATATCTATGGCAAGGAAGCTGGGCGTCAAAGTTGAGTCAGCAAGGCTTCCCACACGCAAACAACCAGCTCGAGACAGGCGGCGAGCTGCAAGCTCCCCGGCACTGCATATTTGTGCATTCGGCGGTTCAGGGAAGGTGGGCGCTGGTACCGCTCGAAATGCGGACACTTGGGAAGAGGGGCATCAACTTACCGTCCTCGATCATGGCCTGCTACCGGTCTCAAGATAGACTCGGAAATGGGTGTCGGAAGAAATTGGTCCAACGATTCAGCTGATAGGTGACGAAAGGTGGCCTCCAGCTCCCGTGAGAGGTCAAATACGGTGTGAGAGTCGATCGCAAGGGGCTTTAGGAAGTCATCAATGCTGGGGGTGATCGATGCCATTGTGAATGGTATCTGCGGTGTCCGCACTTGATCGCCGCGCTGTTGGAGGTTCGAGGATCTCTCTCACTGGAGTTGCGGAAAGCTATATATTATATTTAGGTTGCTAGGAATGTAGAGGTCGTCGTCGTCTTCGCCAAACTCCACACTCATGATCCTAGGTGGGGCATAACAGGTGAAAAACGAGAGTGTGACCAACGGAGTGTAAGAGCTAGGACGGCAGGTTGCATCTTTGGATGGAATCGCTTGCGCAGACACACTTGCGTGGAGGGACGGATAGATAGAGACTTAGAAACGTAAAGTGGCAGCAGTCGCAATAGCAGTGAGTCGTGACTTCCTATTTCATCTTGATTGCCGTAGATGTCACGTATCATCCACATCCTGAACAGCAGGCGCAAGGCGGCCAATTGGTGTGGTGCCGGTGGCCCAGGGAGGCACCTTTGCGGCAACGAGCGGGTGATCGTCGCTTCCTTCTCCGAGCCGGTGCCAAGCGTTGCCCCGCGATATAAAAAGGGTGCCTTTGGCAGCTACAAAAAAAGATGCGACACTCCCGCCGCCGCTTGCGTCCCATCTTCATCCAATGTATTCGTGACATGCGAGACTACCCAAAAACCATGGAGGTTCTCCTTGTTCTGGAAAATTCCCCGTATTAGCCCCGAGTCAATAAGGAACTCCCCTGCTATTGGTAATATATTCCTAGCGAGCCGAAGTACGGCAAGCGGCTCTCTGTCCGTATATTTATAAAGAATAAAAGCTTCCCCGGCCGCGTGTTCCCCGCAACGCGCCATCGCGAATTGATTGCGCGTGACGACAGGGGTGTGAGGAAAAGTGGGCAGCCGCAGCGCATGTCTTCAAATGTACGGTCAACCGCCCTTACGTAACTTTGGGCAATTGTTTCTTGTCGATTCACGGAACACTGAACATCGAAGGACGGGACAACGACTTTAGGTATCTGTTGCGAAAACATATTCCTAGCTACCCAACGAAAACCCTTGCCAATATAGCAGCACCAGAAAAAGTCGATGCCGGAACTGTCTCACCGAATGCCCACGGCGATGGACGAAAAACAACGATCCCGATCAATGTCGCCCCTCCGCAGAAGCGGCCCCGGCCGAGGACGACGGGCTCTGTCCGCGGTCGTCCTCTTCCTAGGCTTTGCAGCAATCGGCCGATTTCTCATATGGGCGCACGCCCAACCGACAGAAACAACAGTACTACCCATGGTGTCCGAACACCCTCTCGTCCCACTAGAGGCGCATATAATGAGCAAGTGTCCTGACGCAAAGGCAAGTCCATGACCGCCAAGAATAGGGCGTTGTATGCATATCCTTTGTGCTAACCTGGCCCTCTCGCTGCAGGACTGTCTTAAGCAGCTAGTTCTGCCGGCAATGCAGAGAGTTTACGACAAAGTAAACTTTACATTGTCATTTATTGGAACGTATGCCATCCCTCCCGTTCTCGGTGTTGGACTCGCTTTTGTCAGATCGGTTCACTGACCATCCCGCAATAGTCCGACAGACAATGATGGCGTAGCATGCAAGCATGGGCCAGAAGAATGTAGGTGCAGCTCGGCACATGAAGCCTTCTTTAATACCGTTGCTAACAAGACGGCACCCAGGTCTCGGAAATATTATCGAGCTCTGCGCGCAGAAGCTGTACCCCGAACCGAAGACGTTCCTCGGCTTCACTATGTGCCTGACTCGAGACTACAATCTAATCCCACAGAGGAGCCTAGTGGAAGACTGCGCGCTGGAGCACGCCATCGACTTCCGCGCTCTCAACGATTGCGCGACCAAGGACGACGGGGCATTGGGGATGGGCATGCTCAGGGATAGCGTGCAGAGGAGCGCCAATGTAAGCAAGCACTACGCCGAAAATCTCTAAATCTATACAGGTGTGGCCTCTATGTACTGACAAATCGGCTCGGAAATAGGCTGGCGTGACCATGAGCTGCACAATTAGGGTCGACAACGAAGTCTACTGCATCCGTGACGATGGAGAGTGGAAAGACTGCCCTAACGGGTCGAGCGTCGACGATCTAGTCGACAAGATCAATGGCCTAGCGGGGGATAAGTATGCCCTGAAGAAACATTGGCTTAATGAGCAGCAGCGTCAGCGTCAGCGGCCTGGACGCTTTTCATCTTGAGAGGCTCGAAGACATCCACCCAGAGGTCGCTAGCCTCGCCTAGTGTATAGCATAATGTAACAGCGTCCATTCCAGCCTCACCGTCCCCGTGCATGACCTCGAGCTGGCCGATAATGCTGTCGAGCCCCACGGCCTTGCCCGTGGCCTGCGTGGCCCCTGCCTCGAGCGCAACGTGCACGATGTGGATATGCAAGTGGTAGTAGGTGGGCTGGTAGTGCAGGTACAGCTTGAGCTGGTCGGCCTCCAGCTGCGGGTACACGGTGGTGGTGGCCTCGAGGAACTTGGCCTTCATGTGCCGCAGCCAGGGGACGTGCTTCTTGCGCAGGTCTCGCAGGCTCCAGAGGTCTCGGCGCTCGACCAGCCCCAGCAAGTGCAGCGCGTCGACCGTCTTGCGATCCCAGTTCAGGTCCGGCAGCAGCAGGAACCCTTCCTCCGGGTCCTGGCCAAAGGGCGTGCGGTAAATAACATCCTCGACCTCCTTGCGGCCCTCGATAATGTTGAAGGCCCAGTTTAGACGGCCGGCTTCCCGCTGCGCCTGCATGAACGGCCGCACGTGGTCCCTGTAGATGGCGGGCGTCTCCGAGACGAACCGCACGCCTTGCTTGCTGTACTTTTTGACGTGCTTTTCTGTGCACGGGTAGATGAGGTTGATTTTCAGGTCGGCGAAGAAGTCGTCGGAATCGTTGTTATTGCTGCTGGTGCTGTTGCTAGCGCCACCACCGCTGTGCGCCATGTACCAGTGATAGACATCGTTGGCGCCAAGGTTCTTGAGCGTGGTTAAGCTCCCCGCGACGGAGCCCAGGTAGTCAGCCGAGGACGGGAATGGAGCGCGCTCGAGGATCAACAGGGCCGGCTGCGAGTCAATGGTCCCGTACAGCGACGTGCGGCGGCCTGCTTGGTCTAATGGACAGGAAGGAGGTGTCGGTCAGTGTGTTTTGGGGCTGGCGAGGAGGAGACGCACGTACCTTGGTTGAGCAACCGTCCAAACTGGAACTTGGGCATCAAAGCCTCTGCTTTTGCCTTTGTTTCTGACATGGCTAGTAGCCTATTATATTTGACTTTTTTGGGTGGATTTTCGTAACGAAGACCGCGTTCAGTTGTTTCCTGGGATTGTTTGTTCTAGAATACAGCGTCTGGCGGGGAGTGCCGTGGGGGTTGTCGTACCTGGAAACTGCCCCACACAGGAGAACCTTGGGGGTTAGGGTTTGTAACAGGGGGGACCCATGATTTCTAGGCAACCTCACTCACTCTCAGGTGTCCATCATCCTCTCTGTTTTGTCAATGCAAGGGACATAACACATACACACACTGCCATATCTCTACATATACTGGAGAGAGGCCAGGCCAAAGTCCCTTCTCCCTGACCAACGATTGCTACAGATGTATGTGGTGATTCACGACCGAAACCCCACCCCCTCGCTACCTGTGACCTGAGACTGAGCTTCCACTAGATATCCCTTCCACTCGGCCTGTTCGTGAACAAGAAGGTTTCTTCCTTTCTGATATGTCGTGCATTTGATATGTGGCGCATATCAAGATGCTTTGTCTTGGGCTATAAATAAAAAAACACCATGGCAACAACCATAGCCCAGGCATATGCAGCCACAGCCCTTTCTTTCGTCCTTACTTCCGCCCAGGCCGTCGAGCTGTCTTTGACTCTGAAAACATTCATCTCTCAGGAGTCCCCCGCCCCGGAAAATGGAACAGAGCTCGGTCTCCAGCGGCGACCATACGCCCCCTGAAATCCCCATGCAAGTTCGAACCAAGTCATGGACAACCGTTAACCCGCAACTCGCCTCGCCATTGTTTGGCTGGAACATTCCGGGCGAGATTCGAAACCTCATCTTTCAGCTGGCCCTGACCGAGACGGATATCCCTTACCACGCCGCTGTCAACCATCGCTTCCATATCCGATACGATCATGAGCCCGCTAGCGATGAGGACGACCCCGGCCGACCTAAACACCCCGGATGGATCGGGTCAAACTGGGCTCGCCCAAGATATACCGGTTCCAAGGTCATCGCAGTCGCCCTCCTCCGCACATGCCGACGCGTCTACATGGAAGCGGCGCACCTCCCTGCTCAGCAGACAGAGATTGTCTTGCACGGCGATGCCCGGAGAAACCCGCTGTGGAAAGACTTCGAAGACAATTTCATACTTGAAGATATGAGGGGCAGAGGTGCTAACGCGTGGTATTGTAAGCTGGCGGCGAAGGCCGTTCCAGTCAGCCAACTCCTCAGCGTTTACGAGCTTCACGTGTTTGGGGGACTCTCCTGGCAACGCGATACACTGGCCCGACTGGTACAGCAGTCTTTTGAGAGGAGAGTCAGATATGCTGCACATCGACGCGGCGGCGGCCAGCCAGAGGCACCGGTTCCCTTCCGCATCCTGGACAACATTACAACCCTCCGCCTGACCATCGGTTGTCGCGACTGGCCCGAACGTGGACCGACTTACACATTCGAGAGAGAGCCGTTGTTGGGTCTCCGGCGGGCTGCCTTGCCCGGCAATGAGTGGCCTGGAAGCCGCACGCCGTGGGCCTTGGCCCTGCCGTTCATGCCATCCTTGCAAACCTTGGTGATTGACTTTGAGACCGAGGAGGACAGGCGCGCTGAGCTGGAACGCTTGATAAACCGCAAGGTGATGGACTGGAAGTTTATCGTGTATACTAATAAGCACCATATCCTACCCACCATGGGCGGCGCAACAACTGCATCTGCTGGTCAAGCACAAGCACGGTGGCACTTACGAAACGGTTATGGGGAGGAGGGCCGACCCGAAACCACATGGAATTTTGATAATGTGGATACGATCATGAAGGGTGAGCCCGTTCGTAAGAACTGGCTGACTACAGATGGCAACAAGGTGAAGAAGATGAGCTGGCGTGGCCATCCTTGTCGTACGTTAGACTGTTCTTTACTTGTCACTGCATCACGCACCTTTCTTCTTTTGTTACACTTCTGCGAGGAAATTGGGCAGTCGCTATTTCCTGTGATAAATCCAACTGTCACTCCTAGGCCCCTCTTCCCTTCAAAGAAAAAGCAAAGAGAGAAGATACAGAATAGCTACTAACATGGGGTGAGAGCAGACTGGCCGTGGAAATGCAAATCCTGCGCTGACTTTCACAACCATTGTGCGGAATGCACAAAGCGCTGGGTAAGGCTCCAGGGGCCGTTCCCGGAGGGGCCACGACTTTTTGTATGGAGCGTTACCTGGACGGCCAAGCCACAAGGTCCGGAGCCCGGGATTGAAGAACGAGGGAAAGAAGAAGAGACAGTGTCAACCGTCGAAAATGAGGGTTCATCGACAGGCCAACATGTACAGGTACCGATGGTCGTGCCCTTTCTCTAAGTAGGAAGGGTACGAAAAAGACACTTGGACCGAAAGAATGCAAGTCTCTTTAGCTGGTACTGGAGCATACAGTCCCCATGCAGAAGGCATTCGAGCAGAATGTTATGAAAACCTACGGTGTTTTATTTTGCGTGGTACCCTGTTCCAAAGGTCTATTGCTTTTGCTTGGAGGGGCACTGACATCTTTGGGAGGGATATATTTTTACTCGGTAGGGTTACTGCTCTTGTCCAACGGCATTTTTCATTTATGTGGATGCATATCATATTTCTAGGGAAGGGGTATTACGGTCCTTTAAAGGGATGTTACTTCATCCATGAGCTGTAATTATGTTTAATGTTGACGTTATCAAAAGGTTGAAAATATCCTTCTCGTGTTCTCTGTATATTCACCTACGTAGATGATTATAAGATACAAAGACTACGCCAGTTGTTGCCTTAGCCTCGCTTGGGATCCTCGCTGGGAGTATCCCTTTCTTCTGCTGTCGAAGATGTATAAGTACCTTTTGCTTTCCTGACGATCAGATGCTTTCTCGAAACGTCGTGCGAAATCCCCCAGTCTACTTGGTAAGGTCAGTACTGCGTAGCGGCTTACTCTCGGTGACATTGCACGATTACGGTTACTTACTCTGTATGTGGTCACGGTTTACAAACCACGGACTGTAACACTCGAAGGGCTGTTATTCGTAGCTCTTCTAAGTTAGTGCGATCCCGAACATAAAGAAAAGGGGGGCGGGGGGGAGAAAAAGAAAGGGAGGGAAAGACGAAGAAAAAAAAGAAAAAAGGAAGGGTGGAGGGGAAAAAAGGAAAAGAAAAAGAAGGGGGAAAAAAAGAGGATAAAAGAGAGGGTGGGGGGGGGGGGGGGGGGGATAGAAAAGGAAGAGAAAAAAAAGGAAAAAAGGAAAAAAGAAAAAGAAAAAAGAGATTAGCTGCAGTAGCCGACACTTTTCTTCAACTATGTTTCATTTTATAGTATTTTGGGAGGCCGGATAACAACTTTGTATCATCATAACCCACCAGCTAGATAATTGTTGACGTTTTACAAAATTCCTTTGAATAGACCTATAACCTGACATGTACCTCATCAGTCATAAATAAATAACGAGTTCCCGCGGTACAAATAGGTAGGTACTTAAGTTTTGCTATTCATTCGCCATTTTCAACCCACGCAGCGTCTTCCATAATCCACCCCAGCCAGTCCGCCTAATGTAGATATCGACCGACAGACGAAGGCACACAGAGAGAAAACACAACGGGATGCAAGCAAAGCGGATCCCTAATCTGACTCGCATCAAAGCAAACTCAATGTCCACACATCCATCTCGCCTTGTGACTGAACTCCTTTGTCCTCCTTCCACGTATTTGCTACCAACTTCGCAAAGAAACCACGTTGGATCTTAAATATATATAGATGCAAAGAGCTATGCATACATAGATACATAGATACATACATAGGTGCATACACATATATACCCATGTGTCATTCATGCACGAGCCTTGAGCCTCGATCGCCCTTTCTTACCACAATGCATCATGTGCATGTTGCATGTTGCATCACACCACACATCCATCGTAAAACGGACCAGCCAAAGTGCCTCCCTTACCTTTTAACCTGCGAGAAAAAGTTATGTATTCGGCCCGGTTCGGGTTCAGTCGTACATTGCTTACCTTATTAACTTTTCAGTGACTTTCTTTGGTTTTGTACGACACACTCACACTCTCACGGCAACCACAACAACAATACTTAACAAAAGTCTGGGCGACTTACTCAACGGAAACAGCAAACCCCCACACCGGGTAGATCGCCATATCCGGCAAAGGGACGGACAGATAGAACAGACACACGAGATATGATCAGTCATGGATGACTGTCTTGGCAGCAGCAAGGTCGCATTCGCATTCGCGTTTCTGTTCTGTTCTCGCTACCTGCCTGCCTACCTGCCTGCCTGCCAGCACACGCACCACACACAGTGCGGCCCAACCCAGCTCAGCCAGCCAGCCAGCCAGCACACAGTTTTTTCAAGAAACCCCCCCACCAACCAGGAACGAAGAAGCGGTCAAAACTTTGGCTACCGGAAAGCAAAGCGGAAAGGGCTTGATTTGAAATGCAGAGTAGAAGGCAATCTGTGGGTTCATTCACATCACACACATCACACTGCTTGATCACGGCGAAACGGCCGTAACCGTTGGGGGGCTTGCAGTGTGCATGGAGCACAGTATGTTGCGGCCGTGTCGTACGTACTAAAGAAAACGGAATGGTGGACGTCCACTAAAACGGACAGGAGACATCAAGGTTTTTCTGATGAGGAGTATCACAATATAGAAAGATAGAACATGGAAGGACAAAACAAGTCTTCAACTATCGTATGTTTCCACTCATTAACCGAATCGGCACCAGTGTTATGTTTTAGAATAAATATGTAATACGATATCATAAGCCGTCATTTCCCGCAGTCCAACAGAAATAAGCAACCAAGCGTTACACACTCTCAGGAATGACACGATTAAGGGCATATATGAAATAATGCTCCACCAGAATATCATCATATGAATCCAACTTTTTTCTCACTCGAAGCAGCGGTGCTTCCCCTTCTCGGCCGGGTCTTCCGCCTGCCTTCAGCATGGTTCGAGTGCGTGAGCATGTGCCTCGTCCGCGTAGAATTGATGATGGTATGAATGCATTTTGTGTATGAGCGAGCAGGTATTTTGTGTCAAACTCCAAAGCGCTATGCCGATGCCGGTGTGTTTTGTACTTGTTCCCACCAGATGACAACCCATCCAAAATGACCCAAAATGTTTGTCGGTGGTATAACGATGATGGTGATTACCTATGCTTCGAGCATTTCCTTCCCTAATTGCGTCCTTGATTCAAATTCCGAGCCCCGTATGGCCCGGTCGTCTGTCCGTGTTCCGTGGCGCCGAGAGACCTTGCGAGGTCGGAAACTTTCGTTGTGCCCTCTCGCAAAAGTAAAAAAAGAAAGGGGTAAAGATGCCCCATGCCGCCCGCTCGCTCCCCCCTTAACCACATTACCACGTTCAAATTTCCCCCTCCCCCGAAAAACGCCTGATTATTGGATCGATGCCTTGAAGCAATGGGGGTTTCTTTTGCCGTTGGCAGGACCAAATCCGAGACCAGACAGCTGAGGTCAACATAGACTGGCTGTACCAAAATCCGAGACTGAGGCCAAGAGCCAACTGAAACGGCGCCCCCCAATATCCGGTATCGGACAAACTCGTAACTGTATCCGTCCCCAGGCGGTCTCAAGTCTGCATCAACCTGGTGCTCTTGAATGAGAATTTGGGAATGACCTCTTGGCCCATATCCTGGATACCCTCGTCGACTTCAATCGGCTTCATGTCTTTGGACGAGCCTAAAAAGTCTTTGCGCATGCTTTGCGGCCGGTAGCTGCGCCCCCGAGTGGGCTCCTCGACTACCTCGGGCCCGCCCTCCTTCTTGACGCGCTCTGTCTCTTTATCGGCTAGCTCGTTGGTCTCCCTCAAACGCCTCTGAATGTTGGACACTTCCTCAGCGCAGTCGCCATCGCGGAGGAATTGGTGCGCCGCATGCTCACACATGCTCTGCACATACTCGAGCCCCTTATCGAGTTCGTCGTACACGTCTGGCGCCTGTTTCTCCATGGTTGGCATTCCGGTGCGGTATGAACCCCTCGCCCCCCCTGCGCGCGGGTACATCGGCCTTCCGAGCGCTGACCGTGCCATAAGCAGGTTTGCAGACCTCTCATTTCCCGGCTGCGTTCGCCGTGAGCTGATAAAGCGCAGGGCCTCGAGTGATTCTTCACCCTCATCTTTGTACGAGGGTGGCTCGGCTTCGATCGCGGAAGACATGGCGCCGTTGGGAGGCGTCGTCGCGACTATCAACGCAGGTTTCGGTGAGGAAACGGCAGGCAATGCAGGCATGACGGTGACTGTTGGCTCCATGCTGAGGTCCGGGACGAGAGACCTGTCACCATCGTCGTTGTCGTCGTCGTCGCTCGGCATCTCAAGCTCGGCTAAGCGCTTGATTTGAGCGACTTTGGCAGCCATCTTGGCCTTGCGCATCATGTTGCGGCTGGCGCTCACAAACTTGACGAGCTCCTCAAAGAATATCTGCACGTAGCTGTCATAATAAACAAGGATCATGCTGCGAGTGCGGTACTTTGGTACGAAGCCTTCAGCGCTGATCATCGAGTCTGTGCGTTGACGCTTGCGGAGTGTCGCCCGCGCGCGCGCCTGTCCGGCAGCCCTGACCAGATTTGTCTGTCGTTGAATCGCGGATGGTGATTGCGCTTCTGCCGGGCTGGAGGGTGGCCGGTCTCCTGATGCTGCTGCTACTGCGTCCGCGGCCCCATCGGCAGCAGCGGCAACTACGGCAACATTGGTTTCTGCCTCGGGCTGTGGTGTGGCTTCTCGAGGATGTGCCTCGGGCTCGTCGCACGGTCTGAGAGACTCTGTGGAGCCCTTGTTTCTGATGGACTTGGGTGGTGATGAGGTGCCGTTGCGGGCATCGGCAGCCTTCTGGGGCTCGGTCAGCTTGGCTAGCTCGATCTGACGTTGCTCGATCTGGCCGTTTAGCTCGTCGAGTCGTCTGAGCCAGTCCGGAATGTTGCCGATTAGATGCCTAAGAGCGTCCATGGCCAGATCGTCCTCGTCACCTCCCAGAGGAAGGTTCTTTCGTGGGTTAGCCGTGGTGAAGGGTCGTGCCTCGTTAGGCCGGCGTGCACCTAACGGAACGCGATTGTTGTCTGAGCCGGGAGTGTCGGATAGATCAAGCGCGGCCGAACGCTGATAAGGGTTGGGGAATTTGAACGTCGGTGTTTGGGCGAAGCTGGAAGTGAGAGCAGTTGCAAAGGGCGGCGGTTGACGAACGGTGGGCGGAAGCTTGTCGATCAGGGCGTTGGGTTTCAAAACATTGGTGACATAGTACTCTAAGAGAGACTCGTCGATTCGTCGTTGTCATCAATGGATCGGCGGCGATGGGTGATAACAGGGCAGCCCCAATTTGGTCGAGAGAGCACGACACTCTTGGTCTCCTTCCGTCTCTGTGACGGGATGGAACGACGGTCACGAGAGCGCAGGTTTCGAGCGCTGTGCTGATTCTTTGGAGGAAGACGCGCAGGTCTGTCGAGAGATTTCTTTGTCTCGGTCCTTGCTAGTTCCTGAGGTAGTGGCGGCGTTCGTTCGCGTGGGGTGGGAGTGGGATTGCGGTCCAGGGACTTTTACGGTTTGATCCGCGACGGGGCTAGCCAGCTTCCTAACTTGGTTCCGTCTGATTCCTTCCCTCTAGGCGACTTAGCCTAGAACAATGCGACGAAAGCAAGGGCGGGGAAAACAGGGCGACATCCAACGCCAGCAAATGTAATAAAAGTTCCTGGTCCGATCTTCTGGCGTGGATTGTCAAAGACTGGGCTAAGCGGGGCCAGAATTCAAGACGGGGCGAGCTGGGAAGGGAGTCGGACGAGGATCGACCAAATCGAATTTCGGGGTGTCCAGATCACCAGACGCTGGGCTGAAGAGGGAAGGAGCAAGGCAAGGCAATAGGTAAAACAATCGCAAGTGCAACGAACGACGAGGGAACGAGGAACGAGGAGAAAGTAATGAACGGGAAGGAGTGTTGGGATCAGCAGCAGCAGCATTGGAAGTGGTGCCAGTCAATTGCATAATAATAATAAAGCTTCGCCCGTTCTGGTCCTGTCTCTGTTCGGGGAACGCTGACAGGGCTAACGGGCACCTCCCTCTCAGCGCCCGCCCTTCGCCCATACGCGGACTTTGGCACCGTGCTTGGTGCTGCACCTCTGCTGCATGTCGATCACGGAGAGGGTACAAAACGGACGCTTCCTTATTGATGGCTAATAGCCCAGCGTATTATTGATTGCTTTCAGCCCCCCCGTTTCCACTGTGTGCCAGGATGTGAACAAAATGGCCATGCAGGCAGGCGGGGAGCGACTTGGCTATCTCCTCCTCGATCGAGTCTCGACGACGTCGACTGTGTGTGTTTCTGATACTGATCACAGTGTCCACCTAACAGCAGGGGTTTATCGGAAATCTGCTCAAACCTGAACACTCCAATCGGAATGTTGCGTTTATCATCATCTGCAACCCCCCCCTTTTTTTTGGGGCAGCTTACTTCCCTTTTTGTCGGCCAACAACAGACGTCTCACTGTCGGCCAGATGAAGCACACCAGATTGCGAAGTGCGCGGAGACAGCAAAGGGTTGCGAATGACTTGTGCGCCTAGCAGGGGTCGTCCACACGCGGGCGGTCAGGGATCAGCACAAGCCAGCGGGGGTCAAGCCTCTCGGCTGCAGGTCGCAAGGCGGCGGGGTGGTGAAGTCCATTGTGCGCTGTTATTGGTGTGTGGTATCAGTGTGTAGTGGTGGTGGTGGTTGCGCTGCAGGTGCGGGAATGTCCCTTGATCCGTCGTATCATCCGCTAAATGCCCGGCTTTAGAGGCCCTCCAGCTGGCTTGTCTCACAGGCGGTTGATAGTGCTGTGCGCCAGCGTCAAACTCGCGTCCAGAGAACTTAGAAGTGCTCGGCATGCTGCATTTATTATTTCGACGAGGTGGTATCTCGAACGAGACAAGGCCAACTCTTTCCAAGACAAGAGATCGTGTCAATTAGATTGGGCAATCAGCACGGCCGTCGGTTCAAAGTGCCCGGCTGGCTCGGCCGAGCTTTGGGCCAGAGATGGTTCGGGCTGCATGTAGCGTACGGATGCATCCATTCTTCGGATTACATTCCCATATCCAGAGTGGTATCTGTGTACGCCACAGTGTCGGCGGCATGACAATACCTTTCTTCCTCACCATCCTCCAGGCCACTCTGGGCAGCCTCCCCCGCTCGGAAGGCGGTCGTGCAGCGGTCAAAGGCTTTTCTTCGAGATGGCCTGTCGCCATTTTGGCTCGAAGCGTTTCTAGATGCATCTGCATCCGGCTGAATCCTGCAACCGCAAGACTCATTCATGTAGGTGCTTATTCAAGCCGTCACCGCTCCCTGATTTCGATGGTTAGACTGTACTGTGCATACATAGCTCTTGTGTTGGCTGCTGCCGTGAGACTTTGTTGGCAGCGAAGGTCGCCTCCCGGTCGGGGCTGTAGTTTTTCGAAGGTTGTGTGACACTTCGAGGCTTGTTGCCCTATTGTCGCTTTATGAGGTTGCAGCCAGCTAATAACACGATATGACAAATGGTGGAAGAAGCCGAACTTGGACGGGACCACTGCCAATCCTAGAACCGAGAGAGCCGCTGGCAATCCCATCTAAGATGGTCCCTGACTTTTTTGGGGGGTCGACACCGACTCTCTGACAGCTTCTGACAGTAACAAAGAAGGAGCTCGGGCTACAACAAGCAGCATACAGACGAGTTGCCAACCTACCTTTTACCCCGCGACAAGTCCGCAGCTGCATGGAGGCGCCCGCCGCTGTCACAAACTCGGAGGTCGAAGCAGCAGCACAGGGCCACAGGCCGAGGTCACAGGTGAGTTTGAACATGCAAAAGGGAAAGTTGGCTGGTCGCAGCTCCGTCGCCATTGCAACATGAGCATGCCCAAGTCAGTAGCTGCAGTGTCCTTTATTGTCAGTGTCAGTGCCAGGGGTGATTGGATCCTCACCCAATGTCTGCCTGCGTCTCTCGGTTTCTTTGGTTTGACACTGCCCGAAAAAGACCAGGCGAAGCGGCCAATGCTGAGCTTTCCTTGCTACCTATCCCCCCCCCCCCCCCTCCCGGGTGACTCTCGGGACGAAACATGATGTTCTTCCGGGCAAATTCTTGGCTCCGGCCCGGCTGAGATCCGGACACGGGGGCAGCATGAAATGCCGGGGTGGTCTTGCGGTGTGTGAGTGACTTTGGCTTTTTTTGGGTTGGTCTACACACCAGCTAGGGTCGAACCGCTTTTCCTGCAAAGCCGCGAATCATCCAAAGTCATCTGATAAAATAAAACGTCAATGATGTTTGCTCCTTCCACGCAAACGTTTGGACATAGTCGGTCAGGGTTTCGCCAAGCTTCGGTTGACCGTGCATACCCTAGCTGCCGTTGCAACCCAAAATGGAAGAAAGGCTCCAGGTTGCTACATTTTCTTGCTCCTGATTGGCAACAGGGCACCGTCATGATGCTGCCCGTTGTCCGCACATTGGGGGTCCGGTCCAGCTCATCTCGCATCTCAATAACTATACATCCGCAATGGAATGGATGGCCGATACTGCTGCTCCTGTCCATCTGAAGAGTTGGCAGCTCGTTGTGCGGCGTCCCTCTAGATACGGGGTGCGCACACTTTTTTCGTAAGAGGGTGCGTGCGGCTTTAATTCCGTGCGCTTCTGGCGACACGGCAAATCAAGTCGTCCGCCGGCGGGGTTCCGAACGAGCACGATAAATGAATGTTTGTGACACCTGCACTCCTGGCGGTTAGAGACTCGCACTCTGTCTCACGATTGCCCGTCCGATTATAACTGCCGGCGGTAGGGTCGTCTTCGGGCACTTCCCCGTCGTCCAGCGGACCATGCTTCGGTGAAGAGATGCGGATTATGCAGTCAGTCAACGACTCACGAGAGGCCGAGAACTCTTCAAGGTGCACGGAGTGCCGCAGCTGAACAGTGAGCCAATGCCACCAACAGAACTTTGGCGGGGATTTTTGCATGGTAAAAGCCTCCAATATGAACTGTGGATTATATGAGATGAGTCTCGATCATGTGCATCGTGCCAAGTACCAAGAAGAATGACCGGTCGGAGGAGATGACGACGAGCTTAAACTGTAGAATGTTCCAAAGTTCCATTGATCAGCCCCAAACAAACCCCTCACGTAGCTTCCGTTGGTGTGCGGAGGCTCGGCACCCCTAATTCTTTGATTGGCCAAAAGAGGGCTTCCGGATCAGCCAAAGTCATGATTGGCCCTTCCCACCCCAAAAGCGTTAAAAATATCCAATTTGGGAATGGCGCACTTCTTACCCGCATCATCTTGGCTTGGCTTGGCTTGGCTTGGCTGCACACACACAGGATTCAAGTATAACAGATCTGGAGCAACCCCATATGTTACTCGCATATATATACTCAACTCACCAATTTCTGAACCATTCACGGGGCTTTTGGCCGGCACGCCGTTGAGATGGCAGGCTGAACATCGTAAAGAACATAATTCCCCCGTCTGACAAGTTAGTTCATTTGGCTCTCGCGGCGGCCCGCGCTTGGCGAACGGCTCTCAGTGCCGAACGCACTTATTAGGCGAGATATCTGACACGACCGCAACAAGCGCAAACGCACCGCCAGCGCACCACGCTGGGCCAAGGTCGAAAAAGCTTGAAATGATCGATGCTGCTCAACATTGTGCGACTTGCAAGTGACCCTGCTCCCATCCGTTGAGCTGTAGCAGGGTATTGGCTGGCGGCTTGGGCAGCAGTCAATCACCTATCACTGCATTCCATGCTTAACATTTACTTGGCCTTCTCGACCGCCCTTCACCCGACGGCGGACAAGCAGCCTCATCATCCTTGGCCGTTACGTCGAGGCTAGGGACCCTGCGACCTTATCTGATGTCAATATTGGGTGGGAAATTAAGAGCCAAATGTCGTCAATGCCAATTTTATCAGAAAAAGCTCCAACAGGCTTCACACGTGGGAGAGGCGTGCGGAAGAGCTAGGTATCAACCGCCCGCCCGTCGCCCGCCTCACAGCCAGCAGGCACTCTCTCACACAGTCCAGAACGCAGCAAGAGTCTGGGGTTGGGGCTGGGGTTCGCCGAACGGTTCGGCCAACACCAAACACCACCCACCCACCCATCCACCCACACACACTCACACACGCCAACAAATGGCCCCCTCAAGCGGCCGTGCGGCGGCTTCGATCGATATTAATCGGCGACCTAACCAAACGTTGGACGCCGGCACGGCACGACATGAGATTTAAGGCGGGCAGGGCGTTCTCGTCCCTTTCCCCCCAAAATTCCGTACATACACCAACCACAATGCGCGGTGTTCTTCCGCATGCCCAATATTTATTTATTCCCCCAACACACACCCTCACGCACACGCACACACGCACAACAGGTTATCCCCAGGCAGTAACAAAAAAAAAGCAAGGCTTTGTCAAGTCTGAATAATTGACTTTGTCCCTTCTCCCACATTGCAAGTGTAACCTGGAAGGTGCCAATCTCATATCTGACACTCTTCAATTTGCCATGATCATCTCAAAAACGACCCATTCCCAATTGTACTGTACAATTTAAATGGACTCGCAAGCAAGAGCGGGTAACTGGGCCTTGGCCTGTATTTTACCCCGTCCCGTTGACAGCACCACCTCACCTCCTGCTCTTCTCCTCATACTGTATACATCTCAAAATCCCCTACGTCGTTTTGCGTGGATTTCAACGGTACGCCGCCGCCTGTTTTTCTCCAATCAAATCCTAGCAAAAGGTAAAAAAGGATTCAAGGCAAAACCAACCTTTCTAATAAATACACTAAGGATTGAACCAAGCACCGGGGGCAAGTGCGTTCAAGACCCGGGTGGATCACATTGCAACTTCTTTTATTTCCCCCCTCTCCTTCTGTCTGACCAGAACTTGGAAATACTACTAGAGTAGACCAGACCAGACCAGACCAGACCAGACCAGACCGCCTTCCCACACCCAGCCAGCCAACCCCCCGCAATTGGCGAGAATAGTGCACACTACCTACACACGAACACGACAAGGCAGCCATATGGTTAGGTATTCCGTTGGTTTTGCTCCGACGTGGACATGGCCTTCTTTCTTTCCCTTTCATTTGGTCTGTACTGGCCTTGCTTTCTTGGTTTTGATATAGCGTATCGTCTTTCGGGCGTAAGAGAGAAAATAAAAATAAAAAAATGGAGGGGAAATTGATACCTTCCCACCTCCTTTTTTTGAGGGGGTCTTTTAACCCCTCTTTATGATGTACCTTGTATATGTATGTACTAGTCTACATCGTATCACGAGTTGTATTTTGCTTTTATTTTTTTTTAAATTTTTTGGGGGGGGTGGGGGGGGGGGGTTTGGGTTTGGGTTTGGGTTTTGCCAACTCAATTGCTAAACCTCAAAGCGAGCTGTAGTCAATTGTTTGAAAGAGAGAAAGAGAAAATGATAATTGCCCAGACGCCGCTTTAGCACACAGCTATTCCGCATTCCGACTACCTTGTCTATGGAGTTGATCGAGTATGTTGGTAAACATCAGTCCTGAATCTTTAATATCGCCAAGTGTTCAAATTGCTCCTCCTTCCCTAACGGACATGACAAGTTGCGAGATACAGAAGGGAATAAGGTGATACCATATGTATGTCACTCAGCATTTGGTTTGGTAAGTTATAGGTGTTCATTATGATATTTAGGTACTGTACCTGTTATATTTGAATGTGGAACCAGAGCATCAACTCACTTTCGTTCAGTCGAGTCAAGGCAGATCCCAAAGTCCCGCATCGATACGTTTCAACGAAGTGGACTAGAAACACATTCCTTGCCATTTTACCACCATCAAGCCAACTAATCAACTGTTGGCCAACCCGCATCATTTACATCATGCCAACAATAGACGAGAAGGAAGAGGTGCCGATCTGATCTCACCCACCCGAATCCGATAGGACCGGACTTCGCTCCGTCCCACATTATCCGGCTCCATCTTATCACTTTTGCCTGACGTACATTATTACTAGCAGCGTCGTAGCACCACTCACAAAGAGGCAGAAGATAGACAGATATGAGACAGACCGCCTCTTTGCGCAATTGCGGTTGCAGTTGCAGTTACAGTTTCCCCTCGGCCCCTCTTTTCCAGTTCTCGTCAGCAAGCGCTGAAGGTGTACATGTGCACATTGCGTCTACCTTCCTAACCTACGTTGCCGTCAACCCGAGAGCCTCCACCATTGCCCTCACGTCCCCCTTGTCAGCGCGGCCCCAATCAACGCCCTTGAGTCTTGCGGCCGCAACGGCTCCATCATCGCTCGCGGAAGAAGTGCCCGGCGCAGTAGTCAGCGCCCAGAGCTCGTCGATGACCCTGTTCCTCACATGCGGCCAGGGATGGACCATGAGGGCAGCGAGCCGTTTCCTGGCCTCCTCGATGCCCTTCTCCTGGTGCGGCTGTTGTGATGCCGCAATGGCCCCGTAGACTTTGACGCATGCCTCGATCTTCCGTACATTGCCCGTCTTGTACCCGGCCTTTTGAACCAGTAGACACAGATTCTTGTAATCCACAGTGCGGCATGTGCTAAAAATACCCACGTGAAATAGGAAGGCAATCACCTCGAGCGTCGGCACCAGGATCCGATCCTGGCCCGCGCGGCTCTTCAAGTTCCGTACGAGCGCCGCGCACACGGCATCTGCGTCTTGTTCGTTGATGGAGCAAAAGTCACACATCGCCGCGCGCGTAGCAATGACCAGATCCTCATTGCCTGTGTCAGCAGATGAGACGAAGCCCGCCATAAGTTCCTCCATCCACTTGTCCGCATCATCCTTGACAGCAGGATACACATGCCAGTCGTTTGCCAGGAGGTCGAGTAGGAAACGGAAGTACGTCTTGGACGAGAAGGTGAATGTTCGTAGCTGAGCAGCGTACCTAGATATAGAGAGTCATCAGTAAACGTGTTGCGTTGCGATGTCAGTATCAAACAAATCCGTGACTGACCTCTCCTTCAACACCAAGCCTAGCACAGACTGCGCCTCGACCCGGACTCTATCCAGCTTCTCCGCCGCCAGTCTCAAAACTCTGAAGAACAGATGCTGGACCACCTCGCCCGTATCATCCCCATCCCACAGCCCCTTTGTCGCCTTCAGGGCCTGCAGCCGCACATGGCTGCCAACATCTCCACGAGCATTACTCGTGTAATCATCGAGCCCATCTTTCACCATGCCTAAAAACACTCCCATATTCTCCCTTAGCACTTCGCTCCCCGTCAAACTCTGCAAGATAGCCACCCTTGCATCAATATAACTGTCTGTGTCCCAGCGCTCTCTCAGGGCATCACAAATAATATCCTTGTCCTCATTATTGAGGTGCAACGTAGAGATGATAGAATACGACATCACGAGAGCAAAGAAGTACCCTCCTCCCACAGCTGAAGCCTTACTCGACGAAGATGGACGCCGCCGTATTGCGCTGACCCAGCCACGGATGACGGCTTCACGTGCGGATTGGGGAGAAAAAATGAGTACGATGAGACCAGCCTCGGAGGCAGCAGATATGATCTCTACTTCTGGTCGAACGAGCCATTTGCCGAGGTTGGATGTGACGAGGGTGATAAATTCGGAGAGCTGTGGTGAAGGGGTTGTTGTTGAGGATGACAGTGACACAACGAGTTGTGAGATATCAGCGCGGGCTTTAGATGCGAGAGCTGGGCCAGGAAGGAGAGTGTCTTTAGGGATCTTGCAATGGCCGAGGGTCGATAATAAAACAGCAGTTTGCAGCAACGGGAAAGAGGAGATAACCAGTCTACTAGCGGCCTCGGCGATAAGTTCGGGTCGCCGATATGCTTGGCTATCGCATTCACGCAGAATTTCGAGAAGTGCATCTGTAGAAGTGCGAATAAACTCATCCCGCGTAGACTTTTCGATGTCATCTATCTCTCCGTCAATGGCGGCTGGGAGTGAGTCTAAAACCGCTGCAAAGCTCAGAAGAAGACCATGTCGCTCCTCAACTTGCCGAGTCTGTAAGGCCTTGAGATGTCCTAGTACCAGAGAGGCAGAGCGTGCCAACCGCTTGACAGGATGGGAAATCTCGGAGGCCAGCTCAGCCGTAATCATGCCGTAAGAGACCGCCGCAGCACGTCTTGCACCCGCGTCAACGTCTCCAATGCCGCGCCAGCCCAGGAGACCATCCAGAAGTGCTTCGCCGTATTGGGGGGAAAGCTTTGTCGCGCTGAGAGCCACCTCCTGAAGCGCCCTCGACCGCAGGGCGACAGTATGGTAATCAACTGCCTGGACCACCCAGATGCCCTTCTCGACCGTGTCCGGGTGCCGTCCGATCAGCTCCTGGAGGGCTGCCGAAGAACCCCGTCTGATATTCCCTGACGGGTCCAGTGACGCAGCGATAAGTAGTTCTGTCGCGAGGATCTGCAGAATAGAAGCCTGGGGATTGTGCGAGCTGGCCACAGATGCGGATGTCGTTGACACAGCAAGAAGCTCTTTCGTAGTGTACCGGCGTGCGAGTGCCCAGATGCCAAAACATGCTGCGTCTCTGACGTTGGTTCCAATGGACCCGCCCGACGCGCTGCGCATCTCGAACGAGAGGCCCATGAGCAGGGCATGCACGATATCCGAAAGATTCTCGGCAGGCGGTGAGCGCCTATAAAGGAGGTGGGACAGCGTGAGCATCAGGCCGTGCCATTCAAGCTGGTCGACGGCACTGAGGTCCCTCTTTGGGGATGCTGCTGGGTTCCGTGGGTCTTTGACGCGTATCACATTACGATTGAGTGAGTCGAGAACAGCCTCAACCACCTGCGACGCCATGCCGGCATCAAGTCTTAGCGTAATGACGCTGAGGGCCTTGCTTGCGGCGAGCCTAACAGGTGTGTCGTTGTCTGACAGGTTTTCGAGCAGGAACCCAATCGTTGTCTCGACCAGCTCCATCCCCTCGGCATCCTGCTGAGGATTCTGAAGCATAAGCACGGCGATGGCTCGAATTACCTTGATCATGGTCTTCCTTGCCAGTGCAGACGACATTATAGACCCTGTTGCCGGTGTGGCACCCTTTTCTTCCGAATCAGCGGCGCCGTGGATGGCACGGAATAAGGTCATCAGATGTCGATCCATGTCCGACGTGTCTGCTGATGATACCAGAATGCCCGAGACATAGGACAGCACGCCAATATAGTGATATGGCGTCAGCGTTTGCACATCGGCGGTGGTATCCGCACCAGGCTGGAGCGCGACGAGTGACCACTGGACCAAAGCATCGAGGACACCGAGCTGCTGCATGTCTTTGCGCATGGAGATCCTGACCAGCAGGGCCTTGGCTGCGTCGCGCTCTTTGCCCGGCGAGGCGAGATACTTAATAGCCAGGGGCAGGATTCTGGTGGTGATGCCTGGCAGTTTGGCCGGCCAGCGGAAGCCGGGAATGGGTGGGACATCATCATCCTCAAACTCCATCGACGAGATGGTGGACAGGTCAAAAGGGGCGAGCATGAGATGCGACAGCCACAGCAGCACCACATAGCGCTCCTCCCACGTCCACGGGACAGTAGCAGTCGAGCGCTCCGACTCCTCGAGCGCAGACAGCAGCAGCTCGAGGTACTTGGTCTCATTGTTGAGGAAGAGCACGATGACCTTCTCGCCGCGGATCTTGCAAAAGGTGTACAGGATTTTGCAAATGGCGGTGGGCAACGACATGAGCAGTTCAGAGCGCGTAGACAGCACCTTAGGCCGTCGGCGTGTCTGCTGGTACTCCAGGAAGGCATCGCCCAGTACGGGCAGCCATTTGGGCAGGTGGGGATCAAGCAGCTGAGGCAGTTCTTGGAAAGGGTCCAGTAGCTTAGGGTCGCGATTCAAGTTAGCAAGCAAGCCAGCTAGCCAGTCAATCAATCGGTTCCAGAAAGTGTAAAAAAGGGGCGCTTGCTCACCGACGAGATCAATCGCTCCGTCTCTCGAGCCCGCACCCGCGACCGGACCACTGTCCCGCCAGCGCCATCTTGCTTTCTGAGAAATGGACGAAGGGACGAGTCAAAGTCAGCGATTAAGTCGCTAGAGGCCTTGTGCAGCTTGATGTCGAGGTCCTCTTCGGGGGCGTCCATGATGCGATGTCGTTGCCTCGTTTACGGAGATGCAGCTGTGGTGGTGGTGGTGATGGGTGGGGTTTGGAGTCATGTAATGAAAGACCTTAGGCAGCTAGGCAACCACAAAGGAAGGAACGATCACATTTGGACACAAACACCAAGCTATGAGAATCACAAAATATGGCCATGAATTCATGATCTCTATCTACATCGTACATATTTAGAAGAAAGTAGTGGCCTTCTTTTTACTTGATGTCGCCGCATTTCAAATTCAACTTCATTGGGCATCCACACAAGAAGAGTGGATAGCTTCAATAAATCTGGAAGAGCTTAGGCTGCTTGAATTGTCGAAGAGGAAAAGCAGCCTGGTATCAAATTGTTTCAGCGGTAGAAACACCTCAACGTAAACAGCAGAAGGCGCTGGCGATGGGAGGTTCTTCGTCAAATATAAGGTTTCAGGTCGTCAGCCAGAGACACGGAAGGCGAGGTAGGTTTGACAACTGACGAAGCGAGACTGGGAAGGAACACTGGAAACTCGACATCTAGAATCGGAAGGCACGAAATCATATAACCCCAACCCCCCCTTCTTCTCTCCTCAGTTGTCTTCTTCCCCTTTCCAAGTTCTTGTCTTTCAGACAATTTCCATTCGTTGTCGCTGGATTCCGCAGCAGAAAGCCACTTTGTGGAAAGGAAGCAAAGGTGTTGACTCCTAACTACTGCTATGGATGAAGCTATGAAGAAGGGAAGGAAGGAAAAGATCGTGGCATGCCTGAACCTGGCCAAAAGGTGCCCAAATGCCCTTAATGCCCCAATACATCATGAATGCAGGTGGCTGCGGGGCAAAGGCACTGACTAAGCCAGAGATGTGCTGTTTACCAGCAGCAACACACTTCGTTCCAAAGCTGTTGATGTCTTATCCCAATATATTCGCATGCGGTTTGGAGGTCGGGAAGAGCCTTGAGAGAAGAAGAAAATAAAAAGCACGGCAAGCACTGCAATTGAGGCACCGTAAACGGTGAGCGCCCTGGAGTTTGCTTCTCTCGCTGGTACCTTTCATGAAACAACGCCGACGGCGACGACATTGAAGATTCAGGATGCATGATTGTCAATTTAACTGTCTGAGCTCAACATTAATGTTGCTAAACTATAACCATAGTTGGGCTTTCAAATCCCCATCCATTAACGGTCCCTCGCCCAAACTGTGCAGCCAAGCGAAATAAACCTAGGTAGCCAGAGGTGTTTGTGGACACCGAAATAGAAACAACTCACCAACGTAAATTCAGATCCATTATTCCACCGCCAGATCAACGCGTCATTCCCAGATATATAACCCATCGCTATGCCAACAAAACACCAATATAATCCATCCTGACAATCATCTAATGAACCAAGGCCAACGCCGCCACAATGACATCCATAGCCGACGTGTGGGTCGTTGCTGTTGGGCCACTCCCAGCGTCCGCCGGACCAGCCCAGTTGATTCCGAGCTGATTCCGAGCGTTTCTGTTGTTCGCCCAGATGGAGTCGGCGTTCTTGAGGATGACGGCCCGGAACGACTCTTGAGGTGCTAGGGTCTGCAAATAATGGAGATTGCGTACAAATACACCCTTGAACTGGCTGCCATCATCGCCACAGTTAGGCTCGCAGTGGTCGACCTCGTGTATGATGCCATTGGAGTCCGAGGACAGCAGGGCGATGGCGGCTGTGGCGATGGAGTTTGCTTCTGATACGTATGCCGAGTTGTTCGCGGCCTTGGCAAGCTCAACCAGCCCGCCCAGAACGACGCCCTGGTTATATGACCACGTCTGGGCCCGGTTGTTCACGCAGGTGCCGTCGTCGTTAATGTGCAAGCCGTCGTTTATGAGATTGTTCGAGTTTATCATGCCCGACTGCTTGAACCATTCCCAATGCGCTTTGGCAATGTCCACATAGTACTTTTTGCTGGCCACAGGCACACGGTTCGCGAGGCTGGCGGCCACGCTGAGATACAGCTCGTTGGCGATGGCATTCTTGTACTTGCGCTCCTTGCTCCACCAGATGCCGCCGCCACAAGTATTGTCGGTGCCGTTCTTCATGTCGTCAAAAATGTGCTCGGCCATGTTCAAGTAGCTCGCCACGTGGGTTAAGTCCCACGACCGGATCAAGGCAAGCGCCCACCAGCCCTGGTCGTCGTAAAAATCGTTGATGAAGTTGGAAAACCCTCGGAGTCCCGGCTCGGTCCGTTTGTGTTGGGGTTGTAGCTGGTATGTCGAAATCACCCGCCCGTCGGCAGTCATCCTCTTGGTGGTTTTCATCGAAGTCATTTGCGCCTGGTTGAAGGTGTTGGACACGACGGCGGAAATGTTCAGGGCCGTAGCATCACCTCGGTCGAGCAAGGCCCAGTCGCAAAGAACAGTGAGGCAGTTGGCAGAATTCCACCAACCATTCCAGAGTCCAGACGTAGGATCATACCAGCCCTGAAGAGCCTTTGCGGCATCAGATGCGTGTTGGGCATAGATGGGGTAGGCCACCTGTTTCAGAGGTGCTGAAACTAGGAGGGCTGCTCGGGCAGCAAGAGCGGCGGAAACCATGTTGATCAGAACTGCAATTTGTATTTGATGGGTAGAGTATTCAGTTCCCAACAACACAGCTTTCCCGAGCCAGCCAGGATAACAGAAAAGGATATAAGTACTCGCCACGAGGAGGACAGATGCCGAAACCGCAAGCAGGGACAACGATTGCCGAGTAGAAACGAATGGAGGAGTGGGAAACACCGGAGGTCGTGTGAAGCAATCAAGCATTGTGCGGCGTTCCTCCGGCGAGGGCCATGCGCCCTCTTTGCTTGACTTCATCTTTGAGCCGTGGGGAGGAGGCCCAACCATCGGAACGGGAGCCCTAACTGTTTCAAGCTTCAAGCTTCACAGTGTGCCCCTGCGCAAGCAAACCTCCATGCAGGAAGCCAAGCCTAGCGGGAAGGATGCGGACGCCATTGGTATGGACCTGCTTTAGCGGCCATGGTGTTGAGATGGCAAGATGGGGCAAAGTGTGATGGGCGGAGCTTAGGCGCAAAGCCAGCCACGGCAGAGCGAACCCAGTATCCGGGAAGCGGTGGAAACTTGGATGCTTGGCTGTCGGAGCAGTTGAGGTCATAGATCCGCGAATCCGAGCGTCCCAGCCCTTCTTCGCGTTCTGGGAGGTTGGGTAAGAGTCTATCTGCATGCGCTCGGTGCGACATATGACGCCGGGGAGTTTGGCGCACAGCAGCCCAACATGACCTAACTGATGGTCGTTTTGGGATGGCTCGTCGTCAGAAGATGCGTGTCAGCGGCGCTCTTGTCGAACAGTGCGGCTCCCAAGAGGGCAGGAGGGCAGGTAAAGATCTACCGTTGGCCAGTAGTTCGTCAGTTCGTCTCGACAACGGCGCACTAGCATCGCTCCGGCGTACCACAACGGGATCCACGTGAGCCGCCGACCCGATTTGTCTTTGGATCAAGCTTATGTTTGTTGGTTCCACAACATGACCTAGATGTGCCGTGACGAACCACGCGCTTGGCAAGGAAGGCAAAGGAACAGGAATGATATGACGAGATGCACCCCATACAACCGGGCACCGGGCATAGTTTGCTGTTTGCGGACCACGGCGGTACCGGTCAACTTATCAAAGAGACGCAAGTTCCATGGGGTGCGTGAAAGAGCCAGTGCCATCATCTGGCAACCGTTTAGATTTCTGATGAGTCGTCGTTCTCATCGAGACACAAATGCGGGTATAGAGGCAGTTGGGCCGCTGACCGCCGACTGCCGTGGTTGAACGACCCGAATCTCTCGTACCAAGGGCATATCCGGCGGGGAAGAGAGTTGCCAGCGACCACCAAGTTTTCCTTGTATCAACCCCGTGACGTTACACAGGAGGATAAAGATACGAAGCTGAACGAGATCGGCCAAAGCCGACGAGGGCAGGCGCGGCGGGCCGAAGGACGAAAATGTTAGGATCGTCAACGTCATTCAACACGAGTATGATTGAAGCGGAAACATGTTTTCGTCTCGTTGGAGCTGCGCCTTTGAAGGTTGATCCTGAAAGGGTCGAAAGGGCCGAAAGGGCCGAAAGGGACTCAGCCGAACGTGATGGACGTTGTAAAGTCCAGCTTCCCTGCCGTGGTCAGGCCTTTTTTTTATCGCTACGATCGATCAGGCAGGCACTGACCAGGATTGTGGCAGGCAACTCGACTACCTTACCCCTCACCTCACCACTCGACGACTGTAAACCCGAAAGAGACTATGCACTCTTCAGTAGATATCGTCATGCAGCACGCCTACCTAGCTAGATATTTAAGAATTCCATACTCTCCTGTAGCACAGAATTTGGTTCTTCCACTTTGCGCCGCTGGTCATGAGACTGCTCCGAGTTATAGACGCATCCTTGACTCCCGAAACAGGGTTGGAGGGGCAAGCCAGGGCGGCACATTCACTGTAGCAAAGGACCCCGCACCCCGCACCTCAGCCAAGATAGGGCTGCGATGTCTCCAATTTCCCCGCTACTCAGCTGGAGCAGCCGCTGAAGTCATCGAGGGGAGCTGAATTGCCACATCTCAATCTATTTGCAGCCAATTTTCCCAGCTCCAAGTTCAGCTCGGGACAATCCTCCCACAGTTTCCGGAATTCCCCAACATTCAAGAAATCTGAGGGAGCCAGTGAATACCTACGCTAAAACTGGTATTCCGCATCTATAAATGCCCGCTGTCCTTATTTGCGCGGCTACAATTCTCGGGTTTCTTTGGTCATCTTTCTCGCATATGGCAACTGCCATGATCGCTTCGGAATGGCCGTGATGCCTTAAGAAACCGATTTACGGGTGAGCTAATGCCTCCAGGTTCTTATCAATTTGTTGTCCCATTACCAGTGAGTTTTCCCACCATATTGCAACGTCGGAAGGTGAGTTGAAAGTGGATCGCTTCAAACTTTATTAGCGGTATTCATACCATCCAGGCGAGGGGGAGACAACGGTCTACGATGATGGTCTGTTTTCAACATATTTTGGACTCGTCGTCTGTCTCTCACTACTCAGAATGACTGAGTGCTTTACCTTTCACCCATCCTCTAACAACCGTCTGTTTTGAAGAGGAACCTGCAGCTCCAAGGTCCTCTCAGACAGGAAGGGACTCATTGGTTTAGTCTGTGCGGATGTTGCCAAGACAACCCCTGGAACAGAAACCGTTCTCTTTTGCTTTTCCTCCTTTCTATTTTGTTCCTTTTCAAGCCATCTCATTCTCAGCTACCACCGCACCTAATCGCTGTGCTTGCGGTGTGTAACTTTTTGTTTTCTTCTTTCCCATGAGAACTACCAGTTGTCGGCAGCTTGGCAAGGGAACCCTGACGTGATCAGTCGGTGTAAACAAAAACCGAGACAGTCCAGGGCATCTAGAACGGCATCATCACACACAAACACGACATCTTCCACATCTCGGCCATTTACTCAAGTGTCAATGCTCACGGGGCCACATGCACAGGAAGGTGCAACCCGGCGACTAACTGAAACTGACTAAACCGAGACACTTGCAGGAAAAACAACCCTAATTCTAGTTCCAGGTGCCAATCGTGTGTCAGCTTTCCATTTGCAGACATGGTGTCTGTGGGGCGGATGCCTGTAAATTGTGCGGAGTCAACTTTTCTTTTTTCCTTTCTTGTTCTCATGGTTTGCTCCCCAAGGCGTTGGTTATTTATATTTCTGCGCAATCCAAACTGAAATCCTGCGAGCATGTCCCTTTGTACGTCACAAGTGACTAACCGCCAAAAGGCAAACAAACTGTTCACCCCGGTATCAGAGGTCCTGGCTTCGGAGATGATATGTCACCTGTCAATTTCACCTTTGACTCTGAGCGGTATGGTTTGTTTCGGTCATGAACAATCTCGAACAGCAGACACTGAGAGACATGTCTCGGAGCAAGGACGCCAGGCCAATCTCCTCGTCGTCGAAGGGGTTTGGCAATGTCCGACAGGGGACTTCGGCGTTGGCACTGTTGGTCTGCCTCGAATTTTTCAAGAGGCGTCCGTCCGCTCCTGGTGTGCTCAACGCCCTCTTGTTCGTGGCGGCGCCATTGTCTAGGCTTGGGGATGTCCTCGTTCCGGCAGGCAACGCCAACGCCATGAGCCCTCAAGAAGAGCCAAGATTTCAGCTAGCCAGCCATGGGATGTTTCCTGGTGGTGGTTGGTGCGCTTCCAAGTTCCGACGGCAGACAGGCAGGAACACACCTGGCTAGTGTAGGCAGTCCCTGCGCCATGGCCCCGAATAGTGCTGGTGGCTTGATCGAGGCTGCATGGCGTGGTCAGGTTGATCTCGAAGACGCCGGACAGGCCTTGTTGCAACACCCGGGACCGACCCACCTCGCAGCCCCCTGGATTTCGGGCATGTTTTCCTTGTTCGTGGCTTTCGGCTGTGCTGGCGGTTGTGATGTTCTTTTCCAGCCGACCCTCCACCATTTCCAGTCGGCTAGACGTCCGGACTGCCATGGATGACAGGTCCACGATGCCGCCCGGCAGGACGCCGTCTCTTCATACTTGCTCAGTCGTCTACGCATCGCCGAGAAGAGCCTATAGTCTTGAGTAAGTAAAACACACAGAGTGCTGATGTGAGATACGAACGGGAGTAGGAACTATATGATCTATTTTAGCCGAACCGCAGCGGGGAACACAAACTGCCTGCCGGCCGCGGGTCTTCCCCCATCCTGGCGGGATGCATAGACGCGGCGCTAACGTGCCCGGGACCCGGCCCCGACGGCGCCGGCATCAGCATCCTGAGTGATGGCGCGTGATTGATAATGGAAGTCGGGTTCGAGCAGGCGAGAGCCAACTTGTGGCATGCCTGGTCGGAATAGGCAATTGTGGAATGCGTCACCAAACACACGAAAACATGGAACCGCGCTCCCGATCATTGGCGCGCTTCAACCGGGACCGAATTTTGAAAGCCTCGGGAGTGACAGTATCAAGGCAAGGAGGTGTCAAGGACCGACGGGGGAAATATTTCGAGAACCGGAGCACAGAGACAGCGGACTGGCGGTGATTGTCACTCATCCCCTGTTTCTCGAAAGCGTACACGAAACTGCAAGGGAAGGAAAGAAACCCAAAAACCATCCCGATTCATCGACGCACACAAGCCTCGGTTCAATCTACCATTACCTCTCTATCTCGGTGTTTCAGCCCGAGACATCCCTTGTAGCACTATGAAGCTGATCAAAGTACAGCTCGGTGGTCACAACAGGACAAGCCGAAAGAAGAAGAAGCAGAAAAAGCATGGAAGGAGAAAAGAAAAATGTTGACACGTCACACAGCACACAGCAGCACAGCACAAACAAACAAGTCCCTTACAGTTGAGATGCCGCTTGGGTACGGTGTAGTCTCAGTTCCAAGAAGGACAAATGTGAGTAAAAGACCGCGAGAAGAATGTGGGTGATAATAGACGAGCTCTTCGTCTTTTCCCCTTTCCTGACCAGCGCGGAGTGGGCGGGCGGTATTCGGCCTGAGCACCAGTACTTCTTTCCAAAGAAGTAAAGTACGCACTTCAACCGATCGGCGGCCGGGGCGGGAACCGACAGCAAACGGAGCTGTCAGATTCGAATTCCGGAACCGGCAAGCTGCCTTTCGTCTAGCGGGTCCTGGCATACATCGGTAGGTACCATACATGATCTTACCCCCCATCATTAGTAAACGAGAAACATGAGCGCTCCATGGGAGATGCCGGCACGGGAAGGAGCAGTAATGCCCAACGAAGAAAGATAGACACTAAAAAGAAAAAAGAAAAAGGCGGCGAAGCCCAAAAGTTCTCCTGCGTCCGCCGTCGTGTGACCTAGGAAAGAAAAGAAACGAAAATGAAAAGAGGTGGTTGGTGGGGCAAGACAGACAGGTAAGGTAGGTACCTACCTAGTTCTACTAGTACGCACATAAACTTCACTTACACGCAACACATTATACGCACAAACATACAAACACACATGCACACAGTGTACTATTGGGAAGTTGAAACCGCCTTTCAAGGCAAATGCTGCCTGTTTCATTTTTTTTCAAGCAAGCTCACGAAACAAACACATGCACACGGACACAGATACACAACTTGCACAGTATGCCCGATAGGTAGGCAGCACGCTCTTTTTCGGGTAGTTATTTCGTTCTTCCTTGGCGGGCGGCGCTCCGTCCGGCCGTCGGTGTAACCAGTGTACAAGTAACGTAGTAACATTGTGGCGCACATTTTGTATGCCCCTCCCGTGATGAAGTTCAGGAGGGCCAGGTAGGTACTTTCAATAGTTTCCCCCTCCCCCCATCTTTCAACTCACCGACTCCGACCGAGGGTGATACGTACCTCGTTTCCCCCCTCCTCCGTCCGGCAGCCACATCCCGTTCGGGAGAGAGACAGATGCGGAGGAGAAAAAACTCTCGATTCACAAACTCACCTCCAACATCCAACACCAGAACTGACCCAAGCCGGGAAATTATGACCGGCCGGACGGACCTTTTGACTAACCTGACTCGTGTGCGAGCATACTGACTGAGACACACATACACACACATGCACACGACAGAAAAAAGACACAAACACACCGCCGCCGCCGAACAAACGAACGACAAGTCACACACACGAATCGAAAATAGTTTTCTTTTTTCTTTTTTTTTTCTTCTTTTTTTTTCTTTTTTTTTTTTTAAAAAAAAAAAAAAAAAGTGTCTCGGACGCGCATATCCTGATCGCCGACGTCTTGACAAGATCTGACAGATCGCATTGCATCGCGGGAGAAACATTGGATCCTTCTTGCTTTGCTTTGCTTTACTTGTTTGTACATATAATCGTTTGTCTTGGCTTTTTCTTTTCTTTTCTTTTCTTTTCTTTTCTTCATGTTTCTATTGCGTGAAGAAAGGGTTGAGATATTTTCAGGACAGAACTCCCAGAATAAGCATTCTGTACAAAACAGCACGTATAAACAAAACCCGGTGTGTGACAACTTCTTTATACTGGAGAGTAATGTTCGTGTATCTGGCCCAGCCAGAACCGACATAGAATGTGCCAAAATGACATACCACACACAGACTCACACCTGAAACACACACACCTGATCCGAGAAAAATGAAAGGAAACAAGGAAATATTGGCCCTGAGCTCAAACTGTCTAAGATAAAGCGGAGCGGAAAGGGGAAGTTGGAAAGAAGAGGGGAAAAGAGAGGGGAGGGAAAAAAAAGGAAAAAAAGGGAAAAAAGGGAAAAATCCAAGAGTGCGATCAAATCCGCTTTGGCAGATGACAATTTTCTCCTTTCGGACGCCTTTGACCTTTTCCGTTCGTTTGTCCCTTTTTCCATCCTTGTAAAAGTTACCAATCACCGTCCAGGCGTTTGTTGGGAATAAACCCTCCATCCATCTAAATTCCCCAAAAGAATAAGGAAATAAAACCCAATGAAATAACGAAACAAGAACCAATAATGCCGTACACCTGTGTTCTGAGCTCCATCTCTTCCTTTTAATCACCAGAAACTCCTTATAAGCAAATGTTGATGTTCCTGAACACAACAGGCGAACCGAAAGTACCAAAATAAACCTCGAGCCATGCCAAGATAGGTAGAGCGGGGAGTGGCAACGGGTAAAATGCGGGCGCAGGATCCAAGACTGCGGGATGGACCCGCCTTCCCACTGGAAAGGCCCCAAAATACAGTGCCGAAAGGACCAGCATCCGGTGTGATTGAGGCCTAGATGTAGGCGAGCAGATAGTGGATAGGCGGAAAGCTGCAAAACTTTGCATCCAGATATCAACATATTGCCATTATCGTCGTTCTTTTCCTCCGCCACCGAACGTCTCTCAATATGGCGTGAGACATGGTATTTTTGGGGTTGGCCGAAATTGAAGCACTGCCAGGAAATGTTGGCAAGCCACCGTTTGTTGCGATTTGGCCAAGAGGAACCCTAAAAACCAACACCTGTAGGGAAGTCAGCCTCAAAGATCCTTCCAAGACAAACGACTTTCGACAATGCACCCGTAACAGTGACTATTGGCTTAGCTGCACCACCACTTCCATCACCATAGAAAGGAGCGCATTCTTGCCACTTGACAATTGCACTTGCTGGCTGGCTGAGTGACTGACATCCTCTAATGTTGCCTGTCCTGCTCTCCTGCCAATGGCCTGGCCTTTAATGGAGGTGTCCTGCCGAGGCGAGGGTCCGGAAACGCACGTCACCGGACGGCAATGATGCATCTGAGCGCAGCCCAAGGTCGTACTGAGGCGGAAAGGGAGGTAGGGACTGCCGCACCCGCTATTGCTCGCTGTAACTCACCTGCACGCTCCGACGACGTCAAGCCAACCACGACGTCAGAGAAAACCACACACCCCCCTTGAACCACCCCCCTGGCCACATCGCACCAGATCCCGGGGTGCTGCACCCAATCTTTGGGAGGCACAAGGCCCGATCTAGGCACTTTCTATGCAGGCTCTGCACGTGTGGAGCTTGCAGTACCGACATTCAAAGATCCACCAGTGGGGTCCAGAGTGGCACAGCTGGCAGGTCCACTGGATCAAGGTGCTGTCACTCTTGATGAGTTTGAAAGAGTGAGCACAGTTCGAGGCAACGGCCATCTTGCCGGGTTTCGTGTGTGCTTCTTTTCTCGGTTCTTGGGAATGGAGATGATGTGCGGGCCGAGGCCGAGAACAATGGGGACTTAGACTAAGCCGAAGTTTAAGTAAGTGTGTGGGGGACTCGTTAAGCTCTGGCTCCTTGTTAGTGCGCTGGTCTCGAAAGAACCAGGTGCCGTGTGGTGCCGGGCAGAGAGGAGAGCCTGACGCCGAACTCACCGGAAGAGCTCTTTTGGGAAGGAGGAGGGCGAGTGAGTCTTGGTTTGGGAAGGAGGCAGTCTTTTGAGTAGGCGAGACTAGGGAGTTGTGGGAGGCAGAGACGAAGAGTTGATGATGTTAAGGGAGTTGCCAGGTAGAGCGAGATATCCGGGTATTTATGAGCTGCCCGAGGCAAGGGGGAGGAGGTAGGGCGATCGATCTGTTGTTGGTGCGAGGGGCGAAGGCAGCACACGATCGAGTGTCTCTGGTGTTGTCTGTCAAACGTGATATCCGAATCGGAAAGTCTGATTGCAGGAGATAGGGCTGCAGAGATGAACGGGTGCGATGAGGCGGCTTTTGAGTGTTTGGCGAGAGCTCAGAGTGGAGGTCGTCGGGGACAGACTGTCGAGTTATGGGTCGACCGGCTCGAGTCGGACGGTCTCTGATGACTGGGCTGTCACTCCTCACCGGCCTGCGAGCCAGAAAGTATCTAAGGATGGGCCCAATGATATGCACCGTCCAGCGGCATGATGGAAGCCATCCGGTTGCCGAAGACGGGGGGGCCCATAGTCGGCATGGATCGAGGAGAAAAGAGTGGGCTACGGGATGTCCCTGTTTGCTAGAGTCTCTAGCTCAAGCAAAGAGCCCTTTTGGGCCGGTGGTGCAAGAGCTTCGTGTAAGTGGACCGACATGGCAAGCAAGGTGAACGTTGAAATCCAGTCAAGTGGGTCAGGACCAAGCGATAAGTAGCCCAGCGTACATAGACTATTCCTGCTTGTCAGTCGTTCTAGCTACCTTGGGTAGTGGGCGTACAGTACCCAGTCCCAAGGTACTGTTCTGCTGCGGGTCAATATGTATCTGGGCTTTCGAGACAGTCCCATCGCAATGTACTAATGTCTCGTAAGTACTGTCTATCCCCCATCCACCTTGAGTCTGCCGTCACCCAGACTAGGTTGCCGCCCCCCCTTGCAGACTTGCAGAGAGCCAGCTGACTTCAAACCCGCCAGAGACTTTCTTACCGTTGGTCGGCCGAGTGGACGACGTGCGAGTCTCGCACGCAGACTTGAACTGCGAGCCTGTTAGGACTTCCGGCGGTCCCCCCTCCCCCTCTTCCCCCTCCCCAGCACCACACAACCGAAGTAAAAACGGCAAAGACGCTGGCCATTCATAGCCAGGGGAACCCTGTCTCGCCCCGTTGAGTTTCCTTATATGGGCCCCTTGCAAGCACGACGCAGCCCTTTCTGGCTCTTTCGAGCCAGTTGGGGGTATAAGACTGCGATATAACGAAGGGTTTATCCATCAAACCTTGGTTGCGTTCGTTTCTTTGATGCGGGCTCTCAATAAAAAACTGCTGGAGATCCAAACGCAAGGCCGTTCTGGGGCCGGATAGGACGACTCCTGCCATGCTGCAGGGGTGGACAACGTGTCGTCGGCGGCTCTACTGCCTTCCTGGGAACAGTCAAGGCATGGAAGACGGCGCAAATGACTCCCAATTGGCCATGGCACTCCGGAAGTCAGTCGAGGCTCTCAAGACTTACCGATGATGAACCAGGCAGAAACGGGCATCCTCGACTCGAACCTAGTCCGTCCGCCCTCTCTGGCGCCGATGAGACCGAATGCAACATCCAATAACAGCAGGCAATGGATTTCGAGTCTTGCACGCCATGGCGGCACTAAAATCAACTTCCGTGGGATATTGCGCCGAGCCGATACGATCCTGCTTACACCAAAGCATGTAGTATATAGTTGCCCAACGGGTGGTTGCGCGGCAGACGTGTCACCAACGTTTGTTTGGCTTTGGCGTCTGGCGGCCTTGCATGAGGTTTGCGTGACGTTATACAAGATGGTACAAGTACATAGAATCGAATCACTCGACGACTTGTCACCCGATGGCGTGCGGGTACCTTGCATGTTGTTTCTCGGGGGAGGAATGCGTTCTTCAGCCGAGAAAGGAGCAGCAGCGGCTTCTGTAGGGAATTCGAGCGAAACGGATAAAGGCACATCTCGATGTATTGGGGCGGCGCGAAGACGGCAAGTTGCCAGTGCTTGTTGATCCCTCCCTCACTCCCTTTTCTGGTTCAGTTACGCGGAGGCAAAAACCAGCACAGATGGGCTCCATCAAACCACACCCTCATCCGTGAGGTCCTCGCGGGGGAATAGGGATGTTGCCGGGGCCCCACTTCAACCATCCTTTGCGTTGACATCGAACTCGTTCTCGCTGGCTGTCAGACGTCGAGCTGGGGGAGGTGAGCCGTGACGACGGATGGATGGAAGGACGAGCGCGAGCGAACAGACAGCACCAGGATGGGTTGCGGGCATGATGGTGGCCAGACAGCAGGGAACAGGCACTGAAGGCCGGATGGGAGAAGAGCCTCCGTTCGAGGGCCTGTCCTTGCTGCTGATTATGGACCGGGCAACCAAGGGGAAAAAGAATTGGAAGCGGTGAGTGTTTGGGTTTGAGCACGAGCGGAAATATCACAGTCGAGGAAGAACTTCAAAGCACGGTGCTGTGGGATGGATGGTGGGACGGGAAGGGGATGAACAGACGCCCAAACGCCTTCCAGTTGCTCACCCACTACCTTTGCTTTACCTCTGCATTATGCGGAAGGTGCTCGCAGCGGGTCCCCACGTCATACTGGTCCTGGCTCCTGCCGGGTGTTTTGACTGTTGAATCATTCCTTTCTCACGTTACTTGCGTTGCATGCAAGTGGGAAGTCGCAAGTTGAACCCCAGCCAGACGTACCTGGTATCGAATGTACCTACCTGCCGTCCTGGGGTTGTTGGGCTGGGCGATGGCTCAAGGCGGCCTGCCTTCCTTCCATTTTGGACAATGAACGCCCTGCAACTTTTCTTTCCAGCCTCTCGCCTTCCAGTTGTTGCACTCGACCATCTGAAGAAGGTCCGAAGAAGCAATCTTGTTTTTCGCGGTTTGAGGGTTGAGGAACCTCCACTCACTGCCCCTCTACTACCCCTCCCCGCCCAGACATCTCATCTCGAGCCTGCCAGACGGGATGCTTTTGCCGTCTTCTCCCCCCATTGACATTCCTAATCCCAACAAAGCCAAATAGCATTGCCTGCCCCCAGGCTATAAGCCTATAACGCAACGGGCAGCTCCTCGCCGGCGCGTGCCTAGCTCGGTACTTAATATCGACACGATATATCGCCTAGATGCACCTTGTCCAAAAGGGAAGTGTCTGCCACGGCTGTGATGGGCTCTCTGACATTCAGAGCTTTGCCAAGCCGAGACGGCCCCGGCGGTGATTCAGACTGAGATGAACAGGCGTGCCGGTGCCGTGCACTATCAACCCAGGCTCGGTGCTCGGTCTCGGCCTCGCGAGATTGCCATCATCACAAGCTTGGCGCACAGGATCTGGAGGTTTTCTGAGCCCGAAAACCAAAGCCAAAAAAAGCCCTGTGGTCCGGCCAGGACCCTGTGCAGAGCTTGGAGGATGGGGATCGAAGATCAGAGATCAGAGATTATACAAATCTGTCCCTCCTGGCCCATGTCCGCGAGGATGCCAGAAGGGGCAGAGCGCTGTGGAGGCCCATGAGGCTCCCCTACCTCCCCCGAAAAGAATTTTCTGAAGGGCTTCTAGCCTCCGGGTAGTGTGTCTCGCTAATGCGTCCGGCGTTGCCCAGCGAGGATCAAAGCTGATGCCATAAATGTCCACAGCAGGGGCGCGTTCCATGGGAGGTTCTAGCGCTCTGTCAGTCGATATGGCTCACGGAATTTGCGACCGTTGTTCCGCCCCAACAAACCAACAACCGCCAGTCCGATCGCCATCAGAGTTTACTGCTTCCATCCTTGCTAGCCCTGGGCGACCATGTCAACGCACAATGACCGTTGGCCACGATGCTTGGTCTCTCGTTCGTTCTCGCCGAAATGAAGGCGGCGGGACATGGCCAACGAGAAAGTGAGGCAGGCTGGCAGGGGCCTGGCTGGCACTGTTATGGGGATTGGTGTCATACGGTAAAGGCTCCGTTGCTGGTTTCTTGTCTCTCACTTCCACCTGCTGGCCCGGCCATCCGGGAAACGAACCAGACAGTGGCATCATCAAAGCGTCAGCAATACCTGGGCGGCGGACGACGTCTACACAAGCAAAGTCACAAGAGAAGTTCGGCGTTTTGACGCGCACAGGGCCAGATCGACGGCGGCCACCTGCAGCCTGAGAGCCGTTTCTTCTGACCAATTGGCAGTTTTCCTTCCGCTCTTGTGACTTCAAACACATGCGCCCTCATGCAGCAGTGGTCTATGCGTCGCCCCGACTTCAACGACAGATATCGGTTAGCCTGGGGTACTGTCCACTTCGCTGGAGCGCCCATCGTGCCGAACCTGGGTCGGTAGAGAGATTCATTCGACTTGGAACCGCGAAGAAACGAACCGAGACGTGTGCGATGCTTTCTTTTCTTCTTTTTCCGGCCCCCAAGCCTTTTCCAACCGTGGTGCCTCCAATTGGGGCTGCCAGAGCCAAGAGTGCAACCATGGCATGACCACTGATGAGAGACGAGCCACAGTCGACAATGTATGGGTATTAACTGCCCACCAACCACTAGACACAGCATGTATGCATGTATTTATGTACTTAGACCTCACGCCAGCCTATGTACAGTACTTGAACTCAACAATGTCGCAATCGCTGCAGCTCTCTCAAGGCTGCAGTGTCGCCATGGAGGACTCGTCTGCAAGATGCTCAAAGCAGGCAAGCCAAGGCAGGGCGTGACTCCGCATATCCGACACACTGACTCGTGAAGTCTGAGGAGGCAGGCGGGCGTTGTGGTGTCAAAATGACTCTCGATCCATTTCGTCCCGCCTTCGGTGTGAGAAGCAATCAACGCCTCCGCAAATCAGGCACATACATCAGCACTTGAACCGGGCTCCGGTTGGCCCGTGCATCGTTAGTTTTCGGCAGTCGAGACAATCCATCACTCTCATCGCAAACCAGCTACCTTGATCGGATGGACCATTCACAACCACCCACTTGATCACAGTATAAATGTTGAGCGTCACGATAAGAATCATAGGGCCGGTGCGTCTGCCTTGTCCTTGTTCAAAATAGCCCAACAGCCTCAATCTGCCGGCTACCGGCGGAGGCGTATCGGTGACGTCCCACGGGTGAAGGTGCTGCATAGTCCAAGGCCTCGACCACCGCCAAACACTCCTTCGTCATGATGCACCCGCCCATTTCATATTGTTGACAGTCAACGATGGAATAACGTTGCTTTTATATTACCGGGGAAACCAGTGCCATCAGTCCGGAGCTGTCTCGCTGACAGGAGTCTGTGAACCCGAGCGGCAGTCTTTCCGGTCAGCTGAGGTGCATGGAAGGAAGCAGCCTCCAACCACCAACCAAGCACACATTCCTTCCCATAAGAGACAATGTCAGAGACCGATAACCTGCAGGCTCATCAGAGTCGGCATCGTGGTACGAATCCGTCAAAAGAAACCCTCCAAACAGTCCTGGACTCCTACGCGACCCCCCACCTCGGCGGCTTCTCCCTCCACCATTGATGCCAAGACGCCTGCCTACATTCTCGCAGTCGTACGGTCCTGGCTCTCGGCGCTGTGCTTCCCTTCTCGGTGCGGTCAGATCTATGGCGCGTGGTAGGCCGATTGCATGTTAGGCATGCATGGACAATGACAAAAAGCCTAGGCAGATCATGATCAGAGGCCCGGTCCACTGACTGGCCGTCTCCCACACTCCCGCTTTCATCGAGTTAGCCTCGTCCGACTTCGTCCCCTCCCCCCCTTGCCTCCACCTGTCCGAACAGGTTCACCACAAGAGTTCGGACGGTGGCCTCTAGCCACTTCTCACTCCCACGCCGTTTTTGAAAAATGACAGGCCTGGATCGTCTTGCAAGGGTCCCGGCAGTCGCCCCTCCCGTCATCCTCCCCTGTGTCCCCCACCTAGTTTGAGACCCGTTTGTAACCTTTCTGCGTGGCGGTTAGACCCTACGGAGTATGCCAGGCTGTTGTTGATGTCACTTGCAGGTTACTTGCCGTACTCCTCACATTCCCTCGCTCAACAAGCGGTGGACCGGTGAGCACTTTGCAGGAAGGAATGCTTTGGGCCATGATGACAATTTCTCTTTGCATTTGCCTGTTCAGTCAGGTTGGCTTTCACCGATGTACTGTCTCGCCACCGACGGACGGGCGTATCGTAAAGCCACGGACGACGAGCCTGAGAAGGCAAAGCTCGAGGTTTCGTGCTGCTACAAACATTGATTGCACGGGCTTGGCATCGTCTTTGGTATTGTGGGATCCCTTCCCGTTCCCGTGATCGGCTCTCCAATGGAATCCAAACACGCCCATCACTCACCCACTCAGATTGAGAAACCGGCGGCGACCTGCACCGGAAATGGGTCACCGGACAGGTCAAGCTCTCACTCCAGACCAGTTTTTTCTGACCAATCTCGTTCGTCTTACCGACATTTTCTTTCTCTCTGGCCCGTCCCGTGTCATCCTCATCTGGGCAGTTCCCACCGTTACCGCGAAACCGGAATCAAGTTCAAAATGCAAGCTTTTTTTGTGACAAGTCATATTTCCCCTACCCTACACCAGCACCTACTCTGTATGCACACACTCCCTTGCACATTCAGTCTACTGCAGTGTAGTAGTGAAGGAAGCAAGCAGGCAAAAAAAGGGAATAGAAAGAGACGGGGTGGGGGGAAAAAGACCTAAGTCCAATCCATACATACCCATGTCCATGCCAACATGCGTCTCGCCCACGTCTATCGTCTGTTTATCATGTATGTCTTGTGTGTTATTCTTCTATTCGGCGAAGATCTCACTCTCTCCTATTCCCGCTATGTTTTGTCTGTCATTTCTTTTCTTTCGTTACGCTCTCACCCAACCGTACATCTTTTTCCCTGGTTCATCGCTGACCCCTGATTGTTTTCCTCGTACAGAGCTTGTATGTTGTTTTAACATGAATGGGCGGTGAAGCCGATCCGGCCCGCCGACGGGGCGCATCTAGCAGCGGGAGGATTCCCCGTGCCTTGTATGTACTCTATAGTATCAATGCCACTACCAACAGGCAGTGTTTGCGAGTGTTGAGGGCCTTCAGACCGGTTTGGCGCCAAGAAACCCCCAGGTAGGTTGTGAATATCGGTCAAAATCTCTTAAATGTTTTTCGTATTGTTTAGGGTAAGCAGGTGTTCTTTGGGTCCGTCCGAACCAAATGTCATAGTGTTGACGAAGACACCCCCCTCCCCCAGATCCGCACCGGTGTGTCTGATACATCTCAGACAACCGGTCCGATCCAGGGGCAGGAAAATATTTCGCTCTCAGTTCTCGGTACTAATGCCTGGCTCTGTTGGTCGGTCTGACGTAGTAGTGACGTTGGCAGCAGCAGACTTTTCCGTGGTTTTCATCTCAAGCACATCGTTTCCACTATTACATTGCTTCTGCGGTTTTTCCTGGAACGAGAACGCGTCGGAGAGATTCACCGCAAGAAAAGTCTTTGGTAGTTTGACCCTACACAAACAAGAACAGTGCGTTAGTTTATGCGGAGTTCTTCTCCTTGGGAGACTTTTTTTAAAGGATGGGACACAAAAGGGGGCGAGAAGAGAAAGGAAGTGGGAGAGAGAGAGAGGGTAGGAGCTTACTGATGGAACTTGGCCCGCAGGGTCTCAATCACCACCATCCAGTCTGCATGCGCTGTCAAACTCCGTCGAGGGGCACAACCAATGCAATGTCTGCTGTCCAGTTGCACATCCAATGGGTCAAAGACATGGCAGCCTGGGCTGATGGTGATCTTGATGCTGTACATAAAGGCAGGGTTGCCGTCAGCATCAATAGGCGGATTGGCGGGCATCTCATACAACTCGAACGATATCTGCGAAAGATAGTCGAGCTCTGGAATAGTGGCTCTCTTGATTTTAGTCTCAAGGCCGCCTTCGAGGATGCAGTTGAGTAGTGTGTAGATGTGCGACTCCTTGGTGAAGTAGATGAAGCATTTTGCCTCCTCCGATGCCTGCATATCTTCAAGATCCTGTACGATCTCCTTTAGGAGTGGGAGAGACGTGAGGAGACCAATCTCGAGCTAGAAAAAAGAAGGTCAGTTGTGATCCTGTTCATCAGTAGCGATGAGTGTCTTACCTTTTCGCTGTCCGAGATGCCATACTCCTGGGGGCAGATGAAGTCGAACAAAACCTTGGCCAGCTGATACAACTCTCGTAACGGTTCGAACCGAGCATCTGTCTTCGCTTTCGTCTGGCTATTGCCCCTATGCAGATGGAAATATTTCTCAGGCAGCTCTGCATCAGCGCCAGAGCCAGGTCGTAGGCCGTGGAGGAAGGACCGCCGACGAAAGATCCGCTTCACCGCTGTCTTAGTACCTTCCTTTTCAGGCTTCACAGTCACCGTCGAGCTCGACCTCTCCGACTTGGAATCCTCTGATACTTTCGGCTCCGTATTGCCTTCTTCTGGACTCTTGGATGGTGGACTAGCCTGCTTCCCTTCCTTCCCGTTGGCTGGAACGCCGTATTCTTCCTCAAGCATAGTCTTTGGTGGTGTGAAGACCCACTCGAGGAATTGTCGGTTATGAAGTGCATCAAACTTCATGGTGTCGTAGAGCTCCGAGATCTTGCTCGGGTCCACTTTCTCCGCGTCGCAAAACTCAGCAAAGAGCTTTTCCCATCGTTCTTTGAACAACTCGGCATCCTCGCCGCAGCACCACCTGGATTGGATGCTGTTAACCGCGTTGACTTGTGAGAGCGACCCAAGAGAGCCCAATGACGACAGTGACGCGCCTGACCCGCCATCGATATTGACCTTATCAGTGCTAGGATTGTTGATTGCATTGAGGGAGTTGACGGCACCGCTATACAGCTTGCTATAATTATGCTGCATCACCTTCCGATGAAAGTTCATTAGCTGAACTACCCGAGTCTGCACCTCGGCTGGCTCGGGCATGTTGGGAGGCCAGGCAAACTGGGGTGGGCGCTCGTTTCCCTTGCGCAAGAGGCCCTTGAGCTTCTTCTTGACTTTGTCCATCTCGTCCTTGGCAGCGTTGGAGTCGTCCAGAAGATCTTTGCGAATCGTGATGAGATCTTCGGGGACGTCTTTTTTATTGAGAAAGCTGGCTGCCCAGATCTGAGCACTCGTCACGACCCGACGCTCGCTGCTGCTAAACACATGGACTTCTTCCAAAACTTCGCGGTTCATCAAGCCAAGGTCGCTGCGCATGCTCTCTCCGAGCTCCTGGGATTGATATCGGGCTGAGTGCGTTGGCTCGCCGCCCCATTTGACAATGAGCTGGAGCTTGTCAAGCACCAGGCTTTCTTCGGCTGCCGTGAACTTGGACATAGTAACGCCTGACAGCGAGTCCTGCCTCCTGGGCGGTATACGAGGGGTACGCTCCTTTTCGGTGGTCTCGGATGAATCTGCCTTCGCTTCCTCCACACCGTCCTTTAAATTTTCTTTTTTGAGCGTGGCCGTCTTTTCTTCAGACTTTTTTGCGTCGCTTTTGTTTCGGAACATGGGCTTGATCTGTACTTTGGTACCAGCCCAGCCACCCTTCTTGACAAGAACATTGCGCAGGGACTTGAGCTTCCCGCGGTCTTCAATGCCGGCTCGCATGGCCACATCAACAGCCTCAAGTACACTTGCGAGCGCCGGCTCGCCAATCAGAAGAACTTCTTCTTGGTGGCCCCTGAGAAGCTCAATGAAGGGTTCTGTATGAAACGTAAACTTGTACTTCTGTTTAGGTGTGCGATCAGCATGCCGGATCACGGACACCACGCCCTTGAGCTTCCAGCTGGGCTTGGGAGGTGGTGGCGGGGGCGGCTCGTCCTGGACCTCCCCAGATGCAAGAAGCAAGTCTGGCAACAGAGATGGCGTGACAGATATCGTAGAAGGCGCCGTGGATGGCACGCTATCCGCCACTGAGGTCGAGAACTGGCTGGCCAAGGGACTCGCAGGCAAACTAGCCAGCTTCGGGTTTGGGATCAGAGTACCGTCCGATTTGACGATCGCTATAGCCTCCACCGGTGAGTCTCGGGTCTCGGGTGCTTTCTGAAGAGCAGACGCCTGCTTGTCTAGGCTTGTCCTGGCCTGGGCAGCCACGAGGGCAGAGAGATCCTTATCCTTGTTCGCCATAATGCTGCGAGCTGCCATGGAGTCCAGGTCTGACGGGACAGGCGACGGAATCGACGGCGTTAGGCCCTCGCGGCGGAGCCTCTCCTTGATAAACATATCCTTGAGAATTGTAGCGCAGTGGTCGTAGTAGTCGTCGTTGTCCTTGACAAAGCTCCAGCCGTTGACGTCGATGACGTAGCTCTTGCCGCCCGCCCGCAGGAAATCGAAACCACACACGCGCTGCCCAAAGGTAGTGCTGATCTTACTCGCGATCTCTTTCTCGTCACTGCTCAGCGCGGTTACATAGCGTACCTCCTTTCCGTGGGTATTGCGGCGCACAACGCCGTCGACCACGGGGGACTTTCGCGTCTCGGCATGGCAGTACGTCGGGCCAACCGTGTATGCCTTGACATCCTCAGCATTGTCCACTTGCATAAACCGCTCGTAAATAAAGCTCTCGTCGGGTTGGGTAATGGCCCGCGGCACCGTCAGGTCTTCGATGTATTCGCTGCTCTTATTGCCGATCTTGCGGAACAGCTTGCGCGCACCGCCTCCAGCCGACGATGGGAAGTAAATGACAATGTTGTGGTCTTCGCCGCTCGTAGGCTTTTCTACGAAGGGCTTCTTAATCAGTGTCCCGTCCACCGACAGAATATCACCACCGTCGAGCAATTCGACTTTGCGTGGCGACATGGCCTTGGCGTTGGCTGGGTCCGGGTCCGTCGGTTCAAAGGTGATGCCGCTCACGTCCTTGATGTGCTTCGCAATTTCGGGTGTCAATAAACTCGGTCCTCCATCTCGGTTCACCTCAATACGCTGCGGGGTGGGCACGCCAATTCGGTCCAGCAGACGTAAGCATAGTCGCCTGTCCCATAGGATCTTCTGCATCGGCACGTCGTTTACACAAAACGGCTTCCGCGCTTTGACATAGGCGATTGCTTTCTCCAAAGGAAATCCATCAGAGTAGAACGAAATTAGATAATCACTGGTACGAAAGTTAGCCTTATTGCCAATCGTTCTGCCTTTGCCTTCCTAAAAAAAATTTGGGGTAAGGGAACAGCGGCCGCAAGGTGTGACTTGCCATATCGGCCAATTTTCAATGTCTACGATGATGACTAGTGAGCCAACATAGCTTTCAGGGTTAAACGGCGGGGGGGTAGGAAGCGACTGACCTTCATCAAGAATGACCTTGTCCCCAAACACACAAACATCAAACTCGCGATTCTGGATCAGGCGGTTCAGAATGTTCCGACTGGGCTTGCTCCTCGCTTTGACATCCAAGGCGCACACGCCAATGACGCCCCAGGGGGCCGGTTTGACCTCTTCTTTCTCGGCGCGGTGGGTCATGGCCCGATCGCTACTCGGACTATGGCTGCTGGCTGCGGTGCTACCGCTGAACCGACGCTTGGCCCTGCTACGAGATCTAGTCGGCTGAGGCCGCGGGGCAGCTGCAGTAGCAGTGACACCAGCTTGCTGGGGCTGGACCGGCTTCTTAATCATGTCGTTCAAGTGCTGCGCATGCGAGTCTCGGGGCGCGAGCTGGTGAGAGCCATGGCTGGCAGTTGTCACCGTCATGTTGGACACACCAGCCTCAGCCTGTGCCGTGGCCGGACCCTTAGTCCCCCCTCCAGACGACGCTATAAGCCCAGATGCAGCGCGGTGCGGGGGACCGGACCCGGTGATGCTATTGTTGTCACTGCCATTAGCGGATGCTGCCGAGCTTGGGACGCCACGAACTGAGGCGAGACTGTAGATGGAACCGGTGCTAACGCGGTGGCTGGCGGCCTCGGCGTCAGAGACGGAGGATCGGCCGCTGAGGATGGCAGGTTCGGGGAGATATCGGTGCTGAGCCTCGTCATGGCTCACGGCGCTGGATCCCAGGCGGGGTGTTCCCTCGAGCTCCTCGATATCGGCGTGGTTTGGTTCAATGGCAAAGTCTCGGGGTGAATACGGAACAGGCATCGAGGACGAGCCAGCTCCAACCACCTGCTCACTCATGGTCTGGTAGCCCTTCAGAAAGCCGACTTCCTCTGTCCAAGCCTCCGAGTTGGACGACTCCCGACGACTGTGACGACGGGAACTGCGGCGAGAAGATTTCAGGGCTTGTTGAGCTGGCCCTTGGGAAGCAGAAGCAGAAGCGGGGGCAAGGGGGGGTGGCATAGAGATGCTTGCTCGCTCGGAATGCGTCTCGGTAGTTCCAGGCTCGACGTGTCGACCCTTGCGGTTCGCGATGGCTGAAGACGATGACGATAAGGTTCGTGAGTGGGACCTGGCACGTGGCGCTCTGGATATAGAGGTATTGGTCGATGTCGAAGCCAGAGACCGCTCTGAAGATGGACAAGCTGGAACCGCAACGACAACAGCAGCCGGAGCAGCGGTAGCGCCAGAAGGTGTTCCTACGTCCCCCGAGAACTCTTGCGGCGACGACGATAAGGACGCGCTCATGACCGGGTTAGGAGGGTCGGGATTTGTTTCCATGGTCAATGGGCCTTGAGGCGGAGAGATAAAGTTGTTGAAAGGCCGGAGCGGTGTAGCGCTGCGTGCGAGAAGGTGAAAGCTTTGTGTGGTTCTAGTGCTTGGCTTTCAGAGAAATGGGGCCATCCACAATACCTAAATCCAGGAAGGTTGAGTCAAAGAACGGAAGGCAGATGGGACAGAAGACAGTCAGTTCTGATCAGAGAAGCCCACAAAAGGGGACGGCGAGAGATGCGGTCGACATGAGGACTGGCACTGGCAACGGTGGCAACATAGAGGAGTCGTGCAAATTTACGAGACTGGAGGACATCCTGGTGGTGGACTCGGGAGCTCTCCACTGCACTGGGCATCTGGGCTGGCCCTTCCTTCCCAATAGCAAGTATGGTTCCTTGCCGTGCCTACTCTCAGCGGCCCACGTGCTAATTGCCCAAGGAAATAGGTGCTGAACCGAACCGAAACAACGGGGCGCGATCGACGGCGGGAGAGGCACAGATTTATTAAGCTGGACCAGGAAATCCGGGCCAGAACAGGAACAAGGGGCGGTTCGCGAGGTTCTGGTGGGTTTGAGGCATGGTCGTTGGCGGCAACAGGGATTTGGCTTTTTTTTTTTTCGGGGTGGAGGGGCACTGCACGACCTGAGCTGGAGACACTGGAAAGCACGATGACGCGCGGGGGGCCCAGGCGACGAATGCGGCAGGGGAAAAAGACTGGCGATAAGCCACATTGCGGGGCATTTTGTCTCGACAGATAGCAGATAGCTGAGCTGGCGATGTCGGCGGCTAGCAACTTGATTTGCCCAACCACGGCGATGCCTCCAAATTGCTCGTCAGCGGTGCATCTGGAATCGCTTGTTGTAAGGTGCAAGCAGTTCAACGATATTCAGGTAAGGCCCCATCGATTTATTCCAAAAGGGGGCGCTCTTCGACAACTAATGAGGCAAGTGGTCGCGTGACCTTTGCAGCGAGCCAACTGTTGGACTCCCCCAGACCACCACATTCATTTCGTCCTGTGTCGGGATCGGATGCGGGGGAAGGGGCAGGGGGGCTCACGGAGTGGAGGGATAAAAACGCATAGCCCAATCTTCATTGGCTCCCTAGTTTTTTCTTTTTTCGTTTTCTTTTTTCCTCCCTTGATGGCTCCAGCTTGCTGCAGCGCGCGCTGGCTGAAATGCGGCTGGCAAGAAGCCAGCCGCTAGCTCGAGGCTGAAGTGGCTTGCTTGCTCCGCAGCGCCCCAATTATCTGTGCGAAAATGGATAGTGGGGCATAGCTGTGGCTGAAAATTTATCTCCAGACAAGGCTGTCGGAAAACTTCCAATCGGACCCTGAAGCCATCGACATCGCGAGGTTATTAGCAGCACATTTTGTGTATAAAGCTTCAACGAAGCTTCCACACATCAGGATGCCGCACTCTAGCCTCGATCATCCGTCGATCAAGCGCCAAAAGGTCGACGTGATCGCAAAGGCTACGCCAGCCTCCAAAAATGGCTCTGGAATATTTGCGCCCTTCCGAGTATGCAAAGCGACTGTTTCTCTCTCTCGACGATTTATTTTTACTGATTCGAGTCTAGACTATTGGCCTCGTCTCTCCCACCAACGTCCCCTTTGCCTCAATTCCCCTAGGCAAGACCACGTTCCAGATCACGACTTCGGTTGGCCGTTCCCTTCACACATACGACCTCAAGCGCGGCCTCAACCTTGTCTTCATCACACGGCCCCAAACCCCCGCTGACATCACCGCTACCTATGCTTGGAAGGAGAAGGTATTTGCCGCCTGGGGAGATGCGCGGGCCGGCGAGCCCCAGGGCCTCTGGGCCTTCCAGCGCGGAAAGAAGGCGGGAGAGCTGAGCCTGCCAGCCGACATGGACCAGCCCATCCGCCAGATCCTTGTCTTCGGCTCTTGGATCGTTGCATGCGCCCTGACCAGGATAGAGGTGTGGAAGTCGGCCACATTCGAGCACTACACTACCATTTTCCCCTCGGCCGCCAAGATGGGCGACAACGAGCTGACCGGCGGCATCTGCAACATGCCTACCTTCCTGAACAAGATCTTTGTTGGCCGAAACGACGGCTGGGTCGAAATTTGGAATGTCAGCACTGGCAAGCTCATCTACACGATACTCCCGCCCACTCCCGACTGCGGCGCCGTCACTTGCATGGAGCCTACCCCCGCTCTGTCCCTGCTGGCAATCGCGTACTCCGAGGGACCCCTCGTCATCCTGAATGTGATGACAGACAGACCAGCCCTGCGCCTCAATGCTGGCACCAACGACGCCCCCGTCACTTCCATCTCCTTTCGAAGCGACGGCCAGGGAGCGGGCGAAGATGGCCGCAAAGATGGCGTCATGGCGACCGCAACCAACGTCGGCGGTGATGTCACTCTCTGGGATCTCAACAAGGGAGGGAGGATAATGGGTGTTCTCCGCAGTGCTCACAACCCCCCTTTGCCTGGTGTCCGTGGAGGCATCAGCAAGGTTGAGTTTCTCCCAGGACAGCCGGTGATCATGACCAGCGGACTGGACAACTCGCTCAAGTCGTGGATCTTCGACGAGGCACCCTTCTCTCCAGTCCCGCGCATTTTGCACATGCGGAGCGGTCATGCGGGCCCTGTAACGTGTCTGCAGTTCTTGCCCACAGACTTCGATGGCGCCGAGGCTGGAAACAAGTGGCTGATCAGCGGCGGCAAGGATAGAAGCTTGTGGGGGTGGAGTTTGCGTCGCGACGGGCAGAGCTCTGAACTCAGCCAGGGCAATATCCGCAAGAAAGCCAGGAAGGTCGGCATCTTAGCGAGCAGTTCACTCGGACATGGCCCTTCGACAACACTGGACGATCTCAAGGCCCCCGAGATCACCTGCATTGCCTCCTCGCTGAACCGTGATGGCGGCATGGGCGCAATTCCGGGCAAATTGCCCATATGGGACAAGGGGAACGACAAGAACAAGCCGTCCAATGCCGAGATAAGCGGCATGACTGGATGGGAAAGTGTTGTCACTGCCCACAAGAACGATCCCTACGCTCGAACCTGGTTCTGGGGCCGGAAGAGGGCAGGTCGGTGGGCCTTCAAAACAGGCGATGGCGAATACGTATCAACGGTTGCGATCAGCCCATGCGGAACATTTGCCGTGGTCGGTTCGGCAGAGGGTTGTGTAGACATGTACAACCTGCAGTCTGGGCGGCATCGGCGACGCTTCCCATCAAAGCTGACGCCGGCCCAGATGCGGCAAGTCAAGATGCAGCAACTGAAGACCTTAGATAAGGTGAATCAGCTTCAGGAGCGGACTCGGACGTCATTCGCACCTGGGTCTGGAAAGCACACACAAGCAGTGACGGGCATCGTTGTCGACTCGCTCAACAGATTTGTAATATCCTGCTCTCTTGACGGGACAGTCAAGTTCTGGGATTTTGTGACGGGCAACCTTGTTGATGAGATCAACTGGGCACCCATGGCGAAAATTACGGGCTGCCGCTTCCACGCTGGCAACGACCTTATTGCCTTCTCCTGCGACGATCACTCTATCAGGGTGGTCGATATAGAGACTAAGCGGACGATCAGAGAACTTTGGGGGTGCCACGACAACATCAATGACTTCTGCTTTTCGAACGACGGCAGGTGGGTTGTGGCGGCGTCGCAGGACTCCACCATACGGGTATGGGATCTTCCTACCAGCCATCTAATCGATGCCTTCCAGCTCGAAAAGCCATGCACAGCATTGGCATTCTCTGGCACCGGCGAGTATCTCGCCGGCTCGACGCAGGGCGAGCTCGGCGTGCAAATATGGACAAACCGCACACTCTTCAAGCACGTGCCCACGAGGCAGATCTCCGAAAAGGAGATTGGCCAAGTTTGCGCGCCAACGACGTCCGGAGAAGGTGGTCAGGGCTTGGTGGAGGCCGCATTTGAGGAGGACGATGTTACACCCGAAGATGATGTTCTCTCAGCGCCAATTCTTGACCAACTGAATGCAGACATGATGACGCTCAGTCTTGTCCCCAAGAGCAGGTGGCAAACGCTTCTGCATCTCGACCTCATCAAGCAACGCAACAAGCCTAAGGAGGCACCCAAAGCGCCCGAAAAGGCGCCGTTCTTCTTGCCTTCGGTCGGAGGGGCAGCAAATCCCCTTCCCCTCGGGGGGCCTGTACCTGGGGAGAGCAGGGTCGACGGAAGCGCTTCCAGGATCACACAACTCGATCGCGCGCGTGCTGAGCAGACATTTACTGCAAAGCTCCTTGCTGCCGCAGCGTCTGGAGACTGTATGTGCAACCGTACAAGGTCACTATATGGAGAGTTTCACAGCTAACTATCTAAATCCAGACAACGATTTTATTGAGCACCTCAAAACCCTGGGTCCGTCTACTGCTGACCTTGAGCTACGGTCTCTTTCGATTGGCTTGGGCAACGACGATGAGAATGAGATGCTTCATTTCATCCAGGCGCTGACGAGCCGGCTCGTAGCAAGGAGAGATTACGAATTGACCCAGGCGTGGATGACGGTATTCTTGAGACTGCACTTTGACCTAGTAATGGCAAATGAGTCCCTACTCATAGCGTTGCAGGTATGGAGAGAGCACCAAGAGAAGGAACGGAACCGGCTGGACGATCTCGTTGGCTATTGTGGTGGCGTTGTCGGCTTTTTGAGGAGCCCGAGAACATGAACGTATGTAAATAGTTACCCATTTTAGGTCAGTTAGTGTTGATGTGATGATCATGTTCAGGCCACTCTCTCTAGGGCCAAGACCTTCCACTTTGTTCCCGACGCCCCGAGAATCCCGTTATAGCCAACGACCAACTGGAAGCCCTAGTTGCAACCTGGCCAACAAAGGGCTGTTCCTGCCTTTCTAAGCGGGAGGATTGAAACATGTCGCAGCTCGGAAGGCACAATGGGTTTGTTCTAGTGAAGCCTTTGTCTGCGAAGATGGCAAACGGACAATGGTTCTCTGCCTTTACCTGTCAGTCATCCAATATCGTGAATATATACGACAGCCACGAAAGCACCCTCCGCGCCAACGTCAGTTTATCATCGGAGCCACGCAAGCCATTCTTGCTATTTCATCCCTCCCCTGTTCTCTCGTACTCCTCTTTGCCGCCGCCGCAAATCTGTCACAATGTGTACCGGCGACACAGTCAAGCTCATCTGCGGCCACAGCCTCGTGCATTTCCGCACACGCTGCGAAAAGAAGTGCGACACTCCGAAAGGCGAGGTGTCCAGCATCCACGACACCTGCGCGAGCTGCCATCCGGAAATGCGGATTGCGCAGCTGAACAGGAATCATGCGCTGCTCATGAGGGAGGCGACGGAACACTACAGCGCGGCAACCAAAGAGGGGAGATCGGACGACGCAAAACAGTTGAAGAAATATATGCAGGACCTGCGCGTGAAGCGCGAGGGGGACGTCGAGAAGTGGAATGAACTCGGCAGGGGGGGCTTGGACAACGTTATCTGGCCTGGGAAGGATGAGAGAGAGGAGTGGAATTACTCCCATGCCTTGCCTTGGGTGTCGAATCGCTTAACTGCTGCTGGTGGTCGTGGTCAGCAGCACAGACGTGGGTGATCAACTAGCATTCTTGCCTTTCTACGCCCCTTATTCGACCAGCGGGATGCAGACTTCTTTTCCGTCTTTCTATCTTTACGGATTCACTTGTTTTGACAGTAGGAACTAGCGGTTAATTTGAATAAAAGTGCTCTCATGTCTCGATTAGCCTTTATCCATCCCTTGTCCTTTTTTTTGGGGCAGCGAAAGATATTTCCATGCTTCATATCTCCGTTTTTACAATAAAATAACGGCTATATCGTCCTATTATTCTTAATGAAACACATACATCTCACTTTTCTTTGTCTCTTGAAGGTCTTTCTGTCCTTGTATAAGGCTACGGTGGGGGTACGAAAGTGTCCGTCCGTTAATATGGGAAATAGAATTTATTTATATTCTTCGTTATTCGCCTCTTTGGGCTGCGAAACGTCTACCATCACATGAGATGAAGTTGTTTGCGAGAGAATCCGGGTGATATGGACAAATTATTCATTATAAGAATGTGCACATATCGATTGGTGGGACGTCGAATGACTACCAGGCAAAATTATTAAAACTTAAAGCGAAGATGATGTTTATAATAGACAATGACGCGGGCGAATTATTTTTCTGTATGCACAAGTGAAAAGAGGTTCGAGATAGCTTAACATTGTCACAAGCTGTTCTTGTCGAGGGCTGAGTGTTAGAATTAGAACTTAAAGGGAGGATCGTATGTCGAATGAATTCAAAGTATGTCGGAAAAATAATTTTTGGAGTGAAGCGCAAAAAGGTTGCTGTATAACGACATTGACTAACTTAGTCTAGACAGCTCGTTCATCGCATGTCTGAATGGCTCAACTGAAGTTCCCCCTGAAATAAACAAGTAAAAGGGGTTGATGGAGCCCACAGACCCCGCAGCAGCTTTGGCGCACAGACGGCTAGAAACCCACTTAACTTATTTCCGATGTTTATCCATACTATACCCCACATCACAGCGATCCACAACCAGAATCAAACGCTCACAACAGGCACCACCACCTGAAGCTAGTGCACCGAGAGTACCTAGTGCGGGGCGAGGCTGAAATTCCGCCTTGTGAAGCCCATTGATGCCTCGTTTCATTCTTCTTGCAACCAACGACAATTTCTCTGTCACCGCAACTTCACTTCTACCATCTCCTTCGCGCTACGGAGAGAATTAGGCATCGAGCACGCATTTACCGACCAGCCCTGCATCGCTGAGACCGAGCCCGCCAAACCACCACTGCCAGAACGCTCTTGAGAACGAACCGAGCGACCGAAGCCCGCATTCAAGATGCCTGGCGAGGCCGTCAACGATCTGATCTCGACCCAGCCATCGTCAAACTCGGGCCTTCAGATTGCCTTGCATCCACTGCCGATCCTTGAGATTTCCGACTACATCACGCGCAGCTACCAACGCGCATACAATGGCGCCGTTGTCGGCGGATTGCTTGGCCAACAAAACGGCCGCGAGATCACCATAGAGCACAGCTTCAGCTGCAAAGCGAGCAAAAACGAAGACGGACTATACGAGTTAGACGAGGAGTGGTTTCTGGCTCGTCTAGACCAAAGTAATCACTCCCCGTGGCGGTCTTGTTTTGGCGCGATGCTGACAAGCCCCCTCCTCTACAGTGAAGCAAGTTCACAAAGCTCCCCCGCTTGATCTCGTTGGCTGGTACTCAGTCATGGACAAGACTGGCCCGTCGCCTTTGTACCTGCCAATTCACAACCAGATCATCTCCCAGAACGAGTCGGCCGTCCTGCTCGGACTTCATATCCATGAGATCGGGCAGCCCGGAGCTGGAGAGTCGCTGCCACTCACCATATACGAGAGCACCCTCGAGGCAGTGGAGGACACCCCGAAGGATGAGAGCCATGGTGAGGACAAGGTGATGAAAGACTCGGAGGCGGCTGTCAAACAATTAACCCTCAAGTTTCGCGAGTTGCCATACGGGACCGAGATCGGCGAGGCAGAGATGATCTCCATGCAGTTCATCCGGGAGGGTGGCGCATATGCCACGGCTGCTGATGGGGAGAAGCGGATGATTGAGCAGTTTGAGCAGAAGATTGCCGTCAACGAGGGCAAAGGTAAGCGCCGTGCCGTAGCGCGCGAAGAGAGCAAAGCGTCGACAGCAGCGAACCCCGATGCCAATCTCACCAAGGACGAGGCCGAGTTCATGTCAGCTCTGCAGGCAAAATACAACGCCGTAAAGATGATGAAATCACGAGTCGACCTCATCGTGGCCTACCTGGAGAAGCAATCGCCTGACTTTGTCTCGGGCAAGCTGACGACTCCGGAGGCTGCCAAGGCTGTCAATGTTTCTGGCGGAAAACACACCACGCCCTCTAACAGCATTCTTCGGCAGATCAACGCTCTGGTCACCAACATCGGGCTTGCGTCTTCTGGTCAACAACTTAAAGATCTCGAGAAGGAAATTATAAAGGAAACGAACGACGTTAAACTCATCTCGCTCATCTCGGATCTGATATCAAGCACAGCCGAGATGCGTGAGACAGGCAAGAAGTTCGCTATTGTGGAGTCAGCCAAGAATCACCGATCACGACAGGGGCCGTTTGACCCCATCGCTATGTCAGGCGACTATGTCCGTGGCTCGACAGAATTGCTTTAGGAGGGCAAGCCCCGAGGTCGATTCGAGGTGTTCAACCCCGCCACCCCCTCAGACAACCATGTTCGCCACAAGACAGCTGCGCTTTAGGAGAGCAAACCCTGCGATTGGCTGTCTCGAGACGGAAGCAAATCGTCCAGACGTACAGAGTCTGGCGATGAGTCATTATGAAGTGTCTGGCGAGCAAATGGCCTGTAGGTACTTTTCAAGGCGTTAGAGGGAATCGATGCTTAACGAGAACAAGAGAAATGATCATGTTCACATCCGGGAGGACGAAGAATTGGTTTTTGTAATCATTTCACGGATGCGAAAAAGAAGGGCGTCCCTACCAGTAAACCAGTCAGTCGTCTACATAAATCCGTGCATAGATGGCGTAGTCTTGATCTGGTGAACTGGAGCAACTTCCTAGATAGATGATGTAATGAAGATATGATGATTCCTTTTACTTGATTACTTGAGATTTCTCTCTTGCTCGTTCTTTCTCTCGTTTGTGTTGCAGAAAAGGCAAGAGCAGTTCTGTTCCATGGCTCGGGCAGAGTGGGACCACACAGAGACCCCGTTTCCACTCCTAGAAGACATCAAAGAGTTCAAGGTTGTGTAGTGTAGTGGTTATCACTTTGGATTTTGATTCCAATAACCCCGGTTCGAACCCGGGCACGACCTCAAATCAAACCATTTATTTTTGTTACATATCTTTTGTCTTGAAATTTCCTTTTTTCCCCCACACTTGTTTCTTCTTAACAGATGTTTAACATTGGTTTTTATGTACAAGTTCCTCGCTTCCTTCTTACTCTGAAGAAGATTTCTATCTCCTAATGAGCCGAAAGGACAAGAGTGAAAAGGGGGGCTTGTGGACAGAGAGCGTGTGTGTGGTGGATGCGGACCCACCCCTTTCTTTTTCAACAATTTTTTTCTCAACAACATAAGATACGTTACGAAACTTTTCCGCCATGATTCCAATTGTAAATATTATGAGTGTTCTCTACAGATTGCTCTACAGATGTGTACTAACTTCCTCGATGCCGCCGCCAGTAGGCAAAATCTTGGGATATATTAGGGGAAAACGAGAAATGCTCAAAAATGACCAAAAAACATACAACACTAGGGATTCGCTGGTGGTTACCTACCTAACTACTAATCTGGCGGTCGCTAGCTTGTCTATGGGAGAGCGGACGGGACCCCGAATTTTCTAGTGCCTATGATCATATGTGTCTGTTTGAGGAGGACACGGGGTTGGTAAAGGGAGAGAGGGGGACCGAGATGGGAGTCGACGCAGGTAATCATCTCCAGGTTGTGAAAGGGGTTGAAGTTGACTTTCGTGTTACTGATCGCTACGTATAGACTGGATAAGGTAGTTAGGTGGTCATGTGCGAGACATATGTTTCAATAAACTCGGAGAACTAATGTGAGTATTGCGTCCGCTGCCACTTAGTTGTGCCATCTTGCTTTATCAAACCCCGTCCGATTCTTCCCTGTCTTGAACTTTATTTCAACTTCGCTAATATTAATGCTCATGAATTTGCATATTGGAACTACCAGTACTGACGATTAACGACACCAGTCACCCTTCACGCAATTCGAACACTTCAATGTTAGCTCTCCCTTCTTCCTCGCTACATAGCTCGTGGAACTTGAAGAAAATGAAACATTCATTTACAAAGTAGCAGCGTGAGAAAGTAATTAAACTAAGTTTTTTTTTTTAAAAAAAAAAGAATTCGATAAATAGGTATCCCTCTGTCTATGTATTCCCCCTTGGTCTGTATGTCTGTCTGTCTTCGTTCGTGAACCCCTGCGAAAAGAAGATAGAGCATCAAACACAATCCTCAATAACTAACAAAAACAAATGGTACGTTCCAATCGTCTCGCGCTCTAAGCGAAAGAGGCACAAACTGTAACGCGCATCCGAGAAAGCCCCAACGAGTAGAGATAAGTTCCAAAACGAAAGATAAGAAGAAAAAAATTTCCTGTTCATTATCCTTGATTCTTAACCTCTTCACACTCCCAACCTGAAATACCATTCGTTTGCATTCCCATCCATATTTCTCCCATCCACGCGCCCATCCAGTCTATTCGGCATTTGATCCTTCCAATGAAAGTGATAAGAAAAACAGATAGAGGGGAAAGAGAAGAATAACGAAAACCGACGGTGTACAGAAAGGCAGTTTCAAGTTTCAATAACAACCTTGAGTACCAAATTCCCATTATCGTCAATTGTTCGACTTGCCAACTCAAACGCACCCTTAGCTGCATCAAGTCCTCTAAACCTATGAGTGACCATGTCGTCCAGACTTGGCAGGGTATAGCCGCCAGCATTGCCTCTCTTCTGCGCACAAAGTAGACGGATTCCGGTGGCGTAGGTATTGGCATACCGGAAGATACCAAGGATGTCGATCTCGCGAAGATGCGCAACCGACATGGGGAGGGTCTGGATAGGCGTGCCCATACCCACCATGATGACCTTGCCTCCAGGACGGGTGGCGTACAGCGAGGTGTGCATACAGATCTCCTTGCCAGTGCACTCGAAGGTGACGTCGACACCGTCGTCCTCGTCGTCGATCAGAAGGGTCGACGACGACGAGTTTGTCAACGCCAACATGTCAGCGGCGAGCATCTTGGCGGAATCGAGTTGGCTCTGGAAAGACAGTGTGCTTCCGGGCGTGCTGATGCCGCCGTCATACGGCGTCGACGTGCCCGAGTTACTGCTATTGTAAATAGACGAACTACTAGACGACGTGTGTAAAGGCCGCGGCACCACATAGCCGTGAGTAGCGAAGCCACGGGAAATGGCGTAGTCGACCCGGCCCTGATCAACGTCGGCAATGGTTACGGCAGCGCAGCCTGACTGCCGTGCCATGGCAGCAGTCAGCAGGCCGACAGTGCCAGCTCCAATGACCAGAGCTGTAGAGCCAGGGGTTGGGCTGGCACGGTTGACAGCATGAATGGCCACAGAAAGCGGCTCCAGCAAGGCAGCTGCATCAAATGAGATGCTCTCGGGTAGTCTGCCGAACAGTTAGCCACTTATATCACATTATCTACTCTGTTTACGGGACGAAGTGTTTATTAGACTCACTTATGGCACCAGATAGCAGGATGGTTGATTCGTTCCTGGAGTGTGCCTTGGAAATGGGGGACGGATTTGGCGCTGCTTCGAAATCTCATTCTTTTGCACAAGTTGTATCTTCCTTTGCGGCAGATACCACACTGGCCACATGGAATACCGACTTCGAGCGCGACTCGGTCGCCAATGCTGAAGCCCGAGACCTGGGGTCCGATGGCGACAACGGTGCCCGAGGACTCATGGCCGAGTGACAGGGGCATACAGGCGCAGAGATCTCCATTGGCAAACTTCTTGTAGTAAGACACATCGGAGCCACAAATTCCAGTGGTCTTCACAGCAATCTGGAGTTCGCCTAAGCTGGGCTCTTCAATGGTCCTCCGCTCCTGAATGAATCTGTTAGTGACGGATTACCGAGGGAGTGGATAAAATTCTCCTAGCGAGCGAACTGGATCCAAAAATAACGAGCCTGGGACCCTTTTTTTGTGTAACCGTGAGATCTGAGATCTCGGGAGACAGGGGGGGTAACAGAAGGGGGTAAGAAAAGGGGTCATTTTTACCAATCGCAAATCGTGTGGGCCATGCAGGACCGACGCATTGATGGTTGAAGCTTTTGAGATGGCGGGTAGATGCATTGGCGCGGGCTCACCAGTCGCGGAGGGCGCCATGTTGAGGGGATGACGACAAGGACGTGGGATGGGAGTGGGATGTAGAGGTGGGATAGTATGGGGTTGGCTCAGAGAGGACCGAGACAAGCCAGCCGGATTGGCCAAAGGGCTGATGGGAGAGGGGCGGGTTCCCCGTGGGGTCAAGGAGTCCAGGAGCACAACAAAGGTTCGAGTCTTGCTCGGTGGTCAGAAAGGTGTCAAGTGCGGCTCTGCTCAACACCAGTGGGTGTGGGATAGAAGACGCGCCTGAGGGGGGAAAAGATGTTGCTTGGGAGGAGGACAGGTAGAATCTCGACGTTTTTCTGACTGGTGGCAGTGACGGGCGAGTGGCAAAGTTGTTGGATAGAGCCGGAAAACTCGAGAGTCGAAAGGGGGCCAGCAATGGGGGGAGATGTGGCAGAGGTGGTAAAACTCACGAGCGAGAGGGTAGGGTCCAGGAAGGACCCCCACAGTTATGTATGATATTGACGGTTTGACCGCCATACCTGAATCACTGACGTGCTGCTGTGTGCCAATCCGTGATAGACGGGGTCCGGGGTGTCGACGAGGCAGGAGGGAACAGAGGCTCGAGGGAACGGCAGGCCTGTTCCAGGGGCGGAGGAGGAGGTGCTTTGGCTCTCTCCCTGGAACCATGACCAGAGAGCATTGAGTTATGTCGACTTTCACCAGTCAGATATCGACTAGTTATCTCCATGGAAGGAAGAGGCTAGGGGCAATGCGATCCAGAGCAGTTAAGAGGCCCCATAATCTCGGGAAAACACATGCAAGCAGGTTAGCGACCAGGACAATCTTCGGCAGGAGAACCCATCATCCATGTCCATTGACGTTGGACGGCAGCATCGACACAAGAGCTTCATCAGCCGGAGCCGGAGTCGAGCTGCAGACGCAAGAGGAGCTCCACCAACGCCACAAGTGCGCCTGGGGCCGTACAGGATGCAACAGGAAATATACTGGCTGGCTTCTGCAGATGTTCTAGGGCCGGCCATTGGCAACCCGCACACATCTCTGGATGCTAGTGCAATACGGGTCCAACGGGATACGTACCGGATGTCCCATGCTGATTCTAGGATGCCGAGATGCTGGGGTTGTTGGGGAAGAACCCAGCACCCAGAACAGTCAGACCAGTCCTGGAGGGTGTGGAAGCCATTGGAGCGAGGGTCTTTCCTGTCTGGGTTTGCACGAGCCGTCTAAGTGGAGCTGAAGCCGTGACTGACTACCGCAGATATTGTTTGCTTTCCGAGAAGAGTTGCGGGTGCCAGGGTGGTTGCGTGCCATGCAGCAACCATGCAGTTAGTTGGGAAGATAGATGTTTTGGATGGGCATGTATATTTGTATATCTATAAGGTTGTAAAATATACGGGAGGTAGGTGTATGTACGCATGTATGTATGCCTGGACGCATGTACCTCGCTGCTAGTTCGGAGTATGAGGGAGGGGTAGGGGAAGATGTGATAGGCGCATGTAGCCATCGAGCGGTTTGGCTCAGGCCATCGAAGAGGCAGGGGCTACCTGACACAGCTTGACTGGCCCCCGAGAGCCCGCCCTATCTCTCTGTATCCTGTGTACATCAAGTACACCAGAGCGAGATAGGGAGCAGAAAAGGCCGAAAGCCATCCGAGCGAGGGGTGGGAGCGTGGGACTTGGAGATTGGAGAGGAGCCAAGGACGAGTGGTGAGACAGAGGCAAAGAGAGCAATATCAGACGGAACCAGTTGACCCAAGGCCCGATGTTCCATGGCGTGTTTAGCGAGGATCCATAACTCCCGGCTGCTGTAGAAGTGTATGGGGGCGGACTTGATGATATATCATAAATGGAGCGGCCTGTTCCCGCCTTGTGGGAGATCGCGGGGGGGGTGTCTCTCCCTCCCTCCTGCTCGCGCTCTCGCCCTTTTTTCTGGACGAAAGTCGGCGGCGAAAGGAGAGGGTGTGCAATGCTCTGATTGCGTAACCGGCTCATGGCTCCCATCACGATCGCGGAGAGTTCAAACATGACCGCGAGAAAGCATTTAAAAGAGGTGGGGAGGGGCGGGTAGTCGAGATACTGGAGAGAGCTGGGACAGGGGGCGGAGGGTGTGAGTGGGGTCAAAGTCTGGTGTTCGCGCTCGTTTGGACTGACTTGGGACGCGTCGATGACGGAGGGGAAGGGGAAGGGGAAAGGAACGTCCAAGGGGGGCCGAGAGATCAGAGAAAATTCTTGCCGTCTTTGAACTACGGCAGAAGGAAAGAGCAACCTGGGACCGATCACGCCTTCTCACAGCCCGTACAATGGAAGCCAAGGTCGATTTCCCCCTTGTCTAGACCAGGCAGCAGCAAACCCTGAGCCAGTTCCATTCGCAAAAAATTCAAGCTTGGCAACGGGCACAAGGGAAAAAAGAAGCCCCAAAAAGGACGGAAAAAGAAAAAAAATCACCCCTAGCGGTCGAAGCCACCAGCGTTGCGCCTCTTTTCGGCTGTCTTAAGCTGAACTCTATCTCAACTTCATTCCTTCACCACTGAGCTTGCTGCCTTTTGGAAGTCTCGCCGTGGTTCTCGCGCTTTTGCGTAGTGCCTCTTCTACGTGGGCGCTGATTCCGCTCCATCACAATGACCTTGCCAGAGACAGAACGGTTACAAAGAGCTGACAACCTTCGATGGGCACTCCCTCTCCCGGAACTAGGGAGCAGCCCGCAGGAAGATGAGTGTTGCGCTACCTGAATTCAACATCAAGCAGCGTCTCTCCGTCGTTACTGTGCAGCAACGTTTGGCGGATGCGTCTCCGCACAGTGGAGCTTCTACCGAATGCTACCCCCCCCCGTCCAAGTTGTGGACGCCAGGCGTTGCCAGATTTCGACTCCTCTCCGCCTTGTAACGGCCATCATCGGCGCCATCATGGATCTCTGCTCGACAAGTCAACTGATCTCCGTCCAGCCACAAGGGGTCTCCAACTTTGAGCTCCCCAACCCCACACGTTGTCGACCCCAATCCCAATCCCACTTTGATGCTCCACGACAAGGTTGAGCATGGTTGAGCTCCTCAAACGGCCCGGTAGCAGGCACGCCGAGACTGAGAGACAGACACAGCTATATTATCTGCTCGACCTCGCGGACTGTCCGTATATAGAAAGACCATGCGAGGATCCATCCAGCCAACCCTCGACTGACTCAACAATCCAGCAAAATGACGAGTCTCTGCCGAGCGCGGGCGCATCCCAACACCCACTGTATTGCTGTCAGGAACCACGGCCTGTCGAGCTGGGGGTCAAATCAATCCGCATGCAGCTCCCATTTTGCCGGCCCTATGGCGAAACATGTGCACATGGCAAGACAGGGGTTCCCATCGCAATAGCCGCGTACTGTACACATTGAGACAGCACACTGGTTCCTCCCATCCGCCACCTGAAACGGAGTACCAAGTCTGCTGGCCCAAGATAGACAATCAAGCAACCATTTCGGGCGAGTCTGGCCAGAGCACCTGCCATTGCCATATCCTCCCGCGTCATACACGTCCGAAACCAGACAAACGAGCGGCGCTGCCGTTCGCCTGTAGAGTTGAACCATGAGGCCTCCTCCCTCCAGGAGCGTGGGATGTGTGATGTGACGGGACGATTGCCGTGCAAAGAACAGCCAGGAGGACACTGCGGCCGCGGCAGTGGCCAACCTGTTTTTTGGGACTTGATGACATCCATGAACCAGCCGGTTCGGACTCGGCATGCAGAGCTAGGAGACATTCGTGGACGCAGCTTATCAAGCTGGCGCTGAAAGCATGGCGGTGACACGACAAAGCATGCCGGCGATCGATGATGCCTCTCGTCCACCAACCGAGCCGTTCCTTGACCGCGCGAGACGCCGAGTGCTGATAACGATGTGCCTTATCAGCGGTCAATAGCTTCTTCGAGCTACTGTGCGCTGCGCTCGGGTCGTCCTCTCCTTCTATCTTCCCTGTCAGAACACGAGCGTCGTTCCACTGGATGGCAACCACCGACGAGGACCAATCACCTTGAACATCCAGGGATGCAAGCTGCGATTGGGGAAATTTGGGGTTGGGGCCGTCGGATGGCGGCTCATCATTGAAAAGGAAGAGGGAAAAAATGGAAACAGACTGGGCTGGCCCGGCCCCGCGATTCCACGCCGCACGTAAAAGACACGGATGAGGTGGAGCCACTAGGCTCATCGGACCAGACAGAGCCTGGTGAAACTCGCTGCCAGAAATGACCGCCTAGAAAAAAAAGAAAAAAAAGCTTCTCACCACCTGCACGCTCGGCCTGTGCAAGCGGATGGCACAGCTTCATGCCGTTTCTCGTCCGCCTTCAAAGAAACGTGGTCCAGTGGCATGCCACGTCGCACATGCTCTCTTTCTGGGCGAGGGGAGTCTCGATGAGGAAATCCGGACTTTATCATACTGCGACAGCGAGGCTACCCCCTAATCTGGATATTGGATTGTAATCGGTGCTTCAATTCGTACGACCTGGAGCTTAGGGCAGCTACCAATGTTTCTTGATAGGGCCTTGTTTTCTGGCACCCATCGCCATGCTCGACTAAGAACCCATTGCATCGTTTCATCTCTTCTTTTGTCTCGTCTTTGCTTGCGTTCACCCCTGCTAAGGAGAGCTGGCCGGTTGTATTACTGCCTCGGCCTTTTTGGCGGGGGGAAACTGCGCTTGCCACGGCAAGTTCTCCTATCTGCCTCGGAAATTCGGATACCTGGCACTACGTCTCCGTCGCTGCCGGTGTTAGGTGAGGTGCGGATCTGTTCCAAGAAGAGCTAAGCTACTGCGGGCTGCTCCGGGGAGGACTTCCGGAAGTCGAGCTCGACGCAAGGCAGATATCAGTATGCGCAGTAGTTTTCTGCGCCGCATGGGTGCCGCAACGCCGACAGACATGGAGTCGTCACGGGAAACGTCACAATCCATGTTGATATCGCAACTTGCCCTTCAGCAATAACAACACAGGCTTTTTGACGTACGGCTACGGCGAAGAGCAGTGCATGTTACAAAAACTCGGTCTTTCCTGCTGTCGTTGCAGTAGGAAGCGAAAGGAACAGGAGCAACATGGCGGTCTGGTATCATTTCCTGGTTTGATATACATATATAATCATGGGTACGCATGCCGCCATCCGGCTTCCGCATTCCGAACCTGAGAAACACGGCGAAGGGGGTCACGGCAATCCCAGGATACCCCAGCGCCTCCCATACGTGATGGCGGCGGCTGTGCCGGGGCAAGCAAGCCCTGAGTATCTGCCTCGCAGCCGCCATCGCCATCACCTTTTGCTCCTACTGCAGGCTGATCTTCTCCGTACTTCTCGCTCCGAGAGCCAGGGCAAAATCCTCTCCGCTTTGCTTCATCCATGGCCTAACTACGATGGTGAAGCAAGCGGCGGTGAGCGTGCATTATCGAGCAGGAAAGACCAAGCAGGGTAAAGCCGAGGATTGTCGTATGTGAAAGTGATAAAAACTAGAATATTGGAAAAAAAGCACAGAGAAAGAACAGATAAGAAAACGACAAAGACAGAGAATCCAAGGCACCCATGCGTGAGGGAAGAAAGGACGACCGGCACCGGGCTCCCGAACTTCGGCAATCCCAGGGCTTAGCACGGCAAGGAAAGAGAATGGAAGAGACTGCTCTGCATGAAGTCATTATTTCGTGATTACTCTCTCCGTCCACCCATCCATCCCCCCCCCCCCCCCCAAGACGGTAAGGACGACGTTTGACACCCGGATGATGGCCCGAGTGTGGGCTGGCTGGCTAGCTGGAGGTTGGGTGGTGGGGTCCCCCATCCGATGGTCTGTAGGTAGGTATGTATGTGTAGTGTATCTGTGAGTGTATCTGTGCGTACATCTTTGCGTCGGAGTATGTGTGGGAGGGACGGAATGTTTTCAAAAAAGCTACCTACCTGCTTGCCTGCCTATCAGCCTGTCGGCCTGTCTGCACCTTAGCTTAGTCCAACAGTGTACGACAAGGTATGTATGTTTTACCCGCTCAGCAGAACATCGAAACGGCAGAGGTGTGGATGCACCAAAGGGGGAGGTAGGGGGGTTGGAAGGATGGAAGGGGAAAAAAGGGGGAAAAAGGGAAATGCAACATAACGCAACTCCGCGCATTGGTTTCAACAGTAATTTTCATTTGATGGATGGTTGGGTGGACAGTAATAAGTAATAGTAAGATCCTTCCTCCTTGTCCATTACTGGACCACTGAGACATACAGAGCTAGTCGGCCAGCCAGTCAACAACTTGAGCGAGAGAGGAAGGAGATGGGAGAGGAAATCATCAGCCAAGCGTCCTGTTGTCTCCTGCCTGTCTCGGCCTCCGTGCCTCTCTTCTCCCATTGCCTTCTCCTCCTCCTTATCCCGTCACCACTTTTCCCTTTGAACTTCCTCTTACACACACACGTGTACGTATACCCGTACGCTACCGATGCTGCCGATCATGGTCTGAACTCTCACGCCCTAGGATCAGAAGGTAGGATCGATCCTGGTATATCGTATCATCTAGAAAGTGCTAGTAGCCAACCGACTGGCCGCATTTCTGGCGTCTATGCGGTCTTCATCGTCTTCCTCAGCCACGCCCGGTAAGGGTGCGCCGCTGAGTGCTCTCACACGGCCGCCCTGCTCGCCCCCCTCGACTGTCTCGCCCTCGACGTCTTCGGGGAGTGTGCCGGCAAAGCTACCCGATATACTGCGGCTCAGCGTGTCGGTGCGACGGGGTACGCCGCTCCACGCATCGCCCTTGGGGCCCTGCGAGGCAGCCAGGCTGGTCCGGCGGGTAGTAGGGTGGCTCTCGCGGCCTAGACGGCTCAGGCCACCACTGGCATCGATGGCCCGGATGTCGGGTCGGACGCTCTCGAGCAAAGCCAGCGTTCGGCGCTCAGCCTCGATTTCGCGCAGAACATACTCGCGGATTGTGAGGCGGAGGTCAGCGGCGGTGCGAGCGAACCACTTGCGGCGCTCATGGACTAAATTTTGTGTGACACGCGTTGTCTTCTGGAACAAGGCGGTCTCGGTGTGGCGTGCTTCGTCCAAGTGCGCGATGGCCTCGTCCACCTTTTCGCGCCGTACATTGGAGCTTGCTTTGAGGCGGTCAGCGGCGTTGAGCTTGCTCCGTGTGTTATCTTGCGCTTGCAGAAACTCGCGGATCAGAATCTGCCGATTCGTAAGGGTTTCCTTGACAATGAAGGCGTCCTGTGAGTGGTACTGGAACGGATCCCCAATCGTCGTCGCCTCTGCCGTGGCTTGCGCGGCATGGCAGTCACCGACGGTCTGGACAGCTTTACCCAACTTCCGATAGGCGTTGGCGAGTCCCTGGTGCAGCTCCTGCACGCTCATGCTCCCAAGCTTGACGCCGAAGTCGGACTCGGCGAGGCCCAATCCTGTTGTTGGTCGGCTAAGGTTAGCTTTCCAGTTGTGCAACCCCAATGAGCTCGGGCCGTGGCGGCTTGCTTACCTCTTCGTGATTTGACGAGCTTGTCGACCTTATGCCCGGCATCCATCGCACCCAAGTAAAACAGTTTGACAATGGGACGCGCCTCCTGCAGCTCGGGCGTGTCGTCGGGAGGCGGCGCAAACTGCTTGAGAATCTTCCGCCGCACACCCGTTGCGGGTTGCTTCTTCTTTATCATGGGGCTGTAGCCGAAGTCGCTCTCTACAAATAGCACCATCTCATCGTCCCGCATAAGGACCTCGTTGCCGCACACGTAATTGAACCACCGCTGCAGCAGCGCCTTCACCCTGGCCTCGTCTTCGTCTGTCCCCGCGCCGGCAGAGGTCAGTGCTGGCGGTACTGCAGGTACAAATGCCTCCGGGTTCGCCGAGATGAGGTGCTCGGCCAGCTTGATAAACTCAGAGTGCAAGCGGCGGACATCGCGGTACTGGGTAGTCCGGAAGCCGGGTAGGTTTGTCTATATCTCCTGTCAGTTTGCGGATGGCGTCGCAAGCCAGCGCCAGCGTTATGGGATTCGTACATACATGGACATCAAATTTGAGGATAGGATCCTTGCGCCCGGTGCGTTCAAGCCCAGTAATCTTAGCCTGTAGCTTGAAATGCGGTTGCGGCGGTCTCCGGGACTGCTGCTGCTGCTGCTGCTGCTGTTGCGCCTGCTGCTGCGCTTGGGGCGCATACTCTCCGGCACCAGTGGGCTTCGCAGATTGTTGCTGTTGTGGCGGCCCCTGCGGCAGCGGCGTTTGGCGGTCTGCTGCTGCTGGCGGGAAAACTTGGGGATCCAAGTCTTGCTGGCTAATAGGCACACTACCGCCTTCGGACGGCCGCGACTCGGGGGTGAAGGGGCCAGTGGTCGAGGTGGTGCTCGTGGCTGTATCAGGGCGCCTGGTTTCGCTGTCGCTTGCGCCGAAGCCGCCGTCATCGTGCTCTGGGGTGAGGCCGTTGTTCGAGGTGTGCGAAGGGAAGCGGAAGGGAGAGCTTGGCGGTTCGGCCCCTATGCTCCCAGTGCCAAAGGTGGCGCGGTTGTGCCTTGGCGATGTGCTGGGCGAGTTGCCCCACGGCGATGCGTCGGCAGCCTGCTCCGCATCGTGTATGGAGGCGCTGTAGTCCATAGCTGATTGACGACGGAGGGACGGACGGTAAGGAGAATGTACGAAGTTACTTGCTGCCGATCCTCGGCTGGATGACGACGCGGTGGCCTCGGAGAGATTCAAGCTAGTAATGCAAGGCGCGCAGCTTCTTGGCTTCACGGTGTGGACAGTAAAAATGGCCTATCTCGTGATAATCGTGCGGGCTGTCTCGTGATATGGTCGTCTGCTCGATCAATGGGATGGAATGGGGTTTGGATGGATGCTCGTCAGTCGGTGTCGCACAGTTCGTGGTCCACAGCGAAGATGGCAGGTGAGGAAAGAAAGGCCCTTGCTCCGCATTCATCACCAGCTGCAGTGTATCTAGGCTGGCAGGCAGGCAAGACAGGGTCGCCGCTGCTGGGCTTTCGCAACGAACAGTTACCTGAATGGCTGAAGTGGGGCCCACACTTTGTGCCCCGCCCGCCCCACCAAAGCTCCTCGATCCCTCGAAGCTGGACAAGCACGGACCCATACAAGCTCGGATTAAGTGGCCTGTCATTGCTATCAAAATTGAGGTTTGCTGCAAACTTGAACATCGCTGTGTGATGCTTGCGAGTTGGACTCTAAAAACTGCTTCAGATTTCTTTGACGGCTCTCTCCTGCTTGGGAAAGAGATATGTCTGGATTTCAAGAGACAACAGCCTGAAGCCCAGAAACCAAGTGCACAGTCTCAATTGGCGACAAGCCCAGGGCCAATTTGACGTCTGGCTGTGTCGCTGCTTCTTCCATCAGCAAAACCAGCCCCGATTGGGCAGCTCTGCTCGCCTCACCGCCACGAGATATTGGTTATGACCGTGTCTGTTTTAGCTCGCGGATGCCGCTATGGCAAACTTCGAAGCTCCCCCGCGCTCAATGCGGCGAAATGGACTCGCTCCTCGGTCGTCATCGTGCGCCTGAGAAGACTCCACGGTGAGCCGGCGTCTCACGAGGTCAAGCCCAACAATATCCGCAATATTGGTATCATTGCCCACGTTGATGCCGGCAAAACAACCACCACAGAGCGTATGCTCTACCACAGCGGGCTTACTCGGCATATTGGGAGTATGTTCCCTCCCGCCTGGATTGTCCCTCAGATCTCACTGACTCCTCGAGCCAGATGTCGACCATGGAAACACAATCACAGACTTCCTGCCCCTTGAGAGACAGCGCGGCATAACTATTCAGTCCGCTGCCATCACCTTTAACTGGCCGCCCAGGTCATTTTGCCCGCCAGGCCAAGAGCCCAAGGTCATTAACCTCATCGACACCCCGGGTCATCAGGATTTCCGCTATGAAGTCGACCGCTGCCTGCCCATCCTGGATGGTGCTGTATGTATCCTCGACTCTGTCAAGGGTGTCGAGACGCATACGGAGCGCGTTTGGGAGTCAGCTCACCTTTCCAGGATTCCGAGGTTAATGTTCGTCAACAAGCTCGACCGAGATGGTGCCTCCTTCAAGAGGTCTATACACGAGATTACCTCGCGACTCAGGACCCTGCCCTTATTGTGCCAGATCCCCTGGTGGAATAAGGATGAATTTGTTGGCGTCGTTGACGTCGTCAATGAGATTGGTATGAAGTTTTCTAGCACAGGTCAAATGACCGTCATCAGCGGGGCGAACCTTGCTCGGGAAGACCCCGCTCTCCGAGCTGAGGTGGACAAGGCCCGTTTGAGCCTCATTGAAACCATCTCGGAGAACGATGATGAACTCATGGATGAGTTCCTCCAGGTCGAGAAAGAAGTGCCAGCCGCCTCCATTATGAGCGCCATCCGGCGACTGATCATGGACGGCGAAGCTAAATTTACTCCCGTTTTTGCGGGTGCTAGTCTCCGAAATATCGGCGTCCAGCCTTTGTTAGATGCTGTCGTTGATTATCTCCCAAGCCCCTTGGACCGGCCGCAGCTTGAAGTCATTGTAGGCCCCAAGACACTGGCTTTTTCTCAACTTCTTGAAATGGAGACCAAGAAGAAGCCACATGGCCATCACCAGTCGCCCATCGTAGCCGTTGCTCACGTTTTCAAGGTTGTTGACGACCCGCGGCGAGGAATGATGAGCTTTGTGCGCGTCTACCATGGTGCCCTCAGCCGCAGCAGCCACATGTGGAACAGCCATGTACATGGTTTTGAGAAGCCCATGAGCCTCTTACATGTCTCCGCAAAGGACTACCAGGAGCTGCAACACTTGGGTACCGGTCAAATCGGCGCCATGACCGGCCTGAAGTCAGCCCGGACAGGAGACACATTGATCACATTTGCGGGTCACCATCAGACCGCCCCCGACGCCTTCCGAAACATCCGCATCAAGACTCCCGAGACGCCGCCTGCGGTGGCATTCATTGCTATTGAGCCGTATACCAAAACGGCCAGTGACAAGATAGAGGAGGCCCTGAACAAGCTCACTCGGGAAGACCCCAGCATCAGGTGGACCAAGGAAGAGAAGTCGGAGCAGCTCATTCTCTCTGGCATGGGTCTCCTTCATTTAGAGATTGCGCTTGACCGCCTGATGACCCATTACAAGATAGAAAAGTCATCCGCCATGTGGGGTGACATCGAGGTCGAATATTCGGAATATCTCCTTTCCCCAACCGCACAGCATCGAGGCGTGTACGAGAGACCATTGCGTGACAAGGCTGGTAAGGCTGCGTGTACGGCATTTCTGGAGCCTCTCGAGGCTCACCATCACGATTGCCTGCTCGAGTCTAGTGTTGAGCGCGATGGAAACATCATTCACGTCGCCATCAACTTTCCAGCCGGTAACAACGCCAAGATTGTTGCCTTCGACCCTGAAGTGGTGCGCCAGCAACTACTCAATGGAGCGATTGCTGGGCTTGCCAGAGGGCCCCGCCGGAATTCCCCCGTCCGAGGATGTTGTGTTCACATAACATTCAACCTCGAGACTGATTTCTTTGGGCCTGCGTCGACGAGTGGCCACATCACAAACGCAGCCATCCACGCAGTGAGGGGTGCGCTCAGAGACGCACATGTTAACAACCAAGTTGGGATTCTGGAGCCCTTCTGCAATGTCCAAATACGATGTCCCGAGGAGGCCAGCAACTCCATCCAGCATGATATTGTCTCAGCCCGCGGCGGCCAGGTTCTCGAAGTCCGCAGACCAGACGATGAGCTGTCCTCGCAGGGTGGCATTGACGTCTCCAAGCTCTATGTTCCTCCCGACCCCTATGACTCAGTCCACTCTCTTCGGGATCCCAAGAAGGGCGTCGTCAGGATGCTCATGGTCTTGGGCAAGGCACCGCTCAAGGAGATGATGAAGTACGACAGCCAGCTGCGGAGCATGACGGGCGGTCGCCACTCGCTCCAGCTTGATCCGGGCGGGTTCGAGTTAGTTACTGGCCCCCGGGAAAAGGCCATAGAGCAAGCCAAGTTCTAACTGGCTTTTTGCTCTCGTACCTCGGCCAATTACAACACAGAGAGAGTCTGGTATTCTCTTAGTATTATTACTGTATCGTTGTTATATTGTATAGCTATCATGTCCCCATCAAAGGGGTACGTACTATCATAAGGCACCAGGGAAAATGTCTGTTTCAAAAAGCTTGGTAGCCTCACCGGGCTCACGGGTTACCTCTCTTGCGTTCCGAGAGGCTCCTCGCTCTCTTTCGGCTCCATCTGGCCGCCGAACTGGCTAACTTAGGTAGGTATCAGCAATGCAACGACATTCGGAACCGCATCATGCACATGCACCGGGAGGAGACGGCCATTCCCAATGGAGGCCTATATGTACGTCTCCGGTGCGTAGGGAGGCAAAACGCAATGTTCGGCCTCCAAGCCATCTTCCTCCAAACGGTGGAAGCAAACCGTGGTGTGATTGTCCTCTTTTTCGCCACCCTCACCATCATTCGAGATTGTACGCTCCGGCATAAGCGAGCCGCCAGGCCGCCAAGAACCGGGATGTATGCCGATTTTTGGTTTGGTTTGAACCTCACTTGGCAACATGAACGTGTGTGTATTCGTGCAATACTGCACAGTGCACACCGTTTTTTACCTATCCCGTCCCCATCCCAAAGGAGGTCCGTCTGCTCGTCCATCCGTGTCCGCCCACCCGTCCCGCTGTCTCTCTCGCGTTCGTTTTGGGACTCGATGTCGGGTAGGGTCCGGGTCCTCTTTCTGCACTTGAGAAGGTACGTATAGTCCTTGTTTCTATACGGATAGTGTAGCCGGGCTACGCTGGCGGCAGAGACGCGCACGTTCCCCTGCGGGTAGGTATGCCGTGGGCTTTGACCTCTTTATTTTTTTCTGTCATTTTTTGGTTGGTATCTTTTTTTTTCTTTTCCTTCCTATATCACCCCGTTAAAGAGTCCGTGGAGAAGAGTCACATACGAAGTGGTCCACCCACCCGAGCCATGTCATAGTGTGCGCCTTTCTGACCCCCACAAACATGGTATGTTTCATCGTGGACGGACGGCAGTTCATCCCGCTCCCCTCATCCCCCACATCTTACCGTCCAATGTTCCCGCGTGGGGGAGGGTAGGAGGGGATGGTGAACGGGTATTGTTATAGATGGGGGTCATTCACTTTCAGTTCGGTTCCGTCGTCCCATCGTTCCCTAAACTGCATGTACTTTTTAATGCTGTCAATAATTGACGTAGCATTCTCCCCTACTGGTACAGTACAGCGCCAGTCAGCTCACCATATCGTATGTTTTCAAAAAGAAATCACCAGCCCAGCAGCAGCCATAGGTATTGGATATATATTGGTGAGGTAAGGTGAGGTAATGGACTTCTCCTGTGTGCCTCTAAAGGGTCAGGGTTTTATTTTTTTTCTTGCTTGCGTGGTGTGGTAGGTGCCGTGGTGTGATATATGCACCACGGCTTGCTTGGTGCTACCTATCCACTCCACAGGCTATAGGCGGGATACCGGAATGGACAATGGTTTTTTTTCTTTTCCTGGGAAGCGGAATTCGTCAGAGCCGCGCTCGGATGATTGGTTTGCTCGCTTTTGTGATATGTGACAGACTGGCTCAACACTCTCAACAGTTTTTTTACGGTGTTTTTTTTTAACTTAGGTAAACCGGTTGGGGACAAGGAGAGTGTAGGGGAGGTTTTGGTAGATTGTCTTTTTGGAGGATGGATGGGGGTTTGTGCAACGTGGACAGTTTGCCTGGACTGATCTTCATGTTTTGTTGGAGACACAGCAAAACCTGTTTTCTAAGCAGTGCAGTTTGGTAAGGGAAGGATGAAATATCTACTTGCTTAAGTATGTATGTAGATAATGGATGTTAAGGGCCAGCTTCATAAGGAAAGGGAAAAATAAAGAAGAAGAAAATGCTATCCAGGTGCTTAATAGGGTAGAAAGTTCAAATAATGTTTTATGAGGGCACTCACAGTACCACAGTCTCGAGGTCACATATAGGGGGCTTCGATTGCTTGTCACCTCACTTATCACATAGCCCTCTTCTCTCTATGACCCCACTGCGAGTTCGACTTTACTGAAACATTGCACGCCAGTAGATCAATAGTTTTGGATGGGATATAGAAAAGGTCAATCATAAAATTTAAGGCAATGTCGATACTGACGCTGAGGCCTTCAAGACATCGTCGCAGATTAACAAAAGCTGGCTAGACGCGTGGTCTGAACTTGATTTTAACACTACTGGAGATCGGTACGATGTTGAAGCAATACTAGGTACCCTAGGTATGTATGACAAGATGACGATACAGAGCTTATCAAGCTAAAAATTTGATTTTCAAATAACACTTTCTCCCTTTACTGACCGTCATTGACTGTGATGGCACTTGCGGATTTCAACTTCGATGTTCCCCTCCATGATATCTTTCGGGGCATCGACAAATCACCAAAAGACAGGCAGGTTGATGTTATCGAGTAACGAGCTAATATTATAATAAGGGTTGTGACTTCCCTTTCGCTAATGTATTCGACCCCTACGAAATAATGATGTCGACTCCTACAAAATGAGGATGTTAAGTATTACAAAAGACAATACTTGAAGAAACAAGATAAGGGGATTAAGGGGGTGTACATGCACAGGATGTTGGAGGTTTGGTTGCTGTTAAACCCAGTCGTAACTCGCCCCTTGGGCTATTGTCGCCATTCCGCTCTCAGTATTGAAGACGATACACTGCCATCGTCTGCAGTGATATCGAATCGAGTAGGTGGTACTGAACGGGCAATGTCTATATTTTATCCAGTCAAGGCTAAGCGTGGCCGTAATCTGAAACATCCCTTCAGAAGGCTACCAAAGTAGACACCGAGGGACGTCAGCAGTTCACTTGCAAATGAGTAGCTTCTGTCTCACCATGAAGGCATAAGAAACAATCCACAGCTAAGGCTACTTGAAGCTGGAGCTTCATCACTTGAACTTGAACGCAAAGAGACATCCACCACGCCTTGTTTAACCACATATCAAAAAGTGGATAACTTCTCTGAATTATCATCACCATCAGCCAACCCTAGTGGCCCTTCTCTCCTATTTTTAACAAATAAAATCAATAACGGGTATCGCAACCAAGTCTTCTCCGAGCCTGTTTGCGTCTGTGTTTGTGTTTGTACCCTGTACCAACAACAGTAAAATTAAGACCTAATAGTAGCATGTCCATCCACCCAAACAAATAAAACAATAACACATATTTGTTGTTTTTTGACGCCCATCTCATCTAACGAACCAACCTCAGCTGAAAGAGTTTGCGCTGGACCCCATCCTGAATCGTCCGTACACCCAACAAAACCAAAACATATTAAAACAAAAGTACCAGCAGATGTAATCTGGCCCGCTCGTTTCCCCCAAAAAATAGAACGAACGCATACTCCGTAAGTCCCCCCTTCTTCACCTCAGAGTACAAGTATTGTTTCCTAAGCAGTCAAACTTCGTAGACCATCCCACCCAAGCCCATATTCTCACTTCTCGGGGGTCTCTGGAATCTGCCAGACATCATCATCCATTTTCTCCCCCTCTACTTTCACTGGCCCCATCCCATTCAGCCCCCTAGAGGCAGGTCTCGGTGGTCGCATCGCAAACGGAATGGCCGATGTGGCTGTAAATACAGGCAAATCTCCTCTGCGCATTGCAACGACGTTGGGCGTTTGTGAGACATTGGGCGGCATCCACTGCAAGGGCTGATTCTGGTGAAGACTCTTGGCGGGAGGCGAAGGGCCTTCAGGCTGGTACTGGATGAACATGTCGTTTGCTGCTGCAGCCGCCGCTACAACGCGGGTGGGACTACTACCGAGCACTGGGGAGCTGCTGCCTGAAGGGAGAGGAATACGATGAGGTGAGAGCATTGTTGCCGGAGTCGGGGGCAGATTGGGGGTGTGCGGGTCGGGAAAATATTGCTGCTGTTGCCCAAGAGAAAGGGTGGATGACGAGGGTGACTGATTGGTCTCTGGGACATACAGAATAGGAGGGCTAGAGAGGGGAGTGTGTGCCTCTACTTGAGAGGACAGAGGAGGAGCTGCGAGAATTTGTTGCTCCGCTGGCACAAAAAGAGGCTTGTTCTCTTCGAGAGGCGTAGATACCGAGATTGTGTCGTCTTGCAGGAGCCTCTCTTTCGCAAGACGTTCCCGCTCCCGAGCCTCTCGCTGGGATGGCGTAATCAGAGTGATCTTGACCTTTTTCATGTCGCTGACCAGCTGGTCCAAGTCGTCGCTGGTCGAGGGAGGACTGGGAGGCTTGCTTCCAGCAGCGGCTGTGGGAGCTGACGCCTTGGTGGCTGCAGCTCCAGTGTTGGCGGCACTGGGAAGCCTCTTTGGCACCCTCGGCGCCCGCGGCATTGGCTCTTTCTTCGCTGGAGTACGCGTTTTCTTTACAGCGAGAGGGTTACCTGCAGTGGTTCTAACACTCATGGAAGACTCGGGCCTTATGCTAAATGATGTGTCGGGCCTGGGAATACCGCGGACTACTGCTGGTCGAGGGGCTGGCTGCACCGGATCCAAGCTGTCAGAGACGATAGTTGACGCCGCACTAAGACGTCGACCGGATTGTCGTGGTACCTGTTTGCCGGGCAGCGGCGTGGCTCCTCGGGAAACAGCCTTCTCAGATGCAAGGAGCGACGTTCCTGCGACAGTCTTCCGTCTATTCTTGCGTTCTTCTTCGGTCTCTTCCTCGTCGATGGGGAGAGTTGGCTTCGCCTTGCGCTCTCTGAGGCTCATCCTCGTGGGCGGACGATCTCCTGGAGCAGGGGCTGTGCTGCCTGGTGGCAGAGACTGCAAGAGAAGAGACTGGCGGTCACGTCTGGCTCGAGTAGCCTCCGCGTTGAGATCTTCATGTGTACAGCTGTCGGTCTGACGCTCGCTTGGGATAAGTAGCTTGCTCAGTTCGTGGGCCGCCACAGGCCATAAGACGTCCGGCGGAGGTGGCGTTGGTGCTCTAGAGATGAGCCCTGGGCTCCCAGGTGACAGCCCAGACACGCTCCGGCGAACTCGAGCGGTTGGCACAGCTTTTGCTGAAGAGGACTGCGTTGGCGACGAGTAGGTAGGCGTCACAGTGCTTCGAGGCTTTCTGGGCTCTTCTATTGGCAGATGCATGGCGTTTTCAAGCCGCTCGAGCTCAGCAGCGGACCACCACGACGGCTCATAACGCCGGGACCCCCTCTCACTAGCAGATGAGTCTTTTCGGCCACGAACCGAGCCGATCCGCTGGCCCATCTCGTAGCCCAAGCCGTTGAGGTCTTGTTCCTTGGTTGAGGGGCCATCCCCTGCCAAGCCAGATATGTGGCTCAGAATGCCCGAGCAAAGTGCGCGGTCGCTATATCCGCCCTCGAGGACGCTAATAATACGCCCCTCGACACTCGTTCCCAACTCGGCAGCAATCCGAACCACATCCCGGGTCAGCCGCGCGTAGAACTCGGTAGGCACATTTACATTGTGCCGCTGCATTCCGGGACTCTCCCATTCGCTCGCATCAAAGCCGGCCGAGAGAAAGATGGCAGCCCTCGAGTTCAGGCCCGCGTCGCGGAGCCGCTCTGTCTGGGTCTTGAGATATTCACGTGTTTTCTCGAGCAGGACCGAGTACTTGGACTCGTACAGCGCCCAAAAGTCGGCCTCGGTCTTCCAAGGCTGCAGATGAACATTCCAAATGCTCTGGCCGTGGGCGTTGTCGATGCAGATACTTGCGTTCTTAACCTTGTCCTCATCGCCCATCTCGCAAGGGTACGAGTTAATATCGTGAAGACTGAAGTATCCGATTGACGTCTTCTTCCACAACGCAGCGTTCTTAGCAAGACCCACGCTCCTCGAGTTGTGCTGCCAGGCAATGGACTGCGAGCCGTCTCCGTGGTGCAGATCGAAGTCGATGATGGCGGCATGTGTCAGGCCGTGGCTCAAGATGGAATGCATAATCCCGACATGGACATTATTGATCCAGCAGAAGCCCGACGGGTATGATGCGGAGCAGTGGTGGCCCGGTGGTCGAATTGCGACAAACGCCCGCCTCGGGCCATTGGGCCTGAACACAGCATCGACCGCGTCGCAAACTCCTCCGAGCGCGCCCTCCAAGGCATCCAACGACTCAGCGCAGAGGTACAGATCGCCCTCATGAAGTTTATGTGGCTCCTCCCCGCCCCGGTCCATCTCTGGCCGCTGCAACTCCTTCCCGTTCATGGCCAGCTTTGCCTCGGCCGAATCGCACATATTCTTGAGTTCCTCCATCCACTTGGCGCCATGTACGTTCGTGACCGTCTGTGACAATAGAGACAGTCGCCGCGTGGTCTTCTGGATGCGAAAGGGAACCGATGGGAGAGTAGTCGGGTTATTTCGTGGATGGATGGGGAAGGCCCCATCTTGGTGTCGCTCGCCCAGACGCACATATGCCGCCGACACGCCCAGCACGCATGCTTTTATTCTCTCGGGCCGCTCGACGATCGTGTTTAGGGCGGTGCGAGACGTCCGGGGGCGCGAGTATCGGTGGCCATAGCAGGCATCGTGGAGGATGACAACGGTCTCGGCGGGCTTCGGGTCGGTGCCATGGTGGGCATCAAGTTCGCCCTTGAAGTGAGCACTTGCGACAGACGCGGCGGTGGGCACTGGCCGCTCAGGGAGCTCGGGCGACAGGCTTCGCAGAGGCGACCTCGCTGCCGCCGTGGGAGACATAACGTTGATCGAGCTGGCGCGACGAGCTGGCGCAACGCCGTTGACAGAATGGAGCGAGTTCATGGAGGCCTTCCTGAGCAGGGTTGGCGTCGCGGAGCGAGAAGGGGCGCCGTTGTAGGCAGAAGAGCTGTTGAGGGGACTCCGCATTGCGCTGTCGGGTCGTGGCGAGCTGGGGCTACGGCTGAGCGACGGTTTGAGAGGGCTTCGGGCAGCCGGCCTGGGTGTACGGGGCGGCCTTGCTGGGGACGATGAGGTGGTGATGGAAAGCTGTTTTAGGGACTGAGAGAGCTCACTGTCTCCTGCTTCAGGCCCTTTGTCGCTGTCGTTGTCGTTGGACTTCGGTTGGTCCATTGGTACGATTTGTATTGGTGTCGGGCCTCTCTTGGCCAGAGAGGGCGACTTTGGAAAGGGAGAGGAAGCCATGACAGGCAATAGCTCCCTGGGTTCTTGAGGTTTCAATTCTTGACGCGCCTCCTCATTCACGCAGAACAAAGCCTCGGCCTTATTACCAAGGTAGTGTGAATCAAAGTTACGAACACAGAAGAGATAAAGCGGGATTCACGCTTGCACGTGTGCATCAAAGCTTCGGCAGACGGCAGTTCGAAGCAGATCTCGCGTGCATGAAGTCATCATCCATGCAGGAGTGGTGCGGTGGTGGCACTCCGATTTGGGCAACATCTGGAACATTTTTGGCGCCGCCCTCTCTCAATGCCTGGCCTTGGCACGCGCAACAAGCCAAAGCGCGTCGCCCTGTTTACGCGTCAGACGTCATACAACTGGCAACAGTCCTCTCACTGGCCTCCACGGCACGTGACTCTGCAGGTCTTGCACCCCAAGCTTCAGGGTCCAAGAATTTGCTTGCGTGCCTGTGACATTCGCTGGTGGGGATTAGCTCTGGCTTTGCGCAAGCTTCAAAAAGGAACATTCAACAACCAACCTCCAACAAAATGCCAGCCCACATGATTGAAGCCTGCCTGTCCACGAGCTTGCATTCGGCCAGTTTCAACTTTCAACCCAAGATAAAGAGAAACAGAGACCCGCATGCCAAAACGCAAGTGGACTCTTTCACGGGCGATCTGGACAAGGTTCATCCATGAGCCATTTCCTTACTGCTGCAACCACCATTGGCAGATTTCTGTCAAAGAGAAGAAAATAGCTTGAACACCATCACCGAGACCCACTGAATCATTGTGCGACATCAACGGCGTAACATGAGACTCCAGATTCTGTGTATTCAAGCACAGGATTCTCATGGACTTTCAGGGTTTCTCTCACCCACACACAATTGCAACACAAAACTCAGGCTGAGATGCTGGCTGCCTTACCATCCTCTGCAGCCAAGAATATTGGCTCTGACGCGCTTGTGTGTGGCTGCGCCGACATGCGACCCTATCACCGTCCAATCATGGCTGCCACTCAAAATCGTGGCGCTCCCGGCTTCCCAACCTCGCACACCGGATGTGAACCTGCCCCTCAGCCGCAATCTGCACGAGAGGAAGAGATGTTTCCATTCAAATGAGAGTCTTGTAATGGAGACGAATTGAACATACGGTAGCATCCATCCATCCGAGCAAGGCTGACTTTAACGGTTGACAGTCGCCAAAAGAGGGACGGATAAGATAAGTCGGTGTCTGATGATCTGATCGAAAAGAGATCTTCCTGCGGTCTCGGCTCAGTCGACGACCCCCCATGTCACCGACATCCCACCAACGTCCCAACCTGGGTGTCACTAGCAAATAGTTGCCCTGTAGCCCATGGAAGCTGAACTAATGAAAGATGGCTGGATTCGCAGCCTTGCTTGGCCCAAATGATTTAAGCTGGACCTGTCGACGAACCCGCACTTGCAGCTTGTGTTCTCTGTGCCCCTCATTTACTTTGAGCTCCCATTTAGCAGCTCGCCCAAAGAGTGTGCGAGTGAGTACTCCTGTACATCATGGCCAGACGACAGCTTCTTCCTGCGCTTGCCTGGGCCCAAACTGCTGTTGCGGTGCTCCAAGGGCATATCGACGCCAATGTTTTCGCAAATGTAGAGGCCAGGGCGGCGACGACGACGGCGCCGCCTCTGGGCTCAGATGGCATCTTCGCCTGTGCGACAGCCAACGCCGTCCTCAGCTCCTGTTACAATGCCGGATGGTTGGATGACGAAGCTCCTGTTGCCAGTTCAAGGAGCTGCCTCTGCTGTGGTTCCGGCCACGGCTTCGCGGCCGATTATTCCACTTGCGCATCGTACATTTATGACGAGATGCCTACACTCACCAATCCGTTCAGCAGTATGTTTCCCTGGTCTTTCTTCGCCCGCTGCTACTTGTTGAGACAATCTGGCTGATTGTCCATCTCATAGCCGCCTCCTACCTGTATTCTCTTTGCTCCCGTGTAGGCACAAGTTATTGCGGGACTGCGTCTGGAACCAAAACGACTCAGGGCCCGATTCCAACCGTGATCCCTGCTGGCTGCACATCGCTGTACAGCATCATTACGTCGTGTGTGAGAGAAACGCCAGGCCTGATAACCGCTGGCGCGGCGAGGCAGGCATCATGCTTATGGTATGTGACTATGTGTGGTGAAATCCCTTTTCATCCCTCTTTTGACCACTTAGGAGATCCCACCTTGAAAGCCAACACAAGACACTAATACGAAATAAACAAAATCAGCTACGACGCAGACGGGGCCTATAATACGCAATTTGACAGATATGTCCGGACGTGCGCCTCGTGGGCCAGGACAGCATACATTGACGAGTACCGCAGTATGACCCTCTCCATTCCGTCCTTTTCTACCACCACTTGAACACTAAGACCTCGCGCAGCACTCTCCCGTTCCCTATCATTCTGCGAGGACCATTCTTCCCGCACGTCTACCACCAGGAGATCAAGCACCCCCACTCGCCGCTCCACAACCTCAGCAACCAGCACCCATTTGGATGTGAGTGACTGGAACAGTCTCACGGCGGGCACGCCCTCGCCGGCGGCGAGTATCACATCAGCACCGCTGGCCACGACGACCACGCCACCGCTCTCCGGCACAGGTGCAGGTGCCGGTGCAGGTACCAACACTAGCTCGTCGCGGGCAACGGCCGTCACGACGACCGTCACCTCGTCGGGTCTCGCCCCGCCTGGTGCGGCGCCGGCAGGCCTGTTTATCTGGATCGCGAACTTAGCAACGCTTCTCCTGTCGTTCTTTTTTATGATCTAGCCAAAAGAAAAAAACAATGGGGTGGGCGTCCGGTGTTGACTGTGAATGGATGGATGAGTAATGGGTGGTAACGACGATGTCATGAGATGGATACTGTCTGAACAGACATGGTGAGATGAAAATCCAGCCGCAGATGGGAATGATAATAAGTAAAGATTGAAGCAAATGAATGATGTAATTATGGAAAGAGATGGGATGGAAAGAGATGGGGAAGAGGGAAGAGATCATAATGACATAATAATGGCACATATCATCACATTGCAACACGATACTTCCATCGCAGCCTCTCAAAAAGTATGATCACAATGTCTTCGCAGTGACTTTCGCAGTCAAGTAAAACCCCAAGCTGATGGTGCGATTTTTCACAACCGAAACAATATGACGAATACTGCGTCGGTAGATAATAAATAATACCTACCTAGGTACCTGACACGCACTTGGCAATGCAGGTACAATCAACTCTCTAGGATACCAAACTCTTGGCCGAAGTCTAGTGAAACAGAGAGGACATGGGACAAGACGTGAGATAAAATAATGGCTCATGGGTAACATACCCGAGGATGCCACCACTTCGTGCTCATATGGGGCTTGACTAAGGAAATCCCTCATCCTGAACAAGTTTGGAGATAATGAGATGCATCCCTTTCTCCATCTCCTTCGACATGCCAGGACTTGGTCCATACTTGTGCTCTTGACGAAAAGCCCACAGAACAAAAGACGAGGCGCATTCAGAGATGTAAATTATCCAAAGGTCTGGTATCGTGAATATTATATAAAGTGCATGGATATTACGCAACCCCGAGTAACCAATATGGTACCAGTACCTAGATGATGGCCATGGACCAGAAGCCCCACTAGTGGTCTCATTTGTGGTGGACGTGGTCCTGATGTTGCCGTGCTTCGGAAGCAGATGACACGAGATGGGCTCCACTTTCCATCAACGTCCTCCCCGCATGTAAGGTACCAGTGAGGTACTTCGGTCCGTCCGTCGCCGTAGTCCTGTTTCTTATTCCGGCCTCGCAGCAAAAAAACTACCCAGGTCGTGTTTTGTTGCTAGGGATGTCCGCCGCACGTCAAAGCGTTCCGGTTTCCAGGATTTTATACTGGCCGGTTTATTCTCGTCCACCGAGGTCCATCGGTAAGAACCCTCTCGTCCTTTTACACGTAGCGCATGGGAGGTGGCGGCTGATTCTGCAAGTGTGGCGTTGTTGTCCTTTTCGCCTTGGGGATTTTTCTCTTGGGGATGAGCTCGAGATGAAGCTGGGGGGAATCTTCATCATCGTCGCAATTCTCCGCCTCGGAGTCGAGTTCATAAATGAATGAACTTTTGACATTGTCCATGAGCTGGCTGATTGCTTGATGGTCGCCGCCTGGGTCCACAAATTCGATCTGCTCGCTGTCTTGTCCCTGGCGTCTATTGCTGTCGTTCGTTGAGGTTGATAATATGAGGAACGTCTCGTCAAGGTTGGGAAAGTTGCGCATCAGACAAAGCTTGCTGTATGTCTCCCATGGTCTCCGGATCTCGGGCTTGACGTGGTCTATCGCGAGGCTGTGGACGTGCTCCACAGTACCGATAACGTTCTTGCTGAACTCCCGCGCCGTGTCGCCGTATCCCATGCCTCCGCACCGTGGAAGGTATAGGACATCGCGGCCAGGCAGGAAGTATATGTCCCCAGCATGGCTCCTTGTCCCAAAGATCTTGACATACAGCCGGAGGGCCTCATGCCGCGACTCTCGGCAGATCTGTAAGACCATAGGGGGGCGTGTTGTGGAAAGGCACCGGTCGTTCTCCTGGTCGTAGCGTACTTGGACGACACGCGGAAGACATTTCTGTCTCCAGATCTCGAGCCGCAGCTCTGTCGGTAAGAGGCTGAACAGGTGGAAGGTCTGGCACTTAGCGGGCATGTTGAAGGATGAGACAATGGCTGGCAGAATGAGACGGAGAAGACAAGAGAATCCAGCTCGCTCTTGAGAAAAACAGAACGATGGGCTGCAATGAGCATCGTACGGGGCTCTATAGCCTTGGTCTAGACCAGTCTGCCAAAGTCTGGCGACTTAAGGAGAGCTACCCCGTATTGTGAATCGAAAAACCCTGATCGTCTGGTAGAGCTTTATTGCTTGGGCTTGGGACTTGAGCCAGGGACTGACTGCCAAGCGAGGAGGCAGGCAGGCAGGTTTTGCTTCGTCTGACCGTTGACGTCGCCACAGAGTCAAAGTGCCACCCACGCGCGCTGGGCGGCTGGGCAATCTCTGAACTTTGCCCGACTTCCCAATAATAGAAGGCAGCTGTGACCTTGCCCAATGACGCTTTGGACCCCATAGCCTTACAAGCAAAAAAGGCGGCAGACACTGGCTGGTGTAGCCTTGCCATGCAATCCGATGTAGACTTCCATCCAAACGTGTGTGCCAAATCAGCAGCCGCGACCAGATGACGACCCCTCCATCCCGTCCTAATAAGTTTCAGTCAGTACTCTAGAGGGTAGCTTCCATCATAAAAAAGAGATTTGGGTGGGATCAAGCAGGCGGCTGTAGTCTGTAGCAGGCCGGCACTACTCGTTCACGTTGACTGGAAGACACGAGGGGCCTGTGGAACCTTCATTCTTCATCCGGCCAGCGAAGACTGCCGGCATAGGCTGGATCAAAAAGTGGCATGATCTTTTGACACGCAAAAATGCTCTGGCTGGGATGTTGTCGTGTGCCAGGGTGACAGCGCGATGTGGTGCGGTCAGGCATTTTGAATGGCTGAGCTAGAATCATAGCGGGGCAGCTACCTAGGCTCTGGGCACACGCACTGGGCATTGGGCGCAGTTATTATGGGCGGGAGAGCAACCAGTCGGGTTGGGGGCGCTCTTTACCGGGTTCTAAACCCCGCCAAGCGCCCCTTCCTTGAAGGCTTGCGCCCAAGCTGGCGGAAGCGACAATCTTTTTTTCTCCCATCGTCAAATCATCAAGGTACACGAACTTCTTGGCAGCCGTGTTTGACGCGTTTGCGCACTCTGCAAAACTTTATCCGCCCTGCGGAGAATGTGGCCAGTAAGAAGGATGGCCTCCACGATGTCGGCATCTTCTGCCGCGCTCAGGTTCGATCTGATCGCAAAATGTTCTGTGAGTCAACTAGACCTAAGTACTCGTTAGGGTCTCTTGGACTAATACAGAGCTTTAGACCACACGCGCTCGCGCCTCCGTGATGACACTTCCGCATGGCCCAGTGAACCTCCCGCTCTTTATGCCCGTGGCTACGCAGGCCTCTCTCAAAGGCATCACCCCTGAACAGCTCGAAGATACAGGATGTCGGCTCTGCCTCAACAACACATACCACCTCGGCCTCAAGCCCGGCCAGGAGGTTTTGGATGCCGTGGGTGGCGCCCACAAGCTCCAAGGCTGGAAACACAACATCTTGACCGATAGTGGCGGGTTTCAGATGGTGTCGCTGTTGAAGCTGGCTACCGTCACGGAGGAAGGTGTGCGCTTTTTATCGCCGCACGACGGCACGCCCATGCTGCTCACCCCCGAACACTCCATCAGTCTTCAGAACTCGATTGGCTCCGACATCATCATGCAGCTAGACGACGTGTTGGTCACCACGTCTCCAGATCTTGCGCGCATGCGTGAGGCCATGGAGCGCAGCGTGCGGTGGCTGGACCGCTGCATCGCTGCTCACAAGAACCCACACAGCCAGAACATGTTTTGCATCATTCAAGGCGGCCTGGATCTGGACATGCGACGTGAGTGCTGCCGTGAGATGGTGGCGCGCGATACGCCTGGTATTGCTATTGGAGGATTGAGCGGCGGTGAGGCAAAGGACGACTTCTGCCGAGTCGTGGCCGCCTGCACAGAGCAGCTGCCAGACCTTAAGCCCCGCTATGTCATGGGAATTGGGTACCCTGAGGATCTGGTTGTTAGCGTTGCCCTGGGGGCTGACATGTTTGACTGTGTCTGGCCAACGAGGACAGCTCGCTTTGGGAACGCCATCACGAAGCACGGCATGCTTAACATGAAGCGAGAGATGTTTGCGGCCGACTTTGGGCCCATTGAAGAAGGCTGTGGATGTGCGTGCTGCAGACCCATTGAGGAGGAGGGGGCCATGGGCATCACGAGGGCGTTTGTTCACCACAATGCAGCCAAGGAGACAGTGGCAGCGCATCTGCTGACTATACACAACGTGTACTACCAGCTGAATTTGATGCGAGAGGCTAGAGAGGCTATCATTGAGGATAAGTATCCGGCGTTTGTCAAAGAGTTCTTTGCGAGATTATACCCAGATAGACAGAGCTTCCCGTCGTGGGCAGTTAGCGCATTGCGCGGAGTAGGCATTGACTTGTTAGAGACTTAAACCAACCCCCCTGCGGCTTGTTGTGCTGTTGCTGTTGCGGTGTTCGCCATAATGAATATGATGTAGTCCTCAAGCTTCCTTGGTGGCTGGTTTATTCCCCGTCATCCCCATTGCTTGGGGGTATACAGGTCAATCTTGCAAGCTCGTTTTCCATCAAGCAATGGTCCAGCGATAAGTCTCAGAGGTTCTAACGCTTGATTTTTACCTCTTCCTTTTAATCTTGTTTTCCTTTCTTTTTCTTTATACTTACGAGTGCGAGCGCAAAAACATCGTTCAGTTGCAGGTGCATCTTATTATATGATGCGAATGATAGCGTCCATTTCGTAGGTCCTGAGGAAGGGGCGGAGTATCCTGATAAACAAACCGAGAAAAAGATGTGTTACAGGGTTAGGGTTATATACCTTGGCTTGCCTGGCTTGGCGCAATGCTAATCGAGACAGACGTGCAGCGCCAGTGGCAGGAGCTCCAAATTTTCGGAAGTGAAGCTCTGGCTCTTCCCCGAAGTCCAACCTCAATCTCGCCATAACCTCACCCGCTCCCCGCAACCGAGCTCTTCGAGCCATCCAGTATCACAATGAAGGCGGCGGCCGCTAGGGGCTTGTCTCCCGGGGGCGCGCTCCTTCGCACCTCACGACTGTTCGCCCTGCCTGCGGCAATTCCGCCTCCTCCAGGCGCGATTTCGGAGCATACAACCTACAAGCAGTCGGATACAGCCACGCAGGCTTTTCCCACGCACCAAGTCATCACTACGCTGAGCTCGTCGCGGCAGAAGGGCGACTGGGGCCTCAAACGGCCTCTTCCACTCAAATCCACAACCAAGTCGACCAACCCTATGCTGCGCGTCAAGGCCATCGACACCATCGAGTCCATCACCGACTTCACCTCGGGTGCCGATCACGGCTTGACTCTTCGGAAATTCCAGGAGTTAAGCTTGCCCTTATTTGCGCCACAGCACAAGAATGATGTGCGGAAAATGGGGCTGCAGCCCAAGTCAGTCTTTGAAGACGACGGGGACGTCACCGCCCTCGACAGCTTGGAGAAAATAGAGACCAGAGACGTCCGGTGGAAGTTTGGAGGGCCTTGGCTGTCGGGTATGAATACCGCCGAGTTCAAGCGCTGGCTGGTCCATGCTATCAGGCCCAAGCGAGCCGAGTTTCGCCGCTTCTTGAAGGCCAAGCTCGCGGTTGAGCTCCTCCAGCCTGCCAGAGAGCGGGCCTTGGACAACGGGATAGAGGAAAATGGGACGGAGCTACCCCAGGCCATCGACCCAGACTCCATCGCCGACGAACAGTACAACCTATACCTGCGCAAGCTGCGGAGCGACTTGCCGGAACTTTATCACATGGTCGGCGTGTTTTTAGATCTCGCGCCGCTTCAGCCGCCAATCCAGTGGAGCGTGGAGACCGCCAGTTCGACGACAGAAAAGGAGCCGGTGAGCCATACACTGCGGCATATCGGAAGCCCATATGCGGAATCTGGCCCCCCACCCACGCACCCTTCGGCCGGCCTCTCGTACCTTCGCACCGCGACGTACATGGAAAATCACCCCATGTATGGCCCTCAACTCAAACATACTCCGGTGCAGGCACGTGTCCTCAGCCCACGCCGGCCAGGCAGGTATGATCCTGTTGTCGGCGTGGCAGGATTCGTTGCGAAAACTCCAAGAGGTGACTCGATTTCGAACCAAAAAAAGAGCAAGACGCATCTTCATCTTGAAAGACTGGACCCCAGTATTGCTGGCGGTGCCAAGATTTGGGTCCATCCTCAGCACGCCGAGATTACTCCTATCGGCCAAGTACGCATTCAACTGGCCGATGCTAGAAATGAGGATAGCATGATTGTTCAAGAGTTGCTCGGCGAGGCTAAGGTCTTTGGAGAGGTGAAGCAGCCCGAGCCTGCGCCCACATGGTCTGCTGAGAACATAAGAAAGCGCTTTTCTAGGCAGCTGTACACATCCCCTCCAGTGATGTCTAGTTCAGACCGGTATGGAATGGGCGCGCATTCTTTGGGCGGAAAGGGGTACTCGACCTAAGAGTAGTGAGATTGACGAAGAGGGTACATATATAGATTCTGTGTCCTCGGGAGAACAAATCATGCTGTATCTTTACGTATCTCGTGTAATTATACAAATATAAACGCATTCAAACCTCCACAAGACACTTCAGATGTCGGATCATTGAAGCACCAGCGTAAGAGTTGCGCTCACTGATGACATTGATGTCCTATGGTGGTGCAGATACATAAGCTGGTTGAGGAAAATGGCTGAATGGTGAAAACACGTGCTTGGAACATGCAATTAAATGTCCACAAGCGCACGGGGAAGAAACAGCCAACATCAGTCAGCCGCACCGTCGGTTCAGTTATCGTGGGGTGAGCCACAATTTCAAACCACCAGCCACATTTGAGTTATTATGGCCCGTGCGGTGCCCTAACGCACGGAAGGTTCGCAACCCCCACAATCGACAACTGACAAAAAAAGTCGACTTCGTTCCGCGACTTTGCAATACCCAACGAAACCTCCAAGCTCACCTCCGCCCACCAGTTTAGTCCAGCAAAACCGTCAAAATGGGTCGCGTTCGCACAAAGACAGTCAAGAAGTCCGCCAAGGTCATCATTGAGCGGTACTACCCCAAGTTGACCCTCGACTTCGAGACCAACAAGCGCATCTGCGACGAGGTTGCCATTATCGCTTCCAAGCGCCTGCGCAACAAGGTCCGTACCCATTTGGGGAGGAGAGGCGGAGGGAACTTATTCCATGAGAATATCTCGCCTCAGCTGTGAGGAAATTCTGTTTACTGACACTTTTCTCCTTCCAGATTGCCGGATATGCTACCCACTTGATGAAGCGTATTCAGCGCGGACCCGTTCGCGGTATCTCCTTCAAGCTGCAGGAGGAGGAGCGTGAGCGCAAGGATCAGTACGTTCCCGAGGTCTCTGCTCTGGACTTCACCCAGAACTCCGAGAGCGGCCAGCTCGATGTCGACACCGAGACCAAGGACCTGCTCAAGCACCTCGGCGTAAGTTTCCAATCCATCCTAGATAAAAAGCGCTATGCAGGCTTTGGGTCACTCGGGCTAATAGTGCGTGTCATACAGTTCGACTCCATCCCCGTCAACGTCATCCCCGTCACCCAGGTTCAGACCATCGAGCGCGGTGGACGCCGCTTCGGCGACCGCCCTCCCCGTCGCGACTAAATCTAGTCGCTACATTCTTACGGCTGGACGGAACACAAAAAATTACAACAACTTGGGCATAAGAGGAACTGTTTGTGGGTGTGTTTATATGGCATTGGGGTTGCGGCTTTGCATGGCTGCTTCTGCTACACGGCGTCTTATCTGGAGGGTAGTTGTGAGTGCACACTTTAGATCGTCACACAAGAGATCTGTTTGCCCCACACAAGGTGTCGCTGATTCCTCTGGTTTATCCCAGAGGATGACGCTTGATTGCCAATTCTCATATTCCCCTTTCGAGGAGATTGTGTGTCTCTGAAAGGCCGGTCTTGGGGGCCCCATCGTGTAGCCCGCGATCGGGTGCATGTGCTTTGCCCCAGGTCGGTCGTTTTGTTGACTTACAGGATGGCATTTTGGATTGCTATTCCAGCCCCTTGTTCGAGACGTGACTGATCAGCTCCAATAGCACTTGGAAACGTCGTGCTGGGAGCTCTACGGTGGGTATTATTCTAAGTTTTCCTAATTATCCTGCCCGTCTTTTCCTTTGACCCAACGCCGTTTGTCCGAAATATCAAATTAAACCAAGAATAAGTTTTCAAACATGGATGGTAGGGAACAAGTCGTCGTCGTCGCTATCGCCGTTCTTGTTCCTGTTGTCTTTGTCGGTACCGAACGTAATTCTGTGGCCCTCGACCATGTGATGGGCGTTGTGGTCTTCAGGGTCTGGCGCTCGTGCTGGGGCAACGCTACTCTTCTCACGGATGGTAAGATTAAACAGGTGTCCAGGCCGGGATGTCCGTCCCCCGTCCCCTCGCTCCACAGACAGGGCAGCAGCGTCCCGGTTCTCTTTGGTCAGCTCGAGCATGTCCATGGCCTGTGTAAGCTCGGTATCCTCTTCGGCAGCGGAACTGGCAGTCGTTGAGCGCTTGTCTTTCGACGGAGTGGCGACCGACGACTTTCCTGTTGCCTCCGCCGACTTCTTGTTCTTCTCTTCGCGCAACTCAACCTTGACTACCATCTTGCCATCCTTGCGCAGATAGCTCGGGTTGTCCAGCTGCACCTTGATGAACAGCGCCCGCAGCGCGCACTCGTCGCTGCACCACTTGTTCAGGTCCTCGGTCCGCGCGATCGTGCCCGTCGACACCTGCAGCTTAAACTCCCCCTCGTAGTTCCGCCGAGACCGCGCGCACAGTGCGTATCCGCATTTCCCGAGGCAGTTGCGCTCTTCGATAAGGTCGAGGTACTCCATTGGCGTGAAGTCGCAGACCGAGGAGATGAATTCGGCGGCGTCGGCCGGGGACGGCGCAGATGCGGGGGACGAGGTTAGCGGGAAGGTGCTGAGGCGCTCGAAGATCTCGAGGGGTATGGCGGGCTTGATTTCTTCGTCGCGCAGCTGGGCGAGCCGCTTGGCTTGAGCGATGGCCAGCTGGTGCTCGCGCGGGAGCGCGGTGTGGGATGGCGATGCGCCGCCTGATGAGGAGGGTTCTGGCGGGGTTGTGGTGGCGTTAAAGAAGGATGCAAGCGAGCTCTTGGGCGCTTTAAGGATGCCCTTTGGCGCCCTACTGTCTGGGGGGGAACTAGGACCGGACATGGTTTTTGAGGAGGGGTTTGATATGCACTTTTTGTTTCGGATATGTGAAAGAGGTGAGATGTAGGTGCAAGCAGATATACTGCGCATCAAAGTGCGAAGGTAGGCACGCTTCCGAAAAGATGTGGTCTCCTTTTTTTGTTCCCTGGGGAAAATGGACAGATGGCGGTTACTAAAGTTGCAGTGTCGCAGCCGTCGATTTGAACGAAATGCGGTACGGTGTCCCGTGAACCCCCCCTGTGGCTCATTGGATGACAGCACTGTTTATGCCTAGCTTCCAAAATCCACAGTGCCCGAGATTTTGAAAGCGGGGATGCCATGCGTCCACTACTGCTACTCCCTTCACACCACACCTAAGCAACAGCCAAGGAACGCCCGCTGCAGCGAAAGCCCAAGCCACATCTCCTCTATACCACCCACCACAACAGATATTGTCCCGACTTCTGGGGTGCAATTTCTGCCTGGTGTGTGAGTCGAAGTCTTTTCTCCTTACGCATTGCAGTCCGTACACGTGGAGGCTGGATCGTCGTCCGGCTCATTGACAGACGTGGTGGCCGGGACAGCGGCTGGTTTATGCACTGACGTCGAAGATCCAAAGAAGGGTGACCGCTCATTGATGCTGGCTACTGGCTGCTACTCCCACTGCACAGCCATTTTAGGGAAGGGGCGGATCAGCGAGAGCGAGAAACCTCGCTTGGCCACGGCCGATCTCCAACAACCGATTGTTTGAGAACTTGGGACACATCCTTCCCCTTGTTCCTCTTCCAACCCGAACACCTCGCACGAGCTGCGACTAACAACACCCGAACACCCCATTAATACACCAGCCGGCCAGGCTGTGGTGGTGCAGACAAAAGAAGCTCTGTTGTCCGCGAGCAAGCTACACAGACAGCTACACAAACGGGACAGAGCCAAGCCGCTGGTGCCGTCCCCTCTCCGCCGCCTTGAGAGCCCCGCTCTCTCCTTCCCCGACCTTGCCTCCCCCCACGACAGACAGCGAGCGAGCGAGCAACGCTGGGCTCAAGCCGCGTCATCCACACATCACTATGACCATGTTCAAGGTCAAGGCTCTCTACGAGTACACCTCGCCGCACGAGGACGACCTCGCCTTCCAAGCCGGCCAGATTATAACCGTTACAGAAGAGGAGGATGCCGAGTGGTACGCAGGGGAATATGTCGACGATGCTGGCACCAAGCACGAGGGCATCTTCCCGCGCAACTTCGTCGAGAAGTACGAGCCCACTGCTCCTCCCCGGCCAGTGAGAACTCGCACCGCCAGGAATACCCAGGACACTGCTGGAGCTTCTGAAGCTTCGTCTGCTAGCGCCCCGGCTCTGCCGCCGCCGTCGCCTGCGGTGCCCGCCCCAGAGCCTGAGGAGAAGCCTGAGCCCGTGCGAATTCCCGAGCCCACCCTCACCGTCTCCTCTCCCCCGGCAGCGCCTGCCCCGGCCCCGGAACCTCCGGCACCCAAACCCGCACCGCCTGTGCAGGCCTCTGTTCCTCCTCCGCCAGCCCCGCAACCTGCCGAGGGCCCAGCAGCGCGCTCAGCGCCTCCTCCGAAACCTGCGGCCCCCACGCTGCCCAAAGTCAGTGCCGGGCCACCACCACCAGTGTCCGAGAAGCCCGCAGGTGCCAGCTCCTTTAGGGACCGCATTGCTGCATTCAATAAGCCCGCAGCTCCTCCGGTCGCACCATTCAAGCCCGGAGGCTTTGGCTCGGGCAGCGCCGCCTTCGTCAAGAAGCCCTTCGTCGCCCCCCCTCCCGCCAGAAACGCCTACGTACCGCCGCCTCAACAGGCTCCGACGGCAAAGGTCTATCGTCGGGACGAGGACCCCGAGGTCAAAGAGCAGGAGGCTGAGGCCCTCGAAAATGCCGGGAAGGCAGGGCTTGTTCCTGCGGTGCCTGGCGCGGCCGAAGGAGAAGGAGAAGAGGACCAGCCAAAGCCGCTGAGCCTAAAAGAGAGACTCGCCCTCTTGCAGAAGCAGCAACTGGAGACGGCAGCTAGACATGCCGATGCGGTAGCCAAAAAGGAGAAGCCCAAGCGGCCGCCCAAGAAGCGTATGGACAGTTACGAACCCTCCGCGTCGGCAACGGCTACAGACGAGCACGAGCCCGCTGCTGCTCCACCGCCGCCACCTCCCGAACGACGGGATACTCGGGACACGGAAGAGGCTCCGCCCAAGCGGTCCATGGACGAGTCTCATCCGCCCCGAATCCCCCACCCACCCCGGCGCAAATCATCCAAGGGTATCGAGCCCCGTGACGGCAACGAGGCCGATATGTCTGGGGCTGGTGAGACAACAGAAGACCAGGAAGAGCTCACCGAAAAGGAAGATGCCGACGAGAGACCCAAGCATATTGCCCTGGCAGCTAAGCAAGACGACGAGGAATTCGGCGAGGAAGAAGAGGTTGACGAAGAGGACGAAGACGATGACGTCGACCCTGAAGTGCGGCGCAAGGAGGAGCTCAGGGCAAGAATGGCCAAGATGTCGGGTGGCATGGGAATGCCCGGCATGCCTGGTATCCCTCTGTTTGGCGGCCCGCCGCCCATGCCAAAGAAGAAGAAGACGACCGACAGCAGACAATCGGCAGAACCTGAGGAGCCTTCTTCACCCACCATGCGGGCGCCCCCTATCCCGCCGATGATGGCTCTCCCTGGAATGTCCCGGCAGACACATGAACCTGAGCAAGCTGATTCCAACAACGATGACGAAGACGAGGAAGAGGAAGCCCGTTTGAGAACACCGCACCAGGAGACTGCTCCGTCTTGTATGTCTGCCATCTGGCGTTCTCAGTTGAATAACGCTGACCCAGCTGTAGTGCCGTCCAGAGAGCCAGGAGCTGCCCCGCCTCTCCCAACTGGGAGACCTACTCTGCCTCCGGTGCCAGCCGACTGTAAGTATTGCAGCCGCCGCTCCTCGCTGTGGGATAGTGTTGTTGACATCGTGAAGCGCGTCCGCCGCCACCGCCTCCGCCTGCGTCTGCCATCAAGTCGGCCAGCGAGGGCTCCGTGTCTGATGACGAGCTGTCTGAGCGGCCCTACGATGAATCAGATAGGCCCAGAGGAGAAGTAGCACAAGCTACCCGAGCTCCACCGCCACCTCCGCCCATGCTTGCTAGTCCGCCGCCGCCGCTACCCCCTACTTCTCCTCGGGGAGTACCGAGACGCCAATCGTATATGGACGGGGCGTCGCCTACATCACCGACAATTCCGGCTGCGCCGGCGCCGAACCGACGCAACAGCAGACAGCCGCCTCCAGTACCTAGCTCTGCCCCGGCACCTCCTCCGCCTTCCCAGACGCGGCCACCTCCCCCGCCCCCCACCGCCGCGCCGCCGTTGAGGTCCCATGAAGATGACGACGACGCCGAGGAGGAGATCACCGAGTATGAAGGCGATTACGACACTGACATCGCCTCCTCCGTTCCCCACAAGGACGCGCTCAAATCTCACCAGCGTGAGTCGAGCTTCGAAGATGCTGTATCACCGCGGTCTCCCATTGTGGAGGCACCTCCTATTCCGTCTGGCATCGCGCCAAGGGCAGGCCCGCCGCCCATCCCGAGCCAGCCTCCACCTCCCCCAAACACTCGCAAGTCAACCGACATGCCCCGCGTAGCTCCTCCACCGCCACCGCCTCCACCTCCAAAAGAGACGCCTCGTTATGATGATGACTATGACCCATATAGCTATATCGCGCCAGTGCCAGTTACAAGCTCGCCAGCTATACCGGCAGTCCCCTCGTTCCCAATGCCGACACCCCCTCCGCACCTGAGACAGTCCGAGGATTCCTTTTTTAACGAAACGCCGTCTTATTCGGCGCCTCATAACCCTAGGGCTCCCCCCCCCGCACCGCCGGCTGGCCGTGGTCCCACGGGTGCCGCCCGGCAGTCCTTGGATGTGCAGCGCCCTGGGGGTGGCCGGAGGTCAATGGACGTTGCGCGCCCATCGATGGACTCTCACTTCGTTGCTAATGATATCGACCTGGCCGGCCAATCTGGGTGGTGGCTGCAGCCTAACAGCTTACCTCCACAACTCCAGGGACGCAAGGACATATTCTTTGAGTCAGAGGAGTCCAGCGCTGCCAACACGCGCCGCGGTGGCAAGACGATCGTTACCCGAGACATTTATGTGCTGTTCCAGGACTACTCGCAGACGGTCATCACGGTGCGGTTTGACCCCCAGGATGCGTCGGACGTGCAACTCGAGCAGCGCCACGAGGCTCCGCCGCGCGCCCTGCGCCAGGACCAGCTCGAACAGAGCTACGAGCGCTTCGGTCGCGCAATTGGCGAAGCAGTCGTCACCAAAAAGGACACTGTAGTTGGCGATGGTACCCCGCAGGGTCTAATCTACGAGCTGTTGCGCCCACTGAAAGACGCTCTCCTGCCTGTTGGGACACGTGCCTACGGTGCTTTGGTATACAGCAACTTAGCCAATGCCAGCACCACTCAAAATGACGAGATCCGCCCAGGTGATATCATCAGTATCAGGAACGCAAAATTCCAAGGGAAACACGGTGCGATGCACGCCAAGTACAGCATGGAGGTCGGCAAGCCAGACCATGTTGCTGTCGTGGGTGAATGGGACGGCACCAAAAAGAAAGTCCGAGCATGGGAGCAAGGCCGGGAAAGCAAGAAGGTGAAGCTTGAGAGCTTCAAGCTGGATGACTTGAGGAGTGGCGAGGTCAAAATCTGGCGCGTCATGCCGAGGAGCTGGATTGGCTGGGAGGGTCAGGGCAATAGCAGTGGGGGAAATAGGCTCTAGGAAGATGCCATGTTGTTGCAAGTGGACGTGAAGAGGGTGCCCCACGGGACGGGGGGCTGGGGAGTGTTGGTATGTGTTGTGAATAGGACGTGAGGAAGCATATTGTTGTTAGTGTTCAAGAATCGGGTGAGAGGAGCAAAGCTGAAAGTAGCGACGAGGAGGAGGCATGCAAGTCACAGTCATAATAGCCACTCAGCATTATCGTTTTTTGTTTTGTCTGTTTGCGAGGTTAGAGTTTGTTCGCGTTCAAAGTTCATCAACTTTCATGTTGTCACCGGTTTATTCAGTTAATTCCACTATTTGTGTGGTATTCGTTCCTCGGGCTTGGTCTATTTTGTCGCGCATTGCTCATATGACATGAAGTGGAATTTAATATTACTAGCTATCATGTTGTTGTGGTTTTACTTGCGTTATGTACCTATATGTTCTGGAGCTGGTAGTGGAGTGCGTTCCCAGGAGGAATCGTTGATGATTTCTCAGTCAGTCACTTTCCAGATTGGTGTATGGTTATCGAGATATTCCAGGTTTCCCTAGGCTTATCTCTGCCTTTTTAAGGTTTGTAGCACACATCGGTCTGGCTACCCACTGAGTTGCATGCGTTTGTCTCTATATACGTTGGGTTGCTTTGATAGCATTGGCCTGGGTTCTGTAGTTAGTTGTGTGGCAACACGGTTTTTTCTTGTTCATGCCCGTCTGATCGAAAAATTTGGAGAAATTACGTTTTTTTACTACTCATAACATTCATTTGCTGTCTCTGTCCAAAAGATAGATGGAGGAAGAAAGTACCTATGTAACTGTTGTGTACATACGGTCAAGCATTGGTATAACGGTTAAAGACAGTTCTTTTGCACTCTGCTTCATGAGAGCTTTTTTGTCGGTTTACAGAACTGGAAATTCGTAAGATCGTGTGGAAGTTTCGAATTTAACTTGTTTGGCAAAAGTTGAAAAGTTGGCATTGCTGTGAGAAAGATTAATTCAACTTGGGTGATATTGTGCTTATTGAAAGGCTCTTCTCTTTGATTTGTTTATTTGTCCTGCGGTTTTATGTATGCTACCTTGGGTATTTTCCTCCATACATTAGCTACTACTGAGTATTTTGAGCTCTAATACTATCGTTATTCTTACTAGATGTCAGTTGCGCGGAATACTCATCAACTCAACTTACGATCTGGTTTGGGGCTTTGGTGTTAGGGACCTCCACCCTACTGCGGGCAGTTGGAATCCAATTAAACGGCTACTTGGGCAAGTGCTCTTGAGCAGTAGTTTCATAGCGAAATTACTGCCAATATAACATCTTGTGCTGTTGCGTAACTTACTCATTCCCAACATCGAGACACTAATCGGCTTATCCTTCCATAGAAATCTAAGAGAGGAATAACGTTCTTCCATAGCCTTCTCACACAATACACACAATGCATTCACCCGGACTTAAAACCATATTCCATCATATTATCAATTTCTTCTTCATCATCAGACGAAGATCAAACAATGATCGTCAGTCAGTCGGTCAGCAGCTGCAACAGCTGTAAGGCTGATGTTTTCCCGCCTGACGTCACCAAATATTTATCTTATCGATCCAACGAGAGTAATGAATGAGAAGAAGAGCAACCAAACCCTTCCGGTCCCATTTTTCGGGAATACCATCCCAGCTGTGTGGCGAAAGAGGAAATTTCTTCCGTCCTTCTCCCATTCATCGTCAACATAATAAGCAGGTTCAATATCCCGAGAACCAATTATACCCCAGTACCTACTACGGATTACAAATTGCAAAAAGATGTGCAAGATTATCAACAAGGACAGAAAAAAAAAGGTTGTAATTCACAACAAAAGCAACGCACCAATGATGTACGGCCTTGGATGCGAAAATCTTCAATGTGCTTTCGGACTTTGTTTCCCAGAAAGAGGTTCACTGCTAAACTGCATTAAGAAAATGGGTCAGTATGGGACGTTGGTAGTTTGGCCACTACCCCCCAAATACCTGTCTGGATTTTTCGGTGCTGGTCGGAGATGCAGCACGCAGGCCCATGCAGGGTCTGCTAGCACAGCCACAACCATGGGGGTGGAAGCTGAAAAAATGTTTCAAGTTCACCAGATGTCAGTCATAAACTGAAATAAGTTTTATTCCTTTAGTCTTCTTATTAGATAGATTGATTCATAAACCGAGACAAGTGCTGATGCAGAGTCAGACAATTACAGGTAATGGCACAGATGTATTTGGCCGAGCAAGTCGATGTTCGATCCAAGTTACATGTCAAAGAACCATACAGAATCATCATAATTCACCGAGTCAAACACTAGAAGAGGCTCTGTACCTCCTGTCTTTCTTTGTGCTGCAGTAGTAGCGAGCGGGCTCGGGCACACGGTGCATTGGCTGACACCGAAAGAAGCTAGAAGTAAGGTAGCAGGACGAGCTCCATGACTGCTACCTTCCCCCTAACCAATAATCGGACTTAATCTCCCATTTACTGTCACTGTCCGGTTGCTCAATCAACCTTTTACAGCCACTTTGGTGTTCGTAATTATGTTGCACGTCTCTCTCGAATCAAGATTTATGTCCCGAACCTACACAGAAAAGCCAATGATCAAGTATGATCTTTGTCGAGCCCAGAAGCAGAAAAAGGCGCATTATGAGGGATAATACCACCACCATAGTCTCGTCGCACAATGTAATCCATGCCCGCGGATCTCGCAGCAGCGGCTGTAGTGCTTTTGTGTTTCGTCCAACAACAGCCTGCGGCATAGTGCGGCATTCGCCTGTTCCCTGGCTCCCCCTCCTCAGTCCTCACTGAGCCGGAACCAGCCGGGTAGTTGGGCGGATTGGGGGGTCCGGTATGGAAACCGGCGAGGCCAATGATGCGATGATGAACACAGAACGCAATAATCCACTCGTTCTTGTTGGACTACGAGTGAGGGGGAAAGTCGATCGCCGACGTGGGTGAAGACCCCTTATTCTTTGCTCTCTTGTCATTCCTGTTACCCCTCGACAACTCGACGAGCTGCGCCGTTGTCGCGCTCTCTTCGGGACCCCCTCTGCCACCGCCGGCGTGACCCTTTCCGCAGGTACGGGGTGCATAGGGAGGTGCTTGCCATTCGTCTGATGTTCGAAGCATGCACTGCACTAGACAATGTCATGTCTAGGCTGACGGAATGCATATTGGCATTAGCGGTGCTGACTGGTCTTGGTAACGCTGTGTGACATGTGCTACATGGGAAAGAGTGCCCATGACTTGAAGGATCATCATCCACAGTTAGGTAGATATTTTTTTCGGATGGGGGGAGAGACATATCCGCAGCTGCCAAATTTGCTCGTAGGGTGCTTCTGGAACTCAGAACTTCCAATGGGAAATAGACTCTATCGGGACTTGTAGTAGTGCAATGAGTGGACGGGCAACAGACAATCACCCCCAACATCCGGCCAGTGAAGATGTCTCGATCGCGGATCATCCAGCCATGATGTCCTGGACTCCGCTCTCATGCCTTCGCAGACAAGCTGAACCCAATCGAAGTGGCTTGACCCCTCAAAACTCCAAGAAATACAGCCTACGACTGAGAAAGTAGACGACACCTTTGAAGATCAGGCCATGGGAGTCTCCCTCGGAATCGGGAAATAGAACATGATTCCGTCTCCGTGGGGGAACGACCATCAACTTCCTAGCCGAGCCACAGGAGAGCCTTGTCGGTTCCTCTCGGCTTGCTGGCCGAGGGAGTGGTGTGGCAAGAGACAGGAAATAATTTCGCGCGACGAGCTGCCCGATACAGAGCCAATGGACGTCCGGCGCACATGTCGACTGGTCTCAAAGCCAATGACAAAAGTAGCGCAATGCAGCAGATCGAATTCACGACTGACACGACACATGGTGTGTCTAAAGTCGAGTTCTGAAAACCAAGGGGAACATGGACTTGCGAGCCCCGGAGCAGAAAACGTATCCGACAAACGATGACTGCCAAGTGGTCTTGATGTCATGCATATGCTGCCATGCCTCACCAACAGAATCGCTGTCGTGGTTCAGACCGCTGAGGGACGGGCACCAATACATTCGACAAATGGGATGCTGCCAGCTGGTGACACCGCTGCATCTTGCAGGATGGGAGCCAGGCAATATCACGAGAGAGTCTTCTGATGCTCAAGGGTGACTTTAAGCGCGCCTTCTTGGCTACGGTTGGAGGGTATTGCCGATGAGAGTCTGATATCCAATCGTACCCTTCCTCCTCGCGCTTGACGCTGTCTTTCACCTAGGAAAGATCATTCCGAGGTCTGCACGACAAAGAAGGTGGGAGAGTTCCAATGCAACTCGGCAGTCATGTGTTGGGAAAACAACCAATGGGAGACCAACCATCGACACAATGGAATAAAAGGGGTGTGAACTTGCAGATAATAGATAACAGCGTCACTTACTGTACACCCAGACCGACCGAGATATAAGAGCCAAGAGGCTATTTGTTGGAAGTTATCTGGTAGTCGCCGAGAAGCATCTGACAGCTGTGCAAGATTGTAACGAAGGCGGAGGGATGAGATGGCACCCTGAACAAATATTGGCCGCAAGCACGAATATCTCTGCAGGCATCTCATGAACCGCAAAACCCCCATAACCGATCGACGCTGCTTCTCAGTGGTAGGTAGCGGGCTGGTGTGGATGACAACCATGGCCAAACTGGATAAGACTTGCATGTAGGAGGGTGGGAGCGAAGTGGATTACCCAAACGAGAACATCCGGGAGAGTTCCATTGGTGAAAACGGACTGCGTCAGATGCGTCAATTCACAAGCAAACGGCTAAGTGAATCGGCAACCATCCTTCCCTCATGACCAGTTCCCGACGCCGGCTGCCTGCATCCATTCTATACTCAAAGCAGGCGAGGAAGCACAGAGATAATCGACAGACAACTACCCTACAGACCAGGTTTCTAGACGGATCTCAAGGTCTCAGTTTCCAGCGTACCGCCGATACTCTCGAAAACCTCTCTGATGAAGTGGGATAATGGCGTATGACGCACCGTCGTCATTGATGTCTGCGGTGGTTTAAAGTGTGAAATGGTATCACGGTAACTGCCGCAAGTCAGCTGGGTTTCGGTGTAACAGCTGCGAGGGATCGCAGATCAACGGTCCTGACTTCATTGCCTTGTGAAGCGATGCAACGGCTCTCGGCAGATCAACAAGGGAAAAAGACTTCGCGGACGAGCCGCGCGTGCATGTGAATGATCGGATGGTGTGTGCAGATCCCGCCGCGAGAAAGGCATAAGAGATGAAGTTGGAGAACAGTGGTACAATTCACCCTATCTGAACGCATTGCGGGGCTGACTGCGGCGAGAGACGGCAGGAACTTAAATTGAGTCACGTTAAGGCTGACTATGGGGTGGTGTGAGGCTTTCTTTTCAACCCTCTGTACGCCAATTGCTTCCTCGATGTGAACTGTTTTGTAGACTCAAAAGTTCTCTGGGAGCTTTCGTGGAGGGTGCCTGAGACATTTGGCGGCACCTAGGAATGAGATTCGATCTGGCTGTCTTCTTGCACCCCGGATTTCGAAACACCGAGAAAGCCCCTGGGCACATGCAGTTCGCCAGCGATATCGGGCCCAAATGGAGGCCTGGCAAACTTCACCTCGTCAGGCAGACTTGATGGCCAACCATTGAAGAGGAAAGCAATACAGCCCTGGCAAATAGCAGGATGCACAGGCTTCGAGGCTTCAAACACACGTGCTGGGAGTGCTTTGGGTGGAGTTGGGCCGAGCACAACAGCGAATAACCGCTTGACACAAGTCCCAGCGCCGCGGTGGTCCACTCAATGGTCAACTACAGGCCGGCTGGCCTGCATTGAGCAAAGATTCCAGTTGACAGAGACCCAAGGTCAAACGGCCCTGTTCTCGTTAGTCTCGCCTTCGTGCGTTGTTTCAATCGGGATTAAACGAGATGACTTGTCTTGACCAGGTCGGCGTTGGGCGCCGGAGACGGAGTGTCACGGGTTCCATTGGCACTTCCGCGTCCCGAACAATTGTGACAGGCAGCTGCCAGCTCCTTCGCACCAAAACAAGAATCCGTGGGTGGCAGCTGTGATTCCCAGAATACGTGATGGGGGCTAAAGACTGAGAAAGCACGGCGTATTTCGACATTTTTGCCATATTCATGCACTGTTCCGCCTCGAGGCTGTGCAGTGCTAGTCGCCGAAGCCCTTGGGGTTTGAATTGGACTAGGGTGTATGGGGGTGTGGCTCTGGGATGCATCTCCGGTTCATTGGTTCCCGAGGTGGCATCGTGAGAGCGTTGGAGTGTTCGCGCAGGTCTTTTTCGTCCTGTGGGCCAGAGCTCGTGTCTACCCCACGATTCGGCTTCCGCCAATGGCATACCTAGCGAATGCAGCCTCAGTTTTGCAAAAGTCGTGGCTAGAAGCTCGATCTGAACATATCTCAACATGACTCGGGGGTGGCTTGGGGTGCAGTTGGGCACCCGAGCATGGACCTAGACAGCGGTTTAGGCACTCCATGTCGCTAAAACGACTGCCACGTACGCCTGTCAGGTGTGCTTTGATCGCTAACGCCCTGCACTTCGTTTCATTGGAACCTGGAAGCCAGCATCGATAGTTCAGGAATAGCATCTCTCTCTGACGGTCTATACTAGCCGCGACGGGCGTCAGCTTGGCTCTGCTTTGTGACGTCGGTTTGAGAGCCCTGGGCAGAACACAATCGTGGGAGCTCTGTCTGCTGTCCACGGGTCGATGAGAGACTGAAAGGAGGTGGGCCGGTTGTCAAGAATAGGATCTCGAGTTGGCTGGTGACTGAAACGACCCTCGTCATCATGGGCCATGGCGGGTCGACTGGCGGCTTGACACTGGCCCAACGGCAAATTAATCCGGCCTAGCGATACTCTTTACACTTTGCAAAAAGGCAGCGTGAATTAGCGAGCGCGGGAGCTGTCGATACGAATTGTGCTGTGCTGTAGTGGTGCCATCATCAGCCGCGGCGTGTCTGCTGCACCGTTCGTTCACATTCCGCATTCAAGCATCGGTTCCCATCCCATCCCATCCCTTGGAGCGCAATGCTCGGCGCTCTGTAAGGGCGTACACCGCGGCCTTCCAGGCTGCAAGGAAACTCTGGCGTTTATAGAGTCATCCGCCGTAATCCGAAAAGTTAGAAATGCAGCCGACAAACAACAAACGACAGCTGGTTAGTAAGAAGAGAGGGATGAGCCATGCTCAGAAAAGATCTCGATCTCACGTCCGCATTGGGGCTCCTCTGGTGCTGAGTGAGTGCTGAAAGAGGCAATTGCGTCCGTCGGCAAGAAAATTCTTCATCGAGTTTGGCTTCGCTCATTCCCGAACGGCCAGAGGCGCCCCCCTTTGCTACTGAATTCGCAGCGTGGCTGGTTCTAGAGCTCTCGCAACACCAGCCCAGACCGCTGAAGGGTGGGATGTTGGAGATGATCCAGTGGGCTCACCCACCCCAATCCTCTTGCTGGGACAGGAAGAATGTCCACAACCCCCAGCGGAGGTATCTTTGGCTAGACCCCCACACATTCCATGGGCAGGTGGGCATAAAGGTGACTTCGATCGCGTTGCAGCTACAGTGGTCGCTGCCTGCAAAGTTTCAACTCTTTTGAGTGGCATGAATGACAACCCACGTTGAGAGACATTTCTGAAGGGTGGGATCGTTTCCCAATCGGTCGAGGCTATGAGGGCGACTGAAGTCAGACCAGGGCGTCTCTGGGGCGGCCGATTTCCTAGCCAGTCGAAAGGTCTGCTGTCTCGGGAAGCCCTCTGCTGTCTCTCGCTGGCCAGTAGAAAAAAGCGCTGGGCGTGGGCGCGGATGTGAGTGGCCGACCCTCCACGTCGCCCTGTCGCCCCCCTCCGCCCATCCGCAGAGAGCTCTTTCCCTCGGCGCGCCCCAGTCATGAGAGGATGTTGTCAGTGGTCCCACCTTTCGGCAAGGGTTCAATAGCTCCTGCCCGCAACATTTGCAGTGCACTTCCTCAGACCCACTGGCAGGCAGATTGACGGGCAGGCGAGGTAGGCAGGCCGCTGCTTGTGCGCTTCTCCGAAGACCGTGGCGGCGGGAGGGTAGATCCATGTAAGTCCGTCCATGGGGGAGGTACGTACCAAGGCAGGGAAGGTACGGAGTACACACCATTCATACTCATACTCACTCACACTTTCCATGTTGGTCACTTACATGATGGTGGCTGCCCGGTTTCTTCTCGTCGACTTCCTCCCACGTTCCACGCAGAGACCCTGACACTCCCGTCCACTGCATATCCCATGTTCACTTTCATGTTCCCATATTCACTTATAGTGGTATATCGCCTTCGCCTGTCTCTCGCCCATCGCCTATCAACAGCCCGGCTTCTAATGCTCCACCACCGAGCTACTACTGCATGCTGCTTCTACTTTGCTCCCATCTGACCTGTCAATTGCCAGCCAACCCAGACCTGGGCTTTTCAGACTCAGACACCTGCTCGCCTCCACCCGTTGTCTTCGCTCCAGGCGCTTGCTTCACTTACTTCGACTCTTGCCCTCCCGCCCCATCCCACTCCTGAGAAAGCACAGCACACAGACACACGCCCACGCACATGGTCTTCCGGGTTGTCTGTCACGACACAGGACGCCAGCAAGCTCCCCGCGTTTAATGCCCGACCCCAACCTGATATCTGCTGCCCTCGTCGACGCGGCCACCTGCACTACAGCCCCAGTCTTTCCCGGACCGCTTCCCAGTCGCCAATCTTGCAACGGCGTCTAGCTCGACTGCCGCCCAACCCACCATCACCGTCAAGAGACCCTTGAGCGGCCTGCCACTTGACTTGCTATAAGAGGATCCAGGGCCCCCATCCCTCCTCGACCCGCCCCTCCTCCCCGCACACAGCCCAGACCACCAACTACTCCCCCCCTCTCCATGCTTCCCAACGCCTCAACACCATCTAACGACATGCCTCCTCTATCACCAAGAAGACAGAGCTCGAGTCAGACCTCTTCCAGCCGGGACTCCCGCAGCCGGAGGAGTAATGACTCGTATGGATCCCAATCAACCGCCCCAACCTCCCTCTACACATCCCCTCGCCCATCTGAACTCAAGACATCCCATTCGTCAAGTGGCAGCTATGCCTACGCCGAGCCCCCGAGGATCCTCCATCAAGCCATTGCCCACCGTGACGACATCAGCCCAGATACCTCGCTTTACCCGCGGTCTTCGGTAGACACCTATGCCTCGACCACAGCGTCATCCGAGGGTGTTGATGCTATGGACATTGACGAAAGTCCCATGGACTACGAGACTAGCAGCATCCCGCCTCTTCCCATCTACCGCCGCGAGGTGATCGAGCCGAATGTGCGGGCATCCACGCCACAGGACTTTGCTAAGCTGTTCCCTTCTCTCAACCGCCTTACGATCCGGCACGATGAGTTCACGCCCGACGGCAACATGAATCTGCGGGTTGACACGGTGGTGACTGGTCGGAGACGAACGGCGATTCAGCTCTTCCACTTGCGGATGTACGACTTGGCGAAGCGCGAGTTCTCCTTGCGGAGATATTGCCGTGATTCAGGTCGGGAGGTCTGCAACTCGAAGCGAAAGTACATCGAGCCCGCCACAGCAAAGCCCAAAAACGATGACAAGCCCACACTGAAGCGGTCCATGTCGACTGCAATCAAGTCGCTGGGTGGTGGACGACCAGCCCTGCGTCGCGCCCAGTCAGTCGCTCTCAACCGTCCCAGCACTGGCTACTCGACGAGCGACGGCGATGATGAGATGTTCAACGACCGGAGTAACTTGTCGAGCGTGTCGCTGGACAGCCGTGGAGGCAAGACCAAGGCGCAACGGCCGATGCCGACCAACACCATCAAACTCGAGTTCAGCAATTATGCCCGCGTCGACGTGCACCGCCGTGGCGGGAAGAATAGTAAGCGCTACGAGTTTGCGTGGTGGGGTCACCGGTACAGCTGGAAGCGCTCGTTCGACAAGCAGCTTGGGCTGGTGTCGTTCCACTTGGTGCGGGACGGGAATGTGGCCGCGCCGGTCGCGCATATTGTTCCCGAGACGAGATCGCCGAGCCAGGTTCTCACTGATGAGAACGCTGGTGGCTGGGTGCCGCCCCATTTCATGTGGATCGCCGACGAGACCATCGTGGACGCTGTTACAGATGTTGCCGAGTAAGTAACAACCCCCTCCTCAAATACTTTCGGAGAAGAGAATATTGACCACTTATTTTAGCGTTATCATGGCCACTGGTCTCATGGCACTCGTCGATGACTGCATTAAGGAGAGATGGCAAACCAAGAAGGCCCATCGCATCCCCATGCCGTCAATTCCCAAGACAGTTCATCTTGGAAATGTTGTCCCCCGAGCTTTGATGCAAATGCAGCATGTCTTTGGCCGGCGCAATTCGAATGACCATCATTCTGCCCCGCCGAGCCCTTTGCGATTTGCAAATCATCCCATAGCAGCCTATTAGGCTGCCATTGACTGCAGACTTCTTTTGCACGACAGAAGGCCCGCGTGCTTGACGATAGAACAAAGTCAAGTGATGATAGACCGAAAGCGCACAGAAATTTCTTTAGCCAGGACGGGAGAATTGCAAGTCTCAAAGTCGGGGCCCCTTCACGTGTTGGTGGTGCCTAACGAAGGATCCACGTTTTACCCTATTGGGCATTACGAGGCCTCGTGGCACGCCACCTCGACCCATCAACAACACAAGTTGATTTGGTTCAAGGTTTGGCTACCGACGACGATTGCTTTTCGCTCGTCCTTGTGTTGTCTTCTCTCTCTTTTTGGAAGTTTTTTTTCTTTCTAGTTACTAGTTTCCTTGTCTACTCACTGTTTCCAGTCTGAAAAGCATCTTGTCGTAGAACGACCTCTCGTTTATTTTTTTTTGTTATTTTTGACAATTTTGGCGTTGTTCAACTGGATGACGCGGAAAAGAGACCAGCATTTGGTAGGGGAACGGAATGGCATACGGGGATTGCATGACAGGTGTGTCACGGCGGAGTTTCTCTGGCGTTCATTTCCTTTCAAGTTGGGTACCGGGCCGGACTGGAGCATACAACTGAACTACTTCGCATTTCGAGGGATGGGTATCGGAAGACAATAAGGATGTACGTATGGGTGTTGTTGCTCATGACTGATGGCCGCCTTATACTGTTGTATATGATGATGATGACGAGGAAAGATGTTATTTGCACATATTTCTTGGTGCCAGAAAAAGACAAATACATTTATATCACTTGAACAATGTCGATTCTCCTGTTGCTTTTACTTTACGTTCGTCAATGGATGATGATTATATATCTTGCTTCTCACTGAATGTTAGAATTGTATCGACTTATTCGTGGATTTAGATGGGAAGAAGAGAACCCGATTGCTCAAACAACACTTGGAATGTAATAAAGTTCAATGGTTCATTGAGGGCTTGAGAATTTGACTCCCAGCCTACAGGCCCTTGAGTCGTACCACCCACCTCATCGTGCTCATCTTGCTCTTGTGGCCTTGTCCTGATCCCGAGGGCCGGGCACGAAACCCTATCATCAATCACAGCTGTTCCATCCCTGTCGTGCAACAATAATTCCCACTGCTGCACGGCCTCGGCGACGCCATTTCCTCTAGCTGTTGCCGTCCCCTCTTTGCGCGTTGCCCTACCTCAGCAAGCTACCCAAGTCGTCACATCGTTGTCGTCGCCTTCACGTTTCCTCTGTGACCCCTTGATGCAGTGTTCCTGCTCGTGCTCGTGCTCGTTCTTGAGACTGGTACCGTGCATGCATGCGTTCCTTGTATGTTTTAGTACCAGCGCACATGGCATTTTCTGGAAGCGCCTGTGCTCCCTCCTTGTGGTCTCTCGTGTGCTCGTGTAAGCTTCTAGATTCTGATATGATGGGGGCACAACTGTAGTGATATGAGAGGAATGGAGGGGAGTGAGGTGGTTATGTCATTCTGTTTCACAGGTTCCTGCACTCACTTGCATTGTTGTCCTATCTGTCCGTGTGCACGTTGGCTGTCCGTGTGCACGTTGGCGACATCATCATTATCATCTCTTCTTCTTCTTCTTCTTCTTCTTCTTCTTCTCGTGAACAGCTTTTTTGTGCTTACTCTTGCCTTCCAGTAGGTACCCAGCCCGGCCAGATTGCCTAGGTAATGATGATTTTTGTGCTTACTCTTGCCTTCCAGTAGGTACCCAGCCCGGCCAGATTGCCTAGGTAATGATGAGGATCTATGAGGAAGGCACAAAGCGGTCGTGCACTTCATTGTATGTGGGAGAGGGGGTTGCCTTCCCCCGTCCTCCCCGAGTATTCCTCACCCAAAAGAGATCGATGGCCTTTTATGGGAAAATTGGAAGCGCGAAGAAGAGAGAAACCGATGCTGCTTCTTAGGCACCTACTTGCCCAAAGATCAGTGAGAGGTACCCATCTCGCTCGCAGTGCACTAATTAAAGTAGGTAACAATAAAAAGTCTACGTCACCTCGGTATACTGCATTCCATTTATTAGCTACCTACCTCATTCAACTATGTCACCAAAAAAATTCTCCCTCACTCCTCCATCAGACGCTTGCAATTGATCTTTAACTTTTCACCTGACTTTAGAGTTGTGCAAATCGCTACAATCCCATGTAAATTACGACTTAGTGCTAAAAAACATAAGGAGAGGGAAAAGAAAGACCATTGCAGACAACAACAATCATGCAAATCTCAGCCACCAGAAAATACACAGGGTATATAAAAAGGAAGAAAAAAAGAACGGGTGATTTGAGGTCGTGCCCGGGTTCGAACCGGGGTTATTGGAATCAAAATCCAAAGTGATAACCACTACACTACACAACCTTGAATCGGTAGATTATATTAGTCATTCCGTTTACACTTAGTATTGTGATCGCAGACACAGGAATCGCAAGCCGAAAAAAAGGAACAGCAAATGCAAGCATTAGCACATAAATTACCGACACATCACAATTCTTGACAGCGTACAGATATTTTGGCTAGCTCTATTAACTTCTCTAAAGGCCGGGCGCTACCAGACGGTACATAAACAACATTAAATAGATCCATGAAAGCAGCAACCGCAACGCCATTTGATACATATTCCGGGAGAACTCATTTTTCTCGCTCATTCTCAAGCCTCAACCTCTCCCTCCTGGTGCCCGTTTACTCCATTGACACCATTAGCGCCAGCAGAGGTTAGCGCGCTGCTGCCCTCTTCCTGGTACTTGTCCCAATTCGCGAGGACGTGGCCAATCTTGGGCGAGTTTGTAAGACGGTACACATCCTCAAAGTACTCCTTCGTCAGCGCGAACGGCCGTGCCGTCACGTTGGGAATGTATTTTCCAACGAGCTTGGCAGGATCGATTGTGGTCTTGTTGATCTTCTTGAGCAGGAAACTTCTGAAAGGCTTGACACCGGAGCGCAGGAAGGTCGAATGGAAAGGTACATCGATGCCCTTAAGAGGGATCGTGGCGAATCCACGCTGCAGGTCCAGGGGCTTGGGCTTGGCCTCTGTATCCGTGGCACAACCCTTGATGATTTCGACCAGCTTCTCCTTCACCATTTCTGGCGAGTACTCTTTCCTCATCTGCTCAATGTCGATCTTCATGGCCTTGAGGTAATTGGTGACACCAGTCAAGGTATCGAGGGCTCGGAGATCACCAGCGCAGACGTACTGCATGTTTGCGATGTTGTAGTTGACAATCTCCAAAAGCCAGCCCGTGGTCTCAGCAATGCTGTTGACCACAAACCGCAGGGCTTCTTCGTTAAAAGTCTTGCTGATGCGGCTGGGGTTGACGGCACACATGCTGTAGTTCGAGCGACCTGATGCATCACGCTCGACAGCCACCTGCATCGTCAATCCACGGTAGAAGACAACAGAGACAAGCGACTCAATGGGCATGACATCGGCAAGGGCAGCGAGGGCAGAGTATTCGCCGAGAGAGTGGCCGGCAAAGGTGCTGTCGCGGGGCACAAGCCCCTTGGCCTTCATGTCTTCGAAGCTGGCCTTCTCCATGAGAGTGAGAGCAGGCTGCGTGAACTGGGTGGCTGAAAGAAGACCAGTCGGCGAGCGGTAGGTGTAAGAAGTTGTCTTCTCATCGATGTCCTTGAAGATGCGCTCTGACTTGATTGACCCGTCAGCGGCCACGGTCTCGAAGGTCATAGCCATATAGTTTTGCCGGATGGCCTTGCCGCGAGGACCACCGAAGTGGATAGTGAGCTCTTTCGGGTTGTTCTTCACGATATTGGTAATGGCAAAGCCTAGAGAAAGTCAATAAAGGCGGGTAACAAGAATAGAGATGCCGTAGACACTCACCATATGTATCCATGAGATACTTGTCTGCCCGATCCCACACATCCTTGGCAACCTCACTGCTGGCATAGAGATCCATGCCCATGCCCTGTTCCTGGGAGCCCTGGCCGGTGAAGACATATGCCGTCACAGGCTGCTCGATCTCAGCTTCGCCAACAAGTACCTTCTCCTCAGTCTCCTTGTTGCTGGCCTCAACCTTGATGATCTTGCGGCCGGCCACCATGCCCACATGCTGCAGCTTGACATTGATATCATCATTGGGCAGAACCATGCCGACGAGGGAGGCGTGGAAGCTCCGGACCCGGCCGATCTGGTTCTCGGCAGCCCAGGTTTCCACCAAGCTTCGCACGGCCGCACTGGAGTACATGCCGTGGGTGATTGTTCCTGGCAGATTGGCGTAATTGGAGAAAACGCGCGAGACGTGGATGGGATTGTAATCACCGGAAACACGCGCATACGTCTCGTTGGAGGCGGGAGCCTTGAGTTGGAGGGGTGTCCTACCGCTGAGAGGGATGGGATTCTCGAAGTTGATGGGCTGCTCGATGGAAGAGCCGTGACGTTGCAGGTAGTCGATGACGGGGTTTCCGTGCGACTCGCCAGCCTCATAATCCACCGTGGCTACCTGGATGATCTCCTTTGTGGGAAGCTCAAGGAGTACCTGGCCGCGTGTCTCGACGCGGCTGAAAACAGTCTTGTTCTTGTAGCGATTCAGACTCTGCAGGCGGAAAATCAAAGTCTGACCGAGCAGCTCGATCTCAGGGTTAAGAAGCTCGTCGAGAATGAACCACTGCTTAGAGCGGAGCACGGCAACATCCTTAGTGGTGGCAAGGTGGATCTGCATGGGCGTCTCGGTCTTGCGCTGGAAGGTGTTTTGGAAGTCGGTGTACACACCACGGTACAGGAACTGCGACGTCACCTCCATAACGGCCTCGCCATCACGGGTAATTGTACCGCAGACCTCGACCATCTTCCCAGACTCCTGGTTGATGACAGCATTGACCTGGGCAGTTGTAGAAACCTCATCGCCCTTCTTCAGAGGCTCAGCTCCCGGCATCATACGGAACTGATTAGAGAGATGCACAAGCTTGAGCAGGTCGCCATCAATGGTACGGGGAAAGATGGGCTTGGTGATTGCCTTCCAGCCAACGACGATGGCAAAGTCCATGGGTGCATACATGATCTTCTCGGGCCGCTCGACGAAGGCCTCACCTGTGTTGCCGACAGCGTGGACGAACTCGTTGATTGCCTCACCGGTGATAGTGGTCTTGCCGCCATCAAACATGCCAGTGACCGGTGCGTCAAGATCCAGCGGCTCATCGCCAAACCAAGCACGCCAGTAGAACTCCTTGATGTTGTCATTGCGGCCCTCCATAATTTCGTGGATGGGCGCATAACCTGTCTCCGGACGGTATGTGAAGCGCAGCGGAAGCGCAGCGGGCTTACCGAGGGCCGTGGTGTCCTTGATCATGTTGACGACGATTTCGTTCTTGCCAACCAGCCTGACCTCAATCACATCAACGTAGCGGTTGTGGCGCGGCTGTTCCTTAACCAGGATGACTGTCTTGGACGGCTCATTAGGGTACTGGATCTCGACAAACAAACCCCGAGTAGGCGCAAAAATCTTCTTCATGGGGTTGGTTTGGTACTTTTGCCCCTGAACAATGACATCGGATTGGAGCAGCGCATGGCGCCAGTTCTGGTGCGAACCTGCGAGGAGGGTGATCCAGGACTCGACCTCTGGAAGCTGAGCTGAAGGAGAGGATGAAAGTCGGTAGGTGTTCTTGTTCACATCCTTCGAGATCGTCAGGCCCTCGACATCAAGCGGCATATCCGAGACAATCAGCTTGCCGCCGAAGTATTCCACAGTAGGGATCTCTTCTTCGTTGCCGTTGTACAGATCCCTGGTAAGACCTTCGATATGGGCTTCGTGGATCCCATCAAGTATGTCCTTGATGGGCTCATCGACCTTGGTCGAGTGCCTGGCAGCCATGGGTCCCTGAAGAATGCAGGTTCGGCCAACATCCTTGTCAATGACAGCTGCAAGATCCTCTGATTGCCAAAGGGAATCCTTCTTGAAGAAGAATTCGAAGTTCTCATCAAGCACGGGCACAAATGTAACCGGCTTCTGACCGCGTCTCTGGCAAAGAAGCAAGAAGTGCTGCACATCCTGAGCATTGATGAGCTGTGTCTCGGCATCAGGGAAGTAGGAGAGGATGCGCTCGACGGCGGAATACGGCTCGTCAAGGTCAGCGTAGCTCTGCAGACTGGACGGCTTGCCGGATGCAGTCGCAAAGCGCTCTTCAACACGGTGGATGAAATCACCAGTAAGCTTCGCGAACGAAGGGTCAATCCAGCGCGCCTCATCCTTGACATAGAGGAGCGCGACCATGCGACGAACAACTTCGGCATAGGTCATATCCTCGAGATCAACGGCCTTGCCATGCTTGTTCTGACCGAACCAGACCTTATGGAAGTCATCGTTGAGCTTCTTGATGATGTAGTCCTTATTCTTCTTGAGCTCCGCAACCCGCTTCTCCCTTGGCAGACTGAAAATCTTTTGGTCCATCTCGGCCCAGAAGCGGACACCACGGGTAGCAAGCTTATGAATAGGCTCACCCATCTCGGAGCGAACCGTGATGACGCCGCCAGCTGGTCCCTTGTAGGTCTGCTCCCACGCAGCGTCATCAAGACCGGGGGCATCGACGATGGCCTGCTTGGCCGCTAAGCTGGTATGAGCCTCCTTGGCAACCATCATGCGACTGCCAAACATGCAACCATCATACGGCATGGGAGGGTAGCCATACTGTGTTGACCATGCGCCAGTCAAATAGGGATACGTGTCGTCAGCGCCACCAAATCCACTTCCGGCCACGAGAATAATGTTGTCTTGGCGGCGAATGCGGCCATACGCAGCTAGGATGGGCGCGTGGAAATCTTCGTACGAATGGTGACCACCTCCTCTTCCACCAGTCCACTGGAGGATAACAGGGAACGTAGGGTTTGCCTTGGCAATATTGATGACAGCTTGGATGGCCTCGCTGGAGCCGGGCTTGAAGGAGATGTGCTTTAGTCCAAGAGTTTCAATATACTCTTGAGCAACCTCGATAGATGGCACACCGGCACCAATGGTGAGTCCTTCGATTGGTACACCCTCCGACCGGAGTCTGCCAATCAAGGGAATTTGCCATGCCATAGCACGGGGGTTGACGTAGATGAGATTGATGTTGATTCCACGACCAGCGGGGATCGCCTTCTCGATCTTGGAGATGGCTTCAGTCATGGTTTTAGCATTGTAGTAGCCACCGCCAGCTAGCTCGATCGAGTACCCAGCATTCATCGTCGCAGCCACAAAATCCCAAGGGACGGTGGACGGAGTCATTCCAGCAACCAACAGCGGCGGCAGGCCGAGGAGCTTGCTCATCTTGGTCTCGACGTAGGTGCGGCCGTTGGAGGTTTGGACGAGTCTCGGGCCAAACGTTTTCATCCAGTCGACGGCATACTTGACAGCATGGGCTTCATCGCGATCGAAAAGCTCCGACTTGTACCCAACCTCGCCCACGGTGCCGTTGACAGTTCCGGCCAAAATAACGCGGACACCTGTGCCATCCTTGTTGCGGCTGGTGAGCACACCAAGACCAGAGATACCACCTGGGCCGAAGTCCAGGATGTGCGTTGCGCCAGGGAAGACTGTAGCCTTCTCCCAGTTCACCGTGTCGCTCGTGATCAGGCGGACTAGAGTAGGAACGACGTTCCCACTAACTTCCTTGCGCAGATCCTTGCCAGTGTTTGTGTCAAAGACAGGGATGCCCAAACTACCCGCATCGATGCAAATATCCTTGAGGTCTTCATCGATCAAAGCTGTCGCCTTAACAAGGTACTTGCTGTGGAATGGGGCACTGATTGGCAAGAAGCGGTTGACAAAGCGGACCTTTCTCTCCGTGAAAGGGATTTTGGCCTGGTCGATGCCGGTGGCCGCCTTAACCTTTCTCAGCTGCGCGTTGAGACCATAAAGAGAGGTTGGAGGACCGGTGACAACGAGATTGCGGGGGCTGTTGATGAGCGAGATGGCAATGTGTTGGTCTTCTGGCAGGTACTGGTTGGTCTGGTCGATATGCTTCTGGACTTCGGATTGGGGCAGATCCCGGATGCTCAGCATCGGTGTTGGTGTGCCTTCCCCCTCGTCGATAGAATCGCGGAGCATCGATGGAGTCATCGATGTTCTTGGGAATGTCTGCTGGCTGCGGGCTCCAATCCAGAACAGAATGGTGAGCGCTGACTGCGCGAGTTCCTCAAATGATTCCCATGAGTCTGCCGCTGCCGTCACAGCAGCAAGCACGACACCTTGCGAGTGGCCGGTGGTTCCGCTAATTCTATCACGCAGGATTCCAGGGTGAAGACCAAGAACTTTGCAAGTGACTGAGTAGTGCGCTAGCTGCACAAGACCGATGAGAGGGAAGCTGACCGGGGCAGAGACCAAATAGTCCACATCTGGTGTGGCTTCTGGGCTTTGCAGCCAAGACATGACGTCCAAGCCCTTGGAGTAGAGCTTCTCCGCACTGGGGTGACTTGAAAGCGTCTGAAGGAGCTCAGCCGAGGTAGTGATGAGCTCGCCGACGAAAGACGGGTATGTTTGGTACAGTTCCCGTAGCTCCTCGAAGTACTCCTCGATGTTTCCTTGGCCACCGAAGATATTATATAGCTTGGCGATGCCTTCATCAGCGGCGCGGAAGAGTGCAGATTGATGTGTCTTCATCGCCCTGTTGGAAGCGGAGCGCGCAGCAAAGTAGCTGCGGACAACCTCCAGCTTCTTTGCATCGATGCCAGGCAGAGTTGCTACCAAGGCGTGGACATCGTTGCCCCGCAGGAAGGCCCTCTCAAACTCATTAAGAATGATCTTCAGCACTTCCTCGTAGGACCCTTGCCCGTCGTCCTCGCCTTCCGCGACTTCGTTGGCGATGTACCCCATGTATCTCCCGACAAGCTCCGGAACCGACGAAGGCTCGTCATCTTGGGCGAGCTCGTCTGTAGGAGCTGGCAGGCTCGCGACAAATCGCTCCTTCAACCGCGAGGCATGGAAATGGAGGCTGGTGGGTATCAAGAATGAGGTTTCGAGGGAGCCGTGGGAGAGCGTCAGAGGTCGCAGGGAAGCAGAGGACCTGGGCGTCACGACGCCCGTCTGAGGGCCGGTACCGGCGCCGTACATTATGGGATGGGGTATATGGAAAAACAAGTCGTATGACCTTTGGGATTGTCAGCGACCGAACACATGGGCAAAGCAACAACAGCTGCTTGCGGACCATATTCTTGGATTCTTCCTACCGGGCGCAATGTCAAGACGAACTCAGCAAAGAGCGTGCGTTTGCGAAGCCCAGATCTAAGACAGCCAATTGGTGATGGAAAGGCTCGGTCAGGGCGTCCGGGCTGAGACGTCGTGGAGAAGTGAAACTGGTGAAAGAAACTGTGCGTGATGGAGTGAGCGTCTCCCAGGCAGGGCGAGTATATCAGACAGAGAGAATGAGGGCTGGGAGGGCTGGGATAAGATAACAGAGTTCAGCTTCTCCGTGTAGCCGGTAGGTTCAGTCGGGCAAGTGGGCAGGTGGGTGGTCAGTGGTGGTCGTCCTGGTTGTCCCGTGGGATTGTTGTGTCTTCGGGGAATGGAAGGCGAGTTATGGCCGCCCAACGTAAAATTAACCGACTCCTTAACGCATCGCCAGATGGAGGCTCTCCCGTTGCTCGCCAAAAAAAAAAATAGATCTTGTTGGGGAAGGGCACCACACGGCTCACACTGACCCCTGTCAACAGAACTCGTGGATGGTACGTACCGCCTAGCAAGTGACTTGGGAATTGCACTTATGCAACAGCTTAATGCAGTGTACCTTGCTGATTGTCCTTTATCCCCCCGTACATCCGACCAACCCGGCCAGCCAAATCCACAGCGGCAACCCCACTGCACTGACAGTCGCGCCTGCCCGAAGTAGGTACCGCGACTTGGGGCTTTCGTCTGAAGCTTTGTTGCCTTCGAAAGTTCAGACGCCGCACCAGATGCAGCAGTTGAAGAAGTTCGGATTAAACAGCAGTAGCACAAGCTGCAACTTGCAGATCTCTCGGCCCCGGTTCAGCTACTGCCGCCAGAAAACCAAGTTTCTAAACCGGATGCTTACGGAATATGTGCTGCTACATTGCAACTGGGGCCACGCTGGAGTATTGCCTCTCCGCTCCAGGCAGAGAGGGGGCTAGACTGGCATCTCGATAGTTTCGAGGGACTTTCACCCCATAAAGAGAACTTAGTCCAAGTATCCCATTCGCCAATGAGCTGGAAGAAGGGGGAATCACGTTTGTTTGATGCCATCCCTGAACACGCCACCCCAATTGCCCATCAGCCAAACATCGTGGACCAGCCCTCGTCTGCCTTGTCAGGGATGGGCGATGTCGGTGATGATGGCCGCCACTCTCAACGACACCTGTAAGTTCATATGCCGTCTGCCCCTCTTTCTATCACAGATGCGCGGCCAGGAGGGATGCCAGAAATGCCATTCTAGGTGACATATCGACGGACATTGCCAGTCAGATGCTGTCGAAAGCCATAGCACGAACGGGGAGGCTAGGGAGTGAACCCGAGGGATATGGAAATATGGGCTGTGATCGTGTACGCATACGGCTGCACTTTAGCGGTGGAGAGCTCCGATTTGGATGACGCCATGCAGGCAGAATCCCCTCGTCTCATGTCTTGGTCCTGCAGAAAAGCCACGGGCCGCTGAAGGTTTGTTCGTGCTGGGCGCATGTCGACGAACGGACTTGGGGTCTCAGCTGCCCATATCTTTAGTTGACAGACACCTGAAGAAGCAATCAGTGCCGGAAGTTTGCACCAGTCGTGCAGTACCGGGACTTCCGACTCAAAAGTCAATTGATGGTGTGGGGTAAGGGTGGGCTATCCGCTAGACCGAACAAGGTTAGACCCAGAGGTTTTGGTTGAGAAGCACGCTGTTAGCTGCAGGCTACCGCATGGGGCGCGACCGTCAGGACAGGGGGGATCCCCAAGCCCAAATTTCATTCAACAGTTGCTGCGCAAAGCCGCGGACGCTGATGATTTTTTGCTGGCTGCCCCAGATGTCGACGACGATTAATCAACATATCCGCCTGTGTTCCGTTGACTCTCCATTCCAGTAACACTCCAGGCCTCCCACCCAGTTGTTGCCAGAAGTGCTCCTGCCTACTGCTTGCTGCCTTCTGTGCTTCACTGCTCCCTGCGTCTGTTACTCTGCCCGTCTTTACTTTTAAACATTCGTCTATATTACATGACTTCGACAATCTCGACCGTCACCCTTTGATACCCGCCCCAACCAACTTTAATCGGCTCCAAAACCTTCCAGCGCCGCCACGGCTTCCATCCAGCAACAGCATTCCAAAGGGCCAGGGTGTGTTTGAATCTCGCCTGAGTCGAAGCTCCTGTTAAGAGAGCATATACCCGAAATCGCTTCCTGGACCCCCGTTCGCCTCTTCGCTGGGTATCCCTTTTGCGAATCCCACCGACCAGCTTCAGGAGAGCACCGGCAAGATGCGTCCAGAAATCGAGCAGGAGCTTGCCCACACGCTCCTTGTCGAGCTTCTTGCATACCAATTCGCCTCGCCCGTGAGGTGGATTGAGACCCAAGATGTCTTCCTCGCTGAGAAGACGGCAGAGCGGATTGTCGAAATCGGCCCTGCGGACACCCTCGGAGTGATGGCTAAGAGGACATTGGCGTCTAAATACGAAGCATACGATGCGGCCAAGTCTGTACAACGGCAGATTCTCTGCTACAACAAGGACGCGAAGGAGATCTACTACGACGTGGACCCCGTCGAGGAGGAGCCGGAGCCGACCGTAGAGGCCAGCTCGTCAAGTGCTTCCGCCGGCGCAGCTGCCCCAGTTGCTGTTTCCGCACCTCCGCCAAGCGCCGGGCCCGCTGCCCAGGTGCCTGACGTTCCTCTCCAAGCCGTGGACATTGTCAGGTCCCTGGTTGCCCAGAAGTTGAAGAAGCCTCTCGCCGACATTCCTTTGAGCAAGGCAATCAAAGATTTAGTTGGAGGTAAGATTACCAGATATCCCTCGACTGGCATTGTCTTTAACTTATACTAACTACTGTTTCGCCGATTAGGCAAGTCAACGTTACAAAATGAGATCCTCGGTGATTTGGGCAAGGAGTTTGGATCAACACCGGAGAAGCCGGAGGATACACCACTCGACGAGCTCGGCGCCTCTATGCAGCAGACTTTCGACGGAAATCTGGGCAAGACCACCCAAGGCCTTATTGCTCGTCTTATTTCGTCCAAGATGCCTGGTGGCTTCAATATCACAACAGCGCGGAAATATCTGGAGACACGGTGGGGGTTGGCTTCTGGGCGACAGGACGGAGTGCTCTTGCTCGCCATCACAATGGAGCCCTCATCACGTTTGGGCTCCGAAGCTGATGCTAAAGCGTACTTGGACGATGTGACTCAAAAGTATGCCACAATTGCTGGCGTCAGCTTGACCGTGGCGGCTGCCGCCGGTCCTGCTGGTGGAGCTGGAGGTGGCATGATGATGGACCCAGCCGCCATCGAAGCGTTGACTAGCGACCAGAGGGCACTCTTCAAGCAGCAATTGGAGATACTCGCGAGATATCTCAAGCTCGATATCCGGGCTGGCGATAAAGCTTTCCAAGCCTCGCAGGAGTCCTCGAAAGTGCTGCAGACACAACTCGACCTGTGGGCGACTGAGCATGGCGAGTTTTACGCCGCTGGCATTGAGCCTGTCTTCAGCTCCCTAAAGGCTCGTGTCTACGACTCTTCGTGGAACTGGGCTCGCCAGGACGCCCTGAGCATGTACTACGACATCATTTTCGGCCGACTCCAGGCCGTTGATCGTGAGATTGTCAGCCAGTGCATTCGCATTATGAACCGATCCAATCCCACACTCCTCGAGTTCATGCAATATCACATCGACAACTGCCCCACTGAGCGTGGCGAGACATATAAGCTTGCCAAGGAACTTGGTGCTCAGCTTATCGAGAACTGCAAGGATGTCTTGTCCGTGGACCCTGTCTTCAAAGATGTCGCCGTTCCAACCGGCCCTCGCACCACCATCGATGCCCGCGGCAACATGAAGTACGAGGAGCTGCCCCGCGCCAGCTGCCGTAAGCTCGAGCATTACGTCTTGCAGATGGCGGAAGGCGGCAAGATCTCAGAATACGGCAACCGAACCAAGGTTCAGAACGACCTTTCCAAGATCTATAAGCTGATCAAGCAGCAACACAAGCTGCCCAAGACCTCCCAGCTTGAGATCAAGACCCTCTATGGCGACATCATCCGGTCCCTCGCGATGAACGAGAGCCAGATCATCCCCAAGGAGAATGGCAAGGCGAATGGCGTTGTCAAGAAGCCTTCCAAGCCCAAGGGCAAGACCGAGACAATCCCCTTCCTCCATCTCCGCAAGAAGACCCAGCATGGCTGGGACTACAGCAAGAGGCTCACCAGCTTATACCTTGATTGCTTGGAGCAAGCTGCCAAGGATGGTGTGACTTTTGCCGGCAAATACGCTCTGATGACTGGTGCCGGCGCTGGTTCCATCGGTGCCGAAGTCCTCCAGGGTCTCATCAGCGGTGGCGCCAAGGTCATTGTTACTACGAGTCGCTTCTCTCGGGAGGTCACCGAGTACTACCAGTCGATGTATGCCAGATTCGGCGCGCGCGGCTCCCAACTTGTTGTTGTTCCGTTCAACCAAGGGAGTGTCCAAGACGTCAACGCCCTTGTTGACTACATTTACGACACCAAGGACGGCCTTGGCTGGGATCTCGACTACGTCGTCCCCTTTGCTGCTATCTCTGAGCAGGGCCGCCAGATCGACGGCATCGACTCAAAGTCTGAGCTCGCTCACCGTATTATGTTGACCAACCTGCTCCGTCTTCTGGGCAACGTGAAAACTCAAAAGGCTGCTCGTGGTTTCGAGACCCGGCCTGCCCAGGTCATTCTCCCTCTCTCGCCCAACCACGGCACATTTGGTAGCGATGGTCTCTACTCAGAATCCAAGCTTGGCCTCGAGACTCTCTTTAACCGGTGGTACGCTGAGGACTGGGCCAACTACCTCACCATCTGTGGTGCTATTATTGGCTGGACACGTGGTACTGGGCTCATGTCCGGCAACAACATCGTGGCTGAGGCTGTTGAGAACTTCGGCGTTCGCACATTTTCTCAGCAGGAGATGGCTTTCAACCTGCTCGGTCTTATGTCTCCTACCATCGTTGATCTTTGCCAGAACGAGCCCATGTTCGCCGACTTGAACGGTGGTCTGCAGTTCATCACCAACCTCAACGAGACCATGACTACGCAACGCAAGAACCTCACTGAGACTAGTGAGGTCCGCAGGGCCGTCACCAAGGAGACTGCTGAGGAGAACAAGGTCATCAATGGCGCCGACTCGGAGGCTCTCTACAAGAAGAAGATCATTGAGCCCCGTGCGAACATCAAGTGCGAGTTCCCGAACTTGCCTGATTGGAATGCCGATGTCGCACCTCTCAACGACAGCCTCAAGGGTATGGTTGACCTTGAGAAGGTTATCGTTGTCACTGGCTTCGCCGAGGTTGGTCCTTGGGGTAACTCGCGCACCCGTTGGGAGATGGAGGCACACGGTGAGTTCTCGCTCGAGGGCTGCATCGAGATGGCCTGGATCATGGGTCTTATCAAGAACCACAATGGGCCTATCAAGGGACAGCCATACTCTGGCTGGGTTGATGCTAAGACGGGTGAGCCTGTCGACGACAAGGACGTCAAGCCCAAGTATGAGAAGTTCATATTGGAGCACTCCGGAATTCGTCTCATTGAGCCTGAGCTCTTCGATGGGTATAACCCGGAGAAGAAGCAACTGCTCCACGAGGTTGTTATCCAGGAGGATCTCGATCCTTTCGAGGCGTCCAAGGATACGGCTGAGGAGTTCAAGCGCGAGCATGGCGACAAGGTTGAAATCTTCGAGATTCCGGAGACCGGCCAGTACACCGTCCGCATGAAGAAGGGCGCGTCTATGTGGATCCCGAAGGCTCTGCGATTCGACCGCCTCGTCGCTGGCCAGGTCCCGACTGGCTGGGACGCCAAGCGCTACGGTGTCCCTGACGACATTATCTCCCAAGTCGATCCCGTGGCGCTGTTTGTTCTCGTCTCTACAGTCGAGGCTCTTCTTTCTTCTGGCATCACCGATCCCTACGAGTTTTATAAGTACGTCCACGTCTCCGAGGTCGGTAACTGCATTGGCTCAGGCATGGGCGGTGCGGCTGCTCTCCGGGGTATGCACCGCGACAGATTCTTGGATAAACCACTCCAGAACGACATTTTGCAGGAGTCCTTCATCAACACTATGGCTGCTTGGGTGAACATGCTTCTCATCTCGTCTTCTGGTCCCATTAAGACCCCTGTCGGCGCATGCGCTACGGCTGTCGAGTCCGTTGATATTGGTTATGAGACCATCATGGAAGGCAAAGCACGCATCTGCTTTGTCGGTGGTTTCGACGACTTTGGCGAAGAGGGTTCCTACGAATTCGCCAATATGAAGGCTACCAGTAATTCTGTCGACGAGTTTGCTCACGGCCGCACACCCAAGGAGATGTCCAGACCCACCACAACGACCAGAAATGGATTTATGGAATCCCAGGGTTGTGGTGTCCAGGTCATCATGACAGCTAAGCTTGCTTTGGACATGGGTGTCCCCATCTACGGTATTCTCGCGCTCACCACGACCGCTTCTGACAAGATCGGTCGGTCCGTTCCAGCGCCTGGCCAGGGTGTCCTCACAACTGCTCGTGAGCATCAGGGCAAGTTCCCTTCGCCGTTGCTTGATATCAAGTACAGGCGCCGGCAGATTGAGCGCCGTACCAAGCAGATCCAAAACGACAAGGAGTCGGAGCTTCAATACCTTGCTGACGAGGCCGAGGCTCTCAAGGCTGATGGTCGGAGCCAGAAGGAGATTGAGGAGTATATTGCCGACCGTGCCAGGCACGCCGAGAAGGAGGCTGAACGCCAAGTCAAGGATGTCCTCCGCAGCTTCGGCAACAACTTCTGGAAGAGCGATCCCAGCATTGCGCCCCTGCGTGGCGCTCTGGCTACATGGGGCCTTACCATTGACGACCTTGGCGTGGCGTCTTTCCACGGCACATCGACCAAGGCCAACGACAAGAATGAGTCTTCGGTCATCTGCCAGCAGCTTGCCCATCTCGGTCGCAAGAAGGGAAATGCCATCCTGGGTGTGTTCCAAAAGTACCTCACTGGTCACCCCAAGGGTGCTGCTGGTGCGTGGATGATGAACGGCTGCCTGCAGGTGCTCAACACGGGCATTGTGCCTGGCAACCGCAACGCCGACAACATCGACGAGGTGATGGAGAAGTTCGACTACATTGTCTACCCAAGCCGCAGCCTCCAGACGGACGGCATCAAGGCCTTCTCGGTCACGTCGTTCGGTTTCGGCCAGAAGGGTGCGCAGGCCATCGGCATCCACCCCAAGTATCTGTACGCGACGCTCGACAAGCAGACCTTTGACGCATACCGTGTCAAGGTGGAGGCGCGGCAGAAGAAGGCTTACCGCTACTTCCACAACGGCATGATCAATAACACGCTGTTTGTTGCCAAGGACACCTCGCCTTACACGGATGAGCAGCTCAGCTCGGTCCTACTCAACCCCGACGCCCGTGTGTCTGAGGACAAGAAGACGGGCAAGCTCACGTACCCTGCCAACTTCATGAAGCTCTCCGAGAAGACGGCGACGGCTGCGGAGAACAAGGAGACGCTCTCGACAGTGATTGGCCGCGAAGCGCGCAAGCTGGAGAGCATGAGCACCCGAGTGGGATTTGACGTGGAGGACATCTCATCGGTCAACTCGGACAATGACACGTTCCTGGAGCGCAACTTCACTGAGGCGGAGATGAAGTACTGCATGGCGTCGTCTACGGGGAGGTCGCCGCAGAAGGCGTTTGCTGGTCGGTGGAGCGCCAAGGAGGCTGTGTTCAAGTCTTTGGGCATTGCGAGCAAGGGTGCAGGCGCATCGGTGAAGGATATTGAGATTCTTTCAGACAAGAACGGCCAGCCGGTTGTCAAGGTATGTCATTTGCGCCCGTTGAATTGTGAAAGTGATGTTTGCTAACTCTGGACAGCTCCACGGCAGTGCCCTGGCGGCGGCGAAGAAGGCGGGTGTGAAGGCTGTCAGCGTGTCGATTTCATACACGGACAGCCATGCGGCAGCGATTGCGACAGCGCAGCTTTGATTGGCTGAGAAGAAGAATATGGCATTTTAATTTGAGATTGTGGTTTTACTATATGTTAGGACAGCTGCGCTGCTGCCGCGTGCGTGTTGGTTTATTGTATGTACATGAAGATTTAGAGGAGAGACAAGACAGACAGTCGGGCGAGGCTGATGTGTAGAGAGTGAGAGCATAGATGAAGGCCACACAAGACTATGGTATATAGGGCAAGAGATTTAGAGGGATTCCTCATGTGGTCGGTGATGGCCGGGGTGAGGTGTATATGCATGCCGCGCTTCCTCGCATCCCGTTAGCGTGTCCCTAGCTAAAACATGGCGGCGGAACAGGGGCTTGCAGGCCAATCAGGGCGGTGATGAGGAACTTGTTCAGAGGGAGGCGGCGACCCGCCCCCGACGGGTGCCGGCGGTGGCCGAGGCTCTATTCGCTGGGAGCCATCCAACCTAATGGCTCGGAGCGGCATGGGAAGTCAAACAGATAAGGAAGCACCGTGGCACCTCAAAAGCATTCCTGTGTCGCTTTGCAGTTTTTGTCCTTGTTTCACCAATCCCATCTCATCTTGCTTTATGCATCTCCTTTTTCAGAAACGACGTCCCGCCATCTCATTACTTCCCTAACCACGCTCAACCAGGGAAACGTGAATGTGGAGCCAAACCGCACGTCCAACCCCAACCCCAGCCACGACGACTACGGCATAGTAAGAATATCGCGATATCAACAAACACAACCCCATCAAGATGGCCACTCCCTCTAAAAAGGACCAACTCTTCCTCGGCTCATTCATCCACAGCACCAAGCTTGACGAATTGACGTACTTGCATAACGCGGCTGTTTTTGTGGATGCACAGGGCAAAATTGTCCATGTCGAGCGTGATTGCGATGAGCAGCGTGCGCGGGAGGCACTGGTTCCCAGGCTAGGGTGGGGAGCGGGCGAGGATGAACTGGTTGTGGTTCGAGGGGGCGGGACGGGGGAGTTTTTCTTCCCTGGGTTTGTGGGTATGTTGTGTCTTTTTCTTTTTCTTTTTCTTTTTCTTTTGAATGATGTTGAACTTGGGTGGTTCTGTCTCAAGTGAGACTTCATGCATGAGTGGTTCATGTGAATCAATTCACTCACTGACTCACTCACCAAATTCACTCATCCCTTTTCTGAATGACCTTCTTTATTCGACATTCCAGAAAAAAGGACAACTAACAGACATCCCATCCCCAGACACCCACCTCCACGCTTCCCAGTACCCCAACGTCGGCATCTTCGGCAAGTCAACCCTCCTTGACTGGCTCAACACATACACCTTCCCGCTGGAAGCATCGCTGTCCGACCAAGCCAAGGCCCGTAAGGTCTACAGCCGGGTGATCCGCAAGACGCTCTCGCACGGAACCACATGCGCAGCCTACTACGCCACCGTCGATGTGCCGTCCACCAACCTGCTTGCTGACCTCTGCCTCTCCTACGGCCAGCGCGCCCTCGTCGGCCGCGTATGCATGGACCAGCTTGCGCCCTCATACTACCGCGACGAGTCCCCGGCGGCCTCGCTCGCCGCGACTCGCGAGTCCATCGCCTACATCGAGTCCATCGACCCGTCCCGCTCCCTCATCCGCCCGGTCCTCACACCACGCTTCGCACCGTCCTGCTCCGCACCCCTGATGCGCGGCCTCGGCGATTTAGCAGCAGAGATGCCGCACCTCCCCATCCAAACCCACATCTCGGAAAACAAGAACGAGATCGCCCTCGTGGCGGAGCTGTTCCCAAAGGCCAGCACGGGCGCCGCAGATGATAGCTACGCGGGCGTGTACGACGCTTTTGGTCTGCTGACGGACCGCACTATCCTCGCGCATGGCGTGCACCTCTCGGAAAGCGAGGCAACCCTGATCGCGTCCCGGAAAGCAAAAGTCAGCCACTGCCCGTGCAGCAACAGCGCCATCACCAGCGGCGCCGCCCGCGTGCGCTGGCTGCTCGAGAAGGGCGTCGTGTGTGGCCTGGGAACCGACATGTCTGGCGGCTACTCGCCTTCGGTCCTCGAGGCGGCGCGTCTTGCGGCCCTCGTGAGCAGGCACGTCGCCATGGGCGGCGACGAGAAGGCCAAGCTCAGCGTCGAGGAGGTTCTTTATCTTGCCACCCGCGGCGGTGCAGAAGTTGTTGGTTTGGAGGACAGAGTCGGAGGGTTCGAGGTGGGCATGGACTGGGATGCCCAGCTCGTCGGGTTGGGCGTGGTGGACCCGTTGGGCGAGGGTGTGGTTGATGACCAGGAGGACGGGAACGTTGATGTTTTTGGCTGGGAGACCTGGCCTGATCTGGTCGCCAAGTGGGTGTATAATGGCGACGATCGGAATACCAAGAAGGTGTGGGTTAAGGGGCGGTTGGTGCACGAGCGGAAGTGACAGTGAGCGAACTTCTGGGGTTTTTTATCTGAGATGTTTGTTTAATGAACTTATGATATGATATGGATTCAGGCGTGAATTAGATTTAGGCTGCCTAGATACATATATTGAAGCTTGGGACTGTTTATTACTCTCACGTGGAACTAAGGTGCGAAGTTCAGGTTAATATCTCTCTGAATAGGTAGGTAGTCGTGATATATCGTAACTGCTTAGACTTAGGTTCAAATATAATAAAGAAATCGTTCCTCTGTAATTTGTTTTCCTCTCCTTTCATCCGTAATGAACGATAATTAGGGGTTAGAAATAAGGATCCGTTTGGCGTTCAATAATGTTGTCTTTATTGTTTCAGAATGATGAAGTCATGAAATCGGTCGTAAACGAGTGGGGTTTTAGGTCAAGATGAAGAAGGTTTCACAATCCACACTCCTTGAACCTATCATGACTGCCTTAACTTACAATATGGGGCTGCTGAATGGTCCCAACATCTGGTTGTTTCTTTAAGTCTCTGACGACCTCCTCTCTTCCAGGGAGACATGTGGTGAACGTATGCCTACCTGCCTACTCAGAACTCTAGTCCTGCAACACATACTCGTCCACACACAACGTCAGAGCAACTTAGTACTCAAGGCACTCAACGCCATGTCCGACGAAGCAACCTATCGTGACTCCTCCTCACCCAGAATGTCATCCAGCGCCACCACCTCCTCGTCCGGCATCTCATTCAGCTCGCGGTGCCCATACCGGGTCCTCGGCGAGTTTGCCGACCTAATATCAAACGAGCGCTTCGTATGCGATTACCTATTGCACGCCATCATCAACTGCCACGCGCCCGGGCAGGAAATCAACGGCACTCGGAAGATGTTCTACGCTAAGGTCTTCCACAACTGGGACACCACCATGCCAGTCGAAGCATTGGTCAGTGCCTCCCGGCCACTCTGTCACCCCCAACTAGAAGGAGCTCTGTTCGTGGGCTACCTCCGCGCGGAAACACCTCTACCGCCCGAGGTCGAGCGCACGACCAAGAACTACTACATCCCCACCACCCATACCAAAGCCGCCGACGCCGCGGCCGCCAGAGGGGAATGCAACAAGCGCCGTCGAGCCTGCGAGGCCTACCTCGACAACAACAACAACAACAACAACAACAACAACAACAACAACAACAACAACAACAACAACAACAACAACAACAACAACAACAACAACAACAACAACAACAACAACAACAATGACGACAAAAACGATGAGAACTCCAACGACGACGAGGGTTCCTCGGGGGCGGCCGCATGCTGCGCGCCCGCGGGTTGAACACCTGGCTGGCTGTATGCTACGCGCGGCGCCGGCTCGTATACTGGGCTAGCGGCCACGGCAAGGCGCCGTACATGGTCCCCGATTTCCCCGAGAACTTTGAGCGGTTCAAGCGGGTTCCGCAGAGGGGTCATGCGCGCCTGCGCGCCGATGCGGTGGGCGACTTGATGGGCGAGGTAGAGGTGGCGCTGGAGAGGATGAGGGAGCTTGAGGTGGATGTATTTGTTTGATTACTACTAGTCATTACCTCTATAGTCACCCCCAACAACGTTTTTTGGCCAAATCCGTATTAGGCTTGGAACCTGAGCAGGGACTGGGGCAAATTATCAGGGAGTGCTCTGAGCTCCCTGATCAAAGAGAAGCCCGGATCGGTATGCTCGTCCTGTTCGCCAAGCCACGAGACGACCATGTTGGCTGAGCTGTAGATATCTGCCATGAGCCTGACCTGGTCGCTTCGTTCTCTCTAGTCTTGCTGGTTGACGCAGAGGGCATCTATCCAAAACCTCGTGTTGGAGAGCATGGGCAGTTGCCGTAGTTGTTGGAGAAAGGGCGGAGATTCGACGTCACGGCAAGCGACTGGCTGTTGTAAAGGATTGGGTGATTAGGATGGTTGCCCACTGCGCTGAGATGGCTGCAATCGACCGGCGCGCCCCAGGTATATGAGAGAGCGCAGTATTCTGGCGGACGGTCCAAGTACACAACTTCGAGGCTGCATTGGAAATGATCATCATTGGTCAGTCATGGCCTTTCTGAGACGGTAAGCAGCCGAATCTGCCGGGGTCCAAGATGCAGGTTGTCGCTTTCATAGAGACTTATCCTTCGTACCTATCGTCATTCTAGTAGCGTATCTAGCCAAAAAGCGAAGCTGGGCCAATAATTCTGATAAGCTTGGCAATAATTGGCTTGAAAAGCTAGCAATGTTAGGTCTGAATCTGGTAGTATCTTGTTTTCTTTCTCCTTTTCCTCTCTTTTGGTGGTTCGTCGTAACATCTATCTATCTAGTGCGGGGATTTCGACTGGCAGTCGGATTTATTTTCTTCTTGCTGCGGGATTGGAGACCGCAGCAGCCTTCAGCTTGGCCGTCAGGCAGATATGCAGACCCCCCCCCCTTTTCGCGCCACGCAGGATTCCAACACCCGTCCCGCATGCTCCCTCGCCGCTGCGTCGTCACGATAGCTCTGTCGCCCCTAACGAATCTCTCTGCCAACATGTGCAGATACAAGTTTTCTTATGTCCACGGCTACTTTGTGGACTATGTCGAGGCCGCCAAAATCTGTCCCGGCTCCAAGCTCACAACCCAACCTAGGTCTCTTGAATACAACTTCAGACTCTACCTAGTCTCCGACCGAAGGAACTCTGTGGGTTCAGTTCAGGAGTCATGTCGAAGCTCTGAATCGGAACAGTTTACCCGGCGAATCTTACAAACTGCTGTATCTCGCGCGCCACGGCTGAGCGTCCACAACGTCGCCATGACCAAAGTGGGGAGCGATTCATGGAATGTGTGTATATCAAGTCACTACCTCTTCTGCTCACAAGTGGGCCATTTGAACTTGACTGATGTTATGGTAGAAGCATTGGTCAAGGAGCTGCTGAGAGAACGGCTGACTGACCACACCTGCGAACAAGTGGAGCACTCGATCGTGGATTTCACAGAACTATCCCGACTATGTTTTCGAACAACGCTTTGAAGAGGAGGATACGCTCTGGGCGGCAGACCGATACCAAACAAACGACGAGCACGTTGCTAGGAAACAGCGACTCCTCGAGGACATTTTCCCTCACGACGACTCGACCTTTATTTCTCTTACGACTCACTCATACGCCATTTCGGCCATACTGGAAGCAGTTGGAGCACGCACTATCGCGTGAGCGAGGGGTCTATCGTTGCGCTCTTAGTCAGAGTTAAGGAGATCTCGAGGGAGGGGTAGAGGAAACAACAGCCCGTGTAAACGGCGTAATAGCTCCGCTAGTTACTTACTAAGTTACTCGAAGCGTATATGCAAGTACTGCACCAGCACCAGCACATGGAGACCCAAGAGAATGTGTACAGTGGAATAGTTCCACAAAATGGGGCCCTAAGAACAGAAGGTTTCGGCCAAAAAAAAACAAAAAAACAATGGAGCACCAGGGATTCGCTGGAGGTCACCCACCCAACTACTAGTCTGGCAGTCAGAATCTTATGTTTTGAGGGTGTTGGAATCAACAGGGTGCGTTGCGCGCTGTAAACTGGTGGTTCAAGTGATAGATTCGTTGTGTTGTTGCCCTGAGCAGATGGCCGTAGGCCGATATATATATCCCGCTCTGCGCCACCACAGCCACCGTGTGGCAGGGCCACAGTGCCCCTTGACTGACTAGCGCGTCATTCCAACAGGGGGACAAGGGGTACAAAACAGGGCTTTTTAGGATTAAGGGGCCTCTTTGCCACTGTTTGTGCTGTTCGTTTTTTTTTTTGGTTTTTTTTTGGTTTTTTTTTCAAAACGGCCAGCTATGCCGCGGAACCGTTTCGGCAGCAAGGTATTTCCTGCGCCGGGGTTTCAAAGGTTAGAACTGGTGGCTTCTGCATGATGATTTCAGGGCCACCGCCCACCACGTCAGCCACTAACACAATTTTCGGTCTCGGTAGATTTCCTAGCAATCACATTGTAAAAATACCTCTGAATAAAATCTCATCCGTGCTAAGAATAGGTTCCACACACCACTTCAATCCACACACCACTTCAATCCACCACATCTATAGCATCCACAGCATCTAAAGGGCTCGAAATCGGTCAATTGCTCACTCAGCCCATCAACACCACCACATCGAACGCATCTCAAACTTACACGTGACCAACACCTACAGGTTAAGCCCTGCATACGGCTTCTTATAATCTAGTGCCGGAGCCTTGGTTACTATGGCTAGCTCATGGCATTCCGCACTGACTATGGTTGTGTATCGAGGCGGGCGGGGCTACAATTAATGACTGATTTGCCTAGTTAAATATGCTATTTATTGTAAGTTTGTTGATATGGCCCGTGCGCTGGTGCTGGCTTGGCGGTGGCAAAAAGAGGTGGAACCATGTAGCAATTTAACCTTTGGAACCCCGGCGCGGAATAAAAAACCATGCCACATACCCTATCCCTAATTCCCTGGCGAGTTCGCTAAACTCTACCGGCTTTGCCGCGCCAGGCGCGCTGAATCCGATAAGGACCCATAAAAAACCTAAGTGGGATGCGGAACATGCGGGGTAATCCACACTCCGGACCAAGCGCAAGCGGGCCAAATGATTTGCTGCAGCCGCTTGCCCCGCTAACACTTATCCCCCTCCCAGGAATTCAACTCATCAGACAATTCATCGCCGTCGCCAACCCCAGTCATATTCTTGCTTCATCCCAAACTCCATCTCCAGTCAATCAAAGAAGGCGCCACCATGGCTCGAAACCAAGCACCAACGAAAGACCAGTCGCAGAATTTGACCATTCGCCAAAGCCAGAGGGATGGGGAAGGCGTGTGCGATCTCTGTCGAGAGTTAATTCAGTATATTCTTAGTCCTCCTCACCATCCCGCGTTCAATCACTACGACAATTTTTCAGAAATGGAAGCGTCGGCCGAGAGGTGTCCATCATGCCACTTCTTCCTCAGCTGCTTCGATCCTGGCCCAATCCACCCAGAGTCGAAAGTGGTGTGTTGTATTACCAATAGTACTTCAGCTGTTGTCGTCACCAGCAACGAGACCGCTAAAGTGGGTCGAAGTTTTATATGGAATTCTTTATTAGGTTAGTTGCATGCCTATATTGGCGACACTATGCATTAATGAGGTCATTATCGGGCGTTTACATGCTTATCAAACACTAGGACATGTCGGAAATCGAGCCATATGGAAGGAGACGAAGCCTTTGACATTGGAAAGCTCCTTGCCGGTAATCTGGGAATGGCGTGATGCATGTGCATCGACTCACGAGGAATGCAATGTCTCGTTCCACCACGGGGCCGCTGGGTTACCTACCAGGCTGATATACGTCGGGAGTGGAATCGAGTCTCCCTGTCGGCTGGTCGCGACATCTTCTCCCATGCCGAAGGAATGGACCGACCTGCGCTACGCGGCCCTAAGTCACTGCTGGGGCCATGTTTCGAATCGAACAAAGAGCCTGAAATCTAACCTCGGCGACTTCATGATCGAGATAGAGGCAGAGAAGCTGTCCAGGACTTTCGCAGATGCAATCACCGTCACAAAGATGTTGGGACTGCGCTTCCTTTGGATCGATTGTCTCTGTATTGTCCAAGACGACGAGCTTGACTGGCAGCGAGAGGCGGCTAAAATGGCATCTGTCTTTAGCAACGCCGAGCTGACCATCGCAGCGACGGCGTCAAGAAATAGTGACCAAGGCTTCCTGTTTCCTAGGGCCCCGGCGGTACATGCTACCATCCCCGGCACTGCGGATTACGCTGATACTTCCGAAGGCGCTGTTGGTAAGGGAGTAGCGTTCCGGTTCGAAACAGATGTCAGAAGGGCCCTGAGTGACTCGGTGCTCTTGCAACGTGGGTGGGTGCTTCAGGAGATGACCCTCTCCCGAAGAATCCTCCATTTCGCACAAAATCAACTTTTTTGGTGCTGCCGAAGCCGCATGGCCTCCGAGGACGGCACTCTTGATTGCCGAAATCTCGGAAATTTTTACTCCATCCCAAGTTTAGTTCCAAACAAATACCCTAGTCTAGAGGAGGCGCGAAAGTGCTGGTGGGGCTGGGTCGAGAAATACAATAGCCTGGAGTTCACCAAGGAGGCAGATAGAATTGCGGCGCTTGCCGGTCTAACGGAGGCCTTTACGTGGGGTGGCAAGCCCCTCCTGGGGCTCTGGGAAAAGGACATACTTCGTGGATTGACATGGAGGACGGACGAGAAAGAGGCATCCAGAAGAGCTCTCCCGGGCCTCCCTTCTTGGTCATGGCTATCGATACGTGGCCCTATCTATGAAGGAATTTGGACCTATTTTCCCCCTATGAGGTGTGCTGATCTAGTAGACTCATGTATTGAGTGGTCTGGGGAAGCCCTAACGTCTACACTCTTGAACGCAAAGTTACGCCTCCGGACGAAACTTATCCCGTTCCGAGACGTGTTTGGAGAGGCGGTTGGGGACAGGTTCCGGGACGGGCACACGGAATATTCGTTTGATCTCAAGAGTTTCGGGAGTAGCGAAAGTTTGGTCCTCATGCTCCTTGTATGCGAGGGTGGATATTTCCGGACGAGTCAGAATTGGAATTGGAAGAGACCACATTTCTTGATTATAGAGCGGGTTGGAGATTCTGGGCAAGAGTACAAGCGGGTCGGGTCCGGTCAAAGCCACATCATGGGAGGAACTATTGATCCGTTTCATGTTGCCGAAGACGTGGAAATTACTCTCATTTAGGCTCACTCCATCACAGCGTATTGAACATTTCAGGGCCAAAGAATTGTGTTTCAGTCGATGCGCTACGTCAGGCAATTTTTGTCTACGGTGCCACCCTGCTTGCCATCGGCACCTTCAATTACAGGCGTCAACGGGCACGTGAAGAAAACACCAGCATTCGTCCAGGTTTGAGGCCATTCGCAGTCTAGAAAAGGACATCAACTCTTGGATTTATCGCTGCCAACTGTCAACAACAATCATGCTCCCCGACCCACCAACTTCGGGCTTGCATCTCGAGCAACCCACACCCATCGTCGCAGTAAGCCACATGCCGTATTGGAAGTACAGCTGTGCTCACGTATGGGACTTTGGATGACGGCGGCGATGACGATAGCGACAGCAACGACGATTGCTATTCGGCTTTCGGGGCCGATGACAAACGGTCCTCGATAACACCCTTGAATCCACATGTAGATGGGTGACAACTGGTACGTTCTCTCACTTCAAACCCTTCCCTTTAGCCGTAGTTTTTGGTGACTTTAAGGTGTTTTTCGAACCTGTCCTTGGCCAACGACCGTATATCCAGATGGATCGACCAAAGTGAATCATGCCGCATGACTTAAGCTAGGTGGATGGTTTTGGATGGCACTATAGATTTTTGAACAGTCTCCGTCAGTCCCGAGGATAAAATGCTACCACACTTGTCGGCTTCGCTTTGCGCCATCCTCTCTACCCAGCGGCTTCCCGTCGTAAAACTGCGCTTCCGGGTCGTAGGAGTAGGGCCTGTTCCCGGTCGCGTAGCTGGGAGCCAGGATGAGCAGGAGCGACCCGTCCGGGGCGCGCTGGGCCAGGTTGTTCCAGCCCAGACATTTGATGGCAATTAATTAAAACGGAATGAACGACTGCAACGGCTGAGCGAGCGAAAGATGCATGGATTGGTGGTGGCAACATTAACACTACGAGATGACAGCGACCATTTCGAGGCGGTCAAGAATCCCCCAAGCCAGAAGACAGACCAGAAGGGCCTCAGACTACATTCCTAAACCCGACGCATTTGCTGAACGCCTTGTCCCTGGGGGTGTTCCTTATCCAAGAACCAGCCGATAGAGATATGGTATTGCCCGCTGTGTACCCAGCAAAGCCAAAAGTGTTCGGACTAACATGTTCCATAGCGTGTAAGACCCCAGCCGCGGCGCCGGTCGTGATAGATAGTGGGATCGAATAGATCTGCCATCCGCTCTCCCGAGCCCAGGCCTCTTCGTAGTAGAGTTCCATGACCTCCCTTCCAAGAGACTGCGAATACCGTGGCAAAATGTTCGAGATGGCGGGGATCACACCATCGTCGAAAAGGGGAGAATAGTTTTTTGACTATTCAAGCCATTGTCGTCAGAAATTAGACAAATGTGTCGCCTCGGAATGGAAATCCCCACCGAGCTCCCCAAACACTGCGGTTGAAAGTTCGAATGTTTTCATGCCAGGCGACTTACTGTTCTCCGGGTTGATCTTAAGAATTTTACAGAGAATATAGCAGAGAATATGGCGTCGGTGAGGTCGCGCATGCACTGGGGCCCTGTCCCCCTGCCCCAACGTGTTTCGAATGCACCGCAATGCAGACAATCCCCAGGAATTAGACATCTACGGAGAGCGCGTGTGGCGAACTAGCACGAAATGCTCTGCTCCTTAAATCCGCCGGCGTATCGCCGATGCCGCATGGGTACCGTTGTATCTGGTTGTCTAGCGGCTACCGAAAGTCTGTAACCCTTAATTGGGCGGCTGGTTTGAAGCGCGTTATGAGAACCCAACCTGGTAGGGGCCGTCTTGCATCCTCTAACTATCTATTACGAGACGGTTCGATGCGCGATTCTCCCTTGGTCCGCCGCGGTTTTGTGCTATTGCTCTAAAACAGGACGAAATTTCAGCTCTGTCTGTACGCTGCCGCCTATACTAGCCTACAGATATCGAGCGCCTGTTATCCGGGTGCGGAGCAAGCCTGCACGGAGAAGGATACCTCGGGACACCAGTGGGGGTAGCCGCACGTCAAAGGTATGTCGAGACCATTGAATTTCTGCTGGACAGTGGAACCGACATGAGCGCCAACGGTAGGTCCACAAAGTGTCTGCTCTCTATACTGGGGCGCCTTTACATCCGCGTGGCATCCAGCGATAAAGCGACAATCGTGCGACTCTTTTTGGGGAGAGTCGATCTCGATCCCGACCTCAGAGTCAGCCCTAACAAGTCAGTCTAGAGTTCATGTTCAACTAGGATTACGTCGTCTCACACCTTCCCTTCAGCCTTTCAGACTCTTCTTGAGAACTCGTCGTAATGTGCGGCGCCGATTGCCTCATGGTCGAACTCTTCTCAATGTCGTTGGTCTTGGCGATGGGAGCGTCGGCTAGCGGACTTCAGCAGGGATCTTGTTGAATCTCTTCTAGGGGCTAGGCAGGTGACATGCAGGCTGGTCCCGCATGGCGCGGGGCACGGACCACGGTTGCTCTGGTGGCCCTGTGTGGTAAGAGACAGAGCCCACGGAGCCTCCAAGGTTCTATATAATGATGAGAGCTGGAGAGCCTTTGTGGTTCTTCAGCTATCAACTAAAGTAGACAGTTAGTCTTCGCAATTGAATAGTGGTTCAGCAAGCGATCTATTGATACTTATTGATACTCTATCTACCCACTGTTACTGTGTGTGACTACTCACCCCCTTGAACCTCACCCTAAACCCTAGACGAGGATCTAGATCGTCACATATATACTTCTCGGCGGGTTTAATTTTAAGCTTAACTATAATACAAATACTTCCTTCGCGAAAAGCTACTGATTATTATTTTACAGGCTTAGAAAACTACTTATTTAATTTAAATTGATTTCAATCACATCCCTAATTGTTTCGTAGGTTGTTATTTAATCAAAAGCGGCGAGGGGTATTGTGGTCTATAAGGGTTGAGGAGGGCAAGATTCGGGAGGCACAATCGTGGTTGCTCTTCAAAGACATGGCTCTGTGGCACTTCGTCTCTTGGTCTCTTCGCAGAACGAGAATAGTTTTCACTCTTTCTTCGCAAATAATAACAGACATATACGCCTTTTAAATGCTGCCCTCGGTAATTACTGTAGGTAGGCATGGTCGTGAGCTGTCGCTACTTTACCTTCGGCTGTGCGATCCTGGTGTGCGTGTACTTCACAGCCACGTATCTCGTTTCGGCCACCGCATAAGCGGTTCCGAATTGCATGAGTATAGGTTGAAGAGAGTTTTTCATCGACTCGAGCGCGTTTCATAATCACGCTGTTTGGGCATCATCACCTTCACTACCTCACTGCGGCGACATCTATAGTAGTACACCCTCATCGAAACCATGTTGGATAGCCACGTGGACTCTTCAGCATACAGATCTGGTGCTCCATAGTTGTTCTCATCTTTCTCATTCGAGACCCAGCAGCCCAAGGTGAACTACTCCAAGTTAGCTCTACGTATACCAGCAAATAGTAGCCTGGCTCAAAGACAAATTGTGAAAACTCCACGACGCTAGCCCTGGTCTCGAGTGCACTAGATGTTGCGATAGGGAGCGGAGCGGCTCATGAACCCTCTCATGGACAGCAGCTAACACCTGCGTCAATAAAGTTGTCCAAGTTGCCTAAGCAGATGAAGAAATATCTTGGATCGTCACCACTGCGCCGAGCTCCTTCGTAGCACCATGTACCAAGCACGGCACCTCTTACTAACTGGGCCCCTACATTCCCCGGCCTCTCCTCTGTGTAAGCTAGCAAACAGGGGATTCACTCTCTAAGCACCCTAAGCTGCTGCCCACTTCCCTCCTTCCCCTCGACCGTTGCACGTGTTGCAGTTCTCGATACGTTCCTCGTCAGGACGCCGGCAGCTATGAGCATCAGAGTACTGGCGAGCTCGGGGAGAAAGCTGAGGAGGGCTCGAGCGACAAGAGTTCCACTTATGGGACTAAGGCTGGGATTCTCGGTACACAAGGCAGCGAGGCCGTAGATAACTCGAACGCCGAGAAAGACCAGAGAAGCGCTAACGGCGTTAAGAAGCTAATGGCGGGCTTTCAATCAGTCATGTAAATTTAACTTAGCCGAGAATGGCGTCTGGACGGGTCGTAGCGCACAATACTACCAGCGCGATAAACGCTATCGGCGGCTCTGCTTGCTCGTAAGCGCATACGCACCGACAGGGCGGCTGAGAAGCATAAGCCAACCCAACAGACCGTCAAGATGGCCATACCGACCTTGACCAGGCTGAGGTCGCTCGGCTTGGGATGGTCCCCTTGTAGTGCCGATGAACCTGATGCCACGAGGCCGATGCCACCAGCGACAACCATATGGAAGATGAGGACGAAGAGCCATCCGACCTTGGGATCGAGGCTCGGCTGGCAGTAGACCCCCCTAGTTTCCATGCCGAGTTAGCTAATAGGGCTCAGTTGGTTCCAATTCATTAGGCAGTGGCGTACGCTTCATGAAGGATGCCGGAGACTGCAAGCATAAGAGGCGAGAGTCCGACATTGGCGATGATGCTGGCAGCGGGCGGAGGATTATCTCCCATCGACATGGCCCCGCCAACAAGGCGGATTGCGCAGAACATGAAAAGGTAAATCCATCCTACAAGCCCGACGAGCCCGTGTCGGAAGAGGATGTAGAGAATAGGTAAGCTGAGCATGGCGTAAATTGCCAGCTCAGCTGTCGGAAGGGAATTGGCCATGGCCTAGGGGGGTCGCAGACGAAAGATTCAGTGGCTCGGGGGGAGATATACACATATCAGAGAGTCAGTGAAGCAGACGACAAATAAAATTAGAGACGGTGTGCCAAGCCATTAAATAGAAAAAAACAGACACGCTGAGACCAGGTACAGTGCATGCTTATCGCTATCAAGCATGCCGCCACGGTCAACGGTGGAGAGTCGCCCCGAAGCCAAAACACAAACACACTCCAGACGTCACATTGTGATATTTTCCTCATCCTACGGAGCCGGGGGTCGACGGCGAAGGACGGTGAATATCTGGAGGATTCGGCAAACCTGGGCTTGCTTGGCTGAGGGCGTGTGGCGCAACATCCGCGCCGTTCCCGATCTACGTTTGGTGCTTGAACGAGAGCGAGCATCCTTGCACGTGCATGAACAACATGAACAAGGAAGCCCGGAGCCCAACCGGTCGCCGCCAACAGTTCATGCTTACCTAGGCAGATGAGTCAGGTTGATACAGACCCCTCCTCTCTGGGTATCCGTTCCACGTTTGCCCAACGCACACAAACGCAAACCAGTGGGGGATGAAGATGCCAATCGCATGTGGCTGGCCTCCCGCCCAGACATGGACTTTGAGTCGGATGATTTGGGCCAAGGGGCGCGCCAACGCCAAGGAGGCCCTCGTCTGTATCACAAGAAGTCCAAAACCGGCTGCACCCGCTGTCGAGCACGCCGTGTGAAGGTGTGTGCCTTCTTCTCTTCTCTTCTCTCCCTTCTTCTCATCCGTCTTTCCGATCGTCACAGCTTGTTAACTCAAAGGGCTAGTGCGACGAAACGCGCCCTATCTGCGTAGGTAGCTGGCCTATCAATTAAAGCAGCAACACATCCTTCATTAGGGTTTCAGGTCTAATTAACCAGCGGTTGGTGGCGGGAGCTTCCAGAACAACTGCCATCGTCACAGCGTCCCTTGTCACTACGACCGAGTAGTACGTGATGAGTCCTCTCACTCGCCCAGCGCCACTGGCTCCGGCGGCCTACCAGCCGACTCGGTCTCGGCGAGGAGCGGCAACTCGGAACTGTCCGCCGCAGGCAGCTTCCGGACACCACCTTACCGCTCCTCGGCGCATACGACCGCCGCCGCCGCCGCTTTCTTGCCCACTTCCCGGCGACGTCTCGAGCTGCTCCTCATGCACAACTTCACCGCCCACACCAGCCGCGCCATGGCTGGCGCCTACATGCCCGCCGTCTGCGAGCTCTGGACGACCCGCATCCCACGCCTGGCCCTCTCCTACGAACCGCTCCTGCAGGCCCTCTTGGCCTTTTCGGCCCAGCACATGCTTGTCCTTGCCGCGGATACGGACGCGAGCGGTGGCGCATTACCAGATATCTCGCCTGCCGAGCTGGCGGCTTTCCGCGCGAGCTGCCTAGACTCGGCCCTGCGAGACCACCGCGAGTCTCTGAGTGATGGCGGCGACGCGAAGGGAGGACAAGGTGAAGGGATAGTTGAGGGAGAAGTGGAAGGGGAAGAGGGAAGAGAAAGAGAAAGGGGAAGAGGAAGAGGAGGAAGAGGTAGCAATAGCCCGCTGCCGTGGAACTCGTCGTCACGGTCAGCCGACAGGGTGTGCTTCACGTCGGTGCTGCTGATGCACGATGCACTAGCCGGTCTCTTCAACCGGAGGCTCAGCCCGTACGAGCCGCCGCTGCAGTGGCTCGGCATGGCTCGAGGCGTGTTCTTCGTCGGCAGCGCCGCCATGTCCGTGGCCATAGGAGATCCCGAGAGCCATTTCATGACGCTTGTTCGGGCGGCCGAGGATATGAGGGATGTATACGGCCCCGATCCCCAAGAGGAGCCGGACGCGATGACGAGGTTTCCTGAGCTGATGGATGCCAAGGCAGCCGACGGAGAGACTTGGCTCGAGTCGGAAACGGAAAGGGCAGACGAGGATGCCACCGAGGCTTACAAGCACACGGTGAGCCAGGTAGCGGCCATGAGGAGGGCGCTGGACAGAGGGGCCGACTGGAAGGCGCTGGGGAGGAGGCTGACGACGTTTGCCGTCATGTTGAGACCCAAGTTCGTCCAGCTGCTTCGGGACAGGCGTCCAAAGGCCTTTGTGGTCTTGGCACACTATTTTGCAGTGGCAACCTACGCGGCTCAGCTCTGGTGGATCGGACATGTGCCGTTTCGAGAGTACGATGCGCTGCAAGAGGTCATTCCGGCTGAGTGGCAGCACTTGTTGAGGTGGCCCAGGGAGATTGTAGAAAGGCATCGACTTGCGAGGTAAAGCTAGCTAAAGCAGGATGACCATGTCGAGGAACAAGGCTGAAAAAGCGAGGGTATGACATGAATCGTATCCCTGCGGCCCGAAGGGGGCTAGTCGTCCATTGCTTATCCGACATCGCGTATTTGGACAATCTGGATAATTGTAGCATAGTCCTGCCTAGGATCTCTGGCCTTGATTACTGAAGAAAATTGTCGATTCTTTATACTGGGAGATGTTTTGTAATCTTGGCGTGATTTAATTCTACCATTAGACTATTAGTCAAGGCTTTCATTACAGCCCGGCCTAAGGTTGTCAAATTTATTTTCTGACCTCCAGGAATCTTGAGTCCCCCGCCTATATGGCCTAAGCATTTTCAGCCACCTCCCTAGTGGTTTCGTGAGCAAGTACGGTGAGCCAAGGCGACGAGGGGCGGTGGGTCAGCTAGGGGCTAACGAGGGTAACATTCGGGAAGCGCAACTCGGTAACTTCTCATTCCAAACTTTTGCCACTTCGTCGATACCACGAAGAATCGCTTGGTCGCAGGGAGTTACAAAAGCTTCGTTCGCGCTGTCTTTGTAGATTCTCATCCTCCCCGCCCACCAACAGCCGAAATGGCCACGCCATCGACCCTGTCCGAGACGCACGTCGTGGCCGCTAGCTTCAACGAGGTTTTCGACAAACAGCTGCATGGGTATAAACACCCTGTTGCGTCACCGAAATGGCCGGACAATACGCGAATCTACACGCCCCTTCCCGTGACCGGCTTTGCCATCCACGGCCGATGTTTGACGGCAATTTGTCGTACACCACGGCGGATGCAGTCGAAGACCTCAGAGTCGCGACCAGCCAAGATGCAATTGACACAAAGCATACGTCCCGCAGTCGAGTTGGCCAGTTTCGGTGCCAGCGGCACTTCAGTAGCGATGCGCTACAGGCATCGCGATACAACCGCCAGTCCCTTATTGATGATACACAGCAGCTAGATGCGTACGATAGGCGACTGCCAGAGGACAGGCTCCTCGTGCCGATGAGACGGCATCTCTACTCTACCGGCCTTGAGCGACACGTTCTGTTCGGGGAGACGACGACCAAGTCCACCAAAATGGCGTGCGATCCCATCACTGCTTGTCCCAGCAATGCGCCGCCCTCGAATTTGCTGTCGGGGGTTTGGGCGTTGTATGAGCTTCTTTGCATTCTTCTCGTACTTGTATACGAAAGCACCATGGTCCATGATAACTGCATCGCCGACAAGCTTGAACGCGCCCGAGAGCCGGTCCATCGAGCTATGTTGCTTGGCTTGAATGCCCGACAGCGCGATGACAAGGGCACCGAATGTCAGCTAGGTTCCCAAAGGGCGAAGGCGTACCCGGTCTGGCATCTTCAGGATTGTGGTATTGAGGTCAAAGCACGAAAGCGGGTTCTTCATCCGCCGTGGTCAAGCGAATGATGAGGAAAACGACGGTCGCAGCAGTGGTCTTCTTTTTATAGCTAATCTTTACACCGTAACCGCGGAACAGACACCGCTACCGGCGGCGCGGGACGTCCTTGTTGGCCCACTCGGGCAGGCGGTCTACGAAGGGTGATGTATCATCATCCTTAAGGTTAGGCCAACCCAACCTTGCCCGATGACATCCTCTGAGGAAGTCTGTTCTGTATTATAGCAGACAATTCTTCCTGCGACAAGGCCTCAAGGCGTTGGTGTCTCCCGGACCGGGCCACAAAAAGCCGTAAGCGAGAATATCTCTGGTCAGGCACGAGGCGGGCACCCATATAGAAAGTGGAGTTCAGGTTGCGAAGCGTATGGGCCTCGCTGAATGTGACGCGCCCCAACTCCGGCCACTTGCCCGCCCTCATGAGTTCGACGGGAAACTATCCTGAACCAACGCAATCTCCCGAGGCGCGGTCGCAGTAGTGTAGGACGTCGACCCTTTGGCGTTGCTCTCTGTCCGATCGATCGCTATATTCATACTCTTCCTGTCCACGACGAACTCTTTGACGCCAACTTCATTCCACCACTGGAAAGGATCCGGCCCGCCGCCAGATCGAATAGCTCTGAGCCAGGCTATCTGTGCGTACATACGTCCCGGGAAAGCATTGCGGACACCTCCAAATAGGTAAGTAGCTTTCTGTACAGCAGCTTTGAGTACGCGTAATAAAGTCAAAGAACAAGCCTCTGCCAATCCGGCTGAGGTGGTGGGCTCCCAGGGGGGCAGGAGGCTGGGATAATACTGCCCTTGACCGGACAGACGAGCTTGATATCGGAGATTACAAGATATCGCACCACACAAACCTAAAACACCAACGTCAATCCTACCTGATAATCAGCAGCAACTGTGGCGGCTGGCTCAAAGACACGGGCCCAGCACTTCAGTCAAGAGCCAGCGAAACATGTGTTCAAAGACGGCACAACACACATCGTCAAAGTACGGTCTTGGTCAGGTCGATTATAGGGCAGAGTTCCCTGCAGTCTTGGTGCAGACTCGACTACTGGGCAGAGTTCCCCGTAGTCTAGTCTCTGTGGCAGAGTCCCATAGAGCCACCCGTCTTGCTTCCCTCAGCTCTGCTATCGTAACCAGTGCTTGGGGTCCTTCCGACCTACCCTCCACTGTCCGCAGGTTCTCCTCTGCATTACCCGACAGACCTACCCTACACCGTCATCGACGATACCGCTTCCGCTACGCCAACTGCAGTCCCTGACCCAACCACAGGAACCCTGTGCAAGTGCTGTGTCCAGGTGTCCGGGCCCGCCAGGAGCACGCAGGTTAACAATACTAAATTCTGGGTTCAAATATAAATAGTTGGGATGGGGACGCAGCCCGCCGACTTGGGTCTGCCATTATGAGGACCACTCGAGATACATGCATTCGTGGGCAGCGAGAAGCGGTAGACAAAGTTGTTATACTTGAAGGGAAAGTCGGTTTCGTATTGGATGGTGGTGATCTTGGTCTCGGATACCTCCTATTTACAGTTATAAGAGATAAGCCGACATGGTGGAAATGAGAGGGAAATCGGATTGGATTAGGGACACTCAGCGGAGAACGTGCGGAGCGAGCCAAGGGCAGAGACAGCCCAGACTTACCTTCTCAGAGGAGGCCGTAAACTTCTCCCAACAGTCGTTGGATATAATCAAGGCGCGCGCCTGGTAGTTTGCGTGGTTGTGATTGGGGGCTGCCATGCTGGTTGTTTGTTGGGCTGACGTTCTCGAATATTGCTGGTTACCCAATTGTTCGAGGGATGTTGGCGGTGTGGGATAATCCAGGTTTGTGCGGGGCCGTGTTGCCCTCAGGTGCCTGCGCAGTACAATTATGAATTTGAAAGTCATATCCAGTCGCTCCAGTGCTATCCACACAGTTCCTTGACATCCTCTGCGTCGTAGTGACAGACCTTTCCCGTGGAATGTCGCAGGTCATCACAAACGGCCGAGACAAGGACGTGAATATGGATACCCTGATCCCTCAGCCTGCCTGCAGATGACTGCCAGAAATGCGCCCACCGCGCCATGCGAGGATTTGTAGTGATCCAGTCATGACAACGGTACGAACATCTTCCTTCACATAGTCATTTGACATGGAAAGACTGATAGAGATGTCAGAAAACGTTTGTTCAATGTCGTGTGATAGGCGGCTTGTGGCTAAGAGGCGTATTTTCTTGAACCGCTCATCGGTTGCGAGCGTTGCCAGAACGGAAAGCAGCTGTGATCTGGGTTCGCTTTCGTCGACCCCATCAATGACCACATACGCCACATCAAATCTTGACAGAACTGCCTGCAGAACGGTAAGAATCTCGGGTATGGTAGGATCACACCCGCTGTCGCGAAGTTGCTTGAGTTTTTGCGGAGCATATTCCGCCTGGCGGCTGAGGTGGCCGACGATCCATCGCAGAAACGGGAGTCCTTCGTCTTGGCCGTGAGAGTAGTGGCAGTAGTAGTAGGCATATCCTAGCGTGGGGCCACTCGATGCGCAATGCGTCTTGACGTGCTCGATGAAAGACGCCATGACAGATTTGCCCGCACCTGGAATTCCATGGATCCAGAGGAAGCGAGGTGCTAGAGTCTTACTAGGTCTGGGCTGTAACCAGGCATCCCACTCTGACCATTTGTGAAGCCATGCGTTGGTGTGTTCCTCGTGGTTCCTGAAGGTACTGTTGTGAATCGCAGACGGATTATTGCACTTGGATTGCAGCCAGTTGAGGGCTTCGCTCCGTTCCGCGCTTGACAGTGCCTGCTCTACTCTCTGAACACCGACCTTGATGTCTTGGATTTCGCGCCTGGTTACATTGGATATTTATCAGCTAGCAATCTCTCTCTTTATCTGCAAAATACTTTGGAAAGTCCGACTGGACCTCGCACTCACATTACATCGCCGGTGAGGGCGAGAAGGGGGGTTGATTTGTGGAAACTGATCTCGGAGAGCACTTGGGACTCTTTGAGCGCCCAAGCAAGATCTGCCATGCGAAAGCTCGACTTCTTGGTTGGGTCGTTTGGGATCTTGGGAAGAAGTCGCTCCAAAGCGACGATTGATCCATAACATGCCTGGATGGGACCAGCCGCCGCAAACACATTCGGAAGGGCCTCTGCCGTTCTGGGGTGAACATTCCCAAGATCGCTTTCGGTCTCAAAGCAAGAAACAATTGCTCTCAAAGGCATAACTTCGCCTCGCTGGAAATAATGATCATGTCCCGCGGGGCATCCTTGGAGGCACTGATGATGTGGCTGCACACTCGTATCACACTGTCGGCTAGTTGAAGGAAGGCGACGATGCTTGCTGTGAATTCCGCCATGATGTGGAGTGCATGGGCGCAATCTGCCTTTCTCGCTACGAGTCAAAATTCTGAGTGAGCTTCAGATTTAACGGGTTCTACGGTGGGAAGGAGCGGGGGGCCTCCGTTTTCTTATCGATAAGAAAGACGACCTGAAATCCCTACCTCCAGTACATTTACCTAGTGTAGGTACCTACCTACCTGGGTATACAGGCTGGTAACCGTCCAACAAGAGGTCTAGATCATCTAACTTCCCAGGTTGTTATAAACAGTAGTCTTGAGTTTCAGCATCAGACGGAAGGCGATCATGCCAAGGGTTAGGGTAGACCCAAGAAGGAAGTAAAGGCACAGACATCAGTAGATACGATACTGCCCTCCAATTGAAAAGTACCACTGCTCATGGAATCACTGAAGTACTTAGGCAACCTAAGAAATATTTGCCAGTAAATTTCCGGCTAGATTTAATTAATTGTGTGCCCATTCCACGTTACGCGCTTGGCATAGGCACTGCCACCGCCACGAAACCCGTAAGCGTTCGTCCCCAGATTTTAGGCTGCAACCGAACTCCATTCTCATTCAAAACCAGAAACATAATTTCCTGGACGGCTCACAGAAGTTTAGAATTTTGTCATCCATTGCCAGACTAATTCGTATTAAAGACAGTTGTTTCATCAACCTCAGCATCGGTGAAGGGCATTCCATCATTGCCTGCAACAGGCCTCGCAGTTTCCTCAATCAGCCAATATGAGCAGCCCTTCATCATCTGAGCGGGTCTTGATCATTGATACTGGGTAAGGGTTCAACCTTGGTGGACCAGGCAGCCACTGCAGGCATGGGTTCAACCTTCTGACAGTAATGGCAGATCCTATACCACAAAATCAGGATTCGGTGGAGACACGGCGCCAGTCTCGGAGATCCGTATGTAGCAGTCCTATCTACTCACATCTCACCTGATGGCAGAACTCATATTCAATCTCACTGCTGATTTACATGCTATGTACTCTAGCATCACTGGTAGCAAGACCCAGACATGTAATGTACGTGCACCATCGACCTTACTATTCATTGTATCTACCTACCATGTATTGAAAGCATTACTCGGGGTTCACTGACCATGCGTCCTATCACCACCAAAGGCCATGTATGCTCCCGTACAACCCAAGCAGAAAAGACATCTACGTCGGCCCCGAGATTGAAGAGAACTTGAACCGGCAGCTTGTGCTGAACGTGACCTCAATGCTCCAAGGGGACAACGTCAGAAGTTGGGACGATCTTGAGAAGGTCTGGCATTATGTCTTCGACAATGAGCTCAAAGCCGCAAGGGATGATAATGGATGGAATCTCTTACACCCAGTCATCATGACAGAACCAACTGGTTGGGGTATACGCGACAGGTAAGTTTACTTATCACATCATCCATACAAGACGTGAGACTAATGACCGCCAAAAGGGAAAAACTCGCCATAACCCTGTTTGAAACGTTTGAATGCCCGGCCCTATTCTCGTCCACCGCCGCCCCTCTTGCATTATACACATGCGGCCGGAACACTGGACTAGTCATCGACTCAGGACACTGTGCTACAGATGTGGTTCCCGTTTACGAGGGGTTCCCACTGCGGCACGCGGCTGAACAATTCAACGTGGCCGGGAAAGATGTGGGTTCTTACCTGCAGTCACTGTTGGCCGGACGCTACCTAAATCTCCTTGGCGACAAAACCCACCGCGAGGAGGACCTCGTTCGGGATATCAAAGAGACGATGTGCCGTGTGTCGCCCGATTTCTATTCCGAACTCATCGGTGGCGGCGGCAGCGAGCCCAAGTCCTATCATCTTCCAGACGGTCGGGCTTTGGCAATAAGAGACGAAGCCTTCCGCGCACCAGAGCCCATTTTCACGCCGTTGTTGGGGCTACATACTGCTGTCCTCAGAGCGGTAGAGAAGTCGAACTCACACCTGAGGAGCGACTTGTTTCAGAATATCGTGCTGGTAAAGTTCATCTTTTTTTTAAAAATTTCTCGTCTCTTCGTTTATATGCCCCCTTATCGTCAATAGGACTTCAAGCTGACGTCTGGAATTAATTACAACTAGGCTGGTGGCAACACACTGTTTCCCGGATTCGAGAATCGACTGCAGGTTGAACTCGACGCCACAATTCCCCCCAGTAGTATAAGGGCTGAAATCGTCACGCCTCCTAATCCTAAGTATGCAGCATGGCGTGGCGCGTCGATGCTAAGTGTGCTGAGCTCATTCCGTAATATGTGCATTCCTTATGAGAAGTATAATGAGTATGGTCCTGTCTTGGTGCGGCGAATGTGTCTGGGAGTTGGGCAAACATCGGAAAACCATAGGTGGTTGTGAGGCTTGCCCATGATGGAATCAGTCAAGGTCGATGGTCGACTCAATTGACGGGGGATTTAAATAATCAACCGTTATATGCTTTGATCTAGGTGGAAAATCCTACTTGCTAGGTTCCAACTAAACCACCTTGCCTTAAGTAGTACTATATCGGAGCCGAAAATCTCCCACGACAGCTCCATGGTCACTCAGGCAGATGACTGACTCAAGTATATTGGGGAGAACGGCGTACCCATCCACCTTACACCCCGAACTTTCCTTCGCCAGGGTGTCATTCTCATGCCCGTCTTGTGGGGGCTGGGGCCCAGGGAACAGAAAGTCAATTCTAACCTGCTCGTCCTTACTTTCCTCGTCTGGCTGGAATCCAGTGAAGATGATAATGCCCCCATACGATCCTGCGCCTCAACCTCGTCATGTGCATCTACCCAGTAGCCGCTCTGTTTGACGGCAATGTAGGTTTCTTGGGCTGTGAGCGAGTTGAAGTCCCACGCTAGGAAAACACCCAGGCTGTTGTCATTTTCATTCTTCAAGTCATCGCCCCAACCCCCGTGCACCGCTTGAGTGTTTCGGGGATAATCTCGACACTCTTCTCGCGGCTCTTGGAGCCGGCGTTGTCTAGGTGCGTGTTGGCCGCGACAAGTGTCTGCTTTGTTTGAGTGTGCTCGAATACACCAATGGTCAAGATGCGGGTAGATCCAGCATCCCAACCTTTGCTCGGCCGGTCCGGGGTAGGACTGAGCCAGATAGTGCCGTAGTGGGGCAGGTTGAACAGCTTGACCGGATACAGGATTGGGCTGTACTCGCCCTTTGTCTCGCCGTCGGCGCGCCCGATGTCAATGTGAGCCCAATAGAGACCGGTGTATTGCCGACGCTGGAGCGGTCGACGCGGTTGAGGTCACTAACGATCTCGAGGAGCTGGCTGTGCAAGACCTCTTGGAGGCATATGAAACAACCCGAGCCCTCAGTCATGGACGTTGTCGTGTTGGAGCCAGATGGCACTACGAAACTGTCAGGCCGTATTGCGTGCTTCAGCTGGCTCAGAATGAGCGGACGCCGCTTCGGCCATGGCCGCTCGTTGGGAAAAAGGTACGAGGTCGCGTAGCAGATGTTGTGAGTGATGAGTCCCAACTGTAGCACGCCACCACATGCCGCATTCAAAAGCGATTACAATATAGCGAACGAGAAGGTGTTTGTAAAGCGGGGAGAGAATCAAGGTCATTCTCATCATTGATGAATCTATTGATACAATAGGGGCACAAAGTGTTAAGCGAGGAGTCGACATGTTCAGTTGTTGGTACCTCGGTGTATGTAAAGGAGGGCGTCATCCCAACGCTTGCGCACAAGTGACCCCTCATCCTGCCCTATTTGCATCCCTTGGTCGGGAAGCAATGCCAAAGTTGTGGGCTGCATAGCATCAGAGGGCGCGACCTTGGCCGGTTGCTTAAAAGAGTGTCTGCCTATTTCGCCCGAGGAACAGCATTTTCACAGAATACATTGGCGTCTACCTACGGAGGTAGGAAATAGAGACAGGCCTGCGTATGGGCGTCCGCGTCAAACTGGAACCATGGCCATGGGCCGGCCGATTTCTTTTGGTGTGATGCGGATGGGACTCGGCGTGATCCTGATAACATCCAGTGGAGGGATGGTTGGATGCGTGAATATGTGCAAGCGCAAGTATGCGCTAACTATGACCTCTGCATGACGGCCCGAACCAGAGAGTTCAATTGGAAGATGGGCGTGTTCTTTGTGAGAAAGCGGCTGCATCTTTGGTACAACAGCCTCCAGCAACATCCTCCATTGTACCGCCCCGACCCATATGAGGATCTTCTAAGTATCAAGCGCCATTCTCCCGATATGCGTGATAGCATGATCCGGCCGAAGCTCGTTTATCCTCGAGTAGCACACATGGCTCAGACTTTTCAGCATTTCAGAGAGATCAGACAAGTGCAGGGCAATTAAAAGGTAGGGTTGAGTGAGCAGGATGACTGCGGTGCATATGAGTGTTGGTGTATTTGGGCTTATGATTTCAAGTGAGAGAGATGCCTATGAGACTTCACATTAGTTCGCAATAACTATTCCTCCTATGGTGTGACTCATTAAAACTTCAAGCCCGCAGCGGCCTGAATCAGATCTCATATCCTGTATCAGTTCCCATTCTACCTAACTGGACGAGCCCCTTTGGTATGTTGGAAGAAGATTAGGAATGTTTCGCCAATAAAGGGGCAGAGGAGGATGGGAGATGCACTTCTAGACTCATGGCTACTTCAGGTCCTCGCTTCATGGCATGAGCTAGCTCGTCTTTAAAAATAGCATAACCCACACCGATGGCTATGACAGACTGTCTACGAATTCAACCGGTTAATATGAAGCGGAAGGAGAACGACGTCAGCTTTAGAGTACGTCCAAGTCTGAACCGGCGGCCGGTTAATGTGTCGAGGGCAAGCTGAGTGTCTCTTTGCGTCTCCATGGACCGCGCTACTGTAATTCCAGCGCATGCATGTTACGTATCTATTCCACAATTCAATGGGATGGTGACATTTGAACTTGCGGATCTTGAAAGCGACATCACACAACATGCAAGAAAGTATTTGACGAAAACCCACATCATACTAATAGCTACTAAAGCCATCTCAAGCCTTCTGATTTTCCGTCTCTGGCTTTGCTAAACAAAGACATGATTGTCAAAAGATTGTCTCTGAAAATGAGACTCCAGGGTCTCGCGGTGCTCTCCGCCCTCTCGTTCGCACATGGACACACCACCCGCCCGACCTGGTTCTCGACGTCTTACATCAGTGAAGCATACTCGACCTCGAGCTTGATCAAGTATGGCAACACGCCCGTCACCCCCATCCCAACGTCGTCAGCCATCTCGTACGTGACCTCGTACATCACCGAGCCCGCAGTCAGCAAAAACATCAACCAGACGACCTGGAAAGATGAGACCATAATTTCTCCCCTCACAGCCGTCAAGTCAGTCGTATACACTACCCTGTCCGCACCGCCCACCGTGATCTTGAACGGCACCACGACCGACACATTCTGGGTAACGCCCACGCTCGCGACCGTCACTTTATCACCGATCCCATGCCCCAACAAGACAACCGTCACCGTTTACACCGGGAAATACACCCCCTTCCCGGGCCAAGTAACAACACCCCGCAGCTCCTTCCCAACCGCCTTGACCAAGTACTACTCCATCACGGCCTCTTACCGCGTCCACGTCTTCGTAGGGAGCACCGTGACGGTCACCTCCACGGCGACGTACACAAGCTACGCCTCCACCACGACCATCGGGACCACCACCGTCGACGTCAGTGCCGGCGGGCGGCACTACACGCAGACCCGGTACCGAAACACCGTCACCACGACCGCAAGCGACTGGCAACTTGCGTACACCACCTCTTTGCCCGCAACGGCCTGCGATGCAGTCAGCAACAGCAAGCCAACGGTAACATACGCAGCGCGATGTGCGCCACAGAACCTGATCTCTGAGCGTAACGGCCGCGGCGTCGCCGTGCAGTTGCTCCCAGACACATGGACTTTTCCTCTCGGGTTCCCGGACACGCTGATCGGCATCCCCGGATATAATCCCAGTTCGTGCTGCCAGCTGTGCGTCAACACGCCCGGCTGTGCGGCGAGCGAGTGGGCCGCCTCGTGGAATGGGGCGTGTCGGCTATATTACTACAGCAAGCCTGATAAAAATGGAACTTGTGGTGGGACGGGGGAAGCAGGGCTGGAGTATTACGGGGATGTTTATTCGTTCCCAGGCCAGTCGGGCTATATACAGGCTGGTTGTGGTGAGTTGAAGTATAAGGGTGTGGTGGACCCGTTTTGTCCGACTTGTCAAGTGTCATACTCGTAGAGTTGAAAAAGGGAAGGGGGAGATTGACCTTAGTATGGCACAGCTTTCCGCGTTGGCAATACATGAATGTCAACGATACCAGAGTGTGACTGCGTACTTAAAATCTCATGGAGCCTAGCCATAGCGAATGAAGAGCTTTTGGGGCCGTAAGATATTTCGAGTTAGTTCGGATAGTACCGCTCAGCTCTTAATATGTGTGGTTGGCCAGCCTCTTTTTATTTTCACGGGTCTGCTACTGGTCAGTAATTCGTCAAAGGTTCTCAGATTAAACTCTTTCAATCAACCACAAATTCAAACAAAGGTCCCTTACCAGATAATAGTAAACAATTTTATAGACTATCCGATTTTTGCACCAATGGCAGCAAACGACACCAATTCCTCTCAGGTCGGCCAGCGCCGTCAAACCGTCGTCTCCCCACCTGCAGCTCAAGCGCCAGCTGGAGGAGACCCTGCCTTCTGGGGCTGGCTGAACGAATATCTCAATGCGATTCTCGGCATCGCCGTTCTCGGTGGTCAGATCACCTTCACCGTCATAGTCAGCGATATCGCCGACCCTTCGACGTTGGGCTTGAACGACCCCTCTTCTTTCCCAACCTCCTCCCCAATATTTTCAAAGGAGAAGGTCCGCTTTTTGATCGCCCTCAGTTGGCTCTTCTTCACGTCGACTCTCGGCCTCGGTGTGCTAACCAAAGTCCTCGTCGCGAGTGGACCGCTGTCGACCTCCAGTGGCCCCGTCTCGGCGTCCGGGCGGCGTGCTTTTACAGCTGTGTATGGCACCCTTACGCTGTTGCTCAACGCGCTGCCGATCGGGGCGTTTCTTCTGCTCGCTTTGGCTGTTGTGGCTTACTCTCCAGTTGTCGGGTGGATTGCGGTTGGGCTCATTGGGATATTTGGGCTTTTTGTTCTGTTCCTGTGGTTCATCTTAGATTCGGGGATTTGAAATGAGGTGAATGAGCAGTTCGAGTTTTCCACGTGACTTTTCGTTCAGGAAGGAACAAACAACCTGAAAGATACCTACCTCTCAATTTCGGTTTCAGCGTGTTTTCAATGTCATGTGAAGCAGGTCTTACGCTGAGCCTTCCACTGCGGATGGGAAGGTGCACAGTGGTACGTCGTTGCTGCCGTATGGCCCCATGCTTTGACATAGCCTTGGGCTTTCAAACCGATACGGTGATCTTGCTCCACGTGCCTTCCCGCCCCTTTTACCTTTCCTGCCTTCCTCACAATCAAAAACCCACGCTTTGATGGTAGAACCATAGTGGCAGAGATGCCCAGTGAGCCGCTGCTCAGCGTCAATTGAGCAGCCATGTTGCATCACGACCGCCGGTTTGCTTATTGCCATCTGACTACCACATCATCTACCTGTTAAAAACGGAGGAGTTAGCTACGGTGATGCCAAAGGGCGTGCGGGGCGGCCTTAGACGAGCCGCAGTGACTCAGTCGGCATCCCTTCTTCTCGGCTTCTCATGCGTCAAGGTTGAAGCCAAGAAGAGCTCTGCGAACCTCATCAATCCTTTGGCAAGGCATCAACGTTCGTCCGATAAATCTGGGGTCATGGGGACCAAGTCCGTGCAGATTGTCATGTCTTTTGATGCCGTGCTATTGTGGCATCTTGACGAGAAAGAAATTCATTCGGACCACATCTGGTAACGATTCACTCAACACTATCAATCCCCACCGCAGCAATGGAAATGCAAACTCTAGAATATAACTCCCGACTTGCTCTCCTCAAAGCCTTATTCTTCAACTTCTTGTTCTTCAACTTCATCATCTTCAAAGTCAACTTTCTAACATTGAACTTTCCCCCTATATACGATCCCTAAGGTTCTCATCTGTTTTCTATCGCTCCCTAGGACAAGCAAATCCAGACGCATCAATCATTAGGACATGAATGAACGACTTGAACCACGAAATCCACTTCCTGTCTTCGTCTAATACGGTCCATAGGTATGATAGAGGGCTCGAAGAACGACTAACCCGTGGATTCAAGATTGTGTCACAGACGACGCTGATAGTCACATATCCAAGTAAGGCAACTCGTAGGAACCTAGCAGTGCTGTCGGCTTTTAAGATCTGACAAAGGTCGGAGTTTAATTCGTCTTACTCTATAAATGGCACACGTATGCTAAAGTCAAAAAGCTGACCGCTAATGGGGACTCTTGTCGCTTCCCCCTGCAACCCTGGAAGAGTGGCACGTTTCAGAGACTGCCCTAGTTGCTTTTGAAGTTGCATTAGGTTGTGAGAGGCGGCAATAAGCGCGTCAGCACAGTGGTTTGTGCTACTAGTACCATCTGGGGTCACTGCCGAGCTTCAAAGAGCAGGTCTCTTGGCTCGTCTTTTGTTACGGAACTGGGTGTTATACTCTGTGTTGGTATTTATCACGTATATACCGTATGTTTCTTCATTCTGTGGTTTTCGAAAATGGTGGTAGGTTTCTCAGACAACTTGAAGAGAGCCACCTGGCTTGCATGTTGATGCGGGTCTGCCGGCATATATCCTGTTTCGGCCCATGCTCCCCACCAGAGTTGATCGGCTGTTCAGAAGTTGCAGGTTACACAGGTTGTCGGAATCTCGGACTGCGCCGCGTCTCTGCCTGCGGCACTTGGTCAGCGGTGCTGACACCTTTCGGGTTGATGGCTCGTCACGTAATCTCTCTCTGTGTAAGTGTGGGTGTGGGGAGTTGGACTTTTATGCATCAAAGCTGGATGTGTGTGGGCGAGAACGGGCGTCTGTTGATCGCGTAGCTTGCTCAATTCGAGATCAGCCATCGCAAAGATATATCCGTGGAGAGGTTGATCCAACTATCGATTGGCGGTGCGTTTTTGATGTAACATGGAGAGAGATCTCAGTGGTCAAAAAAGACGAGCCCCCACCAACACTGACAATGCATGTGCTGTAATGTTTATGGCCAACAAACATGGTCGTCTTGCATGCCTCGCCGCTTGGGTCCCCCGCCGCCGCTTGACCGCGTAATATTGACCCAGCTAGTTCGAACTTGCGCCGCAAGAAAATGCCTTATATTCTATTACTGAACTTGGCAGGCAGCTCGGCGGTTTCGTTGACTTGGTTTTAATGTCCACAGTCGCTTCTTTCTCCCTCTTCTCTCCCTCTCCTCGGACAGTGTCGGACCTGGGCGCTTCGGAGATCTGGGCAAATGCCAAACGGGCAACTCTTGACGGGCTGACGTCCCGGCACAAGTCGCAGATCTTGCTCATCACGCTCTGCCAAGCTTGGATGTGAGCCGGCAGAATCGATGGAAGGGCGGGCAATTGCTTCCATCGCCCCATTTTTGATGTCAGTTGGATGATGATGCCAATGCAGGCACACTCAAAAAGGCTTCGTGGAAATGAGCGGCAGTTATTCAAACTATCCTCAATTGATTCGGCGGAGAGTTTGACGGCCTGCACCTGATCGTGTTCAACATGATGCCATCTACAGGCACTGTAAATCTTCGCAGGATGGATGCAAGGAACACGCGAGCTCAGTCAGCTAATGCGGAAGCAGTAAGCCTAGTGGCCTGTGCCTCCTCGCTGGGGGTACTCTATGGAGCGCTGTTTCACGCCACCCCGCGTGGAGAGTGGAGTGTTTTCCAAAAATACACAGCTGTACGACTTGGCTCACAGCATGTCTGTCAGGAAGTGCCAGTCTTGATGCCCTCGGACAAAAGAACATCTGGGGGACAGACGACTGATTGATTCACCACACACAGTCATAGATGAGTTACAGAACACTTCAGAGGCAGCCAGCTATACGCCGCTAATCTCGGGCCAGCCTCAAGACCACAAGGGGGCCGTTCTCGCCCTGGTCGGGTCGAGGTTGACCGACTTCCATCTGCGGGTTGCATGTTTAATGCTGAGGCGAGGCACGGGGCAGGGAAGAAAGCGGCTGAAGACTGATGACAGGACAGACGACTGATCAGCATTCAGCACGCGACAAACCCGCTAAAATGGAAACGGACAATGTTCATCAGCGCCCTTGCAGATTTAAAAACAGCTCCAGCGAAGGAGCTCGCTAGGGACTTTCTTATATAATAATATTCCAGGTTATTATATGACTGAGAGGGGCTGTCCGCCTCCCGATGGCCCTGAATTGGGTTTTTTTTTTCGAGTTCCTGTCCCGACCTGTTCCTCCCGTCGTCCCAAGGTCTTACTGCTGGCCGCCCCGACCACTAATAACTTGTCCCCAACCTCCGGATTATCAACGCCCAACCAAAGCAGTCGCGGCTGTTTCAACCGCTGGCGACCAGTCCCGAAGCCCAGTGCTTGCGCTTTCCGGGCACGCTAGCCACTGGGCGCATTGCTTGCAGGCCAGTGAACAACACAGGCCCGTCACGGTTTCGCGCCGCTGCTTGCACGAACTGGCAAAATCGCATTCCTTTGGAGGGAAACAAAACACCGAGACAGCGCCCCTTCTCAACAACGCCGACGCCCAAACAAGCGGCTTTTGGATGGGCTGCACGAAACGGCCATTCGGAAAAGTCAACAAACAAACAACAATTTAATTCTTAATCGTGGTGGTATTTACCCTCCCCCGCGCCTACCGAACATAATATCTCGCCGAACTTTCCTCGGCTCTTTCCATTTTCATTCTCTCTTTCGCATTACCTTTCAACTCTGCCAAAAACGATTTCTCGACTGAACCTTAGTGGCTCCCAAAACCGACGACTTGTATTTCCTGCACATTGACTTGGAGGAGGACGAGCACACGGTAACTTTGTTCGGAAATTCCCCGACCCAGTTCATGCGGCCATTGCTCTAGCCCAAACGCCGGCTCGACGATCTGACGAGGGCCTGTCCCTTCAATCTTGAACCCCGCCCTGGCTGTCATTCATTCCCGATCCCCCGCCAATCTGGACGCCATAAAGGAGGGAAGGAGGAGCGACCACTCGAGGTCCAGTTACGGGCTGGAAGGAACCCAGATGCAACACGTCTTATCCTAGGTCTGAGCCAAGGCCAATTCATTTCTGGAGAGAGGGGAGGGAGGAGACCCAGTCCCAAACATGCCCACCATGTGGGATAGACTGAAAACGACCCCCAAGGTCGTCGATGATAGTGGCGTGAGAGTCGGAGGCTTCAACAAGAAGGGATACTCGTACGAAATCCAGGGTGGCCCGCCGCCAACGAGAATGCCCAGGGTTATTGTGCAGCCGCAAATGTGAGTACCTGGAGGTCCTTTCTTGTGGTATTTTCCTTCCTATTTTCTTCCCATCACAAACCAGCCTACGCGTTCCACGTGTGCATGCCCAAGAAAGAAGCAAGGGGGGCGCAGACCCAGGGCTTGATTATTACAGGACAAGGACGGAGGTCGCCTGCCGGTTTGGGCAACCACGTTGCGCGTAGGGATGGATTACTTGCCCCTCCACCCTGATTGTGTCGGCCAAACGTCCCAAAGTTCTTCTCAGTCAACTTTCCTCCTCAAACACAGCCTGCCTATCTGAAATCGCTGCGTCGCCGTGGAAAACTGACAGAACCCCCCGACGTGCAGAGAAACTGCCCCTGCCGTCCAAGAACCGCCGCCACGAAATCCAAGCCGTCTTGCCGTCCGCACCAATATCCGTCCATCGTCTGTCGTCTACACACAATTCTCTGCTCCCGCTGCCGCTCCTGCTGCCGCGCAATATACCGCCGCGTCTTACCAGTATCCCGCAAACCTGGCGACCAAGTACATCCACCGCTACCAGGCCGACGAGATCTCGCCTCCGAGCTCTCCCGAACCCGACTCGGCTGGCGGATACCGATATCAGGCAGACGATGTGTCTCCGATAGACGACGATCCGCCCGACATGTCGCAGCAATTCGAGCCCTCCTCCTCGCGGAATGCGAGAGGCAATCGCTTGTCGGTGCAGGAACCCCCCCGACACTCGCCCTCGCCCTCGCCCTCGCCCTCGCCCCAGAACCGCGCCGCAACCAATATTCCCATGATGCGCCGGGCCCGTCGCCAACAGTCAGACGCAGCACTCCGTGACGCCCTTGTCAAGGACCGCCCAGTGGCCCAGCAGAAAACACAATTACCAACACAGCAACAGCAGCCGCTCCACCACCAGCAACAATCATACTCCCAAGACCCCCTTGCCGGACAGGATGGCCCAAAATGGGATCCGCTTACGGGTGAGCGGACAACTAATTCGAACGGCCGTCCGTCGCAAGTCAAGCCCGCCGCCTTTGCGCACAGCCTCGGCATGACTGGGCAAACGTCGGCTCCATCCCAGAAGAGCCCGTCGGCAATGGTGACTTCCTTTGGCGATCGCGTACGGAGGATGGCCAAGAAGGCTGGCGGGAGGGAAACGGATATCGACCCCGCAGCCGGCGCCTTCACATCTTCCCGCCCCGGTTGGCGGGGCGCAAGCGGCCGGAACCCTATTGTCGATCCCGTACGTGATAACCCCGAGGTAGCGCCCCTGCGGATTCCCGACAAGAGCAGCAAGAGGGTTATGTCCCCTACCTTTGCTCCTGGGCCCAAGCCTGGCCCGGGGATGGGAGGGGCCCAGAAGCGGGGACAAACGCTCCCTGTCAGCCCTCCTGGATCTGAAACCGCCACCAGTGCAGGTCCGCGAGGCGCTACGATTCGGAAAATCGCCTCCTCGTCCCAGCACTCTCCACCTCCCATGACGAAACCGCAGTCTCAGGAGAATCGCAATTATCCCAGCCCCCCGCTCTCTGGAACACTAGTGGGAGGAGACGCACCGTCGTTAGCAGCCAAAGAGCTGGCCCACGATGGCCTGGCCAATTTGAGCACGCTGTCCCCGAGTTCACCCATGAGCCCGACATTCAACGCAGGGCTCCATGAGAAGAACGTGATACGCCGGAAACCACCTCCGGCCCACGCAAACCACCATCACCAAGACTCTGTCTCGTCAATTTACTCACAGCCGTCCGAGGTGCCGCCAAACCCACCTCTACATAACCCCAACGCGAACAGCCTCGCCCCCGCGCCTGTTACCGACACGTGGGTACAGCCTCCTTCTCGGTTCAGTGTGACCACGTACGCCACAAGCGCTACCGGCACATCGCGCGAATCCTTCGACGACCAGGACCACGAACGTCCTCCTATGCCGGCCTTGCCTCCCGGGCTTAGAGACAACTCGTTGGTCGAGCAGAACGAAAACCTCAAGATGGGTGGACCCTACGATCATGCCAAGGTCTACTCCTCTGGCAACAGTCCTGTTGTCGCTTCGCCACAAGATATGTTCCCGTCTCCTTTCCATGCCGAGTCTCAAGCGTCCAGGGACCGGAAAGCGGAACGGAAGCCACTGGCGCTACATAACCCCAGCATTGCCAGGGCGAAGGGTATCGACCGCCCCGACTCGAGAGCGTCCAGCATCAACAAGGTGCTACCGCCTCCCCCGGAGGAAACAACAGCGGGAGAGACGCAGGACCGCGTTGGTATGCTGAGCTCCCAACTGAAGGCGTTAGCGAACCGGCGCATCAACATCAACCGCTCTATCGAACAGATGACGAAGCTCATGCCAACGGACAACCTGATGAACAGCGACGCTGTCGTACGCAAGCGCGAAGTTGAGAAACAAACGGTCAAGAGGCTAAAGGAGGAACTCTCGGAAGTCCAGCGTGAGGAATACGAGCTGGGGCTGAAGCTCCATCGGGCATACAAGAGGCTAGACAGGGACGCCGACTGGGAGCCGACCACGCTATGGGTCAGGCGTGTCACTGACTAGCATCTGTGTGTTAGAGGATGAGTGTGTATGTCGTCAGCCTGTCGCTCAAAAGGCGTGGGTGGCTGGCCCTGTTAAATTTTATTTGTCACGACTTATGAGTGATGGAGTTTATTATAATACGCTGTGTGCTTCGGCATTCGTAGGCTCAAGCATTTATGAGCCTTAGCTTTGCATTCGTGCAGCAGGAGGAATTTCTGAATTGTCTTCCTTTGCACATGCGGCGTTTTATTTTCTTCTCGATGAGACCTGGGAACATGGAAGAGACTGGGAGGGCCCGGGAGGCGGGAAGTTTTTTATTGTGTACGTACCAGATCTGTATGATATAGTAACTCGGGTGGGAGAGAGTACCCGGTATATACACCCACCCACCCCAAGGTACATATCACTGCCAGTACTACTATTCGCTATTCGTATCCCTCCGCTGCAATGCGATGCAATGCAACACGCTACCCTAAATGCGTCCGTCAGAGCATAATTTTGTCTCTTTGTGTGAGACGTTTAATTGGACATTTTTGGCTGATGAAGAAACCTGTTACGGAGCCTGGGAGCTAGCGAGTCATATCTGTCTGCCCCAAACGCGATATCGTGCAGCTTTGAGTAGCTTGGCCGGAACGGCAAAGTGGAAAAAAAATTTGGTATAAAAATAACCTAAACAGACGGTACCAGAAGGTGCACGTGTGCGTCTTGTGCAGTGGGGGAATGTTGCTTGGAATGCAAGTATACTTACTACCTAGACCTTCGAGCCGGTTCATATACGGATATCCGTACATCGAATATACCTAAGCTCTACAATGCGTGGGGGAAAATGTTCCTAACTGTCAACTATTATAAACTCTGGAATATGAGAAAACTTGAACATAAACCCCCAACGCCAACCTCCCCCAAATTTTTCTTTTCTTTTTTAATAATCATGAGAGGAGACGGAGGGGAATAAGTTGGGGGGGAAAGGAGTTTAAATTTATAATTTAAAGAACCTTGGGAAATGTAAGAAATGACCCTGAGATGAGAGAAGATAGAGAGGGAGAGTGGGATGGTGGCAACCCAGAGTGTCCTCATACCCACTCCACTCACCTCTATTCCCACCACATACGCAACCTTCGGCCACGCTCGGCCCGACAGCACTCTCCCCCATCCTCATGTATATATGCTCCGCAGCGCCGAAAGGTGTCATTGCATGAATGCATTAATTTTTTTGGGTTGCCAGATTACCTAGGTACAGAAAAAATGTTGTACATCTTTGGAACATATTGAGCCACCAGAGACGGATACATTTTGTAGAAGAAAATTGGAATAGAAATTAGGTATTGATAGTCTCCTTCTTTCTCTCTTTTCCTGTTCCCCCCGAAGAAACCATTATCTCCTCCCCACTCGTCGTAGACACCTCGTCATATGTACGAGAGCTAGAATATATGATAGCGGAAGGAGGAATGTACCTGCGTATTATGTAAGGGGAGAACGGAAGAAAGAATATAATAAAGCTCCCCCAGCCGAGGTTTTATTTTAGCCAACCGCCCCTGCCTTGTCGCCGCGAAAGAGAAAGAGCCGCAAAAAAGCCAAATTCTTTTTGTAGGAAGCCTCAAATAGCGTCATAGTCCCAAACTCCTAAAATCAGCCCGCGCCGCACTTTTCGACTCAAAAAAGGTTGAGATACTCTCACCGCCATACGGTGAACCAATCCATTTTGGAAGCGAACCCCAAGATAAAAATGTAAAGGGCCAAAGTAGAAGTTGAGTAAAGCCAAAGAGGTGCTTATACACCAATTCTGAGGGTGGAATGGCGAATGGTTGTATTGGACGTCTAGCGATGCCACAGAGCGAATGGTGAATCGGGGAACCGAAGACTGAGAGATGGGGTAAAATATGCATGTGGAGGCTTCGGCTCCGCGTCGTGGGTTTGTATATCCCGTTGCATAAAATTTATAAACATATATATTACTGTTTATCGAACTACGATGAGATGGACTCTAAGAGCCACCAGCAGGGCTGACCCTCTGCGGCTGCGTTGTCAGACTCTGGCGCACATGAGCCGGAAGAGTGGATGGGATATCTTCGTCGTCTGAAGAGTCAGAGTCGATATTAACGACAGCCAAATCCCTCGCTGAAGGAACGCTTTCAGATGACGCTACCCCGTCAGAGCTGGAACGGCGGCTGTCGCCGCTAGGTGCGCCTGAGTCTGCTGGGCTTGGGACGCCAGCTTCGCGGTCCATGGTCGCCGGAGGTTGCGAGGCACCCACCTGCTTAGATACCTTGGCGGGCTGCGAAGAAGGCGATGCTGTTAAATCCATCGTGGCAGCAGTTGCCGGAGACTCTGATACGCCACTGCCTAGTTGACCAACAGGCACAGGCTGCTTGCGAGTTGGTGTTGACTCATCGGCGACTGGTCCGTACGGAGTTTGATAAGAGCCAGTCGTGTCAATGCGACGGCGTTTAGCATCATGCTCCTCCAACGAATTCTGGCGCGGAGTGTTGGCCGCCACCCATCCGCTATTGGCGCCGGTAGGGCGAGCGTCAACCTCGGACTTGAGTTGAGGAGGTGTTGCATGCTGCACTGGAGTAGCTCCTCCCATCGATGCCCTGGCCCTCTCCCTCTCGGCACGTTTGATGCCAAGACGCTCCCTTTCGGCCTGGATCTCGGCCTTTGTACGTCGTTCACGAAGCCGCACTCCATATTTTTTGCGAATCATGGACTGCTTGGTGCCAAAGCTGTTCCGCAGACCTTCGACCTTTACACGTCGCTTATTTTCGTCCTGAATTGCCTCTGCTTCGGCAAATCTGGGGGCATACTTCGCCTCTGCCCCTTTCAGCTCCTCGTTCATTCTGCGAAGGGACTCCTCAGTCAGGTGCGCATAAGGATCACTGGGGTTGGGGGAACCAGTTGACACAGGCGTCACAGCAGATGGTCGGCTGGCAATTGCATGAGCATGCGAGGGAGTGGATTGTGTGGATGGAGACTGCGTATATGAGGTAGGGTACCCATTATTTGTGCCGGGAGTTTGGGCTGCCACGGATGGAAGGATGGCGACAGGGCTGCCTTGAGCAACAGGAGCGGCTCTCGGCGGTCTCCCGGGCCCACGGGTTACTTTCTGAGGGCCGAGAGTAGTGCAAATCCTATTGTCGATGTGCTTGAGAGACGCATTAGTGACCCGGCACCACAATAAGTGATGCGATTTGTTTGTACATACTGCTTGAAGGTCCTCGAATTTAGTGAACCCCTCGGCACACTCTCTGCACATGTGTGCGAATCCGCTGTTGCTGGGCGGTGTCGCCATACACACGTTGTTTTTGGTGTGCTAGGTAACGTTAGAAAAAGCCGCCAAAGAGGCTGGATGCCAACCTACATGGTCAAAAGCTGAAAAGAAAGGAAAGGTCCGCAAGCATTTATTGCATTGGGCTTGCTGGGGTGGCTGTTGTTGGCCGAGATAGCCCGCTGGTGGAGGAGGTGGCGGCGGCGGGCGAGCCTGAGCGAAGGTGCTGACAGCAGCGCCAGCGCCGGGATAGGCTTCCTGGGGGATGACGTGTTCGTGGTGGTTTTCTTGGACAGCATCGCCAGGGTTGTAGCCCAAACGCTCTGCCTTGGCGAGGGCGTTGATCAAAGGCTTTGCCTCAATGGTCAACAAGCGTTTTTCAAGGCACTTATCGAGAAAGCTCTCGCTCGCTTTACTGAGGATAAGATCAGCCACCTCGTCGAGGTCGGCCTCTTTGAAATGGCCGATCAGGTCTCTCTTGGCGTCGATGACCATTTTGCCGCCAAAGTCTCTGACGGCGCGCTGAGTCACAGACGGAATGGCATGATGGATGGAGGCATTCAGCTGCGGCTAGGTTAGGCAAGGCGAGGTAGATGGGACGAAAAGGAGGGGGCAAAGGACGAGTGGAGCGGCCGGGCAGACACGAAGTAACGTAAATTGGACTGAGTTGAGATGAGGCAAGACGAGATGAGATGAATGAGATGAAAAGCGAAAATCAGGACGTACAATAAAGGCCTGATGAAATTCGGAGCCGAGCAGACACTTTTCCCAGTTGTCCCTCACGACGCGACGAACTGACTCGGGCAGGCTCTGAGAGACGGCAAAGGTGAGGCGCGTGCTGTCGTCGATGAACTTTGGATTCATGTGGGCATGGTCGAGAGTGGGGGACGGGAAGCCGGTGGGCGGCGTTGCTCCGGCTTGGCTCACTCTCCGGGAGGCTGGTGGGTCCATGATGACGGGCTTACTGATGGTGGCCTGCCGCGCCGACGAGGGCGGGGCCGTGGGCGGGGCGGATTGGTGTGTGTGGTGCAACGGGGGTAGGGGTAGAGCGGCGGGCGGCTGGTGCTGTTGCTGGTGATACTGCTGCTGCGGCCGGGGTTGCTGATGATGATGCTGCTGTTGCTGTGGGTGATGTGGCTGCGGCTGTTGGTGGTGATGATGATGCTGCTGCGGATGCTGCTGATGTTGGTGCTGAGATTGCTGGTGTTGTTGTGGTGGTGGTGGTGGTTGTGGGTGCTGAGTGTGTTGGGCATACTGGCGCTCTACGTGCTGGTGTTGCAAGTTTTGGGCTTGCTGCTGTTGGTGCGGAGGTAGCTGGGGTGGGGGATGAGGTTGGAGCGGTTGCAGCAATGGCGGTTGTTGACTCGCCGGCGCTGGCTGAAGCTTGCCTGGCTGAGCTTGGCCGATCTCGTCATACTTGACCGTCATTGGTTCTCGCCACCGAATTTCTCCGCCCTTCACGGGCCGCGCGCCGGGCAGCGGGGGCGGCGGCGGTGGGTGGCCGTTGACGAGAGTCGGCGTGGGCGGGTGGGACAGGGGCGTGGTGGACCCGGTGCCACTCCCCGGGCTCTGGGGTTGGGAGTGCGATTGCGCCGCTGCGACGGATAACGCGAGCCCGTTCACTGTTGTTGCTGTTGTCGGTGTCGGCCCGCGTGCGACAGTGGCCGGCGATGCAGACTGCTGAATGTCCGATACCACGGGGCTTGGCGCATCCACGCTCTGTTGCACTGACACCGAGGGCGATGCTGGCGCGGTTGACGGCGCGGGCGCTGCAACTGGAACTTGTGCAGGACCCGGTCCCGGTGCCGTTGCTGCTGGAGGTTGATGTTGCTGCTCAACAGCCATCTTTCTTTGTTGTCTTCTCGTTCCTTCACCAGGTCCGGACTGGACTAGTCGCCCTGGACTATCCTGGACTATCCTGGACTGGCGGATAATGGATATTGATAGTGCCTTGCCTCAGGCTTGTTGGTCTGAGACGCGTCGCTCAGTTTGTCTGCCCAGACTTATTCCGCAGCGCGCTCCTGCTGCTGGCCTTGGGTCTGACCGCGGGAAGGAGCCGAAAATTGGTTAGACGCACCAGAGTCCGCTGCGATGGAGCTTGGCCCAACCTGGGCCGACCAACTGGAATCGCGAAAAACAAGAGATTTTTTTTATAAAAAAAGGGAGATGGTTTTTTTATCCCGCTTTTGGCCTGCCTGCTGCCAATGACTGGTGGTTCCCGGAAGCACCTGCCGATTTGCACCGTCAACCCTTGCCGTCCACTTATAAAAAATAAAAGAGAAGGAGCGAACTGGCATCAACCAAGGCGAGACGGGACTGATGCGCGTGTAGCAGCACAATGCCACAAACCGATGAATGGGCAGGCAAAGGGGGAGCGAGCGGATCGGATCTGGCTGCACTCGGGGTTTTGGGTTTTAGGGGTCAAGGGAAAGTAAAGTAATAAAAGGAAGGTAGCGCCACTACGGAAAAGTACGCGATGCAAGCAAGTGCGCAAAAGCACGCACACACACGCACACGAGACGAGCAGTACCTTGCTTCATTAATAAAAAAAAAGAGGGTTTGGCAAGGTAGGTTCCGTAATCTTCGCTCTCGGTTAAAAGGGGGAAGCAAAGATGGAGACGAAACTAAGAGGGTGAAGAGGGACCACTTGTTTTTAATAAAGAAAAATTAACAACTTAATTAAAAGCGAGGTTACAGATCCAGCTAGCTTCCGCCGCACATTCTCAATTATTTATATTTGCCATCCGAGTTCCCCTGTGACATGATGTGCAGCACAGTGTGCGGGTATGGTACAAAGTCAGGTACAAACATATACCTTTTTCTGGGGATGTGTTGCCTTCTCCCTTTTTCCAAGCATCGCATCCCGGATGCTAATTGGAGTGACGAGTCCGTGCTCCGCCGCTCACACTGGTTTGCAGAAAGATAAAAACCCATTTCCCACCTTCTCCCTCGCTCACTCGCAATGGACCCACATGCCAGTCATTCTTTTGCGTTTTAAGGTAGGTATTAACACGGTCCAGTCACAAAAATGAAATATACCAGGGGGTGGGGTGCACACCATTCGCCCTTTTTATTCTTGGGGGGCCTCCGTTTGTGCTAATTAGAATTTCTAATCGTCTCCGTACTAGCGCGCATTACCTTATATTTTTGCTTTGCATGGTCCCTGTTCAGCTGCAAGCCACCCCCTGCGCCCTCTCTCTCTTTTTCTCTTCTCCCTTTTCTGCATTGCATACAGGATATGCGTTTTTTCCCGGCGACTTACCTCAACAAAACCCTTGACCAGAATCGTTGGTTGGATTGGATTGGATCGGATCGGATAGCTCATGGATGGGTGGTGTGTGATGTGGTAATGCGGATGTGGATGACCACCAAGAAAGGGATGCTCGAAGCAAACTTGGGGACCAAAAGCAAAGAGAAAGCAAGCCATGCCCAGTTCTTCGCCAGCTTTGATAAAAAAAATTATTAAACAATGCGGACTTTTCCAAAAAGGGGATATCTGTCTCATGCCAACTGAAACGCATACTTAATACAGACAGACACAGGTGTTACAACGCAACACCTGGCATGTTCGGGAAAGTAGCGTGCTGTGCGGTGGGTGGTGGATGGGTGCATAAGTATCCGAGCATTAGTCCGAAGGTGGAAAAGGCTTTGAGGACAAAACATGAAAAAGAGTACATCCGTACAGATATGTGGTAAAGACGCGCCGAGATGCGAGACCTGAGTGGAGTGGAGACCCCAGCCCCTTGTGTGGCGGCGGAGCGCATTATACGCTGCTGAAGTTTTATGCCGTTGGCTACAGGTGGAAGGGAAAAAAAAAAAGCTACCGCATTCCGGTAAACTACTACCACTGTACGTAAATAGCTCAACAGTCTCCACGGGCGAGAAGCGGCTCTGAAGCTCCCCGTATTGCTTACTTGCTGTTATAATTACATCCACCATTATATATATATACCTATCTTAACATACTATGCGTGCATTGTGGTATTACAGAAGTGGACTTAGGTACACAATGGGTATTGGACTCGAACAAACAAAGCATGGAGCGCAGTTGAGTCGGATAAATGCGCATGATAGCGTATCCCTGCCACCAATCCCATCGGAATCTCCAGAGTGAGCGTGTGCACCACGGCGCTCACACCCCTTCCAAGACGAGAAAGCAAGACCCGACCATGTATTTTTTTGATACGAACATGTAGCACACCACCGTTACACCTAATTCGTTAGTGTGAGTTGTAAAGTTCACATGGTTCGCCATGGTTTGCCAGAATGGGTCCAGTCAAATAATTAACCCGCAGCAGGCGCACAATTACGTAGCAGTACCTTCCGAACAGGAAATCATCAAGACGTCGCCAGATCATTAAACACCTGGCGCGCAAAGGTTAGGCAAACTAACATGCTATACCCGCCTGCCCCGCCCCGATACCACAGCCTCCTCACCGTCGCCTCCGGTCCCGGGCCAAGCATTAGACAGGCTCCCCGATGCAAGCCAGCATCAGCCGCTCGTAGTCGCCACTTGTCTCGCCCTTGATTCTGCTTGCCAGATTCTTACGGTATCGCTTCTCATATGCACCTCGCACGTTCTGCATGTTGTTGCGGTCCCTTGCCGTGGAGAATAAGAGTTAGTGAAGCCCGGTGAGGGACGACGAAGACCGTTAGGCAGGGACTCACCAGTGAGAGCGAATGACACGGTTTATAAGAAGCTGGTCTTTCGTGCCTGCACCTGCCATGGCATCCTCAAGTAACTTCGCTTGATGCATGTACTTATCCAAGGCATGATGCAACTGGAAGAGCAGCGCATCTTCCATGTGGCCTGTGGAAGAAATATTAGTTACCGTCTCACAGAAAAAGTACCAAGGCATCAAGATTGCTAACCAGAAAATTCCTGTCCAATAATGTCAGTCACGGTGGTACCATAAACAAGTACTGGGCATTGAGAAATAGCTTACCTTGCGGATGACGTCCTCTAGGCTTCTCGCATACTTTTGTTGGTAGTCGAAAGCAATAGCGCGGATCTGGTTGTCGTTCCTGGTGCTGAGGATGCTGGCAACCTTCATTTCGTCGGTGCCCATTTTGGCCTCAGTAGCATTGTACAGCTCCAAAACATCGCGGTCAATCTCGGCCTTGACGACCGGCGCGCTATCTTCGGCACGGGTTGCTCCCAGCACGATCATGAAATGGCGCTCTGTCTTCATGCTCAGGTCGCCTCGAACATGATCTTCGAGGCGCTGCCGGAAGGCAAGCTGGTAGGCGCCTTTGATGGCATTGATATCAGCATTGGACCGACCCAGTAACACATCATTAAGCACTGCTTCCTTTGTCCCCGGCCCGCTCATAGCATTGTACAGCAGGTAACAATCCTGTTGCAGAGGGCCGCGAACGATGGCGAGTAGTCCGTCTTCCAGTTTTCCGCTGACCTCGTCCTTGATGTCCTGGTCGAGCTTTCGACGGAACTGCCGAGAGTACGAGTCGCGGATGGTGGCGATCTGCAAGGGGTCCTTGTTTGCCAGAACTTGGATGAGCCTTTTCTCGTCTGTGCCGAAGCCCTTCATTGCCGACCGCAAGGCGCTCGCATCTGCGTCGCCGTTCCACGCGATTATCTGGGGAGGGCCATATCCCAACGACGCAGGGGTAGGCGGGTAGGACGGAGCATACTGTTGAGGCGGCGGCTGCCCGTACTGCTGCGACGGTGGAGGCTGTCCGTAGGCGCCTTGCGGATGCGGGGCGCCATAAGACTGCGCGGGCAGCGGTTGTCCGTATGCCGGAGCGCCGTATTGTTGGGGCGGGGCGCCATACGGCTGTGCAGGCGGCGCCTGTCCGTATGCCGGAGCGCCGTATTGTTGAGGTGGAGGCTGCCCATACTGTTGCGGCGGGGGAGGTTGTCCGTATGCGCCTTGCGGGGGCGGGGCGCCATAAGACTGAGCGGGCGGTGGTTGTCCGTATGCCGGAGCGCCGTACTGTTGCGGCGGCGGCGCTTGGCCATACGGCTGAGGCGAAGGGGCTCCATAAGGGTGAGGAGGAACTGGCGGGGGAGAATGTCCGTAGCCCTGAGGAGGGGGTTGTTGGTAATAGCCTCCCTGAGGAGGGGGCTGTTCTGCGAAAGAAAGGAGGGTTTAGTTGCGCTGAGAGGTGCAGGGGCTCCTTCAGGAACTACGAGTACTCACGGCCATACGGAGGATATCCCGGGTAAGACATTGCAAAATGGACTGCTTGTCTAAATCCAATTTTGGTTGTGGAGTTTGTTGGAAGATGTCGCAATGATGTTGTTGCAGCGCAAGCCGGGAGCGTTTGGTCTTGGGGTCGCTCGCTCGCCGCGGGGTAGGAGGGGATCTTCGTGACACCAAAAAGTCGAGACGGTTTGGAGATGGTAAGGCGCAAGGCGCAATGCAACAAGGAAAGGCGAGGTAGCACGGGTAGATATATGTATTTGCTGGTCTTGTCGCGAAGGGCAAACAGTATTGGGGCGGTGGCCTGACGATCCTCCAGTAGTCTTGCCGCCTCAAGAGATGTTGCCTCGAGTTGCGTCAACGGTCATCGTTGCTGTGGCTGAGCAACTACTAAGAGCAGGGCGGATCAGCGGCCTGCGGCCTCCTACCAAGCGGAGCATGTCCATTCTAGGAATCCACATGGCACATGCAGCGAAGCGGCGCGAAATGCCTTGATTCCCTCGCTCGGAGTGAAGAAGCGTATAAGAGGGCCTCCTGTTCACTCTCTCTCCTTCGGCGTTTGGAATGACCGTCTTTCTAGAAGAAAAGCTCTGGGTGGGGGATTAGGACGAGAAAAGTGGGCCATGCTCTTGGCATTGGCCCACCCTAAGTCTATCCCAGCGCACGTCGCGTCATGAATCGGACTTTGGGTGGCAGAGCTGGGGGAAGCTGCAATCGAGGAAAACAGTCGCGACGGGAAGCGACGACCGCGACGACAGCAATGCTCGCTAAATATTTCCTGAGGATTTTGTGAACTCAAAACCTGACATGCAATTCTAATCCCATTGTTCATTCACTCTTGTTGTCTGCAATACAAGGCGTTTTCCCCTGACGATCATCCAATCTTTTCGGGTGGCTGGGAGCGCCAGCCGGCATCACCAAAAAATTAGTCGTTCAACCACCCGCATTATTCTGTTCAGCTTCCGTTTCGGGGTGAACAAACGTGAAACCCCTCGCCAAAGAGAGCCAGCCATCTGCATTTCGACACCTTTTCGGCCTCAATAAGAGCAGACCTCTCTTTCCCGAAGGTTTGGGCCATCTCTTCTACGTCTCTCCACCAAGAAACTCTGTTTGACTGTTTGCCCTCTAAAGTTGCTACATTCACGCCCATCTTTGCCCACCATCCGGCATCCTCGGCCACTTGTATCCACTCTCCCTGCCGGCATCGTGAAAAGCTGTTTAAGATGCGTCTCGACCGCACAGGCCCTCTGCTTTTTGCGGTATCGACATTTTTCGCACCTTGTCTCTCTCTTCCTCGGCATGAACTTCGACTATCGCGCCCCGATGTTTTGGCGCCCAGGGCCACTTATTCGGTCGTCCCTATCGACGGGGGAGACGGGGGAGAGTCAGGTGGGTCCGGCGACTCCGGCTCCGGCTCAGGATCGGGTGGGTCCGGATCCGGGCCTGGGAATGGAAGCGGATCAGGTGGCTCGCCAGGGACTGTGATCACAACAACGGTTATTCAGACACCGCCACCAAAGACTTCTGTCGAGACGGTCTACAAATCACTGCCGCCAAGCCAAGTTATTGTCACCACCACAGTCGACATTGTCAACATCCAGCCTGAGCCAACAACCATCACCACCACTGTCGTTCAGCAGACACTCTCAACAGCAGAACTGCCAACACCCACATCTGAGGTGGTAGTATCGTCACCAACGACGTCATTGCCCGCCCCTCTGTCACCGTCTACAACAACGGCTTCTGTCATTCTGTCCTTTGCGACAACTCTGACTATTGCATCTACCTTGAGCACATTTACCACCACTGCGAGCACCTCCACCAGCAGCAGCACCTCATATGACGATGGGATGTGGCATACGACGTATCCTCCCTGGAATGGCACCAGTCTAGTCCGCCGTTCTCCTTGGTCTCCCCCCCGACCCCGGCCTCTTGCCTGATCGTGTGTCGTCTCGCACCCATCTATTTTGCTCACTTGCTACCCGGATGTCGGCCTTTCACTCCCGCTACTCACATACAGAACGAGAGGAAAGGGCCAATAGACGACACACGCGTCTCAGGATGTAATGATGAATATTAATGTACAGCAGCGATGCGATCGATACTCAAAAAGTGGGCCCACCCCGGAAATGAGAAACGCGGACCAAGAGCTGGAAAGCGTTGACAACGCGAGGTCGACTCGGATGTAGCCGCCTTTCCTATTTGTATTATATTAGTTTGGTGGTCTGGGCCATAGAACACATGGAAAAAACTTTTACCCAGTCGTTCGTTGCCTTCCCATATCACCCCCTTTCCCATGACTGTTTTCGGTAGCATATGCTTCTCGCGTCTAATTTCCTCTCATATTTCCCATGTTTGCCTGTAAGCCTTTCGATCATGCCGCTAACCGTAGTCTCGTACAGGTGGACGACAACAGAGCTCCGCAAAGAGGAAGGCATAAAGACGCGGCCCTCGGTTTGGTGCGACAAAAGCTATACGGCAGGTCGCAACACGCCATGAATCTCGATGTCAAAGGACATCGAGATGGCCATACCGGATGCGTTTGATCAAGTCGAGGCGACTGGTTCCTAAGAATATCGATGATGCCTTCAGTTGCAGCTGTGGAAAATGCCATGCCAAGAAGGCAATGCCGAGTGCTGATCTCAGGCACGCATGGTCGGACATGTTCGGCCTGGTGCTGCAGTAAAGCTCGAAGTCTACTGACACCTAGCTTAGCCGCCTTGCGGTAACATACACATAACGCTGCATAATGATGCTGCCCGGGGACTTGGTGGATGGCGACGTTGTCCTACAGTACGCCTTCTTCCTCCTCCCTCCCCTCCCCCTTGCGCTAATCTTATAAAGGGCAGTGGAGAATAACAACCGATGAACGAATAGACCATAACGACGTTCTGAACAGCCACCGTGGACTCTAACAGAAGGCGGAAGAAGAGCACAAAAGGCCACGAGTTAAATGCTACCAGCCACAACTCGAGCGTCCAGTGATAGCTTTACAACCCGGTGTTCCGCTTGTGTTTACTTTTGCCACTGGCAGCCACCAAGGGGGACCAATGACGGTGCGTGCCCAGATGTGACAGAGGCAACTCACACGGGTGGAGTAGAGGAGAAAAGATCGCAACTTGCTGTCTTACGAGTTGGGATATCACGACAGTGCGCGGCGGTAGCCCGCCCTCGTCTTCAGCCGGCCTTTTGCGCAATTCAGTGTCTTGTTACCTGCCGCCTTCATGAACAAAAAGGGGGTGGTATGTCAAATCGTTCGAGATGCAGAAGGGGGAATCCCACGTCTAGACGCTGGGGACGCTGCCATGGGAGGTGGTACATACAGGAAAGGGAGGGCGGCCGCCGATTCCGGTGTCGACTATGGCCGTTGTTGCGAGGCACCAATGAGGCTCGAGTGATTTGGCTCAAGTTGAGCTGGCCGGCTCTCCCCTACTTGGGCAGGTTTAAACGAACATCCGGACAACAAGGTTACTCCACACACCGATTTTCAACCAAAAGAGGTAAATTCGGATGCAGGGTTGGGGGGTCCAGAACTTCATACATCTCACCGTCCGTCTCTCATGCATGCCGGATCTTGTCCAAGACATCATGACAACTGCAGCACAAGATCTGATAGGCCGGCCCCACCGCCTTCGACTCCGAGGGGGAAGCCGATATCGAAAGAGGATTTTCTTGATGCTGCGAGCATATAAGAAGACGGGAAGCCTCTTCTCTGCCTCGCAATATTTTCGAGCCATCTCCTCATCAAGCAGAATATTGTTTGGATAAGATCTTGAACAATCCTCGCGCAAGCAAGCACGCACGCACATACCCACACGCATAAACACACACACACACACACACACACGCATTTACACACTTCCTCTCTCTCTTGCATACAGAACACAAATACCCTACGCTTACCATTAGGCGTGACTGGTCATACTACTGTCAGGATGAAAAGCATATTTGCCCTTCCTCGCCTGCCTTTGAGCCGAACGGCCATGGTGGGCAGAGCCAGTCTAAGCACCGCGGTACATGAGTCCTCCGCCCTCATTAGAGTGACCATGCCGCCCGTATTCAACGCCAAGACGGCTCAGCTTGCTCTTCCCCCCAAGGCAGCGAGGCGTGCACCCTTTACCTTGCCCCCTCCTGCTTGCAGCAGCGGGGGTGTCGGTCTCGGCCAGACAATGCCGCCCGGATACAAGGCGCAGGTCGGCCAACTCAACACATTTAAGCTGCCGGAGCGTGTTACAGGGTCCACCGGTGACATGGCGCTCGGGAAGGCCCTTGTGGACGCCTGGCGTCGGGACGGCATCATCCAGATCTCCATGAACGACCAGCAACGGAGCCTCTGGCAGGACGCCAAAGCCGCCAGCCACCGCTTCTTCAGAAAGCCGCACAGCGAGAAGGCGGCCTGTGTCGACTCGCAGAGCTATGCGGGTTACATTGCCTCGGGCGAGGAGGTGACGGATGGCATTGCCGACTATTCGGAGATTTTCACCATCACCAAGGATCTGGATCTCTCGGAACCACGCGTCCGCGCCAAGTGGCCGTGCCACGGTCCCTGCCCGTGGCCTGCAGGTGACGACGAGTCCGAGATGAAGCAGCCGATGACGCGCTACAACGAGAACCTGGGTGCCGAGGGCGACAAGCTGCTCCAGCTGGCCGAGCTGGGGCTGGGGGTAAGCCCCGGCGCCCTGACACGCTACACCCGCGATGGCTGGCACCATACACGAGTCCTCCGGTGAGATCTCTCCTCATCCATCCTCTGGTCAGATTTGTCTTGTGTGGCATACGTCTGTGTGTCTCTGTTGTGTGATATGCTACACAATGCGATTCGTTTTTTTGTGTTCACAAGAGACTTACTTTTTTATCTCGTACAACAGGTTTCCCCCGCGAAACGCCACAAACGGAAAGGGCAAGGAGGGCCGCGGCATTGGGTCCCACACAGACTACGGCCTGCTCGTGATTTCTGCCCAGGACGATGTTGGAGGTGAGTGACGACGGAACCGGGGGTTCCCTCACTGAGACATGGGAAACTGACCAACATTTGCCATGCAAGGTCTTTTCATCCGCGGCCCCAGCCAGAACGAGAAATTTGCCAACTGGGAGAGCAGCGCGGCCGGTCTGCGGGAAGACGACGACGGCTGGGTCTACATCCCTCCAGTGCAGGGAACGCACACCGTCATTCTCGGTAAGCAGTTGCCATTGAATCAACCTCAGAAGCAAGCCTTTTGCCACCATGGGACTAAGCTAACAAACCATCTTTTTCTTATCAGGCGACATGATGCAGTATCTCACCAACAACTTCCTGACCGCGACTCCACACAAGGTCGGGCTCAACACGCGCGAGCGCTTCGCCTTTGCCTACTTCCACGAGCCTAGTTTTCAGGCTGTCATCAAACCGCTCGACCACGGCTGCGGCGGGCTTCGTAGCACAAACAAGAACAATGACGACGACAAGGGCATCCACTACGGCACCCACTTCACCAACATGTTCATGCGGAACTATCCCGACCGAGTGACCACGAAGCGTCTCTTGGCAGAAGATCGATACAGCCTGCTGGCGAGGCCGGAGCTCCGCACGATAGGGGCCGCCCCTGTATCGTAATTTTTTCTCCTCGTCTGTCTGTTTCCTTTTCCCACGTCTTAAAAGTCCCACCGGGCTAGCTCTTGTCTCACTTCTCCTCTCTGTGGCTTGGGCACGAGGTGGTGATATAGGCGTTTGTTTGGCCAGAGAGACAAAGTTCGTTCTCGGGCGGGGTTTGCAGCGTTTCTTCTGTGGGGATGGTTGAAGTAAGGGGGTGTGGTTCACATGGTTAGCGTGTGCGTTGTATGTGTGTTTTGTTACAGGTCACAATTCCTTCTTTATTTATAATTATATACTAAATCCAGTGTGTCCGTCACTTCAGGTACATGGATTTCTTGCAGCCAGCATTGACGTACGTGCTTCGTGATATGACGGACCAAATGGCGGAAGTAAAAAGGGAAGCTCGAGGCGAGAAGAAAAAGACTGGTTTTGCCGAGTAAATCCGGAAATAGGAAACTAAACAACAACGCTCTACACTCACCGCCTCGCCCGCCAACACCATCGCCAACATCGGTTCATCTCCGCTTTACCGGATTTGAACGTTGTGATGAAACCGCAGCCGTGTCTCAATGCCAGCCGAGCAAGCGAGCAGCCAGTGGCGGCGGCCCGACTCTTGACCTCCTTTGCTGCTGGGCTGCGTACGTTACCCGTTACCCGTTGCCAAAAAGGTGCGGCATGTCTGCCTGCCTGCCGCAGTGAAAGGAGGAGAAACCCATCGCGAAGTCGCACGGCATCGGGCTCACATCGGGCTTTCATACATTCAGCCTCTTTTCTCACCTCCTACTAGCCGATTTGAGACCAGCCAGCCTCCCCCCCCTTACAACGAGACGAGACATGATTTGATGGTGGTACGAGAGACGTTGCGTGCGAGCCCCGTTGCTGTTGCTGTTGTTTTGTCAAGGATAGCCTCACTCTCACTGTGTCTCTTTACGTCTTTCCCCGCAAAGACAAGACGGCGCGGTGCCGCCGTGCGTGCGTGTGCATATGTGTGGCTTGGGTCTGGACCTAGACTCTGGAACTGGGACAGTTCAGCTGGACAAGCAAGCGAGAAACTGATGCAGCTTGCCTGCCTGCCTGCCTGTATCCCTCCCCCTCCCCACCTCCCCCCAACTACTTCTCCTCTTGACGACACAGGGATATACGAATATAGCGTATCTACCCACTGTCGCGGTGTTTTTGTGGGTGTTGTGTCATGACACTGCCTGATGGGACTTGCTGCATCATGCCGGTCTCAGATCTTGTGTCTGGTTTACACAACACTTTGGAACCCAGCATCCGATTAGACATACACTTAAATATGCATGTTGCCTCCGACCCGACTCAGTCATAATATATATCATATGCGGGATGTGATGCGATGGGTAAAGGTAACCGAGCTGTGTGGGGTGGGCAGGGCAGGTTACAGTTTATCTCCGTTGGAAGGAGAAGATAACTGCCGCTGCATGAAGCCTTTGATATGAATCAACAGATCTCATTGCGTGGACCAACGAGATTGGAGAAACAATAATGGTTTGTTTTCGTATGTCTGTCTTTTGGAAAATTTCCTGGGGATGTCCGATTCGGGTATCGCTTTGCTTTGCTTTGCTATGGTTGGTTGGTTGGTTGTTTGGTGGACAAAAGAGACAGACATATTGTATGTGTGAGCTTTAGATATCGAGTCTAGATCGCGGCCCAACTTATCCTAAGGATCGGGCTTGGGCGATAGTATACAGATATGATGCACCGACATCCGTCAAATCTCCCAGACAGACCAGAACGACTGACTCGGACCGAGCGAAGAGACCCCTCGCCCTTCAGATAATCGAAGATGCTTCCTCGGGAATTCAACAGTCAGAAATAGGCATTCTTGGGCAGCACTGTGGCAATAGATTCTCTGGCACTGGGCAAACCATTTGTTTCTTACAGATCAAATCTCGTTCTCTTGGTTTCTATTCGCAACGAGATGAGTGTTCGTTTTACCAATTGTCACGGGCGTAAAGTCCTTTCCTGAATTATAAACTTGCACAGTATGTAAGCTGTCTGTCTTAGCGATAACTTGAACTTACTATTACGGGAGATGTAGCGAAACCTCCCAGCACTTTTAGAGACTACTTCCAAGCAAGAAAGCAAGTAGAAACTGGCATGGAGTGACATTTCAGGTGATAACCCTCAGGAGAGATGATTTGTTTACCTCAGGAGTAACCCAACAGAGGCACTTTTGGATGTGGGACGGAGGGTTCTCTGGAGGGAAATACATATACCCACCATCATGAGCCGGACGTCCTTCGATCTATTATCTCGTAATTCACCCTGACTGCCTGCTCCTTGAAATAATATGAGGCGGTTCCCCAGGCTGGGGACCTAAGATACTTGATGCTAGTAGTGGCCTCTCACCCGGCGGAGCTGTAGTGGTCCAGGGGTGATTCATCTCACCAACCCAAATGCATCAATCAATTCTGAAATATTATGCGTACTCCGGCGGCGTGCGGGGGCTGAGATGAGTTAAATCAAGTTTCAAGTCCACCACTCAAATAGGTAGTCAGGGTCGCCCATCACAAGTACCTAGTAGGGGAAGGGGGGTTTCTGCCACTCTATGACAGTCCCGCGATTCGCGGAAATGATGTTGACATGATGTTGACGTGATGTTCACATGATGAGGCCCAGTTTTTTGAGATAAAGCCGCGAATTGCGGGACTGGTATAGAATGGCAGGAACGCCCCCTCCCCTTCCGAGACGATGGGATGAGGAAGGTAGAGAAAGCCCCGCTGACTCCAACTTTGTGAATGACGATGAAAGGCGCCGAAAGACTTAAACGTTAGGGCTGGTTAACGAGGGAAAGAGCATGTCTTCTCCTGTCTCAAGTTTGGTTGCGAGGTTGGCGAGAATCAAGGAGGGCGGGGAGGGAAGAAGGAGGGGAGGGACTGAGGGACGGAAAAGAAAGGGCAGGCTGGACCGTTAGTGACAAGGGCGGGAGACTATGGTCTGGCAATTTAGAAACTTGGAAACTATCATCGAAATTGCCTCGCTTGTATGTGTGACTGCGGTCTCCCATTAAATATTTTGTTGTTTCGAAACTTGAAGTCAGTGATTGACGGATGTGGGAAGTGGGGGGATCTGGCATGCACATTGGTAGCGTTTGGGGGCGGTGAGATGCACACCCGCGCTTACAGGTCTCTCTCAGCATGCTGGGTTTTGTGGTGTCCCCGCTGAGAGACCTGTCAGCCGGCTGGACTGGGTTTGTGGGAGTGGGCAACCTTGATTTACGGCGGGTTGCGTTTGGTCGATAAGGGGTCCTTAGTTCCTTCCATATATCTGTGTAAGAACCCCGCCTTCAACACTGCGAAACTACGAGAGTGAAGATGGGGAGGAGCAAACCAGTTCAACTCAACACCACGAGCCACAAAAACGGAAGGAACCAATATCCTATACCCCCCCCCCCCCCCCCCCCTCTCGGATCCTTTCCCCTCTCTTTTGCAAATTGCCTTTCACAGATCGCAAGGAAATCCCACTGCTGGGCACGATTTCTGCTTATTTATCTACAGCAGACGCTACTTGCGACGAAAGTCTTTCTTCCTTGAAACTGTGCACTGGTGTCATGATGCCATCAATTAAGCGCTCGGCGTACTCGCTGCTCGAGGGTGGCGGGCCAGCTCAGAAGCGGGCTGGGCATTGTTCATCCCCCATATGGCCCAAGTTGCTAGTGCTGTTCGGCGGCTTGTTCGTCACCTGCCTGAGCTTTGCGCTGGGACGGGTTTCGGCTGGACATGATATAAGCAGCAGCATCTTCAATATTCCCGGCCTTTCGTGTAAGTTTCATGTCGCCAAAGGCCACCAGTGCTCACTGACAAGTCAACCGACCGGCAGTAAAAACATCACCACATGTCTTCATCTACAACCGCACGTTCGCTGAAAAGTCGGACGCTGCAGATGCCGCGTGGTCGGTCTTGTTCCCGCGGCAGGCGGGCTATTTCACCCACCCGACAGTGGCACCGCACCGGTCGACCTTTTCTGTTTATCATTATCTGCACTGTCTGGTCTGTCTTCTCTTCGGCTCCTTCTCTCTTCGTTTGTTAACAGCCAGAAACAGAACGGCATCCGCATGGGGTACTGGGCAGTGCATGACGCGGCGGTGGCCGGCCAGAAGCTCAACGACAGCAGCCTGCCCATGATGATCTCGCCTCCACATGTGCGCCACTGCATCGACCTGCTACGGCAGACCCTCATGTGCAACGCCGATCTGACGGTCGAGGTCAAGGATGAGAAAGCCGGCGGCGTGCACGGCTTTGGTGAGACGCACCAGTGTATTGACTGGGAGGCGCTTGGCAGCTGGACGACGGCCCACGAGAAGAGGAAGAAGGGGGCGGCGAATTCTCCAGACTCCGAGTCAAAAGTCGAGCATGAGCATGTCCATGGCCATCATTCCAGCTGATGATTGATTTGATATAAATTTCCTTTCTTATTATACGTCTATCTACCTACTTACGCACGGCATTTGCGGTATGGCTTACTATCGCTCTTGCTCTTCTCCCCAGATGAACTCAACCAGCCCCAGAGGCGACGCAGGCAGGTGGACAACAGACCTGAGACGGAAGCGGACGTCCGCCTTGGCCACGAGCGCAATCCACTCGTCCACGGTGCGCTCCTTGCTGTTGAACATGGCAAGCATAGCAATGTCTTTGTCCCTGATCTGCCGCTCGTGGTACAGCGACGTCTGGCCTGGCGGTGGAATGCAGAAGTCATTGATCACAAGCCTCGCACCGGGGTGGAGCGCGGGGACCAGCTGGCGGAGGATTCGCACACAGTAGGCATCGGGCCAGTCGTGCAGGACCATACGGAAGAAGTAGGCGCCGGCGCCAACCACGGGCTGCGGCGTGAAGAAATCGTGGCTCTGTAGCGTCACCTTACCGGTACTCCGCTCTGGCAGCTCGGCGCGCGCCTTGGAGATGACTGCGGCCGCGTCCTGAACTACAACGTGTAGGTCTGGGTGCTTGTCTGTCAGGGCCACGGCGAACGTCCCGGCTGAGCCTCCGACGTCCACGACGGTTGCTGTCGCCTTTTCGTCAGTGCTGTTGCCGGGAACGACCAGCGCACCCCAGTCATAACCTTCCAGCGCGGCCGCCGGCTCGAACCCAGGCATGGTCTGCATCATGCCCATGGCGCTGGCGAAGCGGCGGGCTCGCTCCGGGCTGCGGGCAAGTGTGTCGAAGAAGGGCACATCAGAGCCCTCAGCAAGGTTGTGGCCAGTCTGGTTTGGCTCTGCAGTAGGCTCTTCACCGCCATCGCGCCACTTGGCCAGCGCCGGCACTACATGAGCTGCCGCCGGCCACATGTCCTCACACACGCTGCCGATCCAGTCGTGTAACGGCGGCGCCGACGCCAGCAACGTCGACGTGGCCGAGTGAGCCACTTGCCCAGGCGCAGGCCGTAAGAGCAAGTAGTTGGTCATAGCATGTTGGACCAACCGCCCCATGACATCCTCGTCGGCGTGGCACCGCGCCGCCAGTTCCGTTATCGACACGGTCTCGTCTACCCCCAGCTGCGAGGGCACCTTGTACCGGTACATGGCGTGCAAGCTGCAGAGGTCGTACTGTCACCTCTTTTTAGATACTCTCTTTGTGCCAAGGGGTGAAGAGACAGAGACAGGGGTAAGAATCGGGTGGTTGGGGGTTAGAGTGGCAAGGGTGGGGGAAGAGATCGACTTACAGCGTGGCCAACCTGCTGCAGCAGCCATCCCATGGGCCCCAATAGCAGAGCATTTAGCTCATCCAGCGCTCCCAGAGCGGCACCGAGCGATGCCTCCAATGCGGGCGGCAGCGGCAGTTTAGGCGGGGTGCCTGGTGCAAACGATGGGCTCGGTAGCCCATTCTTCTGCAAGAACGACTCGATCGACGTCGTGTGCTGGAGAATCTGGGTCGCGAGCTGCACTGTTCGCGGAGTCGAGGGCGAGGACGGCTCAGTGGCCATGGCGGCGGCGGGCGAGTGCACGTTGATGGTACAGAGAACGTTGTGGTCAGATGACTTGAGGTGCGATGGATGTGTGTGGTCCAATCGCTTGCTGCAATATTAAGAAGAAGGGCGGCGGCAGATACAGAGCGTCTCAAAGGTTCAGGCTGTCTCTATCTCACGGCCGCGTCCCAAGAACCAAATAATGTATACAATGCATGTGCAGTCGAGGCCATCCAGGTCAGGAAGGTCGAACGACCAAACAGGTTCGTGCCTGCTACCACGCTATACACGAAGTACACTATCCGTACAGCAGCCCAGAATGCAAATGCGTCTGCAGGCTAGGATTTGAGGAGGAAGCCAAGTTGGAACTATGTGATGTGGTACTATGTATGTAATGTACATGTACGTGTATATCCTCTACGCCGTAGTAGGCCCGTAGGAGTCTACGGCGGGTTTTATTCTACTTGGCGGATGCTGCAGCATGCTCTCTTCTAATGTACCCTAGTGCGGTTGGTCGTGTAAGTGCCCACGAGGCTGCTTACGGTGCTACTGCTGCCTGGGCGAAACTTGACGTGCTATGGCGAACGTGCCAATAGAGAAGAGGCTCGACCATTGTCCTGTTACGGACAAGCTTGTTAGTCAGTTCTTACACATCCGACTCTGGATAGATCGACGTACAGTTGATACACTATGGACAGACAAGTCAAGCCCCCATCGCCGTATTAGTGTCGACCGATAAACGCCATCGCGGCGAGGTGACTAGTGCCATACCATATCTGCTCTCCCCTCACCCCCTCATTTTAAGGCACGTACATAGACATCAGGGAGCTTGGAGCGGGCCGTATACTCAAGAATACGCGTATCCGAAGTCTGTGAATGAGTTTCATTATCCACCGAGAGGTTGAAGCCACCAACCAGGGAAGTAGACGTCTGTGCATGCCAACTTTACCCCAGGTAGGCATATTGTCCCGACATGGATGCATTACGATAGTGTGAATAATAGCGAGCAGCTTACCTCTCGGACTTTGCGGCTTGACGTGACTTTTGTTGCTCTTGCATGCATGTTCTTGGTCGATTGGTGAATGAGAGGCGTTCGGTTTCTTGTGCCGCTCCCCAGGAAGAAAGTGTCCCAGCGGCACAAGGTGGGAGATCCCATCTCTTCCCACCTCTTCCCATTGGCCGCACACAACGTGCAGGGCTTACCAAAAGGGGAGGTGGGTAACATTAAAGCCTGGTACGATTATACGATAATCGGTCCCAAACGAAAGAAATGGACGGTAAGACGGTTGATCTGACATGTTCCATCTGATGGATGGGCATTCGAATGTTGGTAGGAGTCGATATAAACAGACACGGTAAGCCCCGCAGAATGTTAGATTAAATATGCAATACAACCCAACATTTGGAAATCCTCTTGTTTACCAATGGTTGGTAGGTATGATGGCATGACTACGAACCATCCAAAACTCACGGCATGGCACCCCGCACCCGGTCCCAGAACAAATTGGTTGACCATTTTCGTCGTCTCAGCTCCTCACTTGGAGCCCTTTATGGGAGGTAGTAGTGCTACCACATACTTGACAGAGGGGCATGTTTTGTTCCATGGAACATTGATACGGAGGGATGTAACTATCAAGTTTCCATAATCCCAAAATTCCGAGCATAAGCCTGCATAACCTAGCCGACTCTCCCGGCACCACAGCAGCAGCAGCAGCAACCCATCTTCACCCCTCCTTCACTCCTCCGGTCCAAAATGCCAGCCTCGCCGGTTAGTCATCAGTATAAAGGTCGGGGTAGATGATCTCGGCGTCGGCATCAGGCTCCGGGTAGACGATGGTGTCGTCAACGTCAGGCTCGGGGTAGACAATGATATCGTCCACATCGGCTTTTTTTATAGCTATTTAGCTATTGCGTAGATATAGGAAGAACGTCTTGAAACCTACACTTGGGAACAAGGACCGGCGCGGCAAGCACGCTCATGGCGGCGGCCACGATCAAGAAGAGAGCAGACTTCATGTTGTTTGCCTAACTTAAAGCCAAGAGTGCTGTGTGTCGATATGGGGAGCGGGCGGGTGAAAAGGTGGAAAGGGCCAAGTCGAGGACTGGGCTGGACCGAGAGGGGAGGGGGTAGGAAACTATGTTGGATGAATGGCGGGACCTCTGGATTATATCATTGCCTGCCACTCAACCACAGACAGGCACTCACTCAAGACAGGAAGGCGCTGGCGCCGGAAGAGGAGAAACAGACCTAGGATAAAGAGAACAGGCAGGAGAGGGGTAACCTACCTACCTACATTACATGGATCGGCGTGCTTCTTGGTATGTGCCGCGTGCATCGACGTGATCCTTCCTGCAGCTTGTTGCAGCGGGGACCCAGACCTGGAGCGGACCAGACCTGGCAGACCAAGATTAGGAGGAGGGGAAAAGCCAGGTTCGAAAGGAAGATCTCCCTTCACCCCACTTCACCTCATTTACCTTGGGTGAGATTTCCTACTGCTGCTCTCCAGATATCGTCCCTCCCTCTTCAGTGTCTCCTCAACTTTTCCGTTTCTCTCTCTCTCTCTCTCTCTCTCTCTCTCTCTCTCTCTCTCTCCATCTGTGTGTTGTCAAAATCATGCCTGCCACCACCATTGAGAACGAGCCGCTCCTCGAGAGCGAATACCAAGAGACAGATGCCAGCAGCAGCAGCAGCAGTCTGGACCTACAGGTGAGCGAGAAGGGCCACCACCAGTACCAATGTCAAACATGCGGAACACCAACAACTCAACCATCATCGTCTCGGCGGTGGTGGTGGGTAAAATTCGGGGTGGCCCAGCTCGTTCTCATTCTCTGCTACACGGTCGTGTCGCTAGCCGTGATCCAGTCCACTGTAGACACCGAGTCAGTGCCTGATATCCACGGTAAGTACCTCAGGAAAAAAAGAAAAAAAAAAAGAAATCATGATATATATATGAACGAACGAAAACTGAGCATCATCACCTTAGCCTTCGCCGGCCTAGCCGTGCGCTACAAATTCCGGCTCTACGACAACTTCGTCAACAGCCCCTACGGCGGGGAACCCACACCCGCCAGCGACGCGGCCTGGCACACGCTGCTCAACAACATGAGCGTGCGGGTGACGGCCGAGGAGCTCGCCGCGCACGGGCAAACATCCGTCCCTCTGCCGGGAGGCGGGTACCTGGCGTGGCTGGGCGTGTTCCACGAGCTGCACTGCGTCAAGATGCTGCGGCAGTGGAGCTGGCGCGAGCACTACTTCCCCAACATGACGGCCCACGATCACATGCACCAGATGGTGCACATCGACCACTGCCTGGACTGGCTGCGCAACGCGGCCATCTGCCGGGCCGACACGAGCGCCCTCGCGGTCTTCAAGTGGGATCCCAGGATGCCGCATCCCATGCTGAACACGCACCGCGTCCCGCACCGCTGCGTCGATTGGGACGCGCTCATGAGTAGCCATGCGGATCGGCTGGTGAGTCATGACGAGGTGAGGGATCTGAAGAATCCGATACTTAAGGCGCCGGCGGTGAAGGGGGAAGAAAAAGGTGGTGAGGTGACCAAGGGGGATGTAGGGATCGAAGCGTTGGGGAGATAAGACAGATGGGAGGGTTGTACCCGCTGTGTGAATGTATTCGAATAAATAAATAAGCCTGCTGAGCCTTTCACCAAAGAACTCGATTTCATGTAAACCTTAACTGGCCAAGAAAACTTGAAGTTGGATCCCTCCATTTCCAATTACTTTGCTGTACCATCGTTCATAGTTTCACATGTAAGTCGACTCGACGTGTTTGTTGAGTTTAGAACTTGAACTCAATAGCTGTCTAGTGCTCGTAGTACATACCCCTATATAAGTACAGCAAGCGAGCTCATCACTTGGGCACAACCTGGATAATGGAATCCTTCCGCCGCGGCGAGTACGTGTAAATCTCCTTGGCCTCGAGACCCGCAGCATCGAGCAGGGAGGTCCACTCCGCCACCGTGCGCTCGCGAGAACCGAGAGACGCGAGCATGGTCAGATCAATGACGGACGCCTCCCAGGGCACGCTCTCGTTGGGCAGGACCATCTCGTCAATCAGAATCTGCGAGCCCTCGGCCAGCGCCGCCTTGAGCTGGCTCAAGATGACGACGCACTTGTCGTCGGGCCAGTCGTGCAGGATGTTGCGCAGGTAATAGAACCGGGCACCCTTCACGGGCTGCTCCTCGAAGAAGTTGTGCACCTGCACGTCGACACCCGGCAAGCCGCCGGGCGGCAGCATGGCGACAGTCTGCGGGAGGTCCTGCAGCACGAGCTTGCCCTGGAGGGCCGGGAACACGCCGGCCAGCGCGCCGACCTGGTGGCCGAACCCGCCGCCCACGTCCACCAGCGCCGTCTCAAAGCCTGTGCCGAGCTCCTTCTCCAGGGGAAACACGGCGAACCAGGGCACACCCGCGGCAAAGTGCACCGTCATGACCTGCTGCAGGGACGCGAACCTTTCCGGCTGGGAGGGCAGCCACATGAAGGCGGGCAGGTCAGTGGGGAACGCCTTTTGGAACGCCGTCTTGGACGCGTCGGTCACGTCGGCATACTTTGTCTCCTTGAGGAAGTCGGGAAAAGCCTGGAAGACGGGCCCGCAGTTGTCGAAGAAGTGGTAGATGCCACCGCGGTAGCCCGGCTGCGCAAGCGTCTTGGTCACGGCGTTGGCCGAGAAAACGTCCGGCCCCGCCTCGGTGATCTGTCCCACCGACGCCAGGTAGCGCAGGATACGGCCTATTACGTGGATTGTGTTAGTGCATTTTTTTGGGTACCTCTAAGTGGAGGAAGAACAAGACTCACTGAGCAGCAAAGGCGCAGCGCCCGTCTTGGCAGCCAACGCCGCCGTGGTCAAGGGCTCATCGCTCTCGGACAGGAGCTGGAAGAGGTTGAGGTCCTCGCCGATGCGGGCTCCGGCGATCTCGAGGTGCTGTGATGCCCGATGTGTTAGTTACCCAGTCTTTCTTTTTATAAACAAAATAACGAGTGCCAGCTTACAAGACCGCTGAAGCGTTGGAGCGTGTCGTGTGGAGTCTCGAGGCTCAGTTGCAGCGTTCGCAACGAGTCGAGAATCTTAGCGCGGCCCGCGGCATCCGCCTGGGCAGCCAGGGTGCTCAGTTGCTTGAGAAGAGCATCCATGTTGTTGTTTGCTGGGCTGTTTGTTGGCTGTAGTAGTGCTGATGGTGATAGATGGAATAGGGCTCACAAAGACGCGAGATAGCCAGATAGGGAGAAGAGCTGTTCACACAAGTCTCTTGATCAACAATAGCTCCCAGCCTTTGATGTCATCTCGGACCAGGGGAAGATACGGTAGTCATTCCTCCGGCCGCGGGGTTAGCTTGGCTTGGCTTTTTGTATCATTCATTGCTAGGCAGAAACCAGCAGCGGCTTGTGCCCCAGACGTGCTTCAATATTTCCATAGAGATGTTTCAGTTGTGGAGGAAAATGGAGGCTGGCGTGCATGTTACACCGTGTTTAAGTACCAGTACTTTGGGAACAAAGGTGCAAACTAATAGCAGCTTGGTAACAGCTGCAGGCCTTGTTTGATGTTGCGGGGTAAAAGATTTGGTGTTAGCTGAGATGGTTGGGCAAAGCAGTCTAATGTGATCACACCTTACAGATTGGGTGCCTGGGATACAGTCGTCGTAGGAATAATACAGTACGCGCCGCAGTGCAGTTGATACCCATCATCAGAACTTTAGAGGTAGTGGCCAAGCCTGGCCGATTTGGGCCTGTTGGAAAAGGCCCGATCAAAGCAATAGTTAGCGCAAAGTTACTGACAAGAGGCAATGGCACCCACCCTTTTTTGCACTTTTCGGTAAGATGAAAGGCTCGGTTTCTTGTAAATTGAGTCGTCAACTTTATCGCCAATGTTCAGGGCCGATGGGGGGCCACTGGGGCCAGGCCAGCGGTATCACGCCGCACGCTACTGATTGGAAGGATCTACAATGGCATCCACGCCTGTCCAAACGCGCCCGTTCCTATCGGTTGTATTCCGTACTGTTCCCGGGAAGCTGTTTTAAGGTTCAGCCATCCCAAATCCTCTCAGTGGTAGGGGCGACCAGATGACAGTGCCCGTGCCTCCTCCCCCACCGGCGCCAAGCACGATCAGCCAGGGATAATTGGCGCGATCACCCCAAAACTCCGGGGAGCTGGAGGATGGGCTCTTCCCCCACCAGCAACCTCCCGCCGCTAGGAGGAGTAAGCGTCCCCTCGTCCCCAAACTACCGACCTTCCTGAGAATCACCAGCGAGGTAGTATCGCCATTCGGGCATCTCTGGCTGGCTGGCTGACCGACTGGACGCAGACAATCAGGCCGGCCTCGAGAGCGTGTGCAGCGCAGGTTTGTATTGATGGTTCATTATCTGATGAAAGAGAATACCGAAAGAGCAAATACATGGGGCAACTCCGTCCGGTGCTTATTATTTCAGCAAGCATCAGTCTCAGCTTATCTCAGCAACATGCCGCCTTCGCAGGCCGCCGGTGAACACCAAAACCGCAATCCAGGCCGAAGGAGGGAGCGGTTCGGCGGGTTTCTACACTTTGGGCCCAAGTCCGTATCGGCCAAGCGCCTACCAAGAGAAGGAAGGCCCAAGGGGGCGGCCGGCGAGATTGTGACCGCTAACTGCCAAGATGCGCCTGCCATGTCACCAACTATGTTTCTGAGTGGCTATCATCTTGTCAACAAGCATTTCTGTCTACGGCACTCTGCAGTATTGTCGTGCCGAATTTCCCTTTGCCAGCTAGGTAATCAACCACTATGGGTACATCCTCCGGCAAGCCACCAGCGAGCGCTCCAACAAGATACAACAACGGCTTCTGTGGCACAGTTTCCCTTCAAAACTTCCATTTGCTGCGCCTCCGCCTTGTACCGTGAGCAGCAAATGTTTCTATTCTTGTCCTCGCTCGTGTAGTCTGCGATCGCCCCGTTGATGTGGAATAGCTCGAACAAGATGAATAGAGCTGCTGGCTGTTGTTTTTCCACCACCATGTTGTTGTTCTTCATCGCCATCCGTCTACTCCACGCTCAGTTGTCGACCACCCCGTAGTCCCTGAGTTGCTCTCGATTCCATCTCAACGGTCGCCATGTCAGGAGGCCCACCCCCGCCAGGAATGCTCGATCCGTCGATGCTGCCGCCGGACGAGGACCGCGGCCCGCTGCTCTTGGCCCAGTTCTGGACCTATGTGGCCATCGGCAGCATCATGACTGCCCTGCGCTTCTTCGCCCGGTTCAAGATTCGTGCGGTGGGCTTGGATGACTGGATGATGCTGGCAACAGTGGTATGTTTGTTCCATGTTCAGGCTAGATCTCGATTTCCAGACCTGTGTCATGGCTAACGACTCCTTATACAGATCCTCTTCACCATATCGACAGGCTTTGTTACGTATATGGCCAGCATCGGAGGCTCTCGTCATGTCTTTTACCTCACACCGGAACAGACGCTCCTGGCGGTCAAGTACAGCTGGATCTCGCAGCCCTGGGCTATCTTCACCTTTGCCACAGGCAAGGCATCTGTCGCCTTCCTGACCCTGCGTATCATTGGACGCAACACCGTCTGGCGCAAATATATGCTTTGGTTTATCATCGCTACCATTACCATCGTCAACGGCCTAGGTTGTATCATCACCTTTGTACAATGTGATCCGCCCCGTGCCCTGTGGACTCCGGAACTCGCCCTTACTGCTTCATGCTGGGATCCTAGCGTTCAGCTTCATTACAACTATTTCCTCTCCGGTATGTGTCCCTGTCTACTTCCGAAGAGTGTCTATATATATGACTGACGTAAATAATTCCAGCGTACAATATCCTTGTCGACATCGTACTTGCCGTTCTGCCTGCCACCTTCATTGCCAATCTCAGTCTTCCTCTCAAGAAGAAGGTCGCTCTTTGCATCCTCCTGAGTCTCGGATTCATGTAAGAAACCATCCCCGGGTTATCCTGATTCTCCCTAAACTTCAGTTATTGACACCATCATGACACACAGTGCCGCCATCTGCAGCGGCCTCAAGATCCGCTACCTCGACAAGCTAGGCGCGCGCACAGATTTCACTTGTAAGCCAACAAATACATTCATTCCCTTTTCCACACCCCTATTGGAACAGTCTTTTACTCACGCTATAATCTCCTCCCAGGGAACGCATACGACATCCAGGTCTGGACGGGCGCCGAATGCTTCATCATGATGGTCTGCGGCAACGTCCCGCCGCTCCAGCTGCTGTGGGACCGGTACATCGCGCACACCCTCGACGCCAACTGGACCCGCGTGTCGACGCGCAAGTACGCTTCCAACGGGTCCGGCTCCGGGGGGTCCGGCTATTCGTACGAAAAGTCATCAAAGAACAGCCGCGTCAGGCTGGGTTCGTCGAACAGCAGCACAGCCAACAACAAGAGCCCCACACATACCCAAATTGTCACGGCGGGCGAGTACGATGGGAGTCTCCCGCGCCATCCCGGCAACATTTATGCCACTACCAATGTCGAAGTTCGCGCCGATGCTCGCCACTTTGTCTGAAGTTCTGTGTATTTTTCTTTCACATATATATGTATCTTTTCTTCATATACTTCTTTGCAAAGATTCCCATGTACACCTATATTCCTCTATTTTGCTTGACGATGCTTGCTTGTTGTTAGATATTAGGCGGCCGTAAAGCTACGTACTTCATCCTGGCTGGGACGACATGGTAGCCGGGGGGGGGGGGGGGGTTGGGTTGGGTTGATTTACATAACACAATTCTCGAAGTGCGGCTTTAACAAAGACTCAGTCGAATACTGGATGGCGCAATTAGTCGTGTAAGCTTCAAACGTCTGCCTAGAAGCTACAGTAAGCCGCCGATAGTCGGACCTCATGCCATCAATTCCCAGGCCAAGCCTTTGTTGTTGCCTTAAGGTTATTCTCTTCCTTTTTCAATAGTAGATATACAGGGGCAAAGTCCTATCATTTCTTCTGTACACTTTTATACCTATATGGACTCTCCGTTCTTTCTCCTGCATAGAGAGGTTTCTGCTGCTGGAGCACCTAATTACCTCCCAGAGTCCCAGACCTCTATTTTATTTCCCTGAGCTTCTTCCCCTGCCCCGCCATCTTCTTTTGTCTTGGTATCAACCGTCTCGAATTCAATGGTAGTAACGACATCTATCTGCACAACAATACTCGGCCCCCCGGGACCCCTCATCCTCGCCGCCCCTCTCACGTTGCCCCTCAGAGAGTCCGTGTCATTCACTCTTTTCGGCTTCTCTACATCTCGAAATAAAGATCCCAAAGTTTCCAGGTGCTGCCAGCCACCACCACCGCCATGGCTCTTCTTCTTCTTCTTCTTCTTCTTCTTCTTCTTCTTCTTCTTCTTCTTCTTCTTCTTCTTCTTCTTCTTCTTCTTCTTCTTCTTCTTCTTCTTCTTCTTCTTCTTCTTCTTCTTCGACTCTTCTTCCATCGACGACGCCGACTGCGGCTGACCGGCGGCGGCGCCACCCTCGACCCAGATAATGTTGCCAAACTTGCGCTGCGGCGGCGTGCGCATAAAGGTAAATGTGTTGAGGCCCGTGTCCTGGTTCCCCACGTCCGAGTTGAAGAGCAGGTCTTTTCTGGTAACGCTCCAGAGCAGAACGCCCAGCGAGCCGTTGCTGGATATCAGAGCGCCCGCCACGCAAAAGTACGAGATGGGGACGTTGACGCCTGCCATGGTTGCCACGTGTCCGAGGGCGAGCGGGGCAGTACAGATGACATAGATCACTGGATAGAGGAGGAAGGCTTTGTGGTGGCCGCCCCCCGGCGAAGGGTCAGCGGCCCCCTGGGGTTTCTGTCCTTAGACCTGCTTCGCTGTCCGCCGAGTTAAGGCGGTTGCGGTTGCGCGTGCGGAGAGTATTGTTGTCATTGCCTTCTGAAGGCAGGCGGCCGGTACGGATGTGCCAGAATATGAGGATATAGATTACGCTCGTCATGGCAAGGGATATGAACATAAATAAATAGTGAAGAACGAGCTGGTGGGACTCGTACTTGATGTTCATCCAGCACTGCGCGCGACCCGTTAATACGTGAAAGAAGCTGGAGATAAAACCACTGAGCGTTTTATCAAGAGCAGGCAGACTCACTCATGCATGGGCTCTGACGTAGAACCCACCAGCTTCCCTCCCATTGCTCGTCATGAGCGGCCCCAGGATGGCCAGTAAATAGTCAAACACCCACAGACCGACAACGGTGAAATGCAGAGCCCACTGTGGGGGCGTATAGTTCCGAACGACAGCGAGATACGTGTTCACGGCGATGGCGGTGATGAAGCAGCTTGAGGCAAGATTGCCGGTCGATACCAGCCACCCCTGGGCAACGCATGTTCGTGTGTGGACGTCGATGCCGTTGTAGCGGGCAACCCAGACCCCGTTGAGCAAGAAGGCTGCTGCTTGATGTATGTCGGCGAGAAGAAGGTTGTATATTCAGACGAGAAATTGGTTTGGCTGAGCTGCTGGCGGCTTCTGTGCGTCGTGATGGGCGGCAGATTCATAGTTCCCACCCTGTTCCGTGCCCTCACGAGCAAGGAAATTGAAATCCTCTGCAGAGCGATGGAAATGGACTACGACGGGCAAGGAGGATGAGGCTGAACCCGCCCTGAGATTGGTTCGAGCGTGGCTTGTCTGATATGCCACCTGACGAGTTTAAAAGTGAGATATAACAAAACGATGACAGATAATGCAAAGGAGATAGATGCCAACACGGCCACGCCCAGAAGCCCTTGCTGATGGCCGGCAGGTAGAGGAAATAGACTGTCGCTTTCTCTGTCCAAGGGCGGGTAACCTTCGTATTCTGCCATAGGAGGGACGATATGACAGAACCGGAGAGCTCTCTGGAGCCTCTGGGGGTCTCAGGAGTCAACACCGACGCGAGGAGGCAGCCATGTCGCTAGGAGTCAGAGATAGATTTAACAGGCCACTGCCAATCCCAGTCGCAAGTCTATTATCGCCGACCTGGTGGTGTTTCTGGGCATCATAGCTGAAGGGAAAACCAAAGGCAAGTCCGACTACACAAAGAAATAGCTGCTTTACTGTATGAGCCGGAACCCAGCTTACCCGAGGCCCGCGGCGGAATGAAGTCCGCAAGCTAGAGTCCATATGGAGAGAAGTAGGTAAGAGAGAGGCCCGCCGTCAAGAGCAGGGACTGGTGAGTTACCGTGCCACGATGGCCAAGACAAAAAAGCAAAATAAGCCCAGCTTTCCCGGCACATAGAGTTGGGTCAGGGCCATCAGGGCCCCGAGGAACTTTCTTTGACTCCAACTGCCGAATAGACAGTCGTCCAAGCGAAATAAAGAGGCATACTTGCCGTTTAGGATACCTGTGCAATGAGAACGGAGGTACGTTTGTGTATACCTTACCGTCGCAATTTCTCATAAACATGATGCTTCTGAAGAAGCCCTTTAGGAGGGTGGAAAAAAAGAAAGGAAAAAAAAAACCCTTGTTTCTGGCGGACGCTGTTGCAATTTGTCCTTTCGGCACTTAGCGACGGTGACGAGGATGTGGAAGAGTGTCTCGAGGTCCAGCAGTCGGTTGGAGCAAGAGATCAGATGGCAGGCGAGTGTTGAGCAGCCCTTTGGTTTGACAGATAAGGGGGCGGAAGGTAGTTTTTATTTGCTCGTTTCTTGTATTCCTAGTAGGAATAGTTCACTTGATCAGAAGGAGAATTGGGGTGACTTACCATTCTCGTGCTGAACGACGTCAGTTGCCAAGCCCGCGAAGCAGCGAACAGGGAATTTTGTGGTGTTTGCACTTCAAGTCACGTGGCAATGAGCGTGATTCTTACCTTCCTGAAGGCTGAGAAGCGGATTGGCGAAATATGGTACCATCCGCGCTAGTCCCAAATTGGACATGAGGGAGAAATATCCTTCCATCCTTGACGGCAACATGGTCAATCTCCTCTCCCACATCCTCTTGACGCCCACAGTGTGCTTGTTTTGGAAATGTTCATTATTCGCTATTTTCTGTGCTTTGGGTTGTGCGAAATCTCCGCGAAATGATGCCGCGATCATGCTACAGGCTTCGGCCCCCCTCGAAGACTTGCCCTCCGAACAGCAAAAGCCCAGCAACAAAAATCCAGAGCCGCTCAAGTCATTACTCGTCAGGGAAGTTGATCTAATCTCTCCTCTGCCTCTGCAGCCAATACTGCCTTCTCTTTCCTCACTTCACAATTTCGTTGTTCTTGTCCCACGGCAGCAGACCTCGCTCGCCTCTTTCCTCTCCTACAACTTCTTTCCATACGCGGAGAACATCCCGCATGTCTTCACATGGCTTTTCTTCCCCGTGTCCGGGTTGAAGATGTGGCATCCGCCCTTGGCTACGTTGGGCGGAGTGTACAAGTGTAGGGAGACAGCGAAGTCGCTGCCATTGTTCCACACGCGGTGCACGCCCAGCTCATCAGCCATATATGCCACCTCGTTCTCGCGGTAGTTCTTCTCCGAGACCACCTTCATCGGCTCGTCATTGCCGCCCTCGGGAAAAGAATATCGCGTCTCGGTCAAGCTGCCTCGGAGCACCTTCATCAGGCAGTGGGCGTTCCCGTGATCGTGGATGGGACTACCCTTGCCTGGGGACCAGACAAGGACAAGCTGTCTCTCTGGTCAGGACGGCGGAAAACGACAAGGAAAAGGGGTAAGCTCTACTCGGGACTTACCAGGTTGCTTTTGCCATTCCCTTCGTCCACCAAGTTTCGGGTGTACCCCCTGCTTTCATCGCCCATGGCGAACCTGGACCACCCGCTCTCGTTGGTGTCATATTCTTGCATCAGCCGGGTGAGATGGTTGATATCGACATCATCGGACGTCAGACCCGAGGAGGGACCGAGAGCGGCCTTCAGGGCCCAAACAAGATCGTCGAATTGGCTGGCCTCTGGACTGGCGCCACCGCAGCCGACAACAGCCGGGCCACAAGAGGCCGGTTTTCGGACGAGACCGACAGCCATGTTGCCTGTTTCGAAGGACAAGACAGTTACCGACGATATGGCCGATAGACTTAGACTGCCAAGTCAGGATCAGAATATGCGGATAGCGGAACCCGGTGGTGTGATTGTGCCGACGAAGTACCGAAACGATATGGCTCGGAGATTCTCAAATATCGACACTATGGATGGCACTTCCCGAGCTTATTTGAGGAACCTTGGACAGGAGTTTTGATGTTCGGATATCGATGGAGAGGACCCAGCGGGGAATGGCGGTGTCAGACAGGATCGTTCTCACCCGGGCAGTATGTTTGCCAAGTTCGTTCGGCCTACCCACGGAGCCACGCTACTTTGCGGGTTGGGGCACCGATTTCGGTGGGGTATGGGCCATGTGACCGCATGCGATCGATGGCATGCCGAAATTCACTGATAGGAAAAGGAAGCAAAAATACGCTTTAATCTTCCACAGTGAGCTGTCAATTATTTGTCTTTGTTCTATGGTTTAAAAAGGTCAATTTACACAACTGCTGTCGACTGACTCTACTGTGATTCGAAACACAGTTGATCCATCCAACTTGGATTCTTTGCCTCAATGTTGGGACGGTACTTAATGGACTGCTTTGTGGGGCGCTTGCTAAATTGACTTAGTAAGGTACGAAATAGGCACTTCAAATTGCGATTACATCATTCTCCTTAGGAAAACCAAACCAATACGAAATACTGAGCATTTAATACCTAATAGTGTCACTCTTGTTTGCTTTGCGACGGACAGCAGCATAGCCCCTATTTTTTGGGCCAAGGTACCGCGATCCCCTTTTTTTCGGCGAACATCGGACAGTGAGGGATGCGGACCCGCTCCTGGCCGGTATCTTATCTTCCTGTCATTGATAAGGCGCTGAGAAACGGTCCGACCCTAACCCTAAGGATCTGGTTATTCTGATCCGGTTATTCTGGAAAATATGTGAGGTAGGTACCTGCTGATATGTAAATAATGGAACTTTTCCCCAGTAAATGCTTCAATTAATATACTTCTTAGAAACCGGTTTCATTATCCAACTTGAGGGAAGCCGCAGTAAAACGGTGGAATGATGTGCTTCGGTTGTCAATTGTCATTGACGTGGCACTGTCTTACACCGTTATGCCCCCTTTCGGATTCTCATCACTATGTATGGCTGGCTAATCATAACGAGATAGTCAGATAAAAGCTTCGATTGCTAACCAAGACAAGATTACAAAACGCCAACGCTGTATGATTCACCTATTTTCCGTCAATTCAACTCCTTCCTCATCCAGCTCTTCTGTCCCATCCAAGATACTATCCGGGGCGCCTCTTCTCCGTTCCAAGGAGTCACGTAAGCGTATCCTCCCCCCAGACGCGCTCGACACCTTGTCCGAGACCCAGCCGGCGGCCCGCTGAATGAAGCCCCAGAGCCGTTCCTGGCCCTCCTCCTCTGGATGCGGGTCGCCGTTGCGCGGGTTCTCAGCCGCCTCGGCCTTGAACTGATATCGCAAGCAGTCTTTCACCGTCACCAACCCCATCAGTCGACCACGGTACTCAATAAGGATAACTCGAGGACCGATCTTTCGGAAGAGTTCCATAACGGTCTCGAGGGGAAGGCGGGGGTGCACCGTGACCGGCGTAGTGTCGACGTAGGGGCTAAAATCGACGGAGGTGGAGGACCCCGAGTCAAAGCTGGCCGACGCTGTACGGCTTATGGGGGTGTCGGGGCCACCGGGCGAGGCGGCAAAGGTACAACCGGCAAGCGGGCTTGGTGACCGCTCGCTCTTTATTCTGTCGACCGCATATTGTAATTCGGTGCGGCCAATATATCCAACCAAAATTTGGGACGTCTCGTCTTCCACAATGGGAAAGCCTTGGTAACTGTCGTTGGAAAGGAGACGTTCGACTGCCTTTATGGTCATGCCAGTCGTCGGGATTGATATCACATCCGGAATCATAGCTTGCGAAACTGGGACGCCGAAGTTGTGATCCTCCTTGTTGTCCAAGAACGGAAAGCCGCTGAACCAAATCATTCGGTCCGCAATACCGCCCTTGCCAAACAGCTCACTGACGGCCTTAGTGACGCCGACAACAATCATGGTGGGCAGAATGTAGGTAAGGGCGCCGGTGAGCTCAAACATAATGACGACGACCGAAACAGTGATGTGCATGATCCCGCTGAGGGCGGCGGCAGCGCCAAGGAAGGCGTACGTTCCGGGAGTAATGCAGGGTACATCCGGCTTGCAGGAAGAAAAGAAGACACTCCCCGGGTTGGCCTCGTAGAGAGCTTGGACAATGATTCCAACTGACCGTCCAAATGATGCCCCGATCGCCATGGAGGGGACAAAGATGCCGGCGGGGACCTTGCATCCATACGATATGATGACGAAGAAAACGCGAATAACGGTGGCTACGAGAAGGGAGATGACGTTGCCAACGCGATGCTCCTTCTCACATAGACCATGGTAATCCTCGCCGCCCTCACATTCAAGAAAGAGAATCTCCATGCTCTCGGTCATGTCGATCCTCAAGAAAACATTCGGGTAGCAGACGATGGCCGTAGCGGCGGCAAGCAGAGTCGCCTCGAGAATGGCATATTTCGTGAGGTACTTCTTTCGAAATGCCTGCGCCTTCAGGTTCCATTTCATGACGAAGGCCCCGTAGAGGCCGCCAAATATGCCAATGATAATGTAAAAGACAACCTCGAAGAAATGCCATGAGCGATCATATCTAACCTGGAACATGACGAGCTGGCCTGTCCTGAAAGGATTCATGGCAGCCAGGACAGCCGTTGCCACCAAGGCGCAAAAATAGCTGCGCCACATGGTCTTCAAGGGAAAATGACTGGACATCTCTTCGAGTGAGAAAAGAACACCGCCAATGGGGCTACCGAAGGCGACGGCGACTCCTGCAGCGGCGCAGGCGCTGAGGATCTCGCGCGTCTTGGAAGCATTCCGCCGATACTTGTCGAATAGTCTGGAGATGACATTACCGGTACAGACGGCATAGTGTACGCTGGGGCCTTCTTTTCCAACGGACAGGCCTGATCCGATGGCAAGCGGCAGCGCAATCGACTTGATGACCAAGGTCCAGCGGCCCAGGAAGCCTTTCATGACGAAGCCGGCGATAATGCATTTGATTTCGGAGATGCCGGAGCCGGCAGCGTAGGGAGCATACGATTTAACAAGGGTTGCAGATGTAAGGGCGAATATGATCTGCGGCAGAGGTCAGGTCAGTAGGTCAGTCACCAGATGAAATGGCCGGAACAGGGGTTGCACTTACAGCGTAAAGGATGTAAATAAGGTAGTTGACAGGCTCAAATCCCGTCCACCGGTGCCAGTCAGCGCAACCTTGACAGCATTAGCGTTTTCGATTCCTACTACCTGCCCAAGAAACAGTACGTACCGTTGTCCTCTCCCCAGCAGCAAAAGTTCTCATTCAGATAGAACCCCGTGGTGCAGTGGCCCAGCTTGATGTCGGCTAACCATTCTGTCACGATATTGATAAACGCAGCATTGACACCGATGGCGGCGCCAATAATGGTCACAACAATCCATCCCTGCGCGGCATCGTAGGATTCCCATAACCTGTGTCTCCAGTCGAAGCGCCCTGTGTCGAAGAGGCCGGCGTTTCGTTTCCGTCTCGACTTTCGGCGGAGTTGTTCTCGTGCGGCATCTTTCACCCAATCTGGCCATCCCGTCAGCAACTAGTTGGTACATTAACTATTTTCACCAACGAATTGAGTCGTACCGATTGTCGTGAAGTCCTGTGGACATAGTTAGCCCACGCTGTTGCAACGCCATTCATCGCAAATAGACTTGGAGGGTGACGGGGTTCCCACTTCATAGCGCTTTAGCTTGGCGATCTCCTCCTCTATCTGATGCTGTGCAGCGATTGCCGGTACATCGCGGCCCTCTCCTTCTCCGCGCTCAACGGTCGAAACTGCATATGATAGGCGGGAGCTGACAGAGGGGCGTCGCAGAGCTTGAGGCCTTGAGTGGGAATTCATGGCGCAATGGCCGCCTCGATGTAGCTTATTATCGTCGCATTCGATCGAAGCGTTTCGTGTAACTTCTGTAGTAAGGGTGCCGCGCCGAGGAGTGTCGATTTCGAGGTGGTCGTGGTCGTGGTCGTGGTCGCAAGGCTGACAACTTGGAATTGGGAAGGTATCTGTAAGTTGAACACTTGGGACGCGCTAACGAGCTTAAAATGGCGGGAGAGTGGATTAGCAGTACCAGGCAGCTGGCTGCGGCCACCCGGCGGGGTTCGCTCTCGCTCTTCCTTGGCAGCGAGCCATTGGGTTCTTCCCTGCAGGTTCCTGAGCCAGGTAATTACCCACCCAGGTAGGTACCTCTTTGGATGTCGCGAATTTGCTAATTCCTGTTTTCACACAGGCGCAAACTGAGAACGACGCGACGGCTTTGCCTTTATTTGCCAATCAAAATGCTATAGCTCGACCTTTTGGCACGTCGGTTTGCTTTGCCTGGGACTGGGATAGCGGAATGGAGGAGGTCTCAACCGCAACTTCGGGGTTCAACAGAGTTCGGTGCCAGGCATGATCGACAGGAGAAGAACAAGCCGTGGATTGCGAGTCCGAGGTTGAGCTCACATCATGGCGCTCAGCGACTCCCTTGGTGGATTCAATCCGTACGCAACAGGAGATTGACTTGCCCTGCTTAACGATATATAGACAGCTGACCATTTGCGCCCTCCAGGTTGTTTCTCGGGACCCTCATTGGCTGCGGTGCTCTGTAAGTGCCGTGGACTCCTGTTCCCAGTTCGCACGACCGACTGCTAATCAAGCCCAGGTCGGTTTTCTGCCTACTATACTTTAATAGGGTGTTTGCGTCGCTCGTATCCTGGGGAGTCCGGACCTATACATGGCACCAATACCGGGTCTACATCGACATCCAGGCACTCCAGATATCCCTCCTTGCCGGTCGCATCTTCTTCACAGGTCTCCGATACCACGGCAACAACGAAACGATACTCGTACAGAATGGGCACATCACATGGGCGTATTGGCTGCGCAGGGTCCGGGAAGTCAACATTACAAAGGGGAAGGCCACGAAACAGGAGGGCGATGCTGCTGCCAGGGAGCTATCCGCGAAGCTGCCATGCCGTGTAGTCGTCACCCTCGTCGGCCTGGAGTGGCTCGTATACAATCGTAGCCCAGCCTATGATTCGGTACTTGCAGGGCTTTCGGAAACAGAAGATTCTGTGAACGACGCTGGCTCAGAATTGGAGGGCGCTCGAGGAGCAGAGGCCCACTCACCTCAGCTCAGGAGGAGGCGGTCCGGACGATTCGAGACGTCCGGGAATATATCCTCAGCTCGTGTTTCGGGCCTCAGCGAGAATGCAAATGTTCAGGACAACGTTGGCACGCTGCCAAACGGCTCCAGTCACAAGCGTGCCTCCAGTTCACACTCTTCTTCGTCTAGCTCCGACGAAGGGAGAGGTCAGGAAGGCCCAGCACCGGATGTGGCTGACAATATGCCGCTGCTGCTTCAGTTGTTTCCGGTTCACTTAACCTGTGAGAAGGCAGCTCTAGTAGTGGGCAACGAAAACACCAAGGCTGTTCTCATCGTCAAGGCAGACTCCATGACGGGGGAGGTAGATGCTACTGCAACCGAGACACCAGACCCCTATCGTCAGTTCTTTCGCTTCAAGCTCAAGCATCCAGTGATTGAAATGAAGGAAAATCTGGACTTCAAAGAGGACCAAGCCGACCGGGCGACCCGGGACAAGCAGATGGCGCAGGAGACGGCTCCTCTGCCCAGGAAGTCTTTCTTTCGCCAGCAGAGGCGAAAAATTCTTGCAAACCTCCGAAACATGGTCCCGTATTGGAGGAACTCAGTTGAGTCCTTTTCCATTGACTCGAGCAGGGGTATTGGGACTTCAACAAGCCAGGTGCCCGGCTCTCACCATTGGCAAGGACTTTCGAGGTACCTCTATGACGACGGTGATGATCAGAAAGCCCGATGGGCATCCTCTGAGTATGCTGCCGTGCCAACTGTTCTGGACAGCCCTGAAGCCTCGCTTGAAATATTCTGGGACGTTGCCAGTAAGGTCCGATATGACCCCGCTGCTCTACAGGAGAAGACCCCTGAGCTTCTATCCAACATTAATAGCGACGAGCCACCTGCTTGGGCCATGAACTTGTCAATCAAAGGCGGTTCTATCAACTATGGTCCTTGGGCAGACCGCCAACGGGCTGACCTTCAACGGACTTTTGTTCCCAGCCTCTGCAAAGATGCTACTCCAGCAGCACGCCTGCCAGTTGGTGCGGATCGTGTGCCGACACAATTCAAACTCTATGTCGAACTTGAAGACACCGTTACTATCAGGGTCCCGGTGAGGGAGGAATCGAAGAACTGGAGATGGAAAGGCAAGGAGCCCGCCCCCAAGCAACGCCGTGGCCGCGATGCTCGCAAGCCTCGAGGTCGATCTAAGAAATCAGACCAACCGGCGACCGTGCATCAAAGACCTTATGGGTGGCTTGATATAGAAGTGGCCGCTAATACTACAATGTCTTATACAATGGACATGGTGGCAGGGGTTTTAGGCTACACTACCGTCGTACAACTCGACCTCCCAAGTGCCAACATATCAAGCAGTGTCAACCACGAGCTTCTCTGGAGGTCGGGCCGGCAAAGGATATCGTGCGATCTGTCCACCCCGTTGCGGTGGAACACCCTTCGTCAGTGGCATTTCAATATTATCAGCGAAGACCTTGAACTCTTTATTCTGCGCGACCACGTCTTCCTCTTAACAGATCTCGTGGAGGACTGGGCCAGCGGCCCTCCCGCCGATTACCTCGTTTTTACCCCTTTCAAGTACCACCTCGATCTTCAACTTCACAACGTCCGCCTTTACTTGAATCTCAACGACGCAAACATCATCGACAATCCAACTGATCTCGACGACAACGCGTATCTCATCCTTAAGAGCCCACTTCTCCAATCAACCACTTGTATACCAATAGACAGCTACAGGCCACGCAGAAACGCCATTCCCCTCGATATTCGTGCAGAGACTGTTTCTGTGGACCTCCACATACCACCATGGAACACCCAGGCACCATTTCTTTCCTCAAAGGAGATTGCGCATGCTGAGAATCTTGCGATCGATGGTGCTTACCATTACAATGCTACCACGTCGCCATCAAATACAGACACGTTGCTTTTGAACGTGACAGGGCAGTCTCCTGTTGTTCACTTATACGGGTTTCTTGTCCGTTACCTAATGAAGATCAAAGACAATTACTTTGGCGAAGACCTTCACTTCAAAACTTTAGAGGAGCACCAGGAAATGCTGCGCATGAAGCAAGACAACCCGGAGGCCGAAATCGCGACGAGACCGCCCCACAAGAAATCCAACGATCTGGATGTCATACTCACCATCAAAGCAGACGACCCAAAGGTCCTGCTTGCCGCAAACCTTTACTCCTCAGCCCGCCACATGCAAATCGACACGGCGAGCCTCTCACTTGATGTCCGGTTCACCAACTACTACATGGATTTGGATCTAACGGTAGCTCCCCTGAACTTGTCCTTGGGCAGTGCCGACTCAGGGATGGAAACGCCAATGAGCGCAACGTCAAGCACGCAGATTTTTGTAGATGGACTCAATATCTATGGTCACCGTCTCTTTGGCCTGCCACCAACAGAGCCCACATATCTGTGCAACTGGGACATTTCAGTTGGGGCAGTCACTGGGGAGTGCACGCCCGAGTTTTTGACCACCTTTATTGGCGGGGGGAAATCATTCGGCTTTTCGTTTGATGACGATGAAAACGCACTTATTCCCCTTTCCTCCGTTATAATGTACGATGTCACGTTTCTCCGTGCGGCTGTGCATTCGATTCGACTATGGATCCACGTCGAGGAAGCCGCCTTCCTGATCTCAACAGGACTGATTGACGCCAATTATAGCGACTGGGCGCGGTCGCATTATTCTAGGCGAGCCAGCCTTAGAATTCCAGACATCAAGGTGTCTTGCGTGAATGCGGAGTCAGCTACGAGACACAAGACTCGATCCCATCAACCAGTTGAGACAGATGCACTCATTGAAACTAGCCTGCGCGTCGCAATAATTGGCCGAAAGGTGAATTTCTCGCGGGAAAGGAAGCTGCAACAAGAGCTGGTTCGACGTGAGGACCAGCGGACACATAGAACTCCGTTTCTCCTCCTTCCGGGCGTCGTGGAAGACTTCGTCCCCGATGTGGTCGATCCTCCCGCCATGAGCGTCCCACCGGTGCCCTTGCCCGCCCTGTTAGCGGACGTTGAAGACGACAGAAGGTCCCTGAGCTCTATAAATACATCAAGGCGCTCCAGAGGCTTACGACATAAAAGCTCATTTTTGTCTGTCGCTAGTTCTGCTCAAAGCAGTATACTCAAGCCGTATAGTTCTGGACAGCCAAGCGTAAAGACGAGGGTTGCTGACCGCCTTCATCCCCTCAGTCCTCTTGATCAGAAGTCAGGCGGTAACGGAGGACTTTCCCGACATGCTCGAGAACTTTCAGCATCTGCCCGTCACTCGGCATTCTATAGCGCGTCTGGGGACCAGGCAGATCGTCATGATGTTTTCCATAACACCGTCGCCTTTTCGAGTCAGTATTTTGCGCCATACTTTCCGCTCGAGAATGTCAAGCCGAACCACAAAGCAGCAATGCAGAAAAGCATTGAACATGACGATGACAGCGATGACGAACCGGAAATGACGAACTTCAACCTGGAAGACATCGATCCAGACTTGCTGAGTGAGGATTGCGAGTATTCGAGCGTTTTACTCGAGCTGCCTTCAGGCGTGACGGCATTCTGCAATCCCACGGCGGTTCGACACGCAATCTCCCTGCTATCTGCTCTACAGCCCTCCGACCCTGAGAGCATCTTGGACGCGCTCCAAGTTGGATCTATGGATGATATCTTCGGCATGCAGAAAAACCAGAAGATGAAGGGGCGCATCAATGATGTGCTTGTTCGGCTACCCAGGGCCAACATCCGTTTTGTCACCTCGTCAGACCTGGACTACCCCGACCTCTCCGTCGGGGAACAGGACCAATTTGACGTCACGGTCACCAAGCTCGCATTCGCATTCCGTTCTCAGACGAAGTGGCAAGATGCTTTCAAACCTGAATCGAATGCAACACGCCATTCTTTCCACACGAGGCTAGACTCGATAGAACTATCAGCAGCAGAGAGATGCAATGACAGCGACAGCTTCCAGACAGCCGCATTGGCCCGGGTTGAGAACGTGGTAGCATCAATGGGGAGCAAGAGTGTTACATACCTTGACGTCGACATCGGCAGTATCCAGGCTAGCGCCTCTTCTGAAAAGGTCGACTATCTCGCGTCGTTGATCCATCGCACCACCCTTCTAGGCTCTGATCTTGGTGCCCTTCTTTCTCAAACATCATTTCAAGAAAAGAGTAGACTTCAGAACCTGATTCAACAGCTTACCACTCGTGGCCAAGCGGCTCCTGACCCATCCTTCTTGATCCGGCCGTCTGCCGTGCTTCGGTCCGCATCCCAGCACCTACGCACCTTCGATTCGTGGAAACTCATTATGCGACTGCGTCAGATCTGGACCATTCAAAGTCCTAACGACAGGGAGCGGATTAAACTGGACTGTTTGAACCAATCTCGAGGTCTGCCGCCTGGGTTAAGAGAAGAAGTCGTGGCATCCTTTGAAAAATGGCGTAGCTGGGATCTGGATAATTTGTCGGAGAGCGTGGTTTTGAACAAGATATTTGGGCCACCGCCAGATAACCCGTCGCCGGCAAGTCACAAAAAGCCTACCCTCGCGGTTGTTAAGATTAAGCAGCTCCAACTCGCACTTGACCCGGGCCCAAAGCAAAACGAGTTCACTCTTTTGGACCTCACAACTAGACTCCAAACAAATCCGACAACTCGCAACCAAGAAAATGACGAGGCAGATGGGCCGCCGTCAACTAGGCTCAATATTTTATGTGGCGACGCTGCCGTGAATCTCAACTGGGAACTCTGCCAACTGGCAGATGGCATCATCAAACTTGTCAGTAAAATGCAAACCAAGCCGGCGGCGCCGTCGAAAGAGGTTGCGGCAGCACATCCGCCCAAGGCAGTCTCAGAACACACGTTCCACTGCGTGTTTGCCCTTGGTCGTGGATCTCTGACCTTAGAGGCTATTAACCTCCACGCCACCTTCTTTGGCAATGGGGCCAAAGCTTCACTGTTAGCGAAAAGGGGATCTAATAATCTCCTGGACACAAACTTCATCCTGAGCTGTGATTCCGTGACTTCAAGCCTTAGGAGCCATTCGCAAGGAATTGCGAAATTCAGCATGGAGAAGCCGAGTATCTTCATCTCGGACGAGTTACAGTCTAACCAGACGACGGATAGCCACATTATCAAGGCTACGGCAAGCAGTAAGTATTTGAGTCTTGTTGTGAAGCAGGACCCAATCAATTTGGCGGAGGTGCTAGATCTCCTGGTCCGGGATGAGTTCGCTCAGCTGTACCGACTAAAGAAGCAGCTCCCATCGTCGCCCGAGCCACCCTCGACCGGCAAGAATATTGTCGATCGGTTGTCTGCATTCAGGGTGAACCTTTCCATGTTCATGGACCAGTATACGATCAGTCTACCTCTTCTTCGTACCCTGACCTATACTGTCCACGGGACAGTCTCAAGGGCGGCCATGGCAGCAAACTTTGGCAAGGAGATCATCTTTGATTTTGACATTAAGGAGAACTCTCACGAGATGCAGATCAAGCTGAATGATGTTGCTCGAAGTATTTCGCTGCTTCAAATCCCCCCAACCAATGGGCGAATCAGAAGCCACATGGAACAAGGAGAACACTCTATTGATGTGTTCGCATCCCTTGAGTTAGTGCAGCTAGATGCCTCCGCAGTTTACAGCCTACTTTCGGCCCTGAATAGACCCGAGATTTCGAATGCCATCAACGAGTTGCAGGAGCAGAGGAAAATCATCCAAGAGCATATCAGGGATGTTGTGGGAGAAGAACGAGCTGCAATTTCTGCGCCTGCTGAGGAGGAGTCCACTATCCTCGCCTACGCCATGCATTTGACATCAGCGGGTCTTGAGGTCTTTGGGAACAGCCCTCTCAAAACTGCGGAGGCACCGATAGCTCACATCCTATTCGCGCTCGACAGCATCCATCTCGGCATGGCCAACAGAGTTGAGCAGCATGGCCCGATTTTGGAATACCCTGAGTTCCATGTCAACTTGCGGCACATCGCCTTCGAAATTCAGAAGGGCACCGCTGAGGTCATGACATCATGCGGTAACCTCGCATTTGGGGCTCTCATTACCGCCTCTTCACGACCCACCGAGGACGGAAAGGAGAAGAGGTTTTTCAACGTCAGGAGCAATGCATTCGAGATCAACCTCTCCCCCGATACCGTCTCAACTGTTGTAGACGTCCTTGGCCACATGGGAGACAAAATCAAAGACCTCGATACATCGCGGGAGCTCGAATATCTAAGAAAGCTTAGGCAATCTAGGCCCCGTATTGCCATCAATGACGCGGAGGAGGAAGAGGAAACGGACATAATCGACACCTTCCTATCCAGTGTCACGTACACGTTTGAAATATGCAACATACAAATCGCCTGGCTAGTAAACAAGCCGGATGAACAGCCAAGCATTGGGAAGGACGACTTGTTGCTCTCCCTGGAGAGGATCGAGTTTGGTACTCGAACGAGAAATTCGGCGCGTCTAACAATTGAGAACCTGCAGTTACAAATGATCTCACCTACAGACGACCAAAAAACGCGTTCTCCAAACTCTGCCCTGCTTCCAGAAGTCATGTTCAACATTGCGTATGTATCCACCTCTGACGCCCGCCGGCTGGCGTTCCAAGCTGTGGGTAAATCCGTGGACATTCGCCTCACTTCGGGGTTCATTATCCCTGCGGCCCACCTCAACGACTCCATTAGCTTGTCGGTCAAGAATGTTCAGCAGGCTTCTCAGAACTGGAACCCCGGCATTCCGGCTAACACGCCCGAGAAGCCACAAGACGTCCGAAAAGGCAACATTTTAGGAAGCAGGAGACTGGAGTCTCTCCTGGTTGATGCCGACTTTGCTGGAGCAGTCGTCTACCTGACGGGCAAGAAAGCGCCAGAGGATCTTGTTTCAGCCACGAGAACTTCGCGATCAACTGTACCCGGTAAACAAGGGCAACTGGGACAGGATGATTCAGCGAGTACCACGATTCTGCGCTCTCCGGGACTAGCATGGAAGGTGGAGTACAGAGACGACGGAAGAGAAGATCCCTCGCTCTACGCCGAGGTCAAGATCGATGCATCCAGCAATATTCTGTATCCTTCTGTAGTGCCATTGATCGTGGACATCAGCAACAGCGTGAAAACTGTGGTCAGCACTCGAGACAATACTGGCAGCAAGCCTCATGCCCAGGCACAAGAGGTTGCGGCCAAGATCAAGCAGGCCGAGGAGAATAGCATATTAACGGCTGACCCGACAGCCGTACTGGGCCGGATGAAGTTGAACCTAGGTCTGCGTATCTGCAAGCAAGAGTTCTCGCTGAGCTGTCAGCCCATAGCCCGCGTAGCAGCGACGGCCAGTTTTGAGGATGTCTACTTCACTGTCAACACAGTCCGTTCGATGGACCAGGGCAACTTCTTCGCCGCCTCCGGGGCTTTCACAAACCTTCAAGCTTCGGTTCAACATGTGTACTCGAGGGAGTCGACAGGCAGCTTCAAAGTCCAGTCGATTGTCCTGTCTCTCATGAACAGCAAGCACGTCAGCGGCACCAATGGCCTCTCTGCAATCCTCAAGGTCAGCCCGATGGAGGTGTCGGTAAACGCAAAACAGCTGCAAGATTTCATGCTTTTCCAAGAAATCTGGCTGCCCCGTGACATGATGGGGGACAGCTCGGCAACTCCCATGGCCAAGCTGGCCACGGATACGTCCCAGGGCCACCTTGTGCAACGCTATCAGCAGGTGGCAGCGACAGCCGCGTTCCCCTGGACGGCCAGCATATCTATCTCGGCCCTCAAGATCGTGGTCGACCTCGGTCAGGCGCTGGGGAGATCGACTTTCTCAATTACCGAGTTTTGGGTCTCCTCGAAGAAGACATCGGACTGGGAGCAGAACCTCTGCCTTGGCTTCAGGATGATTGGCATAGAGAGCACAGGCCGGATGAGCGGCTTTGTTGCGTTGCAGGATTTTAAGCTGCGCACCTCTATCGAGTGGCCCGAGCGAGAGCGGGCGCTCAATGAAACCCCCATGATCCAGGCCTCGGTGGGCTTCAGTCAGTTCAGGGTCAAAGCTGCCTTTGACTATCAGGCGTTTCTCGTTGCTGATATTATATCACTGGAGTTTCTCATGTACAACGTCCGTCGCGGCCGTGCGGGAGACGGTGACCGGCTTGTCGCCATATTTGACGGCGAGGCCGTCCAAGTCTTCGGAACCACAAGCTCTGCAGCTCAGGGCGTTGCCCTGTATCAGGCCTTCCAACGACTGGTTTCGGAGCGAAAGGCGAACTTTGAGACGTCTCTGAAGGAGATTGAAAAGTTCATGAAGAGGAAATCCGTATCGGCACCAGCCGGGGTAATCCAGCGCCTCAGCATGGCGAAGTCGGTGGATGACGACGCGCTCCTCAAATCGCCCATCTCGTTGGATACTGATGTGGTGGTGACGCTCAAGAAACTGAACCTCGGTGTTTTCCCGAGCACATTTTCAGACCGCCAGGTCTTCAAGATCGAGGCCTTGAATGCGCAGGCTCGATTTGCTGCCAGCATCGAGGACCGCAGGATACATAGCATACTTGGACTCACGCTCGGCCAGCTGCGTATAGGTCTGGCCGGCGTCAGGACAGCGGGTGCTCCAAAGTCGCTGAGCGAGCTGTCCGTTGAAGATGTGATTCAGAGCGCTACCGGATCCCGCGGCGGCACCATTCTGAAGGTCCCCCAGGTGGAGGCGGTGATGCAGACATGGCAGCGGCCAGACTCCAAGCACATTGACTACATCTTCAAGAGCGCTTTTGAGGGCAAAGTCGAGGTTGGATGGAACTATAGCCGCATCAGCTACATTCGGGGCATGTTTGCCAACCACTCCAAGGCGCTCGCCCAGACGTGGGGCAAGGAGCTGCCGCCCGTCACGGCGATCCGCGTGACGGGCGTCTTGGAGAACCCCGAGGAGCAAAAGACGAAACAAGTCCAAGAGGGTGGTGCTGGTGGTGGCGCGGCGGAGCAGACCATAACGAACAAGATCACAGCCGAGGTCAAAGTCCCGCAGTCCAAATACGAATACACGGCCCTCGAGCCTCCCGTCATCGAGACGCCCCAGCTGCGAGACATGGGCGAGGCGACGCCCCCGCTCGAGTGGATCGGCCTGAACCGGGATCGCCTCCCGAACCTGACGCATCAGATCGTCATTGTGTCTTTGTTGGAACTGGCTGGCGAGGTGGAGGACGCATATTCCCGGATACTGGGCTCGTCATGATGACAAATGTGAATGATGATGATGGTCTTTTATCTCAGCATCGGTGTTCTCGTCGGACGAACAACAAAAAAGAAACCTTGCAAAGGAATGTGCAAAACTATGGTGGTGAACAAGGGGAAACATGCAAGGAGAGCGAAAAAAAGGTTTGTTAATTACCTAAGCGAATACGAGTGAGTGAGAAAAGCGTAAATGGTGTGTAACATGTGTGATAGGAACAAAACCAGAGGTTTAGTTATATAATCTGCTTAATGCTATAACGAGAAAATATCATCACCAACTTGTCTTGATTTCTCATCGTCTTTGTGCCTGCCCCTGTGTTAGAGGAGGATAGGGGAGATCATGAGTTAGGTATCACGAGCAACACGCGACGGACACAACCTGGCGACAGCAAATATGGAAGACGAGATGGAGCCACAGAAGTCCTTTTCCCCTATTTCAGATTTTCCCCAAGTTCAACTTGGCTTTCATCTCGAGCCATCCACAGTGCAATGGAAGATATTATATATATAAGTACATATAAGTTACCACCACGGAAGACTTCATATCATGTTACCGCCGCCGGGCGGGGAAAAGAAAAGAAGCAATTTCTTGTGACGCCTGCCATGCCCATATATGTACCTAGTAAATACTGCTATTATTGCAATACCCATGTCGCATCACATTCCATGGTATTTTCCACATGACCACAATTTCCGACCTTTCGACTCGCGCAGTTCGCATTGTGACTTTGCGGGCAATCTATATCGGTATCATTCACTGGTGGGTCTCCGGGAGTGAGAAGGGGACAAGAATAACTAGCATCGCTCAAACACGCGGTAGAGGCCCTTGAGGTTAGCGACCTCGACGACGGCGCCTCCTTTCATTAAAGATTTTGTGGCAACCAGTCGTTTCTTAAACGCCGGGAAGAGAACATGCTCGAGCGCGCGGCGAACGTGGTCGCGGCGTGCCTTGAGCTGGGGATCGATATTTGCTTCATCGCCCTCGCCACTACCATTTTCTTCAGCACCGGGTGTCGGTGGTAACTGTTCTGGTACGTAAAACGAAGCCAGTTCTTTGAGCAAGGTCCGGAAACATTCCTTTTCGTTCGGCCACTTCACATGAGGTCCCAGCCGCAAGAGGAATCGTGGGAGCTTGACGATGGCGGGAGTGTAACCCTTGACAAGAAGTGGGATGCTGTGCAACTCGCCAGTGGGCGAGATCTCGAATTCAAAGTACTCGAGAAGCATTTCGCGCCTTTCAATCAGCTGGGTTGCAGAGCGCTCCACAACCTTCTTGACATCGAACCCCTCGTCCCCTGCCTTGGCGGCTGCTTCGAGTTCCCGCTCAGCAGCCAGGTTGAGAAGCTCGCGGATATCTAGTGGAGGGCTGAAGCGTATGGCACCAAAGTTTGCAAAGTCGGTCAGTCCGACTTGGTAGAAGTATTCGAAGCATACTCGCCCATAGTCGACGAGGAACAGCTTCACGCCCCCCTGCATTGCGGCGATCCGGCGCTGCTCGTCCACGACGCCAACAAATGTGTGGTTGGAAAAGATGTCGGTCAGCTCGTGATGCATGTCCTCCCGCACTTCGGCACGCAGCTCACGAACACTGACCAACTTGCACGAGTTTACTTCACGGTCCACCGTCTCGTATTCGATCACCTCCACGTCCTGGTTTTGTCGCGCAGCACTGGATTGTGCTACAGCTCCAGTTTTGCTCCCTCCACTCGCAGGTGGTAGCATACTGGTAATCTTGCGCAGGTTAGTGTCGGTTCGCACGAGGTTGTTCTCGTAGGGGCGATTAGGCGTCTTGCGACTCCCCATTACCCCAGTTTTGGATGGAGTGGCTGTGGCTGTGACTGGTTGTTGCGAGTCTGAGTTTGACCAGGCACCACCGGGAAGCAGTGTCTGGGTTAGAAAGGTCCGGCTGGTGTCTACAGCGGCTAACTTAGAGCGAATGTGCTCGCATATTGCTTGGATAATCTCGTCCTCGTTCAAAAAGTTCACCTCACGCTTTGTGGGGTGGACGTTGACATCGACTCGGCGTGGGTCAATCTCAAGGCTGAGATACACAAAGGGGTGGCCATTCTTGGGGAGGAAGGCAGAGTATGTCTGCTCAATGGCTTTCCGGATGTTGGACGACTCTACACATCTGTGGTTGATAAACAACAGCAGTATTGTCTTCTTGATGCTGTAATTTGCGTTGGTGGCGAGCCCATTGCACTTGAAACCCCAACGGTCATCAGACGTGGAGTAGTTAATCAGCTCGTTGGCAACACTGCCACCATACAGCTGGCGGATGCGGTCAATGCTGGAGGCGTTGGCTGGGATGGCAATGCTGGTGGATGATTCGCCGTGTTTCTTGCACGAAAACGCCACGTGAGAGCAGTGTACGGCGTACTTGCCAACCATATCAATGATCTTGTTGTACTCGTCCGAGGCCGAGCGAAAGGCGCGACGGCGGGTGGGAACGTTGTAGAACAGATCCTCAACAGTGATTTGCGTGCCCTGCCGGCCTGCAACGGGTTTGGGGTTGGAAGGTTGTCCCGTCTTGGCTGGGGCCAACCTGCCGCTGTCATAATGGGCGCGCCAGGCGCAGCTAGAGTCCCGCGTTTTGGTGGTCACGGAGAGGTGAGCTATGTGGCTGATGCTCGCCAGGGCTTCCCCCCTGAAGCCGTAGGTGGCGATAGTCTGGAGGTCCTCGAACTTTTGCAGCTTGGACGTGGTGAACCGCTCGCACAGTATGGACAAGTCTTCTTTCTGTTTGTTTTCTCGGTGAGTAAACGGCACAGGTCAGGGTCGTATGGATGGATGGGATGAGAGGGGGAGGTCGCACATCAATGCCAGAGCCATTGTCGGTGATCTGCAGCAGCTTGAGGCCGCCCTCTTTAACAAGGACTTCCAGCGCAGTCGACCCTGCATCAACGGCGTTCTCAATAAGCTCCTTCAAGGCCTGGACAGGAGCGACAATAATCTCGCCCGCCGCGATCTTGTTGACGACATCTTGATCGAGTGCCTATTTGGCGGGTTGGCTTAGCTTGGCTCAGCGAAGAATAGGCCTAGAACATGTAACATAAGACAATGGATGGGCGGTTCGTACCCTGATGCGACGAGGGGCCTTGTCACCATCAAGCTCGTCGGCCTTCCGCTTGGCCCCGCGAGGGTTGTCGATGTCCAATTCCATGGGGTCGGCCATCATCCTAGCTCTTCTGATTCTCTCATTCGCATTCGCTAGGCTTCTGAGACACGACCGACTGGTGAGATTTAGAATGTATCAGCCGAGGTTTCTAGTATAGCATCTCCATTGATTTTCTCTTGCTGTCAACCCAAGTACTAGACCAGGAAAGAGCAAGCATGGGTTGTCGAAGCTCACCGAGGCAGGTGTAAGTGAGTCAAAGTCAAAGTGGTGGTGGATGTTGGGCGCTCTTTCCAACTGTGCGAGGGTGAGGGAGGCTCCTAATCTGGAAGCGCTAGAGCCAGCTGTGTGTCTGTGCCAATCACTCGACCAATCCTATACCGTTATTTTCGCACTAACTCTCGCTTAATCTAGGTTGTCAACTTTCGCAGCTGCCTGGCCTGAGGGAACCGACCTGCCAGCTGCTTGCCAATTTTACAGTACTCGACACTGTTCACAGGACCGATTTAGTAGTGTATGAGTGAACGGCGAGCGGCCCAAGACCGAAACATCTCACAGCCTCCACGACCTCTTTGCTCTTGTTTCGTTTGCTCACCCTTTTTCAGCTGAGTCCAACAGCAAGGCGAAATAGGGGCATTTTTTCCTTCTCCTCTCTGTCGGCCGCCCAAACCATCACGACGCGTCATCCTCAGGCTGCAGGATGCATCATTTCTGCTCTTCGTTCTCATTGTTCTCATCGCCTTACCCCGCTTCCTTTGCCCTTTCAGCACCTGGGGTCAGTGTTGCGGCTGAATAACGCGAAAATTGAAGCCTGGAGAAAAAAAACCAGGAATCGGGCATCAACGAGTAGTCAGCTTGTCGACTGAGCCACCTCCTCTTCCGGCTGTGAAAGTTTACGCCGTTTCTGCCATGTTCCTCTGCTACACTCTCTCGGTTCTTCCCCATTCTCAATGCTTCTCGTCCCATCTCGCTCAAAGTCACATTCCCCATGTCATTGCAATTTTATGCCACTCATGACAAAAACGACCCTGGGTGAGAGGACTCCAAGTTCAGGCTTCCATTTCGGCCGGGTGTTGATCGGTCAGCTCTGGCAATTAGTGCGGGTTGATCAAGTTTCAGTTTTGGTCGTCGAGTTCGTCCCGTTGACATGGGGAGCATATCCGAGGGCGGGAGACATGACTACCTGGTACTCACTGACCGCATATGCTGTGACGGCGTTTTTTCAGGTGTGTTTTCGCATCGAGAGAAGAAAAAGAACTCGCACGCATTGGCCAAGAATGCTTGCTGGTGGCTCGGAGTCGGGACCCGATCGGAGTGTGATGAGTGTGACCGGCTTTGCAGAGTGCAGAAATGGATTGCGCGAGCGGCGCCTCTCCCGCTCTGGCGTGCCGCACCGTCATGGGGGGCATGGATGACAACAGTGTGCCAAAGACCGACCACCCTTCCTTACCCCCCCGGACTCCCAGAGACCAGACCCTGCAGCCCTGTGGCCCTGCCATTCCCGAGGCGTTTTGGAGGGCTCCCGGCGGAGCAGGTGTAAACAGGGCATTGCTGATACCCTACCCTCGAGAAAAAAGAGGGCGTATGTCGTTTGTGGCACACTTTGAAGAGAAGAAGCGTGTTTCTTGAATTCTTTAAATATGGCTACTCGCCGTTTATCGTGTTGCTTCGATCCCTGCGTCGATAGCAGTGCATATCGCCTTTGGCTTGATCAAAGACACCCCTGAGATACTGCTTAAGCTCACATCAAAACTCAACCCCAATTATGCCTGGCGATCCAGAACGCCATATCCCCCGACTCTCCAGCCCAGATGGTGCCAGGAGCGAGGCAAATTCGTCAGTTCAAGTCCATCTCGACGTCATGAGCAACAGGTCTGGCGAATGATTTTTCCTTAAACGACCGGATATATATCTAACTACCATCAGAGGTCGAAACGGAGCACTGCAGCCGGGATCGGCATCAAGGGGCCCCTCGCTATCCAGGACCCCCGAGCCAAGGCAGACGGCTTCAGACTCCCAGTCATCGTCGATCACGTCGGCACTAGAGCGCGCCCCTGCCGAAGATGTTCTCATCGACCTCATCACGCCGACTGAGCCAAGCGGCGGCAACCCTTTCTTCAACAACGCTCTCGGCGGTGCGCGGCAAGGGGTGAAGCGAGCATACGACGATGGGTCAGAAGACGGCGACGAACGGCAGCCGAAGCGAGACAGACTAGGTGAAGAGCTCGAGGAATTGGAACGCATGGCTGCCAGCTACAGCGAGGATGCAGACGAAGAAGAGGCTATCGAGGAGGACACAGCGGCAGATCGCGCCGAGCAAATGAGTGCGATTCCTATCAGGAGCTACCGACGGCTGGCACCACGGACAGAGGCCGGCACCACGGCGACAGAACAGGGCTCCGAGAAGCCCAGTGATGACAGCTCTGGACAGCCGAGCCAGGGCGACGACACATGATGTCTTGCGGATGCCAGCTTTTATGGGGCGACAGGTTGTTTGTTGAAACACACATATTCTTGGATTTGAGAAGGGCTGTCATGTTGGAAGGAAACAATCATCGGGTATATGGTTTCGAGTTTTCTATGGAATATCGGTCTTTCTGTTTCTTTTGCTCTTCTTCCCCATGCATGCTTTCTCTTTTATTCTATAACTCTCTGTATACTATCCATACCTTTGTCGTACCTCTTGTGTTGTTCTTTCCACTCTTCTCTCTCTTTTCCCCCTTCCACCTTTTGGGTTTCGGCGTCTCTCGTTTTTTCTACCCCTTTTATCTCATCGTATCGAACAAATCCTTATAGCGTAACATCATTTCGCTTCCCCAAGGTTCGTTCTTTTATAGGAGCGATCTGACCGGCCTTTCAGTTCTAGCCAGTCGTTGTTAGTTAGACTTAGTTATTCGCAAATCTAATCGTGGCGCAAGCCACTGGGTTTTGCCTCGCCTCAGGATTCCAGCCTGATGTCCTCAAAATTGCCATGAAGCAGAGTGTATGTTCAGCCTGTATAAAGTTGTAAACCCTTCCCGAATCACGGCACGAGAAACATGGGAGAAATACAAGGAGTCAATTCCGATCGGCAGCGCCGATCGGCCGGTTCACAAAATCTCCGAAGGGAAAAGGGGGGTTAGGGGGGCCGGTAGCCCACCATCACCCACCAATGCTGCATGGTCCCGCCGCGGGGTGGAGGAGAATGGCTTACCAGGGCACTTGTTGCTTCCGCCGCCGCCGTACGATGTTGGGGGAGCACAACACCAAGTCCATACAAGCCAATCCAGCAGTGGTGGTTCTGACCCCTTGACAAATTGTAGTGTAAATGAAAGGGCAGTTTTTGTACGACGGTAAAAAGTAGTATGCACTCTACAATAAGTAGGTAGTAGTACTTCAAACAATCAACGTTCGATCAATGTATTTCAAATCTTACCTACCTAGGTACCTTACCCCCTAGCAGCAGAGCCGCGCTGTGCGCTTGTTCGACCCGTAAGCTCCTTCCTTTCGCACAACAAAACTGAGCCCCTGGCGGAACGGAACAGTCATGCAAATCTAGAAAAAAATTTAAAGAAAAAAATACGAGGAAAGGGGCCTCTTTAAAAAGGAAAATACGCGCGCCTGAAAGCCAGGAGTAAGGTTAGTCGTCTGAAGATGCTGCAATGCGTGCCACTACGATGCGGTTATTCAACCGAAACCCGAAACCAAGGCCAAGTTGCCCGCCCACCAGCCCCCCAATCCTCCCAATCACAGGGAACCAACCAACCTTCCCCATTCGAATTATGGGTGTGTTTTTGCATTTCTCCCCTTCCCTACACAAAAACATCAAATCACTCTCTAATCGTCAGACGCCCTTTGCAGAAGGAACATTGTCGCTCTTCCTTGACCAATTGCGCAAAACCCAGAACGCTCCAAGACAGAGCGGAATACGTTTAGACGCCAACGATGATCACCCCGCCCCCCAAAACAAGCAAGTTAGCGAAGCCATTCTCCTTCAAAACGCAAGGCAGTCAGTGCACGCACAAAACAAGGCTTCTCTTGTATTCATCATCCAAGAAATCATTCCATATCTCCGGCGAAGAGACACCACTCGAGATACCTACCCAAGGACAATCCTAGCCACGTGTATCCCGTCTCCCACCCAAGCCTCTCGAAAACGGCGACAGAAGAAACGACAAAATACGGCGGAAATAGGAAAAATAACAAACGAATACGCCCACCAACGCCCTCGCCCTATGCCCGCTCCCCCCCCCCAAAAAACATCGTCATGAACATGAGCCCAACAGGGCAGGGATTGAAATCCCCAGGCATTTTGCTGGCTAATCAAAGCGCTCCCGGAGAACTAACGCCTGATGATGATGCCCCTCTCCTCCATCTTCCTTCGTTGGGTATGATGGATCGCCAAATGAAATAATCGTGAAAAAGAATTATAGGTCGAATCAGACATTGGTATCTTCCAAAAATCCAAAATATGAACCGTGGCCTGTTGAGAAAAGCGAAGCGGTGCCGAAGAACTTGACGCCCGATCAAACGACAAAAACCCGACACCAAACACTTGGCAAACAAACGGTCGCCACCTGAGAACCACCTATCGCATATCAGTGCTGATGCTGCTTGTTTTGCGGCGGGCCCGGTCGATCCAGAAGACCACCAATGTCTACCCGTGAACGGTCGTCCCGGCTTAGATATGACAACTCTTGATGTTGGGATGTCACTGGCTGTGGGTTCCGTATGGGCGGAAGCTGGTATCCTGGTGTCTGTGACGGACGGCCCGCCGTGTGTAGCTCGTTTCTGGGGAGCTGGTACGGAGGCGGCGCAACTGTGTATTCGGATCGACTGGGCGACGAGGCGTAGGATGAGGGGTGCCCCGGGCTCAGGCCCGCTATCATCTGCGAAGCTGCGCCAGGCGGTGCGCCCTGCCTTGCACCATACCCACTATCGCCTAATCGGGACTGTCTTGGGTCGAAGGTGGCCGAAACAGGAGTCGGCTGAGAATAGGGCTGCTGAAGCAGTTGATAAGAGTATGTCATGTCCCGGGGATTTGGCGACGGCGTCAGATACTGAAAGTGCCTCGCCGGCAGGGTCGTCAGCCAGAGCACGACAAAGTATATCGAATCCTGTTTGGCGAGCCCCAGACGCAAGGGGAACTGCCGTTGTTGTCCGTCGGGACTGAGAAATGTCAGGTATTCCTGCCAGTCGAAAGCGTATCTGCCCAACTCTTCCGAGGTGAACCCCAGTGCTTGCATCACTCTAACCTCGGTCTCCCTGCCAAAAATCGGCGGCAAATAGGTCGGATCCTTTCTCTTCTGCTCATCGTGCATCTGTCGCTGCAAAGCCGATACCTTCTCTCGGTCCCCAGATACAAGTAAATCGGCCAACCTGAGCCCCTCCATCGGTTGTCGCCCTACAGCGTCCCAGAAAGTACTCGACGCCTTTGCCAAGTCCAGACCAAGTGTCAAGATTGCAGCTGGCTCGGGAGCCCTCGTCGAGATGGACAGCGGAGCAGGATACACATTTGCGTCAGATGCCGAGCCTCGCTCGGGATACCTCGGTGCAATCGGTTCGGCTGGTTGAGATTTCAGTACGCGATACGACTGTGTCCGTCGAAGATTATCATCGTAACCCATACCCATTGGAGCTCCTTGGCCATACATGGACGGCATCGGCCTCCTCATAGGGTCGGAGGCAGGTCCATATCTGGCGACATCAAACTTAGTCTCTCTGTCGTCTCGTAATCGAGGGCGGCCACGCTTCCTGTGCTGCACGTCGATACACGCATCCTGCTTTCCGTTTTGCTCGCACCTCGAGCAGGGACGTCTCGCTGCAAACAATCAGTCAGCAAAATCTCTCATAGCTGGATCAATTTTGTCGCCAGATGGCGCAGGACAAGTTAGAGAGACAAGCAGGGTCAAGGTCACTGGACCCAAAAGACATCGCACTTCGTGGGGAGGAGTTGGATTCGAGCCGCGCGTACGACCCCTTGACTCTGTTTGTCCTCAACGATGCCGGCGCCTCGGGCGAAGTTCTCCACGTCGATAGTGCTCGACAATCCCCATTCGCTGACGAAGTACTAGAAAATGGCTAAATCATCTGGGGGGCCAGACGTTTCGAAAAGCTCAGGTTTTGCGGCAATCCCACCACACCCCTCCGAAACAGCGGGCCGGCTTCCCGAGGACTCAGACGTCCGTCACGCAGAAGCGAGCCGGTCAGGCGTCATCATCCCATACATGGGAGTGCTGGGCCCCCTAACCCCTCCCGCATTTGGGACCCAAGCACGGGAAAACCTTGGAACTCGCTTGAGAACCACCTCCACCCGTTCCTGCAGCCCGATGGCTCAATTCTCAGGGCCAATGGACCTTCTTGAATTGAGTGTCAGGGGTAGGCGTCCTGCGGCTTTTGTAAGTCGCGTCACACACTGGTGCTTGGCCGTACTCAGTGCCGCGCCTAAAGGTCCCCGGAATTGCTTGACCATATGATGTCAATTAATTCCACAGATCACGGCCGCGGCGCCGCAGGGTCAGTGCCGCCCGCCTGCAGCCAGGTTTTGTTTTCTTTCTATATTGCCACAAATTGGAGAGAGAGAGGTGCGGTACGTACCGTCACATCTGCCACTTGTTAGCGTTTAGCGCTTCCGAGTCTTGGAGAAGCCCGGTTTGGGATAACTAACCGGAGATGAGCTTTCTTGCATGGCACGCATGCAGATGCCACATGCCCCTTTGTCTTTCTTTGTGGCTTTGGCGACGTTTGATGGGACTCCTGTATGGGGTGATGTGACGCCGCGGCATAGTGCGGAGTGGGTAGAGGTCCTGCCGTGACTCCCGGCCCGGCGCCAACCCCAGCACCGGGCCCAGACCCGAGCCCGGCTCCGGCTCCAGGAGCGAGGAGGTACGCTGGTTGAGGCGCGAGTTGGGTATGTTGCTGGTGGTAGGATAGCGGCCTAGTCACCGGCATCTCGGAACGGTGAAACGCGTACATTCGCTCCGGACCCTCTAGGAGGAACGAACGGGGAGGAAGCGGAGCCCCTGTCTGTGCCCTCTCCTCGCCCTGTGTTGCCGGGATTCCGCGATAAGCATCCTGCGTAGTCGCTTGATACGTTCCCTGACTCCGTTCGGCAACCTCCTGGCTTACTTTGGGGGGGAGCGGCGGGGACCCTGACATGGGCGGAGAAGGATAGCTCCTCAAACGAGCAGCACTCTCGGAGTCTGCCCTTGCCCAGGTCAAGTCGAGAGCGAAGCGCGCCAGGTCTGATACGCCTCGGCGGTGGCCGAGAGAGATGCGAGAATGGTCGTCTCGATGGCTTATAGCCTGCATGGAGAAGACTCTACCGAGACGAGGCAACGAGTCCGGAGCTCAAGACGACCCCTTCTGGACGATGATGGCGTGATCCTAATTAACAAGGTCTCCGCAGAGGGAGGCAAGCGTCCAAACCGTGCCCCGGATACAAGGGTGACGACCGACATTACCTGGTGCAAAAACGGGCGCAATAATGCACGCTGATGTCGTCGTAGGCCACTATCGTCCTGCTTCGAGCGCGGCGGGGTCTTCCTCAAGAGGTCGGCCGAGACGAAGACCAAGAGTCGCACGGTTTCGAGGGAGCGCGGCAGGTCAGTATGTCGTTATTCCCCGGCGAGGAGGACGCTCGAGGAAATGGGAGGTGTTCCTGGATCTGCTTGACTCCTTCGTCTTCGAGTGTCGTTCCTTTTGAGGTTGGGTGGCAGAAGAGTCTTGGCAAAAACGAAGCCGGGTGGTTGTCAGTGAGGAAGCAGCAACACAGCTTGACTTGACGCGCTAGGCCGGACAAGATGCCGAAGCGCAACCCGGCCTTAGTGATCTTGGGGAGCCAAGTGAGTGATACACAACATGCGCGGTGGAATCGTGCGATGACAGTGTGAGTTTAGTAGTTGGCGGAGAGCTGCAGGGCCGCTACCACTCTTCGAGGACCCCAGGCGTGAACGAGTGAGTTGACGGACAGACAGGGCGAGAGAGGTCAACAACTTCTAGGTTCTGCCGTCCTTCGCCTTTCGTCTTGCTCGATGATCGGGAACTGCCTTCTCGGAGTTTGCGGCAGGGCAGAGAGTCGGTCAGTCCAGAGAGATTTGGTGTCAGTGGCACTTGGCTGCTTTTTGTGCGACTTAGAAAACGGCGCGCAATTGAGATGGGCCCCAGAGAGCAAGGATAATCGGAGGCCAGGGCACCCTGGCAGGTGGCCAGCCATGGATGGGTGCTAATCGAAGGGTAGGCCACAATGCCAGCAAGCCCCCTGGTCACCTCGTAGTTCGTGCAGGGCACAGACTGCACCTGGGGTTCGAGGGCCGGCCTGTCTCCGCAAGAAAGGGAAAGGGTACTTCCATTTTGACCCGGGCGCCTCCTACCGCCACGGATAATATGACAGACCACTCACTGCTGGGCTGAGGAGGTGCGCCAGTGCCGTTGCGAGGACGCCAGGTGGGCAAGTGACCACCGAGAAGAGCAGCAGGCTAGCTAGAAGCCCAGAGCCCAGAGCCTGGAACCAAGCAAGCCAACGCCCAGCCCAGCAACAGCACTTGCAGACATGCTCTCTTTGACGCACCATGCAGACGGTTTGGGGATGGCGTCAGTCTATTGGGCAACCTGTGCCAATTTTTCCGTTCAGTACCGTTTTGTGTCGCCTGATGAAAACGCAGAGAAATGCGCCCTCGATAATAAGACAGTTCCAGCGCAATTTTGATTCGCGAAGCCGCGTCCGTGTCTGTGTCTGGACTTTCTGTGTCCGTGTCAGTCTCAGTGTGAGTGTCAGTGCCAGTGCCAAACCAGCAACGGCACCGGTTACCGGGACGGATCCGCAACCAGGGGGCCACAGCTGCTTCTTCGGTCAAGCTACGCCCAGAGTCCCACCACGACGATGCGAGTGGAGTCGGCTGTAGTTGATCTCCAAGACGTCCAGACTCGCAAGGTAGGGGTTGTCCAAGATGAAGGGAGACAGAAAATGGGATGAAATGGGCCCGGGCCCTGAGACCGATCGGATCGGTTCATGAAGGTCGAGGCACACGTTCACATTGATACGGCTCCTTCACAGTATGTGGTGTGGTCTATGCGTGTGTGCTTGTCTCTCTTAGGATGAGGCTCGGCTGGAAGCTTGATGACGTCTGCTAGCCCCCTCACTACGATGAAGAAAAGACTAGAGTGCCTAAGAATAGCCATGTGTGTTCGAACATGATGCCCGCCCGAGCCCTGTTGCTTTGGGGTTAAAGAAAAAGGTAAGATCCGAACGTGGGCGTAAGAATATGCATGCACGGGGAGATGGAGGGGAAGCTGCGTCAGAGCTCGCTTGGTGAAGAGACAGTCACTGCTGGGTCTCGGTCCTACAACGGAACCTGGAAGTGTCTCTCCACAACAGGGCAGTTGTGGAGAGAATGCGCCAGAAGCTGAGGTGGAAGCACGGTGACGCCCCTTCCCCATTTGCTCTTTCCAACGGTTCCTTGCTGCCATATGTGTATTGCATGTTCGCTTCTCGATGAGTGGAGTTGACTGTGGAAAATGCGCTCCGTCCTGGAACGGAAGGAGCCCCCAACTGCCACTAGGTTTGAAGTTCATGCCAGGGCAAGAGCAACCCCCCCCCAACAAGGAAGTGACCACTACACCCACGCATGCCCTGCCACACCAAGACTCGGACCACACCTGTTGTTCGGCGGGCAGAGGCTGGCTGGTCAGGCACTAGTAGGTTTACCTGACGGAAGACTGGTTCGGGGAAGGCTCCACGAAAACTTCCCTGGGTAGACTGCGACATCCAGATAAGTGACTGGTACCTTTCCAGCCTGTTGCCGACCTTCCTACCTACCTAGCTAGCCTGTTGCAGAGTTCTGCAGGTCGATGAATTTTCTCTGGCGCATGAACCGAGGCTCTGGTGGACTGCCTCTGTTCTCTTTCCCCATCCTTGGCCCTGAAGGACGGTGCTCCTCTGTGTTGTCGACAAGCCAAGCGCTCAACCAAAATCCATTGCGAGTTCAGTGCTTAATTGTGGATACCTGGCTCCCCCTCGCTCAAGATATCTTGGGGCGGTGGTTATCGAGGTTCACCTACGGATAATGCGAAGCTCCTGTCCTCAGGTACAAACGACTGTTCCCGCCTTGTACGTACACGCCACACCCATGGAGCTGGATAACAGACAGTATGTACCGCAGTACATATGGTCACATGCAGTTTTCTCGTTGCTCATCTAAGAACCTCAAGGCTCCGGCCGCAGTACCTCTAGGAAAAGACAGGGACAAAATCCGAATAGGCAATGCCATGTACCACGCACCAGTCAGTCATTTCATCTTGAAGCGATGTGTTCGTGGTTCACAAGAAGCGAGGTCGCCGTCCGAGGATGTGATTGGCCACTTCACCGTACAGTTAAGCCATCACAAACATGATTTACGCAGTCAACAGGCCTTGTGAGCTGAGACGTGCGCGCTGACGATGGAAATTTCCCAGAAAGGATCCCACTCCGCCAATAGGCGACTTTCCGAAGGGGTTGGAAAAATACCTCTGGTCGCCTTGAGATGTCGAATCTAGGTTGGCCGCCTCTCCGAGTCACTTGAGTGGACGTGCACAGTGCCAAGGCACATGTACATACCTACCAGGTACATGTCTCAGACACCCTCGGTGCCCACAGACCAAGATCCAGCGGCTGTGGCCCCCCGAAAACTGGAAGCGACATGCAGCGGCTGCAGAGACAATGTTGACCCAGCATGGAGGAAGGGGTCCAGTACCGAGTTTCTTCCCGCTTGTCAGCTCAAGTCTGGCCGGACGGGACGTCGGGAGTCTCTTTGAGAGTACCAGCAACACAGGCCTCGATTGTTGTCACACATACGACAAACATCTAGCTCGTTGGGCAGAGAGCTCGGCCGTTGCGTGGTCTCGGACAAGATCGCGCTTCAGTGACCTCTCGGGTGCTACAAGACTTTCTCCGGGCACGGAGGGGAGAATGGTCTAACACATGGGTTGACTCCGACTGGCATCACCCGCATTGCCAGCTCCTCGCCATATGCAAGCACGGTAAGCCCCAGGCACTCCTTGATGGGCTGGCAGGCTTTGATTTGCTGGAGCCTTCGACAAACTTGCCAGCTCTCGTCCAAGGTTGTGCGCAGACAGACGCCATCATGAAATTACGTGCTCAGAGCAGCATGGTTGGCAGATGGCATATCTGTCCGCTGCTGCTGTGAGGCAAAGAAGGGGTGGGCTCCACTGTTCCACTGGCAGCCCCCCTTGAGCGTTGCTGGCATTGACTTGACGCCCGCCAGGGGTTCAATGCTGACGTCCGCTGCAAGACTTCAACGACCAGGACGGCAGCCCATGGCGGTTGGATGTGCTTGTATGCACGGGATACGCGATACGGGATATAGGCACCTTCATATATTATGTCGCTAATCCTCCACACAGATGAGGCATCTTGTACGTCTCGTCTATCTACGATCTCCGGCCTCCCCACGAAGAGCTCTACGTGAGGCCGGGACAGTTCTCACCAGCACAACAATTCTCCGACAACGAACGCACGGTGAGGTGCTAAGCAGCCGCGATCGCCCTTGTCAATCAATGGCTTTATAACAAAGCTTCGGGGTGGGCTTGTTTTCCTTCGTATTGCTCCTTTTCTGGACATCATTCGTCTGAACTGAGCCTGCGAGGGAAATCCTGATCCTCGATTAGATAGTATTACCCGCGTGAGTGTTCCCTGAGCTTTCATGCGGACCATGGTTGAAGAGTTTGGGCTCGGGCATCTTGGGTGCATGTCAAGCTCGCCTTTGCCTGTGCATCCCCTTGCGAGTTGGAAAGGGGGGTCCAAAATGGGACTCACGGAACAGCTGTCACCAACTCTAACCGACTCGTCTGATCTTTGGCGTGCCATTGTCGATCATTTTGATCCGACGGCCGAGTTACACATCATCACCCTCAATTCGTCCCGTTCATGCAAGGCCCGAAATTGGCCCCTCCCTTAACGAGCCTCGGTCCTGCGACTGCGTGAGCTCCGGAGTCAAGCCGTGTGGTTCCCTGCCGCCCGTCATTCACGGACCTCGTCCCGTCCACGCAAGAAGAAGGTGGTGATCCCAGCGTGCCAACCTGCGTCGTGGAGCCGCCGCCAGGATGCTGAGAGATGTCCCATACATGCGCTAATTGCTGCTAGCTTCACTTTTTTCATCTGAACTCCCTCTGCCGCCACAAAATTTCCGAACATGACAAGGCGGGGGTGTGCCCGACGCACGGCCAGCTGTTCTCCACGGCCACCGTCGAGGGACCCAGAAGGCGAGTGGATTTTATCTCTTCAATCGCCGAAGACTTGCTTCTCCGATCGACCTGTGTGTCATGAACAACCGAGAGTGGGAGGGGGTGGAGGGAAAGAGAGCTTCCCTGTCCGTGTGGCTGGCAGTCGCTGGCTCCTGCTCAGGTGAGGTTCCCAGTGCCACGGCGCCCCGCATTGTCTTGCATTCTCGGCGTTCGGGCCCAGCCTATCAAGGGCCAATGATGATAGCGATGCCTCTTATGTCAAAGCGGGAGCAAGGCGAGGAACAGCGGGCCTCTTGGACGGCCGCAGACATAAGGCATCTAGTGAAGTAATAACGTTCTTTTATCCTCCATTGGGACGGGTTCGCGAACGGCACGACGCTTGCAAAAGGGCAAGAAAACGGTGCCACTAGCGCCCATTTTAAGTCTCGCCATTCATCACATCCCAAAGCCTTAGCCCACACACAGAAATCTCGTCATCCCGGGCCCCCACCAAGCGCACAAATTACGGGCATGCTTGCCGCTTTGGTGATCACCTTGGCATTCGACATGTGTGCGGTTCATCATCGAGACGCTTTGACAGTTGACGCGCTACGACCATCTCCCGAAGGGGAAGGAAATATTGAATGTTCCATCCATGATTCAGTGCTCTGAGCTGGTTGCCAAACTCGGGCTTTTCCTTATCTTTCTTTTCATTTTTCCACCCTCCTATTACTTTTTCTTTCCTGTCTAGCCAGCGATTCGCTCTACCTTATGGTAAAGGCCTTCATGTCTTCTTTCGGTTCCTGAAACACGGTCCTGGTGGTGAATAGAGAGGTCACATCGTGCAGTGACTTTTGGTCGATCCCTGGGGTACTGAGCAAGGGCCACCCAAGCATCAACGACATTTGCCCAGATCCCATGTCACATCCGGGCCCAGGGTCAAGACAACACGCCCTCGACTGGTTAATTGTGGTAATATAAGTCAGGGGTTACAGGGAACATCGTGCGGCCCATCGTTGAGTCTGGGAACACTGACAAGAGCCGCTCCAGCGTTCTCGACGCGACCTCTTGGAGGTATCTGAGCAAAAAGAGACACTCGCCTCGGCTGCGAGCAGCACTGACATACGCTACAAACGAACGTATTGTCGGGACGTATGGGCGGTATGTACGGTTCATCTGTTCCTTAACGTCTTGTCTTGTGACTGCATTTTAAACGGGCATGTTACCGATTGACTGTTAAACTGAAGATTTCCATTTCTCGACTCTCAACGGAATCAAAATCGACCCCACGCACATCAATGCCACCGAGGCAACAATGACGATGCCCACTTGTCAAGAAAGGCGTTGAGGTGAAGGTGAGGTTACGCTCGGGGAACGCAACAACCGCCAGTGTCCACCCTGGTAAGTCGCCGAAACCTGGCGGCCACGGGGACCAAGACTCTGAGGTTACAACGGTGACGGGACCTGACGGGGCGTTCTGCTAGTCAATCAGTGCTGCAGCGTGGTGACCATCCAGCGCTAGGGATGGTGGGGAGACTGTTGTCAAACCTACTCTTCTTCCCCAAGGAGCCTTGTCCTTGCTGTTAATCACAACTTGAAGAGTAGTTCCGCCAGCATACGAATATAATACGCGTACGAAGTGGATTTTTCATTTTTGTCCACTGTCCAACGTCGGACACCGCGGTCGGAGAGTTGATAGTAAATGACCAAACCATAAGAGGGGCAAGAAAGGGAAAAGGAAAAGGAAAAGGAAGAGAAAACAGGGGTCAGTCGTGCTTGCTTCTTTCTGTCAAAGGCATGTGCTGAAAGTGTGCTCAACACAACCTGATGTGCAGACAAAAGAGGGGCGTAGCTGCCCCAATCCCCAAGTGACCCTTGTAGCCGCACCTGCCGCATGAATAAATTAACTGGCATTGAATTCACGAACCTTCAACCTCTCTTTTGAGCAAACCGCCATGTCTGCATCGCCAAAACGGAAAGCGCCTCGCTGTTGATCAGCTGCGGGGCAACGATTATTGGCGTCCGAGCATCCTCTTGTTCATTTCCTGCCCATTCGATTCAGCTGGGCCAGGGACGCTCCTCCTTGGGCATATGCGAGATGACTGACTATCTATTTCTTACAGTGACAGCATTCCCGCGGCAGAGCGGGGGCTTGACTTGGCTGGGAGACAGTCACGATGTTGATGGTGGGGAGTGAGTGGAACATGATACAAGGCGCCCGGGAAATTTCATGACACGGACCTCATTGCGGCCCCGCTTGCTTGCCTTGTTGCGTTGCCGACGAAGGAAGAAGGAAGGGAGCAGATGCTGCTCCTCACCTCATGAACCACTCGTCGCACAAGAACTGAGTTTTTGGGTGATTGGGCTCTCTCAGAAGTGGCTGTTCAAAATTGTGTACCCCTCTCAAAGAAGACGGAATGAAATGCACAGCACACCCAATGAGCCGTTCGCCAATGGATCTGACCCGACACACCCAATGAAGCAAAGAGACGACCGGGGTCCATCCACAAAACTTCGGATGAAATGTTGCGGGATGAGACGAGCGCTCCGCTCCCCAACTGGACTGGACGGGGCCCGACGGGAGAGATAAGACTGATGAGGAAGCAGCCACAGATCCTAGGCTTGGACCCGGCCCGGCCGCCTCTTGACAGGGCTACCGACTTTGGTAGCGACTGTGCTCCATGTCCCAGACTTTGGTGCCCTTGGTACAAAGCGGTTGAGACCCGCAATTCAACCGTCGACCGCCCGCTCTGTCTCTCCGTCCGGCCGGGCAATGATCCGTGCTTCTGGACCTCTAACAAGCCTAGCAATGGAATAAGGCCATCGGTGCTGCTATCCCCTGACACCCGTTACTATCAGATGGGGCTCATTGGAGATGAGAGAATAGGGGATGATGGGGTGGCTTTACTTGCTTCTTTTCTCTGGCACACGATCGCCTATGATCGATGCTCGTCAAACAACACATCAACATAAAAATAGGACATACGCACACCAATATGCCGTCCCATGTTTTCTAACACATCAAAAGTATCGAACAAGTGTCAGCGAACCGTGGTTTGCGGGTTTTGTCGATCTGATTCGTCACCCCCTTTTTGCTTAGGAGGTAATCTTTTTTGTCCCCAATCACCAGCACCACAAGTATCTATCTTCCCTCTTTTCTCTCCGCCTTGCACACATGCCTCGGAACGCCCGCAGTTTGTTGGTAGTGCTGACGAATGCGCGAAGAGGTTTTATTTTTCAGCATAACAGCATTTAGAAGCTCGGTCCACGTCCTCCAATGACTGGCCTAGAACGCCAACTTATTGTGATACGGAATAAATGCTTTGCGAGTCCCGCAGATCCCATCCATCTTCCCCCTCCCGACCCCCAAAACCACACAACCCACATCATCGTCCGCCGCGGCGTTAGTCGATTGCGTCCCATGGTTCGTTGCTCTTCTGTCCCCTTCAAATTTCGCCTCGCACACCATCATGCCTATTGCACATCGTCATCGTCGTCATTCATCATCATCATTTGTTATCCCCGGACCCGTATAATGATGGCGCGGGAAGATTCCTGGGTTCTTTTTACGCGGTTGCTACCCCATGAAACACATAACACACGTATACAAAATATGATGGACAAAAGGAGAGCGAGTCGGAGAGAAAAAAGAGATGAAGATGAGTTTCGCTTCGCCTTCGGCTGAAAGAGAACCAGAAAACAGCCGGTATTGTTTTTTGGGGCTGCGTACGCTTATTACTGGTGTTTGTTGGTAACCCAACTCTGAGCTGCCTTCGCTTCCAGCGAAAAATCCAGGCATCAACGCCCCGCCGGGTGAGCGATGTGATGCCTTGTCTCCTTTCCCAGCGGGGATTCGTGTGTGATTCTGCGCCGCCTAATTCGTGTTCGCGCTTGAAGGAGAAGAGTGCGGGCGAGATTTGTTGTCATCTAACCTGTTTGCCGTGAAGTAGATGTGAGCGTCAGGCTCCTCGCCTTTTGTCCGTATGAACTCATCATTGCTGGCCGGTTAATCTTTTTTCTCCTAGTCAACGCCCGTCTAACAGGCTTGGGCAAGTGGTGTCCTCGCTTTCTGTGGCAGGTTGTATTTTCGTGGCGGGGTGGTTTCTTGTTTGATGCCTCGGGGAGCTTCTTCAGACCTCCTTTGTAAAGAACAAGCTTACCAGAAGCAACAATTTACACACCCTGTGGTTTATGGAAGCATTGTATCTCTTCTTCTACCTCTTGCCTTGTCGGAATTTGACATCCAACTCGAGCAGACAGCCGTCCCTTATTTATGATAGTAGCATCAGAAGAAACAGGAAACCCGATCATCTTTCTTTCCGTTTCGCAGACGTTGCTTTTTCTTCTTCTAATAACTATACACAGTCCCCATCCTCAAAAGCCAGAGAGCGAATACAAGACCTCAAACCCGCGCAACATCCCCTCCCCCCTGGCTCCTTTCACCGCTTACCCAAAGCGCGTTCGTTCTTCACGTTTGTGTCTATATGTGCATTCAAGCTCGAGAATAGCTGTAACTCGCTAGGTTCCGTCTCCTTGAGGATCTGTCGATCATCGATCGATCGGATGCCTACCACACCACTGCTTACTACTATACACCTGAACCCCCATCAACCCTGCAACCAGCTTTGTTCAATGCTGCAATGCAGGTCACAGCCAAAAGATTATAAAGCAAAGAGACGCGGGAGACTTTTGTGTCATATTGAGTGCCAGGCGATCTTTGCTAAACATATCTCTTCCACCCACACCTCTTTTTACACTTCGAATACATGCAGAACAACACTCGCGTGTGTGTTGTTGTGTTTTGCCGGTTAGAGAAGCTTAGGTTTTCATTGTTATTATCCTATTCCTTGCAGAAGATCGTTCTGCCGTGCTGTACGGCACATACATCTCGCTAAGGTTGGTGGTGTAAAATGGGGAGAGGGAGGGGCGGGGAGAGAATGTTCCATAGGGCAATGTAGGGTTAGGGGTTCAGTCTTTTGTGGTACATTCGGAAGGAAAAAGGTAAATAACTTATTGCTTGCTCTTTTTTGTGACGCAAGTGTCAAAAATAAATTTCCTTATTGCTTGTTTGGCAGTTTGGAGATTTTTATGAGACGGGATGTTGATGCAACCCACACTACCGAACATATACATATAGATACATTACGTAGGCTATTATTTCGAAGCCATTTCCAACCTCATCTCCGTTCATTGATAATTCATGTGGTAATTTGGTAAGCTACCATGTTCCAACAGCTGTTTCGCACTAGAGGTGTTATGATGTGCTGCGTGTCTCTCTTGATTTGCCTAGGCGTAGACCTCAAGAGGCGAAAAGGAGACGAGAAAGAGAGTGCGAGATGTTTATTGGCGCTAAGCCACCCATTATGCCAATGATATAGATGATGCTGCGTATGCTGTAGACTGTAAGTGACCCCCTGCTGGTTGCGTTGTGCTCTCATATTGTGCATACTCTCCTGGAACAGCGGAAGAACAGAACAGGGGGGTAGGTCACGTTGGACTGTCAACGATATATTGGGGCTGCCTTGACACAAATCGGTCGCGGGGTATACTACATTGCTGTTGAGAAACACAGTGGATAAGTGCTGCCTGGTTCTTTTCCCGACGACCAGCGCGCCAGGTTCGGAGATAGTCAGGAGCTCTTCCTCAGAGACGAGGCGTTTTTCCTCCTAGGCGGTTGACGAGTTGGCCTAAGGATTCGTGGCAACACCGGTCGGGTTATGATATTTGAGGTTACATATTCGGTCATAATAAAGTTCCGGGTGCCTTGGGATAGTGGTTATATTTACGGGGACCGAACGGTCTTTGCTGGGACCACCCGGTGTTTTATCAGCTACTTTCAGCAGAACAAGGATACAATCTTGGTGTTCTAAATAGCTGGTTTAATAAGTCCCGAACTAGTTCTCAAAGGTGTGGCAGGTCATCAACCTGGCTCTTCTTGCTTATATTGAAGGTTCCTGTTCATGTTATCTCTCTTCAAATTCGCACAGTGGAAGCTGAGAAACAGCTACAAGACAAAGAGTAAGATCACCCATGCAAGATAGAAGCCAACAAAGTTCCGACCCCTCATCAGGCCCATTAATTACCTATCATTGACAGAACATCGATCTGTAGGCAATTGCATAACCCCCTCGAGCAAGCGTATTGTGACATCCAGCGCTAATTTATGTTTCTACGTCAGGATGCGTTACGGCTCAGCCTAGACACAACGCTTCTTGCCATTTTTGTGTCATAAATATCGGTACAGAAAAAAAAAGGAATTTATCGTGTATCTCAAGAAAATAAGTTTCAACGAGTGATTTAAAACTTCAATTAAAGCAAAGGCGGCCAGGTAGTATCAAGTTTGGTTCTCCCCTGCCAAGATTTACAACCCAACCCAAAAAAAGGGGGGCAACTCAGCAAACAACAAAACTAAAAGTCACCGGATTGATCACGGCCTTCGAACGACGGCGACGAATGGAAAACTTTAGAATACAGGTAGCATTTTGTATCACTGTTCACCACTCCGTAATCCCTTGTAGATCGCACACATAATCAATACATCGACGCCCCCCGCTCCAAGTGCAAGATATTATTTACAGGCTGGCTTGCGTGTTAGGTGATCACTTTTGTGAAAAGACGGGAATGTCGTGTCCACCCTTCTCGTGTGCGTGCGTTCAAACGATTTTTCCCTTTGGGGAGGGAGCGGGCAGAAGAAAACTACATGATACAAAATAAAAAAGTAAGGTTCAGTAACACTGTTGTGTACTTGTGCTTGTGCTTGTGCTTGTACTTGTGCATGTGCATATGCATGTGCATGTGCACTTGCGTTTGTGTATGTGTGTGCGCGCGCCTGTGGATGGGCGGATGGGCAGGACTTCTTCATGGCGGATGAGCATGCCGGTGCCTCCGGAATAGGTAATCCGGAATAGTGGAAATGGGCAACGGCCTAGTGTTAGCAGCGAAGAGAGGGACGGAGAGGGAGGAGAGAGAGAAAGCAATGAAGTTGGTGGTAGGCGTGATCTGACGGCAGGCAGGGAGATGTTTTCTTGGAAGGATGATAAGTCTGCAAAAAGATTCACACCATTCGATTATTCAGCCGTACGTGATGTCTTGGAAAGCAGAAAGGAGCTACTTGTATTTAGTATCTTTCCGAACCATTAGAACAGAGACCAAGAGGCCAAAATAAAAAAAATAAAACATCGTTCCGCTCATAGAGGCAGGTAGGTTGTATTCACGAACAAATGCCTGCGTAATTAGGTGGTTATTAAGCCAAGCCCTAACAAAAACAAGAGATGTATAGGAACAGAAAGGAAACTTTACCCGCACCACACATAGCAAACAGTGGTCTCAACCCCCAAGGGGTAGTAGTATTAGTAGTAGTATAACCTCGACTCCACCACAGTCCTCCCTCGTCAAGCCGCTCGCTCGCCCCGGTATGTTTAAGACAGTCCGATCTTTCAAGATCGAGAGAAGCTTTGTTTACCCAGATAGCCGCGCGGTGACAGTGCCCGATTTTCTTTTGTACCGACCGGAGGAAAGGTTGCTGGTCCCGTTTGTCCGCCCTACGCCCTCCGCGGGTCCATCCGTCGATGAAAATCTGTTTCTTTTTAGGTTCTTTCCTTGTGTAGAGTAGTATATATGGGATCTGTAGTACTCTACGTATGAATGACGTAAAGTCTTTTTATCTTTTTGTGTGTGTGAGAGATACGTAGATGTGTACGACTTTATGATCCCCGGCCGCGGAAGGAGAAAAATCTTACGCCGTCGCCGTCGCCGTCGCCGAAGCCCAAAGTATATCTACCCCATGGAGTCAAGTTAGTCATACAGACAAGAGTTAGCAGTCGTAGGTAAATTAAAGACAAGAAAAAAAAAAGACAGAAAAGCCCGTCATGTTACACTTAGGCCTCCATGCTCCCTCGCCGAGACAAGACGACGATGAAAGTTGAGGCAAGAGTACCTAGTATGCCAGATTACCTATCAAATCATTCATTGCGAGAGTATCGTGCATGTGAGTGTGTGTGTGCATGTGTGTGTGCGCTGGTTACTGGTGCAGCCAGCTTGCTGGCTACAACAGCAAAGCCAGTCACCCGTCCGTCCATGGCATTTCAGCTAGCACTCGGCCAACCGGCATGTGTGGCAAAACAAAGAAAAACAAAACACAAATCTATCTGTAACATAGCTCGGGCTCACCAGATGCAAGCTCTGTGCTTTGTGCTGTGTTGTGTTGTGTTATGTTGTGCTGTATGGGCCTCTGTGTGCACGCACTTTCTCACATGGGAATTGTCTCTTCCTTCCTTGCCGCCGCCTGCCGTTCCCGACTCCGAGCTGGAGGAACCAGGATATGGGATGGGATCCATGGAATGAAAGCAGCAAGGAAGAAAAACAAAAAACTTCCAAGTCGGTTCGGCACAGCTGGGACCAGTTCCCCCCTCCCCACAAAAAAAGAGCAAATAAGGCCTGGAAGGTTGTAAATTTCCCCGGTTGAGCTGTCGGTCACAAGAAGGAACGGGAAATAGCGCTTGTTCGTGTACCCCTAAAAAGAATATGCAAAATGTATTCGCTTGCTTAACTACAACTCCAAGGCAATTTCCTTATTGGAACCAGCAACTGAGACATGCAGTCTGGGAAAGAGGCCGAGTGTCGTCTGTATCGTACACAGCAGCAACAGCAACAACAGCACCAAATCTCATCCGTCGCCACCAACCGCAACCGCAACAGCTTGCTTCCCCGCTTCCGTACGGAAGGCAGGGTCCGTATCTGACAAGTGCGGCGACTACTTCCCACGTTTCACAGACGGCTCTGGACTCCGGGTAGCTCGTGCTCGCTCGGCCACTGCGCGTCAGGCCAGACATGACGAATGGCCTCCCAGATATGGCTTGGACGGCGGAAACCGTTAGCGAGGAAAGAGAGACATTTTTGGTGATCCAAGACAAAGACGGACCGACGGGAAAGAGGGGTGGGTATGCGTGAGAGTGAACACGGAGACGACGTACCTGACATGGATGATCTCCAGGCCATCTTTGACTTCCTGCGGCAGATCCTTGACATCTTTCCGATTCTGCGCCGGCAGTAAAACCGTCTTGACACCTGCTCGGAGGGCCCCGATGAGTTTCTCCTTGATTCCTCCGACGGCAGTCACCCGCCCCCGAAGGGAAATTTCACCCTGTCCGTGGTGTAACATATATTAGCAATCGGCAGGGGCACGTATCGAAACGGACGTAAGAAGTTGGTCCCGCCTTGTCGGGCATCAAGACAGACGGAGGGAAGTAACGGCAAAAAGAAGAGAGAGAGGAACGGCTAGGAAACCAAGAAGACACTAAAGAAACCAAAAAGGGAAAAAAACTCACCGTCATGGCCATCGTTGGTGGTACCGCTCTCCCGGAAAACAAAGAAATCAGCGCGATAGCCTGCGAGATACCGCTGCTAGGTCCGTCCTTTGGAATCGACCCAGACGGGCAGTGCACATGTATGCTGCGCTCCTTCATGATGTTCTCGGCCGGGTTCTGCGTCAAGCCGAGCTCGAACGCGTGCGCCTTGACCCAAGTCAGGGCAACCTCAACGCTTTCCTTGAGAACATCGCCGAGTGTTCCCGTCAGCTGCACGCTCCCGTTACCAGGCATGTCGGCCACCTCGATGAAGAGGATGCTGCCATTGCCGCCAGAGCTGTAGGCCACCAGGCCCGTGACAATACCCGGGCGGCTGGTCTTCTCAGCAATCTCCTCCTCAAACTTCTCGATGCCCAGGAACCGCTCGAGATCGTCTACGCTGAGTTGTGGATTGTACTTTTCAGGGTGGCCTCCATCCTTAGCGTCGGCAAACTCGACCGCCTTTCCACGCAGGACGGACGAGATCTCCCGTTCGAGGTTGCGAACCCCTGCCTCACGAGTGTACGACTCGATAATCTTGGACACAACCTCTTGGCTGAAGACGACCTGATTCTCGCTGAGCCCGTTCACCCGGATCTGCTTCGGAATCAGGTGCTGCACAGCAATTTGCCGCTTCTCAAGCGTGGTATAGCCTGGTATGTAGATGGTCTCCATGCGGTCGAGCAGTGGCGGCGGGATAGTGTCAAGGCTGTTTGCCGTAGCGATGAACACGACCTTGCTCAGGTCAAGGGGAATGTTGATGTAGTGGTCGGTGAAGGTATGATTTTGCTCGGGATCAAGGACCTCCAGCATTGCTGCTGACGGGTCGCCATGGTTATTGGACCCCCCAACCTTGTCTATCTCGTCAAGCAGGAAGACGGGGTTCGCCACGCCCACCTTCTTTAAGCCCTGGGCGATGAGGCCTGGCATGGCAGCAACGTAAGTGCGCCTGTGACCACGGATTTCGGCTTCATCCCGAACGCCGCCAAGGGATATTCGGTGGAATTTCCTGCCTAGGGCCATGGCCACTGATCGTGCTAAGCTTGTCTTGCCTACCCCAGGGGGGCCTACCAGGAGAAGGATCGGGGACTTGTCAACCATCCGTTTGCTCCTCAAGATTTCAATCTTTGCGCTCTTTGCTTTGAGTTTCCCGTCCGGATCAGAATCAGGTGTAGCAGCTTTGCTCCCTTCTTCTTTCTCGGGGCTCAGTGCCCCTACCGCCTCTTGCTCAACCTGCTTGATCTGAGCGTCAACTTCATCGTTGATGGACTGCTTTAGCCGAAGGACAGCGAGATACTCCAGCAGGCGCTTCTTGACCTTTTCTAGCCCGTAATGGTCATCGTCCAACTGCTTTCTTGCCCGGGTGAGTGTCTGAGGGCCAAGGCGATCATCCGTGGTTGCTGTCCAGGGTATGTCGGCCAGTGTCTCGAGATAGGTCCGAGTGACGGCATACTCTGCCTGTGCAGGATGGATCTTCTTCAAGCGCTTGATTTCCCTATCGGCAACCTTGGCGGCTTCTGGCGTCAGTTTGGCAGCATCCAGCTTTTTCTGCAGCTCCTCTATCTCGTTGGGCTCCTGGTCCTCGTCTGATTTCCCGCCAGGCTGGCTCAGCATTCCGGGAGCAGGCGACTTGAGGGATGTCCTCGGCTTGCCGGTCTTAAAAATCCTCTCAATCTCCTTCTGGGCTGATTCGGGGTCGATGTTGAAAGGCAGCGTAGTGGTTGTCATGGTAGTGACTTTCATGTTATTCCTGATGCTGCCCACCTGGCGGTCTAGCAGCTCAATCACTCTTCGGACCCGCTCCACAACATCCAGCAGGGCAAGGACCTGAAGCTTCTCCTCGTACGAGCACTCGACAATGTTGGCCATGAAGTCGGCCAAAGCACCGGGGTCTTTCTGCTTGGTGATAAAAAGGTCCAGGCGGCGAGCAAGCAGCGGCGACAGGCTTGGGGCGCTGCCAGAGCGAGGCAAGATCGCAGAGAGTCTCAGGATGGCCACAAGTTCCCTCGACAAGAGCTTGAGATGCTCGAGGAGCTGCTCAAGTGTGGGATCCACAGCAGAGGTGTCGTCCTGGTAAAAGACCACCTTGCCCTCCAAATACAGCTTGTCAGAGATGATCTTCTCGACCCGCACGCGGGCAACCCCTTCGACAAGCAAAGTAAACTCGCCGGTGCCGCGCCCCTCGACGCCTGTTATCTTTGCTGCCACGCCCCACGCGAAGAGGTCGGCCTTGGTTGCCTTTGCGGGATCGACATCAGGGCGGTCTGGGGTGCCAGCTTTATCGACATCCTGGAGCAGGAGCTGACCGTTGGGGCCAAGCAGTGGGGATGCGAAGGGGATGCACGCGATCGGGACTGTGTCGATACGCCCGTTCGGGGCCTTCGAGGCGGCGCGTGTGTAGACCGTGGCCAGCAGCGAGGCGATGTCAGGGCGGTTCGACGAAACGGATATGCGCTGGACAACGCCCGGGAGGAGAACAGTGCCTCGGGGGAGTACGATGACCGGGAGAGTCGCTGTCTGTGTCCGCGCCATGGAGGAGGGTGCTGCGCGGTCCGAAGTAGAGATATGTGCTATGCTTCGCGTTGTTGGAGTGGAAGTGCGGATAGGTTGCAATTAAGAATGTCGTGGTATTTCGGGGTGAAGTTACCCGTAGGTGGTGTTTTCATCGAATGTTTTGGACCTGTTTTGCTTTCGTCTGTTCCGCCACGGCGTTAGTTGAAAGCAGACAACTGGCTGACGATTGGCGTTGGCGTTGGCGTTGGCGTTGAATGTCGCTGAATGTAAGCTCCGAGCAGCCGAGGCTTGACGGCTTCATGGCGCGTTGCCAAGCACCTCCACAGTGGCAAGGCCCAACAGCAGGCCCAAACCCCAATGATCGACCTGCCGCGTGCGATCCGCTTCCCCACGTGCTTTGAACTTCACTTGCCGACCTCGATTTACGAGTTGTGAACTTATGTAAATTGAATACCTACTTGGACAATAGGTTGACTGTAAATATGCTCTCCCATTAGAATTGGGTTCATCGTCATATTCTGACATCCCCTGCGCACAGAGATATTGCCAAAGCATCGGCATATGTCTTTCGTGTTGTTTGCTGCACTTTAAGGCCGCCTAATGTTTTTTTTTACATCTGACATCTGACATCATCTTTTGATGCACCGTGTTTCGGCCTTTCACAGCCCTGAAGACTCTCCTATGCTCTAACCCCCCACCCCCAGCTTGTTGACGACGGGAGAAGCCCATTGAGGTGGAAGTTACACCAACGTTTTCTTTGCACTCAGTGATGTGAGTCCATGTATTGGGTCCTTGACTGCTGATAAATAGAAACTTGTCCTTGCCAGTTATCGTCAGTTGTCGGCTGCAACCCTGGAGTCGGACTTCAGTCGGGACAAGGAGAAGCAGGTTGTTACGTTCATAAGTTTAAGTACATGTATTGGGGAGCGAGCCGAAAAGGAATGACTATGAGTCGTTCGCTGTGTTCTAAGGGGAGAATGGAGAAGAAGCTGGGCCTTGAAGAGTCCAGAATGCTCTGATATTAGGTCGTTAGTTCAAACAAGACTGGCTTGATGAGTCTCGATCTCCATCGGATTGTTGTCTGAACTAGCTCCAGATGCACGATCCGAACTCCGAAGGGATGGCACATTCAAAACCACCCTCGACACCGCCCGTCTGACGCAATTGGATTTAGCTGCATATCAAGGGAATCATCGGGCCCATGTGAGACACTTTACGTGAATGCCCTGGTGTTTCAATTCGCCGTCTCGCACTTGGTGCTGATGGGTGATCGGCAACAAGCTGAAAATATGGGATTGAACAAGATAGACGAAAAGGGCCCTACCCGTTAATTAAAAAAGTATCACAGAGAGTCTCCCGAATATAGTTTTTGGCACGCATTGTCCTGCAACCCGCCACAACGAAAACACCCACCCGCTCGCGCCGCTCAGCATGAAGCCGCCACCGGAACCAAAATAGGTCTCCGCATCATTCAAAGAGGGCCATGTGCAGCAAGCATGTCGTCGGAAGGGCGGGCGCCTCTAGTGTGCCTCCCAACTCCCCCATCACCCCATCAAGGCCCACCCTAATATCCCCTTAAACCGGCACTTCCCACGAACCGCTTCTTTTTTTTTCTGCACCCCAGAAGTATGAGCAGTAGGTTTTGCTGTTTTAAATAATAGAGTTTCCTAGCTCCGGTAACCCTGCGTCACGCCTCGAAGTTCAGGCCAAGCCGCCAAATCTCTGCGGACAGTACTTGAGTTACCTATGCGCGGCAGCCATCTAAAGCCAAAAGCAAGTGACGGGGCCCACGACGATTCGGCCCAAGGCAGCATGGCTGCAGGCGGCCCCAGCCGGCCCATCCCCTCCAGGAAGACAGAGGAAGGGTCCCGCGATCATCTCGCCGTCTCTCATGGGGATTCGTTCCGCTCCTCTTCGCCATTGGCGCGCGAGGCGTTGGCCCGGGACTTGGCTGAGTGTTTCTCAGACGACGATAACACTGGGGCCGATGCCGGAGCGGTTGAGGACGAGGACGAGGACGAGGACGGCTACTACGACACCGAAGAGGGTGGTCCGATCCTATACCGAAGGCCGAGCGGTATAGCTTTCGGGACGACCAAGCCGTCTATGATGAGCGCCGGTGCCTTCGATGACCCCCTTCTTACCAGATCGGAGCGGACTCGTAGCCGGAACGAAGAGCGGTCCCTTCTCCGGGACAACCACATTCTTCCCCCCAAGCATGAGGTCACACAGCCCCCTGGCCCCTTGACATTGCTGTATAAATGGATGTTTAGCACACGCCAACCGCGGCCGGTGCCGGATGCCGAGAACCCTCAAGGTGTGGCCGGCCCGTCCGAGACCTCGCCGCTGCTCGGAGCAGAAGTCCATGACGGCCTTTCTGCAGATGAACGCCTCAACAAGCAGTGGGAGGCGGCTGTCGCGGCCGGGCAGATCAAGACGACCTGGCAGAGAGAGGCCAAGACCATCGGCGTATATTACCGGTCCCTGATCGTCACCTTCCTGCTCCAGTACTCGCTCAACGCCGTCCCCATCTTCACGGTAGGAAGACTCGGCACCCTCGAGCTCGGCGCCATCTCACTGGCCTGCATGACCGCAAATATCACATGCTATGCTCCGGTACAGGGCTTGGCAACCTGCCTCGACACATTGTGTGCACAAGCCTACGGATCGGGGCATAAAACGCTGGTCGGACTGCAGCTGCAGCGGATGGTGTACTTTCTCTTTCTCCTGATCGTCCCTATTGGGGCCATCTGGCTCAACGCTGAGCCCATCTTAGCGTCGATGATCGGGCCTAAGAGCGCTGCCCTCGCGGCTGCCTATCTCCGCATCATACTGTTCGGCGCTCCCGCATATTCCGCCTTCGAGGCGGGCAAGAGGTTTGTTCAAGCTCAAGGCCTTTTCCAGGCAACTACATATGTGCTCCTCATTGCTGCACCCACCAACATCTTCCTGAACTGGCTGTTCGTCTGGAAACTCGGCTTTGGGTTCACTGGAGCGCCTATTGCCGTAGCCATCACGCAGAACTTGTTGCCTCTGCTGCTTTTTCTGTATGTCTGGCAGGTAGACGGATCGCAGGCATGGGGAGGTTTCCGGCGTGCGGCGTTCAGAAACTGGGGGCCCATGATCAGGCTGGCCCTGCCGGGCATGATCATGGTGGTAGCTGAGTGGTTCGCTTTTGAAGTCCTGACCCTCGCCTCGGGCAGGCTTGGCGTCGCCTACATGGCTGCGCAGAGCGTGCTTGTAACTGTGACTAACACGACATTCCAACTCCCATTCCCGTTATCTGTCGCTGGATCCACTCGCATGGCCAACCTCGTTGGAGCTCAGCTCGTTGACGCTGCCAAGACGTCTGCCAAAGTGGTGAGTTCAGGGGCGATGATGCTCTCTACGCCCGCACCACGTACTAACAAACATGTAGACAATCGTCGGCGGCATGGTGGTGGGGCTCTTCAACTTCACCCTTCTGTCCACATTCAGGTACCACATCCCGCTGCTATTCACCAACGACAAGGAAGTCATCGAGCTGGTGGCCACGACTTTACCGATCTGCGCCTTTATGCAACTTTGGGATTGCATGGCGGCTGTATCGCACGGCTTGCTGCGCGGAATCGGCCGCCAGGAGTTTGGAGGGTATGCCAATCTGGTGTGCTACTACGTCGTCGCTCTGCCGATTTCGTTCGGCCTTGGATTTGGCCTCGACTGGAAACTTAGCGGGCTTTGGTTGGGTGTTAGCGTTGGCCTTCTTCTGTGAGTCTTATTTTTGTCCTGTCCCTTCTGCTTTATTCCTTTTTTTCTCTTCAAGAAGGGCCAGTCCCATCTGCTAACCATTTTAAAAGTGTTTCCATTGTTGAATACTGGTTTATATGGCAGTCGGACTGGCAAGAAGCTGCTAAGGATGCTGAAAACAGGAACGCGGCTGGGTAGATGGACATTACTAATATAAATAATTGAGTAGGGTGTCGGGGGGTTTCAACGTATGTTGAAGAAAGAAAACTCGCCGACACAGATGTTGCGGGTAAGGGATTGGATTTGAGACGGCGTTACAAGGTTGGGATTGGATGGGCGGGCCATGTGGCTTTGAGAATGCTGGCATTTTGGTTCGGTAAACATAATAAAACAATATATACCTAGCGTAAGTGGCATATACATATATATGTAAACTGCAAGTGTGTGCAGATAGTCGGAGCTATCCGATGTGCGCACCTACGGAGCATCGGGGATTGGCCTCCTATTTTAACATCCGCGACCGTTGCAAGGTAACAGCATTCTGTCTTTCGCTGGTCGTTCTTCACTTCGGACTCATTATGATGTCATTGTGTCTCGTCCATGACAAGCACTCCGTCAATCAAGGGGGCTCTCCTGTAGAGGATGTGAACAAATTTCCCGGGGCAGCACCTATTTGAGAAGCCACTCCTTTTCCATGCCTAACGTTGAGGCTGCTTGAATTACCAATGCCCGCCCAGGAACAGGCCCAGGAACAAGCAGTTCAAGGCAGCTCCCCGTCTAGATTACAGCGATGTAGACATAATACTCCCCTCACCCTTTCCAGAAATGGATCCTGCCCGAACTTTGGCAAGTGCGGGGTGCACCAAGACTGGCCAGGGGCTGTCATCGGTTGTCGGGTCCCCCTTTCCCCTCACTTAAATTGCTTCTTTAATAGTCCGAATGGCCCGTGCGTCGGTATATTCCTGTTTGGGAAAAAAGATCTCAACATTAAATTAGATCTTTGTTGCTCTCCTCAACGCGCACCAGACCTTCAAAGACACGCACAACAAGATCTTGACGACACCACCAGGCTCAACCATCTATCCGGGCAAAATGTCTACCACCGTCACCGAGACGCGCTCGGCGCCCATCACAGCCGAGACAATACTCCGCCTTTTCCCCGACATCGACACGCGGGGCGACGCGCTGGAGGGCCACGATGAGGAGCAGATCCGCCTGATGGACGAGGTGTGCATTGTGCTGGACGAGAATGATATGCCAATTGGAACCGCCAGCAAGAAGCTATGTATGTCACAGCCTGTGGTTTGTTTTTGGGAGGCCTGGTGGATGGCAGGTTTTGCTGACCGCTACGTTCACTTCATAGGCCATCTCATGACCAACATTGAGAAGGGGCTCCTCCACCGCGCCTTTTCCGTCTTCCTCTTCAACGACAAGAACGAGCTGCTGCTTCAGCAGCGCGCGACTGAGAAGATCACCTTCCCCGATATGTGGACCAACACCTGCTGCTCCCATCCCCTTAGCGTGCCAACCGAGACGGGCTCGAACCTTCCCGATGCCATCATGGGCGTGAAGCGGGCTGCGCAGCGCAAGCTGGATCAGGAATTGGGCATCAAGAAGGAGCAGGTGCCCCTGGAGGACTTCCACTTCCTGACCCGCATCCACTACAAAGCCCCCAGTAACGGCCAATGGGGCGAGCATGAGAGTAAGTAGCATTCGATGTTTCCCCCCGCCTATTTCCTGGGGATTTAGGTAGCTAACCGTTGGATTGTCTGCTTTCTGTAGTCGACTACATCCTTTTCATCAAGGCCAACGTCGATGTCAATCCCAACCCCAACGAGGTTCGGGACACGCAATATGTCCCGGCTGAGGGCCTCAAGGCGCTCTTTGAAGATCCCGCTCTCAAATTTACACCTTGGTTCAAACTCATCTGCAATTCGATGCTTTTCGAGTGGTGGCAGCACCTCGACTCGGGCTTGGAGAAGTACACAAACGAACAGGAGATTCGGCGGATGTGAGACATTGGTTCGTCACTAAATAGCGGGGAAGAGAGTTCATCTTGCACAATCATACATTGAGTTGGGGAGTTGGCCGTCATTGGTTGCCGTTTTAATGCCTGGGATATCCGCTCTTATGCGCCGACGAGTTAGAAGTCGTGCAAAGAGCCGCTTACTTCTGTTTTCAGCATCTCGCATTTACTGGTAGCGTTATTGGCCGAGGAGAATGCGGAGGTCCAAAGGCAGGAGGGCAGAGGAAACAGTACGTTGAGAAGTTGTTTTACCGCTCGCTGCTTTGGTGAGAAGAGCCGAGAATGACATGCGTCTGTTATGACTATCACCTCCCTGGACTGGGGCGTGTCACGAAGGACAAGGGAAGGCTCCAACCAAACGACATGGTCAAGCTCTCGATTGCTTATCTCGACGTCTCCACTAACGAGGAAGCTCGTGCGTGTCGATGGCTGCGTCACCTGATCGCCTTGCATAAGCTGTCGTGGGCCAAGGCCGACGGTGAATGGATCGTCCCGGCATGGTGATGCTGGTCGAAGCCTTCTGATTGGGACATCATGCAACCAGAGACACCGGTGGCCCAGTGTAGCCGTTCCTCGACAACATCTCGGATCAGCCGTCTGGCCAAGCCTTGCATGTGTAGCCCCATTCGCAAGCGCTGAACTCACCCGACCTCCCACGCAACGCTGCAACTGGTTAAGCCTGCGGAAAGCCGGGAGCCGACCCCCCACTCTTCTCGACGTCCAGACCATGCTTTCTCGTCGACTTCCTTTTTGTCTCTTGTCTTGAATAGTTCGTCGCTGGCCAATGGAACATGACACGCCCTCCCTTGAACCAACCCGGCGATCGAGACGAACCCCATCCCTGCTCATGTTCTCGAGCTTCCCCTGTCATGGCGGCGTCAGCGGCGGATTCCGGGTCCTTCGCACGACGGCCTTCTCTTGTCCTACGAGGGGGCAAGCATCCAACGCCGGCTGCAGTATTGTACCAGTGTGATTATGCTGCTTTCCTTTCTATCCAATCCCTCTGGACCAAAAACAGCTTCATGCAGCCGCCCCATCCTTGTCGTATCTGCTTCCGCTGAGCCAGCCAGCCAGTCAGTACAGTGCAGCCTGCTTGCTTGTCTTGGAAATTGTTAGACGATCGTTTCTCCAGTCTCTTGTATTTATTCAAACGAAGCCGCCGCCTCCCCCCTGTTACCATTCCTTCTCTCTCCTCTTCTTGATTTCTGTACCGCAGACCTTACACTCGCGTTCAGACCCGGAATAGCACATCCTCAACACACAACTCGTTCAAGTCCCCCATTCTGGGGGTCGTCTGCTCGAGAAGCACACCTTGCTGCTGCTTCTTCGCTGCTTGTCTTCATGCGAACCTAACTCGGCATTTTTCTGTCCCATAAACTCCAACGTCATTCCAGCCCTTCAAAAATATCAGACCTTCCGCCTTCTCGGTGTCTTGCTCAATCTCTTCGTCTTAGTTGTGACATTGTTGTCCCTTGTGCCTCGCATTCCTCTTCTCGGTATCCAACTACCGCAACTCACAACCAAACCACCACAACCAAACCACAACCCCCATTTCGCTAGCCAGGTCCTCCTTGATGTCGTCTGACCTCCGTACCGCCCTCAATTGCTTGCGCCATCCCTCTAGATTCATGCCCGTCTCGAGATCGCAGCTCTCGAGAAATCATACGGGTGATAGTATACAAAATATATCAAGTACATAAAGTGTGTCTATGCTTTCCACAGTTTTGTTTCCACCTTTTCGCCGTTCCACTTGACATATATCTCACAATGACATCACAGGAAACAAGCGTCTCGTGTGCCCAGCATGGAGACGACGACTGTGAGCACCACTACCTCCCCTACCAGTACTAGTAGTAGTACGACCACAGTCACTCTCGTCAAGCGGCACTCGCTGGTCCCGCCGAAGTGGGAAGACGGCGTGCGTGTCGTCGGGATGTCAGAATGTAGGGAGGCGGCGCTGTCTCTAGCCCACGCCTTTGCTGCTGATGATTATGCCCAGTACCTCGCTGACCCCGGCGACATGGACGCTTGCTCCGCCGAGGACAAGTGGAAGCTGCACCTCGACATTACCCTCTACACTGTGGCAGCCACGTGTCTGAGCGGCCGTGTCACCACTGTTGGTCCGGACTACGATAGCGTCGCGCTTTGGTATGTTTTTGGGTTTCCCTCTGATAATTCATGCATAGCTGGTTCGGTCTAAATGTGTATACATACATGTACATATATAATATATTCAGAGATTGCTAACATTTGCGGGTTTAACCCTGCTCTCCAGCGTGCCGCCGGGAAGGGATCTGGACGGATGGTGGACTACGCTCCGCAGTGGCCTCTGGAGGATGTACTTTCAGCTCTCAGCAGAGGGCCGCAAGCGCTACTACGACGAGATCCTGCCGCTGCTCCGCGACACCAAGGCCGATGTCCTGGGCGACCGTGAGGCCAACGCCTTGTACCTGGTTATGCTCGGTACCAAGCCCAACTCGCAGGGCCGCGGGTATGCCAAGCGGCTGCTTGTGGACATATTGCACAGGGTTAGTAGTGACTTATTAGGAATTAATTCTGTTCAACTTACTCTCCCTAACTCCTCCCTATATCTTATTCATAATATGGGGTTAGGATGAGGGTTGTAAGGAAGCAGGAGAGCGAGCTTAATTTACTGATTGAGGGAACAAAACAGGCTGATGTCGAGAACCGACCCGTCTACCTCGAATCGAGCTCGGTGTCCAACAATGCCTACTACGGCAAATTCGGCTTCGAGATCAAGAAGGTCATCTCGCTCGACCGTGGACGGGCCCCCGTCCGGCTGTCCATCATGGTTCGTGAACCCCAGCCCGCCCGCAAGGTTGCTTATCCTTCTGCCGCCAGCACCACCGCCGCGATGATGGTCAGGAAGTTTCACATGGGCTCGAAGATGGGATAGGTAGAGAGGAAAGCTGGTGGCTGGGAGAGGTGTATGTGTGTGTTGTTTGGAGATGCTTGAACGGGAGAATGCCGAGTGAGTGAGTTTTTGCTCGTTGTCTTTTTGGCTTGCCCCTCCCCTCCCCCTTTTTCGGTTTGTTTTGGTTTTGTTATTACCGCGACGATGATGATGATGATGACTTTGTGAAATTTTTCATTCATGCAGTCGATCAACTCGGCATGTTTTTGCAAGTTTTCTCTTCACATTTTACCTGCATTGCCGTATTCAACATGCGGAACCCCTGTTGTAGATGTTTGGTTGCGTTACGAAATGGTGCTGTTGTCGTTGTTTTTTCCCCTCCGACCTTCTCTTCATCTGAATACGGTCGATCAACTCGTCATGGTTTTCAGGGTTCACATTGCTTGTTTTTGGCTCTCAACCCCGCATTCAACATGTGAAATTGCCTTCAATGTTTCTGGCCTTTCAACTTTTCGTTTCTTTACATGGTCAAATCCTGGCCTGTCTTTAACCCCCTATTTTCAGACACATTTTCAGTCCGCCTCGTTAGCTATGAAAGAAATGACATCACCGTCTACAGAGGGCAGCAACAGCAGAGCACGAGTAGATAGTAATGCGTAGGGTAGTTACTAGTATTGTTCCCTAGCTGTAGTCAATCGGTTGCGTCCTCCACACGGTCGTCATCTCGTACAACATCATACAATGAAGGCATGTTTCTCTTTGGGAAAACGCTATCATTATAGCGAAGCAAAATAACAACCCCAAATCTTGATGTACTAAACCGGCGCCATGAAGAAATCCCGTCGTCATATTAACCGCCCCTGGTTTTCCCCTTCCCAAGCCGCACGCCAGCAAAAGAGAAAACAGCGTGCTCAGTAGTCTAGAATCGCCCAGGTCTCATCGTCTATCGTAGTGTAGACCATGCCGTTGTTCAGCAGGTCGTCTCCCGCGGCCATCACATCTCTCACCGACAAGCCGGTGCCGGAAGCGATCATGTTTAGGTGCAGACCCTCGTTGCCACCAGGTGTGTTGTTGAGGAACTTGAACACGGTTTGAGCGTTTCGAGAGCAGGCGCCGAGCTTCGACGGAAGACCACTGTTGTCTCCGCCGCCGCCGCCATCCACAAACATGCCATCTCCGCCGCCGCCGCCGGCATTGCCACCCGCCGCGGCGCTGTTCGGACCGCCTGGCATGCCCTTCGTCAGGCACAAGTGCACGTAGGTGGCCTCGAGCAGGTGGTAGTTGACCTCGTTGAAGTCCTCGATGGCACGAATGAAGTGCGCGCCGATGTGTTTCTTGCCGCCGTAGGTCTGGATCCGACCCATCACGCGCACGTACGTGTCTGGCTCAAAGTTCGGGGTGGCCTCTGGCTTGTCGGTGTCCACCCACTTCTTGACGTCAATCAAAGCCGTGCCGTCGTCAAGCCTGTACGTGGTGTTTGTGGTCTGCGGGTTCACCGAGCGGACCTGCCCCACGACTGTGACCTGTGTCACCGGAGCCCCGTCAATCTTGAGTTCCGCGCCAGGGTACTCCTCCTTGCAGTCGACGAGTTGCTTGATGGTAATGGGGCGGAGGGAGTCGTCTGCGTAGCTCTGTTTGGATGAATCCCCTGCGTTAGAGCCTTCTTCTTTCTTCTTGGCGTGCTTGTTTACGGAATCTCGCCACTCAAGTATCTCGCCTACCTTGGTTCCACCAGCACTCTGGCTGCCCTGCTGGGAGCCCATGAAGCCGCCGCCATCGTCACCGCCTTGCGCGCCGTAGTTGGTGCGGGAGTAGCCGCCGCCGCCGCCGCCGCCGAATGAGGCTGTGCAGAGTTAGGAGCAGAGGTTAGCAGAGTCGGAAAAGAATAAACACATGATTGAACAAATTACGCACCCATTTTATTGGTATATGTGTTTCCGACAATCTGTCGTCGCGGGTGCCACTTTGAGTTGAAGATGGTAATGAATTGCGGGGTGGGTGGAAAAGAAGACGCGAGGAAACACGCGACGGCAGTGAATTCCCCAAAAAGCACTAAACGCGAACCCCGCCCCTAAATCCATGGGTTAACTAGTGTAAAATGCTTAGGCTTACAGCAAGGTTCTCACAGCCGTTAGTGGCGTCATCCTTGATCTCCCCTTCAACTTAACTTTCATTCGTCCTTTGAGAGGAAGGATGAACGATACGACCACAGCGTGATCTCTCACCCTTTTTTTTCTTCTTCTTTTTTTTTTTTTAAATGAGACAGCATCATATCACAAAATTATAAGAATGCTGGTCAGGCGCCGGCCAGAGGTGAATTTTCGTGACCCTGTCATCGACGAGGAAGATGGCAGCACTCCCTGCGCATCTTCATGCTGTGCTCCCTTAATAGCACAGGCCACCCGACCGATTGAGGTCGGGGACATGAGCGGGTATGTAGCTTACTGCTATGAAGTCAATCTTGAGCCTTCTTGACTGTTTTATTGTTATACTAATAAGAAATATAATATATGGGCTATGCTACGCCGTTGCCTGTTTCTTCAGCCCATATTTCTGTGCAAACAAAAGCTAAAACAAAACTAACAATCAACCAGGTCTCGAATTGATCAAAATGCATTCTACCTCTGGCCGCTCTCCGCGCCGCTTTTATTCGATAACGAAACTAGCGACTGTCGCGACCACTGCGCTAACGAAAGAAGTAAGTATAAAGCCACTTTAGTTTTCATCTCTATAGAGAGACAAATCGTCAAGACATTCACTTCACGACAACTACTAACTAACCACTCCTTCTCACCCAGCCTTCCTCTCCTACCTAAGACTATCCATCTACTTATCCATCGTCTCCGTCGCCATCGTTCTGTCCTTCCACTTACGGCAAGAGGCCACGGAAACGGAGCTGCGGATGGCGAAGCCTTTGGGCGCCGTGTTCTGGGTTCTCTCCATGTCGTGCCTGGGCGTGGGTGTGGCCAATTACATCAGTAAGTCGTAATCGAACATTCGCTCACTCACTCCCTGCATCACTCACTCACCAACCCCATCTTCACAGAAACCGTGAACAAATACAGCCGGAGGAAGGCCATAGTACAGCACGGTTGGAAGACGCAAATGGTAATTACCCCCATTTCTCCCCTCCTCCGAACTTGTGATATGTTTCAGGCAGGAGAACATAGCTAACATCTCCCCCAAACAAATAGATAATGGGCACAGTGGCCTTAAGCATCGTCGGTGCGTGTGTGACCCTTTTAGTTCTAAACAAGCTGAACGAAGAGCAGTCCAAATCTTCTTGAGATTCTTGAACTGTTTATGGGGACTGGGGCAAGTGCAAGTAAATAGCACGCACCACACCACTACACGATCGGCTGTCTGAAATTCTATCTTCGATCATCGCTGCGAATCTGGGGCAACTTAAAGACAAGCTGATGTTATTCTATGTTTTTGAAACCCTAAGAGGAAGGGAGGGGTGCAATGCTTATGAGCACTTCCTACCTGTATACACACAAACATAGGGAACAACACTAGGAAGTGTTGATCTCTAGTATGTATAATATACTATGTACATTACCAAAAAAAAGAACAAAGCAGCCAACATGCAGAATGCTTAACTGTTTTCATTTTGCCTCAGTCACGCGCGCACCAGAGTTTGTTAATGATGCAAAATAATAATAGCCCAATAACGCCCTTATTCAATGATGCAAAACTAAAGACTATTCATCCTTGGTGCAAAACAGGTCTCCAACGGATTTGCGCGGTATTAAATCCTCTGGTTCAAGCGTCTCGCACCCGCCGATCAAATGTCTGAACTCGGCAACGTAGTCCGCTGCGGCAGAATCCAAATCGGTGAGGGTCGTGGGCGTGCCATCCCAGAGCAGGAGCGGCATCTCGTTGAACGGCAGCAGACTGCCACCCGAGGGCAGGCTATTAAGCAACGGGCCCGAAGTGAGCGTCACCTCGGTGACCTGTGCAGAGTCTCTCTCAAGCTCCGGCTCGTATTCTTCCGGACCTTTGTTAAGCTCGTGATGCACCGTGGCAAGGTTGCTGGCAGTGGGTTGGCTCGGGTAAAGAGTCCAGTACCCGCGTGCCCGGGAGAGCTTCAGAGCATGTTCCAGCCAGGAAGGGTATCTCTTGCTAACGAACTTATCGGCGAAGAAATGCGGCACTGGCGTAATGGTATGTTGAAATTCGAGCAGCCTGGAGACAAACTCGTGAAGTTCGACCCACTTCTGCCCCATATAAAGGACGGCATTGCTGTTTGGGGCCTGCCAGAGAAAAGTGGTGGCATCGTCGGCTGGAGCGGCACGTGATCTGGATGCGTCCTGTTTCGCAGGCGGCCGAAATTCGTTTGGGCCCCCTAAGAGTGTTGACGGTAGGTCGAGACTAATTCCAAAGAGTCTCGAGTCCCATTCCTGCAAGACGGCGGCTGTCGAACATGTATACTCTAGGACGGCGTATTTGAGGTCTGTGGTTATGGTAAGCGCCCATCGTCTGTTTATCGCCAGGCTTGACACTTACAGTGGAAAAACTGAGGCGACAGCTCGGCTTGGGGTGAAAGAACCAAAACATGAGAATGTGTAGGGTTGGCAGGCCAAAACGACTCGAGAAACCGGACCGAGCTCTCTTCTTCGGAGAGTCCATTGCGCGTAATGCGATGCCTGAGCGTAAGTTGTCGAGCATGCGTGGGGTTATAAACGCGTGCTGGGGGCCATTGGAAGGTCTCAAGAAACTTGGCCGTCGGGGGGTCTACTTTGTGAGGAAGCTCAATAGTCAAATGAGGGACGGAGCCCGAGCCAAAGTCTGCCGCTGTCAACGACTTTAGCAGTCTTATAAGGCTTCCTGAGGCGCCAGGCGATGCATGAATTAGGATGTCGATGTTGATCTTATCCCAAGCTGTGCTTACAGTTAGCACATCTAATGTGGAGTCTATCACGGGGAGTCTCACCAGCCAGCGAGGCGCTATCCAGTTTTGAAACCCATGCAAGCTGTTTGGGCGCATTCTCAGGCAGCTCAATTAGCGGTATGTTCTTGAGGGGTGCCTGTATTCTCATGGCGTTAAGGAAAAACGGTTCTTCGGCGCTTGAACTGTCAACAAGCACAACCTGGGGATGCATCCAGGTGTTGATGTGATCTGCAACCTATCAGAAAGAGTCGCGCAAAGCTTCCAAGTGACCCAAACTTACACAGAGCACGTTCAGTCCCTAAGCCCAGGCGCGCGTCAGTTGAGGATGCTGAGCGATCGGGCCTTGCATCTATGCCAAGTCAGCATCAAGGTTATGTTCAAATACAAGGCCACAACTGCGACATACCATGAAATATGATCTCGCAAGAATCGTCCACACCATTGATGGCGCGGAGTTCGTCAATAGGGATCTCACTTCGACTTATTAGGGCAAAATGAACATAGCTCCTGAGCTCAGCTCCCATTTGACAGGCCATTGGCAGGAGCAGCGCAGCGCTCTTCAGGCTTGAGGCCGCAAAGAGAACATTCTTATTTGTAGAGTATCCCCCCTTGGTAGTCGCGGTGATGGCTTGAAGCGACACGGCAAGGTTTCGGAATACGACGGGGCCGTTGTAGCCCGACTCTTCTCGCGCCGCGGGCTCTTCGTTCTGAGCCGATTTGTCACCGGGGCGGACAGACACTAGCTTGGGCATGGGCCTTGGCTCTGCTGGATCATCGTCGTGTAGATGATAGACTGGCCGGCGCCGGTCTCGAATGGGTAAGTCGGTCGGTATGTTGTGTACAAAGAGGTATATGAAGAAGCCGATTGCTATGGCGATAGCGAGGCGTTTCAGGGCCTTTCGGGGAGGCACGCGAGCAGCGTTCCATTGCGCGCGAATGGGTGGTATCTTGGTCGGCTTATGGTCGTCATCCTTCTTCCCTAGCTCTTCATTGCTCAGGAAGAGAGACCCCATGTTGCCCAGCGTCGCCGAGGATGACATTCCCAGCTCCCAACGAGGGCGACTGGATTCGGAAACAAGGGTGCGGCGATCGTACAGAGGGATATGCGCCGCTACAAGCAGCGTCTTTACTAGCTAGAGCATAAGCATCAGTCTTCTGTGGGCATCATCGGGGGTAATGATATCGCGAATCTCGGTTTGTTGGGTTCATTGGCGAACGTGGCTGTACGACGAGGTAGGCGTCTTAAGAGCTCTTGGGGAGCTTGCTCTCAGGGAACAGAAGAAGGCCCAGTGGCCTGCTTGGCGATATGTGGCGCCAAGTCCGTGCACTTCTACGCAACCCGGCAGGCATGCGTCGAGCGTCGATCCAACCCACAGTTGACGGTTAGAGGCCCCACATCTTGGTGACCCCTGATTTTGTCGAGACCACTGCCGGGGTGGGCGCTGTTAGTGGATTGCGATGCACCTCTGCGGATAGCGGGGTTACTTTTTTTTTTTTCATCCTGTTCTCGAACCCACCAACCCCGCGAGTAAATAATATTTGGCGAGGGACAGAAGGAAGGACAGTGACTCAGTAGATATTATTGTCCAGTCTCAGTCTGAACGCAAAGACCATCCTTCTCTACCTCCATTCAATACACGAAACCAAAAATGGGCAAAGCACGCCGCGGAAACAAGGCGAACGGTCTTCGCACAGATCCCATAGCCAAGCCCGTTAAGCTACCAGCGGACCCAGAGCTCGCCGCCCTTCGCGAGAGCAAGATCCTGCCCATCATAAATGATCTGAAGAGTTTTGATGTGAAACAGCGAACGAGTGCCGCCGGAGCTATTGCCAACATTGTTCAGGACGACAAATGCAGGAAGCTGCTCCTGAGAGAACAGGTTGTTCCTCTCGTGCTCACCGAGACACTGACTGACGCTAGCCCCGATAGTCGTGCGGCTGGCTGGGAGATTCTCAAGGTCCTTGCCCAGGAAGAGGAGGAGGACTTTTGCGTTCACCTGTACAGACTCGATATTCTGACTGCCATTGAGCATGCGGCAAAGACGGTAAGTCTGCCCCTGTAGCAACAAGGACAATAATGATTTGGCTCAGGGGAGTTCGAGCTAAAATTTAATATCAGATAATCGAGACTCTCTCCTCAGCCGAGGCACCTTTTACGAAGCTTAATAAGGCCCAACAACGCCTCGTGTGGGAGATCAGTGGTTCTCTGCTTGCACTTCTTGGCTTCTTGGCCGTCGCTCGGGACGAGATTGGGGATGCCATCGTCGGAAACCAGATTATGCTTCGTTTCCTTTTCCGCTTAGTGGCAGCCGACTCCATCCCCCAAGAAATCTTTGAAGAGACCCTCAGCTGCCTCTTGACGCTGACCGAGGAAAACCTCGAGGTCGGCCAGGCTCTCATCGACGACCAAGAAACCCGATGCTACGACGCGCTGCTCAAGTTCAGAACCGGCGGCGGCCCCAAGGCCGTTCTCGCGTGCGGCGTACTCCATAACGTATTCACATCCCTGCAGTGGCTGGACCACAGCCCTGGCAAGGACGGCGCTTGCGATGCCATTCTTGTTCCTTGCTTGTCTCGGGCGCTGGAGCAGGTTGCTTCTCCCGGCATGAGCAATGGCGACGATGCCAACCTCGGAATTGCTCAGCTCGCTCTTGAGATCTTGGCTTCCATTGGAACCGACCTGGCAAACACACTGGAGAAGGGTAACCGACCTCAAATCGGTGGCAAGGCCGGCGAGGAATGGGCCGGTATCGAGGACGTGGATCCGGCCGAGGGCCTCGGCCCGGACGAGGAGATGATGGACGTCGATGGTGAAATCTCCGAATTGGACGATGATGAAGTCGCAGAGGAAGACAAGGACGGTGAAGATGAGGACGGTTCCGATGACGACGACGACGAGCTGGATGAGGATATGGATAAGGTCACAGGCGTGGACGAAGATGGTCCTGATGCCGCCGAACTCGGCGACTTGCCCACTCTGCGCGAACTGATCCAGAAAACAGTCCCGCAGCTCATCAGACTCAGCAGCAACACTGTCATCGAAGACGAGGACGCCATGGGTATTCAGTTCCTCGCCCTGTCCGCGCTGAACAATCTGTCTTGGACGATTTCCATCATCGACTTTGCAGAGGGGGAGAATGCTCACATCTACAACGCCTGGGCACCGGCAGCGACTAAAATCTGGACCAAGACGATCAAGTCCATCATCGAAGCCGACAATGCTGACTTGGCGCTCGCCACCCAAGTGACGAGTCTCGCATGGGCCATTTCCCGGAGTCTGAACGGCAACACGCCCATGGATGGCAACCCACACCAGAAGTTCATGGCTCTCTACCAGGCATCCAAGGGCCTCACTGACAGCCAAGAACCGTGCGATTGTGCCTGTGACGCCTCAGATCCCCTCCAGAGCCTCGGCGTGAAGTGCATCGGCGTGCTGGGCTCTTTGGCCCGCCACCCGGCGCCCATCGAGATCAACCGGGAGATCGGCGTATTTCTCATCTCGCGCCTGAGCAACGCCGATGACGTCCCTCCACCGGCTGACATCATCGAGATGCTGAACCAGATCTTCGACATATACGCAGACGAGGAGCATCCCAGTGACAAGGAGGTGTTCTGGAAGGACGGCTTCGTGAAGCATCTGGAGGGCGTACTGCCGAGGTTGAAGGTGATCGCCAAGAGCATCGACAAAAGGCAATTCGAGGAGTTAAGGAAAAAAGCGGACGAGGCTGTGCTGAACCTGTCTAGGTTTATCACTTACAAGAAGAAGCATGTGCCGAAGTAAAACAAAAATTGGTCGCGACCAGATGGATAAGAAGAAAAGCGAAAGGATATGGACAAACATGTTACATTCCGTCTTGACGTCAGGGCGGGTGAGGAATATTCGGCCTCGGAAATCGAGCCCGCCAGGTGATGAAACATAAAATAGCACGGGGCATGGTTGGGATGGGATGGGATGGTTCCTGATTTACAGTTATCTAGCTAGCGAAATGGACATTCGCAGTCACGCAGCGGTTTCTATGGACAACTGAAATGTGTGGGCATATTCGAAACGATCTCGCGGGTACGGAAGTGTAACAACGAGATCATGTTTGACTGTGGAGCATAAGAGTTAATAAACCAAGGTTTGTCACAATATTCGACGAGAATAACAGACCAGCTTGGTTTGGTGCTTCTTTTTAATATCGGTTTCTTTTTTTTCGTTGGTGAGATACTTCAACATTGAGGGCTGACTCCCTCGGTTCTTCTCGGCTTGACATTTGTCCTGGTCTTCAGAGTCTGGCGAGACCTTTTCCTGGTTAGACTCAATCGAAGCACTCTCCCCTTCCCTGCGTAGACCTGCTCCCAAGATAGATAACTCACTGGATATTTCGACAAGCGATAGTAAGGCCTAGGTCGGCCCATCACTGCTTTCCCTGCAATATGATGAGCGTCGCCGATGTGTTCTGAGCATGCGTGCAAAAACAAAGCAGGTAGGCCTCCTTCAAAAAGTGTCGGCGACTGTGTGAATTTCACCCGATATCTCAACCAATGGGCTTGAGCTTCTTTTTCTTCTTCTTGTCGGACCCTTCGCCTCCGCCAGTTTTTCCCTTTTGAAACGTGCGCCAGCTGTCGATGCGCTGGTCGCGCGTCTTCTCCCAGTCTTCTTCGTGCTGGCGCTTGCGCTTGCGAACTTCTGTTTCCTCGTCGACGCGGCGCTGCTCACGGCCTTCCTCCTGAAGTTGCGCCTTCATCTGGCGGCGGCGGCGCTGCTCGTTGTCGATCAATACCACCTTGGTCTTCTCCAGCCACTTCTTGTCAAAGTCGGCCGTCTTAATCTCGGGGCTGTCTACCGTCCACTTGTTCTCCCGCATCACCAGCATGCGCGCGTCGGCGATGGCTTCATCAAGTGTGATGCGGTGCTTCTCGTCCATCAGCTCCGTCTGCGCCTTCTTCAGCCGATCAAAAGCATCGGGCGCCAGCGGGTTTTTGGTCTTGTCTGGATGGATTAGGAGTGACTTCTTCCGGTATATATTCTTGATGTCGGACTCGGGCACGCCAGGCTTGAGTCCTAGGACGGCGTAGCTTTTGAAGAAAGGGTGTTAGTGAAGGTGGAGGGTAAATGACAGCAGCCCATCGCAATATATACTTACGCATCGAGGCGGAAAGCTCCAAGAATCCTCGAAATCTCGGCATCCTATCGTGAGAAAATTCGTAAGTAAAGGCGCGATAGAATGCCAGGCATCAAGACGGATGAAGTGTGGACGAACTTTCTCGAATTCCTTCGCCTCTGTCTCCAACACGTCAAGGGCGTCTCTCGTGTCGACAGGCTCCTCTTCTTTTGTCTCGTCCTTTGTCGCCATGTTCGCTACAATCTTTGATGTTCAAAATGAGGTAGTTGTCGAGAAAAGCGTGTGGTGTTGGGAAGTTTGGAAGTGAGGGGTGGTGGTGTTGAAGGAAGATGAGATGCGAGGCGCTGAAACGAGCACCATCGGCTCGCACCAGCTTTGATCGCAATTCATTCAATCATTCGTTCTTGGCGCGATCAAGTGCAGCGCATCCCCGGAGTTAAGCGATAAGCCACGATAAGAGAGGTCCCCGCCCCGCTAAGGAAAAAATTGGTAGCTCTCGAAATTCTGAGACGATGCGCGGCCTGGAATCCTCCGCCAAAAAAACGTACCTGTTTTGCAGCTCAAACCGACACCGATTGCTACTCCCGGTTCCTGCTTCTCTTACGGAAATACAAGTTTGACCAGAAAATCGGGGCAAAAACGACCGAATCATCAGCAGTAGCAACCACACTAACCACCCACTATGGGGAGACGAAGCGTGTCTCCGGCGCGGTCTGAGGTCGAAGTCGACATCGCTGGCGACCTGTTCCTCGACGACGAAGAGATAGCAGCCCGGAGCGGGTTTGGGAGGATCAAGCAGTTTAAGAAGACGGGAAATGGAGATCCCGCGGTCCCTCTCGACTTCAACGACCTACTTAATACGGGAAGCGACGATGGCTGGGAAGACGATGGTGACGAGGCCTTCATTGCCTCGAAGATGCGGAGCTCGAATAGGAAAACCACCAATGCGCAGGGCAAGGCTACGAAGAAGGGCGGCGGATTTCAGGCAATGGGTAAGTGGCTTTCTATATGTTCGGCTAGTAACTGTGAAGCAAAGAAGCTCACTCGTTTTATTTAGGCCTCAGCGCCAATGTTATGAGGGCGATCACCAAAAAGGGGTACCAGGTTCCCACGCCCATCCAGCGCAAGGCGATTCCCCTGATTCTCGAGAGGCGGGATGTTGTGGGTATGGCTCGAACAGGTTCTGGAAAGACAGCTGCATTCGTCATCCCCATGATCGAGCGGCTGAAGGCCCATAGCCCCAGGGTGGGCGCCAGAGCCCTTATTCTCTCGCCCTCGCGTGAATTGGCCCTGCAGACACTCAAGGTGGTCAAAGAGTTCGCCAAGGGAACTGACTTGAAAGCTGTCCTGCTCGTTGGTGGTGACAGCCTGGAGGAGCAGTTCGGACTGATGACAGCCAACCCCGATATTATCATCGCCACCCCTGGCCGTTTCCTGCACTTGAAGGTAGAGATGCACCTAAACCTCTCCTCCATCAAGTATGCCGTCTTCGACGAAGCAGATAGACTCTTCGAGATGGGTTTCGCGGCCCAGCTCACAGAGATTCTCCACGCGCTCCCTCCATCCAGGCAGACCCTTTTGTTCTCTGCTACACTGCCAACGTCCTTGGTCGAGTTTGCAAGAGCCGGTTTGCAAGATCCAAGTCTAGTCAGACTAGATGCCGAGACAAAAGTATCACCCGATCTTGAGTGTGCCTTCTTTTCGGTGAAGGGAGGAGAGAAGGAAGGCGCTCTGCTTCACATCTTGCACGATGTAATCAAGATGCCCCTCGGCGTTCCCGAAGGAGTCAAGGAAGAAACAGAAGAACAAGCATTCAGGAAAAGGAAGCGCGGCGCTGATCGTCCCAACGCGAAAGAGAAGCCTACCGAGAACTCTACCATCATCTTCACCGCCACCAAGCATCACGTCGACTATCTCACAAACCTGCTGCGATACGCAGGATTTTCCGTTTCATACATCTACGGCTCGCTAGATCAAACGGCGAGATTGATGCAAGTTGACGATTTCCGCAGAGGAAGGACAAATATTCTAGTGGTTACAGATGTTGCAGCTCGTGGTATCGATATTCCCGTGCTGGCCAATGTAATCAACTACGACTTTCCGCCTCAGCCTAAGATCTTTGTGCATCGAGTTGGACGAACAGCCCGAGCTGGTCAGAGAGGTTGGGCTTACGGCATTGTGCGAGATACTGATCTCCCATACCTTCTTGACTTGCAACTCTTCCTTGGAAAGAAGCTAGTTGTGGGACAGGAGGTGACCAAACCATCCTTCGCCGAAGATTGCGTCGTCGGGACGCTGCAAAGAGGCCAGGTGGAAGCGAATGTGGAATGGGTGAAAAAGGTGCTTGATGAAACCGAGGATTTAAGCATGCTTCGACAAGTGACGGTCAAGGCTGAGAAGCTTTACACGAAGACCCGTAACTCGGCTTCCGGCCACAGCGCCAAAAGGGCTCGCGAGGTAATGACAACAAAGGCCTGGAACCAACTCCACCCGTTGTTTGGAGAAGATGCTGCGCAGGCTGAGGAGGAGAGAGACAATTTACTTTCGAAGATCAGCCTTTTCAAGCCGCAAGAGACGGTATTTGAACTAGGACCCAAGGGAAAGTCGACTCGCAACAAAGCCGCAGAAGTTATTCGCAGTATCAGAGCCAAGATGCCCCTCCGCAAGACGAAGAAGAAGGACGAGGATGAAGAAATGGACAACGACGACGACGACCTTCCAGTAGCCGAAAAGGTTGATAAATTTGCCGAGTTTGCGTCAGACGTTGATGAAATGGACGTTGATGGTGTCCCAAGCGACGTGGAGATGGAGTCTGATGATGAACTTGAGGTCACCGTATCGAACACTGCAGTGTCTAAAAAGGGTCGGACGACGTTCCAGGACCCAGAAGTATTTATGTCATATACGCCACGCAACAATGCTGCGATCGAGGAGAGGGCATACGGTGTGCATTCTGGTTCGCAGAGCACTCACTTCATCGAGGCAGCACGCGAAGCCGCTATGGACTTAACCAATGACGACACCGCCAAGCAGTTTGGCGAGGGCGGCCGATCCAAGCTGCGCTGGGACAAAAAGCAGAGCAAATACGTGGCTCGGGTGAACGACGACGACGGTTCTCGCGGCAAAAAGATGATCAAGGGCGAGAGCGGTGTCAAAATTGCCGCCAGTTTCCAGAGCGGGCGTTTCGACAAGTGGCGCAAGGCGCAAAAGGTGGGGAGAACGCATATTGGCGAGACGGAGAAGAGCAATCTGGTGCGCAACTTTGGTTCTCAGGGCGGCGCCCGGTACAAGCACAATGCAGAGAAGGCTCCCAAGGATGCCGACAAGTATCGCGACGACTATCATGTCCGCAAGAAGCGCGTGGCCGAGGCCAAGGAAAACCGTGTCGGCAAGTACAAGGATGGCGAAGGCAGCAAGAAGGAGCTCAAGTCGGCTACCGACATCCGCAAGGCGCGCGCGGTCAAGGAGCAAAAGATGCTCAAGAATGCCCGGCCGTCCAAGAGGACCAAGAGGTGATCTAGCTTCTTGTAAATATGGTACAGGTGTCCGTTTATTCTTATTAGCGATAGGCGAGTGCGCAATCAAAAAGACTGTTTTCACTCGCTCCAAAAAACTGGCCTATTCGTCGATCGGAAATGTGAACACAAGCAAGCCCGTGATTACGTCTTCTCTAGCTACGGTGGTCAGGCGGGTTCTGAGGCCTGCCGTCGTGATACATGAAATATTTTGAGAACCTCTAGCATCCATCGCCAAAAAAATCAATATGATTGTATTGTATGTAACAAGGGCGCTAATATAGGTAGTTAAAACGTAGCTCTATAATTTCACAAAGATCAAGTAGCTACCTTCACAAAGAGTATGGTGCCAACCAGAGGTTCGAAGAGTTTCCGAGTTCAACCAACACAAGAAACTGTAAGAAACCGCCGTCGACTATTGATATCAATGATTTAACAAAAGAAATCCCCCCCCCCCCAAAAAATTTTGGTCAGAGGCATATCACAAAGACAACGTATAAATAATTCTTTTATCAGTGACTCGTTTGGATCGAGTGACCTCCGGGTTATGAGCCTGGCGCGCTTCCGCTGCGCCACACAGCTGGTAGTTATTTGCTTGTCCCTTTTTTAATTTATTCCTACATATACTCCTCTGAGTGGGAGGATCAGACAGGATGATCTGTCCGTAGATGAGGAAAATCTGCATGTTTTTTGGGGTTTTTTTTTTCGAGTTTGATCTTCGTTGACGGGGTTGTGGCTTTTTCCTAGTGGAGCTGCTGGCTGGGATGGGTAGGTAGGTGTATGTTATTCTACAAGAGGGGACAACTTATGGCCTGAAAGGTATACTAACCCAAAGTACCAAGAAAAAACTGAGGCAGAAAGAAAAGAAAAAGGACCGAGTCTGTGATTGAACATCAGACTTCAGTCGTCGCTACCACTACGCCAGGGGCAACCCAAACTTTTTCGACAGCCTAAACTGTTGATATTATTCATATGCCTAGATACTTTTTGCAGTCCGAGAAAGCGTCCTCTCTTTTCCACATAGCATGATCACATAATGATGGCTGCCCATCTTCCTACCATGCCAAAATAGAAAGGACTTGCACAATGAAGGGCAGTATATAGATGTAGACTTATATTTACTGCGTGTGCTATCGTAAATATATATGAAAGGGTGAGTCTGTGTAAAAAGGACAACACGATTAAATAACAAAAGAGCCGACCCAAGGAAAAACGCCAAACACCGCACCCGCACCGCTTCATCATTTTATTATGCCTGCCACGTCCCAAGTCCACGCAGTGTAGGTACAGATGTCTAGAGTTACAGGACAATATACACACCAAAAAACTCTCCAAGATCTGTGACCCGAAGAAAGGAGGAGAAAAAAAACCGAGAAAGCGTCCAGCTTGATAAAGGTTGGGTTGTATCAAGCAGGAGCTGGGGCAGCCGCAGCCGTGTTGTTTCCACCAGTCTCAGTCGGGTACCCTGTAGCACACAAATCAGTTACAATGTACTTGGTACTGCGAATATAAATGCAGACATACACGGCAAAGGGGAGAGATGGGAGGGATACTTACACCAAGAGCAGACCGCAATGATTAGGTAGAGACATATCAACAACATACCCTCAAGCCAATGACTCTTGCCATCGGCAATCAGATAGTTGACCAGAAGAACAGAAACAAACAGGACAGCGACCTGGAAGGGGTCGAAGCTCAAGCTCATGTCGTCCATACCCATTCCCCATCCGATAATAACGAGCAGGGGAATAATGAATAGAGCGACCTGCATGCTCGAGCCAACGGCGACTCCAATGGCCAGATCCATTTTATCCTTGATGGCCACCGTAACCGCCGTGGCGTGTTCAGCGGCGTTGCCGACGATAGGTAGCAGGATCAGGCCAACAAACTCTGCGCTGACGGCGCCGCCTTCAGTTACTGCTGAGATGCCGTCGACCATGTACTCGGCGCAAAAGGCAATAATGATGGTGGATATGGCGAGGGTTGCCACGGCGACTATGAAGTGCAGCTGGGGCTCCTCCCCTTCGCCTTCTTCCGCTTCCGTCTTTCTGGGAGGCGTGGACAGCAGCTCGCGAAGTTTTTCATTGTCGTTTTTCTGAGAGAGCAGACCGTGACCCCCCATCATGCCGGCCGGGTTGACAACGCCCTGAGCAAACGCTCCGTTCTTCAGGCTGCGGAATGGTTTCCCCTCGACTTTCTGGCTCGTTTCGGAAAATACCTTGGAGTGCGTCTTGAGTTGAAAGAGGAGATAACCAGCGTACACGAACAACAGGATGAGCGAAGTACCGCGCGAGAGTTTGGCCACGTCAAGTTGACTTGTCTCGCTAGCCAGGTCAAATACCGTGGGCACAATAACGGCAGCAACGGCGAGGGCGAGCAAGCTTGCCGCGGTCTGAGCGACTGTCGTATTGAAGAATTGCTCCTGTCTGTTCAGCCCACCGCAGAAGAAACACATGCCCAACACCAAAAGCAGGTTGGACAAAATGCTACCGATCAAGGAAGTCTGAACAATCACCACCTCGTTGTGAATTAGGGCGATGACAGCAACAATAAGCTCAACGGCATTGCTAAAAGTAAGTCAGAATAACCGGTCCCAAAGAAGGCAGAGTTGAAAGTCAAATACCCAAAGGTCGCGTTCAGAAGTCCGCCCAAGGTCTCGCCCGTCCGTAGCGCAATCTCCTCGGTCGCGAAGCTGAGCATGGCAGCCAAAGGGACAATGGCAATGAAGTTGATGACAAAGACTGCCACTCGGGGCACGGCGTGAACATAGTTGATGGCAATACCGACAGGGGCTGCCAAGAGCAGGAGGTTGATCCATGAGTTGAACAAGGTTCTGTGGATTTGATTCCGCACGGTGAAGGGCTCCTTAGGCGTGAGGTGCTTGAAAAACGTCCTCTGCTTCTTCGGCGGCTTCGAATCCTCCTCCTCATTCACGTTTCCAGCGTCAGCGTTTGGATTTGAGCGCGCCTCCGTTCTCCGGCGCACAAGGTTTTGGGACTCGGTGTTTGGCGCCTGATGGGAAGACCCAAGCGAGGTCTCTCCGCCGCTGCCCTCTCCTCCTATGTTTCCAGTGTTGAGAGCTGCGTCGTTCTCCTTGCTGGATCCGGCGGCAGTCCGTCCTTTCTCCCCGTCGTCGAATCCACCCTCCCTTGGCGAGCTCCGGGGTGGTGGTGATGGCCCGCGCGATGAACTGTTGGGGGGCCAGGTGGCGCTATGTTCGGGTCCCATATCCCGCTGACCCTCGAGCTGGTTGCTCGCATCCCATGTCTCGTTGCGCGGTAAGCGCGGGCCGCCGCCGCCCTTCTTGTGGGTGAAGCTGAAGGGGTTGTAACTCGAATTCTCCCGGCCAACGCTGTGCGCCATCCGCTTGATCTCGAACATGTTAACTAGAGAGATGTTTGTTAGACAAGAGGACACTCCGGGACAAACGATTCATGTGATATGGCTAGTTCGCCCGTTGGCCCGACGCCGCCATCTCCGGCAAGTAGAACGGCGCACGAGGACCACACCCGACACTGCCAGGCAATGTTTGTCGCCGCGGCCCAAGGCTGTGATACAATTGTTTCCACTCTTATTTGGACAGAGCGGGCAATGATATAAGAAGCAAGCTGGAATGTGCTGTCCGTTTCGAGGGTAAACAGTGGCAGGTGAGGCATGTGCGACGGCGATGCGATTGGGCAGATTGGTTGGTTAATGATGTAGACTTACAGGAAGCCATTGTTGCTTCTGCTTTCCTCACGAAGAGGAAGCCTCCGGAAACTAGGCTTCGCTCTATGATATGGGCGTAATGCTGAGCTTGGAACGAGTCAGTGGGCAATCCGTAGTCCTGAAGAGATAGGTCGGCCGCGCGTGTTGTGGGCCTGAGGGAGGGCGTGTGCGCGCCAGTGGGCAATTACGTACCTGGGTTTTGTGATCGCTCGTCGCAAAGGCAGAAAGAGGCTTTGTCGTATCCCCGGCCGCCCGCGATAATGCAAAGGATGCCAGAAGGGTTAAAAAGAACACCCAAAGAAAACCCAAAAGAAAGGTCGGCGGAAATGACGCTTTTGAGGGCGTTGGTGCTAGTCTGCCTTCCTGGTTACAACCCTGCAACGATGGAGACTGGTAATCTAGAACCGATGCTTTGCGACCAGACGTGGGCAGGATTGAGTATGGAGCGGTGTGATGGTTGGCTGCGCGTGGCAGGAAACGAAAAAAAGGTGCCGGAAAGTGGGATCCTTAACTTAAATAGGAACAACTTAAATTATCCAGGCCCAGGCACCTTAAGCAGACAACACTAATAACAAAGCGGTAGATCTGCATTTCCGTCGCAACGCGCCAGTCTCATCCATTCTAGAATGTTGGAAGCTGAATCGAGGGATAGGTTCGACGACAATCATCCGTCAGAACTGGAAGCCGCAGCTACGGATGGTGAGCGGTTTTCGTGACAGGACAGTGCCAGCGTAACACAAGTCCAGGGAGGCACACAAAATGCTGCAGTGGATGTCTTGCCCAAGCTGGTATCTCGACCAGTCAACGCACTGGGCTGGCTGTTGTAAGTGCAGCACTGGGGGCGGTCGTGTCGCAATCCGGAAACTTCCATAGCGTGGCTGTTAAGGTTGTTCGGGGAACCAAGTTCGGTGTCTACCGATTCACCTGTAATGGACCGCTAGCACGAAAATTTCCATGCCGGTTGGTAATGATGTCACTGCTTTGCGAAAAGTTTGTCCTGGGAAACCTGCCCGGATGCATTCGTTATATTCGAGAACTAGCTTGCGAGGTTGAAACGGATGACGCCAAGTTTGTCAAGCTTTAGCCAAGAGTGCTTGTCTGTCCTGTGCCGCAGACGCGTCAGGGTAATACCCAATTACCCCATTCAACACAAGCTTTTCCAAGCTTTTCCAAGCCACCCAGCCTAGCCCGGTTGCATTCGTCACAAACCATCGTTTTCTGTATTCATTGATACAGTTAGGGTTAGGGTTAAAGCTGGAGCATGAAGAGGAACCGGAGCAGGTGTATCAGTAGGTAATCATCAGTGCAATAATGGAAACTATAAAGCCATCACTTACCCACTATATTTATCATTAAGTATATGCATATGGGGGGCGCTCACACTGCAGACAGGATAAAAAAGCCGGACTGACACCACATATTACCGAGGTGTTGGTTTTCCCATTCATTAAACCTCGATACTTCATCCCATGTGGCCTGGTCCGACAACAAGCGAAGTTGCACTTAAATCGGAGTTTCAAGAGAAATTTGAACGTCAGTGATACAAACAGGGCTATCACACTTGGCGCTTGTCAATCAATGGGTTCTGTTTGCGCGGCTAGGATACTGTAACACATTCTCCATCTACAGCCCTAGCTAGGTACCTAGCAATTACCTCCCTTGGTCTCTATAGTGCTCCATCAATATCTAACTAGAAGGCAAAATGAGGCTTATCACAGAAATATCTCTTAGATCGCCAGGTCCCATCTTCTTTCTGCTGCTACTCCTCTAAAGCCCGCGTCAGATCTTCGCCCTCGCCACTGTGCTTCACCATCTCGAAGAAATGACCTCCCTCGCCAGTCCGATAAAGCTCCTTGGGCGAGCCCACCTCAAGGACCTTTCCAGCGCCCATGACCACAATCTTGTCATAGTCGACAATGGTACGAAGGCGGTGCGCAATAGTCACCAGCGTTCTCTCGCTGTTTGCGTGGTCTAGCGCCTTGCGCAGAACGGCTTGAATCTCCCGGTCCGTCTCATAGTCCATGCTAGCCGTGGCCTCGTCGAGTAGCATCAACTTGCTCTGCTTCCGCACGAGCGCGCGACACAACGAGAGGACTTGCCGTTGCCCGTGGCTAAAGTTCTCTCCCTTGGCGAGCACAGCGGTTGAGAGTGATAGGTCACCTGCTGCGGCTTGGGATATGAGCGTGCTGGTGGCCGAATCGGCAGTGTGATCGCTACCGTCGTTGCTTTGAAGAAGGGGTGTATTTTCCGTAACTTCTTCAGTGTTTCCGTCGGCGGCGGGGACTAAAATGATGCTTTGTGTCTCCTCAGCGCTGTTGTTATTGCGGACGCGATGGAAGGAAGCTATGCCATTACACGACGCGAGTGCATCCTCCAACACATCGACCGCCACATTGCCAGAGGGGTCGAGATTGGAGCCGACCGTGCCGTTGAAAAGAACAGCATCCTGCGGGATGATAGTCAGAGCCTGGCGGAGTTTCTTGCGAGGGATTGTTGCGATGTCGACGCCGTCGTAGAAGATCTGGCCTGAGACGATCTCTGTGAATCTCAGGAGGGAGAGGACGAGCGTGCTCTTCCCAGACCCAGTTCTCCCAACTATCGCAACCCGCTCTCCCGCCTTAAACTTCAGGCTGACGTTCTTTAGGATATCTGCTCCATCCTTGTCGTATCTGATAGTAACATTGCGAAACTCAATGGAGCCTGTCTGTGGCCAGTGCGGAGGAGGCAAAAGTCCCGCGTCGCCGCTAGGGATCTCAACGCTCTTTTCTTCTGGTTCAAGCTTTGAGTATTCCTCGACTCGGTTGAACTAAGCAGGAAATTAGCCTTCAAATGCTCTCGTTCCAAAGTTGGTGGGACTTTCAATGGCTGAAATACTCACACTCTGTAACTCGACCTCCAGCATATTCATACATCTCACAAGATGCAGAATCGAGTCACTCATACCACTTGCGCTCGTCAGTGAGAAGCCCACAAGCCCAGCCGCGAGTGTGTTTGACTTGGATACAGCTATGACACCAGCGCACAACGTAATCAGTGCAGCGATTAGGTCGATCCGAAATCCCACCCAGCGGTTACAGTCGTAGTTCGCGTTCCGTGCTCTCTCAAACGAGCGAAGCCTCTCAGCCAACAAGCTGCCAAATGTCTCGGGCATCCCCTCCCTGGCTCGAATAACGGCGAGGCCAGCCATGCTGTCGCCGAATTGTGAGAAAACGGGGCTCTGGCTCGAAGCAACAAGCCGCTTTACCCGAACAGCCGTGCGCGTGTAGATTTCACCGCAGGTAACACCGAGGAGAATGGCGAATAAGGCTGGAAGTAGAAACACAGGTAGTATCGTGCTGACGGCGCCAATTTGAAAGAGTATCGACGCAAACTGGTCCACGGTCCACATCAACCACTGGCCTAAAGATGTATCACTATGAGATGGCGTTGAAGTCAGCATTCTGCTCATAGAACAAGTGATAAAGTGCAAAGAGCCCATGGCCTTCGCACTCCAGGAAATATTCTGTAAAAAGGGGCGACAAGAACGTACAGGGAAGCCATGTCGCGACTAAGTCGGTTGACGACGCGACCAGCGGGTACATTCTTCCACCAAGACAAGGGCGCATTGAGTACGGCGGTGATGAGACGCCCGTGAAGACGACGGGCTGCCAGCCATGCTCCTCTTGTGTACGCCAGAAAATTGGCGCCACTCATTAGAACCCAGGAGAATGTAACAGCTGCGTAGATTCCGGCGTAGAATCCGACGCTGACGGGCTCCTTCTTATCGTAAGCACCAACCCAAACTGAGAGCCAGTAGGTAGTCAACACCCGAAGGGTTGAGTCCAGGATAGTTGTCAACAGTGCAAAGAAGACAAACAGGAGTCCACCAAAATAAATCATGTATTTGAAGACTGCCAGAGGTTGTCAGATAATGTCAGATAATGTCAGATAATGTCAGAGAGGCGTTAGATTCAGATGAAAATTCGGTTAGGAAGAGCTTACTTGACAACCGGGCGGATTCTCCGGAGGCCTTCATTTCGTCGGAAATACCATCGCCGTTTTCTTGTCCCTCGCCTGTGGGCCCTACTGGCTTCGTGTCAAGAATAGGGGCAGTAGTATCAATTGCGATAGTTTCAAGGCCAGTGTCATCGGCCCGAGCTTGTCCCAACTCAATAGTCACAGGCTTACGAGTGACACCCAGATGCTGCTCGGCGCTGATAACAGTACCGCCTTCCATTGTAATGGCGAGGTCGGACTGAGCCGCAACCCAGGGCATCTGTGTCACCAGCACAACCGTTCTTCCTTTGAGCATATCGCTGCAGAAACAAAGTTTCCACAAAGACGCAGCTGTCTTGGTGTCAAGAGCGGAGAAGATATCGTCAAGGAGGATCAGGGGAGCCTTCGAGTACAGCGCGCGAGCAACAGCAACTCGAGACTTCTGGCCTCCGGAGAGAGCCGTGCCATTCTCTCCAACCTCTGTCTGGTCTCCTTTTGGTAGCTCACTGAAGTCGGGACCCAAACAGCAGGCCTTGATAACGCGGTCATACCTGGCTTGCTCAAGCGGTGCGTGAAATAGAATATTATTTCGCAAGCTTTCGCTCTGGAGCCAAGGGGTCTGCGATGCAAATGCAATATCGGCGGGCCTTGTTGCAGATCCGCTTTCGAGTATCAGTTCCCCGAGTATGGACAGAAGAAGACTGGTTTTCCCGCTGCCGCTTTGGCCAGAGATGGCATTTAGGCCGCCTTGAACGAAGTTAATTGAAATATCCTTCAGCAGAAAAGACGATTCTCTCCCCCGACGGAAAGTGGCCTTCTCAATCCTCAAGGGTCCCTCTGGGAAGCGGGCTAAAGGCGATGTGCTTGAGAAATATCTGTCGAGGCGGCCGACTGACACCAACGCCTCAGTGGCATTACGAGTGATGTGGCTCGTCATGGCTAGGTTCCCTGTCATGGTGTTGATTAAGGAAAGAGTGGTAAAGGCAACAGATGCTGTCAGGGGCTGCTTAAGAACACCTGCATAGAGACCAAAGATGATCAGCAGAGATACAACCGGGATTGCTGAAACGCTCACGCCAAAGAGGGCTTCGAGGATGGAGATCTTCCACATCTCCTTTTGCTCTTTTGCTCGAGCCTCCTGCACATGCTTGGCCATGTCATCCTCCCACCCAAAGTACTTGATAGCCCTGACAGACTCGAGATACTCTGAAACCAACGAGATCCGCGAGTCCTGTGCTTGCTTGACCCTCTGTTGTGAGCCGCCCATGGTTTTTGCGAGCCAAGTAGGGAATGGGGAGCACAAGAACATGAATGCAGTGCCGACGAGACTAGTCCAGCCGACAATTTTGTACAGGCCTGCCATTGTTGCGATGAGGCTGATGGGTACACCCACGATTGCGCCGAAGGAATACATAGATTCAGCCACGGCATCAACATCGCTCGCCATCAGATTCGCAAGCCGTCCTGCAGATGTGCTTTTTGACGCAGGCTCTTTCGATCCTGTAGTTGCGATCTGGTTGAGTACATCATCTTCTAGCTCCAGTGAAGACAACGCGACGTGATACAGCTCTGCAGTCATGGCTGATTTGAGTCGAACAGAAATGCGCGAGTACGTGAATAGGAACCGCTGAAATGTAATGGATTTAACCAAAGGCCCAGCAAAGAGGAGGAAGAGCCAGATGGCTGGGTGCAGAATAGCATCCTCGGGGGCAGAGATGTACTGAAGAAGTTGGTACATTGCAAAAGGAGCGACCAGCTCGATCAGGTAGGACATGACGATCCAAACGGCCATCATGATAATGGTTGTACGTTGGAAGTTGAGGACCGTCCAGAGCGTCCCTGGATGCTTCTTTCGTGTTTCGATGATGCGGGATAGAAGCACCAGTGGCTCGTCGTACCAAGGCAGTTTGGGCAAGTCTCCTATCTCAATCGGGTTTCTCCAGCCCTGCCAGATAAGCGACGTAACCCATTCGAAGGACACAAAGTAGGAGAACCAGCTGCATGTGTCTTCTTGACTCGGGGTGGCCTCAGGAGCTCCGCAACTTGCCGTCGTCTCCAAGTTGGGAGGAACCCAGTCTCTTGGAGTGAGGAGAGCAACAAGAATCGCGACTCCCAGGCTGGCCATTGCACCAACTTCGGCCTTGGTTGCCTCTTGTGCGGAACCCAAGGCGAGACTAGGTAGGAGGTCAGAAGCCACCAAAAGCACCAAGGACAGTGATAATAGGATATTGACTTGGTGGAGTGTAAGGTGTCGCCATTTCGAGTTGACTGCGAGGCGCCCAAGGCCAAGGACGAAGGCATATCCAACAAGCAGAACATTGGGCCAATGGCGTTGATCAGAGCATGCCGTCACGACAATGAATGCCAGAGCAGCTCCGCGGGTGGCTTGAGAGCATATTTCAAATGGGAGGCGGAGTCTGGGAGCCTTCGTCGTCGGGCTTCCCACGCCGGGCCGGGTGACATGTTTGATGATCTCTGCTATCGCCCAAAGCAGCAGCGTAGCTGCCAGCACGACCTGGACGAATCCTGACTTGGCCAGCCGAGAGACGTCGTCAATCCATTTAACGCCCGAGCTACTTTGTTGGTGATCTGTCAGCAATTGGCGCGAGCCTCGCTGGAGTTCGTCATTTTGTACCTGGTGAAAGCGACAAAGGGCAGACCGATTTGCCTCACTCCCGGCTTCGTCAAGGCCCAAGCCCATGGCAAGGCCTCCTCCATGGTGGGCAGCAGATCGTTGTCGGAGTCGGGTCGAGAGTGCCTTTACCTGCAGCTGCGGGCGAGAGCGCTTCTCCCTGGTTGAGGAGACTTCCAGTCCTGGAGGAAACGAGAACGCGACAAAGCTTGGGTACGCTGTGGGAGTATATGGCACCAGTGAATAGGAAGGTCTTTCGCCTGATGCCTACCTATCTATCACAGCCAACCAGCCGCGGTTCTGAAACGCATTGGTGTAGCGGTGAAGAGGAGTCACTGCATATCGGTAGATAACGGCTAATGAAGCATAGATGACAGGCAGCAGCACTTATATGATCTAAGCCTCTCAGCCTCGTTTGCAAGCCAGGTTCACTTGGCTTGGCTTTGGAAGATGAATCAGTCGGCGATGGAGAGAGATGCCAGCCAGAAGAGTGACCGGAAGGCGAATCAATCAATGAGGTTGATAGTTTTATCAGCATGATGAGTATAAACCGAACGCGTACGCGTCTCCTTGCAGTCAAGGATTAGGCAACATTGAGCCTCGCTGCTTGTAATGTGCAACGATGGAGATCGCAGGGTTGTTAAGGTTGGTGGGACCTTCCCGTTGAAGCCTTGCTTGGGACTTTTGTGATGCCTAGACTAAAGTTGAACGTCAGCTCAATATGATATGAAATGCAGGTAATATAAAAGGCAGTTGCCTGGCGGCAACTGTTCAACGAGAAATACACAAACTCCCATTGTTTACTCTTTGGTCAATATCTTTTCTCCGGAATTTTTTTTTTGAAGGTCTTTCTTCTCCCCCTCTCTTTTATTTCTCCCCCCTCTCTCTCTCTCTCTCTCTTTTTTTTAAAAAAAAGTTCGCTGCCGAATCTGACAATCAATCTGACTGCTTAAAGAACAATCTGATGATCGAGTGTTTTATGTATACGCAATCGGCTCTGAAAAGGATGAAAGTGCTTCTGGAAGCCGAACTTGCCAGTGTCAAGTTCACCCCCCAATTCAGAGTTCGTCAGAAGTTTTATGTCAATCGAAGGTAGGTAGACATGCCCCGTCAACAACATGCCATCTCAGACTGGAAAGGAATGAGGGGCAAATCGCACTCGACTAGCGACTGAAAATTCGCTATTCTCACACCACCAAAACCCACCCAACCAAATGCATCGATACGAGTTTGACGATGATAATGGGGCACGCCATCTTCACTTATGCTCGTATTGATGCGCGCGACCCGCTCTTCCACGCGCTAGATTCCGATATTCCCGTGAGGGGCACGACTCAGGGTTTCCCATCCCGCTGGGGGTAGGTACTATTATTGGCAACTGAAAGTGGGACTAACACTCCCTACCAACAAAACAACTGACCAAGCCACCCGAAGGAGACTGGTTCGCTTTTGGCTGCACGGCGAGGTTGGGAGAGATCATCACGCTCGCTTTCGTTTTCCAGGCGACTGGCGACCAGTGGTTTTTTTTTCCCGCACAACTCAGTGAGTGACCTCACTGGAAGGAGATCTGACGACGAAAACAGAACTTGGCGGTCGGGGGTTCAGCGACCTAGCCACGCTAGCGAACTAGACAAGCAGGAAAAACAGGGGACTTCCCCTGGCAGTGACGCCCGACGTCACTCGCCTGTCCGCCTTCCTAGGCGCGGGCACTAGTGCAAGGAACAACAGCCAAAACTACCAGCCGTGGCAGCCGTAGTGCCCAAAACAGGTCATAACAACCTAGGGAGAGAAGTGGACAACGGACAGATGGGGGCCCACAGGAAGCAGCATCGTGCAGTCAGCGGTCCTACCGATTGGGTCGCCAGAGAAGCTACTGGAACTGTCATTCGCCCCTCGTTCCTGTGCCTGCGTCTGCGTCTGCGCCCCGGTTCCTGTTCCTGGATGGAGGCTGGCTCATGGACGAATGGATTGGGCCGCCCATCCCACCTCACCCCCAACCGATGACATGTGGCGGATGTGGAGCAAGCGTCTCTCCATATCCTGTACCTAGAACATATCCATACATCTTCCTCCGCCCCAACTTACTATCCTTCATCCTCGTCTCCCTCGTTCAGAAAACTTTTGGAATCTTTAAGTTGTTCCTTTCTCTCGTTTATTAAAGCTCACATACACAACAGCTCCCTCTTCAACGATACCTAAAGGGCACCTCTCTTCATAGTCGCTGTCTCTTTGCTGTTCAGAACTCTCCGCCCATCTCGATCTACATCAGCCGACGGCTCGCCCTTCACGATGCGCGCTGTGTCGGCGCTCGTAGCGCTAGCTACCGTCATCTCGTCGGTCTCGGCTGCGGGTCCATACCAGGGCTTCAACTATGGCAACGAGCTCGCCCCAGGAGTTGGTAAAAAGCAAGCTGATTGGGAGAAGGAGTTCAGGCTTGCACAGGCACTTCCCGGTGCTCCGGGCAATGGCTTCACAAGTGCCCGCCTCTTTACCAGCATTGTCAGTATAGTATCCTGTCCCTATCTCCAGCCCAAACACTACTAACAGCGTCTTAGCAAATGGGATCTGCCTCGGACCCCATAGAAGCGATTCCAGCCGCCATTGCCACCAAAACCTCTTTGCTTCTCACCTTATGGATCTCGGGTGGCAACTTCTTGAACGAGCTGCAAGCAGTAAAAACCGCCGCCGCCAAATACGGAGACAAACTGGCCCCGTACATTGCCGGCATCTCCGTCGGCAGCGAGGATCTTTACCGCATCTCGAAGGTCGGCATGGAGAACCCGAATGCTGGCCCCGGAGTCGAGCCCTCCAAGATTGCCGGCTACATTCGCCAAGTCCGCGAAGCCATCAAAGACACCCCCCTTAAGAGCGCCCCCATCGGGCACGTCGACACTTGGACTGCCTGGGTCGATGGCTCGAACCGTGCAGTTATCGACGCCTGTGACTGGATTGGCATGGATGCTTACCCCTATTGGCAAAACACCAGCGGGTCTAACGCCATTGAGAACAGCAAGGCTCTCTTTGAGGAGGCCGTGGCGAACACCAAGGCTGCGGTTGGCAGCAAGGACGTATGGATCACCGAGACGGGCTTTCCCATCAGCGGCATCCCTTGGGGTCAAGCCAAGCCCGGCCCTGTGAACGCCAAGAGTTACTGGGACCAGGTCGGCTGCCCGCGGTTTGGCAAGACCAGTATCTGGTGGTTTTCATTGCAATATACGCCCAAGAATGCCGACGACCAAGACTGGGGAGTTGTCAGCAATGCAGGCAAGCTCAACTACGACATCTCCTGTAAGAAGGACGCCGCCGTATCGAGCGCAGCCCCGTCATCAACACCGGCGTCAAGCACCCCGTCACGGCCGAGCTCAACAACGGCTGCTGGTTCCGGAGGTGGAAGTGGAACTGGCAGTGGCAGTGGATCGAGCACAGTCGGCACGTCTGGTCCCGTCAGCAGCGCCACTACCACCGTGATCAACAGCAACCCTGGAGGCGGAGCTGGCTCATCAAGCTCCCAGCTGTCTGGAGGGGTTTCTTCCGCTACCAGCTCCGCGAGTAGGTCTTTGGGAACTGGTCCCAGCGCAAGCGTCTCCGTCCCCGGGTCCGGTTCAAACAGTACCGCGGCCCCTTCGGGCACGCCGACACCCTCCATCGTCCCGGGTAGTGCTGGAGTGCGTGCCATCTCCGGCTCGATTGGTGCCGCGTTTGCTGCGGTGATTATTGCCGTTCTGGCGACTTGATTTGCGCATCAATACTTTGTCCTTCTTCATCATTAGGTTGGCGTTCTCCGGTGAATGAAGGGGAGAGGCAACGGGCACCCTAAAAAAAAGTTTGGGGTTTTTCTTTTTGGAACATGGATCAAAGCAGATTTTGGGAGTTCATCTGCATTTTTGCGTTAATATTTATTTGGTCTTTGCATGCATACACGGAAAATCATAAAGGCAACAGGGGCCAGCTGCACATAAGGCGCCTACTACACTCATTACTTGGACTGGGGATAACTCAAAAGAAAAGCAGGGTGGGTGGATACCCAGGCGGGTTGTTCAGGACGGCGGTGGTTACGGTGGAATTTTGGGATGATTGAATGCCCATCCCTCAACGTGTACACTCCTTTTTTATGGTCACAGACTTTTATAGCTTCCTCGGTCTTTGCCTAGTCCGAGGTGGTTCATAATAACAGAAGAGAACATGATTCAAGAACATGATTCAAGTCTAGTGCATCGAAACGGTGGAACAGTGACACGAACATATTTAGAGAGATAGAGGACATGAATATACGTGGGTTGCTAGTGTAACGTAACTCCTTGCCAGCCATGTCGTCAGCCAATTGCGATCTTGAAGTACATTCTCGGATGGAGGTAGTACGCAGAGAGAGAACTAGGTGGTGTATCTAAGGCCTATCTAAAGGAAGGACTGGCTTGTCCCAAGGTTGAGGTTTTCTACTGCCCGTATTCAGCTGCAGCCTTCCATTTCTGCTGGTGCTGGTAGGTCGGTGGTCGCCCTTGGGGAAATCGATGCACACGAGTCCGGTAGCGTCGACTCGAAGGGGAAAATAGGAATTTCCCATGGAGGACGGGTTGCTCCCAAACGACCGAGCCGCGTCGTCAAGTCGAAGGGACCACATCGTCAGCTCTTTACTTGGATTTTTGTGGAATTGTAGCTCTGGAGATAGAACTGGTTTTTGTATCGAACCCCCTCGGATTTCAAGCTGTCCCCGGACTGAATACCCTCCCGCAGAATCATTATTGTCTGCATCATTATCCAGCGGGGTTTCTTCTTCATTTTCCGTAGAACACTCTTCTTCATCCTCGTCATCGTCGTCGTCGTCATCGTTGTCATTGTAGACTTGTAGGGGTAAATCTATCCCAAAGCGGTCGAGGTAGTAATCTTGTATCCCCTCGAAAGAGTCCCACCAGGGGTGCTGTGGTAGGTCGGGCAGCCAGTACTGCTCGATCCAGGCCTGGAATCCCGGAAAGAGCGGATGGCACAGATTTTGGAAGTACTGAAGATCTTGGCGGTGCAGCTTGTGCATGACCTGGTGAAAGTGCACGATCCAAGATGTTGCTGCATATGGCAGAAAGGACATCGCCAAGGCTCTTCTTGGGTGATCACCGCTGCCGCTGCCGCTTGAATCTTTTTTCGCCATGCTGTACAAGTAGGTGACACAAATTTCCAGCATTGCTGCTCTGGCTTCGAGAAGCCCGAAAGAATGCTGGAAGGATTCGGGGAGGTTCTTGCTGGCCACTGATGCCGTGGAAGGAGCACAGAATTGCGACGCCGTGCGCCCTTCGCTCTTCTTTTGATATGATGATGATGATGATGCAGGTCGAAGTGGCGGAGATATTGATTGCGAGTCTCGCGTCACGAGAAGAAATTCTCTTGCAGTCTCATGCACTAGATAAATCTTGTTGCGAATGATGCGGACAAAATGGCCGCAGAGCGACTTGATGTGGTTCTCAAAAGGAAGAATCACGTCGTACTCGACTTGATCCAGCGTCAATATTCCGGGCAGCAGAGGCTCCGCGTCCGGGGAGCGGCCTAGAATGCGATCATGCTTTGGCGTCACGGCCAGAGCAACGCTGATCGAGTCCAGGGTGAGTGCTTCCGTCGCAGCCAGAATGATGTTGAGCATTTTTCTCGCTCTTGGGGAATTTGACCTGGATGCTAGCAGCTGGCTGTAGATGCTGTAAATGTCTCGCGTCTGAAGGAGCTCGTCGAGTTCCCGCCTCGACGCCCCGGCTTCGACTTTATCCTCAAGTAAGTTGAGGATGAGCGAGACCCAGAGGAATGTACGATCTGCACGCGCTATGAGTTCGTCTTGGACCGTCTCCAAGAGCTCGGCAGGGAGACCGCGGTCGATCAGGTCGTCGATCTTGAAGCGGACCACCTTTGTGATGTCGTTCTCGATGGCCTCCGTTTCGTCTTCTCCGCGGAGGCGCAACATGGCGGTTCTCACGGCAGGTGGTCCGTATGATGATGAGGATGTACCTTTTGATCTGGCCTGCTTCTCGAACGCCACCTTGATTTGGTTCTCTGGTCGACTTGTTACCAGGATTTTCAGTCTCGACCCCTCAGCTTGCGCCTTGAACTCAGCACCGCCAGTAGCCGCCACAAGCTCCGCTTGTCTGGGTGCATTCGAAGCTAGGAATGCGGAAATAGACCGCAGAAGTTCCCTTCGGGAGTCGACCGCGCACTCGTCGAGCCCATCGAGAATACAGATGGTATTTCTCGTGACTTCGCGCTGAGTTGACAGTTCAAATACCTCCCAAAGCCTCTTGGCATCATCTATGTTATTCCCTTGGAGGCGGGAGGCACCAATTGCGGCCAAGGCCATCCGTTGGGTGTAGAGTTGGTGTAGGAGGGCCTTGATCGCGTTGGTTGCGTTGGATTGCTGCAGGTCATCTGACTTGAAGAAGAAATAACACACATTCAGCCCCAACTCCTTGGACATCTCGGTGAGTGTGTCGACAAGGAAGGACGCCAACACTGATTTACCAGAACCCGGGTCGCCCGATATCCACAGCAGCGAGGCTTCGGGAGACGTGAACCAAGCCCGGTACTTAGGGTGCTCAAGAACCCATCGGCAGGTTCCCTCGACAGGGGCGGGGTTTCGCGCTCGATGTGCCTCGTATTTCACTGTGCCAAGAGACCAAACCAATGATTGCGCGAGGTTGGAGCTGGATTTCAAGGCAGATGTTATCATTTTTCGCAGCCGGGCCGCAACTGGCTGGAACCGCTTCTCTTCCCAGGTAGAAAATCTGCACATGCTGCGGTGATCACCTTCAATAGCAATCACAGTCTCATTAGGACCGAGGCCAAGGACCGCAGACTCGCGGCCCACAACCTGTTACCAGCAGCTTTGTCAGCCCAGAGCGAAGACAAACGCGAAAACGAAACAATTTGATGTGATGGAAAGGCCTACAGGGCTACCGAGGAAGCTCATTTTATTGGTTTCGTAGCACGAGACAATGTCGAATCCATCTCGTATGCACCTTTGCTGAAACGAGTCTGAAATGGAGCGCAACTTCTTGGAACTCGGCTCCAGGTCCTTGGACAGCTGCGTGTTGGTGCTTGTGCCGAGGGAAGTCAGTGCCAACAGTCGTGCCGCCATGGTTGCCCACGATGCGATTCCGGAGCCTCTGTGTGGGGTTCCAAAGAACATGACTCCCTTGAAGTTGTTTTTAAGGGCTGCGTAGTTTTTGTTCTCGTCGGCTTGGAGGAAAGCCTGCTTGAAGACAATGCCGCCCAGAGAGTGGCAGATGAAGATGATGGGCCGATGGGCATGGTCATCAGAGTCTCTCTCGGCCATGAGACTTTCGAGCAACTGCTGACCGAATGTGAAGAAATCCGATGTCGACTTGCTGAACTGCAGCATTGAGTTGTAAGAGAAAGACATGATGCGAGCGGCTGGAACGGTACTTGGAAGGATGTCTTTTATCCAATTCACGCCAGTCTCTTCATCGGTCCATGTTCCTAGATAGTGACCGTTGAGTCCGTGGATGGCAATAATGTCGACGCACTCAACAACACCCTCTGGGATATTGACAATTGTGTAGAGCCCATAGTCGCGCAGCTTTGGCTCCTTGCCAGTAACCTTTGTACGCCGGCTAGCTGTTGAGAAGGTCGAGAAAAAGTTCGAGGTATGTTCTTCCGAAAGAGGCTCCGACATGGCTCGAAGTGCATGGAGTCGAATGGCAGGGGTTTATGATCAGATAACGTCTTTGAAGAGACAAACGAGTATCGGGTTGTAAATATATGTTACGACGGATATTACGGAGCGAATGGCTGTGTTGGGCGCTGGGTCGGTCTGAATGCTCGGTGACTCCGTGGAGGACGGCAAGCGGTCACGTGTATGGTGCAGCCGCCATGCCTCTTTTCTGCATGATTAACTGCCAATGATTGGCTTGCTTATTCGGCCGCTATAGTTCGTCTCTGTTCTTTCCCAGTACCGAGTTTCCCAACTTTTCAACGTTGCGTAGCTCATGTGCTCTCAGTGGCAGAGGCAGTGCTATCAGACGCCTGCGTCCTGGGAATTGGGATTCGTGGCCCGCGCCGGCGTTTATATAGTCAAAAAAGCCGTGCTCATGTTAGAATTGATCTAGACAGATCAAAAATTTAATGGCCGAACTGCAGCTACATTTTATAAGGTGGCACCATGATGGAAACGTGAATTAATGCATGATGTTCTGTCTTAGGATGGATCGATCCTATGTGCTCATGATGATGGCCAATGAGAAGTGCTCCTTCCTCAAACACACTCCTTCTCTTACTACTGCACGTTCTAAGTTTGGCAGTCCACTGATATTCTGGGGGCTGTATCTGGATTCAGGGCTTCACCAAGGGATTGTTTTTGCTCAAACCCTCCAATCTCGGACTTATTACTAAAAACTGAGCTCTGGATTACCTTCACACCAGTACGACTACCACTAGCAAGGCTAGAATATAGAATACTGTGTGACCTTAGAGACGTACATTCGAAGTCATGGTTCGGCCGGAGCAGCTGGAGGGGTGTTCTGAATGAAAAAAAGCTGCAGCATTGCGCGCACGCTCTATCATATATCAAGTGAGATCAACCATTCGCATTTGTCATGTTTGATTCTCCATGGTTTGGTTTTAGGGTTCCATACTTGCCAGACAATGGTGACATGGTCATGGTGACTGAGGCTTCAAGACGTCAACCCATTCGGAGAACCTTCTTACCAATTTGGCCTTATCGATTTTGATTTTGGTTCTTGAGTTTGGAACATTAGTGCAATACTCAATGTCACAAATCAAGGGCATCATGTTTCATAGCCAAGATACTTACTAGCAGCTTATTTCAAGTTCGCGAGGCACCACGAACAGTTTTCTGAGTGACCGCTCAAGACACTGAGCACTTGCATCATGTTTGAGTTAGACGGTTGAATAAGGGGAAGAGACTCACTCGCAAGATTAATCTACTCTCGGTCTTAACTATTCGCAGCTCTGAGTTCCACTTATGAAGTAACTGATTACATCGAGTGCACGCCTCAATGATACACGCTGAAATGAAGACTGAGGGAATATCTGTGTAGGTTTTGTGTCTTTTTGAAAAAATAATAAATAATAAAAGAATTCCATGATCTCGCAGGGTCACGAATCACAATAGACATAGAATCAATGTCCACTGAATTGTTTTCAATCGAAATAATATATTTGAAAGTCGATACGCATTTTGCGCCAAGTCAAAGTTGGCTTTCTCAATGAAACACTGCCCTGAGCGATACCGTAACAAGAAACTTCAAAAGGAAGTCTTTTATCCTACGAATATAAATCTTCCTTACGCAAAGAGCTCCTCTCGGCCTAACACAAACAACCTGCATCCTCCCTGAAATATGACACTCCATTGCATTTTCATGATGAATCTCGGCGACTTCTCTAGCCACCACCCAGAATGAATCATAACATCTCCGACCTGATTACTCTTTTACGGACGACAGTGTTCTCGTGAGATTGACCGCGTCCCTCCCAGTCAATGAGTGGGCCTGACCATCTCTTCTTTCTATTTCAATCTGCCTATCTGGATACATATGAACCTGCGGTTTTAGGCCACTCGCGAATGAGTACCTCTCAATCAAAGACTTCCTCCCAAACATACATGAAAATGCAATGAATGTATCAGTCATTACTGAGCACTGAAATAAAACTGGCTAACCACCCTCAAACATCGAATTGGTAGAGACGCAGGTTGTGAGTCAAACATTGTGCCGGGAAGTTTTCCCCCCTTCTTCGAATTTCATTTGAAAGACGATATACGAATAAACCATGTAAACTTGATTGGCTAATTTGTGTTGTGACGTCGGGGCGAGCGCTGTGAGGTATTCGGGGATTTACTGATATCATGACTTGGCGCTAGTATTTTGCAGGTCGTTATCTGGCGGGTTATTCCGAACCTTCGTCGCAGTGGCGGTGGAAAGGTTGTGGTTCCTGACGCCCATGTCGTCATCAGCTCAGGGGCGTCGAGATCTGGTTGGCCCTGATTGGTTTAGTCCAAGACATGGGTGGATCCAAGCTTTCATCAATCTTTCCTCTCGTCCACGGTTGGTCTCCTCCTTGCGAAGAGAAAGGGATGCACTTTTATCACAATGCGGAATGATGGAAGGAGGTTTAGTCCCAATGTTTGATTTCCTATTATATATTTGGTTGACCGCTAAGCTGAAGATTGTGCATTATCTATCTGACCTCTGCAGCTGGAGAAGAAAGATCACCACGGACTCTTGCAGATTGCAGCTGCAGTGTCACGCGTGCAGCTCATGTCTGAGATTCAGGGCGCCAGCTGACTGAAACATGTGCCAAGCCGAGGCATTGAAGAGTCCAGCCCTGGAGGTTGTAGAATGTTGGGAAACTGCCTTCACTTGCGGGGCTAGAGCGAACGCCGTCCGATCCAGCGCATTTATTAGGGGGTTGCCCCTTGCAGCCCAAACAGCTTTTGACAGCCCCTCCTGTCCGAGAAGGAGCACAGCAGCCGAGTAACCTGTCATGAGCTGGACCTTCAAAGGATTTCACAACCTCCATCCCAGGAGGATTGCTTTGCCCACTGTCTGGCCGCAAATAAGGGTTCGGGCGTTGCAAAGAGCAAACAAAAATAAAAAGACAGCGCTGTTCTGTTCTGGAATCGTGGAGAATGTGCATTTCACAATGCCCAGCCCAAGAAGGCACTAAGGGAAGGGGCCGACTATGGGGAACCCCTGCTGCCTGCCCACTTGCACACCCAACGGCAGCATCGATGATTGTTAGTCCGGACATTCGAGGTGTTGACGAAATCTCGCCACTGTCGGTGTTGGTTACTTTCACAAGCTGCAAAGAGGCGATCGAGTGTGTGGCTTTCTCCACTTGATGCTATCACGGCTCCGGCACATTGAGAATTTCATCCTCAGGAGGTAGAGGTACGTACCGATTTGAATGCAGGAGTGTCAAGGGTCCAAGGCCGACTCATGGAGGCGTTCGCGATCAAAGTGGGTCTTTCAAGGGTGGTAGGGCTCGCTGATTGGTGCAAAGCCAGTTCTTCAGCCCAACAACTTTACTCAACAAAAAAGCGTGGGGGGGACCGGCGCCAGAAGCCCCAGCCGCTCAGCTGTTTCTGGCGGGGAGATGACATTCATAGGCAACGGCCCCGAATGGGACGATCCACATGCCATCCTCGGCTGAGGCGGGCTTGCTCTGGATTCAATTGTGAAGTGGCCGATATCCCATCGCCTTCGGGCTCGCGCTACCTCTGCAAGGGCCCGGATTTGACAGCACGTACCCACTTAGTGACATTGTCGAGGAGGCAAGAGCAAAAAGGACGCCGACGGCGCGGCGAACAAAGAAAAGGTACGGATGTACCTGCCCTGAATCCCGGTCGTGATTGTCAAAGGCAAAGTACGCGGTACCTGGTCCCATGCTCTGAATCTCAACCCTCGCCCACTCCCTCCCCGCCTAAATCCACCTGATCTATAAAACTTCTGCCCCAACCTTTCTCCTACCTGCAGGACTCCTCTCTGCCTTATCCTGTTCAACCTCGACGACTTCGATATTGACGAACCTCAAATCGAAACCTGCGCAGATCCGCATCGACGGTCCTGACTGCCCTCGACCTGAACCAGCCGCGAGCTGAACGGCTCTTGCCTCGCCATACAATGGCGTCGTCCTCGTCGGCCGTCCAGCAGGCTGAGGTCTTCCCTGATGGCGTCACCGAGTACGTCCCTCTCCGGGGCAAGAAGTACGACATCAAGAAGCCTCGTGAGTATCCCACCTGGTTCGACCCTACCGCTCGTTGGCTCTCAGATGCTGATATCGACTCCTTGGAATAGACATCACGGATCAGCCCATTACCATGAAGAATTGGTGTAAGAACATTGCCCTTCGCAGCTTTTCGTCTGCAAATAACTCTGGCGCCTAGCATGGTTAGCTACAAGGAGAAGATGCTAACTAGGTTCTCGTCTAGATCAACATGTCAACTGGCTGAACACGACCTTCATCATCTTCGTCCCGCTCATTGGAACTGTGTCGGCATACTGGGTTCCCATGCAATGGAAGACGCTCATCTTCTCCATTGCGTACTACTACTTTGCCGGCCTCGGAATCACTGCGGGGTATCACCGTCTGTGGGCCCACACCAGCTACAAGGCGTCTCTGCCCCTGCGAATCTTCCTTGCGGCTGGCGGCGCCGCCGCAGTCGAGGGTAGTGCTCGGTGGTGGTCCAGAGATCACCGCGCCCACCACCGTTATACCGACACTGAGAAGGACCCGTACTCTGTTCGCAAAGGTCTGCTCTACAGCCACATTGGTTGGATGGTCATGAAGCAGAACCCCCGAAGAATCGGGCGAACTGATATCAGCGATCTCAACGAGGACCCCGTGGTTGTCTGGCAGCATCGCCACTACCTGAAGTGTGTTATTATCATGGCTTTGGTTGTGCCGACGCTTACCTGCGGTCTCCTCTGGGGAGATTTCCTCGGTGGCTTCATCTACGCTGGCATTCTCAGAATGTAAGTTCGCCTAGCAGTGCTGGTTTGGTTTGCTGCAGTACTAATACACGATTTAGCTTCTTCATCCAGCAAGCCACATTCTGCGTCAACAGCTTGGCGCATTGGCTCGGTGACCAGCCGTTCGACGACCGTAACTCTCCCAGAGATCACGTGATAACGGCGCTTGTGACTCTAGGCGAGGGTTATCACAACTTCCATCATGAGTTCCCCAGCGACTTCCGGAACGCTATTGAGTGGTGGCAGTATGACCCCACGAAGTGGGCTATCTGGATCTGGAAGCAGCTCGGACTCGCCTACAACCTGAAGACTTTTCCCCAGAACGAGATCGAGAAGGGTCGTCTGCAGCAAGTGCAGAAGAGTAAGCAGCCCATTCCATCTTCCTCCGCATGGATGGTATTCTAACAAGCGAGCAGAGCTTGACCAGAAGCGCGCCACCCTTGACTGGGGTATTCCCCTCGAGAACCTCCCTGTCATCAGCTGGGACGACTTTGTGTCTGAGTCCAAGAATGGAAAGGCTTGGATTTCTGTTGCAGGCGTCATCCATGACGTTGGAAAGTTCATCGCCGATCACCCAGGTGGCAAGGCTTTGATCACAGCTGCCATCGGCAAGGATGCCACCGCTATCTTCAACGGCGGAGTCTACAAGTAAGCGAAGCAGTCGCTCCCAGTCTCTTCCACTTATGCTAATAAACAATTCAGCCACTCAAACGCAGCTCACAACTTGCTGTCGACCATGAGAATTGGTGTTCTCCGTGGCGGCTGCGAGGTTGAGATCTGGAAGCGCGCCCAGGCCGAGAACAAGGACGTGGCAGCCGTGAACGACACGACCGGCCAGCGGATTGTTCGCGCCGGAAACCAGCCTACACTTGTTACCCAACCGGTGGCAAGCGCGGATGCCGCATAAGCCGGCCGGCGGTTTTCTTTTCGGAGGCAACTCGCTTTGTTATAGACCATACGGTCCGCCACCATCGTTCATACTGGCGGACGAAACGGGGAGAAATACATGACACCACATGCTGTTGACACATGACAGCGACAGGGCGAGATAGTGGCTCTTTTCAGAGCACAGCATTGAGAAGGTCTCTTGGCGATTCACGAGCTTGCTTCCAAGGCGTTCAGGGGAAACAGATATAAAAAGCCGAAGCTCGCCCTCATAAGATCCCGAGCTAATCAGGAAAGGGGTACGAGTGATTTGGTTTCACGCCTTACGACGGGGACCGGATGGCATAACTATAGATAACTAAAATTTGTGTGGCCATGGGCCATGTATATATTCATGAATAACACGTTCCAGCGCGACATGTGTTCTTGATTTTCTTGTGAAAGGAGGCGTTGAGGCTGCTGCTGAGTTTCCCATCGGGAGAGTCGATGTCGCAATACAGCCAGAAATCCATCCCATGGCTACTTGGCATGGAGCTATGCCGGTTACAGATAAGCTCAGTCTCTCTTTTTTAGAAGTCTTTGCTTTCTTGCCTATTTTGCTTTCCTTTCCGCTCAAGAATACTCATTCAGGGCGTGGGGGGGCATAAAGAGAGCCATATAGTACTAACTAGAGAAGGACCAAAGAGGACGGAAGAAAAATACTTGTCTTTGTTTGCCCTGCAACTCCAGCAAACGTGCGCTCGGGCAATCATGGATGACTTGTGAAAAATAAACTGCCAAGTCTACTTGGGTATCTATGTTTACCATTGAGTGCCTAAAGAAACTTAACTTAATTTAAGGTAGTATGAGGAAGAGCGCCCTTGGATGGGAGAGTGTCGCTGCTTGACATAAGCCAGGGTAACACGATACCGTAGATACCACGAAGCATCTGCTCCCAAGGCCCATGAAAGGAAGAAGGATCAAAGAAGCATAGAAATAAACAAGTCTCCGGTTAGCATTAATTAGTAGGTAAAAGAGATAAGATTGAATAGATAGGTGGGTACCCAAGGTATGTATGTATGTGTGTATGTGTGTAAGTAAGAGTAAAAGGGAGTAGAAGAGGATATTTAAATTGAGAAAGCGAATCCAAAGAGCAACAACCAGTAATGCCTTTGTGGGTTTTTTCCGTTTCTTGTCCTCTCTCTCCCCTCTTTCCCCTCAAGGCCCCGTTGTGTCCCACTCCTGTAATCATGACTGAATCCTGACTTTCCTTTGCGTGGGGGCTCGGAATAACAAAGGATGACTTGATAGATAAAAATGAAAAAAAGTATCGATGGCGATGGTTGAGGGGTATCATGTGAAAAGGGGAGCAAAGCAAGCAATCGATTGAAGACAGACCCGCCAACCAAACCCGAGACCTATCTAATGCCCGTTCTCGCGAAACCAGGAGCCAGGAGATTGCAGAAGAATAAAGGCGCCCCGAGAAAAGAACAGAAAAGCACAAATGAAAACGCAAAACAGCTTGCTCCATGAAATAAGGGAGGAATGATTTAGTCTATCTAGAGCGATGGAAAGAAGAATGCCGGCCATCCTTGAAGTTCTAATCGCCATTTCTCACTGAAGATAACGGAGAATAGTGCAATGCACCGCAGGAGAGTAAATAACCGACGCTTGCTTGCTCCGCGTGAAAAGAAATAAACCGCCCAGATCTGTAAATGCCGTCGCTGCCCATGCTGTCGCCCTCATTATCCCATGCCATGAGGGTGCCAGTGTTCCCGTTCGTCAAATCTTAAACCACCCACCCTCGCCGTTCGTGTCTGTGCTGATATGTATTGTGTAGAAAACATAGGAAATATTTATCGCTAAATTAGACTGCCCATTCATCTGTCCATAAATGTTGGGTGTCAAAGGGGCAGATGAGAAAAGAAATACAGCGGTTGAACCTCGTCTCGGCTCAGTCGTTCCTTCGTTAGCCGAACGAGCTAGGCCCGCCTGGCCGCCAACCTGTATTGCCTAATAGGTGTGTTAGATATGGTATTGCCGTGTGCGTTTAAGTCAGATGTAATAGGAAGAGCCGAGAGTATTTGTGATTTTGCTTGTTGTCCTTTGGACAGATCATCTCGACTTATGCTGTAACAGCAAGCGCTAAGCGTGCAAGTGCAGCTATTTGGGTGAATTCGTGTTCGTGGGTGTGTGTTTTTTACCAAAGCTTACCAAAAGGGACGCTGGCAAAACTATCTCCCCAGAAAGGCTTTGAGTCGTCAATGGCTTGTTTATTTGAAAAGACTGCGCAAATCCATCAAACGCTGTCTCGCGGCTTCGGTCCGGTCCATAACCTTTTCCTTATCTCGGCCATCCATGCTCAGGTTGGCCAGCTTCGTCTTCTTTTCTTGAAGCTGAAGCATCTTCTCCTCAAAACTGTTCTCCATGATGTAACGAACCGTTCGGACCTCGCGCTTCTGACCAAGACGATGCACGCGGTCCACGGCCTGTGCCTCGGAGGCTGGATTAAACTGCGGCTCCATCACAAAGACGCTGTTGGCAGTGGTGAGATTGAGACCCAACCCACCGGCCATGATGCTGACTAGAATGACTTGCACAGTCGGATCATCTCGGAACGCGTCCATAGCGGCAGTTCGAGCCGGGCGAGTCATTTTGCCATCCAAGCGGGTATAGGTAATACCGACATTGTCGAGTGCGATCTGAATAAGATCAAGGTGAGAAGTCCAGCCTGAGAACACGACTGATTTGTACGGTGGTTCGGTGGGATTCATCTGGCTCTTTTGTTTGTAGGCGAGCAAGTCTTCGAGAAGGGCTTGGGTCTTCGTATGAGGGCCACTATACCGCTCATCTACAGCCGACTTGCCAGCTGCTCCCTTGTTCGGCTTAGCTGTGCGAGACTCGTGTTCAAGGTCAGCGCGGCTCCGGCGGAGCTCGATAAACAAGTCAATGCGAGCACATCCTGGGCAGCTTCCATCATCCACCTCGCCGCCCCGCTTGTTGCGTAGGGTTCCAATGCAGACCGGGCAGTAGACGTGGAAGCACTGGCCCATGTACCCCAGGGTGTCTTCTTGGCGCTCGGATTCTAAGTCGATAACATCGTTGGAGCCAAGTTTGCGGTTGCACTTGAAGCAGTTGTCGCTGTTACCTTCTTGCATCAAGTACAACATCTCGTAAGCCTTGGCCTCGTGGAGTGCAGGCTTGTCGTCCTCGTTATCGCTATCAAGGTCGATCGCCGTGTCGGCAGTCATGCCCTGAAGTTCGGCGAGATCTTCGTCATTGAGCAAGTCCTTGCCGTGTGCACAAATCAACCTGAGTTGGAGTATAGACCGCAAAATATGGATCATAGTTTTGCCTCCAAGAATGCGGTCCTGCCCGACGCCCTGACCAGTCAGGACCTGCACCCGCTCCTGAGCACTCTTCGCGAACCAGTCGTAGATACGCTGCTCCTCGGAAGAGAAAGGGAGCCTGATGATCTCATCTTTTCGGGCCGGAAGGTTGATCTTGTCCTTGAGTCGGCGCAGAGTTACTGTGTCGATCAAAACACGAAGCTTGGGGATGATCTCGGGATCGGCGTTCTTGAAGGGTGCAATGATGTATTGCAGAAATTTGGCCTTCTCATCGAATGGCTTCAGTCGCAAGAAAGCGAGAAGCGAGGCGAGATCCTCAAGCTTGTTCTGGACCGGAGTTCCCGTGACAGCCCATCTACGGCTCGCTTGTAGGCGGCATACAGACTTGAAACCCAGTGTATTCTGCTCCCGGATCATATGAGCTTCGTCGAGAACAATACGGAACCAGGCAATCTCCTCCAAAGGATACACGCCCTTCTTCTTTTTGACCCGGAAATTCAGCTCGCTCGAGACTGAGCCGTACGTCGTGATGACGATATCAAACTGCGACAGCTGTGCCACATCCTTCACGCGGTTGGGGCCGTGATAGATGTGGTACGAGAGAGTGCCTGGCTTCACGTGTTGCTTGATTTGCTCCTCCCAGTTCGTGACCGTGCTCAATGGGCAAATAAGGAGGGTCGCCTTTGCATTCTGCTGCACCCGTGTCAGGCCAATGCTTTGAGGCTTCGGCACCTCGAAGTGTCTCGAGGCATGAGAAGGCTTCTTCTCGGGTGCTTTCGGCTGCACGGGGGTTTGTTTCCACCAAGATGCTGCCTGATCCAAGGTCGTCGTGATAAGAGAGAGAATGCTAAGCGTCTTGCCCAGGCCCATCATGTCAGCAAGAATTCCACCAAGAGCAGGCGGCGGACGTTCCCGCTGCGATTGGTTTGTGACGACGTTGTAGAATATCTCCGAGCCATGGTTATCCCTTCTGCGCTGCCAGGTAGAGACGGCCATGGACTCTCCAGTGCCAGGGATTCGATCCACCTCCCGCTGAGTCATGAAATAAAGAGCCTGTCGTTGATGCTGGAGTAGCTCTGTTAGGATGCGCGGGTCTGGATCCATCCCGGGCAGATCCTCCGACTTCTGAAGGGAATCAAAGACACCGATAACTTCAGACCGGATATCCTCTACTGTACGCACGACTGGGGGATGGTGAGGATAAGGGTTGGGGCTGCTCTCTCCCAGGCTTCCATAGCGAGTTGGAGGCGGCATTCTATTCTCCTGGGCCAAGGGATTGAATACTTTTAACCCGGCATCAACCCGAGGCGGGCTGAGGAGGTTCATTTGGCACTTGATCAAGTGTCGTCCAACAGTCAGAGCGTACTTGTGGGGCCCATAAACCATCAACTCAAATTTCTGAACGAAGGACGCGGCTTGGCCGACCTGTTCGCCGGCGTTTCTCCGCCTCATGGGAATCCTGCAGTCAGTGCGAATCTGTAAGACAGAGTCAAGAAGGGGCGCGAGGCAGGCGGCCGTTCGGGGATCAACAGTGCCAAAGATCTGGCGCGTGCAGTCATAGACGAAGATCTTGCTAGTCTTGTCGTCCACCCTCCTCCTCAGCACGACCTTGACCTGAGGCCAGTATCCATCGCCGCCAATAGGGACCATGCCGGGTTTGGGGGCTGGGACCTTGTGGCAATTGATGGTGGCGCCTTCGATCATGCCATAGCAGACCTCTTCTTCTTTGGTGGGCTCCTTGGGTTTCTGCAGCAGGACGACGCCATTGGCATCGGGCTCGGTCAGGTCGACTGTCTCGAGGGGCTTCGTTGCAGCGGGAGAATGGCCGCTGGCTTGCTGCTCCCTGACATGATCGCCCAGAATACCGCCGCTGGACATGCGGAATGCACTGGAGGGCGAGGGATCGGTTTCGGATTGCGTCTTTCTGCGCTTCGGCTCCGGCACAGCAATCCGCTCCTGGACATTATTCAGGTGCTCGATACGCTGAGCAAATCCGTTTTGAAAAATGGCCATCGTTGGGGGGTTGTGCAACTGGGAGTTGTTCGATGTGTGGAAAGGAAGGCCAGAGAAGTCAGCGGCCAAGGAGTCTGGACTGGAGAATTGAAAGGCGAGGCGGTTGTTCTGCTGCAAATGCGGAGTGCTCATCGAGCGGCTGGGGGTGCCGACGACAGGAGGTCTTGTCGTCGCCGAGGTCGCCGACGAGGCAGCCCTCGGATTGAGGAGAGCTGCTGGATCCCACGACATCGCGCCTGGCTGAAGTGAAGCCGAGTTACTGAACTGTGGTGGGCCTGAAGGTAACCAATGTTAGCACAAAGCGCGAAGCACAGCGCGTGGGTTGGGCAGGGTTGCGAACGCAGCCACGGCGCACACAGGGTTGGAGAGTCAACCTGTAACAGTTGGGTATGCTGAAGATTCGCGAAAACCAAAACATGGCACGGAGTTGAGACGCAGGTCGGGGAGGCACTGGAGGTACTGGAAGCGCTTTGCAGGAAACCCGAATCAAGCTTGATGGACTCATTGCTCACCGTTTGTTTGGCCGTCGGTATTCATTCCGACAGGCGCTATTTCTTCTGAGATACTGCTGGCAACGTGCAGGCCACTACTACCCGCGAAGATGATGCAGCAGAGCCCGTCATAACAGGAGGCTCGTTGTGTGGTTTGGCAATGAGGCTGGACTAGGTGGGGCAGGCAATGGACGGGGGCTCTGGGATCGTCGCAATGGCGCAGTGGAGGTTGCCGCGCGTGGAGGGGTAAAATACCTAACAGGGAGCAAAAGTAAGGTTTCACCCTTTGGGGGAGAACAGAATTTAATGGTAGACGGCAGCGGCGGAGTCGCAATGACGGGCGCGAAGAAGGCGCAAGCTTTTCCGCCTGGCCTGGCCGAGAGAGCAGCAATGCCTTTGCGTATTCTTTAGCCAGAATCAGGCTAGAGAAGGAGGATGAGGTAGTGGTGATGAGAGGGAGGGAGGAGGGTTGAAAGGCAGGCTGGTGCCCTGATACCTAGACATAGATACCGAAATTGAAGAAGCCGAAGCTTTATCGCGATTCCGATACGATAGGCGCGCGTGACTCTTGTGGTTCTGCATGCACGTGCCACCAGATAACGCACTAAACTTTGATGGAGGTAGCGCACTCCGCAGGAAAGATGTTATGGTCACAAGACATTTCAAGACAAAACCAAACCACACCTTGCTGGGGAAATGCATGTTCGTGTCAAAGATAGGCCTCTTTTACCACCTAATAATCCTTTTCCGGAGGCTGATCCTTCATATATCCCTCAGTAATAGGCCACCAGAGTTGCCTCACCTCCCTTTTCACGCATCCAAATGTATTTCACTAACATAGGCATTCAATGGAGTTAAACTGCACATGTCACCATAAGGTTAAAGGTTACCTTTTTTTCTTTCTGTTTTTCTACTGTCTATAGCCACAGTAGTTAATAAACCGTGACACACTAGAACACACCTGTCACATTTCACCTCCATCTGAATCGAAATCGGTGGGCTCCTATCGCTGAAGAGAGGGGGGAGAAATTAATAATATGAGTGTGTCAGGTGCGCATCAGAAACCCAAAAATCCGGGATTCGAATCTCATCTCATCAACAACCGGCCAAGCACAAGATTATCTTTTCAAGCCACCACGACAAATTATACATCTGCCCACGCAACCACCGTTACCAAACTGGGGCATCCTGGCGGGTGGGTGTAACGTGAACGCTGCATCGTTGCTTTTAGGGGTCAATGCTGGCCATCGAGCTCGTGTTGTTCATCAGTCTTGGCTTGCCGAATGGGCAGTTGTATAACTCCCGAGATCAAGTGAACTCGGTGCTCGCGGCTCCGACTTCTAGTCCTCTGTCGACGGCGACCCGGCGCCCTCGCGGTATATGGCGAGCGGGATCGTGATGGACTCTGGCTTCGTTGTTGTCGGTAACCGATTTTGAGGAGCCGAAGCAGGCGGGGATGGTCTTTCGTTGGCGAGTCTGAGCCGTTACTAACACCACGAGACGTAGACTGGCGGGAGGAACAAAGACTGGAAATCGTGAACACAGAGGTCGATCGGTTTCGACGACGGCCTCTCAGTGTCGCAGACTCGCCCGATCGTGTTTGCTTGGTGGTGGTGGTGGTGGTGGCGGCGATCTCATCTCTTCGGCGTCTCTTCCGTCCTCTTTGCACTTCTGGCTCGGGCGACTCGCAGCCGCCCGGGATCTTTATACCCTCAACCGCTACTGTTATGACATCTGGTTCGGGACACATTCCGTTTCTTCTTTACTCGTCAGCTGAAATGTGGAACCTCAAGCAACGAGAAGGACAGAGATCATCGCCCACCATTCGCTGCATCAGGATAGATCAAACACAACAATCACTGGAGTGTCTGTCGTAGGGTGGTCTGAAATGTGACTTTATGTTTATTCCTGCTTCGGGAAATCGTGTCCAACAGTTTGGACGTTGTAGCCTGCTGCAGTGAAATCGAATATAATAAGGAGCGGACGGGACAGGGCAGGCAGCCGCATAAGCTGGCACAGCACCTCAAGGACGATGGGGCGACAGGGTACCTACATGCACGTTGTAGTAGCCCTCCCACAAACCCAAGATACCACCTTTCCTACCGAGTCAGGGTGAGTGGGATCCGATGGGGTTGACTATGACGCCAACGTAGACTGAACGCCTTGACGCCCTTGCAGCTCCGAAAGAAGGTTTGGCAGGGGCTTCGCTACTTCAATCTTCACGAGGTTAATTTTACACTTCAAAAGATGGGCTGAGCTGGCGGCCCACCATCGTTACATAGCGAACCCTACTTCAGCAAACGGCTGGGGATCGAAGTGAGTGCTCCTCTTTCTGCCCTCCTCATTGAAAGCGTTGTGCTATGAGAAGTAGGCAGCTGTTTGCTCCCATGTACTCGGGTGTTGATTTAGATTTAGATTCCGAGGAGAGATGTATCTAAATTCCGGGGCCTGGCAGTTCGTACCTGGTAACACTCCGATGTTACAGCGTAGTATACAGCTATTCTAGTTAATACAGTTCGGATGGGGGAAAAGGGTGATCGTCTACAAGGACCTCACACACATCAAGCGGTCTGCATAGCTCTTTGCCCTACTAAGAGCTTGTCACCTCCTTGGCCATCTTGGCCACATCGGCCCTCGAGACATCCTTTCCATATAGCGGCCCTCCAGGCGCAAACAGCTTAACCATCAGTTCTTTGACCCCGCCCTTGCCGTCGAGCTCTTCTTGGGTAGCAGTCATAATTTCCCGTAGCTGCGCATCCCCAATGCTTTCGAAACCGCTGCTCGCAATGTACTCGTCGAGGATGCGCGCCTGTGCCTCCTCTTTCTCAACCAAATCTTCCCGCCCGGCCTCCCGGAACTCACTGCTCGAGTCCTGTGACATTTTCGAAAGTTTTCGGAGGAGTGCGACGAGCTGTACATCTGTTTCGACAGGCTTGGCCGTCTTGCTAGCGTTGAGAGTGGCGGCAAGCACGGAACGCACAACTGCGAGACGCGTCGCGTCTTTGTTTCTCATGGACGTTTTGAGATCCCCCTTGATTTTTGCTAGAAGAGGCGACACAGAGGGCGCTTCGGAAGAGTAGTTGGCGCGAGGCGGCATGCGCAAGCAGATAGAGCTAGACCATCTCGTTGTCGGACATGTCTGACGCAAGGTCGGCCGGCCCAGGTTCCGAAGAATCGCAGTCGGGATCTTGCTTGCCATTGCGGTCGTAATCTGTTTGGAGGTGGCAGGTTGGAAGTTGGCCTTGGGAGACAATTGCCTGTTGCAATGAGCTGTCTTGCCGGGTGATTTGGTGCTGTCAAGAACTTCCAAGAGGTCGTAAATAAGGATTTTTTTCTGGATCTGATAGTCCAATCCCCAAGCCTCAAACTGGAGATCGACGCGTTCTGGATTTGCGGGCGGGACGAGCCGCTAAAACGTATCCTGGGCCCCCGTCCAGGTTTCCAGGGACCAATTGGCAACTCCCAGGCGGTCAACAGACCCTGTCGCCTGGTGGGTCCAAATGGAGGTGGACTGCATTTAAGCGCACAACAGAAAGCTTTACCTGCCTACAAGGCACCTAACGTCAGTCTGGAAGGGCCCCTGATTTTGAAAGAACAGGGCATTGAAGGTCCACTACCCGTGCTATCTATCTACCTTTGGTGCAAAGGTTGGTTATCTTTAGATTGGTGCCTGATTAAACGAGCCCGGCTTGGATGAATTGGCAAAGCAAATCAAAAGGGGGAGGAGAGGGATTGCGTAGAAGCAATCTCAAAGGTAATCCATTCTTGATCTGCATTCCTGCGTCCCATCGTGGATCAGGACAACCATTGCAAGTCACCTGACGGAATAAACAGATCCACCACAAGGGACGGGAACACTCCCGTTGCTCCCCGAATGCTTACCTACAGTGGTACTGGCAATCTTTGGGACCCCGGTGAATGATGCCATGTAATTATCACTCAGGTCGACTTGGTGAAAGACCGCTTGTTGGGCCAAGGTGTTTGAGACCGGCCTGTTGGCTTGACATAGTGTAGAAACAGCCCATCCCTCTGTCCTTTCCAACAAGCCGCATAGGAAGTCTAGGCTCTCAACAATAGGCGGCTGAGGGCGCTGTGTGTATGTGTGATGGCGCCGTGCTGTGCGTCGGTGAGCGATGTGATAGTGTGACGAAATGCAAGTTCCTCCGTGAAATCACCGACCTTCTTTTGGTCCCAGGTGGTCGGAACCGAGATGGAGGTGGCTACCAAGCGATTTCCAGGTGAGCAGGACGTCGACAGCTAGCGTACCTTCCCTCCCCCCCTTCGTACACTTAGGTCGACTGGGCCAGAGGCTCCTTCTCTGGCCGAAGCCTCAACAGCCACACCCCGGCCCATTCTTTCCTGGTTCGGGCTGTTCTTTACCCTCTTCCATTTCAAGAAGTCTCGCCATCTGTCGCAACCTTGCCGAGGGTCCTTCCTGGATTTCAACCATATCTGTTCAGTTAGCCAGGTTTGGCTCCAAATCCAATCACCATAGCACCCAACCTCGACAGCGCAGATGCCCACGCCTTAATGCATGCGACAATATGCTGATGGAGTTTTATGTGGGCAACAACAACAACGACGGAGAAATTGGGGGCCAAAACCCCCGAACCGGAGCTCGAAGCATGTCACCCACGAAGAGCAAGCCGAGCACACCCATGCTGGAAGACATCATGTTTTAAGTCGTCATCATCATCGTAGCTCATTAGACCCAGTCCAGTTACTGCCCAAGAAGAAAAAAACCTCGCCATGCAGCTGCGAACCAGACGCTGAGAGCCCACGTCGCTATGCTCAATGCCGGGCCCGTTTCCTCGAGTCCCCATAACGTCCACCCTTGCTGCTACTTTGGTGGCTCTTGTGGCTGTCGCCTTGCCGATGCTGTCGGCTGCCACCCGGTTTCCGGCCAATGCAGACGTACCTAAGGTTCACACCGGTCAGCCGTCTCTTCGGAAGAACGTTTGCCGAGCCACATGTACACATGTACAGTAGCAAACATGCGGAGGGGTTTCCGCTCACACTGGGAAGTATGCCTGTGGATGAAAAGGTCCGTGTCAGCAGATGACCTATGACAAGCAAACAGGGAAGCATTGCATAACGTGAAGACTCGAGAGTACCGATGCCCGATGCCCACATCCCACTCCAACTGCCCAATAAACACGAGACGCCCTTCCTTACCTTAAAAGCCGGGTTGTCAGCCTCGCTCCGGGCCTGCGCCACAAGAAGTTGAACATCGGTGATTGTCATGCTGGGTTCATGATCAGTATCCGTGCCCAAAATCATCAACTTTACAGGGCCTCGACTGACTCACCCAAGCCGTTGCGTGAAAGGATATACTGCGAGCGATGACAGTAGTCTGTGGACGTTAAGTCGGTTCGCCGCCCCAAGGGCGTTGTCTCTAGGATCTGCTGAGGTTTTAGATACGAAGGGTTCTCTCGTAACGCTTGACAATCCGATTTCGCACCGTTCGACCAGCCGCTCAATGGCAGATTTACCACCCGCGACTCGACCTCGACGAATCCCGTCTGCGTCATCCAGTTTTGCAAGCGCAAAGGCGCCCTGGGATCTTTGAAGGGCTGCATACTCTGCATATAGCTCTGGGACCACACTTGCAACGCATGGTCTCAGCACTCAAGTCAGTCCAAGCCCGACATATTTACAGGCCGTCATTACTTACTCGCAGTCAAGGTTCCGTTATCTGACTGAACGTTGAAATATAACTCAACCATTTGACACCACCCTCCCGGTCGGAGTACTCGCAGAATGTCGCCCATATAGTTCAGCCACCGATTCGCATGTATCCCGCCTGCCATCATCCTGCTGTGCACCAGATCAAAATAGTTTGATGGGAACGTGGAACTGGCCGTTTGTTAGCACTGCTAAATTGATGGTATTTGGAAGCCGGCCTGCCTTACGGACTATTGAGATCGTCGACTTGGAGATCCAGGTTGGCCGGCAGATCGTCCGGCATTGGGTATGGGTATACGTCGATTCCGATGACCTAAACGCTGCGTTAGGACGTCGGCTGGACGGGGTCAAAATCTTGTGGCTCTCAGGATCCCGGGGCTGGCCTCCTCCCTCGCGCTTTTTGCCGTCTTCTACAGTCGAAACTGTATTGTCTAAACATACGAGCGTGTTGAACCCTCATGCTTGGGCGTGTTTGCTGCACTGGTGATTTGCTGGAAGGAGCTACCCAACTTGGACACGGCATGTCTACCTGACAAGGACGTCGCGACAGAGACAAAACATCAAGAGACAGCTAACAAACCTCGCATTCCGGGTACTGTTCTGTAACCTCCATGGCCCATGAAGCAGACCCTGAGCCGCATTCTAGGATTCTTCGAGGTCGCGGAATCGGGGGGAAAAGGAGTCTGTTCTCGAACATCATATTGAAGATGTGATGCATATACTGGAGGCGCTCCACTTCGTCCTGATCCGGAAACGCAAGAAGAAGCAGGTCAGGGACTAATACACACAACTAGATCGAGGAGTTGCTTACATCGTCAACGGGGGCGAAGTAGACGCCGTTTTCCAGAGCATAGCGTTGGTATTCCCGGTTGTGGTGTACGACAACCTCGCGGTATGTGTTGTCGACAGGAATTGTTTGGGAGTCGCTATATTCGGCTTAGCACTCTATGCTTGGGCGCGACTTTCCTCGGGGCCTGACAATTTATTACCTTTCGTCCATGAGGCACCGCAGGTGTCTTGTTGGAATCGTTCCGAAATTTGGCTCAAAAAATGTCGAGCGAAAGACAGTGCAAGGTGAGGGCAGGAGTTGGCAGCAAAAATCATGGATGCTTAAAGAACGAAGTTGGGGACTCGGAGCTAAACATCACGATAGTGTTCACAGGCGCTATGCAGGCTTCAGGGCGTGGGCGGAATGCCTTCTTTACCCCTTGCTCGCTCGGGACGGACGTCAAGGACAGTGCCGGACCATGTGCCCTTCTCTATGCGGCATCCAGGTCTGGCGCACCGTTAAAATGAGAAAAGCTGGGTCTGTGGATAGCCAGACAATCCAGATTGGCCCCGCTGGAGCCTTTTGCACGCCACGATGTTGTTGTCGATCACGGTCGGCTAGTTGGCGCATTGGTCCCCTCCCCGTATATGGGGCAAGAGCCTACTGCCCCATGTCTATCCTTCACTTGGCCAATTTCCAGAAAGGAGCGGGTGGGAAGCCCGTTACGATTTACAACTACCCACAGTGCAGACCTTCGACTTTAGAGAGGTAGGTATGGGATACTACACCGCTTTGGCCGCAAGGGCGGGCTGACCTTGACTACGTGGATGGCCCACGCAACGGGGGAGTGCGACCTGGGCAAGCATCGCCAGTGTGTGCCTAGGAAGGGTGTATGCGTATGTGTGAGTGTGTGGCTGGAGCTGCTCATGCTGCTCAGCAGTCATCCACGCACATACTGGGATTCTCTGCTAATCAGGACAGACCTCTTCCAAATATTACATGCCCTTGGTGGTCCAAACAGGCCACTACTAGCTCCGGTTGAAAGGGCTGATATTATTTTGATTGGAGGGGCGGGGGCTCTTTCTCGAGTGGCCGCTCGACGTGTCTCTTCCTCAACTCATGCTCGGGAAGAAGCTAGGACTTTCTTAGCCTGATGCAGCTTGCTCACGACCGGAGGTGGTACACTATATGTACAGGTTGTGTGGGATCCTGGGTACTCTGCGGGCCTTCCCTTCTCGTCAGCGGGCGATCCAACCAGTCTCCGACTCTTCTCGCTCGACGCAACCAAAGCGCGAATGGCGGCGGTTGGCTGACTGTGCCGCCAGTCCTATAATATAATGCTGGCTCTATTAAGGAAAGCTCGCATACAGGCCTATCATTCGGGGTTCTTAGGATCAAACGAGCAAGAGAAAACCGGGTCGTCGGACGATGCGAGCTTCCCAGACACTTAGCGCCAGCAGCCACTTGAAGCAAATGCATGGCGTGGAACAGGTCCCACTAACGAGACGATGAGGTCTTGGGGCTCTTGTGAGAAGTACAAAGCCTGATGTCCAGCAAGGTCACCCTGTGCTGAGGGCTGCGGCACCTACACCAGAACAAAAAGGGCGAGGGGAGCGGAGGGAATCCCAAGGACGTGGACCTGGGATCGTACAGAGGGTTAAAGCCCGCCACGGCCCCGCCAGGTTGGTGCCGCCTTCAAACATGTTTAGGTGGGATTAGGACGGCCGATCGAAGGATCTGGAAATTATGAAAAGAGTTCAGCGACCACCCTTTCATTGTTCGGCAACCTACCTGACCCAGCCTCTAGTCTCCCTGTCGCACCGTTGGTACGCCCCTGCCATCCGTCTCCCCCTTTCCCAGGTTCCAGCTGGTCCCCGGTCGAATGGTGGCTGGGCTGACGACTGGGGAGCTATTTTGGAACCTAGCACTAGGCTTGAGAGCTTGGATGTGTTGAAAAACAAGTTCCTATGCTCAAAAGCGCTCAAATCTTCCACAGTGGTCCACGGGCAAGCTGAAGCCACCTGCGGGTGTGCCAGAGAAGCAAACCGGCCCGGAACGCAGCAAAGGGGTTAAGATGCTACCTAACCCCTCACTCGCTGCGTGGGGCGAAGAAAAGCGTGAAGGGCGCCTGTCTCCGTGCGGGCTCCCACCCTGTCGGTAAGTCGCTACCCAAATGTGCGTCATGACCGAATAAAGGAGGACAAATATGCACAAGTAACCTCCACCGACCCCTGCCATCTTTGGGTAAATTTTTTGCGTGATCCTCACAAGTCCCTAGAAATTATTCCCCGGCTAATATCCAGGGCAGCTGAGGGTGGGATGGGCCGAGTACAATGCTTTGACAAACTAACCAGAGGTTTTCTGATATACGCGGATTCGAATATAAGAACAGAAACGTCCCGAAGAAAAACACCACCGGGTTTGTTCACGCCTCTAGAGGTGCGGAATACGAAATGCGATTGCGCTCATACTCAAATAAGAAGGTTGAAACAGGTGCAAGCCAGGGTTTGGGCTGTTTGCGCGCCACTTTTCTTCTCTATCACAACGCTGCAGATACTGGCGCCATGTTCGACTTGTCCCGGCAGGCCGTTCAGGGGGGGGGGGGTATTTGGCGAGGAACCCATGCAGACGCCACATTCCACTGACAAACCTGAGCGCTGGGACTGACGACCCGAAGGTGCGGCAACCTCGGGAACTTGTTTCCCCTTGGCTGCGTTTCCGATATTAGGTACCTTCCATGGTCCGGCACAAAGAAACCAACCGACATTGTCCCATATTGGCGGCGTCTTGACGGCGATAGTGTTGGAAGCCGAATGGAAGGAAGGCTGCCGGCATAGAGGTGCATCATGCAATTTACTGAGATAAGTTTCGCTGTCTTCATGCCATGTCAGGCGAGAGCAGTTGCTGCAGGAGTATGCCTGCATCGCACCCAAAGAGACAACGACGACAGGCTCCCCCCCTCTTCGACCTGAAGCCCCCCAGCCCCTTATTTCCGAGCGAGCCGCCTCTGGGTCGCGGTAGAACGGCGGGGCAGTAGGGAAGGACCCGCTGGCAGGGGTGTCTGTTTTGCGTGCTCGGCGGGATTCGACATTGACCAGGGCTCCCCAACGCGTCGGGACAGAAGGTACCTTGTACCTCGACGCCTGTATCGCACCTCTTCCGCCTCACCCTCCGCATCCTGCACGCCGACCTTTCTGGAGATTACCTGTTCGCTCTGCTCGGGTGCAAGAGAAAGCCAGATTGCCGGCCTACCTTCCAAAACCAGCACCGTCCAGCCGCTGAAACGCCCCGTTATCAGACAGTATCCGTCACAGCTTGCTTATTTCCTCGGTAATTCGATGACACACGTGAACATCATCCCACAGTCCCCCTTTCGTTTAGTGTTTTCTCGCACAGCTTCCCGCCGCGATGTGGCTAATTACTAATGGTGGAGGTTTTCTCTTTCCTCCTTTTTTGCGTGCCCCGATCTTTGGCTCGTTGACGATGCCTACAACCAACTTCCTTAGGCTTCCACCTTCTGCTTGCACCCTGAGCCTCGAGCTAAGAGGAGCGGGGATGGGGTGGGCTGGGCCAGGCTGGCTGGCAGAGGGCAGAGGTGACATTTCGTCACCCTTGACGGCGGTTGAAGCCCGGCTTGCCGACGGGCAATTTTACACGACCTGCCTTTTGGCTACATACAACACGGCCCAAAGTAACGGACTTGTGCAACCTGACACATCATCGATCTAACCTTTTTTACAACTTCGCCGGTCTTGGCAATGTTATTTCTCGGTCAGATGCCAAAGAAAAATGTCTCGGGGATACCCAAAGCCGCAGGTCCAGCGCATCATCCCCAACCCCTCCCCCGACTGCCCAATCCTAATAATTAATGCTAAAATGGTGTATTTGAAAGGAGAGACGAGCCGAAGAAACGATACAGTTAGCGTAATAGGATAGCGGCCGCCAAACCAGCCTTAGTGGGCACACATGGGCAGCCCAGTCGTATGGTGAGACCATTCCAGATGCAGTGCAAGCAGGAAGTTTGTTACCAAGCCCGACAGGTAAGAACAGGTAAGTCGGCTTCCCAAAAGCAGAAGCTGCGGACTCATACCACACAGCGCGCATGCACGCACACACACACACACAAGTCCCACACTTTCGCATACACATATGTATACACATACCTATATATACGCATGCATAGAAACATGCGAGTTGGGAATTGGCAAACTAAAGTCTGCAGTAAGACTAGTTAGGAGGTGCAGCTGCGGCGGGATAGTCCGCGTCTTGGTGCGTTGGTAAAATGTTGGTCAGATGTGCGACCGCATTCCTGGTAACCAACCCGAGTCTTCTTACTATTCCTTCTCCTTTCACCCCCTTTTCCGCCCTCTCTCTCTATGGCGAGAAGTGACTCACTTTCTTACTGTCTCGCTCTTTGACTTGATGATCAATCTCCCGTCTCGGAGTTCCCCTACTGGGATTTATGCAGACATATGCATGTTTGGTTGTTCATCTGTCCGTCCAATTGACGGATAACAGATATGGGAAACTATCATCATGTATGAGGTGTTTTTCCGCATATGGGTAGCCTATCAGACGTGTATCTCTAGTCTGTTAAGATGGAACGGAAATTTCTTTTCTTTTCTTTTCTTTTTTCCTTTTTCTTTTCTTCCTTGGCCTCTTCTTGCGAACCTTGCCTGTCGGCGTATCCGCCAGCGCCAGTCAGACAGACAGAAGAATCCCAAATCCCAAATCCTAATCCCGCCCGTTTGGTTCTCACCAACCCTAGGCCCCACCCATCCCATTTTCTCTCGTCTCTCCCCCCCAACCCCCCTTTCTTGTTCCAGTCCTCTTTAGCTGACATATCAAGGCAAACTCGCTCGCTCCCAACTGCTCGGATGAAGAAGTACACGTCTTGCAAAGGAAACAGATGAAGCGCAGGGTAAACTGCTTCTACTAGCTCAGCTAGGGGATTTAATATGTTACTTACTAATAATGCTTTGTTGTCCCCTTTTTGACACATCAAATGTACCTACTTACTTTGCTGACCTTTATTTCCCTAGTGGAGGTTTATAAAACCCCTGGACCCTGCTTTCCTTTCTTCCTACAGCGAATAATGCTGTACGTCCGTGAGAACATTAGTAGTGCGCGTGTACATAGATCTAGCACCTCCTTTCTTCCTTCACATTGATACGCAGGTTGGAAGATGGTTCTCTTTTTTGGTCTATCCGTGTCCGTGTCTGTGCCTATGTTCCACCTATATGTTCTGGGAAACAAGAGTAGAAATATGTAGTTACTACCCTTAACTAAGAGGCAGATACCGTGCGTCGTTTGTCAACCGGTAAAAAGGAGCAAGGGGAAAAATAGTAATCCGTGCTCACTCACTCTCCTCGATCACACACATTCTTTCGCTTCACAATCAATCAACAGATTCTCCAGGACACACATATATATGCGCATGCAAGCCTAGTATACTCCCTCTTTCTCTCCCCCCTCTCTGATTGACTGACCGACTGACTTTATTCATTGACTTGACGCTGAGACGCTGGAACACTGCGTGCCCTGATAGGTATGTTGTAGAGTGGGGACAGTTCTTTGCCTGTCTGCCTGCCTACGAGTGAGTAGGCGTAGCATGTTCATGTACGGATCCAATCACATCCGCTGAATGTTTCTTTTCTCTCCGTGCTGCTCTATGGCAGTTTAGTACACTGCACGGTGCAAGTCCAAGAGTTACCAGCGTTCATCAAGAACTAAGCCGAATTGGTTAAAACGAAACTGTACAGACATTCAGAATTTAACTGTGCTGTGAAGATTCATTGCTTCTTTTCCCTGATCTTTCCTTGACTTTCCGAAGGTACGGATACATAAAACCAATCAGAAAACGCACAAAACACATGCAGGCTTGCTTGCTTGCCGTGTATGCGCTCGCTGACTGACCTGGCGTGAGAAGGACAACGCCGTTAAGAAATTTCCCTTTTTTCGTTGTCTCCCTCCTGACTCTAACAGAAAACCTCACTGGAAAGTTTATGCATCAGACAATCACACCAAAGGAAATAATTGCCAGCCAGGACAGTAGTAGACTGGAAAGGGCAAGCCAAGTAGAAACTCGCCCGCCTCCTTCTAAACCTTTGTATGCACCTTATGTATGTATACATATATGTTCTAGCACCACGTAAAAACAGGATTTTTGCTTTTGACGGGCTCCAACCTCTCCACAATGACCTTGCGCTGATTCCCCTCCATGCCCTCGGCTGCCGCGTAGCCCAGGTCACCCTCTAGCTCATCAACGTCGTCGTCGTCACCGCCGCCGGCGGTACCGTTGCCGAAATAGTTGTCATGGCTTGCTCTCTGATTGCTGCCATAGAAAAGCTGTGAGGCGATACTATTGCTATTCCGCCTTCCGGCTGCCGTGGCGAATGAGAACCTTCGCTGATGCTCGCGCTGGCGCTCTGGCGAGTACATGTTCAGCGAACGCTGCGGCGCCCCGTGGCTTGCGGAAGTGCGGCCTAGTTGCGGCCGTTGCTGCTGCCGTTTGTCATCGTTGTCGACTGTGATCGGGACCGAGGCGCTGGCAGGGGTGCTACCGTTGAGGAGCCCACCGCCATCCTCGGGTGTGGTATCATCCGCCAGCAGACTGGGCGACGACATCTCAAAGCGGCCTGGGTGCGGCAAATCAGCCGGGGTAGCGATGCCAAGTAGGTCGGCAGCTGCTGTAGGCGGCTGTGGAGCGCTTGAGGCGACAGCGCCAATATCCATCTCCTCTTCTTCTATGCCGGTGGCGAAGAACATGTTATCGGATTCTGCACGGCGGCGCATCTCGGAGCTCGTGAGCCTCATAGGCACTGCAATGGGCACGTCGACGAGGTCGTCCCAGACACAAACCTTGGCACGGCGGGTTAGCTCCAGCGGGCCGTGGTCAGCCGTTTTGAGCGTCTCAACAACGTTCCAGGCCTGTCCCTTCATGACAGCTATCTGCTTGGCGAACATGCGCTCCTGGAAGTCGGAGTCGATCTGGAACACGCGACGAAGTGCGAGCTGCGTCTGGCTCCACCATTGCGTTGACGTCAGTAAGGGGAGGAAGTGGTCGCGGGTTTTCTGCGAAAAGGGACGCCCAATAAGATCCACAGGCAGAAAGAGCCAGCCGAAGGGAAAACTTCATATACTTGGTTAGCCAGCGTAGACTCCGAGTCATCCATAGCGACATGGCATATCTTACCTTCTCCACGCGTCTGGGTGTTTCCAGGGCCAGGACAGGGAATTGTCGATGGCCCCTATCGTGATCTTCGGTCCCCTATTATTGCTGCTACTTCCTCCCACCGGTGTCGAGGCATCCATAGGTTTCTGTGTCCTATAAGGGTACGAGGCGCGAGTCTTACCCGGTTCCCGCTGCGACAAGTCGACTGGTCTCGGCCCCAGCTCAGCTGTGGCGGGATCTTCATCGTCCATATTGAGATGCACCGGCTCCGATACAATAGAGACTTCTTCCGTCTCCCAGTCTACCTTGATCATCCAATTGTCCAACCCTCTATCTGTATTGCGCATGATATAATCCAAAATCACTAGCTTCTCCAGCTCTTCCCTGAATGACTGCTTCAGTGATGGCGTCCAGGCGAAGTTGCCCGGCCCCGGGGTCGACGGTTGCGGGCTGTCCTGGCCATCGTCGCTCTCCCCGTCGTCTGCCGCGGCACCGGCTGATGGCCTGCAGCTATCGGCCCACCTCTTTTTGCGTTTCCTATGGGGATCATTTGTCCGGAAGCCAGATAGGTATTGATCCGGCCACGGGTGTTCCCTAAGAAATATGTTTGCATCCTTGAAGCCCTTGAGAAAGACTTGGAAACTCCCCGGTTTCGCAGGCAGAGGTTTCTTATTTCGCGAAAAGTTGTAGCGGTCCCAGAATGGGTAATGAAACGATTTGGACGAGAGGTTGACTACATCAGTGTAAGGGACCATGTGCGTGCGTAGTTGTGCGTCGAGAACATATGCAGCGGCTTCGCTAACGTAGGAGAGGTTGGGAATGAGACTGTACGGCGGGAAGAGAGGGTTTTGATTAGCACTACAACACCGGCTCGGAAATAATGACAACCTCGTGCCATGACGTTGACTCACCATGCTCGACCAAAGCAGCACGGGAACAAGTTTCGATGAATCCACTTGTTCCATTTCGGGTTGCCAGCGGCATAAGGCTCCTCGTCCTTGGGCTTGAAGACGCCGACAACCCTTCCCTCGGTATTTCGGGCAAAGTAGCTGCCGGAGCTGCCCTGGGCGATCATGCGCGGGTGGACACCCTGCTGGATGGCCGTCCTGACGCTCCCGACGATGACTTCGAATTCAGCCTTGGTCATGTAGCCCGGCTCGGGACGGGCGAGCATCTCGGCGGTGACGGGGCGGACGCCCTCGGGGGGTTGAAAGACGGAGTGGTGGATCTCGAGACGTTCATCCTCGTCTCCCGTCTTCTTGGCTCGGCCGCGCTTGAACTTGCTGGCGATCTCGTCGGCCCAGCGTTCCAAGCGAGCATTGATGGCCTTGAGATCGACTCCCGAGTTTCTACGTACGCGACGACCACGATGCCTGCCCGAGCGCGATGCTCCGCGGGCGCCCGACAGCTTTGGACTCGTCATGCCCGAGTGTGGCCGGGGTTGAGTGATGGCGGCATAGCGCGGCGCGGAGGCGGGCTGCAGCGATGCTGAGCTGTAGGCCAGGGGGTCATCGTCGGAGTCGTCGCTGAGGTCTTCGGCTTGCGCGAGGCGTTCGTAGCCTGTCGTGGCGGGCCGTACGCGCGGCATGGCGACGGCGTTGGAGTATTATCCGCAAAGAACGGCAAGGAGAAAAGGGGGAGAGAAAGTACGGTCTATGATCGAATAAGCGCAGGGCTTTTCATGCCATGGTGTGGTGTGTCTTCAAGTTGGGAACACGTCGGCGTTGGTGATGGAAATGGATTGGAGAAAGGAGTCGTGGCTGATAATCGCGGAGCAAGGAAAGGGAGCGAATGCGAAGAGGAAAATGCAGCTGAAATAATAATAATACAGATAATTAGAAAGCTTCCCCCGTCTAACTCTGGCAAGAGGAAAAGAATCGAGCTCCAATGGAAATGTTAGCTAATTAAGCTGCACTGCATGCGAAATTGACGTCGTCAATCGAAGTTCTAGTCTAAAATGCAATGTCGTCGAAGGTTTGGACAGGCATTCCATCATCGACCCCCAAACAGGCAGCCCAGGCACAGGACAATGGCCAGGACCCAATGACGGCGGCGGGTGTGTGATAAGAAAGTGGCCTAGAAATATGGGGTGCGACTAACCGAGCTGTTCCGATTCGCTGTCCAGTTGTCGGAATTTAGCAGCACTAGAACCAACCCAACACTGTACTGTGCGAGCATTCAGAGCCCGACAGGGAGAGCTGTTTACAGGCAGTCAAAAGCCCATTTACCACAAAGCGCACGAAGTATCTTTAAATAGGTCTTGGTTGATTTTCAATATATTCCTGATTATATTTGAAAGAAGGAAGAGAAGAAAAAAGGCAAGGGCTACAAGCATGCCACTGGCCAGCTATTCAAGTCATCTCGCAGGGGCCGTGTAAAACAATGGAGTCAGTCTTATGACAGCAACCCCTCTCCGTCAGGAATACCACTCATGGATGTCTTAAAACATTGAAGAGAACTACAGAGAACTGCGAATCGCGAATATTATGTTTATATTTCAAAACCTATGTTTTGCTCACATTTCTTCCTCATTTCCTGCAGCCAGAAAACGACTGATCGGGCAGGAAAACGGGTCAGCCCAAAGTGGTCCAAACCCCCGTTTCTTGCGGCTAAGGAGGCGTCTCGATCGACGTGTGCCTCAGTCTCGCCGTCCCTAGTAACGTATGGCTTGCCCAGTTGGGTTCTAGAGCCAACTCAACAAGCACATGGCTCCGTTGTTGTCGCGTATATATTTTCCTTCTCTTTCTCATCTGTTATGTCCAGAGTGTCCTGTTTTCACATGAACCGCGGTAGCTCTCCTTGCCTTTTCGAACCATATCCTTTTTTCTCCTTGACATATAACTTGCAATCTGATTCTTAATTATTCAATTGCTTACCGATTTCATTCTCTCGACTTGATTCTCCCACTACCTATCTACCCGCCTTCTTTCGCGGAAAAACACTCGACCACGCGGTTAGAAGTACCCATTGACACCTCTCACCAGCAGAAGAAGTGAGATAGACTCCTTGCCGTCGGTCGACATGTCGGAACCAGTCGAGCGCGAAGGAGATGATTATTACTGCATCAAGACCGAGATAACATTCACCTGCGACTGCGTCGTAGAGAGTGAGATAACGCACGCATGTCCCGACAAGAAAGCCTGCAGCCAGCACTACGTTTCCAAGGTCAGGGAGGCGAAGGCCTGTGGCGAGCACCGGGAAAAGGGACTTCACGACAAGAACGTCAGGGTCCGTCCGTGTTTTACTTGAAGGGGGAAAAACAGGCGCAGGAAGGCGGAGGTAAAACTTCAAGGAGGTTGGGGGGATTCAAGGATTCATTTGCCCATGTCAGTTTGTAGCACAAAGTTGCTGTTTGGGACATTCATTCATTACGCCATACAAGATGAAAGGCTTGAAGCTCCGCCTTCATCCTAGCAGTTCTTTCCGAAAGAGAAACTCATCTGGTTCTCCTAAAAGAGACCCAAGACCATCTCATGATAAAGAATGCCGTCATCCTAGCTACTAAAGCTACACCAAAACCTGCCATCTACCTGGTGTCTTCATCCTCCGGCTACTAATCACCTCACAAGCAAATTGTCAATGGGGTATCATGCTCCTCCGGAACTCCCCTGCAGCCTCCAAATATAAAATCGTGAAACAATGATCAGCAAATAACTCCCCATACGATGCCTCCTCCAACCTCAACGTCGCGAAGGAAGGAGCGCCGCAAAGGTCGGAATCAAACCCTTTACTGAACCTGACGGGCGGTGCTGTTTTTGGAAACCCCCTTTCCTGTTTGCAGCCGAATTCGTGTTCCATCTCAGACCGCGAACATCGCCTTGACGGCATTCTTATCGTGCTTTACAGTGAGGGCCATGGCTTTATCAATCTCGGCCGTGATGATTGCATACTTCTCGGCGGCAGAAGGCGGAGCTACCTTTAATTTCATACTAGCCTCGCGTCTCGCAGCATAGCACGCCTTACATGCCTTCTCTGCCTTGGTAGCGTCAGGCCCCGTCCGGCACATCCACCAGCCACCCTTCTCTCGCCGGTCTTGAAACGGCCAGTCAGGATTAGGCTCATGCCACTGCTTGTTGAATGGCTTTTTCGGCGCCTGCTCAGTGTTTTGCATCTTCTGCGAGCAAACAGCCAGCGTGGTTATTAACTCATCATATCGAGCTTGCTGACCGCTGGCATTCAGCTTGACAACGCCCCTCGCCTCCAGGACGGCAAACCAGTTGGGGACCTTGATGGTATCTTTTAGAGTTGGAGTGCCGAGAACTTCTGGTTCGTGATCCTCTAGCAGAGGTCGCTGGCGGTTCCAGACTGGGGGAGGAACGTTTAGAGCGCGACCGGGATTGTTCTCTTTTGGCTGAGGTTTATCTTCGACAGTGCGCGGGTTCAAGGGTCTGCCGGTTCTGGATTTTTCTTTCTCGTCGTCCCTTCTCACCATCCGGACTATCATCTGATTGAGCGTCTTCCGCTCCTCTTCCCGCTCCTTCTTTTTGCGTTCAGCCTTTCGGATGTCTGCCGATGTCTCTGCATAGTCAAAGTCCCATTTGAGGGTTTCCGCGGTGTACTTTCCAGCTTGGATCATTAGATGTTTTATTCTTTTCCATGTGCGTTTCGATGCTTCCTCAGTCGCCTCAATTTGATTGTCTAAAGCTTGGAGGTCTTCCTTTTGGCTTGCATCAGCTCTCTTCGCAGGATCATGATGCTTAAGAGACATGCTGAGAAACATGCGCTGAGACTCGAGGTCTTTGAGGGCTTGCTTGTTGTTCAAGAGTTTCTGGAAAAGTAGTCGCCGCGTTTCTTGCTCCTTTTCCATCGGCGCGAGGTAGTCTCCGCTCTCACAAGAGAAGGAATGAACAAATGTGTCAACCACGGCCGTGTCAAAGCCATATTTGGTCGGGGCAGCGAACTCTTCCTCCCAGAACTCCTGATACTGGATATAATCTTCGTGCATCGACGCAGGCGGAAATGTAAAGAGATAGCTGACATCTTTGTGGTGGATTCCCTCCTTCCACCACTTTGTAGACGGTGTCTCGATGTGGACCATGTCAACGCGGAGGCGGGGACGCATGAGCCTTTGCCCAGTTAGACCACCGAATCCGTGGTCAGGCTCGTCCTCGGAACGTGTTACCGTCGCACGGGGGTCGCTGACTGGTTGATGAGCTGCAGTTGGAGGTGCCGGCTGCAACTCGGAAGGAACCGTGCTCGACGGATGCCCTTGCGCGTTCTCTCCCGTGGGATTAATGTGAGCGACAGACATGTCTCGAGTGGCTTCTGGCTGCTGGTTTCCGGGCGAATTGTGCGGTTGTTGCAGGAGCTTGGCGGAACTCGACTGAGTCTGTGTCGTCCGAGGATGTTGTGAGACGGACGTCGTCAAAATGCGAGCGTTATCGCGACTAGGCTTTTTCACTGCAACATGATCACCAAGCCGAGACGACGAGGGCAGGTTGGGATATGTTTTTTGGTACATTTTGCCTGTCGCATCAAGGTTGGGGAAAATGAATGCCATGACTTTGGCGGCTGGAGAGTGGATGCTGCGATGTCGCGAAGGTGAAAAACATGCGCTGCTGGTACCGTGGATATTGTCAAGATAGCCACGGGATTGCCCATAGGGTAGCGAGAGTCTAAGCAGCCAAGAATCTGGTTCGCGGTGGAAGAATGTTCTTTTGACTTTGCCGTGAGGCGGGTCCAGACGCAAGGTGAAGCTGTGGCCAGGGCGGACGGACACAGGTGTAACTGGGTCGATACGCCATCCTCTGCCAGGCGAGTCGCCAGGCCGGAGGAGGTCTCGGATGGGTTCTGCCAAATTGGAGGGAACGGGTGGGTAGATGACTTGAAGGCAAACAAAGCTTGGCGTGGTGATGTGGTGTGCGGACTTATCACTTTGGCATCGCGGGGGCGGCAGCAAAATGCGGTGAGTGTGCAAGTACTTTTCTTGATTAAGAGGTGAGGAGGGGAAGCTGCACCCAGTGCATCTCATTTCAGATGACACGAAATGGACTGATTTCTTCAGATCATAAGACTCTCTCCTTCACCCAGGAGAGAAGGAGCACCCGTGAGCAGTCGCACCGCTCTCCGCCATTCCAGCTCGTCCAGGCGAATTATTCTCAGACTCCCAAAGGCCCAACTGCGACAATCTCGCGGCCCCTCCGCTCCTGCTCTAGAGTAGCGGCCTTTTCTTTTCGTCTCTTATCTGCTTGCATCCTGGAAAGCAGACCCCTCGCTCCATGCTTGAGCTTCGTGATCATGTCTGCCGCCTTACCTCTCGAGATCTCCCCTCGTTGGAGTTGATTGTCACTGTCCCTTAGCTTGTTCAATAGCTTCAGCTGACCCGACGAAGGTGGGGTATCTCGCCATCTCGCTCCTCTTCGGACGAAATTAAACGGGAATATTTTCAACGCGTAGTTATCGCAGCCATGCACCACGTCCAAAAGGGACTCTCCCTTCAAGAGCTGGCGCGGTGCTGCATACGGCGACTTAGATACTCCGGGAGGCAAAGCCCGTACCTCCCATGCCGTGAATTCGGATTTAGAGAGAGGCTGGTCACTGTCAATTCCAACTCTCTCTATCCTGAGAAAGGTTCCGGTCGGGCCAGGAAGAATATAGCGGTCGGCGTTGACCTGCACCCAAGCAAGGTGGCTGATGGCGCGGATATGCTTCTCGGAAGAAGTATCCGCGATGAGGTCAAAAACAGACTCGTAGTCGGTGAAGGTGACACGAGATGCGAGCTTTTTGGTCGACTGCGGCAGACTGTCGTGTGCTAGTAGCTCAAGCTTACTATCTAGTCTCGCCTTCTCTTTCTCCCTACGATCTCGCAGCTTTTGCAGATCATCCACAGAGGCTTCGCTTATCAATTCGTTAGGGTCCAATCCAAAGAGCGTCGGACTTGTCGTAATACCCGTCTCCAAAGAGGACACCATGTCAATGATGTGGCAATTCTTCTTGTCCGGATGCAATCTCATACCCCGCCCGATCATCTGAATGAGAAGGTTCCGAGAGCGAGTCGGCCTAGCTAGGAGAACGCAGTCGATATTGGGGATGTCGGTGCCCTCGGTATATATGCCACAGTTGACGAGCACCGGAAACCGCCCGTTCTTGAAAGCGTCCAGACGGGCCGACCTCTCTTGGGTAGGAGTGTCGCCCATCACAAATTGAGCATCGACTCCGTAGTGGCGAAATCTCTGGGTAAGTGCCGCCACATGGGCGAGGTCGACACAGAAGACCAAGGTTGATCTCCTTCCTGCCGCTTTAGCAAGCCAGGCCCGGACGATGATGTCATTGATCTCGTCGGTGTTGACAGCATTTGACAGAGCAGTGGTTTCGAGCTCCCCACTGCTCACCTTCTTGATGCCCCTCAGGTCTGCAGTGGACTCGACAGTCGTGAAGATGACGTCCGAGAGCCACTGCTCTCCGATCATATCGACAAAGTCCTTGTGATAGACAATCTCGTCGATCGCGGAACCTAGACGCAGACCGTCAAAGCGAGAAAATGTGGCAGACACGCCTACCAAGTGAGGCGAGTCCGCTTGCTTGCCGGCCAGGCCCAGGTGATGAAGCATTTTGCGGTAGTTTGGCGCGACAATGTGGTGAGCCTCGTCCACCAGAACCAGCTTGAACCTGCTCGGGTCAAACTTCAAAAGACGATCCTTGGATGTGATGCTTTGGATGCTGGCAATAGTGATATCGGCAATGCCCGACGCAGATAGCTTGCCCAGTTCGAGCTCGATCGTCTTCTCTGGATACGTCTCCAGGCAGTGGCGTGCAGCCTGCTCGACCAGCTCCCTCCTGTGCGCTACTATCAGGGTCTGGGTAGCATTTTCCGACAATGGCTTGACACGGCTAATGAGCTGGGTGAAGATGACCTTCATAAATGAACTTAGCAAACATATCTGCATACTGCCGGTCTGGATGGTCCTTACCGTCTTGCCACTGCCTGTGGCCAAGGAAATACCGATACGCTTGTGGTCATCATCAAACGCCTTCAATACGGTTTGGATACACTCTTCTTGGTAGTCACGGAGTCGAAGGCCCAGCGACGCTCCAGGTGTCTCGGGCGGCGGCGGCGTCGGTGCCGCAGTGCTCGAAACGAGACGCCGTAGCCATACTTGTGTTGTTTGTGTGCTTTTCAGCTCGATATGCGCGCTCCAAGCCTTGGGTCTCCTGTTTGCGCTCGCAACCGCAACAAGCCTCCTCCACATGGCAGTATAGGGATGCGTACGGTAAGATTTTCATTTCATCTTCAATGCTGGTACCTCGACCTCAGATGCATTACAGTTTAGAGTTGACGTTGAATTTAGTGCTTGCGCCGGAACGCGTCGAGAACCCTGCTGGCTGCAGGCAAGCGTGTCTGATTGGCCCTTTGTTCGCTAGGGCTGCATCCACCCCGCTGAATGCATGGGCATGGTGCGGTAAAACCAAGCCCGCCGCTGCCGCCTCCAGTAACGTAGCAGCCGTTATGGATATAATTTTCATTTACCTATCCATCCCTTTCAATGGGCACTGGTATCTGTAACCCGGTAAGACTGGGCCAGAACAAGCCTGTCTCAAAAAGCAGCAACCAAACTGTTCGATTCGCCATCGCGCACTATTTCATTGGCTTATTAGCTGCCACTTTCACCTCACTTACACATTTACCGACCTCTTTTTTTCGACTCCATCTTATCTTTGCCCCACGCCACGGCTCCTCCCCTTCACGATTTGCGACGGTATCAACCACTAAGGTTTAAAAGCAAGGCTGGCCATGTCCTGCCAGCACCGTCTAGGCCTTACCAGCATCACGTTGCATTCGCTCTCTCAATAAAAAATGACTGAGCTGAAGCCCGGCGCAACTATGGATCTCGAAAGTCAGTCAAGCGACTATGTTACTGAGAGCAGCCCGCTCGCAAGACTCTCACGGCGGATGGCCCTCAGACAACAAGCCGAGCCGGAACTACCTGTCCTTCCCAAACAAGAGGATCCGCGCGGAGAATCCCGGGAGGGAGAGGAGGGAGAGGAGGATGTGGACGACGACGACGACGACGACGACGACGACGACGACGACGACAGTGTTGACGATGGCGACCAAGACGATAGAGGCGACGATGCAGAGTCGCTGTCGCTATCAATGGGCGGCGACCCGCCCCCGCCTCGCCACGACCTCTCATCGGTGGGTAGCTACTACAGCCCTTCATCCGGCGACGATGAGAGCGAAGGCGAAGCTCTGGCCCCAAAACCACCATCTCCAGTTCCAAAAAAGCAGACACACGACGACAAGGCGCTTCTCACGATTAACACAGTGGCCCAACAGACCGCATTACCACAATGGTCGTGGTCTCCGCTCAAGCGCTCCTTCCGCTCACCAACCCCTGAAGAGCGCCCCCTCAAGCGTTTAAAGGGGGCCCTCAACCACGACTACATATCCCTTTTGAACGCAGACATTCAAGAGGCCGCCGCGCGCTTCGTGCCTCACGGTGGGACCGATTTGGCGTCCTCTCAGATCGGCCTCACTTTCTGGACCGATGTCGAGAAGGAGATGCTCTTTGAGTCCCTAGCGCGCCTAGGGCCCGATAACGCTGGCGGCATCGCCACGCGCATAAAATCCAAAAGCGAGCTAGAAGTCGCTCGCTACCTGAGCCTTCTTCGCAACGAGGCGTCCACCCATCGCCAGACTCAGGAGTTCAAGCCCGTCGTGCCAGCCGATCAGCCTGCCGCGATCGAGCTGAGCCAGGCGTGCTGTAATGCGCTAGACGAAGCCGCCGATGCCGTCTCCGTGCGGCAGGAGACGTACGAGGAGATAATGGAAAAGAAGCGTTGGGGTCCCACCAGGTGGCTGGTTACACGAGAGACCTACCTAGAGCAAGAGAGAAGACAGAGGGAGGGAGGGGGAGAAGAAGAAGAACCCGATGCGCTTGACAAGCCCCTGGAGCTTCTTAGGACCCGCGCCTTGCTGCACTTGTCAGAGAAGGTCTTCATGAATGCTTCGGTTGAAGACTACAACTGGCGCAGCATCTCCGACGAGCCCCCAGCCATCCGCGCGACGGCCTTCGAAGACTTTTACTCCTTGGTCGTGTCCATCACCAAGCGCCTAGTCATCGCCGCGATGTACGTTGCCGAGTCGCGCATTCGGACGAAAAGAGCGGTTTTCCCAGGGACGCGATCGCTAGTTTGGCGCGCCGACGTCGATGCCGCCATCCTGAACCTAGGCCTCAAACCCAACGCCCACAAATTCTGGGCGGAATGCGCTCGTCGTCTACGACTCAATGTCTACGATGAAGACGGCATGGCACAAATCGATGCACAAATCGACAGCGGGGAGGGTGAGGAACCTGAACCAATGTCCTACGACGATGTGGAGAAAGAGCTTGGCCCCAGAGATGACGAACTCCTGTTCTGCAGAGACAACTATTATGTGGAAAGAGAGGACGGCGATATCACATCATCCTCGGCTGATGACGAGGAAATTCCAGATTCGCTATCCGATACATCATCAGTCGGCCACGATGAAGAAGACCCAGACCTCAAGCTGGAAGTGGACGAGCTTGTCGTATTCTCCGCGCTCAAGTGCCCCGACAGGGAGGTTCTCAAGGCACAAATCATCCTAGCGCGCGCGCAAGAGGCGTACGCAGAGTCGCAGGACGCGCGGATGGCGCGGGAAGAAGAGAAGCGCATGTGGGGGATACTGGGCCAGGCGCCTCCGTTGGCGGCCAGAGTCGTGCAGCAACTCGTCCCGCCGCCGCCAGAGACAAAAGCGCCTCCGCGGGTAAAAGACGCCTTGGACGATGTGTACACGACGGGGGCCGAGTGGAGGAGAAAGAAGAGGACGGATGGGCTAGCGGCCGGCACTTGGGAACTCGAAGCGCAATTGCAACCGCCAACGCAGAGAATAGAGTTAGACAGCAGACTATTTGAGCCGCGAGGCTGGTGATGGGTGAAAAGGAGACAAACACCAAGTAAGTATGTATAAGACGACGAGAGAGAAAGATTTGATACCCATAGATATATTTACATACACCTACACATACAAATGCATACACAGAAGAGATGCATCCCAAATGATAACAAGGACTAGGATGTTTTTGCTTGTTCACACAAAGCAACGCTTAGGTATTTGAAACTGGCCAAGATGGTAGACAAAACGCATCATCATCATTCATCCGAGACCATCACACAACATCACACACAGCACAACACCAGAATTCCCTTTCTCCCCAAAGCCAACACTCACCACCACCGACAACAAACTCAACTCACATACTAGGTGTATCTCCAGCTCCGCCTCCACTCCCAAAGATACCATCCCTCCTCGTCTTCCTCTCCCAGACCACCTCCCCATCGCTCCGGCGCTTGAAGTACACGATCCGATGCTGGGGAATGAACTCCTCGTCCGTCTGCTCCGTCTTCCACGCATCCAGCGCGCGCTCGCGCGTGCCCAGGAACCGGTCCTCGTACCCGACGATGTAATCCGCCGCGTCGAAGCCCGGGTCCCAGCGCAGCCGGCTCATCACGTCCGCTGCGGTGCGGAGTTTCTTGCCCGGTTCGAGGTTGGGGTTTCCTTTGCCCTTTTCTGTCTTCTCCTTCAGAGCTTTCTTGTTGTTTTTCTTCTTGGAGATTTCCTCCTCTTCTTCTTCGTAGTCTTCTTCCTCCTCTTCACAGTCCTCGCCTTCAGAGTCGGATTCCTCATCGCCGCCGGGGGTATACCTGCCCCAGTCCCGCGCGTCAAGGACGAGATGACTGAGTTCGCTGCTGCGCTTGGCAACCCCGGCGCTCAGCCAGCAGCTCTTGGCGTCAAAGTACCGGTCGTCGGTGCGCATGTTCTCCTCGAAGCGGCGGAGGGCGGTCTGCACCGCTGCCAGCGCGGCCTTGAGGTCGTCCTTGTTGGCCAGGGCGTCGGCGCGTAGCTTGTCTAGGCCGATCAGGTAGCTGCCGCGGTAGTCACGGGCTTCCTTCGTTGTTGTTTCCTCTTCGGTATTGCTGTCGTTGCTCTCGTCGAGCTCGACGAACCGTGCAGGCCACATGCGCACGTACAAGCCCGGAGCCCGCCGCGCCAGGTCGACGAGCAGCATGACGCACCGGCTCTCGACCCAGCCGACGAACTGGGCGCCCTTGCTGAGACCCAGACCCCAGTACTGCACGTCTATCTTGACGTAGCTCTTGTAGGCGGTCAGAAAGTCGGCCGCCGCGTCGCCTTGTAAGAAGGAGCGCCAGGTTAGGTTGTTGTTGTTGTTGTTGTTGTTGTTGTTGTCGTCGTCGTCCTTATCTTGACGAAGAAGAAGAGCGTCTGCCGCGCGGCGGAACTCATCCGCCATGGTACGCGCGGACGGTACAGATGCCGCCAAGGCGGTGTTCAGTGAAGGGGGGAAGTAGCCCAGGATGGCCAGTGGCTCGCGGGACGGGTTGCGGGTGTACGGCAGGCGCTGGGAGTGGAATAGGGGATCGAAGGCGAGGTCGCGTGCCCAGTTGAAACCAGCGTAGTGGGCGAAGAAGGTGACCAGGAGGTCTCCTACCGATACGGACGCTGCGTGGGGGACGAGCTTGCACACCCGTGCCAGCAGCAACGAGATCTGGTGGCCGCCGAGGAAGCCGAAGCGGGCCGTGTAAATGCCGCGCGACTTCGCCCAGGTCTTGATGAAGCGGTGGGCGAGCCGGAAGGTCACGATGTCGGGTACGGAGCGCCGGAGATAGTCGGCCTCGCGGATAGCTTTGAGCTTGGAGAGCGTTTGTGCTGGCAGCAGGAGGGAGGAGGGCGAGCGGAGGGCCAAGGGCCATTCCTCGGCGACGGATGCGGCCGGGCAGTACTGGAGATCCATCTTGACGTCCTGGATTTCCAGCTCGAGCATGGTGCCCGTGTGGGCCTTGACCCGGCGGAGGATCTTGATGCCGCTGTTGCTTTGGGCCGCCTTCCGTAGTCGGTGTACGGCGAGAGCGAAGAAGGTGTTGGAGCTGAACGGGCCGATGGCAAGGACGTCAATGTCGGACGCTGCCGTCCACACACCGAGACCGTACGATCCCACGGGAACAATGACCACCCGGGGCTGCGATCTTGTGCTGCTCTTGGGATCAGTGCTGGTAGCAGCAGCAGTACTTGTAGCCCGTGGGGTTGTCAACGATGGGGTATCAAGAATAACACTCCTCAAAAGGTCGAACGCCGCCTTTCTCTGGGCGATCTCTTCCTCGGTTGGAATGACGCCAAGGTCAGCCAGACACTCCTTTACCGTGCCTGCCGCCGACAGGGTTTCGGGCGCCGTCGTCATGTGGACAGGGACGACGAGGCTGCTGATCTCGTCAGACTGCTTGACCGCAGGCCTGTCCACGTTCCCTTCTCCCACTCCCAAACCACACCGAACCCCCCAGTGATCGCTCGCATATGACGGCTCCAACTCATCCTCGTCATGGGTGCTCTTCCTAAAGCCAAACTTATTAAAGCCGGTAATGTGCAGAAACCCCTCGCCGCGAACGAGAACCCGGTCATATCGCTGCGGTCGCAAGTTAGAGCCGCTGCCGACGATTGCGGCGGCAACGCCGTTAACCAGGGGGTCGTAGGTAGCCCCTTGCTCTCCTTCGAACAGCTCATCGCCGTTGTCGATGTAGTCTTGGTCGACAACGTAATCAGCAGTACTTTTTCCATCTCCGAACCCAGCCTTCGCCACAAGCCAGGCGTCCTCCAACCCAGCATCGGCCAGTATTGTGTCGAAGGAAGCGAGCTGACTGGCCGATTGAGCTGAAATGGTCTTCTTCTCAAGGGCTGCGTCGATTGTGTATGAAGACGTGGGAATATTGAAGTCTCCGGCAACGACCCACGGGTTGTCCGGGTACGTGCTGGACAGGTGCTTGATGATCCGCTGGAGCTCTGCCTTCTTCGCCGCCACAGCTCCGTCTGTGAGGCCGCGGGTCATGTGAACGGCTGCCACCACGGTGGGCAGGAACTCCCCAGTGCTGCTCGTCTTCCCAATACCACGAAATTTGGCAACGACGGCGCCTTTGTGCTTTCGGTGAAATGCTACATGCTCCCAGTCGAACGCGTGCTTGCTGAGGACAACCGTGTTGAGCAGGCTTGGGAGAGGGTCAATATCGGGCTGGTCAGGAGGTCCGTGGGAAACAAAGGGGAGTTCCTCACGAACGTAATCGTCGTCGAGGAGAAACGACAGAAAGCTGTCAGTGACTTCTTGCAAGACCCAGACGTCGGCGCTCGAGTCGTTTGTGAGCATGTTTTTGAGCAGGTGGGGATACCGTGCTCCGGACGGGGGCCATTCGAATTCGGCCAGCACGTTGTAGCTTGAGATAGCTAGAGGCTCGGGCGTTGAGGTTGCCTGGGCACCGGGAACAAGACTCCTGTCGCCTGTTCCTAGTGGAACCCAGAGATCACCTCTGAAGCAGTAAGTCGGCCTGGACATCAGTTTCCGGTCCCTCTCGGCAGCGGCAGCGCCAATCTCAGCATCGTCATCCGAGGGCGGCGGAGATGAAAGCAGCCTGCTGTCGTCGTAGAACGCCAGGGGCTGTTCCGGGCGGTGCCAGACCGGCGCAGCGTCGGAAATGTTGATGGTGGCCCATATCTTCATCTGGCTGGTCGAACTGCCGTTCAGCTGGAGCCGCTCGCGCACCAGAATACAGATTTGCCCGACATCCCAAGCCACAGCCGGAAGCAGGCGCACCTTGTCGAGGAGGAACTTGTGGGCAGAGGATTCGGCATCCTCGCTCTGCGCAACAGTCATGTGCATCTGGTAGCCACCCGTCTGGCTGTGCCCAAGCGCCCTGAGCACATCTCTGCGAAGGTTGGCCAGCCGTGCACTCCGTGCCTCGTCGCTGTCGTGCAGATAAATCGTGTTGTCATGCTTGTGCTTAAAGACGTCGCCAGCGTCTAGCGATACCCGGAGCATGTCCTCCTCCTGGTCGCGATACGGCTGCGACAGCACATACTCGATGGCCTCGGCAGCGATGGGAAGTTGGTCCGGGCGAACAAATGGATATATGAGATTGACATGAGGCGGCCACTTTTCGTACGCCTGGTCGTAGAGTGCTCGAAGGCGCTCGACTGACGGCCAGATGTGTTTCGGTGGAACGATGCAGAGCGCTGTGTCGTGTGAGTTTACCAGGATGGTGCTCAACTTTGGAGAAGCATTAGGAGCCGCCATAAACAGAAATATATATCTCTAGGTGAGATATCGACCAGTGTAGACTTGTTGATGTTCTGGGGCCTTGGCTGGGATTTCAGACAATCGGGTCAATTGGAGATGATGAATGGAATTATGAAAACTGGCTGCCCTCTGTCTCTTTCTTTCGAAACAGGGAATGGGGCCTTAATATATTCGAAATTTGACCTTGCTCTCATGTTTTGGCTACCTCTGAATGTCAGTCGTTACGTGACTCTCTCCCTGCGAAGACCTGTTGCACAAGCGGGTGTAAGTGAGGCTGGGGCTGAGGGCCGCACTGTGCCGCTAGACTTAGCTTATTCAAGGGCCTATCGGGGTGACTCACTTCTCAACCTTCTAAAACGGCCACTCTCCCAGCTTGAGCCACATCTAGTACCGAACAGGCCACAAGTCAGGTAGGTACCTACCTACCTAAGCACCATGAACAATTTTATCTGTCAAAGAGCATGATTTTAATTACGTATTGATTGAGTATGCTTTCTTTGTTTTAAGGAGGCATTCCAAAAGTTGAGTCGGCCTTTAATACCTAGGCGCCCTCAGCCCCTCAGCCTTCCATCCAAGTCCCCATGAAACCGAGCCCAAAACCCAAAAAGGTATCTCTGAAGTAAAAGAAAGCCAAAAAGAAAAACCATGTATGAACATGGTAAGTATCGCATCTTCTAGACTGTAAAACTACCATGAAGGGATTTCCCGTCTTTCGTGGCGCCGCTCGAAGAACAAATGAAAAAAAAATTGAAAAATTGAAAAAAAATAAGAGAATAGGGCAGTATATAGAAGGGAGGGGTGACTCCCGCAGGGAGACATTAACCGCCCCAACTTCCAGTCAAAAAAAAGTGATAGTATAAATGTTGATGTTGGCGTCAGTATGGATGTGTTTCCATGAGTCCGCTTGCCATGAACCGGGGCCAGGGGCTTATATAGAAGCAAAGCGATGTTTTATGCGGCCTCCAGCACAATCCGCTCGCTCTTGCGGTACGAGTGCTGCTGGTATTGCTCAGAGGGCACCACGAGAGTCGGCACAGACTGCTTGGTCTCGATGACACGGCCCATCATGCCTTTACTGAGGACGACGGGGCTGGTCCTCATAGTGCTGGCGCTGGCGCTGCGCATGACGCCGGGAGCGCCACGAGATCCTGCTGTTGTCGCTGCTTGGCTAACGATGGTCTGGAGCGGGCGCAAAAGTTGACGCTGCTGACGCGAGATGCTGATTTGGCGAGCAATGCTGATCTCGACAGCCGCCTTGAGGGCCGCGTCGCCTTCTTCAACCTCGAGCGACGGCCGGGTGAGATGGGTCTGGGTAGAGGAAGCGGAGGAAGAGGCAGAGGACATGGTTCGCTTGGTACTGCCGGCCTCACTTGAGGTCGAGGGCGGCGGCGAGATCATCTGCCACTGCGGCTCAGCCGCCACAGGCTTGAGCGGGGGAATCACCGACTTCGCAACACCCACTGCATTCTCATTGTCATCGTCGCGGTACTCGCCATCAGACGACATGCTTTGCGGCGAGTCGAGAATTAGGCCGGACTCCTCGGGCCCAAAGTGGAAACTCGTGGCTTGCTTCGGTGGTGGAAGTTGCTGTTCCTGCTGCCGCCGTTGTGTTCGCGCTGCTTGGATCTGCTCTTCACGGAGCTTCTCCACTTGGGCGGCACGGTAGCGCTCGTCCATTGATCTCGGCGATACAATGGTGACCGTTTTGCGCTCCTTGCGCACCGGCTGTTGCTGCTGCTGCTCCTCCGGGGGTTCAAAGCTCGCTCTCGACGGCGATGGAAGGTGGGCCGGCGATGTGTTTGACCGCGTGCGCGGCGAGGGTCTTGGGAGCCCAAGAGAGGTTGAGGGGAAGAGGGTAAAGGCGGGGGATTTTGTCGGCTGTGGTGAGGTCCCCCTTCTCTGCACCTGTATAGGTCTTTCATTCTCTTGCTCCTCGTCCATTATCCTATCATTGATGGTCTTGAGTTTCTCGAGCGTTGCTTGCCGTCGTTCAAGGAGAGACGACTTTGGTCTACCTCCTGCTTGCGGGTTTAGCACACCGCTGAACATGATGCTATACCGCTCGAGGCGGATATCTGGAATCTCGATATCAAGTAGTCCAGGGCCGCTCGGAGAGGAGCTAGTAGGCGCAGGTGAAGACTCAGGGGGGCTCAACCAGATGTTTGTCGTCTTGGGTTCCGGCTGTCGTATGGGCTCCTGGGCGGGTTTTGGTTCCGGAACTGCGTCTTCCATGCGAGGTTCTGTCCTTGAACGAACAATAAGAGGCTTGTATTTCCCTGCAGTCTTGCTGGCGACGGTGTTGCTCCTGAAGGGGGAACTGTTCGCACTCCAGGTAGGTGTGGCGGTGGATGCAGTTACCACAGACACCACGCTTCTGTTGGCCTCTGTTGGCTCAGCGATTTTGGCGGGCTCCGTACGCTTCCTGCTTCCGAACAGGGAACCGAATATTCTTCGCTTTTGCGTCTTCTGCCTCTGAATAGGGGGCTCTGGGGTCCGCTGGGGTGGTGGCGGCGAGTAGTTCTCCTGCGCTTGAGGTTGCCATCCGGCCTGAAAGCTGGAGGAGCGCGAGGGACTCCCAAGGGCCATTCCGATCTGGATCTCCCCCGAACTGAAAGAGACGGGTGTGGGCATTCTGGTGGGCATCGACGACAGGGGCAACGGAGACCGCAGGCTGTCAGGGCTCGGCTCGGGCGTGGGCAACGCAGTGCCGCCCCTGATACCGATCCGATATGGCTGTAAACCTTTCTTCCTGCTGCCCATGCCCATACGGCCAAGTAGAGACAGGTCGTCTTTGGATAGCCTCTTTTCAAAATTCGGCGTCACATTAGCATTTCTGCTTGAGCCAGGCCCAGACGAGGTGCTTGGTCTCGCCGGCATGGTGGGCGGTGGTATAGCAGCTGCAGCAGAAAGGGCGGCGGGGGTCTTGGGCGGTGGCGGAGGAGGGAGCGGACGGTTAAGATAGGGATTCCTTCCCTCAGGAAAACTGACGGGGGGGATGTCGGCATTTTGAGTAAGAGGGCCACGTCTGCCATGTCCATGTCCATCGCGCAGACGCATAGCAAGAGGAGCTGACACAAGGCCTGGCTCTGTTTCCAAGGGGTATGCCGGACCGTGCGCCCCCCCGTCATCCTCCCCTCGTCCTCCTGCATATTGCTGCTGGCCAACAGCAACAATGCCAGGACCGCCACCACCAAGCCTCAGCGACCTGGAGCGCTTTACCGCTTTCAACATGGCGGCCGTTGATGTGCCCCGAACCACAACCAGTGGGCAGGGCTGGTCCACTGGCACTGGCACTGGCACTAGCCTACTGCAAGCCACCGGCCTGGCTCCACCGAGCGTGTGTTGACGTGAGGGGTGTCCCTTGGGATGGTTTCGAATCGTCTAATTACGGGGGGTAAAGCAGCTGAGCGAATCGAAAGCCCGCGTCCGGCTTCAGCAAATGAAAAGCATACAGCGTGTATGATGTAAAAACCGTAACCGAAAAGAGGGCAAGGAAGCCTCATCAAAGCTTCCAGGCCAAACAGAGCGAAGGAGGCTCAGGAACCGCCTCGACTGGCAAGAGAACGGGAGATTAGCACCTACATATCTTTCGGAACTCATCTTACTTCCTCTTCCTCTTCCTCTTCCGCGTCTCTCCTCGTCTGCCACGCCGCGTCGCGGACATCGTTGAGCCTGAAGTCCTGAAAAGACTCTGAAGCCGTCTCGAGTGCTCGACGGACGTGTTGGGTTTGCTTTTCAGAACAGCCCCAGTCTGGGCTGGGGAAGGCGGGTGCGGTTATTTCGAGAGTGAGGTTGATCAACAGCAGGGATAGAGCCCCGATGCATCAGGGGTTGGAGAAAGAGAGAAAAAAACAAATATCCCCTGCTGATGCCTCCATGGTCGAACGAACAAACGAACGACCAGGGGTTGCAACCAGCCACTTCTGCGGGCGATCCTGGGGATCTTGGCGGGGCTATCTCCAGCGCGTTGACGATTTGTGTCTCAGAAGTTCAGACCACTATGTCTCTCCCTTCGTGCTCTCCCCTCATTCTCGAACCGGGACATATGCGCTGCTAGATGCATAGTTCATCACAGACTGGAGGCAGCACGGAGATACACACCGCCGGATGGTTAGTTGGGCGGGCCGTTTAACAGGCTTAATCTCTCAAGCGGGCATTTGGTGATTTCCGGGAACCATCTTCGCCGTACAACGCAGAGCTGGGCCGCACACTGCTGCAGAAGTCAATTTTACGATTTGAGTTGGCCAACTTCAGCTCCTGAGCTGACGGACATTGGCGCCAGGATCGTCGGCCAACTCGATTCTGGGCAAAGGTGATTTTTCTGCCCCTTTACAGACAACGGAAGTTTGAAGTGGCTTGCTACAGGTCTTGACTGGACAGCAAACCTCTGCTGCGAAAAGAGCGCCCGATTCCCCAACGCAAGCCATGGAAGCCGCCACGATAGGCATGCTGCAGGAGAGTGGCAACTTCGGATGATTCCACTAACGCGTCGACTGTCCGTACGGTGCAGTTGTACCGGCTCAATGCACCTGTGACGTGACACGGCTCTTGTTTGTTGTTTGGAGATTTAAGATTTCAGGACGCTGCGGGTGGAGTAAGACTGAAGTGTTGTCGGCGCCTGTATTGGCCAATGGCACCGTCCACACGGGCGCATTCAAGGTCAAGCTTCGGGGACAATTGTCGGTGAGCGAGATTTTGACAGCGCAATGCTTGTTAATCCCTCTTCATATCCGCCGTACCTGAGGGGTGTTGAAAAGCGAAGTGAATATTCAAAGAGAGACTGGCCACTACCAAGCACATTACGAGATTGCTGCGTTAATTCGCAGTGTTCGGACGAGGTGCATTCCTATGACACATGGATCTTTGACGGCGAGCAGTTGTCACTTGTCAGATCCCTAATGCCTCATCCAAGAGAAATATGAGGGTGCTGATGTTCCCACAAGGGTCCGCCCTCAGATCCCGTAGACTGCCAAGAATTCGGAAGCGACAGGGACTCGACGCCAAGGCTAACGTCTCATGAATACAAATCTCAGACGCTGCCGGGCAAGTGGCTACAGATCTGGAATTCGTCAAGAAGAGAAGATTAACGTCGTACCGATGAGGAGGGACCTGTAATCGATCGCATGGCAAAGGTTGTGTGGCATCGATTACCCGCTTGAATGGATAAATCGAGCCTCCATCTCGACCTTCTAGAAGACTGTTTGAGCAGCACCAGCATCGACCGTGTCTGGTTGGGAAACTCTTCATCCAGTCAATCGCCATGTCTCGCTCTCAAGGCCGACAAACCCGTGGCGTTCATCGCTGAGATTCTCCGGATCTTCCTCTGTCGATCCTTGTCTCAGGCGTGTGCCAGCAGCATTGAGTCTTGGTCTGGGAGATCCTCTTGGAACCCCATGGCCTGGGTAAAATGGAGGAGCATTGATACGTATATGTGTTGGCGGACACAGTGGCCCAAATCCTCTTCCTTAGTGATGCGACGGCCATATATCATGAGTTAGAACACTGCGAGGGAATCCCTGGTCGGCATCTCGAGGTATGTCGTCGGTACCGAGTCTTTTCATCGAAAAGTAACCCCTTCAATGTCGGGTAAAGTACTCGCCAACAGCAGTCCGCCATTGTTCTCCGGGCCCGTCATACTTTAGAAGCTGAAGCACTTTCTTCTTTTGCAAACAAATTCGACTTCCTCGAAACTTGACACTGCACTTCGATGGGAGCTAAGTAGACTGGGCTGGCTTCGGACTTCACTATCGGGAAGGAAGTTTCGAGAGTTGCCGACGCCCCGTCCATAAGGTTACCTCGTTTCGGCCATGACGTTGGTGTTGTTACCGTTGTCCCATATTGTTTGGGCAAGGGATCTTTTGTGGCATCATAACAGAGTATGGTGAATGCGGTAGGCTGTACGCGTGCAGTGGTGCTTGCAGCTAATCAAAGAACATGACGACCGAAAAAAGCCCCAAGTTCTGGCTCGGTTGCTCCCGTTCTCGCGCAATTGCCGTCTCGTCATTTTTCGTCCAGGTTCTTCGTTAACATAATCTGCAAGGAGCTCTCCCTGTCAGCTGTTTCGGTAAAAATATTGATTACGTAATAGACCCCCCAAGGCAAACACCTCCTCCCAGCTTCTCAGCAGCCATTATTACCTGACGGCGGGGTAGAACAGGAGAGGGGGAAACGAAGCCGAAAGATAGGTACACACCAAAACTAACCTGTCGCTCGCGTTTCTTCTACCTCCACCAGCATCATCATCATCGCCAGTTCTGCAACAGATTTTCCTCAGCCAAAAGCCCGCGTACAGCTCTTTGAGCTTCTTTGCTTCCTTTGCCCCCACTTTTTGCGACAACACAGCAGCACAGCAGCGCATCGCCCATCATGTCCTGGCAAGGTCCGTGTAATGGTTACAGGATAACCCCACCTTTCCCTGTGGTTCCAACAGCTAACTTGCAACCACGACTTACAGCTTATGTTGATTCGAGGTACGATCAATCTACAGAACGACGAGGAGAGAAGTTTTAGAGGGAGAGAGATGAGAGCAGGCATGTCCGGTTGATCGCTAATAGTTCCCGTAAAATAGCCTCGTTGGCAGTGGCCACATCGACCAGGCTGCGATCATCAGCGTTGCCGGCGATAGCACCTGGGCTTCGACGCCTGGCTTCGCCGTAAGGATGTCCCCTCCTTTAGCTCTTAGGCTTGCGCAACCTCGTTAGACATCGATAGGGATACACAGGAAGACATAGTTGACATGGGCTCTACATCTAGGTCGGCGCCGACGAGATCAAGAAGATCATCGAGATTCTTACCGAGAGCGAGGGAGCAGGAGCGAAGCCTGCAGTTGACAAGGCCTTCTCGGAGGGAGTCCATGTCGCTGGCGAGCGATATGTGGCATACAGCATTGAGGACCGACACCTCTACGCCCGCAAGGTTCGTACAACCAATCTACCCACAAACTAAAGACGCATGCCTTCGTTCTCACCACTTACACCCCACGTGATTGTAGGGACGGACCGGAATCATCATCGCCAAGACGAAACAAGCCATCCTTGTTGGCCACTACGGCGAAAACGTGCAAGTCGGCAACGCGACCCTGACTGTCGAGGCACTCGCAGACTACCTCATCGGCGTTGGATACTGAATTCGAGGTCACTTCGAAGCAGTCGCGGTGGGCAAGGCCTGCGTCGGCGCCCGGGTTGTCGTCTTCTCTATAACAACATAGAAAGAGAAGGCCGGCATCACTCACGATGGAGAAACAGAAGAAGAACAGAAAGAGTGGAATGTGAAGCCCAGGGAACCCCGATCGAGATGGATGTTTTGATGCAATGCAGACAGGTTGTTTCCTTTTAAGCAGGGTCAAGAGACCAGATGCTTGCGAGCCAGGATTCTGCATAGAGGTCTTGCGTTTTCAAAACCTCACGGAATTGCACGCCCTTTTTTTGACCCCCATTTGTTTTTTACCAGATAAAGCGAGATTGTGTCGCCGGTGTGATATATCTACACGGCGCTTGTGTTCCCACCCGCCAATAATAAAGAGTGCATGGCACTCTTTCCCCCACCGCCAGTCTAATCGGTAAACTCGTATAACCATACACACAATATCTTTCATTGTTAAAACATGGGTATAATGTTGTTCCAACGCCCGTCACCATCCCTCTCACGAATCGGTGGCGCAAATGAGCTGTGAAGTCCAAGCGAAACCACCCATCCAAGCGCTCTTCTGTATTCTCGGCACGCTCAGATGGTCTAAGTTATCTGTTCCAAATCAACTGAGGGCACCGCGGCAGACACGTGATGTCGATTGATATCGAAAAAACCGTGTCCCTCGTAGTAGGCATTCGGCAACCTGACTTGATCCGGCCCTTTCGTAACATGTGTCTTTTCTTTATACAGGGAGATCCGTGTTCCGCCTCGCCAGCCCTATCTTCTCGACAACGATAGCAATGTAGGGCCCGATGATGGGCACACTTGTCGCGAAGCCTGCTATTGTCCCGAGAAAGTCGCCGAAGAGGATGAAGATACCGTAGAGCTCAACGAGAAACCCGATTAGTGGCCAGCGGAACAAGATCAGCGCCAAACCCGCGAAGAAGGCCGCCGTGCCCTTTGCCTTGTTCTTGCGCGCGAAGAAGAGGAGCGTTTTTGCTGGACCGATGATTATTGTTAATCCGATTAGGAAGAGAATCTGGCAGGTTGGGCAAAAATAGTTTGTTAGGGTAGGTGAGGAACGAGCTTCCCCCTGAATAAGGGATTAGCAGTGGGCAGGAAAAGGAGAAGCGTACATTTCCCATCGCCAACATGGATCTGTCAAAGAAGAGTAGCACGCCACCGACCAGGAAGAAGCCGCCTAGCGAAAAGGAGTCAGCATGGCCGTTTCGTTTTGTATCCGTTTATCTTCAGCTTTCGCGCGCCGGCACCAGCGTCTCCTGTCCTCCTCGATCCCCCCCCCCTTGGACAAACTCGCATCGTCGCCGCATCCCTGTGAGAAGCGGTTTTAGACAGGGACTAAACGTACCGCCAGAGCAAAAGGCGACCCCGATCTCTGTTAACAAGCACATGAAATTAGTATTTGGAACTTTTACTTGACAAGAGTTTCCTCCCCGGGCCCGCGCGCTAGCGCCCAGACACGGAGCGTTGGGAGCTTACTTTGGGAGTCTGATAACCACATTGTAGGCATCTTGGGCGCGCCGCGGTAAAGTTGGGTAGAAGAGAATTGTTTTTGAATCGATATGACTGTCACCTGACGAGGATTATTACTAGTAGGACTGTTAAATCGTCTATGCAATGCGATGTTGGTTCAGGGTTGGACAATGGAGGGTGAAATTAAGCAAAGAAAAAAACATATACCGTTATCACAGGGGCTTTACGTGCGCGGCGCGCGACTGGGACACGAAGCTCTGAAGAATTACAGTGCTAATCTGGTCTGACTGACAAGGGGGTCCCCGCTGCAGCTGCCGTGCTGAGCCCTGCGGCTGGCTTGCGAACTACTAGAGGTAACCTAAATTTCATGACCCCCACTGTACAAAAAGTAGTGTAGGTAGGCGGTACTGGAATACCTTGTACAGTACAATGATTACGTACTAGCGGTGATTGGACAACGCAGTACCAAAAGTTCCACTTCTGGGAGATTTTGGAGAACCTGGAAACGGTTTAAAAACCCACACATTTTTCTCCCCATGAACACTTTGGTCGAGGAAGGAAACTTCTTCAATCTTTTGGATGGTGTTGTGTGCCGAAAGCTCAATGGCACCGAGCCTTGAGTTGATTATTGTCAACCAAGATGCCTGTCCAACAGCATGGCCGAAACGATGGCTTGCTTCGTGCTGAGACTCAGAATATCATCTAACGCCGAGTCGAATATCAACAGCATCGTAAAAGGTAGAACGTGTTGGTTTCTTCATTTCATTTCCTCTCTTTTATCCCCCTTTCTTGCATATTGCCACGACGGCTCTAGCATCTTTGCTAGAGCAACTGAGTTCGGTTGCTTTTCCATCCGTTCTCGGTGATCTGTCGTAACCATCTGGCAAAGAAAAAACCGATCACGATTAAGCCGGAGCGTCGACTGCCATGTTGCTGTCGAAAGGCAGCGACTGCATAGTTGGGGTTTGACTTTGTTGGCCGTACATTTTATTTCCTCGCAAACGCAGCTTAGTTATTTTTGAGTTGATATACAAGTTTGCCGCTTAACCGTCCGCCTTTTATGTGACTGCGTGCCTCCTTGAACGGTCCCTTGATTCCCATTGCCCAACGCCGTGTCGTAATGTTCTCACAAGCCGACGTCTTTTAATACCATGCTCCTGCCCCCTTAACACCTCCAGAGAAATGCAACTCCCATGATGGCAATTGCCACCGTATCTCTGCAGCGTGGTTGCCGCGCATGCCAGTCTCTCCTCTTCTTGATTCGTCCTGAACCGCGATGCCCCAACCATACAGTGGCACGAAACCTCAGTTCTACTTTAGCACCGTCTGGGCGCCTCTGGCCTCCAAATACTGCTCTCCAACGCCGGGGGGGAGACTCCTGATGGTGCCAAAGACTTCGCGGTTGTGATAGCGCAGCCTTGTCTTGGGATCCAGGTACGGCGCTGGCAAGCCAGTGACATCGCAGTAGTGTCTCAGGGGGGCGAGGCTCGGCGCGCTCTCGATGTTAGTGTAGGTCGCGGTGGGAGCACCCGTCGAAGAGCCGCCACCGAGGCCGTTTGCGACGGACCTCGATGGGTTGAGGCTCTTCTCGAGCACCAGCTTGGACAGGCTCCGCGATGCCTGGGCGAGGTTGGGTTGCAAGCTGTTGCCGTTCCCGTTCGCGGACGAGGGCACGGCAGGGGTAGACGTCCCGCTTGTCGACAGGCCGTCGTCCATGGCCGGCGTCGCGGCGCCGCTGTTGTCGAGCGGGGTGGCAATGACGGATGCCTCCTTCCGCGAGGCATCGCCCAGAATTGTCTTGATGTTTTTGTTGCGCCGCTGGTTTGGCCGCCAGTGCGGATTTCGGAAGGTCTTGTGAATCGAGTGAATGTCAAGCTGCTCGATTACCGCCAAGTGTGCCGCCTGGGCGGCTAGCACTTCTGGATTCGTCGACATGGCGGCGACTGCACTGTCGTCTTTAGTGAGACATGAGACGTGAGAAGCTATGGGGCGGTTGGCGACATTAAAGATGGCGGCTTGCTGATCATGGATGGTGCGCTAACTCTGCCGCGTCTTACCGCTCTAGCCTGTTCGCACTGTCCCTCGACGCGTTCGTTGGCACACACGGTGCTGAACCCCGCTAAATGACAGTGTGGGGGAACACAGTATTGTCATTGCCAAAACGACCTAGAACCCACGAGTAGCCTACACGAAAGAGAGTGTTGGAGCTGACAGCTTTTTTGAGAAACTCGCGACCGTCAAGAAACTCGTCATGGTAAAGAGACATTGAAATATCTCCGTCAATAATACGAGTCACTGATTGCCAGAGTAGGAGAGCCCTCACGAACATCAGCAAAACTTGCTTCTGTCGCGTATCATCACCAATGTTGTACGTGATCTGTATTCCCCGGCTACAGAATGCTTTCAACTAATTCATATTCTTTTACAGGAGAAGCTCAATGAAGCTGTTATCGTAATGAACAAAACTCTTCAAGTACGTGTTATTTTGCTCACATCCTAGTCCGGAGTTTTTCGTGGGCTATACTTATATTCGGCTTAGGATATCAACATCCAGAATATGAACATTGAGCTAGTTGCGCAGATGTTCAAGAACTATCAGTCCAACGTGCTTTTCCATCTCGAAGGTATGGTTGAACCCTGTTACAAAACGCGCAGCGTATTGCTAACATGAAATAGCAACGGACAACCTCAAGGAGCCCGTATAAGGCCGTATGGGCTTTGTAGTGTGTTGTGCAATTGGGAGAGGCGCTGCCCGGTAATGGCATGGCCGTCACGGAGTTTGTCCTAGGTTCTGGGTTTATAAATACCTCTTAGGTACTCTGTATCGCGTAGGCCATGCTGTATTGTTGAACATTCTCTGTCATGAAGCAGGGTACTTAAGTAGGCGGGGTGGTACCTTCGAGAAACATTTAGTGAACGAGGCTTTCTGAAGACACCTTCTCGGAAGGGCAAGAAATAGTAATTTGTGAGTCCTTGCAGATTTCCGGCCTATCTTCTCTTGATTCTATATGTACGAGATACGCACACTGTAATCCATATCCCCGGTCACGCTGCTCTGCCAAGGGCATACAGGGACGATGGCTCCACTCTCCCGCCTGTCAGGTACATACGGTATGGGGAACCGTGCACTCAGTCTGTGGCACTGTTAGAGCGTTAGAGCACGGCGTAATAGCAATAGCATCAGCATACGGGAAAGCTCCATCACAAGAAGCTCTTCCACATTTTTAACACCTTGGCCGAAGCACATATCGGATAGCGCATCATTTTGGCAACAAGCTACATCGCCCAACAATGCTTCAGTTCTAAAAAAAAAAAAGAAGCACGCGTCTTTTGCGCAACACCTCAACAATGGCACCTTCGGTGATGGAAGATATGGCCCTCCGTCGCGACGCCTGGAAGACTCTCCCTGCCCCGACTTTATATCCCGTCAAGGAAGCAAAGTTTGAGAAGTACGTACCGCCTCAAGTGGACGGCCATGAGCGTGCCCTCGCCCAGCCAGCCGGACAGGCCGCCATCGTAATAGACAATGGTAAGCAACCGCACCGCGCCCTTGACCGCCCGCTGCCACGCACAGGACTAGACGGCTGACGCGATCAACTGTGTTCCACAGGCTCCTCGACCGTCCGCGCTGGGTGGTCATTCGAGTCCAAGCCTCGACTAGCAATCCCCCCCATCATGGCCAAGTACCGCGACCGCAAGCTGGGCAAGACCTTCTCTTTCGCCGGGCAAGACTGCTACGCCGACACAACCGCCAGAGGCCACATTCGTAACGCCTTCGAGGCGGGGACAGGCATTGTGAGCAACTGGGATGTCGCGGAACACGTTCTGGACCACATATTTATCAAGCTCGGCATGAACGGCGTGGACGGTGCGATTGACATGCCCATCGTCATGACGGAGGCAGTTGCCAACCTTGCTTACTCAAGGAAGTGTGAGTCGCCTCGAGACCCATGACCCGAGCGAACCCAACGCGCCTGACTGACTTCACCGCAAAGCCATGACTGAGATCATCTTCGAGTGCTACGGTGCCCCTGGTCTCGTCTACGGAATCGACTCCTTGTTCTCGTACCGCCACAATGGCGGGAGGACCGGACTGGTTGTTTCCTCGTCATACAGCTCTACCCACCTGATTCCCGTTTACAATTCGAAGCCGATGCTCGCCCAAGCGACCAGGCTAAACTGGGGCGGATGGCACGCGGCAGAGTACCTGCTCAAGCTGATTAAACTAAAGTACAATGGGTTCCAGGGGAAGTTGACCTCATCGCAGGCCGAAAATATGGTTCGCGATTTCTGCTACGTTTCCAAGGACTACGACCAAGAGCTTGCACACTATCTAGACTGGTCTGGTCTGGAGGACAGGGAACGCATCATTCAGTACCCATATACGGAAGAGGTTATCATCCAAAAGACGGAAGAGGAATTGGCAAAGATCGCCGAGAGAAAGAAAGAGAGTGGCAGGAGATTGCAGGAGCAAGCTGCCAAGATGCGCCTTGAGAGGCTGCTTAAGAAGGAGCAGGAGCTTGAGTATTACAAGGATGTGCAGCGCAAGCTCGTGGACCAGAACAAGAAGGAGACGAAGCGCCTCCTGGACGACGCCGAGTTGAAGGATGAGGCGGCGTTGGAACGCATTATCAAGGAACTCGAGAAGTCCATCAAGAAAGCTCGGACTAAGGATCTCGGGGGCGAGCAGGAAGAGGAGCAGGAAGCGCCCGACTTCAGCCTCCTCGACGTCCCGGATGACCAGCTCGACGAAGCTGGCATCAAACAGAAACGACAGCAGCGCCTCATGAAGTCGAATCATGATGCCCGAGCACGTGCCAAGGCCGAGAAGGAAGCCGAGAAGGCCAGGATAGCAGAGGAGGCCAGACTAGACGAGGAACGGCGGACGAATGATCTTGAAGGGTGGCTGGAGGACAAGCGACAAGCACGTCTAGCAAAACTTCTACTCATCAAGGAGCGCGACCGTTTGAAGGCCGACTTGGGTAATCGGAAGTCGCTTGCCAGCCAGATTCGCATGAAAAACATTGCAAATCTGGCCTCGGATACACCCACGGGCGGCGCGGGAGGACGCAAGCGCCGCCGTGGGGGCGACGAGGATGATTTCGGTGCTGACGACAACGACTGGGGTGTCTACCGCAGTGTCGCCATGGGCGCTAATAAGGGCGATAGCGATGACGAGGAGGAAGGGGAGGAGGATCTCGAGGCGTCGGTCAGGGCGCTCGAGCAGGACCTCCTTAAGTACGACAAGGATTTCACGTATGAGCATACGCTGGAAGCCCAAAAGGACTGGACCAAGTCTCTGCTACATGCGTTCCGGTACGGGCCGCGGCCGCTCGACGCTGGCTCGTCGGCGGAAATGCACCGGATCCATCTCAACGTCGAGCGTATCCGCGTGCCCGAGGTTATCTTTCAGCCCAGCGCTATCGCCGGAATCGATCAGGCTGGCATTGTCGACATAGCAGGCGACATCCTCACGCAGCGACTGACGGGTCTCGCCGGCATCAACAGCGATGACTTTCTACGCGACATTTTTCTCACCGGCGGCAACACGCTGTTCCAAAACTTTGACGAGCGGCTGCGCTCAGGTCTCGCCCCCCTTCTGCCTGCTGGGTCGCCGCTCGTTATCCGGCGCGCCAAGGATGCCATTCAGGACGCCTGGAAGGGCGCCGCTGGCTGGGCCGGCACTCCAGAATACAAAAAGGCCTTGGTCACGAAAGAGGAATACCAAGAGAAGGGTGCCGAATATATCAAGGTGAGATACTTCCCGCAGGTGAAATCTCTGTTCTCTCTACGGCTACTAACCATTTGTAATACATATAGGAACATGACATGGGCAACGCATTCAGTTGAAACTGAACACTGGGTAACGCTCCTGGTTGAATCAACGCAGGCAGGGTATGAATTATATGAGCGGAAGACAGGAGTTTCCAAATCATAGTACAAGGTAGGCGAGGGTTGAAAGCTGGATTTGTCGGTTGACTCTCAAGACGACAAAAATGGAATTTTAAAAGAGAGCCCCCTTCAAATGTTTAAAAACTACTGTTTTGTCTTTCCTCAGGCGGCATTTGGGAGTTTTTGGGCTATTACCAACGAAAATGCGGCCCGTCTGTCTATCTGCCTGTCTGTATAACAACCTGAAAGTTATGGGTCACAAAGTAAATTTGACACCATTCGCTGATCGCTTCCCGCTGCTTCCCTGTTCAATCAGAATATGTGTGTATATAAGTAAATAGTAGTAGGTAAGTATGTTTGTTGAGATATGTAATAATGTATGCCCCCTCCCCCCCATCTTGCTATTTCAAAAGGCATAAACAGGGCGGGTAGGTTGAGAAGATAGGAGAAAATTGACGAGAAAACATATCTTTTGAGTGAGCAATAAAAGTTGCCATAAAACACAATGGCTGTGGGCATTTTTTGCCCTGGGTTAGTTCGGTAACCAATACCCACGGCAACAATAGCAAGTTCTTTCTCTTCATGGGCTCTTTCCGTATCCCCAACTCTTTCTGGGTCAATATAAAAAACGTCGACAAACGAAACATACAAGGAGATAGGAAAATAGTTCCCATGATAGAAAGCAATGCATCCCCTATAACCACAACGCCGGGCGAAGCCAGACAGCTTGCCTTGAGGAAATCCGCGGACTATTTCTTAAGCATGTCTAGCAAGTTCATGACGTTAAACTTAGCATTCCCTGCGTCCGCAAACGCCATTGCAGCCAGAAAACAGCAAACAAAGACGCGAGACGCTATCCATAGACGCTCCATTACTACATGGGCGCAGGCGGTAAGCCGTCTGGACCCCCGTCCGACTGCAACTGCCGCGTGATCTCCTCAGCTGTCCGTGCATCATCGTCAGAACGGGCAGCATGCTCGTAGATATTGTTCACATAGTGTTCGCTCCTCGTCAATCCTGCCACGGCCTGGGCGGCTACTTCCAAAGAGGTGGGACCGGGACCTGGCGCAGGGGACTGCACGGGCTCAGTAATACGTCCACTTAAAATCGGCGCGCGAGCATGGGATAGGGTAATGTTTGGCGGAGGTTGCGGAAATTCGCCGATCGAGTCCAGGAGTCGCGACTGAAGTCGAATAATGTATTCCCTAAGCTCATAGTTCTCGGCCTGCATCGCTTTGTAATTCGACTCCATTTCCGTATACTCGCGCACTTGTATCTCCAGCTTTTTGATGTAGCCTTCTTTGCGTTGGCGAAACGCTCTCTGTGAAGTTCAAGCCGCTCAGTCAGCCGGTTATGTAAGATATTAATCATGAATTAAAGAAAGACGCAAAACCGCCAGCGCCGCCGTATCTTGCTTCCGAGGTTCCGATGATACGGAGCTCCCCTTGTCACTAGCGCAACCGATAGCGGCTAAGATGCGCACGATGATTAATCGCCAAGAATCGCAATCCGACAATCCGAATCAACCATCACCGGCATGCTGAGACCAGCTTCTTCCGGTGCAAATTCGATGCCCCGCAACGAACAAGACGCGACAGCAAGTACGACGACAAACAGGCCCAACCAATAGTGAAATTGGTCAGCCCGACGAATGAAAAAAGCCGAGACTTACCTGTGCAGCTCGGTTCTGTGCGGCTCGTTTAGATTGCGACAGCTCGCGCTTCGCTTTCCGGTTATCTGCGCTCCCATCTCCCATATCGACCATGCCCATGCCTTGTGACCCAACCGCCGTAGGACTAGACATTACGCCGGACTGATCGGGCGGAGGGGGTAGACCGGCTGACATCATGCTCGGCACAGGCGGATATCCAGAGCTCGCGGCGGCCGTCTCGAGGCTCGATCGCAATTCGGGGTGTATGTGCGCTTCGTTCTGGGGGGTTGGCGCGTGGCTATATCCATGTGGCAGAGAATGGGATGCTGATACAGGTGATGATTGACCGCCTCCCTGCCCTTCGGAGGGAGATTGCGTATGGTTCCCAAATGTCGCGGTCGAGTATGTGGGGTGGACGGCGTGATTGTTTATTAACAAGGGCCCGGCGGCGTGTTCGCGAGCACTCAGCTCTGGATAGGGCAAAGGCCGGGTTAGTATAAGGTCAAGGAAGGAAGAGCGCGAAGATAGCGGGTGTGGGAGGCTTAAAGAGAGAGCCGCACTCAAGGTGCGAGGGGGGTATGGGAAAGGGAGGGAATAAATGCGAGGGACTCTGGCCGCCAATCCGGGGCAAAGGTGCCGTGTCCACAGGGAGGAAAAAAGGATTCGGGGCTGTAGCTTGACGTCCCGGGAATGGCCAGGGTTACCGACTCCAACGGGACAATGGAAACAGCGATATGAAGGGAGGGTATTATTGGGTACATACAGTATGACTGTGTGTGGGTGTGAGTAAGTGAGCTCGTTTAAGATAGGTATTGTATGTGTATGTGTTGTGCTTTTGGCTGAAGACCACAGATATAAATCCGATGGTTCCTAGCGCCACAGTCCTTCCGGCCCTGACCAGCGGCACGGAGGCTGCAATAAATGGCGCCGAACAGCAGCAAGTGTAAAAAAACAGATGTGACTATTCACTGCCTTGAGCGAGAGCCTTCTCTTGCAGGTGTGAGTGCAATGTGTGGCATGGCAGAAGCAGAACAGGACAAGAGGACAGTGGAAATGCAGGGGAGGGCAACGTTTGCATCTTATTATGATTGACAAGATGCACAGAAACGCCCCAAACTGGCGACTTACAAGATGCGATGCGGCAGAGCTGTTGCGCGTGGAGAATTGAGAATTAGGTAAGGAGGGCGGCGTTGGAAGAAGGGGGGCGCAGGGATAAGATGGGATGCGGACAGTCTTGTACTTTCAGCGCCAGGCGGGTGTATGAACAGGGAGCTGGCACACTAACGTGGCGAGCGGGGAGGCTGTGGGAATGTGGGCATAGCAGTGAGCAGTGGGCAAGCGGACGGGGAAGGGATCTGGTTGATAAGCAAGCCAAGATCCTGCCTCGGCGACATTTATAGACGGGGATTGGGGTATGACAAAGTCCGAGTCGGTGCCCGGCCTGCCAGTCGCTGCTCAAGAGAAAGCCAACCCAACAACAAACAGCTCGGAGTAGGTTGGCTGGCTTTGTTGCTGCTGGCTGCTGAAAACGAAGCCAACAGCAACAGCGATACGAGCAGTGCCTTTGGAGGTAACCATAGCTCTCTCTGGCTGTCTCCCTCACTGAAGGATTGGCAAATGCACGCCTGGGGGTCGCGGACCAGTGGCTCAGAACAGCATGAATTGGAATGCAAGGTGCTTGTGCTTGCTTGCCAGAGGCAAGACAGGGAGCGAATAGGGTGGGCAAAGATGCTGCATTCTTCGTCTGCGTCTGGTTGCTGCATTTTTGCTCTGCTCTTCGGCTTGGGAGGCCACAAGGTGCAGGAGCGCACCGTCTTACATACATGCCTACTTCGAGAAGAACTCAATGGATGATGAAAGGTACAGCCAACCTACTCAGGCCGCATGCTAGATAGCTATCATCTCGGAATTGATGGGGCAGTGGACAAGGGGCACAGGGTGCAGGTGTAGATAGTGTAGATGGTAGTGGGATAAGTGGGATATGGGGGAGCCCGGGAAACGAGTGAATGAATGTCACTCACCACTCCTGAGGCTTGTCATGTTTTGCGACACCTGTCCTGACTCAGCAGGAGATGGTTGCCGAGATGGCGAGTTGAGCCGGATTACTACCTACTTCGCCTAAGTAGTAGCACCAACCCACACACGAACGGTCTTATTGAAAGCAAGAATTCCTCAAACAAGAACGGCAGATAATAATCTACTGCTGACAGTGTCTGGTTGCCTTATGTCCTTGGGATGGACAACACAACACAGCGCAACGAAGCACTGCAAGGCGCTTGCTGGGCCCTTGTTTGCGTGCTAGTCAGCCAACGGTTAGCTTCGTCGCAGAGAGTGGCAGTTGGGTGCTGCGGGTGTTGCTGGTGCTGCATGACTGAGCAGCGACACTGGATGAACAGAATACCTAGCGGGTTGATGGATTTGGAATGACTAGGGAAGCAAGACGAGGAGCGCGCGCTATCAGGGAGATCGAGACATACCCTCCTGATAATTCCGACAGCGTCAAGTCGGCGACAGCCAGAGCAGGCAGGCGTCTGGGAACCTAAATCCGTGGCTGGGGTCGGGTCGGGGGAACACGACGCAGAAGGTTCCGCGTGCCGCTCTTGTGCGTTGACGAGGATCCCAGGCAAAGTGTCTCCTCGATGGCCAAAATGAAGCTTGTTGGCAGGGACGGTGCTGCTGTCCCAAGGGCTGCTCGCGATGATTAGGTGACTCAGCAAGATGATGGCCGTCTGGCTGGACGGGGGTGGAAGGCTGGAAGCCGAGGCGCGCGCAAGAAAGGCGGGCTGCTGGTTGGATTGGGTCGGCAAGAGAAGGTGCGATGGGATGGATAGCCCGGAATTAGGGCATGGAAAGCCGCAATGGCGCCTCCCCGTTTGGTCAACTCCTCACCACTTGAGGTATTCACTTGATGCAGAGCCCGACGACCCGAGATCCGCACTGCTCGCCGTCGTTTGGCGTGTATCCCAAGATTCGGCGCCAAGCAGTGCTAGAGAGTTTCTTTGTCAGATGTCGAATGCTTTGTCAGCAATTGCTCACGTCTGAACTGATTTACGTGATGCAATGGTCTTGCGCGCGAGGAGGTGGGTCCCCCAAGAAAATGCGAACAGGGCTCGTACTGTATTCGGAAATGCTCTAGCCAGGGAAGTGAATTTTTCCGCCCTCCGATCCATGATTCTATCCCTCCTTGGCCTCGCAGCCCCGCTTCGAACCATCATCATCCATTGATTGGCCCTTCACCCAATAATATTTTCGGGGTTTAGCGCTCAAGCTCGATCGAGCGAGCAATGGACAAAGAAAGCTGGTGCCACTTAGAAGCCTCCCTTAGACGTTCCGGATTTCGGTCAAACAGGCAGTGGAACGCGTCCAGGCATCCGTACCCGGCCCCCTACACGACTTTTGAGGCTCCGAATTACACAATGCCGCTTCGCTTCGTGGACCGCTGTCGCAGTTCTGCCGCATGTGGTTTATACTGTCGACCACGCAGGGGTCCATCAAGCCACACTCACACCATCCCACCGCGTGAAACCAAAGTTGTGCAGTTATTCATTTGATGAACAATCATCCCCACGTTCTCCCTCTTCGATGCCTCTCGGCCTGTGTTCTCCATTTCGCGTATATGCCGACAACTTGCGCAGGGATCTTTCAAACGCTACCCCGAGCCAGGACGATGGATCAGTAATACCTCAGTCATTCGTTCAACTCATGCACACTAACAAGCCACATGGGCACGGCACGACGATGACCGATATATTGCCGGAGTATACAGGCCAAGTTCCGATAATCTTACCACATACGAAGCGTTATGTAATGTGCAACACGTCCCGAACCGGCAACTTATCGAAATGGGTCGTGTACTGGACACTTGTCTCTGCCAAACATAGTTGCACGGCTGCAGCGTTTATTTTGCCGTGTAAGTGATGAGATGATTGGAGGCTTACGTACGAGATAAGTAGCTGTTACACCAGTGATTGCTGACATGGCATGGTCTTACGACCTGTACAGGTGGAAAGCGAGTTTGATCAGTCATCATGCAATCTGTCTAGCAGTTCCCAATGCGGCAAAGTTGCCTTTTTCGTCGGCCATTGAGATACTGGGCACTGTGTATTTGTTGCCACTCAGAAGGCGTCAAGGCTCGAAGATAGTCCCTAAGCGGTAAGAAGAAGGCGAGTCGGTTTCAACGAGAGTCTTGCACACGTACCTTACATGGGATTAGTCACTTCCCCGTACAGTTCACTGATGTCGTGAGACACAGGTACCTTAGCCATGGCCCACGATGGCGTCAGCAACTTGTTTGCATTGTCGACCGCCTCGCCGTTTTGGTTCAAGGCATCGCTTCATCCCTTGCGTATAAGCAAAGCCGCCCACATTTGTCGATTAGGCTTATGATGACTCTTACGTCTTATATAACTGCCAAGTCACCTTCGCATTCATGCATGGCCCTTGTGCTCTACACGCAGAGTTATCGTTTTCCGGTTTTAAACACCCAAACTTCCATCTGACAGCGCCGTTGGACCTCGAATCGACTAACCACTCCCCAGATGAATCCGAGACATGCCTATATGGTTGCACAAATTCAATGCATTGCTCCTTAGATGTCCTTATATGTGTGTAAATATGTTTGGACGTGCGCGCCTTGTGTTTTATTCGGCTGAGTAAGAGCACCGTTAACGACAGCTTATGTGCTGGCATTCGGCATATTTGTCTGGAACTGGCATTCACCGAATTGCCATGTCCATTGGCAGCTGTTACGCTTTATCACATGCCTAACTCTGCCGCCTGGGTCCTTTAGCTGATCCCGTATGGCAGTGCCTCTCCTTGACATGAGGTCGATCTGAGCAAAGTGGGAGTCACAGCGGCTACCTGATGTGTCGGGCGTTGGCGACGAGGCCTGGCATTCTTGGTGGCATTTCTGTGCTTTTGGCACTGGAGAGACTGTACGCTCCTGGGCTTGGGTTGACTGATGACTTCGCTGAGATTGACAGTGCAATTAATGTCCTGTGGTAACACCGACCCCAACTACTTACAGAGTGTACTCAATACACAATTCTGGGCGGGTGCGAGCGTCTCCGATTTGGCCAACATGTCTTCGAGGCCATGTCTCCCGCGTCGCCATGGGCCTCGCGGTCTCCGACCCAGCAGTTCCTAAACTGGAAGAAGACAAAGAAGAAGAAAGAGAGGAAAATAAAGACGTCTGATTTTTTGGTTGATCCGCAACCTAATATGTGAACGTCATAATCACATCATGGTCAGAAACACCCCAGACGGTCTTTACAAGTGTCGCGACCTGCCACTTTGATGCGGCCCGAACCGTAGACCGATCTCTGTTTTTGCCGAATTCGTGACTCATGTCCGGTACAGGCGATCCTGTCTTCCAGGTTGCTGTCTCGCCGTCTATCGTTCACTTTGAGAGGACCTGTCTATACACGGACCCTTGACTTGGCGAGTGAGTGATCGTCTTGGAAACAAGGAATTTACCTCTGGATGGAAATTCCTCAAAACCATTTAAATTTATGTTGCTACGAGTCACAAAATACGCATAATACCATGATAATGCCATTGACTATTTAGTGTCACGGATTGCTAGATTTTACCTGCTTTCCTGGAGTGGTTTAAGAGTTGCCAGCGAGGTACCTTTGACCTCAAAGTGCTGCCCGCAAAAGCCCAGTAAATGAGGCCCAACAAGGGACAATCCAATTACAACAGGCGAGGCTCGGAAGAATGGAATTGGGTTTTCCCTGATTGGTTTTCTTTTCGCTATGTTGTTTGTTGGCGAACAGGCAACGATTTCCCGCGCGGCTTCCCTGCCAGCCCATGTCAAAAATCCCAGACAAGAGTTTTCTGGCAAATTTGGTGTCACCAGCCGACGACCTAGGCACTTCCCTTCCTACCTACTAATCCAACCAACGACAACATACTGTCGTGTTCAAAGTCGCCTGCCGCGTTCAATATGGGATCATTATCAACATGCATTGCCGCCAACGTGCGCAGAACTCTTTTCACCAAATATCAAAACCTGGTGGCCTGTAGCCTCATGTGGCCACGTGTGGCTATTAGCGAAGGACTTCGCCATGCGCCAGCTATCCCAGCAGCCGTCAACCTCCAACAACATCGCTCTCTTCACAAACAACCCAAGAGGGCACTCAGCATCGATACTATTACGGAGAACTATATTCTACGAGGCTTAGACGCGCCGCAGTTCGCGGAGGGCTCGGACCCGGTGAAACTGGAAGCCGAGTTGACTCCGCTTTTGACACTGGGCGGCGGCTGGTGGTCTCTCAGTAGCGATGGCGCTGCCATAGAGCGGACCTTTAAGTTCAAGACTTTTGGAAAGGCCTGGGTACGTTTATCTTTCTTGTTCTTTCACTCGCCCCCCTCCGCTTCTCACCGAGCAACAAGACCTTCGAAGTTGCTTGAAAACCAACCAACAGCACCCCCTCTTTTGGTCATCTCTCCATATCACCCGCCGGGCCCGAAAACCAGTTGATTCCGCGTCTTCGAAAGCAGCCGTTTACCGGCGCGCTTTTCTCCTCTGACGTCTCAAAAAAGAGACATGTCATGGTCCGGAACTCCGCGTTGGCTACGTGCAGTCTGAGTCAGATCCCAAGTGATCCTCTACCAGCGGAGCAATGGGATGGATGCCACACCCCCTTGATACGCGATCTAATATCCGTTTATGTTCTACATTGTCACATATCTCCATCTATCTCTCTCTTCGTCATGTAACTGTGCGTGCGTGTATGTTGTGATGTGCATATGCAAACCGAGACCAACTAACCCTTTTTCTCCCTCCCAACAAACAGGACTTCATGGGCGTCGTGGCAATGCAGTGCAAGATCAAAAAACATCATCCTGAATGGTCAAACGTAAGCTGCGCCTACCCCTTTAAGGCCGGAAATACCTTCCCCGACGAAAGCTCTGCTTTTCTGCCCTAAAATTTCCTATCATTACATGACTTTGCCTGCCGGCCACGAAGTGTTAAATCTGATGGCCATCATCACCTCGAGCTCATTCAACACCACCAACAAGAAAAACAAGAGCACCCGACCCCAACTCACCTCGGCTGCCTGCCATACATTCACACACATGAATACGTCCTCAAACTCGGAGGGATTCGTGGCCGGCTGTCTCTCTCTCTCTCTCTCTCTCTCTCTCTCTCTCTCACACACACACACACACACATTCCAATATCCAATCCAATACACCCAACCCAACAAACACAAGCACAAACAAACCATGCATAATTGCGAGCTGAAAACCGAGCAGTTGAACAAGACCCCTCTTGACTAACCAAATATTAATCTCTCCTCTGTCCAATCTAGACCTATAACACAGTCTTCATACGATGGACGACGCATAGCCCCCGGGGTTTATCATCAGATGACTTGGCGCTCGCAGCCATCTGCGACATTCTTGCGGGTGAGTTTGGTGAACTTCCTCCAGCGGAGAACAAGACATCGTCGTCTTGTGACCTGTCGTCGGACCTCGCAAACCGAGCTGCCAGGGCCGCTGGAGGAGACTGCTGTGGCCCATCCAATTCAAAATCCAAGTCACAGACAGCTAAAGGAGCTGGGGTAGATGTCAAGACGCCATGATAACATGATTCCTGGTTGTTAACTTCGGCATTAACCTGACAAACCCTATCAGAGATTCGGAAATGGAGCAAGATGCTAGCATTTCCATAGGCAAATTAGATTAATAGATCGGGCGTGGGCACGGAGGTCAAGTTACTTTTGAATGTATGTATTATAACAGGTCAAGGGCAACTGTATGTATGTACAAGAAAAATTAAAGTGGTTTGCCTCAACCCTTAAACACACCATTCTATAAGCGAGTAGCTCACGCTCTATGTTGGTGCGTTCCTGACTCGGACTCGGATGCCACCCTCTATGTCCATCTGCGCGCACGCACAGAATAAGCCCCCTTGTCTACATAATCACCAGCCGTATGAAAGGTAGAATGTCGCTATGCAATCGTATGACTGGCTATCATGTCCAAACTTTGAACAGCTGCCCTCACAATGCCGGGCTCAACGATGACAGGAATCTGGCGAAATGATCAGTAGGGCACTGCCCCACTTACTGAGCCTTCTTGCTCTTGATCTCAGCCAGCTTTCTCTCGCGGCGCTTCTTGCTCGCCTCGGGACCAGCCTCCGTGTCCATGTAATAATCCCACCACCTGAAGCTCGACGCATAGTTGCCAATGAAGCGCTCGTGGTGCACGTCATGGTGTTCTGCGCCGGCCCAGATGGGCAGGAAGTGGTGCAGACTCCAGGGGAAGTCGTAGCCGCTGTGAGCATCGATAGCCTGGAAGAGACGAAGCACGATCCACGCGTACATGGTCACCAGGTGCAAGTCACCTGTGATAGAGACCCAGATGATAGGGCTGCCAATGCTTCCAAAGGCCAGAAGCATGACCTCGATCGGGGAAGCGTACTCAGCCACGAGGCCGAACGGCGCGCTGTATGTGTGGTGCAGCTTGTGAATATTCTTGTACAACGGGCCGTAGTGAAGCGCGCGGTGGAGCCAGTAGTGCCAGGTATCCTCGAGGACGAAGAAGATGGCAATGTGGAGGGCCATCTTGGCAAGAGACGGGAAGGGAACGCCGAATTCCATGCCGAAGAAGGTTGCGATAGGGTGGAAGAGCCAGATCTGAGGAAGCTCGACTGTGCAGTGTTGAAGAAGCACAAGGGCGGCGCACTCGGCCTGTTCTCTCCAAGTCGGCACCTTTTGCTGGAAGGGGGTCAGTACTGCGTGTCGCATAGAGACGTGGCGGATGTCTGGATTCAGCACTAACGTTCTGGAGCTTGTATTTGTTGAAGTAGGGAATGGCGTCGATGATCATCCAGGGAAGTGATCTTCCAAAGTACACAACTTCGTGCAACACGAAGCTCATGATACCGGTTGCCAAAACGTCGTTCTGCATCCATAGATACCAAGCCTGCCACACAGACGGGAGTTAGGTGGGTTGTCCCTATAGTTTTGTTTTGGGGCGAGCTCGACGTACAGCCCAGGCGCGCTCGACGACATTGAGAGTAACATTGAGTTTGGAAACTTCCTCGAAGACGCTCGAGTATCCGTTGATGCCAGCAATGGTCGAGTTTCTAGGCGGTGAAAGTTAGTTCTAGAACAGATCGGTACCGCGCAGGAGAGGTTGGCATACAGCATTGCGGAGGCCATGGCCATGGCGAAAGGAGTCGCGGCGCACAGATCGGCGCTGGTCCAGGAGGCAGGCGAGGGAGAGAATAGAAGACGCAGACGGGTGCCCGTGGACAGCGACGAAGCAAGAGGGCTCGTCGCGGAAAGAATGAAAGAGTAATTGCTCCCCTAGGCAATCCAATACACTGTCAAGAAGGTCGTGAAGAGGGCAATTTGAGAAGATAGGGATACCTGGATGGTTTTTATCCAAGTGCCCGCGAGAAATGGCGGTCCTGCAAGCTACCAATGGGGCGAGAGTGACACCAGACATCGGCCCACTTTCAGAACCCCTTTCCGCTTTCCGGGCCCTCCTCAACCACTCAGACGATCAGATTGTCAACCTTGCATGTGCTTAGTCTTCCCCACCCAAATTTTGAGGCTGCACCCCTGGAACCGCCAAGCCCACGAAACCGTTACATGCATGCGAACGAGATTGGCAGCGAGGAAGTCATATGTTTTTTATGTTGGTTGTCGTAAGAGATATTGAATACTGGACTCAAATAACCAGGCAATTGGTAAGGCGTAACATATTGGTATATAGTTTGAGCGGGCTGTTGGCTGTTGGCTATCAAGTGGATGCATCTGCAATTCGCCTGCTTAAGGCACCTTTAAATTGTACTCTCCGTATGCAGCTCAGCTCCCACAGCTCGATGTGCAGGGAATACGAAGACGGGAGCGTGGGTGGTGCGTGGCAAGACGTTTCGTTTAGGGTGGAAGCAGATTTCTTTGCAGGTGCCCATTAACGGAGGTATGTAGTTAAACAACAATGCTACAACTTTTGTTTGCACTGTGTGTTCCAAGCGGCAAGAGCGATGAAATCATTGCGCAGCTTGTTGGAAGTCGTCAAGGTTGGCTGTGTCTTGGGCAACATCGCCCCGGAATCTTCCTTCCATTTGTTTGTTTCGCAACAAGGAGTAGGGACGGGAGGCAACTTTCGGATTTTGAGCTTCCAGTTGTGTTCCCTTTTGCACCTCATCTTCAGATCGACGCACTCGCTTTTGGATCCAGACAACAGACTACCCGAGTGTCCGCAGTCCATCGGCATGATCCGCCGTCCCCAGGAGACGGTTGTTAATATTCGCTGAACGAGTTTTCTAGCCTCACCAGGGTCCCTCTCCACACTAGACTTTTGATCAATAACTCCAGTTGCCCACCCGGCAGGTTCTGCATCCGGGCATTTTGAGTGGGCTGATCTCACCTCGTCAACTCGCCACTTTTACGCGTCATTCGGCCGAACCCAGCATTCGCAACCGTGGGAACGGAACAACAGAGCGAGCTGCTGCGGCCACCAACTGCACCACCTGACTGCCACCCTCCAAGGTCTAGGGCCTCCTGGGCTCCGGAAAGCGCTTAGCCCCGTTTGAAGCATCACCGTCCCCAAAAATGTCGATTGTGTCAGAGTATGTACCATTGCCTGGGGATGTCCACCCACACCCAACTCATCCCCTGGAACTCGTTATTGACTTTGGTGTTTGTGGCTTCCAGCAAGCTGCGTCGTCTGAGTGTTCAGGTTGACCTGGTCTCTGTCGTCCATCAGCCTGCCCCTGAAGAGTTTGAGGCGGAGGACCTGCGCCATGATGGCGGTCCCGCCGCTCTGGCAGCCAGCAGTGCCCTCTCTTCCCTCCGCGTCAATGAGCTTCTGCACATAGTCAAGTCCCTGTCATCGAGCTCGGCCTCAGGACAGTCGTTGCCGGCTGAACGAATAGTGGGACTGCTCTCCCAGGCTGGCCTGACAGACGTTCAGCATGTTCCTGTGAACCAAGTCCAAGCCAAGGCTCAGGCCGAGTCTGACATCGAATGGCTTTTGGTTTCGAAGGCTACAGTTCAGACCTATGGTATTCTTATGAATACGTTTCTCGATCAAATCATTCCCTTGAGCGATGACACATGGTATTGGGACGAAGTACTGGGCTCCTACTCGCACAGCGCTTTATTTACTTTGCAAACCTCCCCCCTGCGCATGTGGTCATGGTCACAGGAAGTTTACCATGAGAGTCTGTCCCGGTTTCGGCGGCTAAACCAGCGCCTCACCACAAGGCAGAGTGCTAGCGATGGAGAAGCTGAATCGGAGCAGTCTCAGTCGAACATACCGGATGCCACTCCCGTGGGACGCAGCCTGTCTACACAATGGCGACAATTCTATGGAATCGTGAAGGAAAGCGTTGCAGAGAGATCCATGCTTGACATGCGCCGCAAGATGTTCTCTCGTGTCGACATCTGCCGGTCCGAGGCTCGTAAAAAGCGAGACAAACTGAGGCGGCTCAGGGAAATGACCGCAACAGGACTCGGTATGATGATGGACGAAGGCCTCGACTTTACCAGTAGCTTGGAGGAGGGAGCAGACGACCAAGAATGGAAAGGCGTGTTGGAGCGAAGCGTCGTCCTTATGGACATGATTCTTCGAAACATCCTAGTCCCCGATCTTGGCCTCTCCGAGTTTGAAGACAAGGTTTTCACTGGAGTTGAAGAGGATCCGGAACTGGCCGCGCAAGCCGACTTTTTCGCCGCCTATGAGAGGCCTGCTGTCATTGGACGCCGGCTCGTTGAGATACTGTCGACGGCTCTGCCTGATCACATCAACGCCATGTCTAGGCTGGCGCGGAAGAATGGCCGGCCATCAAAGATGGTCCGATATTGGCCAGCAGCAGTTGTTTTACTCGTATCTTCATCCACCGTTCTACGCATCTTGGTCAACCGGCGAGATGATATCATCAATTGGATTCAGGACCTGGGCACCACTACCCGAGACTTCTGGCTCAACTGGGTTGTCGAACCCGTCCGCAAAATAATCGGTACAATACGCCACGATACCAACAGTGAAATCGCTCTTATGAGTCGCGATAGTCTTAAGGCAGATCGTGATAGTTTGGAGCGGATGGTGGTGGAATTCTCGCGTGACAACCCTAGCATTGCCGTTGGCACTCCGACCATCACCGACAACCAGATTGCGGACATACGGTCCAAGGTCAGAGAAGGAGACGTTACCCCAGTTCTCAGGGCTTTTGAGAAAGACCTAAGACAGCCATTCGTGGGCGCCATTAGGGGAGATTTAGTTCGATCATTGCTTATCCAGGTTCAAAAGACCAAGGTTGACCTCGAAGTCGCCATCAGTGGAATTGATGCCCTCCTGAAGAGTCAAGAACTGGTCTTTGGCTTCGTGGGGCTCACTCCGGGTATACTTGGTGAGTTTCTGTCAACTTACCTTTGCACGTTTTGAACCTCGCTAATATTGGCAGTCTCTATTGGAGTGTTCCAGTATCTGAGATCTGTTTTCGGCAGCCGCAGGGGCATTCAGCAGGGCCACAAAGCCAGACGAAGCGTCCGAGTGTTGAGGAAGATCGATAGGATTTTGTCCGAGGCCAGACCTGCGACAAATAACCTGATATCATACAAGGATCATGGGTTGCTTATTTGTGAGGTTCATGTGTTGCGCAGGCTGGCGCGTAGTGTGCTACCAGGCGACATCGAGAAGGAGTTTATTGAGGATCTTGATGAGCTTGCATACCTCAAGGGCATCCCGGTCCAGATGAGGGCGTTGGACAGAATTCGCTGGGCATACGCCGAGTGGCTGTCGCGTATGAGATAGATGACAGCGCGCGGGTGCATCCTTCGTTTCGAAAGTGTTGTTATAGCAGCGTATCACAGCAGCGGCGCATTGGAATAATGTAAGTATGCTTATAAACTCATATGAGACCTGCCAATTGCTTTCGTGTTGATTCATTCATCTAAGAGCTTGCTATGACAAGCTAGCAGCTGAGTTCGTTTCATATAGCGATGAAGGGTTCGTTCTGACGAAATTCGAATGGCCATTTACACCTTCCATCTTTTGGTCTAGACATAACTGAAGAAAAAGACTGATACAGGGCCAGTTCCCGTCAGCTGGGGGAATAGAGCTTAGTCCAAGACAATAATACTGTTAGGTTTGCACGTGGCCCTCGATATTGGTGCACACAAATTAGTCACGAGATCCTATCGTGTAGGTTAATTGCTGTACATGATTTTTTGTATTATCTGGGTAGTTGCCACTCTTGAATTTTGCGTGCGATAAGCCTTGACCCAAGAATATCCAGAGAAATCCTTAATGGTGCGCGATGGATAAACTTCAGTGAACTTCCAGGTTTCCTTGATGCTGGCGGCGCCCCTTAACCAAACGTTGTGGCGTTGTGGGACCCTTTTTCGCTGCCGACAGAGACAACTCCCACGCGCCACCGCCCTGGCATTGCTGCACATTCCTCTGAGCGCCCCGCTCCCCCAAGGCAGCCCTGGCATGAAGATTGACCGCCCAGCCAGCCTGCCGACAGCCGGCCAATTAGAGGCCTGGTCGCCCTTTCCGCCTTCTGCATCTGACCTTTGACGTGTGTGTTGAGGCTCACACCTGCCCCGATTTAGCAGGAGAGGACCGGTCGGCACACCTCCATTAAACTACCTTAACTACCTGCGGCCTTTGAAGAACAACGGCTGAGGTGCATCTTGCATCCTTTTCGTCTCCAGCTTGTGTTCCTGGAGATTTTGGCCCAATTTCAAGCTGGAACTACATATTCACTTCATACCCTTGGCAGACGCTGTAGTTCGATCCAGACGACGGCAGGCTGCTAATTACCAACTAGCAAGTGGGAAGCAACCGGCTCCTTGGGTTCCAGGTTCTCTTTGCACCAAGCACACCCACCAAAAAAACCCCCAGGTCAGGTAAGTGCATCAGCTCCATCTCCACTATCGGCTTCGTTCACCTCGAGTCTGGGTGTCCTTTCGATCGTCGCTGCAATTGTCCATTTGCTGTTTCTTTTTGCTTGGGTCGTTCAAGTCGAACCTAGATTGTCCTTACCCCCACGACCCACCTCTCGCTTTCTTGTGCTGTTGCCCGCAATCTCAGTCTGGTCGCCGAAACTGCCGCCACCTCCACTGACAAAATCACTGACCTTGTGCTCGCCGCCCCTTATTCAGACAGACGCTCTCGTCGCACTTCGTAAAACCCATAAACCACAATAACGAACGTCGAGATAGACAGGTCAGACAGCTGCCGCCTATTGTTTCTTTGCTGCGCATCGCGGACACCGAGGCAATCGATTGTCTTTCCGGCCTCCACTCTTGACCCTGAAACCGCCACTCTCAACCTTTCCCTCCAACCAAGCCAGAACGAAAGCGGTAGCTTCAAGCTCTTCCAACATGTCCAGTAACAGGAATTATGATTTTTTGGTAAGCTGGATACCTCTTATCTACTCGTCGGATGGCCGAAAGCTGCCGACCGCGCAGTCCATGCTGCGCGCTATACGGTGTGCACCTTGCTGACACGGGGTTCTTTTCAAAACAGATTAAGCTGCTGCTGATCGGAGACTCTGGTGTGGGCAAATCATGCTGCCTGCTACGCTTTAGCGAGGACTCATTTACCCCATCATTTATCACAACGATCGGCATCGATTTCAAGATCCGGACAATCGAACTCGATGGCAAGCGCGTCAAACTACAAATCTGGGACACGGCCGGCCAGGAGCGCTTCCGGACCATCACCACCGCCTATTACCGCGGCGCCATGGGGATTCTCCTGGTTTATGATGTGACTGACGAGAGGTCGTTTAACAGTACGTTTCCCTTGTTATCCTAGAGACTACATCACGAAACCAGCGAAGCTGGTTGGAAGCTGTCAGAGGAGGGGCGCGAGCCAGGTGCTGAAGCCAGGTGGCAGAGGGGATCGAAAGAGAGACATGGCAGCCCAGTGTGTGCGTGGTTGCTAACAAAGCCTTTTATTGACAGATATTCGCACCTGGTTCGCCAACGTAGAGCAGCACGCGACAGAAGGTGTCAACAAGATCCTCATTGGAAACAAATGCGACTGGGAAGAGAAGCGGGCGGTATCCAAAGAGCGGGGCCAGGAATTGGCCGACGAGCTGGGGATCCCGTTCCTCGAAGTCTCGGCCAAGACCAACCAGAACATCGAGGAGGCATTTTACAGCCTCGCCGCCGACATCAAGAAGCGCATTATCGACACGTCCAAGAGCGAGCCGGCGGCTGGCGCAGCAGTCAACGTTGGGGACCAAAGCGGATCAGGGGCTGGGAGCAAGTGCTGCTAAAGCACTGGGCCTGGCTCGAGTTGGAGGGAATGTGTTATGAATGAGGATATTAAGCTCGACTAGTGGATGTGGTGTCCGGCGATCTCTGCTTTGTATGCGGCGATGCCGTTTGCTCCCCACCTCCCAGCCCAAGAGGGAACGAGAAGGCATGGGTGCCTCTCGCTGTAACAGCGCGAGGGGAGGTGGGTGGCTAAAGGATGGGTGATATCGCTATACCAGACCATGGGCGAGATGGAGGCACATCCATCTGCTACGTAGTCTTCGTCGGCTTCCCTCAATCGACATCGGGGAGGGAAGAACATGTAGGGCGGAGAACGAGTGTGATCCCGTGGCTGCTTCTTCCGCACGCCGTTCGTGCCTTTCTTGTTTTTATTACTTTTATTGTGTTGTAGAGGACGGGAAATCAAGCCAGTTAGAGGCGAACGGGGGCAGGCAGGCAGAGAGCAAGTTATTTGGTCATCGGAGTTTGGGTTTTGTCATGTTGGCTCTAATACATCATTCATCTCTCTGTTGTTGTGCCTCGTTAATTTTTATCTTTGGTTTCCATTGTAGCCAGCAAATACTGTTAACAACATAGTGAACTTCCTCCTTACCGTGAGTAGTCCAGCATTTGGGCGTGAGTAGTCCAGCATTTGGGTGTGTTGCGGCCCCACTCTTGTCCTGCTGCGGACTTCAACCAAAAATTCGGCGACGGAACCATGGCAGGCATAAGTTCTTCAGCGGCAAAAAAGCTGTGGAAGCCCGCCGACTCGTAGACTTCGGGCAATGCCAACTTCTCCAGCCTAAGGAGCTTGTCGAAATCACTCAACGTTGTGCTTTGCTGCAAAAATGATATCGTCGGCCCGTTCGCACAAAAAAAGTTCTTTACATACGAAATATCATCCAGCAGCAGTTCATTCCACTTGTCTAGCAGCTAGTGAATGAGGAGGACAAGAATATCACCACCGCCTTCGCAAAAAGAACTAAAAAAAACTTGAGCTGCAACAATGAAGACGCTGGAATTTCGGATCCGCAAGATCCACGTCAACACCGAGACGGAGCGGAAACTGGCCAAGCGACAGCCATCCCGCATCTATGTGAGCGAGGAGGCCCTAATCGAGTTGACGGGAACTAAGGATGGCGGGAGGGCTGTTTGTATCGAGAAGGCTGGAGGGACAGCAGATGAGACGTCGACGCCTGCACATCTGAGGAGAGAGGCTACCCTCTGGAAGGCCCCCGAGAAGCTTGATAGAGGGGTTACCATGATGTACGACATCTTCCGCGATGCGTGTGGGTACAAGCTTGGCGAGCATGTGCGCATTACGGCTGTGGGGGGGTCGATTCCTGATGCAGACGAGGCTGTGCTGGAGGAGGTCTCGACTGCTGTTGTTGTCCCGGGGAGGGCGGATGATTCCCAGGCGACGGCACTGGAGCCCATCCTAGCGTCGGATGTTCCTGGGTGGGAGTACTTCCTCGCGGGCAGGCTATCTCAAGTGGAGCACGTCTATGCAGGATTGGTGCTCAAGAATCTGTTTCTCAGAGGCCCCGAGAGGTCGTTCGTCGTCAAGGCCGTCAATGGCCGCTCCGCCGGCAACGGCCGATATCTGGACAGGAAGACCAAGGTCAAGATCGCAGAGCCGGCAGTTCCTGGAAGCGAGGGCGCTGAGGAGGCGCCGCGGAAACTAGAGGTCACGGGCATTCGCGGGCTGGACGCTCAGATCAAGAAGTTGAACAACATGTTCGGCTGCTTCGCCTCGGACATACCGTTCCGGCCCACGCTGAGCTACCCGGGCATCGTCATCCACGGCGGCCACGGCACGGGCAAGACCATGCTCCTAGACAGAATAGCAAACTCTGGCTGGGGGAACGTCTTCCGCATTCAGTTCAAGGACAAGCTGTCCGAGATTCAAGAGGTGTTTCAGCAGGCGAGGCTCCAGCAGCCGAGCATCATTCTGATGGACCAGTTTGAGCGGCTTATCGACAAGGAGCGCAACAATCGCAGTGCGGTTATACTCGCCATCTGCGAAGCTCTTGATGCGCTTGAGGCAGAGGCTACCAAAACCGGGGAGCTTCCCAAAATCGTCGTCATCGCAGCCTGTCTGGACTACACGACAGACATGCCCGAAGACCTCATCGAGCCGGGCCGATTTATCACCGAGATCTACCTCCCCCTCCCTGACGTCGACTGCCGCAGGGAAATTCTCACCTCACTAGGCCTCTGTGTAGAGCCAGAGAAGGAGCGGGATCTACTGCGCCGGCTGAGCGAGCGCACCCACGCCTACAATGGCAAGGATCTCAAACGCCTGGTGGCTCACGCGCGCCATGTCGGGCGCATACGCGTGACGGATGCGGCAGCGAGCAACAGCGGCAAGCTGCCCACACTTGGGGCCAACCTCGACAAGTTGGTACCCGGTCTAGAAACGCTCACCATCGCCGAGGGTGGCGCAGTTGATGCCACCAGTGCCCCCGGGACAGACCTATTGCCGCCTGGTCCTCCCGCGGACTGCATACCCGAGGACTACGAGGAGGCCCTGAAGATTGTCCGACCCAGCGCCATGCACGACATCAACCTGAAGCCGCCCCCTATCCACTGGGACGATATCGGCGGGCAGGACTCGGTCAAGACGTCTCTCCGCCGCGCGGTGCGGCTCTCGACCGAGCCCGCCGAAGTCCTCAACAAGTTCTTCGAGCACCCCCCCAAGGGCTTCCTCCTCTACGGGCCGCCGGGCTGCTCCAAGACTATGGCCGCGCAGGCCATGGCGACCGAGTCCGGGCTCAACTTCTTCGCCGTCAAGGGCGCCGAGCTCCTCAACATGTACGTGGGCGAGTCCGAGCGCGCCGTCCGCCGCCTCTTCGCGCGCGCCCGCGAGGTCGCCCCCAGCATGATCTTCTTTGACGAGATCGACTCCATCGCCGCCCAGCGCCAAGGGTTCGGCCATAACAAGCCCTCGTCAGCTGGCTCATCCTCCAGTGGAGGAGGCGGCGGCGGCCTCAACGTGCTCACCACGCTCCTAAACGAGATGGACGGCTTCGAAGCCCTGCAAGGGGTCGTCGTCCTCGCCGCCACCAACCGCCCCCAGGCGCTAGACCCGGCACTGCTGCGGCCGGGCCGCTTCGACGAGCTCATCTACGTCAGCCCGCCTGACGAGGCCGCCCGCCGGGCCATCTTCCAGGGCGTGGCTACCAAGCGGAAGATGAGCGCCGATGTGGACGTTGATCAGCTTGCGAGGGACACGGAGGGGTATTCTGGCGCCGAGATCAAGGGGATATGTGCGGTCGCGGGGATACAGGCTTACGAGCGGTATCTCAACCGCCAATCTTCTTCTTCTACTTCTCTCAAAAAAGATGGCGGCGATAATTATGACGACGATGACAACGAGAAACTAGATGGAGGACAAGAAGAAGACGGGATTAGAATGTCTGACCTGGAAAATGCCATCAAGAGCCAGAAACGCCAGATCACGCCCGAGATGGAAAAAGGATTCGAGGATTGGGAGAGACAGTTTCGGAGGCATTGATAGAAACGGCTTTCTCGCTTTAGGTTATCTACAGACTATATGCCAGTCCAAATATAAATAAACAATGTGAAACAAAAACAAAAACTAGTTGGAAGGCAGAAACGAAACGGGTTTTTTCTCTTAATCTTTTGGCGTAGATCCTTCAAGAATTCATTCTTCCATCCAACTTACCTATCAGTTTTACTTGGTGATCGTTATTCTTTACATCGGTGGGGAGGGGTTTTTCTCTAGCGATGCCTTTGGTAATTGGACATGTCCATTTTATTGAAACAGAAAGTATATACAGGTATGACCGTAAGTACCTATGTACGTAGTAATGCAGGCGCTCATCTATTCTGGTGAACAGAATACTATTTCGGCAGCACCCACGTTGCTTGCACTTCATTATAGGGTCAACCATAATTTGAACAATAATATATGTATTTCAAGTTTGGTACACAATGTGATATACATCACCACAGCCCCGTGGCATTGACTAAAGCCAGCCTCTCCGTCCTCGGATCAAGCAACTCGCGCTTGTGCCAATATCGCACGAAGCGCCGCGCCTCGGCCGCGTCGGCGAACGACACCACAAACCGTCCGAACGCTTCTTCTACTCGTGGGCTCTTGCCGCTTGCAGGGAGAGTGGTGTTTTCGGCGTTGAAGGAGCTGTATTTGACTTCTGCCCGCGAGGAGGCGACGGGGTCGATGCTGTCAACCTTCCATACCAAGTTTCGCTGGTGCCCATCCGTGTCCAGGACGGTGCGCAGGATGTGGGTGGTCAGCTTGGAGTTGGTTAGGTGCAAGAGAACGTGCTGATGGTCGGGCGGCAGGGAAAGGTCGGAGAGATGTGCTTGGAGGAGTTTTCTGTCTGCTGAAGCGGCGGGAGGAGATGACGGAGGAGATTGGGGGGTGGAAGTAGGTTTCGAGAAAGAGTGGAGTAGGGCGTGCAACGACGAGGTGGAATAAAGCTCAAAATGCAGCGCCGACGATGGCGGGAGGAGGGCATATCGCCTGAGCTCATCTTTGTTGCTGTTGCTCTCGGCAACTGGCGCGTTCTTAGGGTTAGCTACGATGTCGGCTTCTGTTGCTGCCGGGTCCGAGCTATTTGGACCAGTTCGAGACTCTACGACTGCCGCGTCGTCTACTTGTAATGATGCAGGCATACCGCCACTTGCTTCGACATCTACCACTGGTATCGTTTCATCTGCTAGTGATGTCCCCGAAGCCACACCGCCAAATTCACTAGGCAGCATTCTCCGCGAGAGCCCGTGCAGTCGACGCACTTCCTTCGAGTAGGCCATCGCAGCAGCACGCGTATCAAAGAAAATGAAATACTGCCCCAGTGGCTCTTTGGTGGCCTTTGATCTAGCCTGAACAACTGTTGGGCCATGTTAGTTGACTGCTCAAAAGCCTGATGGAGGTTGACAAACCTTTCACGATTCCTCCTGCCCAGCCGTCGACATGCTGCCCTTGGGGGGCAAGCCGGTAGAAGTCCGACTCAAGCAACGATCGGGATGCAGAGTTGAGGACAATGACCGTTGGCCCATCTTGCTTCACATCGGTGGCACTGGGGGCTGGTAGACGACCCGAATCAAGCTCGGCAACGTCCCTCAGCCATTCTTGCAGATCGCTGTCCGGAGGAAGAAAAGGCTGCTGCTGAGTTCCATCTTGTTGCTGCGGCCTCTGCTCGCTTCCGGGAGGGGAAGCGGGCATCCGCTGTCGGTCCTGTTTCCCTAACTTCTGCTGCTTCCGCTGCCTCTGTTGCTTGATCTTGGTGGGTTCTGGGGCACGAGAACCCCCGTCTCCCACTTTCTTCTGCTCCTCCTGCTGCGGCCCATTACCCGTCTCGTGAGCAGCCGAAGACATGCTCCCCCATTGATCCTCGCCCAGCCGCTTCTCATCAGCAGTTTTGGGAGTAGGGGCTTGAGGGAGGCGTCCGCCGCCCCATGCTGGACTTGCTCGAGCTGCTGTTGGCTTGCGAGAAGAAAGCTTGGGACGTGCTGCTGACTTCGGACCAGACGACTTTGCTGCTCGGGATCTCTTGGCAAATTCTGCGTACAATTCCTGGTAGAGGAGTGGCCGGCGAGCAGGTGTAGAAGATGAAACTGAAGACGAAGTTGACAGAGACGGCTGGCCCTGTCTGTATTTGCGCGACCAAGTTTCTTTAAGATGCGGTCGCCATTCCCACTGCCATTGCCGGGCTAAGGACTGCGGCACCTGCAGCCTCCTCGAGCCCATTAAGCCGGTGACTGCCGCCTCGTGAAGACCATGGAATACGGGGGTGAGAGGGTGACGTTAAACTTAGGTCCTTCGAGCGCCAAAATGGGCAAGTTGAATTGAATATTATTTTAAGGTTGCGAAACGTGGGGATACTTGGCACTGTGCCGCTAAGCGCAAACTGCTGCGTCCCTCTGATACTTGTTGTAATTTTAGGTAAAGTCATCGTACGTCAATACAAAGGAGTGTAATTTCTTCCCGTGTACCCCTACAAAGGATCCTACAGTCCACACACCGAGTATTGTCTCCTAGTGTCCAGTGCAGTGGCACCTGACAGCCCCTATAAGACTGGGACTTACGGAGAGCCTGCGGCTGATTTTCGACAATTCCCCTGTAATCCAGTCCCACAGCTGAGTTCCAGAGGCCCCGTCAGCCGCTGGCTTCTTTGTCTGAGTGGGGTAGCGATTCCATTACACTCTGGACAGTGTCGACCCATTTGGTAAGCTGCTGGGAATGAATCTCACAATACCAATCAAGCCTGGAACCTTTCCGGCAGCCACTGTCGACGGCGTGAGTCAACGGCAAAGCGCACACTTTAGTGAACCGCCGGCACACTTTGGCTAGCGAAAAGGCTTGACTTCTTGCTTCGTCCATCATTTATTTGAGAGCAGTTAGAGCGCTAGAAAACACATTGGACAAATACCTCAAGCGACTAACTTCTTCCTCGTCGCTTCAACTCAGAAAACATCAGAAAACAAAACCACAAAATGGCACCATCTGCGCCAGACGGCTTGAGTATCGCGCAATGGCGCGCCCAGGTAGAATCCATGAAGGCAGCAGTCGCCCGCTTGCAGCCATCTCAAACCACGCGAGAGCCAGATGACAGCGACTGGGACGACGATGATATCGACAGTGCTTATGAACCCAGAAGCAGTCCGCGCGATGTGTGGGACTTTATCTCGGACGATGAGCTGGCCGACATCCCATTCGATAGCGAAGATGCGCCGGACGGTGTTGACGGAGGCCCCGCTGAGATGGCGCATGGCCTGCGCTGGCTAGCCGCAAGGTGTGTCGAGGTTTCTTCAAGGAGGTCTGGCCTCGACCCCGACGCCCTCCAAAGCCAGGTCCTGGACATCCTGAATGCCAGCCGGCCCGAAGACGAAATTCAATCGTCCTTGACCGATCTGGTGGGCTTTGACGATCTGGATTTTGTCATCGACCTCCTTTCGCATCGGCCCGAGATCGTCGCCGCAGTCGCCGCCGAACGCGTCCGCAATGAGGCGACTGGGTCCGAGCTCCGGCTACTGACAAAGGCGCAGAGGGAAGAGGCCCTTCGCCGGAGAGATTTGGAACATAAGTCTACTCCTTTGGCCGCCGCCCGAGCGAAAGAAGAAGAATATCCTCATGTGTACAAGACTTTTTCGGCTGGAAACACCTTGAACTTCGCCGGGAAGCGGTACGCCCTTCCCGTCGGCAGCGTGAGGAAGGAGTTTGAGAAGTACGAGGAGTACTCGGTGCCCGCCGGCAAAGTCGGCACTCTAGGAGTCGGCCGAAAGCTGGCACAGATCGCCGACCTTGATGGCTTGTGCAGGAACACATTCAGGGGTTACACGGCGCTCAACCGCATGCAAAGTCTCGTGTACCCGATTGCCTACAAGACGAGCGAAAACATGCTCATTTGCGCCCCCACCGGTGCTGTAAGTTCTTCCAGCTTGCTCCAGGCCACATAGCCCGACTAACGCGAGGCGTTTAGGGTAAAACTGATGCTGCCATGTTGACTATCCTTCACACAATCAGTCAATATCTAACCCCCAATCCGATGGAGGACCATCACGCGACAGATTTCGCCGTGCGTGCTGATGAGTTCAAGATTGTCTATGTTGCCCCCATGAAGGCCCTCGCAGCTGAAATCACGGACAAGCTCGGTAAACGACTTGCCTGGCTGGGCATCCGCTGCCGCGAGTTCACCGGAGACATGCATCTGACCAAGTCAGAGATTGTCCAGACCCAAATCATCGTCACAACTCCCGAGAAATGGGATGTTGTGACGAGAAAGGGGACTGGCGATACAGAGCTTGTCCAAAAGGTCAGGCTCCTCATCATCGACGAAGTGCACATGCTTCATGACGAGAGAGGCGCTGTCCTCGAGTCCCTGGTGGCAAGAACACAGCGTCAGGTGGAGAGCACCCAGTCCCTCATCCGCATCGTTGGTCTCAGTGCTACTCTGCCCAATTACATTGACGTGGCCGACTTTTTGGGTGTCAACAGACGAGCTGGCCTCTTCTACTTTGATGCCTCTTTCCGCCCTGTGCCACTGGAGCAGCACTTTATTGGAGTCAAAGGGAAGCCCGGCAGCAAGCAGTCCAGAGAGAACATAGACGAGGTTGCCTTTGAGAAGGTCCGGGAAATGTTGGAATTGGACCACCAAGTAATGGTTTTTGTCCACTCACGCAGAGACACCCAAGCAACTGCCAAGATGCTGTACGAAAAGGCCATCGACCAAGCTTGTGTTGGCCTTTTCGACCCCAGTGGACACCCTAGGTTCGAATCGGCAATGAGGGATATTAAGTCTACAAAGGCACGAGAAATTCGCGATCTGGTGCCAAAGGGAATAGGCATACATCATGCCGGCATGGCGCGCTCTGACCGAAACCTCATGGAGCGTCTCTTCGCCGAGGGTGTCCTAAAAGTATTGTGCTGCACAGCCACTCTTGCTTGGGGTGTCAACTTGCCCGCAGCGGCCGTTGTTATTAAAGGAACACAAGTCTACAGCGCCGCCGATGGCAAGTTCGTCGACCTCGGCATCCTTGACGTGCTGCAAATCTTCGGTCGTGCTGGCCGTCCGCAGTTCGAGGACGTCGGTATTGGCATGATTTGCACCACCCAAGACAAGCTCTCCCACTATCTCACAGCAGTTACGGACCAGTTACCTATCGAATCTAGGTTTTCCGCTAAGCTCGTCGACAATCTGAATGCTGAAATTGCGCTGGGCACTGTTACTTCGATAGCCGAGGCCGTCAAGTGGATTGGTTACTCGTACCTCTTTGTGCGCATGAAGAGAAACCCCATGGCATATGGCATCGACTGGAAAGAGTACGATGACGACCGTGCTCTGATATTGCGACGACGGAGGTTGGCTATAGATGCCGCCAAGCAGCTGGTCCAGAGCCAGATGATCATTTTCAACGAAAATACCGAGGAGCTGCGAAGCAAGGATATTGGCCGTATTGCCAGCCAGTTCTACATCCAGCAAACAAGTATTCAGATCTTCAACACGATGATGAGCCCGCAGTCCACCGAAGAGGACATCCTGAAGATGATAGCCATGAGCGGCGAGTTCGACAACATCCAGTCCAGGAACAGCGAGACAAACGAGCTCTTGGCGATGAAGGAAAACAGGAACTTTGTGCCTTACAATATCAGCGGCGGGATCGATCTGCCGCAGACCAAGACAAACATCCTGCTTCAGGCGTACATATCTCGGGGGCAGCCCGAGGACTTTGCGCTGACAAATGACTTGAATTATGTTGCTCAGCAGGCTGGCCGTATTTGCAGAGCTTTGTTCATGATCTCCTTGACCAGGCGCTGGGGCTATCAATGCCTAGTCCTGCTGACTATGGCCAAGTCGATTGAGAGGCGCATCTGGGCTTTCCAGCATCCTTTCCATCAGTTTGACTTACCGAAGCCGGTGCTCAACAACCTCGACGCGAAAGACGCGCTGAATATCGAATCGATGAGAGACATGGAGTCCGCAGAAATCGGCAGTCTTGTCAACAACCACCGCATGGGGGGCAAGATCTACAAGCTCCTTGGCAACTTCCCAACTTTGAGTGTTGACGCTGAGATCGCGCCCCTGAATCGCGACGTGCTGAGAATCAAGTTGTACATCACTCCCGATTTCCGTTGGAACGACCAGATGCATGGGATCTCCGAATCTTATTACATCTGGGTCGAGAACTCGGAGACTTCGGAAATCTACCATCACGAATTCTTCCTTCTCAGTAGGAGGAAGCTCCATGATGACCATGAGCTCAACTTTACAATTCCTTTGGCAGATCCTCTCCCCGACCAGATCTACGTCAGGGCGGTCTCTGATAGGTGGCTTGGAGCCGAGACCGTGACCGCAGTCTCTTTCCAGCATCTCATCCGGCCAGACACCGAGAGTGTCTACACAGATCTCCTGGATCTGCAGCCGCTTCCAATATCGGCACTCAAGAATTCGGCTCTGGAAGATATATATGCCCAGCGGTTCCAATTCTTCAACCCAATGCAGACCCAGGTCTTTCATACACTCTACCATACGGCGGCCAATGCCCTTCTCGGGTCTCCCACGGGTAGTGGCAAAACTGTCGCCGCTGAGCTGGCCATGTGGTGGGCATTCCGCGAGCGGCCTGGATCCAAGGTTGTGTACATTGCTCCCATGAAGGCTCTCGTACGCGAGCGTGTCAAGGATTGGGGTGCTCGTTTGGCTAAGCCACTCGGGTTGAGGCTGGTCGAGCTGACGGGTGACAACACGCCCGATACACGAACTATCCAGGACGCCGATATCATTATTACCACGCCCGAAAAATGGGATGGTATCTCACGTAGTTGGCAGACAAGAAGCTATGTTCGAAAGGTCAGTCTCGTTATCATTGACGAGATCCACCTTCTCGCCGGAGATCGAGGCCCGATTCTCGAGATCATCGTCTCGCGTATGAACTACATTGCCTCCTCGACAGATAACGCAGTCCGGCTGCTGGGAATGTCGACAGCATGCGCCAATGCAAGCGACCTTGGCAACTGGCTCGGCGTTAAGGAGGGCCTGTTCAACTTCCGGCATTCCGTGCGGCCTGTGCCCCTTGAACTTTACATCGACGGGTTCCCAGAAGTTAGAGGCTTCTGCCCCTTGATGCAGTCTATGAACCGTCCCACATTCTTGGCTATCTTGAACCACAGTCCCGAGAAGCCAGTGATCGTCTTTGTCCCCTCTCGTAGGCAAACTCGTTTAACAGCGAAGGACCTCATCAACCTCTGTGGCATGGAGGATCATCCCCGGCGCTTCCTGAGTATGGACGAAGGTGATCTACAGCTCAATCTCTCGCGTGTCAAGGACGAGGCTCTGAAAGAGGCCATCAGTTTCGGAATCGGACTTCACCACGCAGGTCTGGTGGAGTCGGACCGACAGTTGGCTGAGGAGCTTTTCTTAAACAACAAGATCCAGATCTTAGTTGCCACGAGCACTCTTGCTTGGGGCGTGAATCTGCCAGCACATCTTGTCGTCGTCAAGGGGACTCAATATTATGACGCAAAGATTGAAGGCTATAAGGACATGGACCTGACCGACGTCCTTCAGATGCTGGGGCGAGCCGGCCGACCGCAGTTCGATAACACAGGTGTTGCCCGTATTCTCACTCAAGACTCGAAGAAGGACTTTTACAAGCACTTCCTCCACACCGGATTCCCAGTCGAATCCTCACTTCACACCGTTCTTGACAACCATTTGGGCGCCGAGATATGTGCGGAAACTGTTCTAACAAAGCAAGACGCTCTGGACTACCTTACTTGGACATTCTTCTTCCGGAGACTACACAAGAATCCCTCCTACTACGGTCTAGAAATCTCCGTCGAAGAGCATAATAGCACCGCAGCTCAGCAGATCGCCAACGATTTCATGATCGAAATGGTAGAAACGTCGCTCGCCGAGCTTGCCGAGTCAAAGTGCGTAGAGGTCTATCCCAACGGTGATGTTGACCCGACACCAATGGGCAAGATCATGAGTTATTACTATCTCTCGCACAAGACCATCCGGCAACTTGTTGGCAATGCAAAGCCAAAGGCATCCTTTGTCGACGTTTTATCATGGATGTGCCGGGCCACTGAATATGACGAGCTCCCGGTTCGCCACAACGAGGATCTCATCAACGCCGAGCTGTCTCGCAACCTGCCATTCCCCGGGACAATCTTTGAGCTTCCCATGTGGGATCCGCATGTCAAGGCATTCCTACTTCTCCAAGCACACATGTCCCGTATTGAGTTACCCATTACCGATTACGTAGGTGATCAGACCAGTGTCCTCGATCAGGCCATTCGTATCATCCAGGCCGCCATCGATGTCTTGACCGAAATGGGCCACCTGTCCAGCACGCTCGAGTTTATCAAGTTGCTCCAGAGCATCAAGAGTGCCCGCTGGCCTACAGAGCCACCGCTTTCTATCCTCCCCGGCATCAGCGAGAAGACAAACAATAAGCTCACCCTCCAGGAGATGAGCAGGTCCAGAGGCAGCCTGCAGGCGCTGCAAAAGCTGGCGCGGGACCTATCTCTTGGGCCCGGCGCGCAAACTAACCGCTTCCTCAAGGCTGCAGCCGCCATACCCAATGTTCACGTCTCCGCCGTGGACCTGAAAACCACCTCACTGACGGTCAATCTCAAACGCCTCAATCCCGTCACAGAGAGAGAGGCCCGTATCTACGCGCCCCTCTTTCCCAAGCCACAAACCGAAGGCTGGTTCGTTGTCGTTGCCGACATTGCGCGCGACGAAATCGCCGCCATCAAGCGCGTCGGGTGGAGCGCCCATGGCGGTAAGGCCATCCAGGTCGGCTCGCGCCCAACGGCCAGGGCTGTCATTAAGTTGCCCGAGGCAAGCGGTAAGCGGAAGCTGGATGTTCTGGTGCTGAGTGATGGCTATATCGGCTTGCAGTATACGCTTCCCGGCATCGAGATTCCGGACGCGCCGCAGGTGGACGATGGTGCCAAGAAGGGTGATCCCAGGTCTCAGGGGCAGGGAGGTGAGGCTGGGTCAGGGTCATCAGGTGTGGCTGTCAGTTGAGGCGAGTATCAATAGTTATAAATATCTGTATGTAATATGAAAAGGCTTTCCGCGGCGTTGCCATGCCGCCGTAGGCCTTAACACCGCTGCAATGAACTCTAATGCCATTTAGCACCATAACGAGCTGTGGTACCGTAGGATTAGAGAGCCTCCTCTATACTAACAACCTCCATTCGCGTGTAGCGTCTGATCCCTTGTCTGAGCCTCGGGGAGATGGAGATACATCGCCGTCTCTGTCCACCATTATATTCAGCCTGTCGCTTATATCCTCCGAAATTTGGCTTGCGGATCCGAAATCTCGGTTCGAGAAAGGCCGTCGTAGCAGCGTCACGGCTGGGTCCATCAGGGACCAAAGACTAGAAGGTATAACTTTCTTTTGGCGTCTTCCCCTTGCTATTAGTGGGAGATTCACAATTGCTTTTCCTCTAGACAGATTCAAGGGACTGGTTGCCGCGCCTGCTGGGCGGTATTATTAGCTGATTACAGCCTCGAAGACGCGGTCAATTTCCTCCAGACGACGACGACGACGCAGTATCGCATTATCTCCCAGGAACGGGCACTCCAGCTGCCCCACAAGCTCATCAAAGTCAGCAAAATCCCTCGTGGATACCGAGTCCGAGTCCACAAACCTACTATGAGGGGAGTTTCACTGGCTTTTAAAGAGAGTAGGCGGTTCTCAAACGCTCAGACAGTTGTGATGGCTTTCCTGAACGTTACCATTTACTCCAAATAGCAGCCATGTATGTCAAAGAATATTCGAAACCCCATTCTCAAAGAATATTCGAAACCCCATTCTCAAAGAACCCCAGGTAAATACGAAATCACCTGAAGCCACCCCAGAGAATGAGCAAGTTTTGGAGATTCTCAAACCATATACCTCCCCATGGCATAGCAACTACGCCGCCACCACATGAACTCAAGGACGCTGGCATCCAGCACCTACATAGTCGAAGATGGAGAAGCGGTAGAAGAAGCTGAACTCGAATCAGCTGTTGCCACCCCCCACCCAGTAGAAGCATACCCTACCTGCCCAATTACTTCAGCCGTGCTCGAATAAGCCCAGAGTACATGCTTGTAGTTTCCTCCAAAAAACAGTCGGTGTCTTAGGTGGTAATATGTGAACTCGGTTTTGGAAACTGTAGGGGATGAAATGGGACCATTTGGACCCTTTCAACTCTCTCGTTATCTTTCGAACTTCTCATATCACTCTCTCATATATATAATTGCAAAAGGTATAACCTTCTCCCGATTATTTGTGAGAGTCATATAATTCTCAATACAAGAATAAGATCACATCTTACAACACTGCTACTTTCAAAAACAAGGAGGTAGATCGCCCTCAAATTACCTACCTGTCTTCAGACTTTCTTATTATTGCGCAGTTCGAATCGAAGCGATATTTGGCCTTTTTGGTATGACGTCGGAACTTGGAGGAAGCAAAAGACAACATAAACATTCTGAGTGATGTTTGAGTTCAGTTGATTGCCTATAAATTCAACGAATTGACGAAGGGGAAGCATTATGGAATATTTTCTCATACTTAAGGGCAGGGCAGAGTTGCCTACAAATAGGTAAAGGGGAAGTTAGTGCCACTCTTAGCTCTACCGTGTCTTTTTACTTCATTGCATTATCAATACACCGTTTCCGTCCCAATTACTTCTTCCAACGTCCAAGGCAATATGAAAACTCGACATCAGGTTGACAGACCCGAAACTAAGGTGGATGCGCACCAGTATTTTTGTCGACATTTATTGAGCATTGTCTTGAATGTAGAGATAAGTATCAAGTAATTAGTACTCACATCTACCTCATTGAAGTGCTTTATTTTTGCAGCCTGTCGTTGGCTTTGGGCCCTAACTCCTGCCAGAGGCTGTGCACCGCCTGCCTCAACGTCCTCTGTCACTGCGAGGCCCGATAGTCCCACTTATCCAGGCATCCCGAGCTTTTCGCATGCATTTTGTTCCATATCTCTGTTTCGTCGTTGTTTGTGGGAGGGATAGGAAGAATCCGATTATTATCTTGGAGTGATAGACCATCTGCATATCTCAGATGTGGGGGGGGGGGGCGGCTTGTTTTCCATGACGCAATGGTGGTGTTTGTTGTGCCAGTTAACGATCTTATTCTTGGGTGGCAGAGAGAAAGAGTTCTTCTCTATGCATTTTAGACGAGACGTTAAGGAAGCAGAAGGGTAACCGAAGCCGGGGAGAGACTCGTAGTTCGGATGATGGGGGATGGATAGCCTCTCCTTTGAAACATCCAGTTTCCAGACAGCATCGCTAACGTACACACAATGAATTCCCCCCATCCCCCCAAAAATCATGCTAGGCAAGAAGACGAAGAAGGGCAGTGCTGCACATGACTTTATCGTTAATGGTACTGAAACGGGTTACCCCTGAATATCTCACCGTATGCGTATAGAATTGTCGACAAAGAAGCCCATGTACATAATGTTTACTCCGTACTGTTAATCCAGGGAACAAAGATAGATAGGTGCCTCTGAACAAATATTTGGTAAGGCAAATGCTACATACTTAAAATTCACTGCGAGGTCGCGACTTGACTTCCATCCCGAGTCTCACTCTCCGCTCAGCTTTGACAGAAGTGAAGATGTTTAGACGAAAAACTCAGGCGAAAGTGACTAGAGCAGAGCAGGGCACAGGCAAAGTAGGCTGGAAGCCTAGCAAACAGCCTGCCGATTGTGCGATTTTGAGATAAGGAGCCCTGATCGGTCTCGCCAGAGAGCACAGCCCGGCGGCAGCGTTGAAGTCCCGGCCGGCGAGTAGGTATGCACTCACCACTGCCCTCATCCAAAGTCAGGATCAGTCTTTTTTGCCCTCTCGCGAGCGAATCTATTTTCTCGCACGTAAATTCACACCCACACACCCACACACACCAACTCTCTCCTCTCTGTGGCCCTCGCCCTCTTTTGACCTCTCTCTTTTGACCTCTCTCACCAGACACACACACATACACACACACAGATACACACATACCAAAGTGCACGCATACATTCACGTACGCAAACACGAACGCACCATGGACGATCGCGAGTCTTCCCCTTCGCGTGCCGCGCCCATCGCCGCCACCTCCGACCACCAGGGCCGGGAGCTTTTCCCGGACCTGGTCCAACCACTGCGAATCCAGTCCCTTGGAAGCCGAGCGGGGGCGCTAGCCCAGCACCAGCAACAGCAACAGCAGGAGACAGGTGGCACCACGGCCGCCACAATGGGAGTTGTGCGTTCCCTTTCCCCTCCCTCCCCTCCCTCCCCTCCCTCCCGCGGTGACGATAACATTCTTGTCGTCGCCCCCCTCACAATCCGTCGCCAGCCAGCACTGGCCCAGCAGCAGCAGCAGCAGCAGCAGCCACAACAACAACAACAACAACAACAACAACAACAACAACAACAACAACAACAACAACAACAACAACAACAACAACAACAACAACAACAACAGCAGCAGCAGCAGCAGCAGCAGCAGCAGCAGCAGGGACAACAGCAGGGACAACAGCAGCAACAGGAGCAGCTAACCGTGCCCGAGCAGCCCGAGCAGCAGGAGCCGGCGCCGTTCGCGGATGTCCGAGACCTCCTCGAGGCGGCGATGCAGGAGTGGGAGCCCGTAGAGCTGACGACTGAGGAGCTGTCCGACCGCATCAGGGCCGAGCTGCTGGCCATGACAAGCCACCTGCAGCTTTCGGACCCGCCAGCGACGTTGTACGAGTCGGAGGCGTCGAGCGATGAGGAGGGCCTGCCCAGAACGCAGAGTTTCGAGGGCCGCATGGCCGCCGTGGACGGATGGCTGGCCGATTTGATGGCCAACATGGGCGAGGAGCAAGTCCAGGCCTTACGAGAGGCAGCGGCCGCGGCGGTGGCGAAGAGACGCTCCCAGGGTGAGGATATCTGATGCTGAGATGAGATGAGATGAGATGATGATGACGACGACGACGAGCGAAGAAAGCAGATCGTGCAAGCCGCACCCCGCACTTGAACAACTATCGAAAGGACGAACCACCACGAGACAAGACGATATGATGGGATGACGACGATGATAGTAGGTTTATTTTTGCCTGTGGAAGATTTGAAAGCCGCAGGCTCATCATCATCACTATTTGCTTAGTTGCTTGGTTTGGTTGGTTGCTTGGGCGTGAAGGAAGAGAAGAAGGGGGCATTTTGTGCCTTTTCATTCATGAGCATAGAGGCATGGCATGGCGTGGCTTGGCGTTTTCTGCATTTGGGGATACTTGCTACTTACCAATTTTTGAAGTTCGTAGCTACTCTTACTGCTGCTGCTACTTTGTCTTTCCTTCTTCTTTTTTTGTTCAATATCTGTCTTCTTCACACCTCGATTCAGCAAGGGAAAGTCGAGGAGGGAAAAAACCTACATACATACGTACATTAGGATGAGTAGAGGGAGCCTCGCCTGGCTAGGTTCTGATTCTGAAACCTCTCTTCACTCGAGACCATATTTCTGCAGTTTGTTGTCCCTGTAAAGCTCTTGGCGAATGCGTTCGAGCCTACGCTTGTCCTCAGCCGCCTGCTTCCTCGCCTTGCCAGCATCGAGAAGCGGGTCCTTCTTAGGCGGCTGTGGCGGCAGATTCTTGGGCACCACAATCCCGATCCCCAGATTGCTAATCTTGGGCTTGGCTTTGATAGGATGCAGAATACCCTGCTGCTCTACGCCGAGGCCCTGCCTGGAGTCCGGGTCCCAGCCGTATTTGGAGAGGTAGGCCAGTCCCATGCGTGACCGATCGATGGACGACGGTGGGTGAATGCTCAGCTGGTGTGTCAGTGACAGGTGGTGACGCATTTTACCCTCCTCCGTGTCGTCCTCAAAGGGCCCCTGACAGATCTCACATATCCTTGGACCTGTCGTGGACGCCTTTGTTGAATCGTCGGAGGCGCTTTTCTCGTCGCCGGGGAGCACGAGGCTCAGATACCAGTCTCCAAGGTTCTGGCCATGTACCGTTTTCGGCGCGTCTTCCTTCTGCTCGCCATCATCGCCGCATTCTGGGACAAACGCTATGGGTCGCCGCCAAAGACCCGAGCCAAACGGGCGCTGGTGCTGCAGCGGGATGTCGTCGATGTCGTCATCGTTGTCGCTGCCTATCCCGGTCAACTCCATTTTGGGTTTGCATTTACGGGAAGAGCGAGCAGAAAGAGATTACCCTGGAGTCTCTTATCTCAATATTGAACCGAGGGACAGGTAGGTAGAATTTAGGCTTCTGTGGGGTGATCTGGTACGACGTGTTTGGTGAATATCAAAATGGATGTCAACGTCGAACTGAAGGTGTGAACTGTAGATGCGTGGACTCGAGAGTGGGATGATGCCCTTCCTTTAGCGTTGAAGGTGGGGGTTAAAGATTGGATGCGGCTCTTTCCCGTTCTGGCCCGTTGTCTCTAGCCCCTGATGGCTCCAAGCCATACCGCTCATGAAATGCCCCACAGCACACCAATCAGGCGGGTCCCTAGCTACGTAATCGCAAAACGTTTACGGGTGGTTCGCTGTTGCTTCTTCCATCAGTTCCAACGACACGCGACGACACAATAGGCAGGAGACGAAATACCGCGTCGACTCGACGTCCAGCAATAAAGTCAGAAATGTTCTCATAACAACCGTGCTGCCACCAATTGATAACCCGCAACAATGCCCCTTCCCTTCATTGCGGCCGCGTTCCTCGAAGGGCTGCCGGCATGGGTGCCCGACCCGTGGCTGATGCTCAAAGCTGGCAGCTCTCTCGGCGCGCTTGCTGTTGCGAAACGATACATGTCGGGTGCCATGTGCATAGCTGAGCGGGATATGCACGGGCGTGTCGTGCTGATAACCGGCGGCACATCGGGCATTGGCGCCGTCACGGCCTTTGAGCTCGCCCAACGCGGCGCCCAAGTGGTTCTGCTCACTCATCTCCCGCCGTCGGACCCGTTCCTGGTCGAATTCGTCGACGACATGCGCGAGCGCACCGGCAACGACCTTGTTTATGCCGAGCAGGTCGACCTCTCCTCCTTGCACAGCGTGCGCCAGTTCGCCACCCGCTGGATCGACAACGCGCCGCCCCGCCGTCTCGACATGGTTGTGCTGTGCGCTGCCACCTTGACACCACCGGGGTCCAAGAGGACAGAGACACCAGAGGGCGTGGAGACAACGTGGATGGTGAACTACCTGGCAAACTTCCATCTGCTGGGAATTCTGAGTCCGGCCATTCGCGCACAGCCCTTCGACCGGGACGTGCGCATTATCCTGCCGACCTGCTCAGCTTACATCTCGTCGCCGCCCCTTGACCTGGTTATTCAGGACAAGGACTGGACGCCTGGGAAGGCGTACGCGCGGAGCAAGCTGGCCTTGATGGTGTTTGCGAAGGCGTACCAGAAACACCTTGACGCGTACAAGCGGCCTGACGAGCTGCCCATGAACGCCCGCGTGTTCCTGGTGGACCCGGGCTTCACGAGGACTCCAGGATCAAGGCGGTGGCTGACACGAGGCTCACTTTGGGGTCTTATTCTCTACATGGTCTTCTACGCATTCTCTTGGCTGCTTATGAAGAGCGCCGAGATGGGGGCGCAGTCGCTTTTGTGGGCCATGCTCGAGGAGAGCTTGATCCGCGACGGCGGCGGCAAGCTGGTTAAGGAATGCATGGTAGTGGATTGTGCAAGGAGGGACGTGGATGACGAGGCGGTTGCCAAGAAGCTCTGGGAGGCGAGCGACAAGCTGATCGAGAGAGTGGAAAAGGAGGAGGCTCTAAAAAGGGCCAAGGGTAAAAAAGAGCAAGAGAAGAGAGAAGAAGACGCCAAGAACGCCGAGCAGGTCGAGGAGCTCGAGTCCCTGCTCAACACCATCAAAAATGGCCAACAGGCAAAGGAGTCGCAAAAATCCAAAAGCAATACAGCAGGCGGCGGTAAGAAGCAAAAGTCTAGTAGTAGCAAGCCAACTGCGCAGTAAGGACCAATTAATATTTTTTTTATGTTTTTTAGGGTGATGATATCAATCTGGAAAGGGGCCAATTTGATAGACAGGCGGCTTGCCGGAATCTGTTTAAATACTTCCATCCCAATGTCACGGCGGGACCCGGTGCCCCGGAATCATTACCCGCCAAGTTGCAAGCGGGGGCGGGCGAGAACCTAGCACGGTAGTTTAACACGTGAAATTGACAATCATTCATTCGTTAAATGACGAAAGAAAGCACAACAACTGGGCGCCCACTTCTGACCAAAGCTCGTCCATCACTGGGACATTATCTGCGACGTTCGCTTAACTTAAAATTCTGGATTTAAGCGTTGCCAATTATCCGATCAGTCTTATCACACCCACCACCAGCAACCCGTGGTTGAAGAACGACGCCGCCAAAAAAACATAACCCCAACCAGCAGGGCAACGTGCCAACCCAAACTTCAATCCCTTGCCACCGCACCACCGGGAGGAGAGTCAAATAAAAATGACAACTCAACTACCGCCATTGCCACAGGCGCCGCCGCCGCAACTACTGCTACAAAACATTACCCCTCTTCAAGCAACCTGGGAGAGACACCAGCCTCCGCACCATCGGAACCGCAACCCATCAAACTGCCACCCCGTTTTCTTCACAGACAAGTTGCTACGCAGGCCGCCATTTACGATGGCTTCGTCGCCGCAAGTCAACCCCGTGGCGCATGGCTATGTCTACCAGGATGCCACCGACCAAAAAAGGGCGGCCAGTAGTGGTGGTGGTAGTGGTGGGGGTGGTAGGCCGAGGTTATGATATTAATTGACGACTGACTGGCCTGGCTGACGGGCTGCTGGAACGGTACGCACTTGAGGGGGAGGCTGAGAGTTGTACATAAGTATGCATCAGATAGGTGTTTCATTTATTCCATACTACCTAGATAGTCCTCAAGGGAATTGATTTCAGGAAGACAACCTGGGACCGAATGAACGACTACAGGGGGTGTAAGTCTTCAGAGCTCCTTGAATAGACTTCACGAAGTAAAAGGTGGATTGAAATTGGTTTAGGTCGATAAATTGGTGAAGTCCGTCATGTTTTCCACTCTTTCATACTTCAAGAATATGATAAGGGGCGGCGTATTATACGGTATGAAGGAGAACCAACCCAAAATGATTTTTGGGTATCGAAGTAAGCATTGAAATATGAAGTTGGCTTATGAAAAAGAGCATGTCGCCACAGTCCGTCTTGTTTTCCGTCTCTCCCGAAAATGATGATTGTTGAGAGGAAGGCGACTCCCCCACACTTGAATAATAATAACAAAATTGATGAGTACAACGTTGCTGTCGCAAACACCAATATAACGCCAAAGCCTTATGACAAAAAGAACCAAAAAAAGCAGAACAACCTTTCATTACCCAGTCTGGGCCCATGGCGTCCAGACCTGGGTAGTTATTCAGAAGCTGTTCTTGACCGAAATAACGATCGTCAAGATAATCAGCACCAAAACCAGGCCCAACAAGCTCATGAGCTTGACATTTTTCCACCACATTTTGCGCTTCAGCCCGCGGCTGCGCACGCGGAACTCGCGGGCACTGCCGCCGAGCCGGTCAGTCTTGTCGACGAGCAGATCGATGCGCTCGCCCCGCTCGAGAAGGCCCTCGATGTTGCGCGTCATGATGCCGCGCACATCATCGATCTCGCGTTGCACGTTGCTCAGGGCGTCGTCCCGCCCTTGTCCAGTCGTCCCGTACTCGACCATCAGCTTCTTGAGCTCAGCGTTGAACCCCCCAGTCCCATAGTTGGGCATGTCGTCAAAGTTGGTCGTCGTCTCGGGGAATTGCGCAAAGAACCGACGCCGCGCCTCCACGAGGAACCCAAACGAGATGCGCCGCCCCAGCGCGCTGTCGGCCACAACGAGAAAGGTCAATCCGCCCGCTGACGTCGACGGCTCGTGCTCCGACGGCGACTCGGCCATGTAGTGGATGTGGTGTGCGCCATGGGTATAGGTGAGCTTCTGGGGCGAGGAATGGTCGATCTTGGGCAGAATGAGCGAGGCGAGCGACGAGGTCTGGGACGAGGCGGATGTGGTGCACTCGGTGAGGATGGTGGAATTGTGCGCGATGCAGGAGCTGGCGTGAAGGAGTTAGGAGACTGAAGCAAAGAATGGAAAGCGGTGGGTGGTGTACGTACTAAAGCAGCGGCGTCGCTGGGGTCGACGATGAAGCCATCTTAGGGAAGGGGTCTTATTGTGGAACTGGTAATTGGGCTGGAATGCTGTTGCGCTAGGTATTGAGTTGTCCTCGACTCCTGTGGATCCGTGGAAAGAAGGAGGTGGTCGTTATGTCTTTTACTCTATGCACAGACGGACCTCTGCTTATTGCGAGAGTGAGTATTATAGGTAGGCTTTGTGGTGCCGGGATTGATGGAGAGTGGGATGAAGCTGATGGGGTGAGCTGAAGATGGGAGGTTCCTTACCAACAAAGTCGCAGCCTGCATGATGACGGAAGAAAAGATGCGGCGTGGGTGGGTCTTCCACACTGCGCGTGCACCTGGACCATTTAAACCACGCCAATAACACAGGGGTGTTGGTGAATCCTGAGTGGGACGCCAAAAACGCTGCAACGACGCGAAAAGGGGAACAGGGGGGTTTGATACTGGGGACCAAAAAAAAAAAAAAAAAGGACCTTCAACTCTGACACCGTCCCGGGCGCGACATCCACGGCAGCAACGACAGCGACGAGGCCGACGAGACGGACTAATTCAGTGATTGTTTTTTTTTGGCGACATACGGCGACATACGGCAACGATTCTCTCAGCATGATTTCGGACGCATCCCGGTTGCCGCCATGAGATTCCTTTACAATGCCTCGTGGGTCGCTCCACGAAGCTTCGCCAGCGTCCCCCGCTGTTTTTACATTCGGCCCTCCTCGTCCTCCTCGTCAAGAACGCCGAACGCTCAATCGGGAGAATATTCATTCGTCAGGAAGGTCGGGCAAAGGATCAAGGAAGACAATATTTCGGCGCTACGGGCCAATCTCAAGGGCCACCACAACGCTCACATTAGAGATGAGGAAACTTGGGCGAAGACCGACTCGAAGACTATCGACGACAAGCAAACGTCGACGCTGACGGGCAACCAATCGGTCAGATCGGCGAAGAAGTCTAGACACAACCAAGATATGCTTCTAGCCCTCGTAGAAGACCGTTTTGTTCATGTGGTGGCGGCCATGAAGAAGAGCCTATTAGCCTCGGATTTCAAGGACCGCCCATTTGGGCTCCGCACTGTGGTCGAGCTGGAGCGCTCGGCTCGCGTCTTCCGCGATCTCGTCAGACATTCATTTATGCAGGCGTCAAGGGCTGGTCTCACAAGCCGTACCGACAACCCGCTCTTCTGGAATATACGCAACGCTTTCATCAAGTACGAGTGCGTCGGCCTAAGTAGAGAGCTTCGATACGCATTCCAAAGCTGCCTCGCGGGTTCCATGCCCGGCCAAACATCCCTCGTCGACGCCCACCACAAGCTTGCTGACATGCGCTTCCCATACGAGTGGTTCCCAGAAGCGCGCTCCATCCAGCGCACCGTCCATCTCCATGTCGGCCCCACAAACTCGGGCAAGACTTACAACGCCCTAAAGGCCTTGGAAGCTGCCAGGACCGGCATATATGCCGGCCCCCTACGCCTACTTGCGCACGAAATCTTCACACGCTTTACCGCTATGGGCAAGCCATGCGCCCTAATCACCGGCGAAGAGCAGAGGGTCCCGGACAACGTTGACCAGTATTTCTCATCCTGCACCGTCGAGATGGCGCCGCTCGGTCAGAAGGTGGATGTTGCTGTCATCGACGAGATCCAGATGATAGCCAAATCGGACCGCGGTTGGGCATGGACACAGGCCTTCCTCGGCATCCAGGCCAAGGAGCTCCATCTCTGTGGAGAGGACCGCGCTGTGGATATCATCCAGGCATTGTGCGAGATGACTGGGGACAAGTGCGTCGTGCATCGGTATGAGCGGCTGAACGCACTGAAGACAATGGACGAGAGCTTGGATGGCAAGTTAAGCAACCTACAAAAGGGTGACGCCGTCGTCGCCTTTTCTCGCGTCACGCTGCATTCTCTGAAGCAGAGCATCGAAAATGCCACTGGCCGCAGGTGTGCCATCGTGTACGGCGGACTGCCCCCCGAGACCAGAGCGCAGCAAGCGAGTCTGTTTAACGATCCAACCAACGACTACGACTTCTTGGTTGCAAGTGATGCCATTGGCATGGGTCTCAACCTAGAGATCAAACGGGTCATATTTGAAAGGAGCGCCAAGTTCGACGGCTTCGCTCATCGCCAGCTGCGAATCTCCGAGGTCAAGCAAATCGGCGGTCGTGCTGGACGCTACAAGACGGCCAGTCAAGCCGTTGCGGCAGCCAAGGACCCAGAGGGCCTGGCAGCAGGACCCGCAGCCCAGAGCCAGGTACCGACGGGATTCGTCACAACGATGGATCCCGAAGATCTGCCATTGATTAGGGAAGCGTTCAAGTCGGATGCTGAGCCTATCCACAAGGCCGGCATAATGCCCCCCTCTTTCATGATTGAAAAGTTCTACGCAAGCTTTCCCCCACATACGCCTCTGCAGTTTGTCCTGAACCGGCTTCGTGAGGCGTCGAGGCTGTCTGGGCTGTTTGAACTGTGCGACTTTTCGGACTGGCTCGCTGTCGCCGAGCTCATAGAGCCATACACCATGAGCAACGCGGACCGGCTGGTACTTTTGACGTCCCCTGTCCAGATGAACGATGTGCGCCAAGTTAAAGTGATGAAGGCATTTGCGGAAAACCTTGGGTCTCTGAAAGGTGGGCGCTTACTTGATATCAAGGAGTTGGATATTGAGGTCCTCGCAGTGAGCAAAGAAAAGGCGCGCAACAACCCCAACCATTTGAACCGGCTTGAGTCCTTCCACAAGGCCATCACGCTTTACCTGTGGTTGAGTTATCGATTTCACGGCGTATTTCAAGACCAGGACCTCGCCTTCCACGTCAAGGCACAGGTCGAGGACAGGATCACCGACTACCTCGAGCACCTCAGCGTGAGCGAAGAGAAGCAGCGTTCTACCCGAGAAAAGGCTAGACGCATTGCGGCACAGAGGCTTATCAGGGAGTCTATTATAATGGAAGGAGATACTCCAGAGGAAGTTATCTTGCCCAGCGTGGAGCTGCTCTCGACTGCCAAGCCTGAGGAGGCAGTAGTATATACATGATCAGCCATACATGATCACGGACTATGCAATTATATGAGCATGTATTAGTTATGTGTATATATACACATGAAGCTGTACAATCCGGCTACTCCGGATGGTGGGATGGCCTATCAAGGTCCATCTCTTGTAGAATAGGGCTGGAGTGGCGTGAACAAACAAGATCTTGGGAATAAAGGCAAGGGGACTACCGGGTTTTTTTTTTTGGCTAAATAGGCGCAATACTGTGAGAAAACAAAAGAAATTAAGAGCAAATCAAAGTAGAATAATCCGCATGAGAGATGCTTTTAGTTGAGCATTCACCTCCCTTCAAATGTGCACGCCCCTGAAAAGGTGTTGGACCTCAATGTGGGACGGGCAGCCACCCACGACCTATAATTAGCCTACCCCGCCGCCACATGAGGTCACTCTTTTCCCCGCTCAGCCTTATGGCTGCTTAGTTGCAGTGACAGGCATCCAACCCAACCCCAACGAACCACTGTTCATTGTGTCTTTCGAGAAAGACACCATTGCACTGACTCTTTGGCTATATAATACCTGCCGAGCTCAATCACGCGCAACCACTGAAACTCCAAAGACCAAGAGATCTAAAAGTTTGGGTGGCTCGCTCGTCGTCGGTTGTGGGGCTTCCTCCACCAAGCAACTCGTCGTCTTTTCAACTGTCACGACCTCCGTGACCAAAAGATTATTCCTCTTCTCATACACGTCAAACAACATCTCAGCAAAAAAAGAGCTTCAGCAAGCTTCAGCCAATTTCCCCCCCAAAAAATGGCAGCCCCACCAGCAGACAATCCCGCGGTCGCGGCGGACACTAGAGTGTCGTTCATCCCCCTGGAAGCGAACCCCGAGCTGATGACCAGCCTCCTGCACAAACTCGGCGTCTCACCCGCGCTGGCCGTGCACGACGTCTACAGCCTCACCGATGCAGACATGCTAGCCTTCGTTCCGCGGCCGGCACTAGCCCTCCTTCTCGTCTTCCCAGTCTCGGCCACGTACGAATCCGCGCGCCTGGCCGAGGACTCGCTCCTGTCCGACTATCACCCCCACTCCACCAGCAACGACGACTCCCAAGGTGCTCCGAAAATCCTCTGGTTCAAACAAACCATCCGCAACGCCTGCGGCCTAATGGGCCTCCTCCACGCGGCAGCGAACGGCCCGGCCCGCAACTTCGTTGAGCCAGGCAGCGACCTGGACAAGCTACTCAAAGCGGCGGAACCGCTGGACATTCCTGGGCGGGCGCGCCTGCTGGAGACAGACCAGAGCCTGGCGAACGCGCACCGCGGGGCCGCGGAGCAAGGGGATACCGCCGCCCCGGATGCGACCGATGATGTGGATTTGCACTATGTGACGTTTGTCAAGACGGAGGATGGGAGCTTGTGGGAGATGGATGGCAGCCGGAAGGGCCCGCTGCTAAGGGGTCACTTGAGGGCGGATGAGGATGTTCTGAGTCAGAAAGCGCTGATGTTGGGGCCGCTGAAGTTCCTGGAGAGGGAGAGCGGGGATTTGAGGTTCAACTGTGTGGCGCTAGCGGGGAGTTCAGATGCTTGATTTCTCCATCACGGAAAGAGTGGATGGTAAGGGTGCAGAGGGTGATGCGGCATGGGCAATGATATCAATACCAAACAAACAAGGCTCACTTGAGAAAGATATGGAGATCAAGGATCAATGTCCTTTTTATTTAGGGGCCAAAAGCTGTTTTACTGGGAGCAGGGTCGACGCAATGATGGTTGTTAGGTTGTGATCATATGCAGGTACGTGTATGCAATGGTCGTATTTCCTGGCTTCTATCATTCTTTTCGCCCACTCCAAGCTCTTCGCAGCAATTGTTACGTCATCGTCCTAGTTCTCCATCTCTTTTTTCCACCACTCCTGCCTTTTCCAGGAACTCGAGAAGGAAAAAGAGCAAGTGCGTATAACTTGACAGTGACGAGTAATGGCAAAGGTAAAGTCATTTGAGTCGGAAAGAGCATCTGTTAGGTAACTGTCCAAAGCGGAAGGAGCCAAATTCCTATAAACCCCAACCCCCAGCCCCCCCTCTCCTCCTCGGATTCCTTTGTCTCCATTTACATGTCAGGTTGCGAATCATTCACATCTTCCCAGTAGCTTCCGTCATGGAAACTCTCTGTTGCCGCCGCTCCCGCTCTCGCTCCGACGAGGCTCGTCTGCTGAATGGATCCTCAGACGCGAAGATTTGGTCTCAAACTCGGCGGGTCGGGTGGAATCTCGGGAAGTCGTGCCCAGTCCAGCAAGGTCATCCTCCGTCCGTTCTGCTCTTTTTGTTGGCAATGATGATCTATGCTGTCTTGTTTTGGTTGTTGTCCGGTATTTCGTCGTGGGAGGGATTTAGGTCCTCTGCTACCACCACCACACCATCACCTCTCGGACTTCGGTCTGTCTCTTTGCCTTTTTGCGCATTACCGGATGGTGATGAAGTGTGCGGCGATGGTGAGTCCCAGGTAATGTTCTGAAACTTTGTGGTAGGGCAGTCGGAGCATGTGGAGAGCCTGTCGTCGACCTGTCTCGAGGTTGTGTTGGTGCTGCAGTAGTCCGAGTCTGATGAGGAGGAGTCCGAGTCGGAAAACGAACAGACGAAGAAGCTTTTCTCGCAGCTGGGTTCTGACATGGTGGTGGCCATTCTTTCGGTGCTGGCTATCTTCGCGCTCTACTTGCTAGGAAAGAATAGGCATAAGAGATATAGGAGTAAACGTAAGACGCGACACAGAATATGCTACTGAATATCAAGAGATTAGAGGATACGAGTGTTGCGTTTCTTAGTTAGAGTAGAAATATTTATCCCTTAGAAAATACTTGCTATTTGTCTTACACCTACAATAACGGGACCGAATAATTGACCTGCAACCGAATGACTGCAGGTCGCCACTTCCGGTTTGTGTCCACGAAGCGATCTGCTAGACACATTTCTGCTTCTTCTCCTTGGTGCACGATTGTCATCCCCCCATTTTGCCGTTTACATATTTATAAGAACTTGGCATAGGTTGTCGGAAAGAATACAGACTCCTCGCGGTCAGACACATCTTTTTGTGCCACTTGGGCGGAGGTCTACTCTGATCCTTTACGTCTCATCAGTTTGAGCACTTTTAGTGATTAGTCGTCCCTTCCTCTGATGACCGTGGAGCCTCAAGCCCATCATATATGTATTCAGATCCGGGAATGTTATTTGCTCAGGTGAATTATATAATCGAGCAGACCGAATTTGCTCGAAGATTAGCGTTCTGGAATCAGACCTGCCCGACACTCTTCCGCTAGGTACCAAAGTAAGATGTTCTATTGCGATCTTAATGGCAGCAAAGCTCTGATATAGACATGAACTGAAAGTAAATTCCCATCATAAGTGGAAAGTTGGTCCTCAGAGTCTTGGGCAGTAGTAATGTGAATTAAGTCTTTTCATTGCATATATTTGAAGGGCGGAATAGATGAGATTTTGCAAGCAACCTAAGTTACTTCAGCAAAGGCCCGGTTGATGATGTTAGCAATTGGTCGCCGAACACAGACTTTGTGCTTTTGGGTGCTCATTACATGGCTTTTCCCTCGTGTACATACTTTCATGCACCAATAACGTTTTAGCACACTTGAAAAAAGTTGCCACAAGACTCGACCAGAGTCCAACGGCTCAAGCCCAGTTGGGGGTCAAGTGGAAATACATGCCGGAGCTAGTTTGGAACGTCCCCTTCCTGGCCAGAACAAGCAAAAGAAGGAAAGAGAATAAGAAAACGAGAAGAGAGGGCCTATGGAAGGGACCGAAGCGTAAGTAATCCGTAAGTCTCGTTGTCTTGTATCCGACCTGGGTTGGCGGCATGTGCGCTTGGACTGGCCTTGTTCGTCAACAGGGAAGCTCTCCCCGCAGTGTGGGGAAGAGTCTAAGACAGCGTCGAATAGGATGGCACACCCGTGGTCTTTGACCTTGAGCAGAAACCTGCATCAAATAGAGTGCATGTTGCAGCTCGGTCGCAGTCAAGGCTGCAGCGCGGAACGAGCGCTGCTTGGAACGTGGCTGCGTGGCAATAAAGTGAACCCAGCACTCCACCGTTGCTGGAGGGGCTCGGCCGAGTTTTCTTATAGGGTTAGGGTTTTAGCGTGGCACGGCTTATTTCATGCCTCAATGTGAGCTACCCAGGTGAGAAAAAGGAAGTTTGTTTTTATGTCTCGACAATATTTCCCGAATATGTTTGTAACAGTGCCGCAGGATCACGTCACCTCCCGCATCAGACGATGCAGGAGTCGTCGGCTGCGACAAACAAAAAATGGACAGCTGAGGCGGAGAGAGGGAAGGAAGGAAGGAGGGGGGAGCTACCCCCCGTGCTTGCCGGTGCTGACTGCGCCTGCCTCGCTAGAGGACGTTGTTTTTGCTCTCGAGGCAACATGCGGCAGCAAGTCGGCCCAATATGTATGTACCTGCATTTACGGATGTACCATTTCTCTCAAATTGGGGTGGCAAGAAGCATCCATGGACTGCCGCTGTCCCGTTGCGCCTCAGCGGTTTGGGGATCTCCGTGATCGCCTCAAACACACAAGAACAAAAACAACAGCACTTCTAAAGCCAACAAAGAAATAAAATGGTGGGCCCCGTGCGAATTGCGAGCTTTCAAGACCCAGGTGAGTCGGAATAGGACGTCCGGTCGGTCGACTTCGCAGATACGGATTCCAGGTGTGGTGGGCTTCCTTCGCCGCCGCTGTGTAAGGGGAAAAGGGGGGTTAACGATTATTCTCGCGTCTTACAGCTGACTTCCTCGCTCGTTTGCTCGTCCAACTCCGGAGCAAACAAGCGTCGGCGAGGACTGACAGCCTAGCGGCATGAAAGAGGCCCATAGGAGTTAACAGGTGTGCTCGCTGACTGGCGACCATACGACCTGGAACACAATGGGGCCTAGACCATCGACACGCCTCTGGTAATTTTTACAGTCGTTCAGTCGTTCGAAGCCAAAGCAGAAAGAAAAAGCAAACAACAGACAGCGGCCCCACATCCTTCGCCGCTGTCGATTCCCGCACACAACCCTGGAAAGATCATCGCCAGGCTAGGCCATGTATCCCCTGACTGACCGATCTGCGCCCAGGGATTCTTTTGCAGCCGGCCTGGCGACCCCTGTTCCCATGCTTTGGGCCCGAGTGGACTTCTTGGACGCCATCCTCCGCACTAACCAGTTTCTCCCAGGCCAAGAAGCGCTCGATTTCCTCGGGACTTGAGAACGTCATGGCTTCCCCTGGCCCCTGACAGGAAAAAAGCAATGCTCGCTGCCATGTGCTGTGGCGCTGCGCTCCAAGGCCGCCAGAAGGTCGAAGACTGTCAAGGAAAGCCGCTAGACTGCTGGAGTCTTTCTTCTGCGAAGGGTTCATTTCCCAAAGCAAACCACTGGATCCGAATCCCGATCGGATCTACATACCCTGAGATACCTATTGAATATCGAGCCTCTTCAACATTCACACTGTGCATGAATCATGCTAATCTCAGCCGCGTCTGTTTCTCGGCTCAGTGGTAAACAGAGTTGTGGGTAGCTTCCCGCGTCTCATTCAGCCACAACCATTGCTTTCTTTTGCTTTCCCTTTCCTCCCGTCGACAAACGCGCTGCTGTCTGCTGTCAAGCCAAGATGCCCGCAACCGGCCAAGTTGGCATGCGCCTTGAAGAAAAGAGGATGAGGATCAGACCTGCCGAAGCGGCTCGACCGCACCGCCCACCAGCCAAGGACAGACGCACGGTCGTCATATCGCTCAAGAGGGTCGCTCTAGAGGGCAGCTAATCTGCGTTGTATTGGCGCGCCAAGTCAGCTGCGATTGCATTCGGACTTGGTGTCCAAGCACACGCCAACGTGCCAGCAAGTCAGTCACTAATTAGCCGCTCTTGTGCTCTCGCGAGTGAGTCTTTTCCTCGTGTAAACAGCCCCGCCCCGTCATCAGTCGCAGAGCCAACCCACATGCCTGCATACCGACACCCACCAGGACTTGTTCAATCGGCCTTTGGCCCCCGGCCGAGTGAGTACATACCAAGGTAGGTTACGGTAGGTAATGGTGTCACACACACCGCCAGGATCCCCTTGCTGCGGATTCCGTGTCGTCCAGCTCTTAGCCAACGATAGGCTGGAGGCTGTAAAAAAAAAAAAAAAAAAAGGACCTGCAAAGCGCAAACTTTGCTCCAAGCAGCTACTATCCCGCCATTTGCAACAACAGGCCGACGCCGCCAAGAGGATATTGGTAGTCGCACGAGAGAGGAGATAGGACTGATGGCTCCGATGATATGTCTGAGAAGGGTGCAGCAAATGTTTGAAAGGCGCTGCGCCGCCAATTCCCAGTCAACCGTGACACTGAGGGGACCTGGAAGCTCGAAAGGATGAGCAACGCGCATGCGTGGTCCCGGGTTTTGGAGGCGGTTCGTCACATATATCTCTGTCGTAGCCGTGGTGGTGCCGTATCGGTACGGGACCAAGCCCGCTTCGACCCCATTCACACGCCCCAGTCAAGGGGGCCAGGGGCTATCTGCTCACACCTTCTCATGTACTTATACATGCGGACCACAAGCTATGAAGCTTCCCAAATTGCTACCGACCCCAGATGCCCAGGTTGTCCCTTCTGTGTCATAGAGCGTCTCGGACTGTCAACCGGTCTATTTCTACCTAGTCAGCTTAAGCAGCCCCCGTCCGTGTACCTCCACCCAGGTTTCCCTCTTCATCACATCCACTCCCTCCTTCAAGGTAGCTCCGCCTCGGCTACTACTCTTCCTCTCCCCGCCAACTCCTTGCCCTCTTCTCGTCCCTTTCTAAATTCAAGTTCTACTTTGATTGTCGTTCATTACACTTTATGACTTGAAACTCTCATTGCTCTGTCAAGCTTCGTGTCCTAGACTCAATCCTCCTTGGCGACCGACCAGAGCAGCCGTGTATATCCGAGGTCCCTGCAGACACTTGCTGCCGATGGCAGCAGCTGCCTGCCACCATGGGCTTTTTGAGCTTTCTCTCCCGGAAACCAGGTGATAAGAACAAGTCTGACGGGTTCCTGAAGTCGCGAGCCTATGACACTGCACCTTCGGGAATAATTCCTGTGGCAGGTATGTCCCTCTAATCGATTCAAGTCGCGATTTAGAACAGCTGTGCTAACATAGCCAGGCGCATATCCTGTTGCTGGTAACGGGCCCAATGCTCTCGAGACACTCTCTAGAGGCCGTTCCAGGTTCAGTCGAACACAGCTCTCCCTGGAACCCGTGCCCGTGCCCGTGCCCGCGGCAGAAGGCACAACGGCAGAGGATACCGCGGCACCCTCCCCAACGGTGTCCCGGTTCCGAGAGGAAAGCATAGAGAGGCCAAGCACGGCTCCCAATGAGACGCGGTCAAATACGGTGTGGGCAAGTGCCAGTTCTCGCCTTAGAAAGAACCCCCTGAGAGGTCCGCCTCCGGTCTCTTTCCGCATGATACGACCGAGTACTGCGAATTCCGGGACCCGACCAGGCTCAGCACAGAGCGCCGGAGGTTCGACCCCGTCCCTGGCCCGTCCAATAACTTCCTACGCACACTCTCGAAGCAACTCGATTCGCAGCGAAGGTGCAAAGGGGTTCAAGGATATTCTTGACGCGCAGTCTGAGATCAACCCAGCCGACTTCAAGACAAGAGTCAAAGCAGCTGGTGCTAGGGACTATGGCGAGGATGTAGCCGAGAGAAATATGGGAATCAACGGGTTCGAGCTCGAATCGCCTCATGTGCAAGCTTTCTATGCCCAGGCAAATCCTCCCCACTCAGCCAACCACGACGACCATGCCTCCCACGCCGACCTCAAACCGATTGTGTATGCAACAGGAGTGCGGACGAAAACAATGAACTCGTCCCTTCAATATCCGCTTCCGAAGAGGACTACAGCGGCCCATTACCCCCGCTCCGCCAGCTCCCACCATCCTGGTGCGCCCTTGTCCTTTGGGTCAAACCCCTCAGGCGCCGGTGTCGTGAAACGAAGGTCGTCCATGAACACGTACCTGCCAGGTGCCTTCTCTGCCACTAAGGCTGCAGACGGCTCGAGCCATAGTCCCACTCCCGAAGCTGATAAGTTTCCTGTGCTTGGCGTGAGCTCACCTATTGTTCTCGCTCCTCCCAAGGCCCGACAAGACCTGGTTCGGCATCCAAAGCTCCCCCGAGACTCGGTTGTACTAGCGAAGAAGAAGGTTGGAGTATCGGGGGCTTCGTCTGTCGTTGACGAGGGCGTCTCCGACGTTCACACTCGAAGCGAGAGGTCATTTTCCCTTCTGTCATCCACCCATTCCCATCATGGGTCAGTTACCAACCTCACCAGCAGTGCATTTCCACGCAAGCGCCACAGTCTTCATACCTTGCAGTCATCTTTGTCGTCGTCGTTTGCAGCAAGTCAAGAGACTATTGTCGACATTACCCCCTTGGCTTATCCCCGCAGCAAGCTTCGTCGTATAAATCCACCGCGGGAGACCGTCGCTGGCCTTCCTCCTTCTACCAACCAACCTGCTTATGATGTAGCGGCCGCTCCCTCTGTGGACTCCGCATCCCTCCCCCGTTAGTGCTTTTACGTTTTGTTATGCGTGTTTTGCTAAAATAAAAGCCTTGCTCAAAGCTGACATTTTCCTCCCCGGCACTTTAGGAGTCGCGAAGGCTTCACTTTTTACGACCCATGACCAGATGCGCATGACATCCATGGACAATCGCCCAGCAACGGTCAAAGGACCGACATCAAATCCAGATGATGGAGCCTTTGATCAAACTCGCGTCCGAACTCGCAGTCAGCGTGGATGGTCTGCTTCCTCGGCTACACCCACTCACACTTCCGACACCAGCTCCAACCTCTTTCAACGACCACCGACCTCGTCAACCCACACCGCCAACACGTCCGTCGACTTCAGCAATGCCGCTGGCTCTCCCATCTCCTCTTCCCGGGACAGCTCGCTCGATACGGGACTATCGCCCAAGACCCCGCAGTCCGCCAACTTCAATATTGACGATTACCTCTCCTCTGACGACGACTCGTACGCAACCGGCCATCGCCCGCGCGGCGAGGGCGAGGAGGATCTGCTGTTCAGCGACGTCGGCTACGGAATTCACGGCGCCCAGCTGCCGGGGCTGTTTGACTCCGTTCCGTCGCCTGACCTCCTGCCCAAGAAGAAAATGCCCCTGCGCACGCAGTCGCTCACTGCACTATCCCCGGTTTACTATGACAGCGGCACTTTTGGGCATTCCCAGGGCAGGCGCTTCATTCTGGACACGGCTGCTGATTATTCTGACGATTCAGAGGATGACATCACTGAGGAATCTACTACTACCAACCGAACCGCTGCTGCTGCTGCTGGCATGCTCGATGTCGGAGGCGAAAGCAGAGGCGGCAGCGGCCGCTGGATGCTATCACCTGTGCGCGTCATTCGGGGGGCCAGGGGCACCAAACGGCTGTCTGATCTCTATCCTACCCTCAACCACACCACCAGCAGCAACAAGAACAAACGTGTCAGTGGCGGCGGCGGCCCTCTGCTGCTGCCGCAGAGGCGGACAGTTGTGAGAGGCGAGGTGATAGAGGAGGAGCGCGAGCTCGGCAAGATCGACGTCGCTGCCGCAGTGAGATTAAGAAAGGAAGTCAAGGCCCTAAGAAGATCCTCCGGGTTTGGTGGAGCGGCAAAGCCGAGACGCGCTAGGTCTGCTGCTCCGGTCGTCATGGTGACATCTGCCACCACGGAGGGTGGAAACCATGACGAAGAAGACGGAAACAATGCTGACGTAGAATAATTTGGCTTTTTTTTCTTATATATTTATTCAATGATGGGAAAGGAAAGAAGGGAAGGGGGGATGGATGGTGAAATTGGTTCTATCAACCAGTGCGAGAAAGGACGGAAGTGCATACATACATATCACTTAAAACTTAAGTGGTAACCTTGCTTACTTTACTAATATCCTCCACTCTCATACATACAGCGGGGCGTTTTGGGGTGGATGGATGGATGGATGGATGGGTGGAGAAATGGGCTGACTGGCAGCAGGGGTTGAAAAACAGGGGGGTTTGTTTTAGAATGTTGGTTAGGTTGACGGGGAATGGAATGGAATAGGAATATATGCCTTCTCTGCGGGCTTCCTTTTATAACTTGGTTCTTTTGTACCTTTCTCTCTCTCGCTCTTGGAAATACTTGGAGGGCGGGGTGAGGTTTTGTTGGTCTTCCTTGTCTGGCTTGTCTGTTAGTTAGGCGTAGTCAGAGACTGAATCTACGTGACTGGACATTCTGATATATTTACAGAAAGGACTGGTGACATATGTTTGTTCGTGCTCCTTTTGGTGAAGCGGCTTTCCTGTCATGTCATTTATATGTCAATGGCTTATAGTTCAAGCAAGCATGGGCCATGAGCTAGATATTCCAGGTACCTAGATAAGCACAATAAACACGAAACAGTAGCGACAGCGATATTACGAGATAGGTCTATATTCTCTATCTCTTCTCTTTTAGGACATAATCACAGTTACAGCGCTGTATCCGCACAAATCGCTCAGTACATGTAATACGTCTCGCTTGCCAACCATCAAACCCATCAGTCCAAATCATATAAATCGCCCCCGACGAAAAGCCGGAACATCCATTCCCATTTTCTGGCTCCTCATGGTAGGAAAGATGCCTAAAAGATTGCCAATGAATAGTCGCTCCCATAGATGACACTTGGCCAGTTTGCCAAGTTCAGTTGCCAGTAACCACGTGCCAAGTGACCAGAAGCCTCTCACAAGACCAAGATATGGCTTTTTAGACTGCCGAGCCATGCAAGGCCTCCACATCCTCGGCAACGTCGGAGACAACACATTGGCAACCATGTATCTTGCGAAAGTCCTCAGAAGACATCTCCTCCAGAATATGTAGCGCCGCCTTAGCTGCCGCGATCTTGGCATACCTGCTGCTAGCCGCCACTGCATGTGTCAGCGTCTGACCATGGACGCAGATTCCACAGATGACCTGCGGGTTTCCCAGATTCCCTTCTTCGTCAAAGTTGTCATCCATGGGCAGCTCCTTCGCTATCAGACGCCATTCTGTGCAGCGAAACTTATGCTGCATCAGGTTAGCTAGGAACGTGACAGGGTGCTTGTTGGCGAAGGTGTCGTAGAGACGCATGTCCTCGAAAAAGGGGCGCACATGATCATTGAAGAACGACTGGGTGGTGCCGTAATCAAACCCGCTATCAATAAAAATGGCGGCGACATAAGATTCCACGACATCGCCGAGACACTTGGGCGGCTTCGAGCAGCCCAGCCAGTAGTCCCGCGAGTAGTCAGACTCGGCCCTGCCACCCTTTACAGCTTCCTCTTTTGCGATACCCAGGGCCTCTTCAACTTCTGTGGCGTACTCTGCCAGATCCTTTTGAACAGGCTGAGAGCAAAGCACGATGGCTTTGTGGAACCCCATTGTGACGGCAAGGCAACCCATGAATTGGTTCGACACCATGGCCATCTTGTGCTCCGTGAGCCATTGAGGGTCTGCCCCAGGGAATCGGTGGAAGAGGTGGTCAACGCAAACCATATCATAGAGTGCGTCTCCCAGAAACTCGAGCCGCTGGTAGCTCGGTAGTTTGTCCCACGCCGAGGGGTACGTTGGATGTTGGAACGCTGACCGCAAGAGACGTGGATATTTGAAACTATAGCCCGTTCGCTTGCGGAACCTCTCGGCCATGTCCAGCTGCGCACTGTTTGCTTCCATTGTCTGCCACCTGGGCTTCTTGTACGCTTCGTAGTATTCGGGCCAGGTCAGCATTGCATGGTCTTTATCCTTTACCATAGCGGTGACCGCCTGAACAGCCAAGTCGAAAGTTCCCTCTTCCCTGGTGGTGAGATAAGCTGCGCCAATCAAAGCCTCGCAAACATCGGCGATGGACTTGTCACCCAGAACATGCTTAGTCCTTCTGTAATTCTTCCTGCCCTTCTTCAGCGTCAGCCCCTCGGGATACCATGACCGTCGGTTGAATGCCATGGAACGGATATATTCTTCCAGTTTGACCTCGATGGCGTTGTTGAAGAGATTTCGGTTGCAGAGAAGCAGCATACGCTTGACATGACAGTCAAACTCGTTGCTGTCAGGGTTGAGAATAAAAATAGAAATGCTGGTGGCCAGCTTGAGAAACGAGTCGCCAAGCAATTCCAGTCTCTCGTAATTGTTGCCCATGCCTCCCTGAAAGTTAATCTTCTCAGCACTATGTTCGTCCGTGTTATCGCAGTCTTTAGTTAGTGCCTCGAGGGCGAGGTCTGGGGGAATTTGAGTCAGGCCCAGCATTCTACAGGCGTCTAAAGCAATGAGGTATGAGTCAATTCTGTGAATCGTGGCCGGGAAGGTGTAGGCCATAGCCACTACGTCAATTGGCAGCTGTTGACTGTTAGTTAACCAGCTTTCAGTAGATAATATTCAACACTTACTGCTGAGATCTTTAGTGGTTCTAGTATGAGAAAACACTTCTGTGATTTGTTGTCCTCGTCTGCTATAGTTTCGTCAAGCAGATTCCGCCGCATTGGTAACAGCTCGGCTTCGACGACTGGCTGTTCTTCTTGGAAGAGATGGCGAGATCGTGACCTGCTCCATAGACTGTTGCTATAGTTCATTATGTCGTGGTTGGCTGTTTTCCAGGCTTTGTGAGATGGAGCCACGACGCCTTCCGGGACAGCATCTGTGGGTTTGAGGTCATGGCGCCGACAGTTAAGAAAGAATTTCCGGGACCCATCCCAAAGGTCGGTGACAAATTTGGCCTTGAAGAATTCGTCTGGCTTGTCGAAGTCATAGTTGATCTTGTCATTCTCGTAGACGATCTCCAAAGTCTTCCAGTCCAGAATGGTGCTCCCGTCAGTCACTGAGGCGAAGTCGAAGGCATGATCCTTGCTTGTTGGTCCTAAAAAGTACGGCAGTTCGGCCGGAGTTGCCTCGTACTCTTTACTAAAGATGTCCAAGAATATGCGCAAGGTAAACGTCGTCAGTAAATTGACAAGTTTGCCTTGGCTGAGCTTGACGGACCCTGGCACCGAGACGCATGACACATTCGAGAAGCGGTTCGTCCCAAAGTACAGCGGGAACTGACATATTTGCGGAAGTGGCTGCCGTGACAACAACAGCAGAGGAGATGAAGAGCGTCCCAGTGCGGCAGGGTTGGCTAGAGTTAATGCCATAGCATAGAGCTCGGTCGGCGGCCCAACAGCAGACCAAATCTCGGGCTTCATTCGAATGCCGTATTGATCCTTCTTCTTTGAGCTAATGGCAAGACGAGCGTTTCGCATGGCTGGCAGCTGCTTGGTAAAGATAGGACGAAGATTTCCGTCGAGGTACTTGCCTTTAATAAGAGCAAGGCACATTTCAAATGCTGCTGAGCATTTAGCCACTGCCTTGCTTCCATGCACAGTGCCGATGGCGCTCCTGACTGGAGAAACTTGAGGCAAAATCACCTCGCACTGAAAACCCCCGGGTACAGCTGTAACGGCATACTCCGGGTGTAGGGCAATCTCGGCTGGGTGAGGCAGAGACGCAACAAAAGTTGCAAGGCATGTCAGGCTTTGACTGTAGTTGAGCCTGGCCCCAGTCTCTGGGACGGTATATTGTCGCTGCCCCTTCTCCTTTCGTAAGAAGTAGTCCATGTTGAGATTGTTACCTGTGAGACGTCTGTCCTCTGGCATAGCCGCGCAGAACTTCCGCAGAACCTCTTCTTGCGACTTGTTCATGTAGATCCTTCTCGTGTGCTGGGCGTTGCCTCTCTCCGCCATGTGGATGTATAGTGAGCCCTCCTGTCGAGCGCGGCCTCGAGACTGAATGTATTGGATCAATGTATCGTATAAATCGAAGCGGATAATGACGTTGCAGTCGGGAATATCCAGGCCCTCTTCAGCAACAGAGGTAGCGAATAGGCAGTTGATATCACCGCGCTTGAACTTGAGGATTGTTAGAACTTGCTGCTTGAAGCTGATGCTTTGGTTGGCGTATCCCGAATCGGTTCTTCCGCCTCCAACCTGCCGCGATTTAGTCATGTCAAACATTACATAGAAGTATAACATGGACTCACCAGAACACCAACCTCGAGCCCTGGGATTTTCATCTCGGGTTGCTCTAGTAGGTCAGCAAGAAGATGAGCCGTGTTTCGCTGTTTGACAAATACGATACATTTCCGATCGCTGCCAGACACCTTTACCTGATCTTGCAGGACCTTAACGAGCTTGATGACCTTTGCTGACAGCGAGGATTTTTCGAGGGCTGGCTTCTTGAAGTGGTAGTTTTTCACAAGTTCCTGGGCGTGTTTCAGCTGCTGATTACGGAGGTCCAAAGTCTTACCAACGATGCGCTCGAGGAGTAAATACCGCTCGGCTTTGAACTCCAGAGCCACAGCACCTTCCTCTCTGAAGTAAAGCTGCCAGAATCGATCAGAGAACCATGGTCCCATCTCAGCCGTCGCCAGCTTACAAAAATTGAGGGGTTTCTGAAACAAATCATGGTCTCCAACAAGTCTTCGAAGCGACTTTTGGAGGTCAGTCTCCCAGTCGATAGGCTGTCTATCGTACATAACCACGGATTCATGCCATGGCTTGCACACAGTGAGTTGCAAAGTAGCCGGGTCGGCAACGGTGGCAATCTTGCTGTGAAGGAGAGCCTCTAGCTCGGCAGCAGCCTGTCTGGGATCAATCTGAGCATCCACGGGAGAAGCGGTCATACCCAGAATGCGCGGCCTCTTTTCTACTTCTTCTATCGAGACGTAGAAGTCCTTGATGATGCGGGCGTAGGGATGGTTCTTCTTTGTATGGTGGGCTTCGTCAAATATCAGCAGGTTGATCTGGTCCATACGGATATGAGCATGATGGAGGCAAAGGCTGAGAATCTCAGCGGTACAGACGACAGCCATGTTTTCGCCAAAGGTCTTCTCCCAAAAGGCGTGTGAGGCGCCACCCACCATCTCACCACAGAGTTTCTCGACAGAATAATCCAGGTTACAGGTGAGAACAGCATGTTGTTGAAAAACAAGCGCAACTTTGTCAACGAGGAAGAATGCAATGCGCTTGGGAACTCCCTTTGATCGGTCTTCAAGTTCCTTCTCGATTGTCCACCGTAGGAGGAGTGCGGCAATGAGGGTTTTCCCGGACCCTATAACCATAGTTAGCTAGAGGTACTACCACGCAGAGACAATAATATAGCCGCTTACCTGTATCGAGCACCGCGATGGTATTCTGTGTTTTCGCCAGCTCGAAGAGCTCAAGCTGGTAGTCGCGAGGGCTCGTGATGATGACTTTGTTTTCGAAACTTCTAACTAGGGCGTTGACGGATTTGTCTTCGTCTAGCAGCAGCTTTGCTTGTCTCTTCGAGAGTGTCTGTTGGTTCTGCTCGATCCATTGGTTGAAAGATGCATAGTCGGCTCGCTTCTTCTCAGATATCTTGCGCGGCTTCGGCTCCACTGGTTCGTTAACGACCCAGCGCTTGACGCCATTCTTGTTCTCCTCATTCTCCTCGCTGTCTGATGCGACATCATCCTCATGCACCTCTTCTTCGTCTTGATCTCCGACGGATTCTGTGGGGATCTCGTCCTGAAGTAGGACGAGTGGCTCACTGAAATCCATTAGATCGCCTTCAGGTTGGAGCGGCGAGGCCGATCGCAACGCTTCTGATGCGCGAAACATTTTTGTTTTCGCACAGGAGAGCGCAAGAAAGTGGTGGATGCTTAAGGATGGTCGATCGTATCTCGTAGAAGCAGAGAAAGGAAAGGAATTGGCAATTTTACTAAGAGTAGGTTGGGCTGCTGAGAACGAGGTGGCCAGTCGGGGCGGCGGCAACAATTGAGGAGAGGTACTCGTGTGTGGTGTAACCGCTAGAAGCGTGCCTGCCCGATCTTGATCGGCACGTCTTGGGTCTAAATAAATCTGCGGGGGAGAGGGAATGCCCTCTTATGCGCAGAGGCCTACCTTCCTGCCGACCTGCCGAAGGAAGGTGCGTAGGAGAACCAATTAGAAGGCACCTGAAATTTCTTCCATGAAATTTCTTCTAGTGGCCGAGCACCTTCCGCGATAAAGATACAGAATGAGCCTGACGGGTGCCTACCTAGGCATATCATCTAGGTATGCGGGTAGGTACGAAATTGTAGTAAAGATTCCAAACGGAGGTGAACATTAAAGATTTCCAACCCGGACTTTCGGGTTCCCCTGTGTAGAAAAGGCACCTACCTATACATACCTATGTATGCGAACGGCACTGCCAACTGACACAAACAACCTGTTCATGCATTTGAGAAACAGTTTGATCAAATATTATTGGTTTACCATGAACTTTTTTGGACAGGAACCATACTAATTCACACCGGATTCTTATGTAGACTTGGCTGGCTTTTTATGGGCTCAGCCTCTCCAAAGACCACCTGTCTTCCTCGTTCCCTTCGCCATGGATCCGTTCGTACACAAAACGGTCATGAAGACGGTTCTCTCGTCCCTGCCAAAACTCAATTCGCTCAGGCACAATCCTGAGGCCGCCCCAGAAGTCTGGCACGGGGATCTGCTCTTGGCCCTCGAATCGTGCCTCTGCCTCCCGGACCCAGCCGTTCAGCTGCGACCGCCCGTCGTCCCCATCGCTGTTGCTATCAGGCTTCAAGACTGAACTCTGTTTGCTCGCCCACGCCCCGATACGGCTCCCTCGCACCCTGGTGTCGTAGTACGTGCGGCTCTCCTCAGGAGTAAGCCGTGATGCCCGGCCCTCGACTCGGACCTGTCGTTCCAACGGCTCCCACCAGAAAACAAGCGATGCCCATGGATTGCCCGTGCTGGAGCCGTCGGCCGTGCCAAATAGGTCGCGAGCTTTGCCGCTGGTGCCGAAGTTGCTGTAGATAACGAAGCCGCGGGTATCCAGCTCTTTCATGTACACCACGCGAGCTGACACACGGCCTGACGGCAACTGCGCGGTGGCGAGAGTGCATGTCTCCGGATGGGCAACACCGGACTCGGGCTGGGATGCCACACGGAACCATGCGTGAAATTGCGAGATGGGGCTAGCCGGGTCGAGATCAGCCCGACGCAGACCTCCGTGGCGCTCAGCCTTCAAGAACTGGCCCGCCTGTCCTGGGACGGCAGTGGGTGCTGGCGAGGCAGTCCCGGGTGTGCCTGTCGGTGCGACTGATGGGAGGATTTAGCAACGCAAGGAAAACCAGCAGTTTGTGAGATGTACGTACAGATGAGCTTCGCGCTGTCCTGGGGCGGGTGGAGCGCCATTTCCCTGGAGCTCAAACGGGGCGGGTGACGACGGGTGCGTGCAGAAGCTGAGAGCAACCGGCATAAGCTAGCTATCATGGGTATGAGAGCGGGCAAAAGGTCCTAATCTAGCTGCGCGTCTTGTTGTGACTATTTTATTGTTTGTCTCAGCCCGGAAAGAAGACAAGCCTGAGCTCATGTGCCGACGATGTCATACCAGTATCATACGTGCCGTCAGTACCCCACCATAGCCGCACCTGACACTACTCGAAGTCTGACTTGGGCAATGGAAATGTCAGTGGCATCAACAAGCAAAAAGGGTTGGGATACCCAACTCTGGAGTCTAATAATAGAAGCATCATATAACTCACTCACCGAGAGACCCTGATTCATCTCAGGACACAAACACGTCATATAAGAGCTACAGTCTACCCTCTACATAACGATCGGTCTCGGGCACAGTATTTCAATCGTTATGGTGAGGTTATCGTTAATTCAAAATAGCGGGGAGAGGAACAGGCGGGGCAATAACCCCGAGAATTTTTTTTAATACCATAATTAACCCTAGAATAGGAGGTTTAATTAAACAACAGCGCTTCCCACCCCCTTACCTCCCGGTGTTCTTAATGGTTTATATGGTGACGGAGCAAGAAAATTAAACGATTATCGTAAAAGACAAGTTTATTCTTATACCCATAGTTAAGAAATTGGGAAATGGGAATTGGCCGCTCTCTGCAGGTTATCGTTGTGTCTCGGACCGTTATGTACAAGTAGACAGTATCCAGTCTTCAGCACCTTATCGTAGTTGGTGACAGGGTAACCCCGATAAGATAAGCGATAAGCGATAAGCCCTATTTAGAGGAGGGGCGAACAGAACTTGCCCCTCAATTCAGGGAGCAAGGGGCCAGGGAGTCCTTCCCGATCCCCACGATCTGGGAAGCGACACAAAAAGAACTCTATATCGCAACATTTGTACATAACTTCCTCAAGATAGGAGTGACTTACTGCTGACCAAGTATAGAAACTCTGTGCGGAATATACACTATCCATCCAATCCCACATACTTCAAATAGACCACGATAGGGCACTATGGACGACGAGCCGCCGCGATCGCTCAAGTCCATCTTCGCATCGGCTGAAGAGGCGCGCCTGTCGCTTCAGAATGCGCGGGACACCACCTCTTCAGATTTCAGCGACGCCGTGTCTTCGACGGTCCAGCAATATGAAGAATGCCTGCGGTTGATGTCCCACCTCTCCCTGTTCAGCACCAACGAGGGCGTCGAAGACATCTCCACGTCCAACCTCCCCTACCTCCTCGTCAACTACCACCTCTCCGAGATGCTCCAGCGCCTCCCTTCTAGCTCCCCACAAGAGCGCGCAAACACGCTGTCGGTAGCGCGGGAAGCCCTCGAGCGATATCTGCACCTTGTCGACAGCTACAGCCTGCTCCCGCCCGCATACAAGAAGCTCCTCGAGCGGTACGCAGAAGCGCCCACGACGTTCAGCACAGCCAACCCCGGTGCCGACATGGCAGCCAAGCGGGATGCCAAGATCCAAAACTTCCGAGCGGAGAAAGAGCTACGGACCAAGCTGGAGTTTCTGCGAACGCGGCCGGGGTACGCGGCGTTTAACGACGACCTCGGGGACGATACAAATCCCAGCAGCGGTGGAGGCGGACTCAGCCCCGACGAAGAAGCCGTCCGCGCGGTACACCTCGCGCACGTGGACTACACTACGCACATGGCGTTCCAGGCGCTCGAGGGGATGAATCGAGAGCTGGACGTGCTATCCAAGGCGCCCGACCCGCTGATGCCGTCGAGGACGAGCGTGGAGGAAGACGAGGATGCGCGGCGGCGAGCGCGGCAGCGTGATGGCGAGTACAGCGACCGGATGGACCTGCGAAGACTTCAGAGTACTTTGGGCAACGGGGGACCGATTCTCTCGGTGCAGGGCAAGCCGCTGCAGCCGTTTACGTTGCTAAACAACCGCCAGGAGCTAGCCAAGGGCGTGTTCCGTCCCGGCCACAACCTGCCCACCATGACCATTGACGAGTACCTCGAGGAGGAGCGAGCGAGGGGAGGTATTATCGAGGGCGGTGGCGAGGCGAGCTGGGCGCGGCCGGAGCCTGACGAGGACAACTACGAGAAGGCAGATGCCGAAACCCTGAAGGCGAGGGCATGGGACGAGTTCGTCGAGTCAAATCCTAAAGGCAGCGGGAACACATTAAATAGGGGCTAAAGAAATTAGGCCCACGCAGAATGATTTCGCAACTCGCAGCCTGTTCTTCCTTTTAATTAAGCATGAGAAATTTAATGTATATAAGCGCCGTAAACTACCCCCGTCAGGCTCTCAGATACAGGTTAGTTTTGGACAGTAAGCACAAGACACTGCTGTGACCTCTCTCTGGGTAGGGTATTCACTCGTGGAGCACCGAACTTGAATAAAGTATCTATAACATTGTTTAAAATGACTGCCTTGATATTTTTTTCCTGGATTGAACAGCCCCCTCCCCCTCTCCACTGGTAAAGACTCAGATCTTGATACCTACCTACCCAGTTATTTCAATACACCTTTTTTACAAAAATTACTCCTCTTAAATGTCAGAAAAGTCCTCTGATGTTGAAACCAATGCATGAAGGATGAGGGAAAAGGAAATTTGAGAATAAAATATAAGCATGGCCGACAAAAGGGGTCCAAGAGAACTATTCAGTGGACTGCCAGCAACAGCTAGAGCACCTCTTATATTATAAACTTTTATTTCCCCGTGAATCCACGGGAGGGAATGTGAAGCCGGTTTTTCCCCCCCCTGTCATTCTTAAAACTTCACCACTATGATCGATCATATGGAACATCCATGAATTAACATCCCATGCTCATCGTCATTATCCATCCATCCGTGCATCTAGCTAGGTATTCCGGAACCTATATCTCATTTCTCGTTTCTTTTCACGTTCCCATTTCCCCGCAAGAGGCCATGCTAAAAATAAAGGAACAGAAAAGGAAAGAGATCTTAATCATAGAAGAGATAGAAAAGAAAAAAGAAAGGATAAAGAAACGGACATAAATGCAGCGATGCTGAACTTGGGAAATGAGTAACGTGTCTCAGTCAATCACTCAAAGCCATCGAGCGTCGAGCTCCCATCGTCCGAGAAATCCATCTCTTCGTCGTCTTCCAGCGCCGCCACCACTCCGGCTGTAAGAGCTGTGAGGTGTTCTACCATATCAATGTCAATGTCTTCATCTTCGTCTCCGCGGCCGACGGTAGCAGAACGTGCCGCAGCCACCAAATTCGCATCATCATTGTCATCCATTGTCACGCTGTCCATTGTCACGCTGATGTCATCGTTCTCGTTCTCAACATAGTCGGCCAGCGCGCGGCCGTGCGCTTGGTGAGCTGCGGGCTCCGAGAACATGGCCTCTGCGTATCCTACGTCATCGCTGCCGTCCGTGCCAAACTGTTCAGACATGACGACAGACTCGGGCGCGGCGACGACGCGGTTGCGGGGCAGTCCTCCTTCGGTGATGACGCTCTGCTGAGCGTCCAAGCTGCGCGGGACGTCGTCGTCGTTGCTGCAGAGATCCAAGTTGCTGAAGCCAAGCTCGGAGGGCGTAGCAGTGGAGGCGTAGCCAGTGCCGCGGCCGCCCCATGTGTCGGAGTCGTCGGTGGCGGTTGATGCGATGGTATGACCTGTGTGGTATCCCGGGCCGGGCTCGCTGGGGCCCATCTCGGTGGGCGGGATGACGTCCTGGAAGACGCCGCCGGAGCCGTCGTCGAGGCCCTCGGCCCACATGGGCAGGAAGCTGAGCTCCTTCTCGTCGAGGGCAAGGTTCAGGTGGTCCGAGAGGCAGTAGGCGATCTGGCTGTCGTCGGTGGCGCTGCGGTTCACCATGACGCTGCATAGGTATCGGACCGCACACGACATCTGGGAACGGAACGTCAGGAGGTCGATGGCAAGACCGCTGTATCCGCACTCCTGCATCTTGTAGTTGAGCTCAATTTCGTTAATCTCACCCTCGCGTAGGGACTTTCTCAGGGCTATGTCGAAGTGGACAGACATTTTCTTTAGCGGTATTGCCTCGGAGGAGGGCGTTGCCCAGAGCTCATAGTCTTTCTCAATTTCCTTGAGTCTGTTCCAGAAGAATGGAACGAGAAGCCTCTGCGTGGCGTTGAGGCGTTGGTAGAGCAATTCAATAAACGTGTATTCTTCTGGAGAAATGTAGTGCTTTCTTTGAGCGTCGATGAGTTTAGAAAGGTGAAGACTTCCCGTGCCCTCGGCAGTCAGACATTCTTCAAGCTTTTGGTGGAAGGTGTTGGCTAGCGCTTTGACTAGAGTGTCGTAGACCCCTTGTAAGTAACTTGGGCAGCTGTCTCTTTTTACGAACGTCCCGATAAGTTTCAACTTTTTCCATTCTGGAATTTCCATGGGGAGGCGGTCAAACACGTCATCCGATCGAAGCATCGCGAGTGTGTCGGTCATCCGTTCAACAAGGGCCCGACTCGCGTAGTCGACTGGGTCAGAGGGGAAGTCTCCGTAATCGTCCCGTTTGCGCTGAGCCCAAGTGATAGGCAACCGTCTCGGTGAAGGGTTAGTCGCCGCATAGTCGATAGCAAGTTCATTGACGAGTATCTTGAACGAAGCAATGAGGACGCTCGGAATTCTAAGGCCAAGAGCAAGCTGGAAGGATTTCTCTGGCAATATCTCGATGAACTTCGTGTTAGGCGGTGCGATCAGCCATTGGGTAACGGGATCAACCTGAACATAGGTATGGGTTATCAGCTGCAGTTTCGCACATCCCATTACACAACTTAACGAGGAGTTCAGAATAACTTACAACGACGTGAGGGATTTCAAGGTGAATTGCAACCTGAGCTACAGTCCACATCCGGACAGCGGAGTTCAGTAGAAGGTCGTTGCCATTGATGAAGCGAAGCACGCGCATGATGCCAACAATATGTCGAATGCGGCAGTAGTCCTGAACTCTGCGCCAAGGCAGAACGTATTTCCAGGTACGAGACGGGCTTTCATCAAAAATGCCAGGAACATCTTTGGTCTCCCAGTTCGCGAAATCAGTGAGGCCTGGCATGCAATAAAGATTAGTTTCGGTTTGGAAGACAAAGCCTGCCAGACATGGAGCTGCCAAATGATGTCAAAGCACATTAGGTAGCGAGAAGGAATATATATAACTTGTACTCACATTCGTCGCTGCGGCATACATCATCATGTCCTAGCGTTAGAACACACCCAACAGCCTTTTCGGACAGAGGGCGTTTATAAAACCCAGTGACATCAGGTCCGAGTTCGAGTACTTCATCGGGCACAAAGTGCCCGGCGAGATACCAAAACTTAACCATCTTCGGCAGCCAAAGCGCCGCGGTAAGGTCTGCCAGCTCCGATCCTTCGGCAGGGGGTGTGAAATCGAGTATGTACTCGATGCCGGAGGGCAACGGCTTGTTTCCCCATCTCCGACGATAGAGCTTCTGGTGCTTCTCGTCAAACATTGCGGTGATCTTGCGTGACCCCAGTTCCTTGAGTTTCGTCTCGCTCATTCGAATGGCCATGTCGTGCCACCGGGTTCCATCGCAGGCTCTCCCGACATCTGAGTCTTTGGGGACTGTGACGATGGCGAGGACGGAGCCGCCGTTATCCTGGGTATGAGATTGCTTTAAAGAGGAAATCTCCAGGATATGCGACTCGAGCGCTCTCAGAGTCGCCGGATTTGTCCGACCCATGCCCATAGTGTCCGTGGTTGGAGCCTCCATTCGTACTATTAGTGCTAGGAAAGCACTTCCCCAAGATGACTACTCTGGTCAGCAATTACGTGAGGTTCAGTTGGTAGATCCGAGGCAAGAAACAGACTATATCAGATGGAAAGGGGATACTGGGTGGGAAAAGCATGAGCCTACCAGCGACGAAAGCCGTTGGAGTGTGACGACAAGAGTGGCGAAAGAGACCCTGATGAGGGTTGTATCCGTATGGGGGCCGAGTTTACCAGCTGTGCTTGTTTGCGCAAAGTACGGCGAGTAAATTCTAGAAAGAGTGATTGATCGAGGAGTATTTGGTTTTGAGATGAAGAAGTGAGAGGGGTGACGTGGATTACGAAAGGAGAGCCAGCGTTGAGGACGACGACCGTTGCTCAGCCTTATGGAAATGCGGGGCTTTGGCAATATGCCATCTGGGTTTGGAATGGGGGGGCTATGACGAGACGAGGCGCGAGGCTCTGTCGGGAAAACTTCCATGCCCACGTGCGGCGTGTCTGGCTGCCTGGGCATTGTTACCACCCTGTCTGCTGCCTAAGGTGATACATCCCTTGAGCCTGCCAATATAAATCAGAAATGGGCCAAGCCCACAATAGGCAGCCATGAGCAGAACCAACCAACTCAATAAGTCAATAAGATGCAGTAGTGTCATGGCAAGCCATTGTTTTCAGTCACTGTTAATCTGCCCCCATGGCCCGGCAATAATGGGCAAAGGCGGAAAGGTAAAATTCAAAGTTCCCAGAGGGAATGTTTAAAGCCCAACGAATGGCAAAAGGGTACAAAGCATGCCTGGAGTTGTACAGGTATGCCCCTACCCGCCTCCAGTCCGCCAACAACCAGAACATTTCAGCTTGGCTGACTTTCCGCAAGAATTGAGTGCCAGGGGAGAGGACTGGGACAGTACGCCCGCCACTTTACCTCAGTGAGCCATGATCCCGAACAAAAAGAAGGTCTCTCACATTCCCACCCTTTCTCGGGGGGTTCACAGGTTTAGATCCCTGTAACGTGGATGGGATACGGCTGTACGGCCATCCAATCTTGCTCTATTGTTAGATAACAAAAACGTGAGGCTTTCCACTCCCTGATGAGAAACGTCCATTCCATGTGAATAGCATCACACTCTGGTATCTACTTCAAAATCAGTGGTAAGATGGGTTTGATAGGTGTCAACTTAGGTACATACCATTCGGCCTAAGAACCTTTGGCAGCACTTTGGTGCGACGGTATGCGTACCCGATCACTTATGACACGAGAAGAATCAAGTTGACACGTTGCAAACTGTTCAGAACATCGCTGGCCGAGTGAATATGGTGATGCTTCAAATTCGAACGACATACAGGGAATTCAGTATTGAGAAGGTCATGAAGTCTGTTAGTTGCAGTTAGCGATAGCTCTTCGTCCGAACATCTGTTGTACTTGTGGGGGAGGCCTGGGTCAAATGAAAGCTACCTAGGCAGGGTCATGCTCCACAGCATCTAGAATCAGGGCGCGATGGACGGCAATAAGAACCCGGTGGGGGATTTGCTTGATATTCTAGAGAAATGGTCTACAATAAAAAATGAGGTAATTGAAGTGTACATTTTCACTCACACTCAAGGAAAGAAACGATCTCTTACGGAAATAAGCCATGCTCTAGGAACAGAAAGGCTCCATGGTCTGTGGCAGGCTTCAGCCCTGGCACTGTGTAATCCTTGCTTTCGTCTCAAGCCTCTGCGCCGCCTCTGCGCCGCCTCAGCGCCGCAAAGAGTTTGAACGATTTCGCAATGCAGACTTCTTCAATGTTGATCTCGATCTCATCCATCTGTCAGTGTGGTTTTTGAAAGCTGGGTGAAGGGTTGAAGGTGCCATAAAATTTTATTGTGCAAAATGGGCAACAACTGAACAATAAGCGGGCTTGAGGCGGGGGCCTAGAACGACACGTCCTGCCTGTCCGTTGCTGTCAATGCTGTCAAGAGCTGCCAGACAAATCGGAAGCCCGCCATTTCGAGCTCCCCGCTGAAGATTGGCGCCAACATCACCCCGCACCTCTCGAAGCTGTCGCTACAGAAAGCTGGACTGGAGCTGCCCCACATTCTGATAGGTATCTAATCGGGATTGGGATTAGCTCCTGAAAGCGGATGTGTGTCGCGTGCCTTTCCCCCTTGTCACACCGGAACGCTGGCTCTCGGACCCGACGTCAGTTCATTTTCACTAGGTCCAGTGTAGATAGCTGCTGATGCACGCACACATGCGGTGCCTGAGCTGAGACTATATCTTGATCTGAACAATCCTCTCCTCTTCCCTTTTCTTCTTCTGCAAACTTCCGCTCGGGTGCCACATCTACTTCTTGCCTACGATAAGGAGTAATGACCTTGCTAGTGAAGAGCACTCACTAATATCATCACTACGTCTTTCATCACCCAAGAGAAAGACAATCCCCAACTTCAAGACTGTTTGCCTTTTTTTTGGGTTTCGTTCACACCGCTCCCGGCTCTCCTCCTCATCTCGTAACTACCCGACTTTTACCACCAGCCATGGATCACTCACGAGCTGCAATGGGCGCGACGGCGACGACGGCGACCTCGTCGTCGGCCTCGTCGACATTCCGACCCCTCCTGTACGTTTCAATCGGAACCAGCCATCTGTTTTGCTTCATCACGATTCTTCACATCGCACATGTCATATCTTACATACTTCGCCCCTTACCCCCCATTCCGTCCCATGTCTCTCTTATTGCCCTCGCCTCCCTTGCCATCAGAACCCTGCCTACCTACCCAGTCAACCCAAACTACCTTCAGCCCACCTTACCCACGTTTTTTACTTATAATCCATCACAGGCGCCGCCCCAGCGTCATCGCCCTAACCGTAGCCGTCGCAGGCGCCGGCCTTGGACTCGGCTTCAAGCATGTGGCAACAACAATGCGGAACAACGAACTGGCCCAGAAGCAGAACTCAAGCAACTTTTATGTCAGCGTCGACCGGAGCGGTGGTGGGATATAAAAAATTGGAAAGAAAAGGAAACAAAACAAAACAAAAAGTTGAAGAAGTCTACCCGTCATGTCTCACTTTCTGTCTCGGGATCCGACTAGAAGAGAATGCAATTTTTTAAAAAAAAATTAAAAATTTAAATTTAAATAGACAACAGTACCGAGGTACCTACTCTTCAAGTAGATTTTCAGTGCTTAGGTAAACCCACTTCCCCTTCATTGACGGGCGAGGCAGAGTTATGAGGGGAGTGAGAAAGGGACGAGAAGAAAGAAGTAAAGAAGGGTTTATGCCAATGCAAATTATAACCTTCGTCTCATACCTAAGGAAAAGAACGTGAGATCAAGTGGCTTTACTTTTTCTCCCCCTCCCCCCAAATGCCATCTACCTTAGCTCGGGACAATATATCGGCCTTTTTTGCCTCCTTTCAGGCCCAGGTGCTTTTTTCATGGCATACCCAGCAGCTGCATGCAACAATATTTCGAGGACAACATATTTAGGAACAATGATTTATTTTACTAGGTAACTTCGAAGTAGGAAAGAAAACACAAAACTCAAGACCCACACTTATCTCACAGCTTACGTTCATATAAGCTCTTAAGCATCGCTCACATGTACTAATATAATGAAATAAACAAAGCATGCGAAATGATCAAGTTATTTGTGACGTTATCGTGCATTAACAGTCTCACGGCAACCACCCGTCCTCAACTCGAACATATCACACGCGGATACCAAATCATGAAATTAAAACACATACTTCGTTATCGTCCAGGGAGCCCTGCGTCCCAGAGTCACAAATATGCAGACCATGACACACTATCCGTAGACAGGTCCTCGCCTATATAATAAACTATCGTCCCATACTAAACAAAGCATATCGCCGTATGCCAAGTAAATGAATGATACGCCCACCAATGCACCAGATCAGCCAATCGCCATACATGACGCAAGTATCCCACCACCGACATGCTAAAGCCCCAAATACCACGTCCATTTCTCTGCTCAGAATGAGCTTCCCTTTGACATGAAGCTCCCCCCAGGCTTGCCGGCAGATGCGCCATTCCCATTACCATCGCCGTTATCATCACTCCACTCGTCACTTCGCCGATCCTTCAAAACTGCTTTTGCTTTCCCCTTAACTTGACCACCTTCACGACCCGAGTCATTGTGGCTTTGCTCAGGAGTCCTCACCGCCCCAGCCCTCGCCCTCCGCAGCGGTCCATGCCCTCCGGAAACTTCAATAAGCGGCGGGCCAGTGGAGCCCGCGCTCGAAGACCCAACATTCATCTTCTGCTGCTGACTTCCACCGCTGGTATCATCTCCCGAATTATGCGCTGTGCTCGGGACGGTGCTGCGCAGTACACGCATTTCGCGGACAACGTCTCTAAGGCTCTCTTCCAGAGTCTTCATTTTGGCAAGCATCAGCCTGCTCATGCGATTGCTATCGCCTTGGGCACTCTGGCCGAGCATTGCCGTTGCCATGACCATCTGGGTGGCGAAACTTGAAGGCACAGCGCCAAATGCATCATCAGATGCGGCAGCGGCCATGATGTCTGATGAGCCGCCGCCGCCGCCCAGGTCTATCGATGACCGACGTCGCGCTGGCACCTTCCGGCCAGGGATGTCTAGTGCCAGGGCTGCGCGGTTGGGAGCTGTACGGGCCATATCACGAGGCGGCGGGGCCGGGCGTGGACGAGGGGCAGGCATGTATCCCGGGCAACGAGGGGACCTACGGCCAGTCGCTGGGGTTGCGACTGGAGTCGGTCGATTACTCAGGGGGCGTGATCGGGGGTGCGAAGATGCTGGGGCAATAGAGGCTGACGAAGAACTACGAGGCCGACGCTGCTCTTGCGGAGCGTATAATATGGTGTTTGTTGACAGCGTTCGACTGTGCAGCGCGCGGCGCGAGACTCCGGGACGAGGGGATGCTGGGGTCTTCTGTTGAAGTTGCCCGGCCGAAGGTTCAGCACAACTGAACCGAGTAGCAACTGGAGTTGTGAAATAGTCTTCTACTATGGCGTGTGATGAACCCCTCCTCCCGCCTTGGTTATTGGTGTTATTCGTAGCATTGTCGTCCTCATCCTCGTCGCTTGTTAGAAGCTCATCGTCACCGTCAGCTTCCCCATCCGTGTGGTCCCTTGCCTTTGTAGCATAGTCATGCCTCGCAACCCCGTCATTGTAATATTCGTCGCGCACAGGTCTCAGTTGGTGAGCTGTGTCAGAGAAAAAGTCGGCCGGGTCACTAGCCGCTGACCTTATGTCTGAGAATTGCCTCTGAAGTTTCCTCGGCCTCTCCCGAGCCATGCTCAATCTTCTCTGCCATTCATGTTGGATTCGGCTGTCGATTGTCGAGTAGTTATGAGGCGAGTTGACCCCCCCATCGTTTTGATCCATCCACGTTCGAATGGCATTTTGGGTTTTCCGCCTCTCATTCCTGCGATGCGTTCTCAATGTCGCGAAATCGGGAGACCGGCGGAATACCTCTTCTAGAGCGCGATCTTTTTGGTAGCCAATGACTGACTCTTCTCGAACGCGAGTGCTGGGACTGAAGAAAGCCGCTCTGCTTGTTGGGTCTGCAAGCGATATGTGACGACTACGGCCCGGCTGGTCCACCAGGTCCGTTGGCTCATAAATGTACGGCGCTAGGAAATACCTCTCGTAGACGTATATGCAAAACAGTAACGGGAAGTGGGTAACTTTGATCACCGACCGGTTGAGCAAGACAAACTGCTTGAGCGACATGCAATACCGCAAAGGTATGAACACCCATGCAAAGATATTGCCAGGTGCAATGTAAGAAAATAGGGCATCATTCTTCACCATTGAAATTGTATTAATGGCGAAGAGAAATCTAAGACGTGTTAGATAATAGGGCAAAGGAGAGGTTCTTTATATCTGGAAACGTACTGGTGCTCCTGTGTTGCATTGGAGGCAATCGACATGAAGGAGTTCGTTAGGACGGTGATAAGAATTGTCCTGGAACCAGAGATTAGCTACATCGAAAGAGAGAAATGGAGTTGCAGCATGTCTCCTCACACGACAACAAAATGGCAAATGATGAGAAATAGCCCCATCAATGCTTTCCCCATCCAGTTATAGGACGGCCACCTAGAGGGCGGTCAGTTAGCTTGCCTTCCTATAATGCCAGACCTTGCTTTTTCTGCACTTACACTTCCCAAGCGGCCGGGGTATAGCCCATGAGAATCTGGAAGATTTTATAAGCCACAACCCCTGCATCATTCTCGTTTTTTGATAGCGTGAAGAAGACGAAAAATCCAGAGCAGCAAACCATGACGAGGACGAAGACTGCAGCCAGATCAATGGCCATGAGCCGAAAGGCTATCAGCAACTGGGAGAAATACGGATAGTGATCCAGCACGCTGAAGATCCGAGGGAGGAGGAGGATCGCATTGGCGGCAAGTACATCGTAGGCGTTCTCGTTCACCTTGTGTGGATCGAGCAAAAATATGCCATAGATGCGCAAGCAGTAATATACCACCAGAAGCAGCAGGATGCCAAGGTCGAATATGTTCCAGAAGCTCATGATGTACAACGAGAAGCCCTGCTCGTTGAATCCCACGATTTCATCAAGCATGAAGCCAGCGCTCCAAAACCAGAAAACGAGCTCCAATGAGGTAATTCTACTTGACCGTTGGGCCAGAACAACCAGGAATAGACAGATCAACAAGGCTAATGAGCATGTGGAAAGAATCTGTCGATACCGCGGAACCCGCAGCCGGGACAATTTGAATAGAGACGCGTCTCGAGGATCGTATAATGCCACGGATCTGCGACCAGGAGTTGAAGACTGAAAGCGGACATGCTCCTCTTTCGCTTGCTGGCTCCCTAAAAGGGGTGTCCGCGGGTTGCTTTGGCGCCGAGATGAAGTGCTCCCAGCGACAGCGTGGATGGATGAACCCTGTCGGTGAAGCTGGTCTGCGGCAGAATAGAAGCTGATGGCGCCGTTCCAAATAGCCTCAAGCTGCTGAACCACAAGAGGGTGGGATAGAAAGTGTTTGGCGGACGCTCGGATGGCAACCTCGAGGGTCGATGTTCGCAACGCCGCGGGCTTGGGTTTATTGTCAGGAGTGATCGCCGTTTGGGATCCGGGACTTCCCTGAAGCGGGTAGAAATCGTACGAGAGGGCATCGATAAGTTCGCGAGTTGTATATTCCTTGAGCAACTTGATCGCCAGCAGCTCGCAGACCTTTGCCCGTGTGCTGCTCGTACCTGCGCTTCCTGGATTCAGGTGCCCTTCTTTCTCGAACTGTAAGCAGTTGGCCATCAAAGCGTATAATGTTCCTCTCGAGAAGTGCTGAGTGCGTATTTGCTGCTGCATTGGCTTGACCAAGAACTGAGACACCTGGGGGGATCGCAGTTGCTCCCATGTCAACGTGGTTTCGGTTCGCGCCTGCACCACTACGCGGATCGCATGCGTCATGCTATAAATGGGCAGCGAATCTGGAAGCACAAGGTTAGCCAGTGGATTCCTCTCTTGGAGACCGTAAGAATGAAGCATATGGGAGGAAAACTACCGAGGTGGCCAGCGGAGAATAGTGGCAGGACGTCGACTGGGCGAGGTACGCCATCCTCGTCCGCTTCGGCACGGTTTCTGGCATGGTGGCTTGGCTCCCCGCCATCGTTGGTCTCTTCCTCGTCGTCATCGTCGTCAGCCTCGGTGAAGTCAGCCGTAGCATGGCGATGCAGGTTGTATTCTTGCGCGAAAGGGCGAGCTTGGTAGCCAACATCGTGTTCCACGCCGCCGCCGTCGTCGTCGTCGTGGGCGTCGATAAGTGAGCTGCCCTTCCATGGCCGGAGCAGGGCGGACAACATTGTCTCACCAACGCCTTCTTTAGCGGCGTCCACGCGCCATTGAGAAGGGGAATCGAAGTCGACAGGCAAGCGTGTATTGGGGCTGTCAAAAACTCAGGGAGCCAAAGAGAACAGCTGGGGATAGCAAGTGGTGTCTTGCCTAAGACGTCAGAATTGAGGAGGGGGGTCACGCTGCCGAAGCTGTCCCTAACGAGGGCGTCTCGATGCCAAAAATCGTAGGTAGGGTCCAGGTTGCACACTTGTCGACGGCTTGGTGTCTCCCCCACTTCGAAGTGAAATCGACGGTCTAGCAGGGCATGTTTAGCTAGCATTTAAGCCAAGGCAGCCAGTCCAGGCCTAATGGACGCGCGAGAGGCGCGACTGGGAGGAAGAACCTTGGGTAGGCCCGCTGCAGAGGGACGGACAGTAGTGAACATCCAATGCCTTGCTTGGATAAGGGGTGCCAAAGCGATGGAAGAAGGCAAGCATGGTTTAGTTTGCAGCGCTGAGAGGTTGGGAAGCCTTGCCGTTTTAGCACTACCTACCTAACAAAGAACACTCTTCGTGCTCACATTGCCTTGCCTGCCGTGCTGCCCTAGGCGGTCCCTTCAAACTACAATAATACTCCCACGGGCGCGGATCCAAATAAGTCAAATTTATACCAGGCTAATGCAAAATATTGGTGTGCATCAAACCAAGTGAAAAGCTGCCGATTTGTCCATTTCTAGGCCGCACCGTGCGAGCCGACTAAGCTGCAGCAGGTGATCTGGCGAATGGGGGAGCGTCAAGCTTCCTGCACATGCGGAGCATCAGACTCGACTGCCAAGCCAACCAAGCACCTGGGCATCCTTCACATTCCACGCGGTTGAGCTGTGTGGGTTTATGTTCACCAGCCCTGAGTTCGGCTCGCCACATTTCAACTTGGCCCAGGTTCAGGACAAATTGATGGAGAGAGAGATATGTCACTTCCAGCCATCGCTTAACATACCCCGCATGTCCTTTCCAGTCCCACCCGTTCCTTTGACTTGTCATCCTTGAGATGTCGCCATCGCAACCCTTGGCTTCGGATGGCCGCATGATCAAGGTCTCGGTGGACGGTGAGGGCCCAGGTTACGCTTACACTAGGAGTGGCAAGCCGTAGGCATCCTACAAAACAGGCTACAGCCACATCCTTTTAGCGCAATTCTGACCACCCATCGTCCTCTCACATCACCAAAGCGAGACACCACCAGACAGGCGGGCGCTCCGGCTCAAGATAGCAACACGAGCTTCTGACTCGCCAGACCCAATCCTTGACCACAAGCAGCATCCATGCACATGGACGAGTGAACAGCAGGAACAAAACGAGAATGAGACGAAGGTATCACTGAGTATCATTTCAAACCGGAAAAAAAAGGAAAAAACAAGACGTGCATCTCAGCTTTCGAGTCCTTGACGGTACAACATCCTTATCGAATCCAACCCCGCGGCAGGCATCGAGCTAGCGGGCTCTAGTGCGCCAACGAGACACCATCATGCAGGAATGTCGTAGTGTCGGCTTACGCTGTGGCAGCTGTGCTAAGACACGGGAAAAGGCGTGTGAGAGAGGTCTGCAAGGTAAGAGGACTGATTTCGTCTGTCTGGGTCCTCGTTTGGCACGCGATCATGCAAGAGTCATTCATTCACTAATAGTCTGTGTCCAGCCCTTCCCCTTTTAGTTCCTCTGCCTTCAGCAGTAACTGACTCACTCACTCAATCGGACTTGGTCGGACTCGGAATCTGCTGTCCAACTCGTAAACTCAAGCACTCATATCGGTTGTGAAAACTCCACACTCTTCAGAACATGATGAGCTTTATTCCACAACAATAGCCCAATATATATAAAAAAAAGTAATTTCAACTACTCAATTCCTATGTGAAAGCAACTATCCGCATTAACTCGAAGATTGAAATTTTGGAGAACACTTGGCTCTGCGTAGTCTTTAGGATGCCTGGCCGGGCAAATGGTCCAGCTAGCCTTGATCACCGGCCTTTTCCTGCCACTTCTCCACAATTTGCCCCAGATCTCGCCGGAATAAGCCCCACAGCGGAACGGGTGTGGCCCACTTTCCCGGGGGCCTTTCGAGGCATCCGGTACCGGCGGCACCTGCGGACTAGGCGGCGTGGGCGGACGCGGGCGGACGCGGGCGGCATGTTGAAAAATGAGAAATAATCGTGGGGGTAACACCAAATATTCTAAGCATTGCGAGAATATTGTCAAGGCTTTGAGAGGCGCCTCTTCTATGCTAGTTCTAGACTGACTGGCATCTCTGAACAGAGCGAGCCTTCAAGCACCCAAGCCACGCTGTGAGTGTTGCCTCGTTTATTCACACCGCAACTTGGGAAAGCCATCGGCGGAAAACGGTAGGGCAGCAGCCAAACTTTGGGGGGTTTTTTTATCGCAAATTTTCCATTTGCCCCCTGAAGGAGTACCTGTATCCAATTGGCAGAAATTAGTGATCATCAAGAGTCCCATGCGCCGTCATTTGCGCTGTTTATCCAAGAAATCTTTTTGCTTTCGTTTTTCAGCTGAAAAAAGTTGCGATCGAAAAGCAAAGGCGGCAAGGTGCATGCTGCAAAGACCCATGGTTGAACCCCGTTCCGACCCCACCAGGTCGAGCTCGCCTAGCGTCTTATTGGCCGTTTCAACGAAATCTTGTTCATCCTCACAGGGAACTCCATCACCCCGCAGCGCACTCGACATGGTTCAAGACGTGGTGGCCCTGGAAAAAGTTTTCGATCGGCATTCTGTGCTGTGGCGGGATGGCGGGGCTCCAGGTTTGATACAAAATTTCTTCAGCATTCCCATCCGCGCTCGCTCGCTTCCCTGAGCAGAGCACTGCTACCTACCTATCCAGAGTCGCAGACCTGAGAAATGAGGATAGCCAGGTAACTCGAATTCTGGCATCTTCCCACCCATTGCCTACCATCTTTTTCTACACCACCAGCCGAGCTCTTGACGAAGGAAGCTCTCTCGCTTGTTACTTTGCTCCCGACGACTGCTGAACACTCGCTCCCTCCGGCGCTCCTGCGCACTCGACCGTAGCCATGGCTACTACCTCCATCGTCCACCGTCCTGCCACGGCGCCCATTGCCAACACGGAGAGCGAAGGGCTTGTGTGCCTCGAGCTCAAGGATGGCCCCGTCTACCAGGGCTACAGCTTCGGCGCCCCAAAGAGCATGGCCGGCGAGCTCGTCTTCCAGACCGGCATGGTGGGCTACCCCGAGAGCGTCACGGATCCTTCGTACCGCGGACAGATCCTCGTCATCACCTTCCCTCTCGTCGGCAACTACGGCGTCCCCTCGCGGGAGACGGTCGACGAGCTCCTCGGCGATCTGCCCGCATACTTCGAGTCTTCCCAGATCCATATTGCTGGTCTCGTGACCGCTTCTTACGCAGGCGAAGACTTCTCCCATTTCCTCGCCACATCCTCCCTCGGTACATGGCTCAAGGAGCAGGGCATTCCTGCTATGTACGGCGTCGACACCCGTGCCCTCACCAAGCATATCCGCGACAATGGAAGCCAGCTGGCCCGCATGTTGCTACAGAAGAAAGACTTGACCAACGGCAGCGGTGCCAGCCTCAAGACTCTCCTCGGCAAGACAGACGAGTGGAGGCCATATTTCGATTCGATTGACTGGGTCAACCCCAACGAGAAGAATCTCGTGGCAGAGGGTGAGTTTCGAAGAGACCTTAAGTCGAATTCATGCTCATCACCTCTTAGTTTCCATCAAGTCTCCGAAATTATACCGTCCCACCGAGGCTGCGGCCCTCAAGCACCCCTCGGGCCGTAACATCCGTATTCTGTGTCTCGATGTTGGTATGAAATACAACCAGCTTCGATGCTTCCTTAGGCGCGGCGTCGAAGTTCTCGTCTGCCCCTGGGACTATGACTTTGCTGCCGTCGCTGGCAAGGACTACGATGGCCTGTTTATCTCCAACGGCCCCGGTGATCCAGCCGTCATGGAGTCTACTGTAAAACGCATTGCCGCCGCGCTTGCCGAAAACCGCACCCCCGTGTTTGGTATCTGCTTGGGGCACCAGCTCCTCGCCAGGGCTGCTGGAGCATCGACCGTCAAGATGGCGTTCGGAAACCGCGGACACAATATCCCCTGCACAAGCATGGTGACTGGAAAATGTCACATTACTTCGCAAAACCATGGCTATGCTGTTGATGCCACCACGCTGCCCTCTGGGTGGCAGGAGCTCTTTGTCAACGCCAACGATGGCAGCAATGAGGGTATCATGCACGTGGATAAGCCGCACTTCAGTGTTCAGTTCCACCCCGAGAGCACCCCTGGGCCGCGCGATACCGAGTTCCTGTTCGACGTTTTCATCAACACTGTAGTCCAGTGCACCTCGGATAGCAGCCTGCTCCAGAAACCTGTCCATTTCCCTGGCGGAACTGCTGAGGAGAACACCAAACTCCACCCCCGCGTCAGCGTCAAGAAGGTCCTCGTTCTTGGAAGCGGCGGCCTTAGCATCGGCCAGGCCGGAGAGTTTGACTACTCAGGAAGTCAGGCCATCAAGGCCCTCAAGGAGGAGGGTATCTACACCGTTCTCATCAACCCAAATATTGCTACAATCCAGACCTCAAAGGGCTTGGCTGACAAGGTTTACTTCCTTCCCGTCAATGCCGAGTTTGTTCGCAAGGTCATCCTTTACGAGCGGCCCGATGCCATTTACTGCACATTTGGTGGTCAGACTGCCTTGTCTGTGGGCATCCAGCTCAAGGACGAGTTTGAGGAGCTCGGCGTCAAGGTCCTGGGGACACCCATTGACACTATCATCACGACTGAAGATCGTGAGCTCTTTGCTCGGAGTATGGAGTCGATCGGCGAGAAATGCGCCAAGTCAGCGACGGCCAGCAATATTGAGGAGGCGCTTCGCGTGGTCAAGGATATTGGCTTCCCCGTCATTGTCCGAGCAGCCTATGCTCTTGGTGGGCTTGGCAGCGGCTTCGCCAACAATGAGACTGAACTCGCGGATTTGTGCAACAAGGCCTTCGCAGCCAGCCCTCAGGTTCTCATCGAACGCAGCATGAAAGGATGGAAGGAGATTGAATACGAGGTTGTCAGAGATGCGCAGGACAACTGCATTACCGTCTGCAACATGGAGAACTTCGACCCCCTCGGCATTCATACCGGAGATTCCATCGTCGTCGCGCCCTCGCAGACGCTTTCAGATGAAGACTACAACATGCTCCGCACGACTGCCGTCAATGTCATTCGTCATCTCGGCGTAGTGGGTGAGTGCAACATCCAATACGCTCTAAACCCCTTCTCGAGGGAGTACTGCATCATCGAGGTCAACGCAAGACTCTCCAGATCCTCTGCCCTGGCTTCCAAGGCAACCGGATACCCGCTGGCATTCATTGCTGCCAAGCTCGGCCTCGGTATCCCCCTGAAGGATATCTCGAACTCTGTCACCAAGGGAACTTGCGCCTGCTTCGAGCCTTCCTTGGACTATGTGGTCGTCAAAATGCCCAGATGGGATCTGAAGAAGTTTACTCGTGTCTCTACTCAGCTCGGATCTTCCATGAAGAGTATTGGCGAGGTTATGAGCATTGGTAGGACCTTCGAGGAAGCTATCCAAAAGGCTATCCGGGCTATCGATTTCCAAAATCTTGGCTTCAATGAGACCAAAGCGCTTATGTCAATTGACGACGAGCTTCAGACGCCATCGGACCAGCGTCTCTTTGCTATTGCCAACGCTATGAATTCCGGCTACACAGTAGACAGGATCTGGCAGTTGACCAAGATTGATAAGTGGTTCCTGAACAAGCTGAAGGGTCTCAGCGACTTTGGAAAGTCAATGAGCACCTTCACCACCAGCGATATCATCCGCCAGCCTGATCTTCTGCGTCAAGCGAAGCAGCTAGGTTTCTGTGATCGTCAGCTAGCCAAGTTCTGGGACTCCAACGAACTTGCTGTGCGGCGCATGCGCCTCGAAGCTGGCATCACCCCATTTGTCAAGCAAATTGACACGGTCGCTGCTGAGTTCCCAGCCTTCACTAATTATCTGTATCTCACATACAACGGCAGTGAACACGACGTCACCTTCGATGATCATGGTGTTATGGTTCTTGGCTCCGGAGTATATCGTATCGGGTCCTCTGTCGAGTTCGATTGGTGCTCTGTAAGAGCCATTCGCACGCTCCGCGAGTCGGGCTTCAAGACGATCATGATCAACGTATGTTCAAGTCCCCCTCACTCTTTTTGTCTCTTTTCGTCCAAAAACAGCAGCACATCCGCCAATACAATGATTATCAAACCCTTTGTTTTTGGACCTTGCGATCGTTTTTGCAGGCTGTACAAAAACACCGTCACGCATGACCAGAAGTCACGAACACCTAATTTTGAGATTTACTCTTATCACTTCACCCCCTCTCAACTCGCTCTTTCAGATATCTCATGCACACGGCTAACATAAAAAATTTCACCTAAAGTATAATCCAGAGACCGTTTCGACCGATTATGATGAGGCTGATAAGTTGTATTTCGAGAACATTACCATTGAGACTGTTCTCGACATTTACCAGCTGGAGTCAGCCAGTGGTGTGTTGGGAGCCATGGGTGGTCAAACGCCAAACAACATCGCTCTTCCTCTTCTCCGTTCCGGGGTCAAGGTTCTTGGAACATCGCCCGAAATGATCGACACCGCCGAGAATAGATACAAGTTTTCGCGCATGCTCGACAGAATCGGCGTTGACCAGCCCACATGGAAGGAGTTGACAAGCTTAGAGGAAGCCAAGGAGTTCTGCAACAGTGTCTCATACCCGGTGCTGGTTCGGCCATCCTATGTCCTTTCTGGAGCGGCCATGAACACCGTTTACTCCGAGGCGGACTTGCAGGCCTATCTCGAGCAAGCTGCCGAGCTTTCTCCTGAGCATCCCGTCGTTATCACCAAGTATATTGAAAACGCCAAGGAGATCGAGATGGATGCCGTGGCTAAGGACGGAAAGGTCATCGGTCACTTCATCTCGGAGCACGTTGAAAATGCCGGTGTTCATTCCGGAGACGCCACTCTTATCCTCCCCCCTCAGGATCTCGAGAAGACCACGATCCAGCGTATTGAAGAAGCCACTCGCAAGATTGGAAGCGCTCTTAATGTTACTGGCCCTTTCAACATTCAGTTTATTGCTAAGGACAACGACATCAAGGTCATCGAGTGCAATGTTCGAGCATCTCGGTCATTCCCATTCGTGTCCAAGGTCATGGGGGTCGATCTTATTGAGCTGGCGACCAAGGCCATCATGGGCCTTCCTTTTGAGGCATATCCGCCCATCGACCGTCCTGCAAACTCAGTTGCTTGCAAGGTCCCTCAATTCAGCTTTTCGCGCCTATCAGGAGCCGACCCCGTCCTGGGTGTTGAGATGGCCTCGACTGGAGAGGTCGCTTCGTTTGGTTCTGACAAGTATGAGGCTTACTTGAAGGCTTTAATGTCGACTGGCTTCAAGATCCCGAAGAGCAACATTCTTCTTTCCATTGGATCTTACAAGGACAAGAAGGAGATGCTTCCCTCGGTGGCCAAACTCCAAAAGCTGGGCTACAAGCTTTTCGCCACGGCCGGAACTGCTGACTTCCTCCAAGAGCACAATATCCCGGTGCAGTATCTTGAGGTGCTGGGCCAGGAGGAGGATGATCAAAAGTCCGAATACTCCCTCACGCAGCATCTGGCCAACAACATGATTGATATGTACATCAATCTCCCGTCGAACAACAAATACAGACGCCCCGCCAACTACATGAGCAAGGGATACCAAACCAGGCGTATGGCTGTCGACTACCAAATCCCATTGGTTACCAACGTCAAGAATGCCAAGATTCTGGTTGAAGCAATTGCCAGGCACTTTGACCTTGACATCAGCGTCCGCGACTATCAAACAAGCCATCGCACCATTGTGTTGCCCGGCCTGATCAACATCGCAGCGTTTGTGTCAGGACTGGTCTCGAGCGGGAGCGAGGATCTGTATACCGTGACAAGGGCTTCGATTGCTGCTGGCTTCAGCATGATTCGGGTTATGCCATTGGGCAAGGCGGGATCCATTACCGATGCGATCTCACTGAAGGTTGCGCAACAGAACAGCAAGCGCGGAGGATACTGCGATTTCAACTTTTCCGTAACTGCCACCTCCGAGAACGCCAACCAAATCAGCCATGTCGCTGGCGAAGTTGGGTCTCTTTTCATCCCCTTCAACCACTTGTCGGACAATATTAGCAAGGTGGCCGCTGTGGAGGCTCACTTCGATGCTTGGCCGACGCACAAGCCCATCATCACCGATGCCAGAACCACCGACTTGGCTTCTATTCTCCTGTTGGCGAGCTTGCACAGTCGCCGTGTCCACGTCACCGCGGTGACCACCAAGGACGACATCAAGCTCATTGCGCTGGGTAAAGAGAAGGGTCTGAAGGTCACCTGCGACGTGTCCATCTACTCCCTTTACCTTTCCCAAAAGGACTACCCCGGCTGCCAGTTCTTGCCCACAGCTGAAGACCAAACTGCCCTGTGGGAGCATCTGGAGACTATTGATGTCTTCTCTGTTGGAAGCTTGCCGTATCAACTGGCCCATTTTCTCAACAGGCCCACAGACGTGGCCGTTGGGATTGCTGATGCGCTCCCACTCCTCTTGACTTCGGTCACGGAGGGAAAGCTGTCGCTGGATGATATCAAGACTCGTCTCCACGACAAGCCCATGGAGATCTTCGAGCTGCATGACCAAGTCGGCGCATCTCTCGAAGTTGAGATCGATCGTCCATATGCTGTGCCTGCCACCAAGTTCTGGTCGCCGTTCGCTGGCAAGGTCATGAGAGGTGCAGTCCAGCGTGTGACATTCCAGAGTCAAGTTGTCTGTCTCGATGGCGACCTCTTACCTCTTCCCCCCAAGGGCAACGACATGTCTACCCACGGCGCGATGCCGCCGGCGGCTGTATTATCGCCAGCGCCAGTGCCTGACAGCCCACATGACGCGAGACGACATGGCGCAGCTCGTTCGTCGTCTGCGTGGCCCAAGACTATTGATAGTGCTCATTCTCCGCTGGCTCCTGTCTCTCGGGGATCTGGCATGGAGGATTTCGGCCTCCCCCTGACCCTGCAGCCCACCATCAAGTCCCGTCTCCAAGACCTGGTTTCAGGCCCGTCTTCCTTCAAGAATACCCATGTTTTGTCAGTAACGCAATACACAAGGGCCGATCTTCACCTTCTCTTTGATGTTGCCCAGGAAATGCGGATCGGAGTAGAGCGCGAGGGTGTCTTGGACCTTCTCCGCGGGCGCCTTCTCTGCACTCTGTTCTACGAGCCGTCGACCCGGACGTCGGCGTCTTTCGACGCTGCGATGCAGCGCCTTGGTGGCCGGACAATTGCCATTGCGACCCAGCACTCTTCCGTTCTGAAGGGCGAGACGCTGCAGGATACCCTGCGAACCCTTGCCTCGTACGGAGATGCCATTGTGCTTCGACACCCCGAGGAGAGCTCGGTCGATGTTGCGCGCAAGTTCAGCCCGGTTCCCGTCATCAACGGCGGCAATGGCAGCAAGGAACACCCGACACAGGCATTCCTTGATTTATACACCATCAGGGAGGAGCTAGGAACAGTTCAAGGCCTAACCATCACCTTCGTTGGCGACCTCCTGTACGGCCGGCCGGTGCACTCGCTCGTCTATCTTCTCCGTCACTACCAAGTGAAGGTCCAGCTCGTCTCGCCCAAGTCTCTTGCACTGCCCGCCGCCGTTCGCAAGCAGTTGGTGGATGCAGGCCAGCTACTCTGCGAGTCTGAAACCCTGACGCCGGAAATTCTGGCCAGGAGCGACGTACTCTACTGCACCCGCGTACAAAAAGAACGGTTTGCAGATCTCGACGAGTTTGACAGGGTCAAGAACTCTTACCGCATTGACAACAGCACACTGAAGCATGCCAAGAGCAGCATGGTGGTGTTGCACCCCCTCCCCAGGAACGATGAGGTTGCGGAGGAGGTTGACTTTGACCAGAGGGCTGCATACTTCCGACAGGTAAGATGATTTGAGGACCCATAACTACCTTCCTACTTATACTGACAACTTGGTGCAGATGAAATACGGTCTCTTCTGCCGCATGGCCCTGCTGGCGCTAGTCATGTACGGTTAAAAAGAGAATATGATCCCGATTTCGGGTTAGAGAAATGTGAGAATGTAAGGAAAAAAGTTTGTCATTCTGCAATGCATAGCATAGCAATCCTTTTCATAGCTGCGCAAACCGATATACAGGAAGGAGTGGAGAGAGAGAGATATACTTGCCCTTACGCACAGTCAAGACGACGACATAGTAGAACATAAAACAGCTCACGCTGCTGGATCTCGATGAAGTGATAAGAATTTTCTTTTCTTTTTTGTATATATGTAATTGTATGTATATACGTCGTATATTATATATGCGTATATACACATACATTTGTTTTATTTCATTTGTTCTTTACATTAGCGTAACGGGTTTACGTTTGGGTGGCGTGTATTTTATGTTTTATCTCATGTACTATACCCAGTTCATATATACAGCGTGCGTTGTATTTTGAGTATTTTATACAGTTAATTAATCGATTAATCAATCAAATGCCTGTTCATTTTTCTCGCGTTGTGTGTGTGTGTGTCTTGTGCATTTCAACGTAACTAAGTAGGTAGGAGGTCGTCGGTTCTGTCGTTTAAACTTTGGTCTCTCAGTTAAAATTTCCATGTGTCGTGAAGATATTTCCCCGTAACATGTCTCTCTCGTTCAACTCATGCTCCTCTCCACTCTCCCCTGTGACGCGTGCTCAGTAGGCAGGTACTGTAAGGTTTGACCTTCGGTGCTAAGGTAGATCCCGTCCTCGAACATCGGATGGACTTCCCCTGGAACTTGAAAAAAAGAAAACAAGAACCAGCACGTTGTGGGTGAATGACATCGCGTCCATAGTTGATGTGATTAGAAAAGGGGGCCCCAAGTTTTCGTAGTGACTCTCGCAATTACCTCGCACAACTAATAAGGACCATAGGTTTCAGAAGCCAGAAAACATGTTGCATAAAGCAAGACAGGTCAAAGGCATAATGTAAGTATACTTTCCACTGCTTGACTCTGATTTCCAGGGAGAAAATCGAAGAATATTTTTTTTTTAGGTGGGTATGTCCCAGCTACCCACAAGAATGTCATGCCCGACACACTTGTCTGTCCGGGATTCCGGTTCCTTATAGCACTGAATTAATCCCACCTCCGGCACCCCTTTTGTGTCCCCTGAAGTTAGTGGTGGTCGTATTTCGCCAAGCCCCACAAGCCCCTTTTTGTCCTGCCAGCCCACCGTGTTTACAGGAGGAAGGAAGCAATGCCCAAAGAAATCACGATTTAAAAAAATGAAAACGACCCCGTACAAAAGGGATTAAAAATATTTCACCGAATGCTATGCAATAGCGCCTCATCCAATGCTCCGTCGAAATATTAAACCGGCCGGTTCGCGTTGTGGTATTGTAGATGAACATTGAAGAAAGGAAACCATGGAGAGTAACGCCCAGAGCGGGACAATTTTACGTGCGCTGCGATGCAAACCCTAGTCCCAAAAGCGGGCGCGTGGGTGCCAAACAAAACTCAGTGCATGCATGTAGTATATGCATTGCAACCTGCCACCCCGTTTCGATGATGACGTCCGATCAACTCGGAAGATTCGTTTCAGGGATTTATGTACTGCCAGGTTAGAAAGAGGGGTTTTAAAAGATCGGAGATGGCGTGAAGGTCTTCTTCCTCTTTGCTCTCGTCGTGGGGAGATAAAGAGAGTCACAGGTAATGGCTGAGGCGTTTGGGCTTTCACCAAAGGCGGCCAAAGCATGCTTTCGCTGGGTCGGGCCTGTCTCACACACTGGAGTTTCCACCGGTGTAAGCTGCAGCCCCAAACCAAAGACAGCCTTGCCTGTGCTCATGGAGCGCTTGTGGGGCGATTCGTTGCCATTGTTATACAGCGGAAGCATTGCCTGCTTTCCAGCGCGTTCCATGTCGTTTAGAGCATCCGCAATCAGGCGCGGGTCCCACAGGGGCAGAATCCTGTAGCCCAGGCTCTCCATGATGCATCGCTCCGTAACATTGATCTGCTCGCATGTCCACATGTTTTTTCCCCATGCCGAAGAGTAGTACCGGGTGGGCTCATGGCAGTCCTCCAGAAACTTGAAAGCAATGACCAACGATGCCAAAATAATCACTTCTGGGTTGACACAGTCGATGTGCAGCTGCTGGACGAGGGCTGGGCTAGCAGGGATTGTGTGTCGCTTCACGATCTCGGTCGATGGCTCGCGCTGGGCCAGAGGGCATACCAGCCGCCAGTTGAGCGAGAATCTAGAGTTGAGCGAATCCAATATGCACACTGCCAGTGCGGTGGTGTCAGAAGGCAGGTCTGCGCGGACAAGCATTTCGTGGACGAGGGAGACGGATGGGAAGGCCAGCGACGCTGCCGGTGGGACGAGGTTGACGAGGTGGACTGCCGGGCCTGGAACAATGCTGTTAGTACTCTGGTGCAAGAAGAGGGCGAGGAGGGACGCACCTAGCAGTGCCGAGTCAAGAAGGCCTCCATCTTCCAGAAGGCTCCTGGGGCTCTGGGTAGCCGAAGTGTCGCGTGACGAGGGTGGAGGGGTCGGCAGGTTGGATAGAGGGCGGTAAGTACGAGCAAAATACTCCTCGTCGAGGTCGAACTCGTCGTCCGAGTCGTCGGGCGGGTGTCTCGGAACCATGGTGGCTCTGTGGGTGGGCTGCTATAACTCTTCAAGGTTGTCGGTTGCTAGTGCTTCCAACGGGGCACAACTGAGCAAGGCAGGCCTGGGTGCTGTTCATATTCGCCGGGCAGAGAGGCGGGAAAGGTTTCTGGAATAGTCAGGCGACGGGAAGCAGAGTACTTCGGCCGTCTCACGTGGGGAAAGCGACTGTGTGTGAGATATACGGTCTGATCTGGTGAGAGGGGCCTCCAACACGAGGTTTCGAGTGGCACGTAGGAGTTGACGGGCAGGAGACCTCCGGCGGGCAGTTGGGACGAGGCGTGACAGCAGAAAAGAGGTGAAGAAGAGACGGTGGGAAAGGTCAGAAGCTACCTCGCCAAGATATCGTCCGTCTTGGCTTTGGGGAGAGAGGGAAACGGGGGATGGGGAGGAAACACAAGAATTACTGGGGGCTTATGCACCTTCATAAGTAAACGAAAGCGAGCTGTCTATCGTCCCGGGAGCTCTCTCGAGAAACGAGCACCAGGCTATTGTCAATGGCGGAGGTGGGCTTTGGGGCGTTTCGTCAGATGTTTCCCAGGATTGGGGTGGTGGGTTGGTGGATGCCAAGACCCCTGGAGTGGGCATTCGGCGATCAGATTGCGTAGATTGGCGGCGATTGGCACGCTGTTCTTTGCCAGTTCGAGTCCAAGTCCCAGGCTGTGCTGTCGCTCAGCGCTTGCCGTTTCCGCTTCCGCTTGCAGGGCACAAGGCACAGGGCACGGCAGGGCAGGGCTGGGCTAGGATGCTAGGCATTGCCAAAGACATTGATTGACAGCAAGACAAGACAAGACAAGACAAGACAACAAACAACATAGAAGGACAGAAAACTCCAGCCAGCAGCAAGACAAGAACGATGGGACAATGGAGCAGCCAGCCAGCCCTCGGGGCGGCGGCGCCTCAGTACGGAGATGAAATGCACAGGGGATTACCGCCGAGAGTGAAATCGATGGGGAGAGCAATGTGAGCTTGGGCTACAAGCAACAGCACGGCAGCGGGGGCCTCGATACCCTGACGAGCAAGCTGTAGACTCGGACTCACGCCTCTGCAGCCACATTCGAGTCTGGATTTTTTAACTGATGAGGCCTGCGGGTTTGGATTGTGGGCTGCAGTATAGCATTGGGGCGGTCTGTCTTGCCCTGGGCCTTGGGCTTGGCCGTAAACGTCGGCGCTGGCGGGATTGCCAACAGGAGGCAGGGCAGAGGCAGGTCCCGCGCAGGCCGCATCCTATGGATCGAGACATTAGAGACATTAGAGACATTAGAGATATCAGAGACATTGCAGAGTGCAAAATGCAAAATGCAGAACGCAAATGATGCAGAATGCAGATGGAAGAAGCAGTCGTGATTGCGATTTGAGTGCCGGGAGCGGCGTGAATGGGGAAAGAGCGCGTCCTGTGTTGGCTAAACCTCACTGCTGACGCCTCCTCAATTTGGATGAAAAGGCTGCAGTTCGCGTCACTACGCTGCATGCTGCATGCTGTGGAAGGAGTGTGGGGAGGGGCACCCAGCGTTACCTTGAAATACGGCTGGGCTCAGGGTCGGTGGCTCTTGCCTTGTGCACGGTAATCTGGAAGATTCGTACCCAGGGCACATTCCTTGTAGTAAAATCTTGCGACATCTTGTGCCATTCTCTCTTTTTGACTTCCAATCTGGCAGCTTCCGGGTTCTTGCCTCTCTTGTTTCTTTCCGGGGAAAAGGAAAGACCAACTTTCCGTCTTATTCCTCCCGTCGTCGCACTTGACAATTTTGCTCACTCAACCCCCGCCTCATACGAGAATGCATGGCTTGACGGATCCGTATTGCAACAGCCTGAGCTGAGTTGACATCTCTCTTCTGCGGGTAAGAGTTGCGAAAACAGAATCGCCACGTGCGAGGTTACCTCAAAAAAGAATTGCTTTTGTTTTCTATCGTCACGCTCCCCCTTTCCGAGAAGTCTCTCTTTTTTTCTCTTTTTTCTTCCCCCCCCCCCCCCCCCCCTCGTTGATCCCGTGTCACACATCACGGCTCCGTTCTCTTCTAGGGGGATGCACGTTCGTAAGAGCGGGGAGCTTTCGGAAGACAGATGTGCTCGATCCACCTCAGATCATCCGTCGGCCGGAGAGCCTCTTCATGGCAGCCTCTTCCCGACCAGGATGCCATAAGTTTATGATCAACGTGCGGCACTTACAGAATCGTCATGTGTTAAGAAACTCAAGTCAGGCCATACAAACTGGCCTGAACCCTGAAATAATCGTCCCCTCAACTCGAAATCTTAAAACAACCTTATTACTGGTCGTTTCAATTGCCCTGGCCAAGCCTGGTCTCATACGCAAAGTTTAATACGGAACCGAACATACAGGTCAGCCTGACCGGTCAACGCCAACTGCATGGTCAGCATTGCGGTATATATAGTAAAAGATGGTTCTGCAGCGATCTCCGTGCATGTGTACACCTTTGTGCCTTGCTTTTTTTTTTTTTTTCCCTCGCTTTGCCCTCGACAAGGTTTTCCCCTAAACAATCAATGACTCTAGGATTACACGGTAAGTCGGCATTCCACCCAAATTAGGCTCTGAAAGCCGCTTGTCTCCGACTATCCGCTACCGGTCCCACGGCCAACAGAAGAGGCATACGTAGAGGTGGGACGGCAGATAGGCAAGCACAGTTTGTTCCCCAGACTCGCCAACGAGCCGAGATCACCACGGTCGCGGGCTGGTATTGCCCCCTAATTTACTAAAAAAAAACGCCTCTCTGGGGTACATGCATGCACCCAGAAGCTTCGAGGCTTTTTGTTCTTCTATTTTCTTTTTTTAACGTGCATATACTAATTCATCAAGGGAGAGGTGGTTTCCATCCGGGTGTTGACGCCGAGAAGGATAAACTCACCCAGTACCGCTGGCCTTTGCCGTGAGAATACTCGCTTGCGTGACTACCTAAGTGAAAAGAAACACGTTGAGTTTTGTTAGACGGCTTGTCACGTTATTATGGCGAGAAAATGGGAAATAGGAAACAATGCGTGAGGCTGAGCCGTCAACAACTTAAATGTCAGTGGTCTGATGCCAAAGGCTGAGGGTCTTTCGAGCCGAAACTAAACTCAGCTACCTGGGTAGGCGTGAGCTGAAGGTGAGGCTGAAGGTTCCCGAAGCCACTTGCATCATTGTTTACGGTATAGACTGTGAAGATCCTGGTGTGTGAACCATAGCAAGATCAGTCCCGTAAGCATTAATAAGCTATTTATACAGTCAAGCCACCGCCTCATGTTCATGAGTTCTGTATGCTCTCATCCGGACAGCATCGCGGCTTATGGTGAGGTACTCTCCTGATAATAGTGTCTTGGTCTAGGTCTAGTGACGCAGCATTTTTTGAAGAAAGTCAGCAGAGTCGTCAACAACTCGTTAAGACAGACTACAAATGATATATAAACCGCTCCTGAGACTCTCATTTACGATACAAGAATCAAAGATAACTACCTGCATCCTACAACCAACTAAGCACGGTTTGGAATTGATAGAAGTAATTACCTATACATATATTGCAGACACTGATATCATCCCCTCGGTACCGTTGTCAGTATAGTTGGTTTAAAGGAAGAAGAACAACCAAAAAAAGGGGGAGGAGGCACAACATTCGTTGAGTCGGACTCGACAGGAAGCGGAACACGCGCGAGAGTGACACATCACATACACATACCGTCTCGACAAGCCAACTGAGCCTTTTTCTCAGAATCATCACTTGCCAAAAAAAGTAATAATTTTACACCCAAAGTCTGAGGGCGTCAAGAGTGATTGATCACAGGGCACTTCCATCGAAGGCAGCCATCGGTCACCACCGTCGCCAAGAAACCACATCTCTCGACTCGACCCGACCAAATAACACCGTGGGGATTATAATAAACCCAGCGCTCGACTGTTTTTGTTTCAATCCGTTTCATTTTCTCTCATCCTCATTCCATCATCTCACGTGATCCCATCATCACTCGCCATTCTATTCCTCACAACCCAAACACACAAACAACGCCAAGCCAACCCACTTTTTTCTCCTTGCTTAGTGACGAGCGTGTAAGTGTATGATTGCCCCCCTATCCGTTCAATGCCGGGCCGTGCGCGCTTTTCTTTCCAGTGAGTTGTTTCTTAACCGGCACCGTATGATCCCGAAGGACCGATCACCAACAACTCAATGCCATTGCCCTCTGTCTCTCTCGTTTTTTGGTCTCTGTGACATTCTTTTTCTTAGCCGGTACCAACCACATCATCATACACCCAACCCCTCAAGCAAGGGAAACTTTATTTGGTGTTTTGTGTTTTTTTTCTTCAGGTTTTCTTTTCTCCGTGAGACTCTAAACTACCTAGGTAAAATTATGACCGCGTTGAAATTATATGCACACCAAAAAAACCGGGGGATCAATTTGTCTCTCTCTCTCTCTAGGAAAACCAATCCGGTTGATTGTCCTTCACCTCCCCACACCCTTGATCCCACCATCTCTTCTCCAGTCATTCATCATATGCCTCCTGATCCATATCCAGTTTGCTCTTATTGTCTACCCGGCACATCACCACAAGAAAGAAAACACCGCCCCATTTCAAGGAGGAACATTTGAAAAATGTAAAAAAAGAACACGTAGCAGAAAAATAGAGACAAGATATAATGGCAAATGAAGAAACATGTCCAACCCTATGGCGGCTGAGTTGGTTAGCTCGCAGTGAATCCCCGTGGTGAGATGTCACCGGCGGTTGGTGAGGCTAGTTGAAGAGTTGTCGTTAGAAACTGTGCCCTGTCGCCGCCGCCGCCGCCGTTATTGTCTATGTTCCCCACTCCCAAAGTTGTGTATCTTGTCTGGTCGGTTGGCTAGTTGTTGGCTGCTGCTGCGCTCTTATTCCTTGAGGACGACGACTTTTGAAGAGAAGCAAGTATTAGCTTTTCGGTTCATCCGGTGGTTCTGATAGTAGTTGCGGGTGGCGCGGCCCGAGAGAGAAGCGGTCGGCTCGACTAGGCCCTGTCAAGAGAGCTGCCCCCCTCCTGAGCATTCTGCTCAGCATCGGTGACGATTTCCGAGTCAGTGGCAACAGCCGGGGCCCCCACAGCCGGAGCAGCGACAGGAGCAGCTACAGGAGCAGCCACTGGGGCTGCCACTGGGGCTGCCACTGGTGCTGCCACCGGTGCGGCGAAGGCTGGGTTGACACCGACAGGGGCGGCGACACCGGAGCTAAAGCCGGAGGCAAAGGAAAAGGGGCCTTCGGCGTGTGAATACACACGTTGGCAAAACAAATGGCTTTTTTCTGACTCTCTCGCACACTACGGGGCATCGAAATGCTGCTATCAGGAAGAAATTGTTACTCACTTTGAGATGCCACCGTCTGGACCTGGGTCACGACGTTGGGCTGGATGAACTGGTTCAGGTCGATGGCATTGAGGTTGTTGATCAGGCCAAAGTCAAGACCCTGGAGCTGGAAGCCGCTGAAGTCGAACTGGTTGAAGATGCCAGTAGACTGCAGCTGGAGCAGGGTCTGGAGCTGCTGAAGCGCCAGGATGGAGTTGAGGTCGAAGGCCTGTGCCTGGAACAGGTTCTGGAAGCCGCCAATGTTGAAGTTGTTGACCTGGGCGAGCTGCTGCAGTTGCTGGAGCTGAAGCTGTTGCTGGTTGATGTTGAGCAGGTAGTTCAGGTTGACCTGGTTGAAGCCAGAGAACTGATTGAACTGGTTGACATCGAAGTTGAAAGACTTCTTCTCAATGGCGGCCGGAGCAGCAGCGACCAGGGTGGCCAGGGCAGAGACGATGACGGTGAACTTCATGTTTGCGGTTTGCGAGTGAACGGCTTGGTTGGGATTAAAGGATTATAGAAAGAGCACAGCTGGAAACTCTTGTTAGTGGGCCGGTACCCGAAAGAGCCGAGAGATGCTTGGGGAGCCATACCTCAAAATGTTCAAAATGCTGAAAGAGTGGAAGCGAACAACGAGCACAGCTGAAAAAGAGTTGGTTGTCAGCCTCAGATAGATGCCAAGGGAGTGATGGTGGTGATCATGATCATGAGACTTACCTCTGAAGAATGAATGACTGAAGAAGATAGTTGACTTGAGTGGATGAGTAGGATGAGGAAACAAAAAAGTTCTGAGAGTTCCCGGCCGTCTCCCTTGCCTTATATACAGGCCGGACTAGGCCGTGACTGCAGGCAATCCCATGGCAAGGCATGAAGAGCAGCCGCGTGCCAAGGATTTCAGGGAGACAATGTCTATTCGGAAGGGAGGGTAAGCAGTCTTCCGGGGCGTGTCAGATGTCAGGCGCCAATGGGCAGAAACGAAAAGCTAAAACAGCATGCCAGGATGGGAGCTGGAAGAAAGCCCAGCCATCTTCGCCATCGTCACGCCAGGCTGGGCACGCCTGGGGCTGGGCATGGGCGGTTGACGAACAACGGAAGGGGCAACAAGTGTGCCGAGACCAAGGATGAGGCCTGTACACGAAGGAGGGAGCTCGAGAAGGTCTTGAGACTGTTGCGACGTCATGCACGAGGAATTCTCCGGCTGAGCACCAGTCGGGGGGCAAGCCAAGACAAACAGCACCGACAAGCCATCTTGGCAACATCCCACGTCAGGAGGAGCTGAAGATGGTTAACCTTTGGAATAAGGTGCGGTAGGGGCGGGTACTTGGGTAGCACGCGTTGAAAACGCCGGCACTTGCTGGGTCCTCTCAAGACGACTGCAGTACCTGAGAGAAGCGGCATCGACGGTGGATCTTCCCCCTCTCCTGCCACAGGCATGGATGCCCGGGGCATCACCACGACCAGACCAGTCACCACCAACGGGGTGCATACAATGCTCCCCATGTTGGATTTGGCTGAACAATCAGGTATCGTCTGATGTCCGAGGCCAAGGACAACACGCAGCACTCTGCGAGATGGCTGGACCAAAATGCCCCAAAGCCATTTTCCCTGATCGACGCAATAAGAGGGCAGCCAGGTTGTTTCGCTTTTGCAGCGTTTCGACAAGCAAAACGCACACAGGCGCTGTGAAGATACGAGCAGTACCAAGCTTTGAGCGGTACGGTTCCATCGCTACCACGGACATATTGGTTTGGCACTCTACTAAGCAGTGAGCTCGGATGACAGGCCGGTTGGGAAGGGGCAAGTACGGGGGTGCTGAGAACGGATGAGGTACTCCTCGGTGCGTGAGGGCGTAACAGAGACTAGTATAAGACAGGCACTATTTAGTGGCTGGAAGCGTGACGACCCGACATCATCCCCCCAGTAGTCCCGTCTCCTGCCGGAAGGCGTGCTGCTGCTGTGCCCTCGGGACATTGGCCCCCCTGAAAGTTTGTTGTCACGCAAGATCCAGGATTCAGTGGCCATGTCCAGTTCAAAATCCGAGTTGTCATAATAAGCATGGCCCGGGGCTTAACGTGGCGGATGTTGAATTTATTAGGCTGCATGTTTAAGGTTGATAGGCTTCCCAAAGGCGCTGGCGAATCATTGATGATGGTCCATAGATTCGACGATGCTTGACAGAAGGTTAAAATGTGTGGGGCAAAGGAGAAGGAGGGGGAAACAAAGCCGGGAAACGGCTGAAAAGGCTTGAGCCGATTCGATGCCAAATGCTTGCTAGGGTTGTCCTGGCTGGTTCTGAATCTGATCGCATCGAAGTGGGTCTGTGGGGTAGTCCATTCCAACCTCTAATTGGTCACCTGCAGGTCTATGGGTGGTGGTTCGAGCTGTGCTAGGAGGTGGCTCGAGCTGCATTTGCAGGCCAAGATCATGCAGGAACAGCGAGTTTCCACCCTAGCTGACACAGATCTGTGACCACTTCCCACCGCTTTGCATTTATCAGGAGCGGCGGCACCGTCCGAGCCGACTCGTGGACAGCTAGGGAAAAAAACCACGCGACTTAACCGTCGCAACTTGAGACCTCGGACACGGGAGAGGATGTTGTGACGGAAGGGAAGGGGCGAAGGGGCCAGGCGAATCTCCAGCGTTCGTCCTCCGCGCGCCCTAGTGTCGCTCTTGAACACCAAACAAGTGATGAGTATCACAGCGACGCACAGGGCATTTGACGAGACGAACGAGGCAAAGACACACAGGATTGTTTGGTCCGGTATTTTCAACTGTTTACTCAGCGGTCCTGAAGGGGCCATCCCGAGTCTGTCCCCAGAGCTCTGCTCCTCCGTCCCATGATCAATCAATCGCCACATCCCATGTGCCGCCAAAATTAGCAGCGTCGAGGTTCCAGCTTCATCCCATAATCATGTCATATCTAAAAGCAGAACGAATGCATAAGGAACTTGACGTGTAAGTGGTATACGAGCTGTGTACTGGACTAATTCATACTAGGCGGGGCAGCAAATGCGCATGTATTTGCCAATACGTTCGTTCGTACCTATAACCCCCTTTTTTCTATGTACATGGCTGAGCCTCTGCAACTTCCCGTTCTTCACCCGGCTGGTCTATTTTGCCTGAGATATTCCATACATTTCTCAGGCGAGCCGAGACGGCGATCTCAAGGATGTCCTCCAATCCACCTATGTTCCGTACGCTTCCTAATCTAGCGAGTGAAGTCAGACAGGTTCTCTTCGCTGCCTGGCACGGCCGCGGGTGCAATAGAGGCAACTGGTGCAGCGACACTTGCAACCGGTGCAGCAACACTCGCAACTGGTACCGCGATGCTTGCAACTGTGGGTGCAGCCGAGGCCACCGCTGGGGTAACAACAGCAGCAGCTGCTGGATCTGCAGTGGCAATGGTGAACGCCGCTGGGACTGGCGCCGTAGCAATGGTAAACCCAACTGGGGACGCTGCCGCCGGAGCTGCGGTTGCAATAGTGAGTCCGTCCGCAACTGGAGCAGCGGCAGCTGGAGCAGCAGGATCAACTGGAGCAACAGAAGCGACTGGAGCAACAGAAGCGATTGGAGCTACAGAAGCAACAGGTGCGACAGCAGCAACAGGCGCGGCAGAAGCGATGGGTGCAGCGGAGGCAGCAGGAGCAGCAATAGCCGCAGGCGCCGCTGATGCTACTGGCGCCGAGTTGACAACATCAGGGTTGACGGCCTGCGCACATTGTCTCTTTGCTTTCTGGCTGCGTCGAAGCTTAGTCCGCTTCATCGTCTTTTTGGCCTCTGAGACCTCTCGCTTGAAGAAGCCTAGGTACAAATCGGCCCGAATTAGTACAGTGAGCCGGGGCCTACTTTCTCGCAAAATGAAGAGACAACCTACCAATGTTGAAGTTGCCACCGACTAGGCCACTGTTGAACAATGATTGAACGCCGCCGAGGTTCAGAAAGCCCAGCTGCTCCAGCTGCTGCAACTGTGCCAGCTGAAGAAACAAGTCCAGCTCATTGTTCTGACCCAAGCCCAGGATGCTGTTCAGGTCAAGGGTTTGTCCGAGGCAAAAATTGTTCAGCATAGCAAGAATTGCCTGGGCGAGGTCATCCTGGCTATCAAGGTTGATGTTGTTGAAGTCCAGCCCATTCACATTGATGTTGTTGAAGTCCAGCCCGCCCCCTAGGTTCAAGTTCTCCCGGTTTATGCCGGAGGACGAGACACTATTCACACCGGCTCCGCTGTTCACGCCGGCGATAGCGCTGCTGTTGAGGCTGACCGAGTTGTTGAAGGCGTCCACACCCAGATTCGAATTCTGCCTCAAGCTGTTGGCCGCCGACGCCAGGCCGGCCGCGGAGAGGAGAAAGGCGTACGACTTCATAATGATTGGGGCTTTTTTCTTCTTGTTTGTCTCCGGGACGTGGAAGTAGAATTGATCACAGCTGTACAGAATGTCAGCAAGCTTCAGCAAGACTGTGCAGTCGAGTCACCTACCTCGGAATATTTTACATCAATTAAAAGGTTGTAAGAATCGAAACAACGAAAACTAAAGATGAAGACGAACAGAACAAGATTGTCTAGACATCGGGGGCAACACTAGTCACAATACAACATTATCAAGCGTTTCTCCAAAACGGTACTATTGCCATGCTATATTGCCGGTCACAACTTGAAGCAAGGGGCGAAGGGGTTTGGTGATGTGACTCGGCAGTCCGTCCCACCAAAAACAAGAAATCAGGATGGTGGATGTCCGTCTGTCGATGAAACAGATCAGTGGAAAAAGCCGATGAGACGGAAGCAGAAAGAAGAATGTGCTATGCAAAGGGCTTACTTCAAAGGCGAACATCATCTGCGTGTGACGTGGACGCCAGCCGTACGCCTATTGAGCCGGCTGGTTCTTGTCTTTTATCTTCAGTGGTGAGTATTAAAGAGCTCTTTGGAAGATTTTGATTCATCAACCTTGATGTGAAAGGCCTTGGGCTTTAGATCAAATGCGTTCTGATATCCCAATTAGGCGTTGGAAATATTACACGTGGCCTTCATGTGGACAAATAAGTGCGCAGAAATATGTTCGAGGCCTTCTCCATGCCATATCATAGTAAGTGCAAATAACAAGAACACTGCGCCGAGAAATCTATCGGGGTATAGGACTCATTTAATAGTGTGTAATCTTACTAGCCCTTGCGTACAGATGGAGCAGAACAGGTGTGCGTCTTAGCAATGAATGCCAATCAACGAAATAAAATACCATCAGTGAACAAGCTTCAGTAAGAAGGATCGCTTCTAGACACTTCTCTGCCTTCGTGTCAATCGTTCCAGAACGAAAGGCTTGGCCACAATGTTCAGAATGAAAATGCCTGGAAACATTCGGCGCAGCAGCTCAGTGTATACCTATCTCCTTCATCGACTGTTTCACCGTGCCAAGACTGCAGGAGTAGTTATGCAGAAGCAGTCTCGATCGACGACGACGACCAAATGATCGGCCCTCCTTCCTGCACCCAGACGATAATGATGGGAAGAAAGAACATCACCATGCCCGCCAGGACTTTGTTGTGGTTAAGGCATGGTCACCCCGCAAGATCGACAAAAGTTCCGAACCTGACATGCAATGCTTGACTCATGGCAATGGTGTGTCAAGTCCAAACCATGAAGAGTGTGTTTGCTTAGGTATGTATATTCGTGTTCCAAGAGGTAATTTGAAAGTTTGACCCCCCAGCTACCTTGAATATGTGCAAAATGATGATAATGCTCAGATGTTATAATAGCGGCCTGTTGGAGGGTAATTCGACGTCTGCAACTCAAACTCAGACCTGGTATCATCTAAAATGCCGAAGACCTAGGCAGTTCGTCTCCAATGGATTCTGGTGCTGGCCAGAAAGTCCTTCGTATTTGAAGGCAATGCACAATTTTACGCAAAACCCGAGGCCTTTTTATCGTGTTGCAATGGTCGGGTGCTCGGGAGATGACAATGCAAGCCCATAGTACAGTGACGCGACCCTCCAAAGCCCCTTTATCTTTGTATCATACAGCGTTCCAGCTGGCCCATTTATTCTACTGTAAGAGAGACGCAGCGCTTTCTCATCTCATGGATAGGTAGCAGTGTTGCCAATTCGCCGCCCCTTGTCACCTCGCATCTGGCCGGGACCGTGACTCGTCATCGTTCACTTTCTTGAACCCAAGAAGATCGCCGAGCTTGCCGCTGGGCTTTGGCACAGGGCATTCCCTTTTGGATGCCCTCGCGTTGGTTGCTTCGTCGTGGTCTCCGATGCTGGACTGAAATTGAATAAGGCCGTCGTCTTTCGCGTCGGCGTTCTCGGGCCGTTTCCGCCTCCTCCTCTTGACAGTCCCATCAGCCATCTCTCCATCAGCGTACACCACCCTCGGCGCCGGGCATGGAAGGACGTGGGGCAGCCCGACGACCAAGAAGCTTGCCAGGACTGTTGTCGCGAAGAGGGACGAGGTCATGCGGGACCTGGGGTGGAGGTGTGGTGGTGGCATGACGACGACAGAAGCCGCTGGCAACGAAGAATCCAGGGGAGGCACTGAGCCAATTATTGTCAGCTGGTCCAAGAGTGCGGTTGCCATTGAGCTCTCCAAACTCACCGATTCTTAGTCGAGCACCCAATAGACCATAGCGTATGAGGGGTTGGCCTTGTTTCTTTCCCGGAGGAGGCCAACCTCGTCGTGAGTGGGCCGGGCTGAGTGTTAATGCTGGCGAGCTTGGGAAATTCTTTCAGTGGCCTAGTGGATATCGCGATGGCAGCTCCACTATAAGCTTCCAGAATCCACAAGCACCTGCACCTGCCGCTAGAGGTAGCACTGCACTGACCATTGTGCGTCTTGAATGGACCTTGGCTTAACGCTAGAACTGTCCAGCCCAGGCTGACACTGCGGAAAAGAAGCGCGTTGCTAACGGTGAAACGAAACCATCATCCCGTCGTCGCCTCCAACCACCTTTTCTCTCCGACGATATCCCCGATAACCTCTGAGCGGGCCATGGATACATAACAAAATTCAGAACCCTCGACATACATACCACAATGACACGATTTTGACATTTATACACGCCAGAGTAACGAATCAATATTCTTTTTGGGGCTTTTGCGCAGTTGCACATACACCTCCGTTTCTGCAGAGGCGCGCATCCGCAACTCGCTGGTAGTTGTCGCTTGCCACCTCGTCAGTCGCGAAAATGAGTGATCTCGATAAGTGAGTCTTGACGGCACCGCATATAGACGCCCCCAGACGCGCAAAGTCTCCGTCTGTTCTGCTAACCTACCCAGAGCGATTGCTCAACTGCGAGCCTGCCGACCGATACCCGAAGCGCAAGTCCGTGAACTTTGCCACAAGGCCAGAGAGCTCTTGATCGAAGAGGGGAATGTAGTTACGGTCACAGCGCCAGTTACGGTATGTGTTGCCGCTGCCCGGCGCGACACGAACAATGCGTAAGAGGAACTTGTTCTAACTTCGCGCGCGTAGATATGTGGTGATATTCATGGCCAGTTCCACGATCTCATGGAGCTGTTCCGCGTAGGCGGCGACGTACCTGACACCAACTATCTCTTCATGGGTATATATGCCTTTAACCCCACCTCCCCTTATTAAAGGGCGCCTTGCAAACCATCTTGGCTCACATCGTATCACGCAGGCGATTTTGTCGACCGCGGCTTCTACTCCCTCGAATCCTTCCTCCTCCTCCTCTGCCTCAAGGTGCGATACCCTGACAGGATGACACTGATCCGGGGAAATCACGAGTCTCGGCAAATCACAACTGTCTACGGCTTCTACGACGAGTGCTTGCGGAAATATGGCAGTGCGAATGTATGGCGGTACTGTTGCGACGTGTTCGACTACCTGGCCTTGGGCGCCATCGTGCTAGGGGCCTCGAACAATCTGTCTCCAAGTAGTGTCGGCGAACCCTCTTCGTCGGAATCACAATCAGCAAGCGAGGAAGAGATTGAGATAGAGGTGTGCAACGCGGACGGTGCCATTATGTCGCAGTTTCCGCGGCAAGTGCGAAGTAGCAACAGCATCAATACGAGGCCGCCGAGGGGGGGAAGCAGTCCCAACGGCGCGTCGGAGGCGGCAATGGCGGCAGCAAATACAAACGGCATTGGATCGGAATCCGGCAGCGGCGGCGGTGTGGGAGCCCCTGGCAACACGGGCCCCCCGGGATCAGGCGCGTCTGGGTCCAGCGGCGGGTCTGTGGGCAACCCAGCCGGCGCAGTGTTGTGCGTACACGGGGGGCTGAGCCCGCTGATCGACATGGTGGATAAGATCCGCCTGCTCGATCGGAAGCAGGAAGTGCCCCACGAAGGCGCCATGTGCGACCTTTTATGGTCGGATCCAGACGAGATCGACGGCTGGGGGCTGTCACCGCGCGGCGCTGGGTTCCTGTTCGGCGCTGACATCGTCAAGGTCTTCAACCACCGGAACGACCTGAGCCTGATTGCGCGCGCCCATCAGCTAGTCATGGAGGGGTTCAAGGAGATGTTTGACGCCAGCATCGTCACTGTCTGGTCTGCGCCGAACTACTGCTACCGCTGCGGAAATGTGGCGGCCCTCCTCGAGCTGTCCGAAGATGACGGCGGGCTGGGCATCTTCTCTCGCAGCAATGGCGATGTGAATCGGAGCGACGGCGGCATGCCCGGTGGAAATCTCATAGGGGGGGGACAAGGGCGAGGCGTGGTGATGGAGAGTGATCTAGCAGAGCCGAAGAGCGGACCCGCGAGGAGGTACCGAGTCTTCCAGGCCGCACCCCAAGACTCGAGGGGCATGCCGGCTAAGAAACCCGTGGCCGATTACTTTTTGTAAAAACAATGCCACAATGCAATGATGATATCAACATGAATCAATTCAAGAATGGAACGAACCCCGTGGGAAGCGAAGGTGAAGACAAAGAAGCTGAACAATCGTCCCGAGTTTTTCCTTGCCGAGGATCTTTGATCTGGAACAGAGGCAATGTTCTGGGGATATCAACTTCATTGTCTGCCGCTATACAACCACCCGTCAAGCCGCACGTCGTAATCATGACTTGGATCGTACACGCCATTCTGACAAGTTGAAGTGAATGCCACTTCGCAGTCTTCTTCGAGGCCCGTATTCACAACACGACTTCCGAGTTCTACGAGATAGGACCACCAATACGTACCCAATATGGCGACTCAGCCACTCCCAACGCTTTCCTGCACGACGGTAACTTTGTTCTTTACCCCAAAACCACATTCGTCTTTGACAAACCGGCTGACATCAAGTGTACGGTTTGCCAAGAGTCAGTTCTGACAGTGCGGCCACCTGGAGAGAAGTCCGATGATAGCACGCCAACTATTCTGCCCTGCGGCCACGTCTTTGGCGCGGAGTGCTTGGGCTTGTGGGTGAAAGCGCATGATATTTGCCCCATCTGCAAGTTTCAACTTTGCTACCCAGAGTGCGGACACAAAATCCCCATCCACATCATTGACGAGCGAAGTGCCTACTACCTGCCCGCCACCATCCACGATGGTGGCAGGATCTTCCCCAACTGCCTTCCCTGCCAAACTGACCTTCGTCACGTCGCCCTGGTTTGGACGTCAGAGGATCACAGTGAGTCCTAGTTTCGTGCTAGGGAAGGTTCATCTCTAGGCGCACCCCCAGCCCCAGAGTCATCTTGATGACCAAGAAAGAGTTATTTGATTTATTGGTCAAGGGCCGTAAACAAGCTGAGGAAAACCTGGAAGAGATTTGGTAATAACCCCGCTTGACTTCCTTTCCAGCCCCTGTAGCCCTTCGAAACCCCAATTGCTATTACTATCTCTGGCGAGGAATGTGTCTTGTTACATATGCATACTAACTAAATGAACAGGGTCACCTCTCTCCGAAAGCTAACGGAAATAGGTACACTACGTCAATAAAAACAGGTACACAAATATGAAAATACCCCCGATCTGAAACTTCCTATCTGTGAAAAACTAAAGGTATGTATGTCGCTCTGCTAAGTTATTCTTGAAGCCTGCTTATGGGATTTTTGGAAATCAATTTCATCGAAACAATATTTTATATTACACCTTCACCAAGGAAGTAAAACTTAGTAATGTTACATTCAGAAGTGTTAAAAGGCGATATTTTGGGTGGTTAAAACTAGCAACTATGTCTGAATAATACCGATTAAGGCCTCTTTGTAATCTAATAAGGCATACTTAACTACTTAACAAGGGCTAGTGTTTCCCTGGAGGCCCTGGGTGGGTTGAAGTATACCATGGTTCAATTCACTCACTAACATATATCTCCTCGGTGGAGGTGTACAACTTTTTTGGGGATCTAGCTAGCGATTGTAATATACACAGGATATAAAGACTTGAAGATTGCAACTTATCTTTGCATATGGTGTAACTGGGTATCAACTTGTTATGTCATGAACAATGAAATAGATATTCCGTCACCCCGAATCATAGCAATCGCACTGTGATATGCCCTAACTTCTCTGCTTTACTCAATTTCTGTCGTCTCGCACCCCATGACCAAGATAACAACAATCACCGTGTCAGTACATGTACATATATGAGCAGTGGCATGGCAACTCGGAACTATTGTTCAGTTTCTTTGTTTTCGCTTCGCTTCGTTGCGAACTGGATGTCTATCCGAGCCATAGAGATTATGTACAGTAAATGCGGGTCGAGCATTGCGTAGTTGCATCGTGGCGCATCATGACTCGTTCTGGAACTTCTCTTTTTGCGCCCGCTCATGTTCGACTATTTGCTTGCTCCAGCTATAATAAGGGGCGAGCAACGTTAGCCAGTAGTTCATAGCAAGCATAGCAACGAGTAGGAAAATCTGGGGACAAGACGCACTATCGACTGGGGTAGAAGCGACCAGGCTCGGGCATCGTGTGGCGGAACTCGCGCTCAGCGCTCAACTTCCATACAAGAGCGGTGATGCCGAAGATGGCGAGACCGAAGACGGCTGTATTTGCTTTCCAGTTGGAGGGCTGTGCGTACCAGCCGCCAGCCGGCGACCAGACATGCTTAGGATAGCTGTAGTATTTGGCTGGTTAGGAAGTGTACGTTATGGCTATGATGGTGTGCGGGGTGGTTGCTCGACAGTTTGACGACTCGAACTGCGGGACACTGGACGGATGCCGATGCTGTCTGTACTCACGGGACTCTGGGACCGCCGCCCTGCAGATGGTGTCAGAAATATAAGCACGCCTCAATTGCCATTTATGAGGAGAATGCTTACCATTTTGTGATAGATTGGGTGGTGAGGAGGTGGGGTGGGTTGACTTGTATCGAAGTTTCCGCAGCTGCAGAGGAGCTCGATTCTCCAGCAAGTCAACGTCGCGCAGCACCAAGGTCGTGACAGGCGGGATGTGGTTAGCTTAGCGCGAGCCAATCGGTTGCTTGAGAAGGACGAATGGTTAATCCGCCACCTGGCTGCCAGCTCCCAAGTTTTCTCGGCGAGTCCAGGAACAGTGGAACAGGAGCGAGCTGGGCACCAGGGGAGCTGGGACCGCCTAAAAACGCCCAGCTGGAAATAACCGTCTTATGTCAGCGAATTTTTTCGTGATCCCTGTAGCGGCTCCGACTTGGAGCTTCACGTTGGAGAACTTTTTTCCACCCCCTTCCGCTTGAACTTGAACGGCGACCTCAGACAGAAGCGACCTGTGCGACGACTGCCGACCACGCCCAAACCCGGCATATTTTACCCACGCAATACAAGGGCCCCGAAATCTGGGCAATTGGGCGGCTTACTCTCCTCCCGCCAGCGTCGACTCGACTCGACTCCAGCCCGGCCATGAAGAGGATACGGGCAGACAGATGGACGGGCCAGCTGCTCGCGGCTCGCCCCTTAATAATAGGAGGGCATTCCTCTTGCAGAGCATCTGCCAGCCTCCTCTCGGCGCCAACGCGGTCGATATCTTCTTCTGCCACGTCCGAGGCCGAACCATACGATGATGGCACAGATCACACAAGATTTCCTCCCCTAGAGCGGCTGCCAAACGCGACAACCCTCCCATCACCCCTTCCGGAGAGAGCGCTGCGGTCTGCCAAGCTGGCTGCTCTCCACGCCCGTCTATCGCTGTCCCAGAAGGTCCCACTGCAAACGCTGGCGAGAACGCTGGTCGATGGATCAGCCGATGCGAACCGCCAATTCAACAACACCAACCTGGCATTCGTTGGCCAGACCATCATCAACTACCATGTCACTGAATGGTTGATGTGCCGGTATCCCCGCTTACCGATGGATATTCTATACGCTGCGCTCGCTGCCTTTGCCGCAGACGACGCCCTTTTCCAGGTCGCAAAATCGTGGGGTATTGAGAGCGCCGCGGCGCCCGGTGGCGAAGTTGACCCCGGCCTTCTACAGTTTTCTCTGCACAAGCCCAGTACTACCCTCACCCAGTTCGGCTACCAGCGCACGGAGATGGAATATATTGAGAAGTACAAGTGGCGCCGCGGCATCAACAGCAGAGTCATGTTTGACGACGACTTTGGCCAGATGGTCTCGGCAACGCCGGGGTCGAAGGAATCCGAGGAACAGAAGATGTGGTCTGAGGTGGAGGCTGGGCTTTTCGAGAAAGAGCGGAAGGAGATGGTAGAGCGCTCGGACACGGAGTATGGAACGGTAGAAACGCGCGCGCTCGCCAGCAAGGCGCATGCCCACTTCACGCGGGCCGTCGTCGGCGCTGTGTATGCACACTGCGGCCGTGAGGCTGGCAAGGCCTTCATCAAATCCCACATCCTCTCCAGAACCCTCGATGTGTCGAAGCTCTTCGCTTTCAAGACACCAACACGCGAGCTTGCCCTGCTGTGCGCGCGTGAGGACTTTGAGCCTCCCGTTGCCCGTCTACTATCAGAGACGGGCCGCCTATCGCGTACGCCCGTCTTCGTTGTTGGGATCTTCAGCGGCAAGGACAAGCTCGGCGAGGGCGTCGGACCCAACCTGGACCACGCCCGCTGGAAGGCGGCAATGAACGCCCTCAAGTCTTGGTATCTCTATAGCCCCGGCGACAACGTTCGTGTTCCCAGCGACATGCTGGTCGAGGGCGCTAAGCCATGGGAACCGACCTATATCGATCTGGGAGAAGTCATCTCGCGCTAGAGCAGTGGCCTCCTCGGCCAGTCTAGCTTGACACATATATTAAGGGGAGATTGTGAGGTGGGCTCGGCGCACTAGTTTTGTTGTACGAAAAATTAAAAGGGACAACGCCAGTTTGGTGTCATGAAGGGGACGACGACGGCGAGAGCCCCTTGTTCTTTCCCCCGCCCTCTTCCTTCTCCATTCAACCCGAAACACGGGGAGGCGGATTGTATATTTGGTTTGAAAAACAACATAACAGCAACAAAAACAAAAACATACACCACACACATCGCATCGAGAAAAGGCGGGCGGAGGAACGGCTTCATTCGGTCGGGCATCAATAGACAGGTGGTTCATGACCCTTTGTCCTTCAGTTGTATAATTAACATCCTGTGCCCATTAAAGGCTTCAGATCTGTGACAAACATGTAAAATCATAAATCACTCCTCTGGATTTAGATGGCTAACGTTGGGAAGAAGAGGGGTGTAAGCTATTGTTATTGTATATATACAGATGAAATAAATTAAATATTTGAGAAATAAGACTACTCTAGACTTGCCTGTGTGTTGTTTTTGTCGTCACATCAACACATAGTAATGACGTGTAACTTCTATTCTCAAGGTCTATTTATCTATCCCTGCTAATAATAGGGGGTATCATCATGTCTCCGACACTTCATCAGACCGTCATTCGTCGCGTCTTCTACGATTCTATCTACTATTACTATCATCTAAACCACAAAACAACGGATGGAATTAGGCCACACACACTCGTCCCATTCCCCTCGGGGCATATTAACTAGTCGTCCTCATCCAACTTGTGTCCCATCCCCAAGCGAACCAGCCGCCGGTACTTCTCGTGCTTGGCACGTCGTGCCTCAAGCTCCAAACGCTTCTTCTTCTTGCGCTCATACACAGCACGCACGGTGGCGCGGATCTGGTCTCGTCCCTCGCCGTAATTGGTCTTTGCCAATGCGACTACGTCATCGATCTGCGATGGGGTATATACGAAATTCCACGTGCTCATGTAGTCGCTGACGGCCGGGTCGATGGCCGCGGCGGCCTCGGCGGCAGCAACTTTGGGATTGGCGATGAACGGGAGATATACCACGGCGATGCCGGCATCGGGCTCCATGAGTTTCCACGATGACGCGTCGTCGATCGGTGGCGGTGGTGGCTCCGTCGATTCCCGCTCTTGCGTGGTCCCCACCCAGACAGTGCAGTAGCCAAGATCGCGAGCCGCCTTTTCTGCCCTCTCGGCCTTGGTATCGCCCTGGTCGTTCGGTTTGAAAATGTTCTTCGAGGGGTTCCCTTCTTTCATATTCCGGACAGCCTGGTCCATCTTGGCCTCCCTCAGCTTACCCTCTGTTTCAGCTTTCGATGCTGCCTGGGCCTGGTCCAGTTCCATGGCCATTTTTGATGGGGAATCATCGGCCTTCGGCCAGCCGACGCCAACCGGCCAACCTTTGATGCCTCGCTGTCGTGCGTACCCTTCGACTACGGAGAGCCAATTCTCCGTCTTGATGTCTGCGGAGGCATCGAAAGCCACGATAATTTCGACGTCTCGGCCAGGTCGCAGAAGTGGGTAGATGGGTAGGTTGTTCGACATGCCTGCGTCCATAAGCTGAAGATACTCGCTGTCAAAGATGCCATGAGGAACTGATTGTGGCAGTTTATCTCGCATCCCGTAGGTGAAATTCGGGAGAGTGGCTGGCTCGATTGGATGGACTTTATGCAGGTCCTCATTGTACCCCCAAATCATGTCATCGATAGCCTGCAGTCCGCTTAGCGATTTGATGATCGGTCGCACTTCTCGATAATAGTGACTGAGGGTGGCACAAAAAGCGCTGCCCCATATTCCCATAAGCAGTGGCATTCGAATTTCGGGAAGCCGTAGCCCGTCCTCCGTGGGCACATCAACCCCGTTCTCGAATTTTCGGCCCATTGCCCAGGTCGGGATTCCAGCAGTGAACTCTTCGCAGAAAAATTCGTAAGGGGTTATTTCAAACCACTGGAACCAGCCCTCACGTTTCGCTCTCTCCTTGGCCTCATCCGAGGCAGAACCGGGACCCTTGGATGTCGGTTCGTCGAGTTCAGGTATTTCGTGTCGCACGGCCGTGTAAATAGGCAGGGGGTTCTGTCCATATCTGATGTATTCTCGCTGGTTCGACAGCTTGAAATCTTTCTCGTTGACGGCCAGCTCCCCCTTTGGTATCAGCAGCCTTGCTGCCAGGAGAACTCCGTAAATATCAACGAGGCCAAAATTTGCGCCGGGGTCCCCTTTCAGCTTTTCTATCATGCCGCTCAAGAGATATTTATTCGTAGGCGCCGCGATGAGAGAGGAGAACGCGGTGGGTGGATAAGCAATGTGAAGTCCCAGGCGGGCTTTGAGATGGTCAACAGCACGCTGTGGATCACCTCCTATTACCGTGGAGAAAAATAATGATTGCAGCCAACAAGAGCCACTGACGCCGGATGAGTAAGTGGCGCAGTCAAAAAGGCCATCCTCAGTTGCTGCCATGACGGAGCCTGTTCCAGCGACCAGAGCCCTCAAACCGCCGCCAGATCCACACATAGCAATGACGGGGACGTCGTCGGGGTGAATCTCTTCCTCTTTGACACCCAGGTATCTTGCCAGGGCAGGGGCAATCACCTTTTTCCGCCGTGAGAGAAAAGTTTTCTCTTCGTCGCAAAGCTGCTCCGACACGCGCACCTTTGCCGCGTATTGGATCTCGGGATGAACGGCTGGGTCATGCGCTTCCTGCCAGATCTCATAGGCCAATGAGCCCGGCGCCATGCTGAGTTCTCGCTGTAGTTTCCTGACATATCCAGGAATGCTCTTGGACCATTCTGGCAAGATCAAATCGACAACCTTGTCTGAGATTGCCGCAGTGTCGATTTGGGCCACCGAGGAGATGCCCTCAAAGCTGCTGGCAAAACTGGACCAGGTGCTCTGATCTTCACTATCACTAGTCCCACCGGCCTGGGAAGAGGAGTCCTTGGCTTCGTCGGCTGTTGCAATTAAACTTGACTGGAATCCATCAGTCGGGTAAAGATAAAAGGCAAGCAAAGCGCTGGTGACTATCACCGATATATTTTTCGCGGTTTGCGGTTTCTGTTTGTGCTTTTCCTGTGATGAGAACAATCCGCGGCGGGTCGCGAGGCCGGACAGGAGACTGGATAGCCTTGGATTCCGGGCAGCTTGCGGTCGTCCTGTTCGACTGAAAAGCCCTATGTTTCGATGATAGGAAGCTGCAAGACGGAGACGTGCGAGGCTCATCGCTGCCCTATTTCTTGAAGCTGGCGGCATCATAGTTGCGGAAAGGCGAAGTGTGGCATTCTCGAAGTATACCTCTATGTAGGTGAATGTAAAAACGCGAATGGTGGAAGTTGCGCGTCTTGAGGCGAGAGTTGCGAGGTCTCTTTCTTGAATTCGTTACATCATAGGCAAGGATCTAGCTGCACACGGAGACCTGGGCTTTCAGCCAGGGCTCTACGGGCATTGTAGGAACCCGAAAACAGCCGCCATCGTCCCAGCCTAGGACGCCAGACGGTAGCTAAATTTCATCCCAAAAGCAATTCAAGAACCACAGAAAAAGAAGAAAAAAAACCTCCCCCGTGGGAACACATGGCCATGAACTGATGCCGTGAAAATTTACCTCATAATTTTTTCGCCAAGATCGTGTTGCAATACAACTCATGCACTCAGGTTAGAGCGCCCTTTTATTCGCCCTTGGAGTAAATGCCTCCTTGTTTGGGCTTCTTGTCTCCCCGCAGGCATTCAAGAGTTGTGTCGCATTATGTTGTGTTCCTATTACGATAAGAACGGGAACCAAGTATTGGACGCTGCGAGGATTCGGGCGTTCGACTGCAGTCTGGCATTCTGGCAAACAGCGGCCAATCAGCGACCCGTAAAGTCAGCAAAATGGGCCAGGAGCTCCCGTGTCGACAAGAGGCCAATGCGCAACAGCCACTTGACACGTCCTCCTCAGACGAAATCAAGGCTCTTCGCTCATCAGCCGGGAGGCAGTTGCCAATTGTAATTCAACGCGTTTTATGCGTTGTGGATGGCCCGGTTCAATCCCGTGCCAGCCAAAAACTCAAAAAGTGGAAGCCGTGAGAGCATCTCATGCGGGCCGAGCCCATGTCCTAAATAGTTTATACTGGGGGTTGGGACTTGCCCAAACATGGAAAGTCAATGGGTGGCTCTTCCGAGCACATGATTGTTTCAAGTGAAGCGCGAGAAGAAAGGAAAAATTCACGTGGCCGATTTCATTCCAAGATGCAACTGAAACATTGCTTCCAATCAGAACAATTTTCGTCCCAACTGATGCCGGGTTGGAAAGACCACAAAAGTTAGGGTTGGTGGAGTTCTACGCAAGGGCCAATTTACACGTCGTTGAGGGCTGGCCAAATCCGTCCCCCACCAGGATGATCCCGTCGTCTCGTCTGCTCTGCTTTTGATTGACGACGGCATCAAGTCCCACTGGCAGGAGCTCGTGGTGTGGGGGAATGTCCACAGCCATGGATATCACCATGACACAGCTTCCAAGGGCCTGAAGGTATCGGAACAGAAACCAGACGACAATTAGGGGATGCGTCCGACCCGCACAAGAGGTAAGGCTCACAAAATAAATTAGCTGCAGGCCGTGACAACAAGAATTCTCTCCGCCAGCACTACCTAATATATATGCACACGGGAGTGGGGAGAGAATAGCTAGGTACCGAGAGCTGCCCGTATCCCATCATCATCGCCAGTTATTTTTGCGGTTCTCCAAGTAGTTTCTAGATAGGTTAGAGCGTATATTCAAATGTGACATTCCATTCTCAATCGCAGAATTATCGCCAGGCGTTGCTCCTCCCGCTGCTGTCGTTAACTCGTTACACACTGTACTAAAACCAGCCGCGCCAGTGATGATAGTCGGCCCAAAACTAATTTCCATCCCCAGATTCTGAACAACTCAAAGTGCTAGCTTCCACAGGCAGAGATTCGCTCCTGTGACTGGGGAATTGCCAGCTATTGGCAAGCTCCCAGCCAATCAGCAAGCTTGGCGTCCCGGCCCCTGCTCTGAATGATTTCTTGAGCGCCCCTGCACGCTGTGGGTTGACAGTGGGCTCACCCCCCTACCCCCTCAGCCCGGACCTCCTCCTGCCTGCCACCCTTGGCTCCCGCTCCCCAGCAGCACAACCCCTTTTGCTCTGCGAAGGCAGATAGACAGGAAATCTTCCCACCCAAATCAAGTGCCTGTCGCACCTAAATTTTTCCTTGACTGGCCGCGACGATCCAACATCTCCCATCCTCACACCTACCACATTTCGTACTTGTGAACACTCATTTCGTATTTCTACGCGCTCCAGCGTTACCTTTCAGAATCACCTGTCAATTGCCTTATAAACCTGCGCTCTGCAGCGCTGTTGACACGCGACTATATCAAGGCTCGCCATCGCCCTCATCCTGGTACGTACGTCCGTCCGCTCATCTTGCGTGCCCGACACTTTGGGGCCACCTCTCCGACGGCCGCCCGGCGCTGTTTTCTCAATACCTGTCGGGCAACGGCATGGCCTGATATGGCATCATGTGTGCTCGCCTTCATTCTAATCTGAACTGTGATGTTCGGCCTGTCCTGGTGCCGGTGCTGGTGCTGGTGGGCTCTGTTGCTGTGGCCCTGCTATTTTCTGTCTGCCGCGGCTTTCTTCACTAGTTGAGAGCTTGGAATGGGAAAGATGTGAAGTTTGAGACTAACTTACCTTTTCACCTTCCTAGAATTTCGTGCCTTCCTTCCGACCAACTCTCCCGGCCCACGACTGATTCCTCGCCGCGGTGCTTGTCGAAATGGGTAAGCTCTTGCATTTTCGTTCTTCGCAGTCCCGACGTGTGGGAAGCAAACAGCAGGAGGCATCGTCGTCGCCTGAGGTCGGTCAACCCTGTCGCACCTTTCTCGACACCGGCGTGCTCAAAACCCGCCTCCTCGTCCTGGCTGCTCCTCTTCCTCTTCCCTCCGCATCAAACATCACGTTCTTCCGATACCACGGCCGCATTGCTTCTCAGCCATCTACCGTTTCTTGGGAATCCCTTTTTTGGAAGATCATCTTACCAATCGGAATACATCCTGCACACCCCTTTCGCCAAGATGCACTTCGCTACCATGGTCCATCATGCCACCAAGGCTCGTACCAAGAGCGTGCAGTTCGAGAAGAGTCTGATCAGTCTTGACGGTGCCGATGGTGCCTCATCGCGGGACGGAGCTTCATCTCCCCCAATCCCTGGGACTAGGACCAGTAGCCTTCCCATTGGCGAGAATAAGGAGAACAAGTCAGCCACCATATGCCACTATAAGAGCATGTTGGACGTCGAAGATGCCCCCAAGCTTCCCATTACCAAACCCCTGTCCTACGACGAGCTATACCCCAAGCCCCAGGATTCGGTCGTCATCCATAAATTTCCGCTCAGGAGGCCGTTTGACTGTTAGGCTCCGCACGCCCCCGAGGCAGCCGTCTATTATTACTTATCACAGACTCTTTGGGAGCAGATTAACTAACGTTTCTTCTTCGACAGCTTCAACCGGTATTCCCACCAATTTCCCTCCTCCTGCTAGGGCACCTCCGGCGCCACTGGTATCCAGTGGCAACCCCTCATCGTCTGGATCGGAAGAATCTCAAGAAGCTTTCTCTTCTGACACTTTGGCGGCAGCTCTCCAAGCTTCCAATGATAACAGGAACATCGTCCGAAGGAAGCTGACGGGCTACGTCGGTTTTGCCAACCTGCCCAACCAATGGCACCGCAAGAGTGTCCGAAAGGGATTCAACTTCAATGTGATGGTTGTCGGTATGTTATTTGAACGATTCAACTGCGCAACCCTCGCTGACTGTCAACCATTATAGGTGAATCCGGGCTTGGAAAATCGACCCTTGTCAACACTTTGTTCAACACCTCGCTCTACCCTCCGAAGGAGCGCAAGGGCCCCAGCCTTGACATCATCCCGAAGACCGTTACCATCCAGTCTATCAGCGCAGACATCGAGGAAGCGGGAGTTCGTCTAAGATTGACCGTTGTCGACACCCCCGGCTTTGGCGATTTTGTGAACAACGATGAGTCTTGGAGACCCATTGTTGATAACATTGAGCAGCGCTTTGACGCGTATCTCGATGCTGAGAACAAAGTCAACCGGGTGAACATTGTGGACAACCGTATCCACGCATGCGTTTTCTTCATCCAACCTACTGGTCACTCGCTGAAGCCTCTGGATATCGAGGTCATGAAGCGGCTGCACACCAAGGTCAACTTGATCCCGGTCATTGCCAAGTCGGATACCTTGACCGATGAGGAGATCACCGCCTTCAAGCAGAGAGTATGTCTCCCACTGGGAGCGCCTTGCTAAAGAAATACATATTAACATTCGTTAGATTCTTGCGGATATCAAATTCCACAAGGTGCACATTTTCGAGGGCCCTCGCTATGAGCTTGATGATGAGGAAACCATTGCGGAGAACAACGAGATTCTGTCCAAGGTTCCGTTCGCGGTTGTTGGTGCCACCAATGAGATCACCAATGCCGATGGGCGCAAGGTTCGTGGCCGTCGCTACCCCTGGGGTGTTATCGAAGTGGACAATGAGGAGCACTGCGACTTCGTCAAGCTCCGCCAGATGCTCATTCGCACGCACATGGAAGAGCTGAAGGAGCACACCAACAACACCCTGTACGAAAACTACAGAACAGACAAGCTCATTGCTATGGGCGTCTCCCAAGATCCCAGCGTTTTCAAGGAGGTCAACCCTGCCGTCAAGCAGGAGGAGGAGCGCGCTCTCCATGAACAGAAGCTCGCCAAGATGGAGGCCGAGATGAAGATGGTCTTCCAACAGAAGGTCGCCGAGAAGGAGTCCAAACTGAAGCAGAGCGAGGAGGAGCTGTATGCTCGCCATCGTGAGATGAAGGAGCAGCTAGAGCGACAACGGCTTGAACTCGAGGAGAAGAAGTCGAGGGTCGAGAGTGGACGGCCAATTGACAGCAAGGAGGCACCGAAGAGAAAGGGCTTTTCGCTCCGATAATCCTGCGGTCAACACCTTGGCCCGCTCCACGACCTATCTCAGTATCACGATGCCCACAGAATACCAGCCTGCCGCCTCTTTGTTTCGCTTCTCTGTTTTTCATTTGTCTCCTCTTTTTAATCACAACCTCTTCCTAATCATCGCGGAAAGGATTGCCTGGAAGGCGGCCAAAAATTACCCCATACACTCTCGGGGCGGGTGAGGGAGCTGAAAAGTGCTTTGGCGTCAGCAAAAGGGTCGGGCTTCCGGGAAGCTGGTTTTTTCATCGCCGTGGATGAAGGTCTGGGTCGACGGTTCTTGAACACATTGCGCAGATATAATTGGTTTCGGGTTTTCTTGAGGATCACTTTTCGTCGACAACCCGAGCAATTGATCCGATCATAATTTTACCATCATACCGGCTTCTGAAAGGGTGAAAGTAGACGCACTTTTACCCGTTAGGAAAGAGAGCAAGACTGGATCGGGATACAATGTGCAGGGTAGCCTCAACAGGCCTCATCAGTGCTAATCGGTCATTCGATCAGCTGTAGCTCTGCGGTATTCCCAAATCCTGCTTTTGCATTCTGGTCGACAGACAGCCTCTCGCAGCCAACCCCACAACATTAAGCTCTGTTGGCTAGATGTTTATAGGATTTATGGCCAGGAGAGGTTTTTCGGATGCTTAGTTTGGTGATGTAGTGTGCCTGGGGTGGGAAAGAAAACAAGGTTTCAGAACAACGGAACTTAGCGAGAGGAGAGAAGAAGGAACGGTACGGCGAGGCAACGACCTGATATCCCACTTGTACTTTACAGCAGTTTTCCTTTCTCTCTTTTTTTCTGCACCCAAATTTCTCTCATACCCGGCCCATTCATGTCGACGACCTCTCTCTTCTTTAGCTCTTCTTTACAGCAATAACTCGTCTTTAGTCCGACTCGTTTGCCCATTTTCGACCTTATGGTTTTCCCCGCTCCCCCCCTTCGTCGATCTGACCTTATTTTCCGCACCGACCTACCTTATACCTGGTACCTTTATTAACCTGCTGTTGTCTTTACTTAAATTAAAATCAACTTATTTCGTCGCCAAAGCAATATATTTTGCCACCCAGTCAGTGATGTTGATGACATGAAGAGCCAAACAACCTGAGGGGATAGCCAAAATGAACCTATCCATGAGCATGGGATGAATGATGGATACCTAGGTACCTACCAACCCAGATTTGGGACGACTCGGGGTGGTTCAGCCGTTTCTTCGAGCTCATTGTTTAGAACCGTGCCACAATTACGCTCAAGGATTGATGACGGACCTCAAACAATGAGCGGTATTGCTGTGCCTGGGTCCATAACAAGGTGGAGATGGACTTCCCTACTTGCAGATATATACCTATGTAACGGGAGCCTTCTATGATCAAGAAGATGGAATGTGGCTTGGAAAGTCATTATTGGGCTTCTGTCCCTAAACCTGAAACCGGACTAGTATTGGTACACTTGGAGAATAAGTAATAAATATATTGGTGGCAGTGCGAGAAAGAAAAAAAAAAGAGCTAAATCAGCAGCGTCTCTCTCATTCACACCAGCTGTGACACATGATGCTTATATAATACATCAACACCCCACGAGAAGACTATTCGTAACCACCCCCTGCTCTGAACTGGCGGGGAGACAAAGACTACCCTCTTCGCAGGTACCAGTTGAATGCCAACTGATTGGTTAGGTTTTCGAACGGCGTTGGCACCTCGGCCAAGCCTTGCCGTGCGACAGGATGGCGGAGGTAGACGGCTGCGCAGATGTTCTGGTTCACCTCAAGATAACGAGGGATGAAGACGAATGGTGACATATAGCGCCGCGGCTGCCAGGGGGTCGCATACGGCTTGGAGAAGTCTCTGGGGTTCTCAGCCTCGCGAGCCATAGATTCTTCAAGGATTTTGCGCTCGAGATCAGAGAGCATGGGTATTCCCTTCCTAGCCAACGTCTTTTGCTCATCAGCCTCCGCTTCTTTCTTGTACTCGGCCTGCTCCGCCTCTCTCTGTTCCGCGGGAGAAAGCTCGAGTTTTGAGAGCGCCGCTGTTAGGTCGTCCACCAGGTTCCCTTTTGTGTCTGCCCTGTTGGCAGACGCCTTTCCGAGGCGCTTCATGAGTTCTCTAACGTCCTTCATCACTGTGCGCAGGGCCTTCTTGCGCTTGGCCGAGAGGTCGGCTGAGGGAGAGTCGGCGATGAATTTGGCGCGTGCTAGGAGTTTCTTGAGAGTGGCAACGTCACCTGGATTCGCGGCAATCTCGTCGAGCGCTTCGCCTTCTGCTACTGCCTCCCCGCTTTTCGTTGACGCCTGGTCGACTTCTGTTGCGGCTTCCTCGCCTTCGCCGGCAGCTTCTATTTTGGCTTGCCTTGCGAGGGCAGCCCCACTCTTTGCGGTCTTTTGTTTCGCGAATGATGTTTCCTTCTTCCTTCCTGTAGCTAACATGACCTTGTCGGGGTCAACCTGAAACATATCACCCGGGTTTAAGAGATAGCCAGGATACTTCATCTGAATATGGTTGAGGAGTGTCAGAGTAGCAGGTTCGACGTGGTTGAGGGGCTCCCGAAAAGGCTAGGGGGGGAGAACATACCTTCATTCCGTTGACTTTAACGGCCCCGTGCACAACAAACTGGCGGGCTTGTCTCGCGCTGCTCGCAAAAAGAGCGCGGAAGACGGCCACGTCGAGTCGCCGCTCCATAGGCGCATATGTCATATTCATGTAAGGGGTCGGCAAGGCGGACTTCGAGCCGCCATTGCGGGCAGGCTTAGTAGTCGGATCGTCCGGTTTCCAGTCACGCCCTGAGCCGCGGCCGGCGCCTTGCTCACTGCCGTCATGCTTCGCCATGTACTCGGGGTCCATGTCCACAACAGACAAGAGCCTCCTGCTGAACATGTGCTGCCATTGGCGCTCCTTGATATGCTCGCCATGGTAACCTCGCGTCGCCGCCTTTGCCGCCCATTTCTGCTGGAAGTGGGTACGAACGATATGAGGAGTTTTTTTGTAGGCGAAGAGATTGTATAGATTGTACTTGTTCCAAGTTTGGCGGAGTTTCTAAGTAGGTGGTGGAAGCGCGTGTCAGCGGCGTGTCCTTGCCAACCATAGAGAGGGGGCAAAAAGGGCTATGGCGCATGACCATTTCACAGTCTGCATCCATGTTTCCGTTCACTGGCTTACCGGTCGCTTCAGCCCATGAAATCTTAGTAACCTGCGGTACTTCATCGTGAAGTCGCGTGATGGGACCAGTTGATACGGCCCCTTTTTGTTGTCGAGAGTTGGCACGGTGCTGTCAAGGTCCGGGTAGCTAGCTAGCAGCTTCAGCTTCAACGCGGCCAGCAACCGAAAAGATTTCAGGCTCTGGTTCACAGAGGCTCGCTCACGTGAGACGCTTGAGCGCTGGGCGTCCCAAAGGCTGCAGGCGGGAGCTAGGACAAAGGGGGCCTAAGGTGCTGGAGCTAGTGTGGGTCCTCGAGGGCGGTGAATGAATAGCTGCAAAAAAAATCCCAATTGAGTCGAAGTGGGGTCAATCTTTTTTCATCGGCTCGTCGCGCGCCTTGCACCAGAATTGAGAATGGAGACTTGAAGACCGGCATCCTGCAGAAAAAAAAAAAAGGTCTGACGAAGCCTCGCGGGAATTTCATGAACAACCTCGTTCGCCAAACATTCACTTTCGTAGTGACTCGACCCCAAAAAGTCACAAATTAACCTCCCCTGTAAGTTTTTGAGTCTTCGCCGCGCCTGGCGCCAACTTGTGACTCTTTTCTTGCGCCGCCTTCCTCGACTTAACCCCACCATCAAGCCTTTCCTGGCAGCACGCTGTCTTCCCTCTTCTTGTTCCTCAACCGTACTCTCCATTTCTCTCGCGGACAACACTCTTGTGTTGCCAAACTTCCAACCACCAGACTCTAACGATAACCAGTCTCGTCACCCTGTTGCCATCCGGCGCATCACCTTTCCTCCATTCACCATGAGCGACGCAATCGCTCAAGACCAGGCTGCGGTGGCCGTCGCCGCCAATGACGTCCAGGCTCCCGTCGCCGACACTGCAATGAAGCTCGAGGCTGTTGAGACTCCCATTGAGGCGAAGAAGGAGGAGAAGGTCGATGTGAAGATCGAAGAGAACACGGAGGCTGCGCCTGAGGTTGCTGCCGGTCAAGTGCAAGCCGCCCAGAACGGAGAGTCAAAGCAGGCTGCTCCCATCAAGACAGAGCGTATCGACCCTAAAGAGTTCAAGAACAACCGCAAGTTCGACCCATCGACCCTCCCCATCACTGACGACCCCACAAAGATTCGCGGCCAGGTACGCATTCGAGATGGCAACCTGCCCAGTCAAGTAGTTTCCGACTAATATTTGTTCAGGTCGAGTTCTATTTCAGTGACAGCAATCTTCCTACGGACCAGTTCTTGTGGGACACTACTGGCGGGACCGAGAACAAGCCCGTCCTTCTCAAGACCATTTGCGCCTTCAAGCGGATGCATCGTTTCCAGCCTTACTCCGCTGTTGTCACGGCGCTAAAGGAAAGCGATATGCTCGAAGTGTCTGGCGAGGAGGGCCAGGAGATGGTGAAGCGCAAGATCGCATATGCCCCCGACTCTAACAAGCAAAAGAATCGCATGGCCGCAAGTGTCTATGTCAAGGGTTTCGGTGAGGAGTCGGAACAGACCCAGATCGAGCTGGAGGCATTCTTCGCCCAATTCGGTACAGTCAAGCTTGTGAAGCTCCGTCGCACAGACCAAAACGTTTTTAAGGGTTCCGTCTTTGCCGAGTTCGCGAACGAGGACCTCGCCAACAACTTTGTCAACTTGGATCCTGCCCCGACCTGGAAGGACCAGGAGCTCAAGATCATGAAGAAGATCGACTACCTCGAGGAGAAGAATAGGCTGATCAAAGAGGGAAAGATCGAGCCAGCCACTAGCCGCCAGAAGAAATTCTTCGAGGGCAGGATAGTCGGTGGTGATCGGGGCCGTGGACGTGGTCAGGGCCGTGGTGGCCGCGGCGGCCGCGGTGATGGTGATCGCAAGGACGGCAACTCCAACGACTGGAAGAAGCGCCGGGACGACGACCAGAAGAACGGCTTTAGGGGCGGTCGAGGCCGAGGAGGAGGACGTGGACGCGGAGGAGGACGTGGTCGCGGACGGGGTGGCAATGATAGGCGTGGTGGTCGCGATGGCGACAACAACAATCGGGGTGCCAGCGAGTACGTCGTCTCCGTTCTCATCTTTCCTTTGAATTTCTGCTAATATTTCGACCTCTAGTGTCAAGCCGGCTGCCCCCCACTCCAACAACGAGTAGGCTCCCCCAATATTCCCAGAACCAATCTGTTCAAAATCTAACCCCCTTTGCAGTGTCAAGCCGCCTACCATTCAGTCGACTACCGACAACGGCAAGCGTGCGCGCGAGGGCGACGATGGCGGTGCTCGTCCAGCAAAGAAGATGGATACCAAGGCCGAGTAGATGGATGGATATTTGCATTGGGACTTGTCTTACTTTCACGAAAGTTCATGACACCGTTTCGCTAGACATGGCCATGATTTATGCCCGTCTGAGCTGTAACATACTTCGGTGTGGCGTTTTAGGGCTGGCTGGGCTGACATTCGATTCTGCATGACAAAAATAAAAAGCCTCTCCGTTAGCAACACTTAGTTGCTGTACCGAAAGTAAGCTTAGTATGATTTTGTTTTTACGTGACTCTTGAACCTGTCCCTATTGCTTTACCTGTTCGCTCGTTCCGTCCAGTTCTGTATGGACCTTCTTCATCTCATATAGTCAGTCGCGGATGCAAGTATAGATGCTTAAGCACCTACCTACCTAGGTATCCGTGTCCTGTCGTGGCTTGAATGAATTCTACGCCGGTATTACTTGACGATAGCCCCATTTGACTGAGGTTGGGGCTCAAAAGACTTTCAGTGACCACATCATAACCAAAAGAAAATTGCAATCGCAAATTTTTCCAAGCAAGCAAAACATGCCTTACCCATTCAGGCACCGTGAAACACAGGACAAACCTGAGGTGGAAAGCCTTGTTCCTGTTTTGCAGCTGGATGTCAAAGAAATCCCTCTTCATGCAATTACCGTGTAGTAACACATAATGCATATGCGGGGCAACCCCCACACGCCTCACGAGCACCCTGAAGTCCCAGTGGCTCTTGGCCCCTGTGGGATCTTCACGCCTGGGCTGGCCCTCAATGTGGGTAACCAATCACGGTGACAGAGTAGCGGCATACCCTTATCACCTGGCTCTTGAGCCAGCCAGTTGAGCGTGTTGGATGCTTATCTTGTCAGTTCAGCGAAGGCATCCAACTCGGCTCTTGCAGCAAAACATTTCTTTTTCTCATTCTGTCCTGCTGGATGAAGCCTCCTGCATTGAACAGGCTGAGCAAATTTAGTCGCCCGCCACCGATCCGATGCCGCTGATGGACCATCGGGACGCGAGGAGGCGTCGCAGACATTCCAACCCTAGCACTGCTTATGAATGAAATGCCGCTTCACTGGCCGCCTTTTCTGACTTCAAATGGAGTGTCGTTATTCCGCATTTCTTCAGGTAACTTGACTACTGACCTAGACTAGCTACTAAGGCTCTTGGTTTCGGCTATCGTCTCACTCTTCCTCTCGCTCTCGATAGGCCCTCATGCACCCAGCACTAGTCCAGACAACCCAGCCGCCAGCCAGCCAGTCCGCCAGCCCAAGCCAGCCTCACAAGTTCTGGACTCGACGCTCGACTTCAGCTCCTAATCGTTTTACACTACCTAGTTCTAGGGGAAGCCTCGAAACTTAGAACTTACACTACCACATTGCTGGCTAGGACGCAAAACCCAGACCAAGATCGACAGTGAGCTACCTACTGCTTGATTACCTACCCTTCATTTTCCCATTTTCTCGTGACCGCGCCTGAGTAATCAAATTCTCCTGCGCCATCCCGTCCCGTGCCTCCGTCGCATCTGTCCACCCATCATAGCTCTCGACTTATATCCGTCGCCTTTTCTCCTTAGGACTTCGCAGATTTTTCCCGTCCCAAGACCCCCAAGGAGGTTCAAGTGTGGGGCGCCCAAGTGCTTCTCCGGCACTTGCCCCCCGTCCTGACCCCGTCCTGACCCCCGCATCTGTCAGGAGACTCGGTTTCTGTTTCGAGGAAATCTTTTCCACCCCCGGACGAGCAACATTTGAATTGTTACCCCTTTCTCCACAGCCTGCCCCGTCCCAGTCATCGCGGGTCCCCGCAGCCTCAAAAGCGCCTGCGTGACCTTGGTGACCTACGTGTGCAATCTTCCGAACCCAACGTCGCCCCAGGCCGGCTCGCTGGCTCCGCTGCTGTGGCGATGGACGGACAGCAAGATGGCAGTAGGAAATTGCCCGCCTCGGCCTCGGGCGTCCAGCTCCAGGACGCGTCTCCGCCGGCCAAGAAGAAGGCGCGGCGCGGCGCTGACCCCGCCAACCAGAAACGCAGGTGTGTGAGCACGGCCTGCATCGCCTGCCGCAAGAGGAAGTCCAAGTGTGACGGCGCGCTTCCCAGTTGCGCTGCCTGCTCCAGCGTCTACGGCACCGAGTGTGTCTACGACCCCAACTCGGACCATCGGCGGAAAGGTGTCTATCGGGAGAAGACTGACGCCGTCAAGGCCCAGAGCTCCACTCTCCAGATTTTGATCGAGGCTATCCTCAACGCTGCCGAGGAAGACGTGCCCGCTATCGTGAAGAAGATCCGCACCTGTGACAGCCTCGACGCCGTGGCCGAGGGCATCCTGAAGAATGGATATGCCGACGACGAGGATGCGGATGAGGATGATGCCCCGATCGACGATGACTTTGCCGCGAACCCCTCCGTCGAGGGCGAGCGGGAGCTGGCCCGTAAGATGGGTGAGCTTCGGCTCGAGAATGGCTCTGTTCGCTTCATCGGCGGGACTTCCCATCTGATATACTTGGGTGACCCAACAAATGTCCCCGACGAGCCCGAGTCGGATAACTATCCGCTAAACGAAGAGCCCATCACCAGCTGGTCGGAAGTCACCAAGGACACCCAGTTGGTCATTCATCTAATCAATATGTACTTCAATTGGCATTACCCCTATTTCACCACGCTCTCTAAGAGTCTGTTCTACCGTGACTTCTTCAGGGGCAAGCCTCTAGGTCAACCGCGGTCGACTGTCTACTGCTCGTCTTTGCTGGTCAACGCCATGCTCGCGCTGGGCTGCCACTTCACGAGCGTCTCTGGCGCGTTCGCCCACGCTGGCGACAGCAGGACAAAGGGCGATCACTTCTTTGCCGAAGCGAAGAAGCTGATTATCGAAAACGACGAGTACGAGAAGCCAAGGCTTACTACCGTGCAGGCTCTTGCTCTCATGTCGGTACGAGAGGCCGGCTGCGGTCGTGAGGCCAAAGGGTGGGTGTATAGTGGCATGAGTTTTCGAATGGCCCAGGACATTGGCCTGAACCTGGACATCGGGGGACTCGCAAAAGAGAAAGACTCGCTGAATGAGCAGGAAATCGATGCTCGTAGGATAACGTTCTGGGGATGTTTCTTATTTGACAAGTGTTGGTCTAACTACCTCGGCCGCCTGCCTCAACTCCCAAAAAACACGTACAATGTTCCCAAATACGACGTCTTCCCGGATGAAGATTCGGAGTTGTGGAGTCCGTACACCGACAGCGGGTTTGATCAGACATTCCAGACTCAATCTCGGACAAGGGCGGCAGGCCTCCAACTGTCTAAGCTCTGTGAGATCAGCAGCGACCTTCTGCTTTTCTTCTACCACCCGAATCACATTGGGCGTTCGAGCGGAAAGACGGTAGAGCTTAAGAAGCTCAGCGAGCTCCACCGGCGTCTAGAAGACTGGAAAAAGGAACTGCCCAGGGAATTCGAGCCCAAGGAGGGGCAATTGCCCAACGTGATCTTGACGCAGTACGTCTCCCATCCCCGTGCTTTCGTCTTGCACCACTTTGATCTGACCCATCGAGAACAGTATGTTCTATCATCTTCAGTACATTCATCTCTTCCGGCCATTTCTTAAATACACGCCGGCAGCGTCTCCATTGCCGGCTCATGTCTCCCCACGGCGGATATGCACTGCTAACGCTAGCGCTATCTCGAAACTCATGCGTCTCTATAAGAAGACTTATAACTTGAGGCAGATCTGCAATATTGCTGTGTACATGGTCCACTCTGCATGTACCATACACATGCTCAATCTCCCAGAGAAGACAGCAAAACGGGACATCATTCATGGCGTCAAGCATCTCGAAGAGATAGCCGAGGATTGGCTGTGTGGGCGCAGGACATTGTGCATTCTGAGTGTCCTGGCCCGAAAGTGGAATGTAGAGATACCGGAAGAGGCCGCCGTTGTGCTCCAAAGGGCTGACGAGGAATTCGGCACCTTCAGTACATCGGATGTCCCATCGCCTCACAGATTCCCACCCTCCGTGGCACCATCGCCCGCAGGGTCTCGGCATGACCAGCATAGCCCTCCCATCAACCACTACTCTCAATCACCTCCGCAGCTGCCTCTAGACCTCCCTGCTTCGTCAATGTCCCCAGATATGCTCGGCAGCCTTGCTATGTCACCGCAAAACCTACACAAGCCGATGTCGCACCACCCTGCTACCTCCACCCCAATGTCCATGAGCGATGCTATGTCCGCCGTAAACGCTTGGTCGATGCCGGCAGTGACCCAACAGCCGCCCATGCCGTCCTATACACCATCGTTCATGCCTGTGATGCACAACAACCAGCTCGGCGCTTCGTCAAATCGGCGCAACATGAATAACACCAGCAACACCAGCAGCATCTACGCCATCGATGGTCAGGATTGGTACCTCAAGGATGGCGTCAACTGGCAGCAGAACTTCGAGGCTTGGGCCACATCTTCGAATCCGAACCCAAGCCAAACGGGCGGTTTGTCGGACCCGTCGTCGCCTAGTCTGTTTACATTTCGCGCCGGCCTCAACGGCGGCAGAGGAGCAAACGAGTTTGACTCGTCGGGATTTGACTCACTCAACTCGTTGAACTCGCTTGGCGGCATGGGTAGTTTGGACCATCTTCCAGGGCTTGACTAGGGTACTTAGCAATGTTGATGTCTATATAAATATTGCGTTACACAATAGTGTAAGCAGGGGAGTAAGTCTTGGAGTATAAAGAGCAGCGTGGCGGTATATACCAGGTCATTAGCAGCACGGGGTAATGAATTGCTGAATCTCATTTTTTGGTGTTGTTTATCGCAATAAGCGAGCGGGAGGTTTGGGTTAGCAGGTTTTTTAAAAAGAGGGCGTGGATAGGTTAAAGGGACTGTTGTTTGCTTATTTGTCATATACGGATTCTGTGTACAAAAGCTTCTACAGCGTACGTTTTCGAATACGGGGCTTTACATATTCATTTATGTTCATGGAAACATGTATATACCAATCATCGCTTAGTGTGAAGCTATACCTATATTCTCATATGAAAGAATGTAGTAATATGTGGAGGTACCTTGGGTATCAAGGCGGGTCAGGTAAGGTAATCGCAATTTCTGCCCCTCGATATAAAAATGTCACTTCCAGGCTGTATTTTTACCACATTGGTCACATCACCCCCTTCATCGTAATTACAAATATATGTATATATATATATATACATACACACAACCAACTACCTTACGTTTTCACACCATATATACTTCGTTGCTTTCCCTCCCCTCGATCTTCATGGGTTACACCTCACGTTTCCCCCATCACCGTCTACCCCCGTCTCCTCCCTCTTCATCTCCGCCAAAACGTTCCGAAACACCTCGGCCTCGGCCTCCATCTCCTCCATCGACCTCGCCTGCCGCGCACTATCCTCGATGCTGGGGAACTTGCCCCCTGGCTGCGGCCTTCCATTATTACCGCGGTTGTGACTGTGGTGGTGATCCCATTGCGCGCCACCCACATTCCCATCCTCATCCGCCATCCGTTCGTACAGCTCGTCCGTCGGGGTCTCGGCTGCCTTGGCCGTCGAGCCCCGTATCCGCGGGATTACGTGCACGTGTACGTGCGCGACGGTCTGGCCTGCCTCGGGCCCGTCTTGCAGGGCTATGTTGAAAGAGCCCCCGGGCTTTTCGTTGCTTGGGAAGGGGTAAGAACTTGGTGAGGAAGAAGGAGGAGAGGAGAAAAAGAAGTAGTGGCGCGCCAGCATCCGCTCGACGCGCTGCACCGCCGAGAAGAGGTCCGTTACTTCTGGGGCGGAGAGGTCGGTGAGCCGCTTGTGCGGGACAACCGGGCAGACGAGCACATGGCCTGGTAGGAGGGGCTTGAGGTTTACGAGTGCGAAGGAGTGTGTTGTTTTGAGGAAGACCTGACGGTTGGGTGTTAGTGCTTTCTCTTCTTCGGAATTTATGGGGAATGGGGGGTAAGTAGGCTGGTAGGTGGTTACGGATGAAGGGAATATATTTGTTTATGAATTGAATATGCGGGTGGATGATCTTTTGTCTTGGAACAAGGACAACGCGAAAAGACACACAAGGGTGATCGCGACCCGGGGGCTCATCTCTGAAGCAGCATCTTGAAAATTGCTCATGCCCCCATGTTACAGTGAGAAGAATAGCCTCAAAGGATGAAGCAGGTAGATATATCAAGTCTGTATGGTCTCACAGGGACAGCTGGGATGCGACAGATATTAAGGGGAGAGTGGAAAAGGAAAAGGAAAAGGAAAAGGAAAAGAAAAAGAAAAAGAAAAAGAAAAAGAAAAAGAAAAGAAAAAGAAAAAGAAAAAGAAAAAGAAAAGAAAAAGAAAAAGAAAAAGAAAAAGAAAAAGAAAAAGAAAAAGAAAAAGAAAAAGAAAAAGAAAAAGAAAAAGAAAAGAAAAGAAAAGAAAAAGAAAAGAAAAGAAAAAGAAAAGAAAATGAAAATGAAAATGAAAATGAAAATGAAAATGAAAATGAAAATGAACAAAATGAACAAAAAGACTAACCTGGTTCGTGACCTCAAACGGCCCAAAGTAAATCGGGGACCGCTCCGCCGCCGTGGGCGATGCTGCTGTTGATGTGGTCATTGCCTTACTGCTCTCCTGAAGTCTGAGCCAGTGAGCTGCTGATAATTTTGGGCCGGTAGTCGCTGCTGCCACTGCTGAAGGGAATGGTAGAATGCCACTGATTCGCTGCGATGATGTCCTGACTGTCCCGAGCATAATAAACCACGCTGTTCGATAAAATCGAGAACGAAATGCGGAGGGAGGCTTAGAGGAAGGAGTATTTGTTTGGTCGCTTGTTCACTTTCGGTACCTACCTAAGTAGGTAGCAGTAACCGACAGGTGGTTGCTGAAAGTTGTTGGGGCAGCGAGGGTTATCGGAAGGTGCACTGGTCCCAGCCGTCTGCGTGCACTGGGGCCAAAGCGTCACTGACACTGGCTCAGCAACCATTACGCGAAGATCGGCATTCTCTCCTTATAATACCCGAATATCATCCAGTTGTTGCAATACAATTTATCGAGAGCTGCTTCCCCACGAAATTTCTGGCCGAGATCATTTATAAGATACCTTTGCCAGAATTCACCGACAGTTTGGTCGAACGACTGATCTATATATGTCATAGTAAAATAAGTCTGTTCGAAATCACCGGAAAATGCAGTGAGAACCGTCTCCAATACCGCCCCAATTCATGCTCCGCCGTTAAATCAAGATACAATGACCACTATATCAAGGTAAAATCCACCCTTCCTAACGACGAGCGTCTTATCTCTCTATATAAGTACCTGCTCGAGTAACAAAGGAAATGCAATGCCCTCCGAATCATCATAAATGCCCCAGAGGTATGATATCTATCTAAGAGAAAATATTGAGAACAAGGGACCATCTCAGTGAGCATGGTTTGCAGTATAATATACCTACTACATTGCTGGGAGAAACTCGTCATCATCGTCCTGCCGGCTGCGACTCGACTCGGCATCAGACGAGCGGGCGGGTTCTTCATCTTCCTCCATAAACACTGGCCATGGGGTTAGCAACGACATTGGTAGACATGGAGCGAACGGGCAACGTACAGTTGGGCCTGAGGAAGAATGAGGCGACCAGCGCAGATGCAAATATGCCGGTTAATAAAACGAAGAAGGCCTGAGGAAACGTTTTGACAGTCAAGGCGTAGAGGCCGTTGAAGATGGCAGGGGCAACAATCCGTGACATTGCGTGCAGCAAACCGACAGCTCCCAGAATCTGGCCAACGCGGTCAGCCGGGACGTGCTTGCTCAGGGATGCCGAGATGGTTGCAGAGCCGAGCCCTCCGAAAGCCGTGACGATGGCGCAGGCCACAAATAGTGCGCTGGTACGCGCGAAGATGTAACCGGCGACGCCAACAACATCGGAGACCAGTGCCACCCGAAGGATCCAGATATCCAGCATATCCGCGCCAGCGTTCTTTTCCACTAAGGGAACCCCCGACTCTCGCTGCCTGCGAGCCTCGGGCTGGGTTCGGAAAACGTAGTTGATTAGGGGAAATATGCCCATCAGAACGACTACGCGCACGGTGTATACCAGCGAGATGAAATTTGACGCCTCAATGGTGCCCCAATGAAACATCAGCTCGGTATACAAGATGGTTACCGGCCCAGAACTCATGGCAATGCCGACAATGCAAAAGTCAATAAACGCCATTGCGAGAAGATTGCGACGCAGCTTGGCAGTGCCAGGGCCTCTGGGGAAGAGAATCTTGAGAGGAGCCAGTGGATTTGCTGCCTTCCAAGAACGTGTGAAGCCAGTGAAGAACCTGCCATATGGGGTGTGCTTGGCAATTGTTGCAGCCCAGGACGGAACCGGGCCCATGGCTTCTTGTTCGACGGCAAACTTCTCGCGTGCAATGTGCTGTCGCCTCTTTGATAACGACTCCGGGACAACAAACCATACGAAGAGGATGAAGAAGATGTGGCAGCCGAGTGTGACGTAGAAGATGGACACGAGAGAGCCTGTCCACTTCACAAACTGGCCAGCGAGGAGAGGCCCAAAGGCTAGGCCACAAAACAGGCATGAATGGAGATAGCCGATGGCGACACTGCGTTTCGAAGGTGGCGTGCAGTCACTCGCATACGAGTGGCTGAGGACACTTCCCGCCGTGAACGACCCGGCCAGCCCGTCAAAGAAGCCCCCGAGAATGATCCACCTGTAGTGGACGATTTCCGGATACTTCGCTGTGAGGATGATGATAACCTCACCCACAACGCCACCAGCGGAGCAGATGACCATAATGCGCTTGCGCCCATACCGATCCGAGAGTGCCCCGAGAAACGGGGCAGAGAGAGAGCTGAGGGTGCCGATGAGGACACTGTAGAGCAGGGTGAAAGTGGCAACAATGCGCTGAATTTCCGGATCACCGCTGCACTGGGGGTTGTCAGCCCCCAGGACAATTGGCTTGAACTTGAAGGATGGATCTGATGCTGACTGATCGGCAAAGTGGCGCTTGCAGATGAGATCGATGATGAGCTGGAGCTTTGGGACAATTGAGCCACCAAAGGCCAGCGTAAAGAGCGCATAGGGCACGAGAAGCCACCAGACCTGTTGCGTGTGAAAAGGTTAGCGCGTCCGGGGCAGCGAGGACAGCTGCGGTGCCATGTCACGCAAAGACATCATCGTGGACGCGAACCAAGACATACTGATGGTTTCTTCCACCATGGAAACCCTTCAAAGTCTTCTAACCCAACCCAGCTGTCTTTCCTGGGGCCATCGTGCTTCCCATCGCCGCTGGCGCCAGCACCCAGGAGGCTGGTAGCTTCGTTGGCCCGCGTCTCACCAACATTCTCATCGTGCAGCGGATACCCGGTCTCCGACCCCACGATCGAAGTTGAGGCCGAACCGGACGACCGGTCCCTCTGTATCGTCGTCATAGTGACTGCTGCTGAATTGAGGAGCTCTCTCGGAGAAATCCCCGGTGTTCCGTGTTTCGAATTATCCCAGGGACCAAGTGAAGAGGACTGAAACTGCGAGAGGGATGCGTCGTCAATTCAACTATGTTATTGCGACATGAGATGCGGGTCCGTCCAGTCGCGGATTGGCGTATCTCTGTATTGAAACTAGTCTGTCTAGCTTGTGTAGTCGTAGCGTCCGGTCTGTTGCTCCGTTGTCGACCCACGGATAGGCGGGAGCTTGCTGCGGGAGTAAAGATGGAGACCGACACAGTCGAGACTCCAACTGGGCATCAGAATTCCAAAGGAGTGAGAGAAAATGAGAGAGAAGAACCCGGGGCTTATAATAGCCGTGTACTACTGGAAGTTTCACTACTAGTGGCAACAGGTAGTACGTGTAATGAGAGAGGACGAGAAAGACAGAATCAGGGAATGGCCACCGGGGGTCGCATGGATCTGATAAAAGAAGGACGGGATGGATGTGGTCTACGATAGGTATGGGGGCTTCCCAGTGCTTTGGCAATGTGGAGTACGTGCTACCGACCAATGTCTTGGTAGCTCGCCCGCCTAGCGTCTGCACCAGTCGAATAGAGATAAAGATAAGCCTTGCTCCATCAGGAAGGAAGGCCTCCTTGTGCTGACGAATGTCTTTTCGTCGACAAACATTCATTCCAGGAAACCCTCCAGATCCTCCCGACCCACAGACAGGTAGTGTACATCGGGTAAACCTTTGGAGCTCACCTCAGCCCTGTATTTGCTGGCATTCCACACTGCTGTGCTGCTGAGACAAACCCCTGAAGAAAGGGGAACGTGGACCTGTTAACACTAGAACCAAGCAACCCAGATGATCAAGACAACACAGCAAAAAGCAAACGTCAGGATGTTAGGCAAAAGCGCAGTGATCACTTGACATTCTTAATTGCCTTCCTCATTCGCCCTCCCTAACTACCTATCCTACACTATCAAAGTTCAAGCGAAGCGAATCGCCCCGAACAGCGCCAACGATACATCCACCATAGGTGGCTGCGCGTGCCCATTGTAGCCAGGGCTGTTGTGGGTTGAACAGGCGTCACAATCGATGACGCACCATGCTCGCTAGGAATCACGGTCCAATCATCCATTTCTGCCCCCTGGACGTATCGGCCTCCGGATTTCATTGGGGTCGCCCTTCAAGGAAGAAACATACTGTGTGACACTACAACCCCCCGTGCCCCATCAGTACGTGTATCGACTGATTTCCAAGACAATCGCCCAAATACAGCAGCCTTATGTTTTCCAACTGCTTTACCTAATTGGGGAGCGGAACGGAAGCCACTTCTTGAAACATGCACGCTGTCGTGTATTGGTAATACTTGAGCAGCGAGGTGGGACATACAACTTAAGGTCCCTCGGTAGCTGCCACTGAGGTCACGAGGAGTCGGTGGTCTGATTTCCGACCACCGATCCCCCCGCGCTTGCTGTGCTGGCCGTGGCTAGCAATGCGCCAAGGCCAAGCGGAGCGTTGGGAGGGTGGTCCCCCGCCTGTGTGTGACGTGCTTATCGCGGTTTCGACTCCAGTAGCGTTACGGAAATTATTTGCCGATCGGAAAGATCACCGTTTTCCCCAAATGCATCTACATTTTGTATTAAATATCAATATTCTACAAGCCACCATTACCACCCGTTTTATTTCGCTAGTCATGTATAAAGTACGTATGTATGTCCACCCGCGCGCTCAAATCGCCGTTTTGGATTTCTCGATTTTGTTACACATGCCGTGTTTCACAAGGTTAGGCACATCTGATCCAATATCTATCTGTCCATCCTACGCCTCAGGCACGGTCGTTTGGCCAGCGAAGAACTTCTTTGACTCGAGACATCTGTCGCTCTTGCACCCAGGACAGCGCAGACCCATCTGGGCCGAGCAGGAAATCCCGCTGTCCAGGTGTTTCTTGGCTAGGTCCGCAAGCGCCTCAATGAAAATGGGGTTTCCATTGAGGCTCTCAGCGCGTTTTACTGTGTCCGCGTGCCCTGACTCGCCAATGACTTCCTGGTCTAGTTCATAGAGCGTCTCGATATGGTCAGAGGTGAAGGCGATGGGGATCAACACAAGGTCCTTTTGCCCCTTAGCAATGTACTCCTCCACAGAGGTTGCTGTCTGAGGGCCCAACCACGCCGAAGGGCCAACCTGCGATTGCCAGCAGAGCCGGTACGGGTTGGAGAAATTGAGTCGTTGCATAACAGCATAGACTGTCGCGGCGACTTCAGCGGGATATGGGTCGCCTTTGTCACACCTGTTAGTTATTTCTTGTGACCAGAGACGAATGGTCATGGAATGCGTACCTCGGTTTATCACAGACATTGGCAAGCTGTGCGCCGAGAAGAGCAAGACAACCTTGTCCCTACGCTCCTCCGGATATTCAGCCAGTTTGTCCTCGATATTTTTGGCAAACGCCTCAACGAGGCCCGCATGGACGGGCCACCGGTCAATGACGCTCCATTGGATGGTGCCGTCCTTGCCATCCTCCAGGGGCCCAGCCTTGCCTTCCAGCCTCTGCCTCCACTTCCATAACTCGTTCAAGCTGCTGCCCGTCGTGGAGCATGAGTACTGAGGGTACTGTGTAAAAGCAACCGCACGACCGCCCTTTCCGTTGCCGAAGCCGTCGGCCAGCAGCTTCGCGTATGTCTCCTCTGTGAGCGGGGCCGCATAGCGGAAGGCCACGTACGGCTTGTGCGGCGCCGTCTCTGGGGACATCTTGTCCAGCAGCTTGCACATCTCTTCACACTGGTGTTCGGACCATTTCCGAATAGGCGACCCTCCCCCGATCGCGGCGTATTGTTTTATGATCTTCGGAGTCCGGCGTTTGGATATAAACGGCCCTAGGTAGCCTTGTAGGCGGCCGAGTGGGATGAGGTCACCATCGGCCTGGGATTGCAACTGGTTAATAGGAAGTCCTCGCTATTACGAGAAGCGGCGGATCGGAACATACGAATAGCCTGCTGAGAAAGTCCCCCACGTCGTCAGTTGTAGCTGGCCCGCCCATGTTGAGGAAGACAATGGCGGTCGGGCCTTTGGAGCCTGTGGCGTTCCGCGTAACTGGTGGAGACGAAGTCGGCGTAGCGAGCCATCGAAGCTGCTGCTGTGGTACATTTCTCGCTATCCCCAGAGACCGAAGAGGTCGGATTGCGCTGGCTGGGTTTGCCGCCGCAGCTTTGCAGAGCTGACTAGCGGGAAGTCGAAACGCCATCTTGAACAAGACCTCGAAAGGTTATTGACTTCGAGAATCAGAAGGCGTGGAGAGCAAATAAAGACTATACACGAGAAGAAGAAGAGAGGTGTCAAGTAGACAATTGGCTAATATCCTAGCACCGACCAGGCTTTTATATTTCCTGATCGTTCCGGCCGTCGGTCGTGTTTGCGATCGGACGGCTTACTTTGGCCATCCATCATCTGAACAGCTTGCCCCAGGTGACGAATTTGGCGGGGCGGTCCCTGTGGCCAAACCTCCTGGGAAATTATTGGCCAATCAGAGGTCCTGTATTATCCGCAGTCTCTGGGGCCTGGGATTTTGATCAAGTGGATCTTCAATGCCGTCACATGTTCTGGCGTTAGGCAGACGCGTCTCTGTTGGATCCAGACCGCGTCTAATGAAAGGCATCATCAACTGCATCAATCGGATTATCCGGTTCTTGCAACTTCACCTTCACACCTTCATATGAACTAATTTGGACCTCCAGAATAAGCACCTAACAGTCTTGATTTAACACAGCACCAAGATGGCTTGGGGACGAGGAGACGAGGAGAAACACCCAGACGGCGATGATGCTGAGGAGGAGCTCGACGAGAATGTGAGTTTCCAATGCCGCCAAATTTGGAGAGCACTCTCTCAACCAGCCATCAGGACTACAAAGCACAAAAAGACGCGGTTTTATTCGCCATCAATGTCAGCGATTCCATGCTAGACGTGCCGGCGCCCTCTGGTGGCCAGAAGAAGACAGATAAAGACTCCGCCGTCACGGCAGCTCTGAAATGCGCATACCAGATAATGCAGCAGAGAATTATTGCTCAGCCCAAGGATATGATGGGGATACTGTTGTTTGGCACCAAGAACTCAAAGTTTCGGGACGATCCCAGCGCTCGAAGTGGGCCTTCCTACCCCAACTGCTACCTCTTTACCGACCTCGACGTCCCTGCTGCCGAGGATGTCAAGAGCTTGAAGGCGCTAGTAGAGGAAGATGAGGATCCGGACGAGGTTCTTGTCCCATCGGAGGAACCCGCTTCTATGTCCAATGTGCTTTTCTGCGCCAACCAAGTGTTCACCACCCATGCGCCTAATTTTGGTTCTCGACGTCTCTTCATCATCACAGACAATGACGATCCACATGGCGACGACAAGGCGGCAAAGTCCTCTGCGGCTGTGCGAGCCAAGGATCTCTACGATCTCGGCGTTGTCATCGAACTATTCCCTATTAGCCGCGGAGGTGGCAAGTTTGACATGACAAAGTTTTACGATGTAAGACTCCCTCCTCGCCGGCATTGCTGTCGTGAAATGCAATACTAACTTCAGCACAGGACATAATCTACCGTGATCCAGCTGCAGATGAAGGGACATCAGAGGGAGTGAAAACTTCGAGAGCAGGTGATGGCCTCACTCTTTTGAGCTCATTGATCTCAAATATCAACTCAAAACAGACTCCAAAGCGGTCACTTTTCTCGAAGGTTCCCTTTGAGATTGCCCCAGGGTTGACTATATCGGTCAAGGGCTACATGCCGCTTCACAAACAGCAGCCTGCGCGGACATGCTACGTCTATCTGGGCGGAGAGCAAGCCCAGCTCGCCCAGTCCGAGACGACGAAGGTGGAAAATGAGTCCACTCGAACCATTGAAAAGAGCGAGATCAAGAAGGCATACAAGTTCGGTGGCGAGTACATATACTTCAAACCCAATGAAGCAAAGGAACTGAAGAATCTCGGTGAACCAACTATCCGGGTCATTGGCTTCAAGCCTCGGTCATTGCTGCCCATGTGGGCTTCAGTCAAGAAATCGACGTTCATTTTCCCTAGCGAAGAGCTAGTTGTTGGGTCGACGCGCGTGTTTTCTGCATTATGGCAGAAACTCCTCAAAGATGAGAAGATGGGAATTGCCTGGTTCATCGCTCGCGCGAATGCCAATCCCGTGATGGTGGCCATCCTTCCCTCAGCCCACCCCGACGACGAGACATCGTTTCTTCCAGCAGGGCTTTGGTTATATCCGTTGCCATTTATTGATGATGTCAGGAATCTGGACATCGCGGCGCCCCCGAGACCCGCCGATGAGCTCACAACCAAGATGAGAGAGATCGTGCAGAACCTCCAGCTGCCAAAATCCACATACAACCCACTCAAGTATCCGAATCCTGCCCTCCAGTGGCACTATAAAATTCTTCAAGCGATGGCGTTGGACGATGACATTCCGGAACAGCTGGATGACCCAACTGTTCCAAAGTACAGACAGATTGACAAACGCGTCGGGGCAGCCATCAACGAGTGGAAAACAGGTGTCAGGGAAAAGGCGAAAGCGCTCATGACGAGCAGGGCATTCAAGCGAGAGGCAGAGGATGCCGACGAGGAAGAACGGCCAGCGAAGCGTGCCAAGACTGTTGCTAAAAAGGCGTCGGGGGACGTGATGGGAATTGCCCAGCTGAAACTTGCCTACGAGAAAGACACACTCAAAAAAATGACGGTAGCGGAGTTGAAGGATGTGCTCGCTAGCAAGGGCTTGAGCACCTCGGGCAAGAAGGCAGATCTTCTCGAGAAGCTCGGGCAGTGGGTGGAGGAGAACATGTAATAACGAAGGTCTTTGTCTTATTTTACGAACGTACTACTACATATGCTTTGTTTTCAGATTGAGGTAGCACGGCAGGTATGTAGTGTCAGGAAGGAGGGAGGGTTATGATCCGTCCTTTCCCCGTCCCCAAAGATGGCTTATATGGCATTTGGCTGGTGGCAACAGAGTTAATTTCAGAGAGCCTTTTTCTATTATACTGTATCTAAGATACCTACCTATCTATTGCGCTGCGCAAACATCGTCTTGAAAATGGACTAAAAAGTTTCAGGCGTGAATACTCCTTCCTCCGCAACGTTGGAAGCAAAACCCTAACCCTTCTTTCATCCTGGTCTTTCAACCCGTGCACGTACCCCACAAGAGAGAGCTCAACTGCTCGGCTTTGTACAAGCCTTACGTAAATGTCAGTAAGGTTACGCTCGATATTACACCAAACGGGAAGCTTAGCGGTGGAACTGCGAATCGCTCACCTTGGTTATCCACCCGCGTACGGATTAGTGAGTTCGCCGACAGAACATCGCGACTTTGGACGATTGCCCGCCGCCGCCACCCAAGTCAAACCAGAAGACCCGAATTTCGATGCACGCATCCATGGAGTTAGGGCAAGATCAACCCCGGCCCTGAGTCCAAACCAGTTTGGCTTTTCAGCCTCAACCATCTCAACTCGTCGTGACCGACAAACGGAGAGCCCGAGAAAACGGAGAGACATCACCATAATGGAGGCGCTCTTGAGCGCGACGCAGAACTCCAGCCACACCTGTGGCTCTGTCGCTGATCTCCGAGACAACCTGCGCGGTATCCTCAGCTCCAAGGTTACAGAGACGCGCGCAGAGCACGTGTCGCTTACGCTTGGCCTGCGTTCGACCACCATTTTCGACGTCCCAGTCTTCGAGACCGAAAGTGAAGCTTTGGAAAACGCGTCCAATATCGACCCACTGTTGGGAGGCTCGCGGTCCAGTGTTGCGCCCGTGTCGCAAGCGAATGACAGCCAACAGACACGCAAAATAAAGGCCATCGACACCTTGATCAACCAGCCCCTCGACGACCATGTGCTCCAGAACTCGGTCGCGAAACACATCATCTCGTCGCTGGGCGAGGTTGATGGTAGCAGCTGGACGGTGCGCCAGGTCTCGAGGAACGATCAGGGCTGGACATTCACACATATCTGCAAGCACTCACGGCAGGCATGGAGCCGACAAAACTCCAAGAACCCTGCCCGGATCACCATTTGCGAATGGAGCAATAAGGACGGACAGGACCCTGTGAATCTGGGTATGGGCTCTCCCCGCCCTTCATGGGTTTCTTCTTCTCGTTCATCCTACTAACAGTTTGCCAGGCCGTCCGGCGTTTGATTGTCGAGGCTCGGTGACGATTGCGTTTGTCAGGTCTACCAGGTCTATTGATGTGAAATACGATCACACGCCGATGCATAAGACGGTCAGCCAATTGATCGATCTGCTCATACCACCGCCAGAGGAGCCCGCTCCTGTGGTCAACAGAAGGGCAGCAAAGGAGCCCAAGGAGAGACCGCCGAGGCCGCCGAGGCCACCCAAGGAGCCAAAGTCGCTAAAAGAGCTAAAGGCTCCCAGACCACCCAAGACACCGAAATCCTCAAAGAAGCGTCAAGCAGAAAATGGGCAACAAGAAGGGGAGACCTCGCAGCCGAAAAAACGGTGGAAAAAGAAGGACTCTACTGCCGGTGCAAACGGCACTGTAGTACCTCCAGAGATGCCAGGCGCCCTGCCGGTTGGTCAAGACTCCGACCACCAATTATACAATACGACTACCCAGAGCTATGGTAACGATGGTCTGGGCGTTTCCGGCAGCTATGCCGAGGGCCTTGTGGGCTCTAGCACGGCCAATGGCGCCGGACCTCGTTCCAAATCGCAAGCTTCAGACCACGGCGGCGTCCACAGCCAGTCTATTCTGAATCTGCCTCCGGGAGAAGCGGCGAGACGGCGGGATGTGGCAATGAAACTCCTCTCCGATCAAGGTACTGACCCACAAACCCTATCTCCAGACCAATTCAACATATTTGCCAATCAGTCGTCTAAATTGCAGCATGAGTCGCTGGCGATGCTTGTTAAGTATGGAGCAGAGCGGCTGCACATCGTCCACCCAACTAAGAATGGGGAAATCACGAGCCAAGATGCTTCGGCAGGGTATGAGAGTGCAGCAAATCATGTGCCTGCTCTCGCTCCCGCTCAATCACAGTCAGCACCTGACGGTCCCTCGAAGATCAAGAAATCGCGAAAGAGGAAATCTGATCAAGCCGTCGAAGCTATAGTGTTTTCCGCGAACGCCAACGGGAAAGGGAAGGAGAGAGTGAGGTATACTCGAGGGGCTTGTGAGGGTTGCCGCTCGTCGAAGATGAAGGTTTGGTTACAATATCCGATACACCAACCTAAAGCGCTAACCAGATGTTTAGTGTGACAAGATCAAACCATCCTGCACACATTGTGTCACCAAAGGGTACACGTGCATTTACCCCGCTGCTAAACCAAGAAAGAGTCGAACCTCAGAAGCACTCTCGCAGGTGGTTATCGACGATGAGGAGGAGCAGCAGCAGCAGACGCAGCAAGAGCAGCAGCAGCAGCAGTAAACGCACGAGGCGAGAGAAGCAGAAACAGATGATGAACCAGAAGACCTGGGGTCGCCAGGGTTTCATACCGATCACGCCGAGTTTCCGCCTTCCCATCTTGTCTCGCCCCCTGTTCATTCCATGGACTCGCCATCAACGGCGTTTCCACAGACCCCTGATGTCTATGAGCATCCATCTGGCTTGAACTTCCCCCGAGCTGGGGCTACTTCATCCCAGCTTCGTCAGTCCACTGTTGCGCAGGTGAACTACATCCCACCCCGAGCTACGGAGACGTCGATACCGGAGTTCACTTACCCACCACCATCTGACCCAGCTCCATTGCAATACACAGAGCAGCCCGCACCTGCTGTTCAGCAGAATCATCAAGCCACGACCCCAGAGACGAGGGCGAAATCGAGACGCAGTCTTCCTTCTGGTCCCGCCGTGCAGGCCAATGCTAACAGTAATGGTACCACGCCTTCTCAATTAGAAAATGTTTGGCAATGCGCATCCGATTCTCCTTCCGCCGCAGCGCCACCCGCTACCAGGCGTTCACCTAGACAAACCAGGATTAGGGGTCAAGTTCAGGAGCCTCCTTCGATGGCTTATGATGATGCGCGCCAGGCTTCGAATTGGTCGATGGCATCTCAAACTCAAACCCAGACCCAGGCCGCGATGCCAAACTCTACTCAGCCTGTTCAGCGCTCTCCTTATCAGGACCCGGTCTAGCCATCCCGAGCCAAATCCCGGCAGAGCAACAGGGCTCAAAGCCATACACCAGTCCAGAGCATATCCACGGGCCGGCCGCCCCAGCTCAAGGCCAGCACACGACTGGCAACAATGCTGGATATAGCACAACGGCGGCAATCTCAACCTCGACTTCGGTTCCAGGCTACGAGAATTACTCTCAATACCCCAGCACTCGGACTGAGACATCCAGTAACCGTGTCGCATACGAGCCATATGCCCACAACCCAGCCCAAGCTGTCTCGAACTCGTATACGTCCTATGACAATGCCTACAATACAAGGTCTTCCACTGCCAACTCATCAGCGGCACTCTCCAACACTACTTCCCCCAGACCGTGTCTTCTTATAGCTCGAGCACCCCATCAACTGCTGCACCTAGCGGAACGCAGTGGGGCACGACTCCATCTACTTCCTAGTCCCGAAACTCACACTCCTACAACTCAAACCAATCCTCATCTACTGCGACGTCATATAATCTCTCCTCATCGAACAATCAGCAGCAGTCGCAATCTCTGCAGCAATTGAACGTGCGACCGCCACCTCCACCAGCGCCTCAGACAAGAAGCTCGGCAACTAGCACGTCGTACGGCCAGCTGCCCCAACAACAACAGCCACAACGTAGGCAGCAGCAGAAGCAGCAGCAAAATTATAGCGGGTACACGAATCAAGCCCAGCAGCCGCAGCAGCAGCAGCAAAACACTGCTGGCGCCAATGGCCACTAGGGCTGGTACACAGGCGGCTTTACGGCCGCTGATAACGCGCCGTCTAGTTACGGCTCGTCTAGTGGGGGCGGTGTTGGTGCTGGTGGTAACAACGCCTACTTCAACCCGGCCGCATCCCATGCCCACGGCGGCCACCAAACACGGTCCATGAATCTTTCGAGTCAAACCTACAGCAGCGGCATAGACAACGGAGAGCAGGCTTTATATGATCTGTTGAGACACCCCACAGGTTGAAGGCGCGGGGGGAGATGATTGGGACGGTTTTCCGGGGGGGGGGGGGGGGGGGGGGGTTTAACCCCCAAATTTTTATTTCGGCTGGCGTGGGTTGGTTTGCTTCGGGGATGATTATAGGATTATGGAGTCCTATTCTCTTTCATTCATCGTCCTCTTGAATCCCAAATATCCGGGAAATTCTTCGCCATCGGCGGCGTCTGGCAAGGGTGCTTTTTACTACACGGGGCTATTTACTTCCTAGTTTCTGGGAGTATTTCTTGTTGTGGATTCATCTGAGCACTTTTTGGAGGGGGGGGAGGCTGATTGATGGCCACGAAGGAGCGAAGTATATTAATGATTGATTACTATGGGATGGCGATGTGGCAAGCACACACATACACAGCCTTTGGCGGTGAGTATGCCGTCTGAAGTGCGCGGTCTAGGGGAGAGGCGGCGAAATCACCATCAGATAGATAGATGGGTCTAATTGAGGGAACCAAAAGAGACATTTGTCAACTATCCCATTTGATTCACTGAGTGAATTGGACGAGGATCTTGATAAGGGAGTGGATATCTACTTCACGATACGTCAGCATATAGTTCAGGAAACCTATTGCCTATTGATAAAATCGGCGAGCGAACTGACGAGGGGGGGGGATGGCTCCGTATAAAATCGATGGACTTCTCAGCACCATGTATATATCTCTCCCTCTCTTTACTAACCTTGGAACTATACGTATCCTTAAAAGGGATGACTGATGGGTTCAACCCTAACTCTTCTCTGGAAAGTTAAACGACCGCCCGCCCCTTTTCCATTTTCTTACCCCCCTGAAGCTAAGCTAAGGGAAAAGGGCCACCATACATAACCCTGCCCTACCGTGCGCCCCACCTCACCCGCCACCATAAGCTGGCATTGCGGCGACAGAAACAACTCAACTAATTGCAAGGTTGTGTAGTGTAGTGGTTATCACTTTGGATTTTGATTTGAGCGGCTTAATTCACCGTTCTCATAACTATTCCAATAACCCCGGTTCGAACCCGGGCACGACCTAGATTATTTTCTTTTTTAAAAAGGGCATTTTTTTTCATTATCCCCTTTGCTTTTTCCTCTTTCATCCGTAAATACTCTAAGCTTTTGGATGAACTGAATAGAATTTTTTGGTAATTTTTTCATCGCCCTGTCCTTTTCCCTCGTCTAGATAGCTCAGAAGTCGTTTTAAGGCATCTTCGCCATTCAGTGATAAAGCAAAAGGGATGAGGTTTATACATAAGGAATAGCAGTGTTCGAAGCCGACTGTTGTCCCAAGTTGAGCTATGAATTCAAGTAGTGTGTTTTTTGCCTTTCTCTTTTTTTAAAACGATCGTGATTACGGAAGATCATACTGTCACCGTGCTGACGCATCAACCGCTCTGATATGAGAATTCAACGCGACTGGAACATAATCTGAATGGAAATCCCCTAATAAATCAAGGCTCTAGAATGGAATCAGTGATTTTCACTTGCTGGTTAATCACATCCTCATGAGTTGATGGGCCTGTTCAGCAATTTCATTCAACCTATAAACTCGCTCGCAAACCAGGCAGGCACCTACAACGCTGTGGTGGTATCTAATGCATTTGTTTTCTTTGACGAAAAATCCCATCCCAATGCACCAACCAACTTCTAAAAGCAACAACAAAATATCGCCTCCTTCCCTTCATAACGCGTCGGGGAACTTCTCTGCAACAGGTGTCGTTGGACCTCTCGACTCTGACATGCTATAGGGTGCCTGTGCAGTCCTCGTTAGTTTCAAGTTCACGTCCTTCAGTCAAATACAGACACTTACAAGAACCTGTTTAGCATTGCATATCCTCCAAGCAAGTTTCTTGACGGTTCCATCCGCAGGCACAACAGCAGGCGCAAACTCGATGCCAAACATGTGGTGAATGGCGTAGACCACTCTCCGAGCATATTTGCTATCACGTTCCACGTGTGACCCAAATGGCTCGTCTGCTGTGTTCGGGGCAATTTCCGGATCACGGTCGAGACAGTTTTGGACGATCGGTAGAAGCGCTGACTCGACCGCTGGTTCACTGACGCTGTTGAAACTGACGACGTCATCCTCGTCAAACTTGCTGATCCGAACCTCGAACGGCTCCGAGATAGACATGACGTTGTGAGCGCCGCCGTGATGATAACGGAACTCGAACATACCCTGTGTCCACCATAGCTTGTCGCCTTCAAAGACCATTTCGCCTTGCACAAGATCCACATCTGCCCCAGCGACAGACCGATCGGTGAAGAGAATGCCCTGGTCAGTAGTGGTATCGTATTGGCCTGCGCATGTTGGCACCCAGCGACCGAGAGAAGGAACTTCGGTGACTTCTCTTGAGCGGTTGTCTGTCACCATGTAGAGACCCACCCAGTCCTTTTTGCTGTGATTTTTCGGTGCCGTCCATTTGACGACGATAGGAGCCCCGTACTCAAAAACCATTGTCTTGACAGCTTTGGGAACACGTGCTTCGGCGCTCTCCTTTCCAGTGGCTTTCTCACTTGGGCCAACCACAGATGTACCGGCCATGGATAGCTTGTAGTGTTTGGGGTCATAACCAGCGAGGTCGGGCGATATCCGACTGAGAGTGAGGCGAGCAGGATACTTATTGAACAGGGCAGATGTGTCCCGGGCGATAGTCGAAGAGCCAGCTGCTAGCTTGGCGCGAGCAGCTTCGACAAAATCATCAACAAAGTGCCTAGTCTCGTCAAGAACCTTATCGACGCTCGTCTGCCACTCCTTTACCGGTGGCGGCAACGAGCGTTTGATAAATTTGGTCAGGCCGGCTTCCTCGCGCAGATTTCGGCCATAAACCTTCTGCATGTGCGGTTTCTCGACATAAGAAATGAATCCCAGAGTCAAAATATGTCCGACAATGGCCATGACAAAGATGGCCCGGCTCCCAGTGATGAGTGCCGCACCCCATAGACCGGCGGTGCCAATGACACGCTCGGGGTTATTGAGGAATCGGTAGATGGACTTGTACGTCAGTCTGCCCCTGCTGTCGAGGAAGAAGTCGCCGTAAAACCAGCCAAACTCGCCAAGCGATTCGTAGATACTTGTTGCTACCCAAATCTGAAGGGCAACCAGGCTCACGCCTATGACGTGCTTCAAAAGTACCCAGCCATAGCTCCAGTCTTCCGGGAAGTTGTACATCTTCCAGCACGCGGCGATGAAGGATGCGTGGCATAGAACGTTGCTCAGATGATACATGCCCTTCCACTGACGCCATGCCTCTTCAGCTGTCTCGCCGTACTTGACGAAATGTCTCGTGAAGAACTTCTCCTTGGATTGCAATGTCAAAATGATGCCCAGCCCGGCCGAATACCACAAGCGCCAAAGGAGCGCGTGCAGCACAAAGAGGGCTTGATACCCAGGGTTGCTTGGTGTCACGATTGTTAAAACCACTAGGTAGGCCACGACAAGCAGAACGGATGAATCTGTTGTTCGGAATAGATCGAGGTTCTGGAGACCCAAAAGGTTGTGTACAGGCGCCGGACCATCTCTGCTCAGTGTCGAGGAGCCTGGCGTGTCGACAATACTGTCGGGCGCTAAGCTACTCGTCTCCGACAGGCAGGATTCGGCTCGCAAGCGAGGTGGCGGAGGATTATAGGTCTTCTCGATATGAGGATTCTCAACGATGACCAAGAAGGCGAACTGAGCAGCGTGTGCGAGGATGGATATGAAGAGCACTTCGTAGCTTGCAGCCATCATGGAGATACCATAGTACCCTGCATAACCGATGGAATACATGGGATGAGGAGCCATCTCGAACACGCCGTCAAATGTCAGCTCCTGCTCGATGAGGTAGAAAAAGTCTATCACTCGTCAGTCTCAGTAAAAAAAAAATTGGCACTTGACGAAGGACTATCAGCTTACCGCCCCAATACCAGGCATAGTCCTTTACAACGCGGTGAGCGTCAAGTTTGACCCAGAGATTGAAGCCCACGAGGGCAATGCCAGCGCCCCAGCGGGCCAATGTCATGGCGAGCGCCTCGCCTGTCGGTTTGTGGCCGCAAACTATGGCGAAGAGGCAGTACGATACAAAGTCACACATGAGAATCAGATCCACCACGCGACGGAACACAAGCCAGGTGTTGTACTCAAGCGGAGCATCGTCAAACTTGTAGTCTTCGGGGATTTTGGCCTCGAGCTCGCCCTTGAGCAAGTCATGCAGCCATGCGGGATTCTTGCCATCTGCCGGGTCTTCAAAGAGCCCCCACCTCCGAGCCCAAGTCACCAACAACTTGTACTTGGACTGCACCGTCAACAGGTATCCAATGCCCACATTGTAGGACGCTCTCCAGAATAGAAAGACGGCTGCAAAGACCGGCCGCTTGAGGCTTGAAGGGAGCGCAAAGGCGGCCAGAATGTGGAGGGCGAGAATGGCAAGCACCAAGACATCAGACAGGTTCTTTGGCTCGCGAGGGTCGAGGAGCTGCGATACCATGTCATGAGTCGTTGGAACGACAAACACTGCAGCATTAGAAAAAATTGGTCAGCTCGGGTCCAACATGAGGGGCTTATCTTTGTTTTGACTAGAGATTTCCATACCCTTCCCGCCTGGGGTGCGCCCGTATGTCTTCTTGACGTGGGGCTCCCCATCCTCGTGCTCTCCTGGAGCGCTTGGGGCGACCGCCGCCGGCACCGCCTCTTCCTCGTCTGATGTCGCCAGCGCGGTGAGGCGTTGGCGAACCTTGTCGAGCCCAGCGGCGGGCATGTCTGCCCCCGAAGTGCTCATCCTTCTCTTCTCGGTGTTGAAATCCGGGTTGGGATATCCTAGCCAAAAAAATCGCAAGGAAAAAGAAGCTTTCTTGATGTTCAGACCATCACCCAAGGGTCCAGAAATGGACTCGGCGAGGGGTAGTGGCCAAAATTGGGGGTGATCTTGTGACCGTTAGAAAGCCGACCAACGGAATCTCGCAATGCCAAGGTGGCTAAGGTGTTTCTGTGCCGTGTCAGTGTATTTTATCCTTGTTGACTGGTGCGTTTCCGAAAACAAAAGTTTCCCAATGCACCTTGGGTCGGATCGAGGACCGATGTCACGTTTCGAACGCTGATGTTGTTAGATGTTGCACTGCTGACTCGAGGATGAAATCGGAGCAGGGTTGCTCGATCCGGTGTTCCCTCTTTGACTGAATTGTTGCGTAGGGAGAAGCTGGAGAAGTGGACCAGGACTCCATGTTTTATTTTGTTCACATCACATGCGAATACACAGGCATTTTGTGGGCGTTCGCTATTTTTTTCTGGGGTCGCCCCAGTTTTCGGCCAGTCGGCGTGCAGCGGAGAGCAAAATATTGACCCGCCTGTATGCGGCGCATTTTAACGAACAGTGTGTGTGTCTCGAAACATCCATTGATTGGAGCTTGGCTGAAGAAATGCCCAAATGGGTAGGCGGTGTGGGTGGCTTCGAGACCATTCTATGTAACTTATGGTGCAGCCTCCCTGAGCCGCAATCGTACATGTTGACGTCGTTTGGCTGGCTTGGACCCTGATTCCCGGCCATTGGAAATCTGGGTGGGTGTGGGAAGGGAGATGCAGGTACCGACCGTACTGGACCGAAAATCCCAAAGGCCTGAGGCAGCGCTGGCAATCAGCCTGCTTATCTGGCTGTTGAAGAAGGTGCGATTATTGCCGATCGTCCTTGCGTACAGAACCTTCCCGTAGCATTCTGGAACGGCGCGGTTTGATTGGGTTTTCATGCTTCATGGCTTCAACATCGACCCTCCCGTCGCTAGTGGTGCTGGTAAGAGCAGAGGCCGACGACACTGCGACCTTATCCCCAGGGGTGGTGCGCAGCGCATGAATTCCGGAAATATCATGTCCTTGCAGTCCTAGGAGGAACACGTATGGTCGGGTATACTTTTCTTGTATAAGTCAGACTTGTGGCTGTCCTTTGCTTCGTTCTGTTTCTCGTTTTTATGTGGTTTTTGTTTCTCGCCCATCATCATTCTCGCTAAGTCCACGTCTATTGTGCTCTCTCTTTTGTCCCTGCCCACTTATATCGCTCCGTATACTTGACGTCTCAAGGATCCCCCTGTTTCAATCCCCGGATTTTGACAATGGCCCGCGAAGTCCCCAGCAAAATCACCAATAAGCCGCTCCCAGATCCCGGCGCCCAACGCGGACGGAGGCCGCTCTGAAAGTCGACCGTCGCCGGGCGCCGGAGAGGCTACGAGAAGCACAGCGAGCCGAGCAGATCTACAGGTCGACCAAGAGATCAGCCGCGGCCCGGTCCGACCGCGCCGAGGCCAGAATTCACTTCACGCAAGCCATCCATCACTTCAAGCGGGGCATTTCTCTGAATATCTCGGTTATCAAGAATGTGCCATACGTCTTGAGAGAGAAGGAGATGCGCCGTCAAAAAGCAGAACAAGTCAGCCGGCAGCGCGCCACCGAGAAGCAGATGCGCCTGGATGAGAAACTCGGGAAAGAAAAGGAATCCCGGGGTAGCACCGAAAACCCGCAAGAAGGAGAGCGTGCCGAGGACGATAACGAGGCGAGGTCTTCAAGCTCACATGGTGCTTGAGCCTTGTGATAGCTATACCATCGAAGGAGTGTCCATCAATCTACCAACGCAACACACTAACTACCGGATCACATTCGCCTCGGACTTCATGATCCACTACTCACACACCACTTTTTTTCTTTACCAGACTTAGTCGTCTTGCTCGGCTTGATCCCCCATACTACTAAAGAAACCTAACACCTCTATTCAAATCCAAGGCAGACTAACCAATCTCTGCTTCTCTCTTTATCGACACTTCGTATCTCTTTTCAACTTGTCTCAGACCAATACCCATTTCTTTTATCTACATTTAACTACCCGAACGAAATAGCATAATGACGGTTGGTGGGACACAGTATCACAGCCAGTGTTTATACCTTTGAAAGGGAGAAGAATATTCTGGTTTCGTGTTGATTGTATGGTCGGCCGCTTTCGTTTTGTTGGATCTTCGCTTTCTCTTTATTCGGGGTCCTTCATCTCTCGTTCTAGGATTTAAACTTCAGTATCCGTAGCCAGGGAGTTGCACGGCATATTACGCCTAGAGTGACAACCCAGTTTTTTTTACATTGTGAACTTGATACCTATCTAGGAGGTGCTCCGTTATTGACATTGTGATAGAATAAATATTCTTGTGATGCTTGTTTCTCTCAAGAACATTACGAATATCACTGTTTCACCCTTGTATCATGGAGTAACACAGTTCCAAATCTTTAAGAAGCTCGTCAATATTGGTATTTAGATTGAGATTTTATATCTATTTCCATTGACATCCACATTGATGCCAGGTTCATATTCACGGAATCTTTTGTCTAAAACCACTTTGTTTTCAGGTGTAGCCTGGTCTATAACCTGGTTATATTGAGGGTTTTCAATCGGTCGATCTGTGCTGCTTGGTTTTAATAGATGGGTAACTGAGGTAAATGCCCCCCGAGGTACCTACTTCCAACATCGTCCGCCGTAATAGTATTTAAAATTCCCACCTTCACCCCCTCCGTCATAACATCGTCGTAAAAGTGGAGGCGGTGAGCTAGCTGAGTTGTGAGTAGGTAGCTCCTAGCGCATACGGTTGTAAGTTATTAGTTGGTAACGTTCAACGGGAACAACAGAACAACAGAGCCCCGATAACTTCACAAGCAGGGGCAAAGAAAGGGAGCATCTTTTCCCTTTTGTTTAGTTAAGGAAATAGCAGCCTCCGTGCCAGAGACCCTAAACGCTGTACACCTGCACGGCCAAGGAGTATAAATACCTACCTTCCACAGTGCTGATTCACATACAACAAACCCATGCACACGACACCATGTTATATCTTTCTGCATAGTCGATCAGAGCCACGGGACTCAAAGTTCACGAACCCAGTACCCTGCAGGGTTGGATAGCTCTGTTGACCACAAAGTTGGTACGTTACTGGAAATAAATTCGAGGAATCAAATAGAGAACTGAGAACACTCACGTCTTGACAAAGGCACCTTAGAGAATATATTTCTCCTTTGCTTTAAGGTCATAGTATACGGAGGAGAAGAAATAGACCAAATGTTGCCACCCGGCAACCAGTCCATCCTACAGTACTTTCTACGCCAAAAATACACACACTGGCCATATTGCTAATGGCCAAATGGGTAAGTGAGCGACTGGTGCTTTGCTATCCTCCTTCCAAACGATCGGCTACCTTTCCCTTTTCGAAAGTCCGTTAGTAAAACATATGGCAACCTTGCTCTCAAGATCAGTCAACAAATAAACTGGAGGCTAAAAACGGCCTACTCGCCAGAGCATCATGATCATAAGTAGCCCCTTTTTTTGTTTCTTGTTGCGATGATGCTTTTGTCTCCGCCGGCTTTTTTTCCCAGTCCGCTACAGAAAAAAATAGACTGGCTACCGCTCTTACTATCGTCGTCCCACTACAACCGCCCTGACTCTCCAGAAGAAGATCAAGCACCCTACGCCGCCTTCTTCGCAAACTCGACCCTCAGGATCAAGTGCTTGAAGCCCCACCCGTCCATCTTGTTGCACGCCTTTACAGCATCCTCGCGATCCGCAAAGCTGATAAACGCAAAGCCCTTGGCCATACCCGTATCGCGATCCTTGGCCAAAAACACACGAGTGACGCGGCCGAACCGCTCGAACATATCGCGCAGCTCTCCTTCTTCGGCCATCTCGGAAACCTATGCAAGGCGGAAAAAAGAGGTTAGCAAAACGATATGCACATCTCAGAATGCAGAGAGGGGTTGTTGTAAGCAGTAAACATACGTTTGTGACTCTGAGGGTGGCGAGATCGTCGCGCTCGCCGTACTTGCCGCCCATGCGCTCGCCGGCACCACCGGCCGCACCGCCTGCGCCACGCAGCGCGGGGGGTACGTAAGAGCCCTTCTTGCCGATCCCGGCCGCGCCGGCTCCAGCAGCCGCGGGCTCGTCGCCCATGCCGGCGGCCACATCGGCCGTGTCGACGCCCTCGCCCATCGGGGCCATGGTGTCCTTGTACGGGCAGCGGGCGGTGAAATGCTCGCCGTTGCAGATACGGCACTTGACCTTCTTGTCCTTCAGCTTGTCCTTCATGGCCTGGGCGTTGGGGTCCTTGCTCTCGTCCTTGGCGTCCTTGCGCCAGTTGACCGACGGCTTGAAGATGATGTTCTCGCCGACGCTGGTGGTGTCGGGTGCCGGGCCGGCGCCGTCCTTTGCGCTCAGGCCGAACTTGGGCCACGTCTTGCGGTCGGCGACACGCGGGCTGACCACCTCGCGGTGTGTGATGAAGCGAATCCGCCGCGTCGTCTTGACCTTTTGCCCGTTATCATTGTACCGGTACTCGATGATGGTCGTGCTGCCATCCTTGTTGGTGATTTTTTGGGGAGGCGGCAGATCGATCGTCGCTGTCGTCGTCTCATCGAGATCCTCGTCGTCCGCCCAGTCGTGCCTTTTTTTTCGCATAGCTAGTTAGCTCTCCTCTACCCACAGTCAAAACACAGCGGCGCACACAGATGGAGCTCTCCCCGAAGAATACATAGGCTGTCAAATACTTACTTGGCTTGGGCCGCCATATTGATTATGGTATTTTGAGATGTCTCTTTATTGAAGTCGTCGAGGATCCCGGAGTGGTGGTTCGTTGTCGTTGACGTATTCTTGTCGGCGATTTTTGGTGGGGTTGCAGGAGGAGGAAGGTCGAATTTTTAGATATTCCAGTGTGGGGCGAAAATTATTAGGCACTGACCTGACTCGAAAAGCACGGATATAATTGCACGTTCGGTTCCAAGTCGTATGAACAGTGAAATTCCAAGATTTCCCTTTACTATCTGCTGTACGTTCTTTCACAAAGTAAAGGTCGAAAATGGGTGGCAGCGCAAACTCCAAGGACACAATGAACTTTCTAGCCAAGCCTCACGTACTTTGTCTGCAATGCCAAGCTTTTGCGAGCTTGGCCAATTAACATATTAGCTGCATGGCGAGCTGGTATGAACTGGACAACCGTTGCTTGCGAAACCCTGTTGAGTTCTAATGATTCCTTTAGCATCTAAGAAGTACGGGCATCATAAATACATATAAGCTAAGCAAGATAAGGGACGGATAAGTAGGTATATCGTCTAAAGTAGTGACAAATGAAATTACAAAGATCGTTCGTTTCAGCGCCATTATTCTGGGTATAAGTAGGTCTGGTCTCATCAAATATTACCCCTAACTTTAACATTAGGGAGCATATCATTCCGCTCGGGACGCTAGTTGTGTTTGAAAACACTGAGAGGTAAAATGGGAAGGGTCTCGAAAGAACCCGCTGTAGGCATCGGCTTATGAGATTCCTTTACAAGCACAAACACCGTCGCCCGAGATGAGCAGGTAATACGTCGTGAGAAGGAGCGTCGCTGGGATGTGTCGACTGCTTGTTTCACCAGAGCAGCGCAACGTCCGGGGTAGATAGGTATCATCTAGAAGTGACCTGCGCTAACAAGAGAGCTCTTCCGATGGAGTGGGATAGGAGGAAGGGCGCGACTCGGTGGAGGCGCCGGAGGAGGGCCCTCTGTTAATTGCGACATGCTTCGCCGCTGCAACTGGACACCTTGTCTCAATGAGTCGACCCTTAGGTGCTGCGAGGACCGGGGCACTGGCTTCAGGGAAGATACGCGGGGCCGCTGAGGAGCTTCTCGTGGGTTGAGGAACCTTTGGTCGACATTTATTGCCGGCCTCTCTGTGGACTGGGAGTACAGACTAAGCCTCCTGCTCCGCAACGTCTCTTGGGTTGCAGGGGAATCTGGCTGATGGCCTCCCCCATAATAGCCCAAGGATGACTGGGACCGAGGTATATCTCGTGCTGTCGTTCGCGGAGCGGAAACAGTCTCCGATAAATCCCGCTCAAGTAGGCCGAAAATGCTGCTTTCTCTCCGGCCACCAGGTTTGACTGACGCTCGGATGGAGTTTAATGACGGGTACTGTTCGGGCATGCTATTCGAGTTGATGTAAAAGGCATCCTGGTTTGAGGCCAGATTAGAGTTTGGGTCTGACAAGACCGAGCTCTTGTGCTGCTCTTCATTCTTCGCAACCTCCTGCGCCCAAGAAGAAAATATCGACGGAGTATCGGGCGCGGTCGATATAGCTGTCGTTGTGACGTCCTCAGTGGTCCATGTCGATGGCGGTGATAAAGGTGATGGTTGATCCTCTACGAGGGACAATGGGCGCGGATTGATGGACAAGGCCGTCGGCGGCGGCCTCCGCAAGCTCATCCGTGGCTGAGGCGGAGACCACACAGACGTCGATTCCATCGGAGGGGACCGAGCTGAAGAATATCGTTTACTGCTGGCTTGAGGAACGCTGAAGTTTATTGTTGTTTGGAGTGTGGGAGCTAGTGAATGTTCAGGCTGCCACGAATTAGAGTATGAAGTCGACTGGGGCCGCGGCGATTGTCCTGAGGCGGCACGGATGTCGAAGAGATGATTGATTGTCCGGAGAGACTGTCTACGGTCGCTGATTGCTGCGGCGTTCGGCCTTGCTTGTGGATGCGGTTGTTCATCTTGGTGTTGCAGGTCTAGAGGATGCATATCGTCGTCGCTCATAAAACTGTCACGAACTGGCGAGCATGCTGGCGATGACCCCGCCGAGGTAATGACTGTGCGTTGACCCGATGATATAAAAGATAGGCGGTTGGTGCTGTCCCTTAACCCGTCGAGCTGCCGGCCATCGTGGGAGACCACACTCGCTGTGGACGTGTCGTCAAATGACTGATCATGAAACGCGTCCGGCTCGACCGCAAGATGTATGTCCGGTGGTTCCCAAGTGAGGTCGGGGGATAGTACCCGGGAGAATCGGTCCGGGTCTTTCATGACTAGTGTTCTCTGGCTTGTCTGATTCCTCAAGTACAGATGGCTGTCGTCAATCTTGGGCTTACCCGTTTCTGACAAGTACTTTCTCCCGCCGAGGGCTTCGATCTCTCGCCGCAGAAATGTAATCCAGCTGTCCATCTCCTCCGCGCTCTCAAACACCAATAGAAAATTGGAAGCGTGTTTTCTCTCATGGCCTCGGAACGGAAGACGCGAAAAGAGGGATGTCGCAGGAGAAGTAGCGGCGCGGTCCGGCTCAGTTACTGATGATACCTGCAGAACCCAATGACGCCCAGGAATAACATCACTCGCAAATGCAGCCGAGTCCTTCCCCAGATGAAGGATCCTCTCAGGTAAACGATCAAAATTGCCCTCTCCAGAGTACTGAAGCAGGTATCCTGAGGTGACAAGCACATAAATTTTTGTCGTCCAGTCAAGCTTTAAGGAGGATCCGGAAGGATTTCTGCGGTGCTTTTTCTTCGCCTTCTCACAAGCGGACTCCTCTTTGGCATCAAGCGGCAGGATACCCTGACTTGATACGGCCCCTAACGAGTCACTGTTTTTCTTGTGACTGTGCAGCCGGAGAACCGACTCGGTAGATGTTGTGCAGGCAGGCAGATGTGCGTGCTTGATAGCTTGCGGGTAGGCTTGGAACAGCGGAGGCGGGTCCCATATTGCGATCGACCCTCTCGCGTTGTTTGGTACTCCCTGACCACGCACCACGCTGGCCGATTTCTTATGCCTCAAGCTGGAAGCAGTAGGCTGTGACTTGGATAGAGATGGGAGGGCGATCTCGGACCGCTGTCCATGATGCAGCGCGTACGGCCAGTTGCTGATCTCGGCCAGGGAGGCGCGAATGCCTCCCCCGGACCGCTGGGGCACATCTCTTGGGGCAGCTACCGGCGTCTTGTCCGCGTCAGAGCCCCCCCTGTGGCGGCCGAAGATGCTTCTTAGCCCTAGCCTCGATTCCCTCCTGTGCAGCTTCCCGTCAGCCTCGGCACGCAAGGGCACTCTGTCGGCGTCCCCGCCATCACCTAGGTTGGGCGGCCGCGATCTCCTCGAGTACGAGCCCTGATTCTGAAGCTTCTCAAGCGTGGCCCCAGAAGAGGCCTGGCCCGCCTTTTCGGGCATGACCCGCGGCGGAGTTTTGACGGGTAAATTCGGAAGATGTCGCTGGTCAAATACGGCCGTCACGCCAGTGACGACGATGTGGCTGGCGGGGTTGTGTACCTTTAGCAGTACCGAGTTATGTGTGGCTGGGGCGTGGTTTCAAGGCCACTGGACTGACGAGGCATTGGTGAAGACTGTAGTTCCAGACAGACATTGACGTGAAGGAGGCTGGTGGATGGCTGAGAGAGGAGCCAAACAGGGAGACAGACATCAGAGAAGTTTCGACGTGGGGAGAGCGCGTAAACCACGAGTCGTCATAATAAAAATAAGACGAACGGCAGGAGGAGCTGACACAATCCAATCCAGGCGCGTATATTAGAGGTGCAATGCAGTTAAGGTGGGCAAGGACGCAAGGTAAGCAAAACAGGGAGAGCGCGTCTCTGTTTCCCGCTCCGACGTCTCACGGGGCCTCTGAAGGAAGGGATGAGAGTGGACAGGACGATGAAGACTATAACCACAGGTTTGCCGAATATACGTCCAAGCTCGGAGCTGGAGGTAGGGTGTTTGCGCGCGTCGTCCCGGACAAAGTGGGGAGGGAGGAGGAATCGAGGCGGAGGGGAAGGGAAACACAAACAGCCACGATCGATGGGGAAGGAGCGCCGCGTGCACGAGCAAGCAGCCAGCGGATGCTATATACACAAAGAGAAATTATACACAAAACGTGAAATAAGAATAAGCGAGCACAAGCAGGAAAAAATAGAGGACAAAGACACCGACAGGCAAACTGAGGCCATGGAGCCACTCTTGTGTATCCTTCAAAGACGTGTGGGCCCCAATGCGAGGACGGAAACAATGGCAAGGTCTAGGCGGTCCGGCGTCGTTCCTCGTTCGTGACATCTCGGTACATCCGCGCCCCAAGCGGCCTTGCGGATTGGCTGGTTCCCTTGTGGCCCCTGGGCGTTCCTCGACGGCAACCCGGGGTCAGGCTCGTGCACGAGACAGGTATCAACTGCAAGCCTTCGCGCCCAGTCTAGTGGCTACCTTATGGGGGAGAGGGCAGCATGGTCAGAAACTCTGTTGAAGCCCTCGTCCCCACTGTCTAAGATGGCAGCCATTGTGCTGCCCCTGAAGATATTTTTGACAGATCCATAAAGGGGAGACGGCATCCCAAAAAAAATCCAAATTTTGCATCATGCCTCGAAGCGGAAATGGGATGGCGGCGCTCGAGGTCTCGAAGACACGAGTGAAAGGGGCGGGAAAGAAAACCCAAGGAAATTATGAGGTTCCAGTTTCTCAGTTTTTCCCTGGCCTTCAGGGGAGAGGAGACAAGGAGACAAGGAGATGAAAAGCCCTGGCCGGCCTTGCAGCGAATTGGAGTTAAGCCTGTGGGGCAAACCTTCGAGGCCTCAACCTCCTTGATCCTGGTCTGATGAATGCCAGGGGCAGCACAGGCGACAGGGCATGCAGGCGCACAGGCGATCCCTCCAGCCTTGCAATTGGGCCTGGGGGAAAGAGCTTGCCGGCCCCGAAGGAGACCAACTTTTATCCGTCCTTGCCTTGCACACTGCTAGTGAATTGGAGCTTGCACAGTCTTGAATGTCACTCTGCGCTTTCATGAGGTTGCTTTCGTCAACGTTAAGCCACGACTGATTAGGATCTTCAGATCGGATGTGACTTACGGAGGTGCATATACTGTTCATGCATCCCGCACTGCGGAGTATTCGCAGATGGGCGGGAGTGGAGAGCAGGAGACATGCGGAAGGCAGGCGGTTGTCTGTCTGAGACACCTGACCTCAGCCTCGAGCGCCTCTTGTAACGAAACACAAAGCAACGCGCAAGTCTCGGATGGCTGCGTCTTGTTCAACAACCAATTCTGTACAACAGCGATGCGTGGCCTTTCTACTGGCCCGATTTGGATGCGCTGTGATCTTAAAGACGGGGTCTTTTGCCATCCATGCAAAGCTGTTGTGAGCTGATGGTGTCTTGCTGTATACAAAATACATATTCCCCGGGTTTAGGCCACATGTGCTTTCCTTCGTCCGACAACACACAAAAAGGAATCGTGACACAGAAAGTCCCGCAGCTTACTCTCTCGTCTCACGACCATCCTGACGAGCAGAACAGTAAAAGAGGCTGGATCGCGCCTTTCTCGGGTTTAAAAAGAGGAAGTTGGTGGCGGGGAGAAACACTGAACTCCTGCAGGGTCGGAACATCTCTTGTCTTGAAACCCAAAGTCCAGTTTACGGCTTACAGCAGTGCGAAACTCGATGCCCCCGTTCTAGAAGTTAAGGGGGATGTTAGAGGCGAACAGACAAAACGCAAACAAAGCAAACAAGCAACAGACAACCCCTCCTCAATGGAGTCCGGAGTAAAACACCACGAGAAGAAGAAGAGTCCCATCCTTTCAGGAGAACTTTAACCCGATGGTCAGCTGCATACGCAGTACCACCGCACCATCAGAGTACCTCCCGTAACACAAAGCGCACCATCAATTTGTCTAGTGGATACAAGGTAGCAAGTATAAGGTAAACATTATCAAGAGGGGTTAGGTTACATACCTAGCTACCTACTATCTACCTTGCTGCCCTATTCCGATCCCCCCCCCCCAAAAAAAACCCGATTTTCCTCTCTGTTGCACAACGTGATGGAACCTCGATAGGAAGGAAGGGAAGGACGCTGATTAGATGAACACGACGAATATGCAGTTCGCCGAACCGACTTCCCCCTCTTCCCGAAATTCCTCTTCAGCTCATCATGGGATTGGAACCATGCCTGACAGCCTTTTGTGCGTACGCCCGTAAGATATGACCTCTTCTGCAAGCAAAGAAGGACAACCAAAGCTGCAAGTGCATGTATACAATTTGTAGGAAAATACCGCTTCTTCTCGGTCACCTCGACTCTGAGCTAGGGGCGCCATAAGTCTAACATGGCATGACGCATCGAGATTTGGGCGTTATAGCCGGTCAAATTATGTTAACTGGACGGGGCCGGAGCCATCTACACGGTATCGGAAGGCCTATTGCAAAGCCTTTAGCTGAGAGTCGAGACGAACGAGTAGAAGCCGTATCAGGAGGAAACTTGAGGCCCCCCCAAAACGACCATTCCGATAATGAATTGCCACATTATAGGTACTTGATATAAACGCTCCTGCATTATCGCCATGTGATACACGCTGTCCTCGCTCGCTCTCTTCCTCCCGTTGTTTTAGTCTGCTCAATGCGGATGGTTAGAGGACTCTCGCAAACATAACACGACAAGTCAAAGATCGGGAGGTCGTTCCTTGGGGTCTGGGCCTCTGCTACGGATCTCGGTAGCAGAATGGTCTCCTAAAAAGAAAATGATAGAAAAAAAACCACTATATTCTGGAGAACTCCAATGGGAGAGAGCCCATGCTATCGAATTCTCTGAACGCAAAGTATCATAACACTAGGTATCCCCTCGCCTTTCCCCTTGCCCAAACGCCACTCACCAACTGAATAAAGCCTTCAGTGGCAAGAAAGTGCAACCATCTGGACAAGTGAGCGGACCGGTGGCTACGGGCAATAATAACGATAATAGTAATAATAATAATAATAATAGTAATAATAATAATAATAATAATAATAATAATAATAATAATAATAATAATAATAATAATAATAATAATACACCACAAACTCCAGAGTGGTTCTACAGGGAGTGTCGGTCTTGCGAGACGAGTCTAGGGGTGTTTCCTCTGCCCCTGAGTTAAACCAGGAGCTGAAAACCGCCATGCCAATCTGAGACCAAAAAGCATATCGCCGGCCAACAAACCCATGATATTGGGTTAAGAAGACCAGATTCGTCGATTCTTAAGAGAAGAGTTTGGCGAGAAGACCTTTCTCATAAGCGTTACTAGGGGGGTAGACAGCAGTCTGCACCCGAATCTATTCGTCCTTTGGAGTTTCTGCCGGGGTTGAAGACATGGCAGCGGGAGATACAGAAATAACTCGCGATGACTCTTCTTCGGAGACCGATGTCGAGTGGTTCAGATGTGAGGCATGAGACGGCTCGTGGGTGACCGACACATTATTCATAGGGCTCGTTACCTCCGAGAGTTGCCGCTCTATCCTGCAATGTCAGAAAGTCGGCATTATACAGGACCGCCGCAAGTGATGGAAGAAACGCAAACTTACCAAGATCCCGGATGCGATGACGCAGCATTTGATTCTCACGAATCAGCATCTGCGTCTCCGCCTGATAGAATGCACTCTCATCGCGACCACCAAGCACCCACTGATCGCCACTGCTCTCACCACTGATGGAGGTGGCGCGCAACCTAGGCGAGGCGCCTCGACTCGGGGTTCTAGACCGGCGACGTAAATCAACCCGAGCCATGTCAAACGAGCTACGCGGATGGTGCAGGAATCCAGGCGATCGCGGAAGGGAGCTCGAGCTAGCAGCAGCGGCAGGAACTGCTGACGATGTAGCTGACGAGATGCGAAGAGGCGCGGCTCGATCAGAGGCCTCCTCTCCCGCGATAGGAGACGAGGAAGACTGTCCTTGCTGTGTGCGCAACAATTCTTGCTGCAACCGGCGAATCTCGACGAGAAGCCGGTTGACCTGGAATTCCTGCTCATTCTCCAGCTCCTGGTGAAGCTCTCCAAGGCTCGGGGTTCGAAAGTGCCGCGAGTCTTGGGAGGCAATCAATCGCGGAGAAGCCGTGATAGGCTGTGGGCTAGCGGCGCGGAAGCTTCCGTTGCCTCCATGGTTGTGCTCTGAAACCATCTCGCCAGGTGCTGGGATACTAGGGTCGGCAATCTGCAAGTTCATGAGCACCTGGGATCGGCGGCGGCCGGTGCTGGGCGACTGCCGACTTCGAGACACGGAGCTACTTGAAGACCCTAAAGAAAAAAGTAAGTAATACAGAACCACTAATTGGAGGGGCTCGGAGTGATATCTTACGTCTAGACGGCTGTTCTCGCTGCAGACCGGCGTTGAGCGTTGCAGCAGCCTGGAGAGAGATAGAAGCAGTTCGGGGAGAAGGGGACGAAGGACCCTCTCCTGTCGGAGTTCTCGAGAGGTCGATGGCAAGCGGCGACATTGTACGTGTGTGCACTCGTGACTCGGGGGTTGGAGAGAGGGAGAGAGAATTCAGGTCGTGAGCCATGGGATATGGCCGACAGAGCAGCAGCGCAGCCAGCACGTCTTGATATTCACTGTGGAGCTTGGCCACAGGGAGCTAGTGGCCAACAGGCAAGTCGTAGGCCTGAACAACAGTCGAGCGGCACGTACGTAATAAGGGGAACAGCCCACCCAAGGTGGCAGATGGCCAGTTGGACGTCACAAGTTGGTTCCACTGATGAGGCAGTGTCTGGTGGTCTGGAGAGGCCGAGCGAGAACCGGTGGGGAGACTGTTTGCGATGGCTAACATGCTTTGCGGTGCATCACGGACGCCTGGGGCCGGTGTCTTCATGTGGAGGTGCAGGCAGTTGGCTGGTGGGATGCTTTATTGGAGGTTGTGCGGGAGAGAATCACAGAAGGTGGGGCGGGGGGTTGTGACGTCCGTCGTCCCTGCCGCTTCGCCCTTCTGAGCAATCGGCTGAAAGTCACTGGAGACTCTGGCGCGCGTGACGCTTTGGGGTCGGCACAAGGGCCTCCTTCAGGGTTCAACTGAGCCTCTCTAGCGCTTTTTTCGACCTCGTGCCTTGCAACAAGTTGGGATGGATGAATTGAACATGACTGGGACATCCCATTGAATTTCTGAGAGACAGCTAGCTCTACTGATTCATACACAAAGACCGATTGACTTTCGCCTATGGTTTTGCCTCTCGCAGACCTCGGGTTACCTTAGCAGAGCACAGGCAGGCTTTGTTCTAGTGGAATCAGATTAATATGTAATGCCGTACAAAGACGGGACCTTACAAAACTGGGAGACAGTATGACGATCACGGCTGAGATGAAAGAGACGACTGTGACCAACCTATACATAGTTACACCCCCCCCCCCCCCCCCCCCCAAAAAAAAACAGGCAACTTTTGCCTCGTTGGATAGTTAATATTTTGAAGCCTTTACGATTCAAACCGTATCATGAGGTCAGCTGGTTTAGAATAGCTGCGGCCGCAACCCTGGCTGGGATCGTCGCTGCTCACTGGCGGGGGCGTACGCGATAAGGGAACCTTGGAATCTAGCCAAGCGGCAGCGATAGCGGTGGCCTGCCTCTATCGAAACAATGGGAAGTTACAGCACCACGCTTGGGCCGGTGTTGTTGATGTCAGTGTCTGATCTAGGTACCCTGGCCCTCAGCGACCGGGCAGCCATATTGTCGGCCTTCACTTCCTTCTCTGAGCCGGCTCTTCTAAGATCCAGACAGAAAGGAAGCCGCGCTTATTGGCCTCCGATACCCGCCCATGATGCGCTTATCAGTCCGTCTCCCAAGTCTGGCCGCGACAACAACGAGGCTCAGCGGAGGTAAGCACTTCCACCGCCATCGCCGTCTGTTTTCGAGCACGGCGTGTCGGCCCGCCGACTTCACGCATGCCGTGATCGGCGGTGGCGTGGTTGGACTGGCGATCGCGCAGGAGCTGGCTCGGCGTGGAGGGCCATCATCGTCCACGGTGCTCCTGGAGCGGCACCAGGCCGTGGGGACCGAGACGTCGTCCCGCAACAGCGAGGTCATCCATGCGGGCATCTACTACGGCGCCGAAAGTCTTAAGACGGCTCTATGCGTGCGCGGGCGGGAGCAACTGTACGCCCTGTGCGCCGCACACCAGATCCCGCACCGGCGCTGCGGGAAGTGGATCGTCGCTCAGAACGACACGCAGCTTGAGGCCCTGCACCGCATCCACGCCTTCTGCTCTGACGAGATCCACGTCCCTGTGCGATGGGTGCCGCGCGACGAAGCCTCGCGTAGAGAGCCGGCCGTGCGCGCTGAGAAGGGCGTCCTCGAGAGTCCCACGACGGGGATCATCGACAGCCATGCTCTGATGCTGAGTCTGCTGGGGCTGTTTGAGGACGCCGGCGGAACACTGGCCCTGGGCAGCGCCGTCGAAGCTATCACGCCCTTGGGCCGTCCTCTGGGGAGTGGCGGCTGGGAGCTCCGTGTCAGGGACGCCGTGAGCGGCCAGACGTCTACTATCACAGCCGACACCATTATCAACTCCGCCGGGTTGGGTGCCGTAGACGTGCACAACATGATTGTGCCAGAGGAACAGCGAAAAGAGATGTTCTACGCCAAAGGGAACTACTTCTCCTACCCAGCATCCAGCCCCAAGGTCCAGACGCTGGTATATCCAGCCCCTGAGCCGGGCCATGGCGGGCTGGGGACTCACCTGACCATGGATATGGCAGGCCGTATCAAGTTCGGCCCTGATGTCGAGTGGGTGGACTCGCCTGACGACCTGGCGGTCAGTACGGCGAGGCTCCCGCAGGCAATTGAGGAGATTAAGCGCTACCTTCCTGGGCTCGATGAGACACTGCTCCAGCCTGATTACGCCGGCATACGGCCCAAGCTCGGGAAGTTGGGCGCCGTGATGCATGGCAAAGGGTTCGTGGATTTCGTAATCCGAAAGGAGGAGGGATACGAAGGATGGGTCAACCTGCTCAATATTGAAAGTCCTGGCCTCACGAGTTGCTTGGCAATATCTGAAAAGGTCAAGCAGCTTTTGTATACATAGGTAGCTGATGCATATATCTCGACCACCACCGCTGACTGAGTATTTTATATGATTGACCATTATGAACTTCTCGAGCCGTTGGCCATGCTCTCGGCTCTCTCCCTTTTAAAACCGACCCGGTTCTGGCGATAACATGCTTTTCAAGCATCCACGCCTATTTTTATGAAACTTGTTGTACAGCTCACTTATTCATCTTGTTCGTTAAAGAAACATCAGTCTTTCATCAAGAAGCAACCTCCTCAACTTTCGGATATGCTTCCGTTCCGTTCGACACACTCGAGTCGATTTTGCGAGGCTACCATCAGCCTCCAACCTTTGCCGCTCAGTCCAATGTGCGCAAATACCTCAAAACCAGACGCACTACCTGGCCCGACGAAAAATAAACGCCAATCCATCGAATGCAGTGCACAAATTCAAACAAATCGATGCTCCACGAACCGCTATCAAACCCCATCAACGCATAGTCATATCCGGGAAGAGTCTTCTTCCAAATGCATTAACATGGAATTCGTAAATACCATTATCCGCGGCAACGAGCCTGAAATAAAGTTAGTGTTATCAGCTCAACACACCGAAACGAGATCGAGCAAGAATGGAGAGGATGAACTGACAAGAGCTGACCATCCTCGCTCCATGAGATTCCGGCAGTATCAAGAGGATCGTACGGGCGGACGGCTCGGGCTTGCATAAACATTGTCCCGTCTCCCCGTCTGGAAGGATCTTCCCACTCGCGCATGATATATGCTGCCCTGTCCCGCCGACGTGAGTCAGCATCGGTTGCTGTCCGGATGGATTCTGATGGCAGAATGCCATCGGGTGAGGGGTTGTACAAAGCTTCTACATTACCCCAACTGCTTGAGGCAGGAGGGGGCGTGTTTGCCACCAGGCGCGGGTTCAGCATGCCGCGGCGGTCACTATTCGACGTCGCTGTTGCCGCTGAGCCGCCTAGATCGCCCCCACGGGCAGGCAAAGGAGGGGCTCCAGCGCCCCGACGGCGGTCTGCCGAGGTGTTATCCTCTCGCATCGTGGCGCGCAGCCGGTCTTGGCTATCGCGTATTCGCTCTCGCTGGTCACGAATGTTGCCTAGGATCTCGCTAACAGCTCTGGACACTCCTACGCTGCGCTCGCGGGACCGTGCGTTTTCAGCCGCCAAAGCCGCCCGAGGATTTCTCTCAGTCCAAGGCATTCTGGGTCCAGCGCCAACCGGACCCGCGTTTCGTTGCTCTTGCCGCCTGCGATGCTCTTGCAAGGCCTCTAAAACAAGAGTCTCGTCCGGGGTCAGCGGAAAATGATATCGTTCGAGCGTATCTCGGCCATCTGACCGGCGATTCAGCTGACTGTCCAAGGACAAGTCCAATGTGCTTGCAAAACTCGAGGAAAAAGTATCGTTTCGCTCACCCCGAGCCTCGAGAAGTCGAGGATCTATAGTACTCCTATCCGTGACTGAGATGTGCTCGAAGTCATCTAACTTGTCTAGGTGCAGAATCTGTCGTGATATAAAGCCGCTACGAACATCTGCAATACCCACGCGTCCGCGGTCTTCTGTCCATGCAAGAAGATCCATGGGGCCAGGGGCAAACGTCATGTCTCGTACGGCGCCCATGTCTGCGGAGGACCGTGACGACGAGAATGACGTGATAAGCGGATCCAGCTCCGGTACGGTCAAAGCTGCGGCATCGAAGATGGAGATAATGCCGTACTGAGTTCCTACCGCTAGGTATCTTCCAGTACTAGAAAAACACGCCGCAAAACTGCCCCTGTAAAGTTGTCAGCAGCCTCAACAAGATGCCTGGGAAAGGAGATAGAGTCAACCTGTGTTCTGACCGATCTTCTTTGCTCTGGCCCTTCAGTTGAATCTTTCCACACGAGGTCCACTCGTATGATGGGCGCCTTGAGTTCCGAAATGGATTCGGGTGTCCCGGTGCCTTTGCTGTTCTTTCGTGTATGTACAAGTAGGGGTCATCACCTATGGTGACAAGAAGTTGGCCGTTCGGAGAGATCACGGCACGGTTGACACAGTCCGGAAAAGATAGCGTATCCAGAGCCTCCTGTTCTGGTAAGGAGACGACCGTGACTTTACGGTCATTATTTGCCAATACTGCAACTATGCTTCCGTATGCGCCTTCAAACGGAAGAGCCAATACGGGAGGGGACCATAAGGTGATGCAGTTCACGAGTTGCGCGCCAAAGACCTTCGTTTTTGCTAATAGACTCTTGTTCGACCGGGCCCGTGCTAGCGATGAGAAAATGGCGTTATCTGGATGTGGTGGGATCAGGTCGATCGGTAGGCGGGCGTCCGGGTCGAGGTCGACCATATCGGCGCCATCATCGGGGCTGTTTTGTCCCTCGCCCACCCGGATCGCGGCGAACTCACCCTTCTCCCCCCCACAGCAAACCCAACCGTTTTGCGCAACTAGACACCTAGGTTCGAAGGGCAATCGCTTGATGGTTTCCGTCTCGTGCGTCGTCGTGTTCAGTCGCCGAACATTCTGGTTATCGGTCCCAGTTGGGAAGTAGACGATATTCTGCTTCTCCACCCCAATCAACGATCGTAATTGCCAGTGCCTATAGAGGTATCATTAGTAATGCTGTATGCGACAATATTGTCGGGGCCTGCCCAACGGTCAAAGATCGAGGAATTGCGCCGCAGGTTGGACATACAAAGCACGAACGGTAGTGCGATAGTGGCGTCGAGGTGTGGAGAGGATGAGGTCCTCAGCGGGATAATAGCTACAGACGTATAGTTCAAGTCAGCAATGTCTCCACTGCAGAACGGCATCGTCGCCATATGCAGCAATTGCCAACCCACTCTCGGATGGGAATGTCTTACTCGTCATGTTTGTTGGCCATCCTGTCCTGGTACCTGAGGTCTTGGCGGGATGAGCTAACGTGGTGCGACCATCGAGGTCGATCGCAAGCGTAGCCCAGACGCCGAGAAAGGGTTCTGGCGAAAGGGTAACAAAGAAAAAAAACGATACCCGAAATCTGCGAATATGGGATTACTCGAGCCGTCAGCAGAGTGTTGGCTTTCTGTCGAGATTGGCGGCCGTCAGGGTGTGAGATGATGGATGGGGAGGTCCGTCAGGTTCCAAAGACCCTCGTCATGGCCTGTTGAAGGCGGAGTAAGGTGGTTTTTACAGCCCTGTCCTAATGCTCTTGCCGTCGTGCCAAAGGCAAAATTCATAAAGGCGACTAATCAGGACCCACAAAGCAGAACGATTAATTGGTTCGGGCGAAATTGAATTTCTCTGCCATTGAGGATGGAGGCGTCTCGTCGTTGATCAAAGACTTGAAATATGCTACGGACGTTCTCGAAGAAGGAAATCAATATTTAGATCATGTAAGCTGAAGCTCATCATGCTCTGGGGCAGTTGGCGCCTGCATGCTGCCCGCAACCTGGCGTGTCTGCAGGATCCCAGGGAGGCAGGGTTGGCGCGTGCGGCTCAGAAGTGGAGGACTTGAAAACTTGCCCGCTTGCATGCCGAGCGTCGGTGGACTGCACTCAGCACTGGCACACTGGACTACAGCAGCTCAGCAGCAGGGGCGAACGATGCGAGAGCGGCCCAGCGGACGACTTATTACGCTATCAGGCTACTAAACAACTAAGGGAGCTCGGCTCTAGTGTATGCGTCACGTGCTGCCTCCTTTCCGCCATTGCCGTCAGGAGATGGAAGCTTCTAAAGATTCCCACCAGAACGTCCGTGCTCCAGCTCCACCCCATGCAACGCCAGTGGCTGCTCGCAAAATTTCGAACGTCTTCGATGACCATGCTGTGAATTTTTTTCCCTCCCCAGCAATTGTACAAAAGACCCTACCACTTCCACCTTCCCTCGCCATTCTGCATTCCCACTACATCCCACTACATCCCCGTCTTACTCGCCTGGCTCTCCCCCATCCCATTTAAAGGGTTGTTTTATTTAATTTGTTCAAGATGATGGCTACACGGTTTGCCCGCGCTGTACGTTGCCCGTTCCGTACATCATCGCGACTTTGGTCGCGCATTGCCCGTCATAGCTAACGATCGAGGATTACAGCTGCCAAGAGCATCAGTAGCTTCCCGCGCTGCGGGCATGCTCCGCAAGCCCATGACGCCAGCCTTTGCCAGGTTTGAGTCGACGGGTTCAGATGAGAAGGTCAAGGGTTCCGTCATCGGTATCGATCTTGGTGAGTGACTTCAGCTTTGAGCTTCGCCCTTTGCCACCGTGAAAATCTGGCACCAGACTAATGACATGGTTCATCAGGCACAACAAACTCCGCCGTTGCCATCATGGAGGGCAAGGTTCCCAAGATTATTGAGAACTCAGAGGGCGCACGGACAACACCATCCGTTGTCGCCTTCGCTGAGGATGGAGAGCGTCTTGTCGGCGTGGCTGCCAAGCGCCAGGCCGTCGTCAACCCCGAGAACACCCTCTTCGCTACTAAGCGGTTAATTGGCCGGAAGTTCACGGACGCCGAGGTCCAGCGCGACATTAAGGAGGTCCCTTACAAGATCGTGCAACACACAAACGGCGATGCCTGGGTGGAGGCTCGTGGACAGAAGTACTCGCCGTCCCAGATCGGCGGGTTCGTCCTGAACAAGATGAGAGAGACTGCCGAGGCCTACCTTAGCAAGCCCATTAAGAACGCGGTCGTCACTGTCCCTGCCTACTTCAACGACTCTCAGCGTCAGGCAACCAAGGACGCCGGCCAAATTTCCGGACTTAACGTTCTGCGTGTTGTCAACGAGCCTACTGCCGCTGCCCTCGCCTATGGTCTCGAGAAGGAGGCTGACCGCATCGTTGCCGTCTACGATCTCGGTGGTGGCACCTTCGATATTTCCGTTCTCGAGATCCAGAACGGTGTCTTCGAGGTAAAGTCGACCAACGGTGACACCCACCTTGGTGGTGAGGATTTCGATATCCACCTCGTTCGCCACCTTGTTGCTCAATTCAAGAAGGAGTCTGGCATCGATCTCTCCAGCGACCGCATGGCCATCCAGAGAATTCGTGAGGCCGCTGAGAAGGCTAAGATTGAGCTGTCTTCTTCGCTCCAGACCGACATTAACCTTCCTTTCATCACTGCCGACTCTTCCGGACCTAAGCACATCAACCAGAAGATGACCCGGTCCCAGCTCGAGAACATGGTCAACCCTCTCATCCAGAAGACCATCGAGCCGGTCCGCAAGGCCCTAAAGGATGCTGGTCTGCAGGCAAAGGATATCCAGGAGGTCATCTTGGTTGGCGGCATGACACGTATGCCCAAGGTTGCTGAGTCAGTCAAGAGCATCTTCGGCCGCGACCCTGCTAAGTCGGTGAACCCCGATGAGGCTGTTGCCATGGGTGCCGCGATCCAGGGAGCTGTCCTTTCTGGTGAGGTCAAGGATCTCCTCCTGTTGGATGTCACCCCTCTTTCTCTCGGTATTGAGACTCTCGGCGGTGTCTTCACTCGCCTGATCAACCGCAACACGACCATCCCCACCAAGAAGTCGCAGGTCTTCTCCACTGCCGCCGATTTTCAGACTGCCGTCGAGATCAAGGTTTTCCAGGGCGAGCGTGAACTTGTCCGGGACAACAAGCTGCTCGGCAACTTCCAGCTCGTTGGTATCCCCCCTGCGCACCGTGGTGTTCCTCAAATCGAGGTCACTTTCGACATTGATGCGGATTCCATCGTGCACGTTCACGCGAAGGACAAGTCCACCAATAAGGACCAGTCCATCACTATTGCCTCCGGCTCGGGTCTCTCTGACTCTGAGATTCAGTCCATGGTTGAGGAGTCCGAGAAGTATGCCGAGTCTGACAAGGAGCGCAAGGCTGCCATTGAGTCTGCCAACCGCGCCGACAGCGTTCTGAACGATACCGAGAAGGCCCTGAACGAGTACTCTGACAAGCTCGACAAGACCGAGGTTGATCAGATTCGGGAGAAGCTCTCTTCTCTTCGTGAGTTCGTTGCTAAGAGCCAGTCTGGCGAGAGCACCGCCACTGCGGCTGAGATCAAGGAGAAGACCGATGAGCTCCAGGTTGCCAGCTTGAACCTCTTCGACAAGATGCACAAGGCTCGTGCCGAGACTGGCGAACAGTCTGGCAGCCAGGACGCCGGTGCCGAGAAGAAGGACGAGCCCAAGCAATAAATATCCCACCTCTAACACTATACACCCAAAGTCGCCTTAACTTGCTGACTACCTGTTTTGGAGCATCTCTCCAATGTATTTTCTTGTATCATATATCATGTTTTTGTAGGCTCATGAGGCTTGTCCCTCTGTTTAATACTGCAGATGGCGGAAGGCGTTCTGAGCATCAAAACTTCTGCGTTTATTGGGAAGATCATCTTGGGATTTTCGGTGAGAATAGGCTGGGGCGGGAAAGGATGGGGGGCCAACTTATATAAAGGTTGTATGTATGTTTCTATATGTATACGACCACGAGGCAACTGTAATCAAGAACCTCCCCCCTCATAATTTATTTTAATGTATAGCAAATTAACTTGGCTTTGTGATTCTGCGAGTGATTGCACTGTCCCATACTAATTGCTGGCGCTTTGCTGGCTAGCTGTCAGCATTGCTTCATCCTGTCACCCTCGACAAATTTATATTGAAACTGGCATTTTCACGGCCTTTTGTTGCTGTCGTAGTGTGGTGATGATGGGCCTTCAACCATGCAAATGTCCCCTTTTTGCAGAATACTAGCTAATGTATGCATGGTAGGCGTGAGAGTTACCAAAAAGTCATCTTTACCTTCCAAACCCGAACCAGCCCCGCTTCTGTGGTTTGGCCGACTCTTCAGTAGCCGCCTTTTCCGGTCCCTTCTCAATCCTGTCGTTCGTACTTAGCAGTTGCCGGGGTTGGTTGTCTGGATAATCGATATAGTTCCACGCCACGTCTAAGAACAATGGCTTGACGGGGACAGATTCGACGTGCGGGGGGTAGACAACGATATTCTGAAGATCGACGCCGCCGGCAGGATACGTTGAGAGCTGGTTGATCAGTGGCTTATTTTGAGACAAATCTGTCTTTGAGGGGTTCTGCTTCTTCAGGTTGAGGATCTCGACCAGTGCTCGTGCGCGTTGCAGCTCCCCGCTAAGGAGGTCGTGGAGGGACCGAACATCACGCTTCGACACATTGATGTTTCGAGGTGCTGAGGCTGGTGAATCATTGCCGTCGGCACGCGAGAGGACGGGCCCCGCCTCCCTGCATTGGTCGAGAGCGTGGTCAACAAGAGCGAGAGCATTTGCGGCGTTTCCGGCGATCGCGTGTGATCGCGCGATTGCGAGACACCTGCGGTGAACCTGATTAGTGCTGCTGAAAAGAGATTGGAGGCGTAGGTAGAGACCTACTTGAGGGCTGTGAAGTACTCCGATGTAGCCTTGAGGCGACTGGATAGCTCTTGGTCGTTCGCCACACCAGGTAGCTCTGTAATGGACTCAAGGCTCTGCAACGCGCCGTCGTACAAGACAACCTTTTCCTTCAACTTAGTAATTTGTTTGTTGGGGGCTTCGTCTTTTTTGGACCTCTCGGCTCCCTCCGTCGTGGCCACCTTCCCCCTCGGTGCTTGTCCAAAGTCCAACTTCGCCCCGTCATTTTCACCTACCAAAGCCCTGTTGCGGCCGATTCGCCAGCTGATCATCTCGTAGTTCACGGCTGTACGCGTAATCTGGAGACTCTGCATACGTGGATCACTCTGGGTGACTCCCTCGTTCTTGAGCTCGTCGATCGCCTGCTTGGTGGCATCCACAGCGTCCTGACTAGCAATTAAGATATCATCGTATGCTGCCGCCATGTCCTTAGGCTGCAAAGAGCTGGTTGACGACACCTTTGCGGCCAGCCGAGACTTTGCGGTCCCAACGGAAGCCCACGCGACAGCAATTGCCGCGTCTTCAATCTTAACCTCCCGTGCCCGCCAGGTGATTGTCGTTGGTGCGCCTTCAGCTCCCGAAGATCCCTGCTTCGCATCTGGGTCGCCTTGTTCGAGCACGCTGGGGTTCAAGCTCTGGATACGACCTACCAGGTTAGCATCGGCATGCGCAAACGCCTGCTGTGCAATGGTGGCGATTGGCTGTGTTCGTGGGATCTTGGCTTGGTACGCAGCGTAGCGGATGGAGGGATCAATGGTCTCGGAGAGCAGATCCTTGAAAACGTCACCCTTGGCCGAGGTAGAAAGCGCGCTGTATACAATGCGGGAAATCGCGTAGCTCTTGAGGCAAGTCTCCCAGCTCTGCTTCTCAAACTGAGCAGCTCCTCTCAGCAGAGAGGCATAGGCACGAGCTTCGAGGATGTCGGTGGAAACGGCACCGCTAACCGCGGCTTCGGACAAAACACCAGCCAGGTTCTCGGCACCGCGCGCAGCCTTCTCGAGGCGAGAAACAATGTGTGACCGCGTCTTGCTAGACATACCCTTCGTGTCTGTGGAATGGGCAGACTTCATGGCCATGGCATGCGCCCATGCACGCTCTGATGTCAGGAGTTGGAGGTGCAGGTATCTGGGAGGGAGGAAAGGGCAGTCAGTGATCGCAGTTTCCAGTAGTTATTCCTTTTGGGTGGGTTTTGTTGGACATACTCATGGTTCTCGGCAATCTGGGCAGCGGTTACCTGAATCTTGGGGTTGAACTTCCCACGACTCTTGGTGACGATGTTGAGCTTCTTGCGGCAGTTGAGAAGCTTTCCTGCCAGCTGCGAGCGGTAGGTGGCATAGTCACCGTAGAGTAGCGCCATCTCCCTAGAGGAGACGATAAATTTCGTGATGTCCATGGTGCGGGTGTCTCCAGGCTTATGAGCGCATAGACTTGAATCCTCTAAGATGCCGTCGTCGTCGTTGCGCTTGGCCGTCCGAGGCCAGAGGTCAGGTGGGGCTGGATGGTGGGCTCCAAAATGTCGTCCTGCCCCGCGGCGCACAAAGTCGCGACAGGGGGCCTAAGCTTGAGGGGCCTGGGGACGTGCACGAAGACAGTCTTCAGCACGTGCCAGCTGAAAATCAGCCCACTTGAGTAAGTCTTCACTGGGCCGATTGGGTTCTGAATTTCTATTGAAGGAGCTTGGACCTACTGTTTTATTGTCTGATGTTGGACCTCGAAATTTTTGGTAGTTCACTTTTCTCGCGGCCCATGCTCTTCGGGCAAAGCCAGCACGCGTCCCTGCCTCTGAACTAAGTGTTCATCCTCCTATAGAGCTTTGGAGGTGCAGGAGCAACGATACCAGCACCGCAACCCCTCCTCCACCCAGAGAAGGCATTCCTCGAACGAGTCCGTCGCCATCACCGAGCCTCTGCCGAACTACCTGACTTTCAAGACAACGCCTTTGAGACAACGAAAACGACACCCGGAGACATACAGATACAGGCCATGTGACTGCCACTCGTCACGGCCTGAGAGAATTGAGTTGATTGCTTTCTGGCCAGATCTTGGGCGCAATGCTAGAGAGGAGGGCGGCCACCATCGAGCCATGCAGCCTCCAGAGAATAATACCCTCGACAAGCTATTCTTTGCGCCGGAGTCGCCACCCGCTGCATACAGCGTTCTGGCACCATGGCGGAGCTGACATAGAGCTTCTCGATGCATGCCATTCGCTTGTTCGCCTGCCCTTTCTAGCCAACGGCTCCAGCTTGAAGCCCAGCGACTTGCCGCCGGAGCCGCCGCAGCCAATAGTGTCAGAGACGAAGCCCGATTCCCTGACCGCATCTGCGTTCCTGCTCGACTTCCTCTACCCCAATGGGACGTTTCACTTCTTGTGGAAGCTGCATCCGGGTATTCCACGGCGCCTAGATCGAAGTCGCGACGCACACGCTCTCCTCGGTCGCTCCTATATTTCCTCCGCGTCTCACAATCGGCTAGGAAAAGGGTCGTCAGCATTGCCGGAGCCCTCGGCCGCATCTGGAGATACATCCTCAGCATCTCGCATACGTATGCAAGATGCGACTAAGGCCCAAGCGTCACCAAATCCATTTGACACCCTCATGGAGGCTTTGCCAACATCGCCCAAAAGGAACGCCGCTACAGATGAGGCACCGGCACCACAGGATTCCTTTACCGCTCCTTGGGGACCAGTTGTTATAGACCCAGAGCTGTGGCGTCTTCCTCCCACCGGCAACCCTGACACCTCAAACCCCGACGACTTGCGAAACATCTTGGCTTCGACTCAGAGATCATATGATGAAGCCTGGAGACTCCTCGCAGATCTTGATCCAAGCCTTAGAGGCGAATTCCGAAATGATGTGATCGTCTATCTCACGCGTTCAATCCGGCTTGTTGAAGCCCGGAGGGTTGTCGAGCTCTTTACTTTCTGTTCAGTCAACGACTGGACGCAGGACACAGTGACCGCTGTCATCAAAGCTCATGTCCGATTACACACTGTCGAAGCCGCTTTGTCGATTTTCCAGGCGATTCCTAGTCACCTGCATCAGACGGGACAACTTAGCGAGGCAGCTGATGCCCTGCTCGCCTATGGCTTCCGGTCGTCATCGTGGCACTTGGTTCTTGACGTATTGGCAACCATGCACCCGTATGTCAGAGATGACAGATACAAAGGCCCCTTCCCAGAGTTAGCCACTATACCTGCCTTGGCATACAAGTTGGGGCAGCTTGACAGCGTCATCAATCCAGAACTAGCCCTACAGACAGAAGGTCAACTTCATAAGAGTGAAGGCCAGCCTCGGAAGACCGAAACCCAACTCCAGCAGACTGAAGACAAAAGGACAGCTGAGCAGAGACGAGCTGACTGGTCGGACCATTTCAATGTGTTTCTTAAAGTCCTAGCACTTGGATCTTTGGCACACTGCGAACCGTTAGACGCTATGTTCATTCTCGATCGCGCCAAGTCGCCAGCCTCGTATCTGCCCTATGTTAGGTATTGTATGGAAAAGAGGTGGTTTCCACTTGCCACCGAATTATACAAAAGATACCATGAGCACCTCAGTCCCGTGCCTTCCAAGGTGTACTCCAAACTGCTTACAGTAATGTACGAGGACGAAGGAAGCGCAGTGCCCCAGTTACTTCAAGATTGGCGAAATAGCGATAAAACCATTCCCAAGGGGGCATTTAAAAAGTTCACTGCTTTTTTTGCTCGTCGCGGCGATATCAGGATGGTGAAGACTTTGTTCAAGGAGTGCTCAAAGGAGCACCCTCAGACCTACGTCATGGACAGACAGCTCTGGACAAGCTTGATACACGTCCACGGTGTAAGAGGGGACGTGGGAGCGGCCATCAAGGCATTCAAAGAAGCCGTGGCTTTCCATGAGACTAGGTTTGCGCAGCCGGTCGACATAGCGTGGTTGAACGCCTTGATGAATGCTCACATGAAGGCTAATCGGTATAACGCTGCCGTCGCCACCTTTGTGCGCATTTGTGCCACAACCGGCCCAGATGAGATCTCTTTTGGGTCATTGATGGGCATGGCTGGCACACGCGGTGACATTGAATTTGTTTTCGAGCTCGGCCAGTTGGCAGACACGATGGGGATCGAACGCAATATTTCCATGGTCGACGCCATTGTTGAGGCATACTGTCAAAACGAACGATTCCACGAGGCAGAAAAGCTCTGTCTCAAAGTCACCACACAGGAGTCATTTCAACCTGAAGAATGCACGGTTTTGTGGAATACTCTTCTCAGCCATTGCGCAACGCGGCGAAATCTATTAGAACTGAACCGAATTATGGATCACATGACAGAAAACCGGATTCCATACGACCACGGTACTTATCACCAGCTTTTCCTGGGCTTGCTTTACTGTAGGCAGTCGTGGCATGCCATTCGTCTGCTCAGAGCTGCTCAGAAGGATGTCAGAGTCTTCAAGCCAAGCCTGGACCACTACCTCCTCGTGGCGGCAGCATTCATGCAGAGCAACGAACCTCACATGGCTTTAGGGTTCTGCCGGGAAGTAGCAGCAATGGACTTTGCCAAGTCGTCTAAGCTGACAACGCTGGTCCTGAGCGCACTTGGAAGATGGCAAAAGATGACCCCCAGAAACCGGGATAGAGTACTGCCTGGCCAGACAGAAAAGGCAACCCAAGCGGAAATCCTAAAGTTCATCCTGAGCTTGTTCCATGGCTCTCTTGGCCGCAATGAAAGGCCCTTCGATGATGACGAGAGCACCGTTACGGAGCAGTATTCCAAGATTCTCTTCATTTTGACGCGCTTCCGAGACGTTGCCAGCTTCGAAAGGATACTGGATCTCCATAGGGGACTCTTTCCTCCTGGCTATGGCGACCTTGCCAATACCCCAATCAAGTTGATTGACGCTATCATGTATGCCGATTTCGTCGACAAGAGATTCGATCGTGTCAAGACAGCGTGGCAGATAGTATTGGAGAGAACCAAGGCGCAATACAGTGCCATGGCTCTGGATAGTAAAGGACAAAAGCGGATTGCTCCTAAGTATCGCCTCCGTCTCAGAGCTCCTATCAAAAGGATGCAGCTCATGTATGAGGCTCAAAAGGACCCGGATGGGCTCTTGGATTTCATCTCAAGCGTCACAGCCGAGGGTTTCGAGCTAGGGGTCAGGAATTGGAACTTGCACGTCTCGATACTGGCCCGACTCAAGAGAGAGGAAGCCTTTGCTATTTGCGAGAAAGTGCTCATGCCCAATTTCACAGGCTGGATGAGGGCCCGGAGGCAGCTGAATCAAAAGTTGGCAGTGCCGCTCCATCATCGACGACTGGCATCGTTTCCCTTGATTGCCAAGCCCACAGGCCAGACTATTACATTTCTGGCCAAATTCTATGCTGACATTAAGAAGATGTCATTCTGGACTGAAGAAGGGCAACGGCTGCTCGCGATGATCGACGAGACCTGTCCCAAAACAGTGCAGGCGATAAAGACCATGATTCCATCCGATCGTCAAGCAGCAATGCTTGAAGACGAGTTGCAGTGGGATTCTGATAGTTACTTTGCGGCAATGGGGGTCAGCCCAGAAGGAACCACTGACGCCAGGTTGGGGTTCGATCAAGAATCTCAGTACGAATCAACGTCAGCATACCCTCCACGCCGCAACAACCTGTCGAATCCTACTGAAAAGGCTGACTATCCGGAGACCAAGGTGGCTGGGCACAGAAAACTTCAAGGGGTCTGCTAAAAATCTCCGCCCAACTGATGACAGAGAAATGTAAGATGAACCAAAAAATCCGCTTAGCATATGCCACCATCACCACTTGTACATGTGCTTCACCCGTGGCTGGGATGACGAGACACACGATTTGTATCACCTTGTAAATATGTACCCAGGTAGACAGACACTGACTGGACTTGCACGTTTGTGTTTGTATAAACACCCTGTAAATAATGTATATAGAATATATCGACGGACACACTTGTGATAAATTCCTATCTTCCCAGCTCAAATTGGGAATGTTTAATTCTTACGAATAACGACAACCAACATTCGGGTACTCGGCGGAATCGAGGCAAGACTACCTGAAAGGCGGTGCCTACATCCGTAATGTCTTTGCTCAGTGGGTACGGGTTGCAAGGATCCAGACCTGTGCACCCTGTCCTCGGCGCCCAAATTGACACCCAAACAGGGCCCCTCAGCGGCGTCTGCATGCGTTATCAGCATATCGGGTACCCCACTGCCGGCCTAAATGGAGGGCCTCAGGGCACAATAGCGAGGAGTCTTTGAGCCAATCCATTCATTCCAGAGGCTGACAAGCATTGGATCATTGGCCTGACACCCGTTCACGACCCAAGCGCGACCACGGGCATAACTTTGGGAGATTTCCCTAATTTTGAGACCAGAGCCCGACTTCTTGTATCGCGCAAAGCTGTACCTTGCTCGCCCGTCGCTACAAATATCCTCCCCACCAACCCATTCGCTTCCCCCGAGTTTTCGCTGTCTCGTGGGGCTGGAAATATTCTCTAGCTCTGAAGCTCGCTACGACCAAGCCTGGTCACATCCTCCATACTACACCGCGATTCAAGCCTCAGAAATGGCCGACGACCCTCACAACACGAGCGACATCTCGGACACGGTCGAGACGGGTCCTGTGAAGGAAGATGCCGAGACGACGGCTGCGCGGCGAGAACTGAAGCAAACCTCGCTCTCGGAGAAGGGCGGGGATGATGCTCCACACCAGTCGTCGCAGGACGACAAGAGCAGCAGCTCCGATGACGACGACACTACAAAGGATAAGCCCAAGGTGGATCGGACACCCACCCCCGATACCGAGGCGGGCGATTCTAAGAGCGACGAGTTGAAGGAGCAAGTGGCCTCTCCCAAGAAGAAGAGGGCACACCATGAACTCGAGGAGCACAAGGACGGCGCCACCAACGACGTCAGCGAGGCAGCCAGCGAGCCCAATGCTAGCACCGCCGGCGCACCAACACAGAGCAGAACAGATCGGTCCGAGCCCGAGAAGAAGCGCCCGCGCGACGGCCAGCCCGTCGAGTCTGGCAGCATGAACGACTCGGAAGACCCCAAGAAAGAAAAGCCCAAATCAGCTCTGTCCTCGTCGGCTTTTGCCAGCTCGGGGTTTGCCAAGCTTGCAGGATCCTCCACGTCGCCCTTCGGCGCGCTGGGCGCCTCGGGGAAGCCCAGTTTATTCGGTTCATCGTCCTCAGGATCTTCGTCGCCCTTCAGCGTACTCGGAGGGCCGAAGCCTTCCTCTTCTACTCCTACAGCTCCCTCGTCGCCGCCGAAACTTAGCTTTGGAGGTGGCGCAGCCGCAGCCTCTCCATTTGCCGGACTCAACGGCAAGGGCAGCAGCGGATCGGTATTTGGAAGTGGCAGTGGCTTTAGCAGCGTTCTCGGTGGTGGTAGCAGCGCACTCAGAGGTTCAGCTCTCGGCAGCTTCGGCAAGCCCGCCACTTTCCCTAAGAGCGACAAGCCGGCGAGGCCGTTCGGCGCTCCCGAGAGTGATAATGAGGACGAGGACGACAAGGCTGAAGACGACGATGCCAGCAGCAAGGGGGGTGATGCAGGATCCGATAGCGAGGACAAGAAGGAGACTGAAGGAGATAAGGAAGAGTCTTCCAAACCACATACCGACGACAAGAAGAAGCCTCGGCTACAAAAGAGTAAGTTGGCACCCCTCCTAATACAATGGCCAGAGCTGACGATTGCCGCAGTTGTGGTCGACGATGGTGAAGGTGACGAGGTTACGCTCTTGGCAGTGAGGGCCAAGATGTACCAGATGGAGAAGGGGACTGGCTGGAAAGAGAGAGGAGCAGGCATGCTGAAGATTAACGTTCCCCGGTCAAGCGTGGAGCTGGATGAGAACGGAAATCTTGATCCGAGTACCTTCGATGCCTCAGTTCTCGACGAAGACGAAGACAGCGAAGGCAATGCACGGAAACATGTCCGTCTGATCATGCGGCAAGACCACACGCTACGCGTTATTCTCAACACCGTCATCGTGCCCGCCATGACCTTTCAGGTCACGAAGAAGCTGAAGTCGGCAAATGTCCTCTTTACGGCATTTGAAGGTACCGAAGCGATACCTGTACAGATGAAGGTTCGTTCATGTTATCTATCCCCCTCATTTCCATGCGCCGCTGAACTAACTGTCCCTGTCCAATGAGCAGTTGAGCGAGGCCAACGCTACACTTTTCAACAATCTCGTGGAAATGATTCAACGATCACTTGCAGATGTTTGAGTCAGAGACGAAAGAATGGGCATGGGGGATGATTCATTCTCTTTTGTTTTCACCAAAGCGCCATATCCAGGCAGGGCATCGGATGAGCGGGATCTGCGTGTAGAGCGACGAGAAGGAAAAGGGGGGAAACCCAGCCATGACATATGCGACAACGACAACAATACGTTTTCCATGTTTATGTTTTCCTCCTCCATCTTTCAGCCCTACAGCGTTTTCATTTACCCATTTCTTCTTACCGTGGGGCACATTTCATTCGTCATGGAGGGTGAGGAGTCAGGTAGTGGGCATTCTTTTTCTTCTTTTTTCTTCTCCCTTCAAGGTGCGGTACCTGGACAACGATGGCAGGCAGGCAAAATGGGGGGGAAATAGAGAGGAGGCTGGGTTTTGCTTTTATCCCGAGACAAACACCACTACTGTCATCTTCTTTTTGCCGTCTGGCTGGGACCCAGTCGTTCATTGCGTGGTTGGGATTGAGAGCGAGAGTCCTTTTGATTTTTTCCCCTTCATCTCTTGGCCGAAAAGAGATATTAAGTCAAGGCTGGAAAGGCAGGGGCATAGATACTGACTGGTCAAGTCATTTCTCGGAGTCTGTCCTGGTTGCCAAATGCTTGCTTGCTACGAGGTTTACTCTGCTTATTTTCCCTCCCCCCTTTTATGGAATACCTGTCGGTGGCTGCCTCGGAATTGTACATATAGGATATACTACAAGTTGAGCTTTTGCGGCCCTGCCCTCCAACACACGTACACTGTGTGTGTGGATGGGTGAGTATGAGTGTTTTACCCTTTGATGTTTGCTCATTTTCTTGGCAGGAAGAAAGACGATTGGAAGCGGAGAAGACAAAGCTTTACTGGGCTCACTTTTTTCTTTTAAGAATAAAAAGGAATATAAAATGATATGGATGATGCGACTTCACGCTGCTATAGGGCTGCTACGTTCGATTGCTATACTGCGCTATTCCGGTAGGCTTTTGGGCTTTTGTAAGTCGTACTTTATGTGTTTGTACATACATGCCTATTCACACCTGAAATGTCGCTTTTGACATGTCCGACTTAGCATGACGTCGATCGATGCCTCCCAAGGTCCTCGGTCGACAAGAGCGGAAAGGAACCCCGCGTTTCTTTCAGACGACCCAACTGTGTAAATACGGCGTATTGCAATAATTTACACTACGAGTAGAGGGCCTGGGCACGTGATATCCCGTCCTTTTCGCGCCGTTGGTCCGAGTCGGTCGTCTTTCCCATTAATGCAGACGCGACAGAACTTTGAGAAGTGTGAAGGCCCCTTGACCCTTTTCTCCCGCGAATCGCTAATGTATCGCACCCTTGCCAATAGTTGCGCTGGCCGCAGAGTTTCTTGGGGTCGACGTTATGTCTACGAATAACAACAACCAGCGCAAGCGTGGGCGGAAATCCGAGTCGGAGAATGGCACCAGCAAAGCCCCCAAGACTGATGTCACTGCTACGGATACTACTGTATCTACTACCACAGGCCCGCCAAAAAGGCGTAAAAAAACACCGCCCGTGGAGTGTGCTATAGAATGGCCGGAATGGTTCAAGCTGCTCGAGAAGACGCATCGCGCCCTCAACTTGGTCTACACCTTTTGCAGCACGCGCAAGCACCTGGCAACCACCTTTGAGACAATGCGCTCAGCCGTTCAATCGCACACGAAGCGCCAGCTCACTGTCGTTGACGTGGCCGCCGTCGTTGCACTCCGTCCAGACGGCATCAGGTTCGCCTATATCGATGAGGGGATGCTGCAGATCGACGTCAGGGGTGCGGAAAAAGACGAGATTTTCCAGCAAAGGGGCCGGCAAGGTGGCTTGTCTTATACGCGTGCGCCGGACGTCTCCGTTGGCGGTGTTACCGGGCTCGAGGCGCTTGGGCGCGAAGACGAAACTACGGGCGACAAAGAGGTGCTGTTCTTCGAGTTTGTCGATGAGGATCTCAAGCGCCAGGTGCAATGCAAGAAAACGGGCGAGCCGACAAAGCCCATGCGCCGGCTGCGAGAGGAAGACCTGAAGATGCCGGTATTTAGTCAGAAGCAGATGACGGCGCTCATCGAGAAGCGGAACACCAAGTTCTCCCAGGCCATGAATCGATTCCTGAACCGCTGCGTCGCGGAAAGCATTGACCCTGAGATGACGCTTAGGAGCGAGGCCGAGGCGTTTGTGCCACGGCCATCCGTCTCGCGGGGAGTTTCCCCTCAGCCCCTGATGAATCTCGGTTCTTTGCCTGATAGCATCCCGGCTGAGCGGAAGAGCATCCCTGAGATAGTCCAGGAGCTGAAAGACAGTCCTTGGTATACGGGCCAGATTGTGCCTGATGGCCATCGCGTATTTGAGGCGCAAGAGGCTGTGTACGGAGAGCTCAATTTCCTACTCAGCCAGGACTTAGTGAACGCGCTTTACAACTCAAGGGGAATCACGAAGTTCTATGCACACCAGACCGAGGCAATTAACAGTCTATACGAGGGTCACCATGTGGTAGTCTCCACGTCGACGAGCTCTGGAAAGTCTCTGATCTATCAGCTGCCTCTGCTGCATGCGCTGGAGCAGGAAGCCAATACACGCGCCATGTACATATTCCCCACGAAGGCGCTGGCCCAAGACCAGAAGAGAGGTCTCAAGGATATGATGGGCTTCATGCCTGGCTTGCAAGGCATGCTCGTCGAGACGTTCGACGGCGACACCCCCATGGCAGACAGGAATACCATTCGTGACGAAGCGCGCATCATCTTTACAAACCCCGATATGCTACACATTACTATTCTACCCCAGGAAGAAAGGTGGCGGGGTTTCTTGAAGAATCTTAAATATGTTGTTGGTATGTGTCTCAGTCGCCATCGCCATGTCTACGTGATCTGCGGATGGCTAATTATTCACTCCCTACCCAGTCGATGAAATACATTACTATAATGGGCTAATGGGATCCCATGTCGCATTCATCATGAGGCGACTGAGAAGGATATGTGCGGCCGTCGGCAACAGGCATATCAAGTTCATCTCTTGTTCGGCCACCGTGGCGAATCCAAAGGAGCATTTTGAGACTATATTTGGCATAAGTGATGTTCGGCTGATTGACTTTGATGGATCTCCTTCAGGTGAGCCCGACCAACCCCAAAATTGTAGTTCTTTGCATGCTGATAGTCTTCGGCAGGACGGAAGGAATTCCTTTGCTGGAATACTCCCTACAAAGACCCTGGGGATCCATCAAGTGGGCGAGGAAATGCCTTATTTGAATGTGCCCGCCTATTCTGTCAACTAATTCTTCGCGGCGTCCGAGTCATAGCCTTCTGCAAAGTTCGTAAGCTGTGCGAACTGCTGGTTGGGGCGGTCAAGCGAGAACTGGAGGCCCTCGGCCGGGAAGAGTGCATCGCCCGTGTGATGGGTTACCGCGGCGGATACACTGCCCAAGACAGGCGGAGAATCGAAAGTGAGATGTTTGAGGGCAAGCTAGTTGGTATCATCGCTACCACGGCTCTCGAGCTCGGCGTCGACATTGGTACTTTAGACTGCGTTTTGACTTGGGGGTTCCCCTATACCATATCTAATCTCAGACAACAAAGTGGTAGGGCTGGCCGGAGAAACAAGGACTCGTTGTCTGTTCTCGTCGGCGACTGCTTTGCCGCTGATCAGCACTATATGCAAAACCCGGGCGAGCTGTTTTCCAAGCCGAACTGCGAGCTGCAGCTTGATCTGGAAAACATGCTGGTAAAGGAGGGCCACATTCAATGCGCGGCTTATGAGATGCCGATCCGGCCTGCCGAAGACGCAGCGTACTTTGGCAACGATCTTGCCCAGGTCTGTGAGGAGCGTCTGGTCAAGGGTGACATGGGTTTCTTTCATTGCCACGACAGATTCCGGCCGCTGCCGTCCAGGTTTGTCTCCATCCGCGACACCGAAGAGGACCATTTCGCCATTATCGATGTGACGCACGGCAGGAATGTGGTCCTTGAGGAGCTGGAGGCTTCGCGGGCCAGCTTTACGATCTACGATGGAGCCATCTTTCTGCACCAGGGCGACACGTATCTGGTCAGGGACTTTGATCCGGACAAAAAGATGGCGAGAGTGGAGAAGGTCAAGGTGGACTGGACGACTACGCAACGGGACTTTACGGACATCGACCCGGTTGAGACAGAGGCCATCAAGCGGATAATGGGCTCGCGCGCAAAGGCGTATTACGGCCCCATCCGGATCAAGCAGGTCGTCTTTGGCTATTTCAAGGTTGATAAGAAGAATCGCATCCTGGACGCGGTGCAGGTCGACAACCCGCCCGTGATTCGGTTTAGTAAGGGAATGTGGCTGGATGTGCCCAAAGCAGCGCTGGACATTCTTGTCGCACGCCGGCTCCACGTTGCAGGCGCTATCCATTCGGCCCAGCATGCTATCATGAGCCTGATGCCTAATTTCGTCGTCAGCATGCCCGGCGATGTCCGCACCGAATGCAAGAACCCGCTCAAGGAGTTTGCGAAGAGGGAGACACAGCGCAAGAGGCCGGCGCGGCTGACATTTTACGACGCAAAAGGCGGCGCGGGCGGATCAGGCATTAACACGAAAGCCTTTGAGTTCATCGACATGCTGCTTCGGCAGGCGCTGGACCGGATATTGGCTTGTCATTGCCAGACAGGATGCATCGAGTGTGTTTGCTCCGAGCTTTGCAAGGATGCCAATGAGGTCATGAGCAAGGCAGGCAGCGAGGTGATCTTGAAAAGCCTGCTGAACATCGATATCGACATCGATAGCTTGCCCATGGGTCCCGAGGAGCTGAGTCCGGCGGGCGTCGAGACGGTGGTGCTCGCAAAACCCGTGCCGGCGAGGGATCCGAAGCTGGATTCTCTTGTCGGACAAGACGAGTTGAGTGAGGACGAGGCTGTTACTGAAACGTAAAGCAGGGGCGGGGCTTGGGGGTGGCAATGAATGACTTTCGCTCTCAATCACATAAACTTGAAACCTGACTCGAATTCCTGCCCTTGACCTGGAAATGTCGACAAACCAAGCTTTGCCCAAGCTTTGCCGAGCCGGCAGCTGCCAGAACTGATCAACAGAGTGAAAAAGATCTTGTCTTGTTTTTCATGCGAGACGATAGCCAATTGGTCTGAGCTACTGAGACAATTTGGGGGACACAGGGAGCTAGCCCTCCAGCTGGACAGGGTTCTGTCCGCCACATGCATCTTCCATTTCTCTAGCAGCGAACTTTGAAATTTGAAGTGAGAGAGTGACTCGAGATCGGTGTTGCGTTACTCTCTCTCTCTCGCACACACAAATACACACACCGTCCATGCCGTCTCCTCACAGTTCCATCATACCGGCCGACGCGAGGCACGGGCATGATGCTGATGCTATTTTGTGTCTGTTTCCTCTCACAGAGCACTGTATTTCCAGGCACAGCATACCCAACAGCCAGCTTGGCATTGGGGCTCGCCCAACCTGGAAGCTCCTGAAACGAGTGCCAAGACCTGATCTTATGGCGGGGGGAAACAGCCAGCTGGCAGTGCGTCGTCCTATCATGGGGAGGTTGTGAGGCTCCGTGCCGCCGCCCGCCCGCCATTTCTTTTCTACTTTACAGGCTACAACCGCCCTCGAGCTTGGCAGCATAATTGTTGGTTCGGGTCTGACCTGTCTGTTGGGTTTTATTTAGTGCGGGATAATCCCACTTGACCTTGGTTTTTTTCTTCTTCCTGGGGTACTTGCTTGGTCTGGACCTTCTGATAGCTACCCTAGCTTGCCTTCCCAGCTCGCTATTTCCTTGACGGGAAAGCATCGTCAACCTCACTTGTCCTCTCTTTTTCTCTCTCTCCCTCTCTCACTCACTCCCCCAAGCCATACTATCCAATTCAACTCGAGCTTGAGCCTTGCCATTTTCTAACCATCTGATCTACCCGTACCGCCCCATCTTTTTCGAAGTGTGCTGGAGCGATAGGCAGACCAGACCCATTGGCCCGCCATGTCGTCGCCTCCCGCTCCCACAGCAGCCCCGGGCCTCGTGGAGAAGGGACCTGCCAGTGGCACCAGCAGTGCCGACCCCGAGCAGCAGCTTCCCATCCACGGCGGCGACCTGCAGCGCACCAAGACGGTTTCCGACCGCGTCAGGAGCTCATTCCGGGTCCAGGAGAAGGGCGAGAGCGGCCGCCGTGGCATTCATCCCTGGACCTTTCTCCGCATCACCTTCCGGTCGTCGAGCTGGGCATCCCGTATCGTCAACGTGCTCTGGCCCTTGGTTCCCGCTGCCATCGCCGTCCGCTATGCCCTCCCGAACCACTCGCTGACCATCTTCATTCTGTCCTATCTCGCCATGGTGCCCTGCGCCAACCTGCTCGGCTTTGCTGGCCAGGAGCTCGCCCGCAAGGTCCCCCACGTCATGGGCGTCTTGACCGAGACCACGCTGGGCTCCTTGACTGAGATTATTCTTTTCATGGTATTGATCACGAGGGAGGATACGCCGAATGTGAATTACGTTCAAGTCATCCAGGCCGCCATCCTCGGTTCCATCCTGGCAACCATGTTGCTTTGTCTTGGCCTCTGTTTCATCGCTGGTGGTTTCAAGCGGGAGGATTCTTCGTTCAGTGAGGCCGTCAGTGAGGTCGGTAGTGGGTTATTACTGACAGCGTATGATATTGTCCCCCCTCCCTCATGTCCGTAACGGAATCTGACTTTGTATTTCAGCGGGTTTGGCCTCGCCATCCCTACCGTCTTCGAGCACTCTTTGACTTCTCGGCTGCCGGAAGAGGAGCTAATCTCCAAAGCCATCGACATCTCGCGCAGCACAGCCATCCTGCTTATGATCGCTTACGGGATCTTTGTGTACTTTCAGACACAAACGCACCACGGCATCTACGACGCCATCTTCATCGAGGATACGGAGCGCGACAACGATAAGCGCAAGGATGACAAAATCAAGTACCGCCTCACCTTCACCGAAGTCATCCTCGCACTCGTCGTCGCCATTGGTCTGGTGGCCTTCATCTCCACCATCCTCGTCACACATATCCACTTCCTTGTCGAGGAGCGTCACGTCTCCGACGCTTTCGTCGGCTTGATCCTGATCCCCCTCGTCGAAAAGGCCGCCGAACATCTCACGGCCATCGACGAGGCCTATGACGATCAGATGAACTTTGCCCTCTCCCACGTCCTCGGCGCCACGCTGCAGACCGCCCTGTTCAACGCCCCCCTCGTTGTCATTGTCGGCTGGTGTCTTGGCAAGCCCATGGGCCTCAACTTCGAGGTTTTCGATCTCGCCGTCCTGCTCCTTGCCATCATTACTGTGGGAAACTTTTTGCGAGATCAGAAGAGCAACTACCTCGAGGGCGCTCTGTGCGTCCTTGTGTACATTGCCATCGCCGTCGCCGCGATATACTATCCTAACCCCGTGCATCTCACCGCCAACGGAACCGAGTCGGCTGGTGCGGCGAATGGCACGGCGGATGCTTCTGCTACTGCTACCGCTGCCGCCCATCATAGATAAGATACTGACGGACAGAATTTCGAAACTGGAGTGTCGGTTTGAGGGTTCATTTTCTTTTCGTCGTTTGATGTTAGCTTGTTGACATGTTGATATTCATTTAATTGGAGAAGGGGAGCGAGCGAGCGAGCAAACATGAAGAGCTTGTTATATGTCTACAGAGCAATCTTTGAGGAGGAGAAAGGCATGTACACTTCAAAATATTGGACATCCTAAGTTTACAAAAAGGGCAGATTACTTTTGGGAGGAAGTGTATATAGAATGAATGATTATGATAATGATGATAAAAAACCAAAGATCACAGGAGACACTACTCTGCTGCAGTAACGATAATTGATGGCGTTTGAGGTGAGGTTGGTGATGGGAATGGGTCTGACAAAGGGGGAAGATCCGTCTCTGTAGTCCCGACGAGCAACGCGACCCTCCAACGTCACTATGAGGCAAACCATGCTGGATTGCGCCACATTGATGCGTTCACGGTTTAAAATATATCCTGCGAAATGGGGCCTGGTTGTGAAGAATTAGATCCATGCGCCGAGGAATTAGCCACGTCTTTGAAGAGCTTGTGTATATACCTAGAGAGAGGTTTCTCGCATCAGCCCCCAGCATGGAAAGCTGGCAGAAAGAAAGGGGGCACTGTATGCTTTATTCAGCAGAAGGTGAGGAGAGCAGACAATCGCTTTGACGTAGATTGAAGTCCGGATTTTGTATAAAGCGGCACGTTAACTGATACAGGAGTATCGCCATCCTTTAACGATCCCTTGCAACGATTTCCAAAGTTTTTATAAGAAAAACATCTCAACCGATAAACTCTCGTAGTGCTGCTCTCGCGAGAACAAGCAGGCATCTCCCGCCTCAGGACACATTAAGTTCAGCATAAAATACTTGATGTCGTTTCATCGAACAAGCAAGAACACCATCACCAGAGGACATGTAATTAGTAAAGAGTAAAAGGCAGGTTCCCTGGGCTATCTCTCTTACAAAGCTAAATGCTCTAGAAATACAAAATTACCAAGTCCCCACCCCCGCCATATGAGCAGCAACAATGGCATAAAGGAGTATTTTTTGGGGATGAAAATTGGTGTTTGTTGTCGTCTCTTTCCCTTGCTCATGCTGATGTGAGCCGACCGCCCCACCATTAATAACCACCTCTCTCATTGGAACAATACGACACATACGCCCTTTTCAAACTAACTGATGAAGCAAAGACAGCCAAGGCCAAGGTAAAAGACAAACATGGGGAAGACCGCCAGCCCGACGCGGTTCTTCACCACGCCGCTCCCACCAAGAATGCTGACCCCGGCCGCCAACGACCAGCCCACGAGCAGCAGGTAGACGGGGATGCGGATGACCCAGGGTAGGGACAGGGCCGAGAGGAGCGCTGCGATGACGAGCGGGAAGAGCGTGTAGCCGATGATGCAGACGCTCTGGGCGAAGGAGCTGAAGTTGAAGAAAGGCATTAGCAATCGATAATGACAAAACTAGAGGGGGAGAAGAGAGAATGGGGGGGGAAAACCCGAAGAAAAAAAGACTCACATGTTCCCACCAAGCAGCTTAATCTGCATCGTAACCACCGCCTCGCCGATCCAGATCATGGCAAACACCCCGCTGAACACAATCTCCTTCTGCTTCTCCTTAGCCGTGAAGCTAAGCAGCGTGCTGAGCAACAGACAGAACACGAGCGGGCCCCAGAGGTCCCAGTCCCTCAGGCCGGGGGACATGTTGTTCTGGTTGAGCAGGCTCTCGGGGTCCATGACGCGCCCCGCCAGGCCGGCCAGCTCCTCCCTCGCGCCCGAAAAGCCCGCGCCGCGCAGGCTGGCATACGCACCGCGCAGCCCGCCCTCGGCATTGCTGTTGCGCTCGAACATGGACCCCCCAAATAGGTAGCGCGGGTAGAGTACCTCGCGCATCTTGGACCACACGGCCAGCAGATCGCGGCGCAGCGTCTCCCATACCGTCTCGTCGATGGTGTTGGTCGGCGCGCGGCGGTCCTCGCCCGGGATGCGCGACGTCCATGCCCCGCTCTGTGTATGATTGCCGTTGTTACTGGAACTGCCAATGTTCCCCGTCAATGGCGCCCGGGACGAGGACTGTTGTAGCGGGTCGTCAAAGTCATTGAGATCAGCTAAAGATATTTAAACCAGTCAGCAAACTTGTTTCCTCCCCCTTTCTACTTTTTTGTTTATAGAAATAGGTATCCTCTACCGTCATCAGGATCTATCAGATCGTCTTCGTCATCGTCGAGTGTAGGATTCTGGTAGTCTCTTGCTGTGAGTGAAGCCATCTTCGTTTGGCTGGCTGGCTGGCTGGCTGGCTGGCAATCCTGCCGAGTCGTTGTGCGCGCGCTGGGTACCGCACGAGGTTTCGGGTCTTGTGTCGCCGTGGTAGCAAGAAAGCTCTTTAATCCAGAGGATGATCGACAATGCGGCTGTAAAGTATCGTAAACTTGGCTGTTTCAGCAGTGGGAAAAGCTCGGTTGCTTTGTTAGCCGCGGTTCTTGATCATCTCCAAAGTCTCCTAAGTTCCACGGTTTCCTCCTGGAGTCCCGTTGGCTGACGACGCTGGGGAGATGTGGCCCAAGCTTCCTCCCTACCACCTAGCTTGGTATTGACGAAACGGGAATGAGGAGCCAATCACTGAGCATCAATTTTGTACAGGAAATAAGTATTACAGCACATTTTTGTCAGCATGATACATGTTTTTCATATGCAGAAACACAAGTGCACCCCGGAATCACTCGTTCTCTATACTAAATTGGAAATGGGCAAATCCAACGAATAGCTCTAGTTCGACACGCACAAGACCTCCACCACCTAATTATGGAATGCCATGCAATCCGAGACTTCGTTTCTTTCATACAAATCCGTGGGTATCGTTGCATCCTACCTGTTCCAGATCATTTCTAGAAAAATGCATATTGTTCTCACTCCTGCCCTTTCCCCATATTACCACCGCCAATTTGTGAGAGACAATTCTGGAGTTGCTGTGCCACTGACCCCTTTTAAAAACAAACGATGCTTTGCCAATGTCAGACGAAATGCAAAGTCAAGAGTCCTCCTGAAAGATGAAGAGATTCCCAAGCGTTTCCCAAATTGCGCCCACAAATGTAAAAAATTACTGCAACATCAAGCATTAATATCTTGGTGATTTTTGGGGGGGGGGGGTTGCACTACTGTGGCATCATCGAGAAGACAAGCAGTATTATTGCCACAAGTACCGGGTATTGTGCGACGGTTCGTTTGCCCTAGTTTCGTGCGTGGTGGGCTTTGTTTGTGGGCTACATGTTTGCGTGGCTGGCACTGCCACTGGAGGTAGGGGCGGGCTGACTTGACGCTGTTGTGCAGTATCAAGCATAAAGGCAGCCTGAAACTGGCGCTGTGCGGGCTCGTACGCAGCTGGGCTGCGGGCAGCAGCAGTGTGACGAGACCACATAGGGCCTGGTTGTTGGTGGCTCTCGTATGTGTACTCGTTCAACGACGATGACACTTGGGCGTGGCTCCGGACCGCTGTTTCTGCCCGACGGTAGGAGCCGTCGTAACCGTTCGCCACCGTTGACAGCCCGTTGCCCTCGTTGGTGATGGAACTCCGGCTAGCTGCCTGGTTTTCTGGTCCCCGGTATGCGGTGGGACCGGCATTTGGGTCCCAAACCGGGAGTCCGTCTGGAGGTAGCGCCTCACCCCGTGGAAGCCCATGGCTGTAGTTTGCCATGGTTCCATTAATTCCTGCCAACGCCCAAGCGAAAACCGCAACGTCCCGGATTGAGCTCATCAGTTCTAAAAAGAAAAAGGCGTCAGCAAGGGTGATCAAGTCTCCCCCCCCCCCCCCCCCCCCCCCAAAAAAAAAAAACCCCCCTATATGAACGAGTTGCTGCGGTTTCAATAAATCCCGAGCCGAGTTTGTGCAGTATTGGGAAGTCGAAGTGTACATACGGTCGAGAGGAGGCCCCCCCGCTGCCTTTACACTCTCTCTCACAGGCATAAACTGTGGAAGAAAAGGTGGCCTAAAGTTATAAAGAAGCTCCGGGGAGATGTAGGGTTCAATTGGTTGTTGGCCCCAAGGCGCCGCGAACAGCCCATTTTCGAAGTTGAAGGCGGGCGACAGCAAAGGCGGGTGAGGGTGTGGAATAGGAGGCCGCGCTCTGCGAAGAACAACAACAAGACCATCCGAGGTGCATGAAACTACTGCTTCTAGCTCAAAGGCTCCAGCGGGTTGCCGTTCCTGGCGCCGCCGACGGGGTGTAGGGACTCTTCCCGTATCAGATAGGGACTCGGGAGTCAACGGAGTATGGTACACCGGCTTTCCAGCCGGTGATGAGGCCCTCATAGCGGTAGTATGGTATATTGGTGGATCGACGCTTGGTGTTGGGCTGCCCTGGTCTCGTTTCTTCAAAGCAGGATCCTGGTCAACTTTCATGCAGTTATCACCAGGCTGCGCTCTCCCGGCATCGGACTTATTGCTGTGTAGGTCGTCGCTATCCCGATCGTCGCTCTCGTCCTCGTCATCCATGTCTTCGTCCTCCTCGTCCTCCTCTTCGTCCTCATCATCGTCATGGTCGCGACCCACACGCGGATCTTGAAACCAGAAGCGAAGATAGGCAATGGACTCGTTCGCTTTAGCACTTTCTAAGCATCGTACAGCGTCTTGCAGGCAGTTAGGCTGGATACATTCGTAGAAAGGTCGGTCCTTGAGCTCGTCGGGCCGCATGCCCAGTATTGACGTCACAGAGTTGGTCGCAAACATGATGCTCAGATTTCGAGTAAACCGATTCAGGATAAGTGCTGCACGGGGCTCGCGTTCTGTTGGAGGCATTTTGAACTTTGGCGACAGGTGCTCCAACATGTGGTACCGAGGGTCTCGTGGGGAGCTCGAGAATATTCGGCGAACGTGTGGTGCCTCCATTTTTCGTCCTGGACGGGCAGTTAACATCTTTATGTTGGTGATGGGGGTGGAGTACATACTCTCGCTCTTCTCTCCCCGCAAATAGATGCTCGTACTAGCGACTAGGACATCATGGACAATGGTGAAGCAGCACTCGCAATTTACCCATCGACCATCTCGCGCGCGAATGCGTGCGTAGTGAAGAACTGCGGCCTTGTCTAAAAGAAGCCCATCCCGGTGGACAGCACGGGCGAAGGGCTCCTCGGCCGGATGGAAGAATTCAAAACTAGACTTGTTTTGGACCTCGTCTGGATGGTAGCCAAGGATGTCGAGGATAGAGTCGGATGCAAATAAGATATTTGCCTCATCGGATAGATCTATACCAAGCTGGCGCGTCAGCCAATGCCCAGAGGGCCCAACCGGCTCTTTCAGGCGCACGAGTCCGTTGTCCCAACTTACTATGAATGGTCATGAACGTTTGGTCTTGAGGGTCCATCGAGACTGATTATCGCCAGCCGGTTCCGACGAGCTTTGGGCTTATGGTGTGGGAGTTTGGTTTACCAGGGTCTCTTCATGCGTTGAGCACGGCGGTGAAATGGGAGCTCCGAGGGTCGGTTGGCGGTCTCGGAGAGTCGCCAGCCAAGTGCGGCACGAGGAGAAAGAATGATTCTCCCACGAGCCGACTCCTGCAGCAGCAGTAAGACACCCAGGCCGTAGCGGGGTATTCAGACGGTCCCAATAGAAGGAGCGGACCGAATGCTCACAAGCCTCAAGCCCTGGTCGGCCGTGATATGAATCTGGCGGCCGTCCGCAGATGACCAACCGATATCGAGAGGTAGGACAAAGATCGCGCCGTCACGTTGAGGCAGATATATCAAGTCTCACTCTTCCGGGGGTCCTGGTGAGAGGCAGCCCGAGAGCAAGGCAGTCCGTGGGTTCGGTTGAGTGCAGAATTCGCTATTCGCTGGCGAGGATCCGTCGAGTCTCTGCTCAGCGTCACAGACACAGGTTGCAGCTGAGCGCGTTTCAATGTTCCACGGCCGACAAAAATGTGTCTTCGGTTCCGTGCAGGCAGCTCCAACGAGGCGGTCGAGCGTGTTGGGGTCGTGGTGGTGGTCGTGTGGTCCTAGTTCTCTAGCTTGTGGGGGGAAGTGCGCAAGATGCAGGGAAGTTCCGCCAAACTGTTTGCTGTGCAATAACAACAGGAGACAGCAGTTGAAAACACGCAGATCTGCAACGCAGAGGGGCAACAGTGACTCGAGCGAGTGAAGGGTAGGGGCAAGGAGGCCAAACGAGTGACGATGGAGAAGCACGTATGTGGTATGAATAAGGGCCTGCTCCCAACTCGGACGCGCTCAATGAATGGCCCAGCAATTGGTGGCTGACCAAACGGAGAAGACCGGCCAAGTTGACAAGTTGAGGAGGACTGGTGAGGACGGGAGTGAGAAGCAGGCACTGCGGGAATGCGACTAGCGTCAGGGAAGATGCTTGGTGGGTGCAGCGGCAACAGGCGATCCTCGGCAGAGCTGGCGGAGCGGGTAGAGGGGTGCTTGCTTCCTTCTGTGAGCACCTACTGAGGTGAGATGAGGTGCTGATGTGCTGCTGCAGTGTTCTAAGTCCTGGCATGTTTATGATATCCAGAGGAGGAAGGCACGAGCTTCAAGCCATCAATCGCTCCACTCCCAAGGCGCCTAAGGCTACCCAGCCGGGACTCCCTATCCTGTCTCCTCCGCTTGATACCTTGGGAACTGCGGATGCAATCCATCAATCTCCCGGCGCATGGATGCCCAGCCAAGCGCAAATCCTTCCGACGACTTGCCGGTGTAAGAACCTAAATCTAGACTTCACACACAACACATGGAATAACAATGCCCAGATTCGATTGGCCGCGACACCGAGTCTTCTCTCGAGTCTCAACGAGTTCTCGGTCCAATGGAATGCAGGGGTTATTTCCAACCAACTGGTCACTTACGAGTTTTATCTTTCAGTTCTGGGCAGGCAAGTGACTGATTAGTCGAAGCGCTGGAGTGGCGGGCTTGGCAAGGGATGGCTTGGGATGATCCACGGCCCTCAGAGCTTCAACCAACTTCAGGGGTGTTCTCCATCTGGCTGCGAACCTCGAGGCGAGAGGGCAGGCAGGCATTGGGTCGCGGATGGAGAGTGGTAGAACAACAAATGACGCTTTCCTAATCCGAAGGGGAAATTGAAAAAGAAAAGAAACAAAAGGAAAGAAAATGACAGGTGGTACCTTGGTAATCCGCCGAGGGCTGTAGTACATACAATGGCAACTTCCTAACCAGTCAGTCGAGACTCGCTACCACTAAACCACGACGGGAACTCGAGCCGGGTCAAGGACAAACGGGATGGTGTTCCGCACACAAGGAAAATAAGACTACCAGACTCGAAATTATCCGTTTTGGTCTTAAAATCTGTTGATTTCGAAAACAAGATCGGACAAGAAAATGGACCGCTCTCTATCGTCGGTGGATGCAAGTTGGTCAGGGATAAGCTTTCCCAGTGAGATGGAAACCATGAGGTACCGAGGTATCTGTAGGTACTAATAAGTTGCAACAAGATCAATCTGCAAAATTCGGGCCCTCCATTTGAGCCAAGAATATACTTGCTTTTTTTTAATTCGGCCTCCCTGCTCGTTTTATCCCTTGAACGTTTCTTATTCTTACGGCTGGTCTCTTACTGGGGTAATGACAGGACTGGAGAGCCTTACGCAATCTGGCAACCATAAGGCATGGAATGCGTTTTCCCCCAACTTGACAGGTCTTTGTAAGTACCATAGACATGCACATGCACATGTACATTTAGGAGAGACATGATCATGAAATGTTAAACAAGGTTGTTTCGAGAGTCTGTCCTGCTTGCTTAACCAACGAGTGGCAGCAGATTTTGGAACATACCTAGGTGGTAATGGTGCTCCTCGGTGCACCTCAGTGCACCTCAGCCCAACCTTTCGGGACCGATCCAACCATCTTCTTGAGCAAACTCTGGCCAGATAATTTTCGTCCATACTTCTCCCAGGTACGTAGGTAATCAATATTTCGTACGTGCGTATGTAGATATTGGTGAGCAAGTCCGTGTGGGACAGGCACCGTGAGGAACATGCACGGGAATGTATGCATGTTCTTGCTGCCTCTTTCGTTATTGTTGCACGCCTTAAATCCTGCGGGCCACGGAAGGTTGAGAAACGAGAAACGATGAAGTCTCGATGCCTAAAGGGCTTGCCGGAAGCTTGCATCGTGATCATCGCGATGCTTGTTGGTGATGGACGTACTTAATTTTCCGCTGTACAGGCGCTGATAGGCTTCGAAGCTGGAGCATGCAATTCGTTCCACTGCAGAACGGGCTTCTTGTCATCCTATGTTTGTCGGCTCCAAAGCAGGCGACATTGTGTGGACCTAGTTAGTATTGATACTGGAGTCACAATATGTATTGTAGACTCGAGTACTTGCCATACCGACCTACCTGCCTAGGAAGCAACCAAACTCAACTCGGCACCTAGGATTGTGTTCTTGCCGACTTAACGCCTGCCGGATTATTTTTTCGGTGGAGCTCCATGTCGTCAAATGTCGAGGCAAACTCATCCCCCTCCTCAGAGATTATGCCCAAGGCTCGAAAGAGTAGTCGTGTGCAGAACCAAGTCTTGGCGTGGGGTTGCGGCGTTGTTTGAAAGTGCTTGGCAGCGCAAGAATTGAGCATCCCTGGCCGAAATGGTTCGGAGGGGTACCTTCTTACACGGCATTATCCGAGGTTCCTTGTCTCGCGAGCAGACCCCTCAGTTGTGCTCTCGGTCCGAAATGCCAGAAAAAGTAATGGAAGCGCGGGGGCTTGCTGATCGGTTTGTCGAAGCTCTCAGTTGAAGGTAGTCTTCTTGCAAACAAACAGGCAAACAAGCAAACGGACATGTGCATGTGCATGCACGGACAAGCAAGTGCTAGAACAAATGGTATCTGTGAATCAAGCTTTTGTCGTTGAGTCTCGAAAGTTAGGTTGGTGACTTTTAGAGCCAATACTGCGTACCTGTAGGTATCTATCTTAGGTATCCGTAGGCCTAATACAATTCCATGTGGTCGCTTTTGTTCGTTCTGGTTCGGCTGCTCCACGGAGTGCGCAGCAATTCAGAACTCCCGGGGTAGAAAGCAGGGGTTACCTGGGCAGGAGTAACCGAGGGGTCGCGGAAGGTGCTGCCGTCCCGTCCCTCCTTGTTACTGGCTGGCGCTGGGTTCAGGGAGCGTCCAGCAATGAGGGACTGTGTAAACGCTGAAGTCATTCATTCAGTGGCCAGTCAAAAGGAGGGAATATAGACATAGAGAAACTCGAACTGGCTTTGTAGCATAATAATTCACTGTTTATCCTTTTGATTAGGTACTGATTTTGGCTTGTCGACTGTTTTGTTTTTGGTTGTTTTGAGATGAGTTGCTCTGAGCTGGGAGAAGCGTTAACGGACGAACCCTGGTTTTACGAAGACCAAAAAACGCGTCGCGCTACGCGTCTTAGACTTCAATTAAACCAGGCAGGGCAGTTCGGAACCTCATTTATGGCCATCAACCGCCACCTGAATTTACATACAGATCACTGTTGTGATACTACTCTGAATATATCCCCAGTCGCTTAACCGGGTGACGAATTGACTGTTTCGAATTTCGAGATAGCCCACCGGAGCGGCCGTTTTGGTTTTTTTTTTTTTTTTTTTTTTAAAAAAAAAAAACCCCCCATTTTCTCATCCAAACCATCAAGCCAAACTCGAACACTCACCAACCGCATTTCACTCGGATTTCATCTGGTCTGTGATCACGGACTGGAGCGCCGACTTTTAAATCTCCGTCTCGTCCCGCACCCTTGCCCAGTGCTCCGGATGTTCCCCTCACAGAACCCGAAAGAGCACTGAAAATGCCAGCAGAGCCCAGTGAGTGGGACCTTCCCAAGCTTCGTGCGTCCTTCGTCTTCCAGGTACGGCTATAGCTATCCTCTCCAATCTTCGATGCGCCCCGGCTCGGTTGCGTACCGTTTGTAGGGACTCGAGAGAATGACTCGATGTGCTGATCGCCAGGGCTTTTAAGGACGACTATGTCTGTTCTTCCGACGGCGGGCAACCACCGGCCCAAGGTTAGTGTCCTGCAGGACATGTCGCATCAACCGTGATGGCTCATAGCTAACTGACGACCTTAAGAGTTCTTTGACGTCAAATTTTACCCCTACAATCCCGTTGGGGCCAGCCCAATCTTCGCCGCCATCAGTAAGAAGCATGTATGTTTAACCCTCTCTACTCATTAGCCCCTCTGTGAGCACCTCCCCTAACGTAAAAGTAACAAAGGTGGTCGTTTGCCGGCTGTCCCAGATCAACGACAGGGATACAAATCCGTGCGAGATAATTCAGGTCATCAGAGACGATGATGTAAGGAATTGGACCCAGTTGTGAGGCTGGTGCTAGTAGCTAATGGTATGCTAGAACGATGCGTCCAACTTCGCATGCTGCTGGTCGAAAGACCCAGAAACACAGCGCGCATGGCTTTGCGTCACGGGCAATGGTGCCAAGGTGAAGGTGTACGATGTGAAAGCTGGAAAGCTGGTCAAGGTACCTAAGCAAGATCGTCATCCAAAAAGGACCCCACGCTGATTCTAGCATCATAGACACTCGTGGGCCATGGTGGTGTAAGTTGACCATGTCGGTTTCAAGATTATCATGATCCTAATTCGATTTCACTAGGACATCAATGATCTCGCTACCTCGCCTCTTAACCCGCAGATAATTGCCTCCGCATCCGATGACACAACCATTCGAATATGGAGTTTGGCAGCTGTCCATGCTAAGCAACCATGCGTCTGCCTACTCGGAGGCGAAGGGCACTCGTGGGATCTACTGAGCGTCGTATGTCCAAGCACTTCCTTTCCGCGGATCTAGTCGACTACTCACACCATGCACAGGCTTTTCATGATACAGGGCGATATGTACTATCTGCTGGCCATGACCAGGTCATCAATCTTGTATGTGGAAATTTTGACCCTGGCATCGTCATTGGTACTGACAAAGGACACAGTGGACAATCCCAGAGCCCCCAACGGAACATGTCGATGCACCCATCGTTGTCCATTACCCACATTTCTCGACATCCGAAGTCCACAGCAACCTAGTAGACTGGTAAGCCCAGTTTGAGATACGATGAGGAGATAGACGAGTCTCCGAGAAGGAATCAGTTTTAACATCCAACCAGCGTAGCGTTTTTCGGAGATCTGATTCTGTCTCGCGCCTGCCACGAGGACTCGATCGTCCTGTGGCGTATTGCGGGCTTTTCGTCGGATGACCCCCCGCCAACGTTCTTTGATGCTCCAACAACATTTGACCCGAGCAGACAGACACGCTCCGCCTTTGCGCCGACAACAACGGCAGCCCAGCCTGCGCAGTTCACTCGCCTGATGCAGTTCTACACGCCGGACTGTGGCGTGCAGTTTTTTATGCGTTTCCGCATGTATCACGCACCGGGTCGACATCCGATCCTCGCGTTTGCCAACGCCAAGGCGCGCACCATGTTCTGGGACCTGGAGCGTTTTACGACGTACAGCCGATACATGGCTGCGCTTAAGGACGCGCAACGTGATAAGGCGGCTGTGCCACCAGAGAAGCCGTCTTGGCTCATTGTGAAAAAGAATTCTAAGAAACCCGAAAATGCGTCCAATCTCCGCAATCTAGCTGTCGCTGACCAGGCTTCCATGGTGTCGGCTAGCCCGGACCCGGAGAGTGCGACGACCTTCGGGTTCAACCAGAAGACACTGGCCGAATGGGCAGAGCTGTACGACACCTCCAATGCCCGCGGCATGATAAAGCCTCATAGAGTGGGGCAGATCGAGGGGGCGTTCGTGGGGAGGCAGGTTGGCTGGAGCCCTGAGGGGGACTGGTGTGTCGTTGTTGGTAGTGGGAACAGAGCCTTGATCTATCAGCGGTGGGCGAAGGACATCAAGAGCTCCACGCCAGGTGCTTAATCCGGACCTCAAAGCTGGAACCAAAGGTGGGAAATGTTGGGAGCTGCGTGGAGGGCGGTTGGTGATCAGTTCTGAACGGCACCACTAGTACAATGTTAGGGGTTCAAGCTCGCTATATGTACATGTACTTCGATAGCTAAGAATGCTCCTGTAAACGAGCTACCGGTTCTGATACTAAAACTATTGGTGTTTCTTCATCGGATGCGACGGAGATACGGAGTAAGGGCTTGACACCCGCTGTGTTATTTCTACTTATTGCTAGGATGCAGTAACTTACTATACACATCGCCGTCGTCACCTCCTGTTATCTCAATGGTAGAGATGAGTACATAATCATCGACGGCCCCTCATGCCCCCCCTCTCCATCACCACTGTATTCCTCTTTTTCCTCGTAGTCGTCTTCCTCCTCGTCATCCTCCTCGTCATCCTCCTCGTCGCTTCCCGCAGCATCGCCACGTAAGAGATCCAAGAGCCACTGCTCCTCAAAGTCGCCGCCACCACTCTGCTTGTTCAAGCGAAGGAGCCGCCGCGCTCGTTTTCGGTGGGACTCGCGGGCCGTCTCGCCCTCAGCATTTTGCCTCTCTGACCGCGGAGCTGACGGCATACACAGGTCGCCGATAAACAACGCCACCATGGCGCGCAGCCGCCGCAGCTCGTAGTCCTTGGAGAAAGGCGGCCCCTCCATTATCGTGTCCATTCTGCGCGCCAGGTCCTGCATCTGTTCCAGCGTCGCTAGCCGGAGGGCATCCTTGTGTCGACGTAGTTTGGCCTCTCGCGGCGGTAGTGGCGATACCGATCCGTCGTCGTCGTCATATTTGACATCAATATCCATGGCATCTCCTTGATCTTCATCATCATCGTCGTCGTCATTGAAATCCTTCGTCTCCAACCGATTCAACGCCCGCGCGTGCTCGGCATGTACGCTCTCCATCTCGCAGCCGAACAAGGCCGGGTAGAAATCGAGCGCGTTCAAGAGCCGGGGCGTTTGCTTGACGTACTGATGCTGCTGGACCAGCGTGCCGTAGTACGCCTTGAGGCGCTCGAGGGCCGCCGCAGCGACGTGTCTACGCTTCCGTTCCTTCTCGTCGTCATCGTCGTTGTCGTAACCGTAGCCGTTATCATCTCCTCCTCCAAGCAGGGCTTTGGCCTGGGCCTCCTCACCCTCTCTGATTAGTACCTCGGCGCCCAGTTCCCAGAACCCGTCGTGCCGCAGGTCCACATATCTGTCGCCGTGAACGCGCGCGCGCACTAGCAGCCCGAACGCGCGCCGCGCGCCGGTGAGGTCGCCTTCCGACAGGAACCGCTGCACCGCCGCCGCCAGACACCCAACGCGCCTGTAGTAATCCTGCGCAGTCCGGCTGCGGCCGCTGCTGTGCAGATGCGATATGCGTTTCTTGCTGCTGTTGCTTCCGTCGCCGTCGCTGTTGTCGTCACCATCATTATTATCCGTGACTTCGTCGTCCAGCGGCTGCCCTCTGCTCATGCTCCTCGTTCTCCTCAATCCCACAGCTGTGTCAAAATCTTCGTCTTTGTCCTCGTATTTTAGAACCGAAGTCTTTGCTTCATTTTCTTCCTCGTCATCTTCGTCGACCGAATCATTTTCCCATTCAGAGACATCGAAATCCTCGTCATCGCCGTCGTTGTTGAGGCCACTGCCATGAGACCGGCTGCGACTCCGGTTCCGGCCTCCGCCCCGAGATGATTTAGGCTGTTTGCGCCGCCGCCGCACTGGCCGGTGAGGGAATCCCGGGTGTATGAGAGACGGAAGGGGTTGGTCGGGCGCATGGCCTGCCCGTGCAAACTGCTTGAGGGTGCTGGGGCTGTGCGAGAGCGGGTTAATGACGGGCGAGTTGCTGCCTCCTGCCGCGGCGGTGCTAGTGGTGGACGATGCGCGTTTGCGTTTGCTCGGGGCTTGAGACATTCTTCTCCACCTCTTTCTGTGTTGAACTTTGTTGGGTTACTCAACGATGCTGTGCTTTTTTATAGTTTGTAATTGCTTGATGAACATGGCGTTTTTATGGTGTGAGGTGGTGAGGTTGATGAATTGGGAGAGTCGGCGATGTGTGAAGGTATCCGTATCTCAATTTGGCAATTGTTCACGAGTCAAACCCGGCTATCCATGAGAAAGGAAGGCCCAAAGTCGACAGCAACGCAAATAAGGTAATTATGAGTCTGGAACAAAGTTGGGTTGCTTTTGTCCATTAAAAACATTGCGATTAATTTTGTCTGGCTTTTTACTAAGTTGTATATTAAAATTGAAGCGTGGCGGTTGTCCGCATGTTTTGTAACAGTTCAACCTACGGTGGAATTCGCCTATAAACACCTCCGAGACCCAGGTCGTTTAGCGCGGTCACATACACTTGCAGGACGAGCTCAAGCTCGTCTCTGTTTGCACACTTAATCGGCGAAGAGAATAGACATATTATCACATTCTAGACCAGCCGACCACCGGCCTGGGGATGGCAAATTCTGCATCCGCCAAATCCAGTTTTGTATGTACAGTTTTCTGTGGTGGTATGGTACACCCTTCTCTGCTCTCCTCTCGACATGCTCAGCAAGCTAATGGCTTTCCTGGTGCAACGCATCTATGGTTTCCGCTCGAAATAGGACCATTGGCCCTCGGCGGCCTGCTCCTCGAGGCTCTCCCAGCTACACAAATCACAGTCAATTAGCATCAGAAGTCGCGAAACTGGGAGATCCGTAAATGACTTACACCTTGCCTTGCACCATAACGTCTACAAGCTTGAGCTCTCCTTCTGCGACCTGAAGAACCTCCTCGATCAAGCCAGCACCAATCTTGTTCTCAAGCTCGGAAATCCTAAAACCCCGTTCGTTAGCTCGTCGGGTCATCGCCGATAAGAATAAACCAAGAAAATAAGCCTTACTGATCAGCCGTTAGCTGCGGCTCGGGCTCCCACGAAATCTGCTCTCCCTGGTTGGACTGAGCCGCAAGTGCTCTCCTCTTGGACAACTCCAGATCCTCGGCGCGCTCCTCGGCGGTGCGACTGCCCTCAAGAGACGGGCCCTCGTCGATCTCGCCATCCCACTCTTGGTAGCGCTCATCGACGACCTTGGGCAAATGGCGAACAACAAACGCTTGGCCACCGCGCTCAACACGGAATGCTGCGGCGCCGTCGAGGGCTTCGCCCTGAGCGGCGACCTTGAACTGTTCGGGGTGCTTCTCGAGGAGGGCCTTGGCGTTGGCGGCCCACTCGTTGTAGCCCTCAGGTACGGCGCTCTCGACGAGGGCCATGCGGTGGCGGGTGAGTGCCTCAACCGACTGACGGTACAGCGAGTGCTCGGGCACAGCGGACAGCTTGTCGAGGGTTGACTGGTAGAGGAAGAGCAGCGTCGAGCGCGGCGACACGTGCGTGTAGAGGCCCGTCAGCCCCGTCGGCGTGCCAGCCTCGAGGTACCGCGCCGGCTTGACGCTTGCGAGAAGGCGGAAGGTCCGGCGCATTGTGGGCGGTTCGGTGATGTGTGGTCGTGTTGAGGAATTGGGTTGCGGAAGAGCTTCCCGCGAGCGGCTTTAGCCAGTGTCCATCATGAACTGAACGTCGGAGCTTCCCTCAATTGAGTGTGGGGCCACCTTGCATAACACGTGACTTATACGGCTCCAACAGTCTCGCAGTATAAATCCTAACCCTCCACTTCCTCTTAACCAGTATTTTACAACGATGACAAAGTTCTTGATATCCGTTGCCTCGCTGGGATATCTTGCTAAACAAGGACTCATAGTACGTCGCTCAGTGGTAATCCCGTGTTTATTTCTATTCTCATTTTACCAATCGACGTCAATTTTCGTGCACTCATGAGCATCCCGTCTCGCTCAAATCTCCCATATCGGCGCGACATCTTACCCCAATTTGGTCGATCTGAACGCGGATTATGTTCGCGGGTGTTTTCAATCTAACAGAAATGGCTTTATTCCCTCTTTCTTCTAGTTGATTAACGTAGTCGCTAGCAGTCAGTGAGAATCTCCAGATATTGCGTAATCCCCTTGACCTTTCGGCTGGGCAGTGACCATGCAGGGGAAATGCCAGCGACGGTCTATATCACACGATCTGGGCGACGATGGGAGCAAAGAGGTAATTTATCAAGCCCGAACAAAATCGCCCAAAATACACGCTCAATTGTATGGGCCATTCAATGACGTTTCGTCCGCCAGAATAAGCATCTGTTTACATGTCATGATGGGGGATTGGCATGCAAAGAGCTGTCGCAACCATGGTTTCTGACCGATCCCGTGCTCGTATCTCGAGCTCAACTGTAGCTCGGCGCGCGAAACCGATGCATCTTTGAATTTTGAAACAGCTAGGAAAACGGTTCACAAGATGATTGCTATAACTTCCTCCTATTCCCGAGCCGCGAGACTTAATGCTGGAGAGCCGAATCCTCGCACGAATGCTCATATCTCCTTGCTATTATGCAAATGTACTGCCTGTACGGATGACTCGAGCTGATTTCAACGAAACAAAATAATAATACAGGGCAGTCTTGGTCGCAATGACACCAAGATCTTCACCACATATTCGACACACAATCCTCTCAGTCTGTGGATATGTCACCTCGCGAATTTGAGAGCAACTTGTCACAGTTCCGCTAAGTTTGTTGGCAATGGGTTCTAAAGACCCCAAGGGATCCATAATCCAGTGCCCCTATTTTTGAGCCCCACTGCTTTCAGCAATAGAAATTCCGCTGGGTTTTTACCAAAGCCCGTTTATGAACTTAACCTCTTTCTCTCTCCACAACCTACCACGCTCAACTCAATCCCGGTCTTCCCGCCACCAGCTCAATCCCGCTCTCTCCGCGCGCGCTCATATACCATTCGACACGACGAACCCGCCCGAATATCCTTCAGATCCGTGTTGTCGGCTTTTACTATCAATCTTACCTTGCCATATCGGTAAAGAAAATGTTCACCTTTCGTGCGCCATTTGTGACTCAGTAACGACAATTTCGAACCCACGGGTGTTCAAAGCCTCGATCCTGCCTCCAAAACCCTAACCCACCCGCCTTACGCGGCCATCTCTACTCTCCCGTCTCCTTCACCAGAACCACACCACAGCCACCACCGACATAAAATCAAGACAAAATTAACTTCTTTCCTTCTAATAGATAGACTCTGAAACATAACGGACGTTTTCTCCTCGCAACAATGGCGTCCAAACTGCTCATCCCTGTTCAGTTCAGCGCGGTCGGTTTCATCACCGCCTAACTGCAGTCTCGTCCCCAAGCGCCAAGCCATAATTGAGGCGGACTTCACAATCATGACGACCAGCGATTACCTAGGGATGCATCCTCGACAAACAGCATGAGGCTTCAGCTGCAACAGCCTACCTCGGGCCTAGCTGGTAACGCTTATCTGGAAGCGCTCCAAACGGCACCCCCACTAGAGCTAGATAACGGACCACGGCCACCATTGAAGGCTCTCAATCCATCATCACCTGCATCTACCTCGCGCAGCTTCCTCACACCGGGTCCCCTCAGCATACCCCAATATGCTCGCATATCTTATATCTTGCACCACAGGAATTCAGCAGGGAGAGCCCATCCACAGAAGAGCCTTTGCGTACGGCTGCATCCCCCAAAACTAAAGCCACAAACAACATCTTCAAACAACATTGCCTCCAGTGCAAGCTCAACCCTGATCAACCATCCATCATGTCGTCGTCGTGCCGCCGCCGAGTACTTGTCCCTCTCCCAATGGGTGATGTGCTAAGATCTATCATCACAAAAACCACAAAAACCACAAAAACCATCACAAAAACCATCACAAAAACCATCACAAAAACCATCACAAAAACCATCATGCACAACCCACCACATCATCAACCACAACCATCGTCAACATAGCCCTCGTCAATTTCAACAGTCATCAACCATAACCATGAACTACGATCAATCATCACCGACCATCATCAACCCATAACCATCATCAGCCAACAACTCTCATCAGCCAGCAACTCTCATTAGCTAGCAACTCTCATCAACTAGCAGCTCTCATCAGCCACAACTATCATTAATCAACAACCATCATCAACCACAATCATCAGTAGCAATATCATCATCGACTATGAGGGGTAGGGGTAATGGCATGGCAAGAGATGCTGGATGGCGCTAGTGGGATCAACCGAAATGCATGCCGGAGGAAAAAGCCACTGGTTGTGATGAAAGAGCTCTGGTGCTCGGGGGTAGGTGCGGAGGATGGTGGGACCGGAGGACGACGACGACTTCGATTCGAGAACGTAAGGGGAAATGGCATAATATGCCGGGAGGAAAGTGGAGTGGACACCAGAAGAGGTGCCAGAGGTTGGGCGAAGCTTGGCGTGGAGAGTTCGGACTTTAGGATGGGGCAGAGGCATGGCGAGAGATGCATGTTGAGGAGAAGAGCGGTGGAGACGAGAGGAGGTGATACTGGGCTGGGGCGACGGATATGGTCGGAGAAACTGCTTGGTCTCACTAGAACGGCTCCTGCCATCATACCACTATATGGAAGGATGTTTGAGACCTCAGCCAACATTGCTTGGTCCAGTCCTTGTTGTCGACCTGGAAACATGGGGCAAGAGCGTGGCAAGCTTGATATTCAGCAAAGCCAAAACAGTCTGGACGAGTAAGAGGATGGAGGAATGAACGAATGAAAAAATCGATCGGTCGATCGACAGAAAAGTATATGGGGCAACTATCTCTCTCGCTCTCTCTCTGTCTCTCTCTCTATAAATATATCGTCATGTCCAGCTCGGCGCACGTACCCCGATTACAAGCAAGCAGGCGCTATTAAAATGTAAAATTTCATTTGGTTGAAGTGAATGCTATTTCTCGACGTGTGTTTTGTTCTTCATTGTCTAAGCTCCGGTTGTCTAAACTTCGTCTGTCCTTTATTTTCTCCTTAAATTGAGATTGAAGCCCAAGCCACTAACTCTACGAAGCCCGGGGGTAAGAAGGAATTCAGCACAAAGTGACAAATAGCTGTGTATCATCCTATAAAATATGCTATAGAAAGGTGAGCAATGCAATGATTTGTGCCGCATGCCTAGTACCCATCGGATACCTAGAAAAGTAGGTGAAGTATTTCGTATATACAGTGAGAGACAGAGCCTCATGTGAATCTAGAAGAAGAGAATATTTTCGTCCTTCCACCCCAAGCTCGTAAAGACCTGATGGACCGCCTTCTCCATTGGCTCCGGGCCGCAGATGAGCACCATGGTGTCGTTTGAAGCGGGCGGTGCGCCAACCTCTCGTTCAAATAGCGCCTTGTCCATGCGGCCCTTGAGGCCCTTCCACGACGCATCGGGCCTGCTCAGGGTATAAAGCAGCCTGCACTTGTCCTTGCAGCGGGCGGCCATGGCGTCCAGTTCCGGCTTGCAGAGGATGTCCTCTTGGACCCTGTTGCCGTCGATGACCACGCATGACGTCGGGTCGCTCTCATCCGTCATCACGGCCCGCAGCACCTGGAAGATAGGCGTGATGCCGGACCCGGCACAGACCATGATTAACCGTCGCACGCGTCGCTCCTTTGCGTTGACTGTGCATAGCCCCTTGCCCAAGTACTCGAATTTGCCGATGGGGCCCTTGAACTCGACGAACTGGCCCATGGGGAGGCTGTCGAGCGCCTGGGTCATCTTGCCGCCCTTGATCTTGGGAGTATCATAGTATATCTTGACGAGAACCCGTAACTTGCCTGCGTCGGTTCCTTCTGAGATGGGCGTGTACGCGCGGATGATGGCCATTTGAGAGCCTGGGTCTCGCACCCGCATCATCAGATGCTGACCGACGGGCAGTCCGATGGTCTGGGCCTCGTGATCTAGCGTAAATGTGAAGATCTTGGTGTCAGACGAGACCCTTGTCTTCTCTGTCAAGATGGCCTTGGACCATGTTTTGGGCTGTAGGAAGACAGGGCGTGGCTCAGAGCTCTCGGCAACTGGCTCTGTTGCGGCAAGTAGTGCCAAAGACCGCGCATCCAGAGTGCCAATGTGGTACTTGGGCATCATTGCTTTTGCGTTCTCGCTGTCTGTCTGGTTGTCAGAGATCCAATATCTTTCTAGCATCCGAAGTCCAGCACCTAAAACTTACGGATAGTGATAAACTCTTCGCTCACGTTCTGGCCGGCACCACCGAAGATAGAAGCTGCGCCACCGGGATGCCCATCGAGGAAAGGTGTACCGTCGTAAACGTGGCCGTTCACAACAAACCAGGGTTCCTCTTCTCCGCTGTGCTCGCGGAGCTCTTCGATGGTGATTATCCGGCTCACTTTCTCGTTGATCATGCAGATCTCCTTGGCTGGCTCTTCCATCAGCACCGTTTCCTCCTCGCCTGGGACCTTCTCTCCCCAAAATCCGTTCATGAGGTTTCCTCCTTGGGCCTTGACCCTTTCCATCCAGCCACCTGGAATCAGCGCTGGCTGGGTTGGATGCTCGAAGCGCAGAGTAGAACCTTCTTCGTGGATAACCACGCGGTACCACGGGTTGTTCATCATCCCAAGAACACTCCAATACATCTCTTTCGGCTGCACCATCATGGAGTCGTCCATCGCTCGAATCATGACATCCTTCGCGCCTCGAAGCTGTGATATTGGAATGTCCATGTCCCAGAAGCACCAGCAGAAGCACGCTTCTCGCCAAGTTATATCAAGGCGACCACCAAACAGTACCTCATTCTCTGGGGCCAGCCGGTACTGGTCCTCGGGGTAAGTAATATTTGCCAGAGTCCACGTCTTCCCTTGATCAAGGGTGACTTCTAGCCTGGACACACGCTTGCCGCCGCCAGCGTACGCATAACCCCTGAACTTATATGTCTCAGGGCCATTCGACAGTGAAAGTTTCTCGTCGTGGGCGGGATAGCAGGTAGCGCTGTTGGTATTGAGATCATAGATGGCATAGCGTTCATCCTTCCATGTGTCCGGAAGATTGGCACTGGCCTCCGGGCTGATCATGGTGGGCAGCACGCGGTTGTCGTAAATGTGGTACCAGTTGTCACTCGGAGCTGAGGTGACAATGATCCGCTTCAGCCACTTGACACTGCGGCCTCCGATCTGGCCTGGAATGACAATTCTCAAGGGCTTCCCGTGGTCAGGGTGAAGAACCTCGCCGTTCATCTTGTGGGCTACCATGATCCCTCGGTTGGGATCCATGGCCCAGTTGAGCTTGACTGAGGTCCCGTAGTAACCGTTTGGCAGCTTATCTGCGCCCTCAAAGCAGACATATCTTGCTCCGCGCTTGGGGACAGCCCGCGCTAGCAGGTCTCCTAATGAAACGCCCGTCCATAGAGCCGTAGAGACGCCAGCGGCTCCCCATGAGAAGCCCTTTGATTTGCGGACGACGTTTTGCTCTTTCCGCCGGTTACCGGCACACACAAGTGTAATGGGGTATGTGAGTTGCTCGTAGTCCTCGATGAGGTTTCTCAGCGTCATCTTGACCGGCTTCTCCAGCATCCCCTCCACAGTAAACTCCCAGCCAAGGATCTCAAAGTCCTTGACCCGCGGGACCGGCCCATGATTCCTCACATAGTGCAGGTCCTTGGTTGTGAGGAAGCCTTCGTCGTAGAGATCGCTCAAGGGAGGCTCTACGTTGAATGGGTGGATGCCAGTCAGTCTGATGAGGCGGGGGTCTCTCTCAACGTGGCTGTCGGGAGTCTTGAGGTCCTGTGTCAAGACCTTGTTGCGTCTCGAGGTAGGGGGGAGGGGATAGAGACGAGAGCCCTCTGTCCCTGGCTCGCCAACTCCACAGGACGGGCCTGAAAGGTCGGTATCGCCATACAAGTTGGAATCAAGGAAGGTCCTCGGTGTTGAAGCAGGACTCGGGGGGAAATAGTAGGCGGAAGAAGACCCGCCGACCGGCCTGGGTGAAGGAGAGATCACCTCCATTGCAGATTATGTGGGTATATATTTTATATTTAGAAAGGTGGTGACGAGAGACGAGGGGCTTCTGCAGAGCACAAGATATAGTGAACACACCAGGGGCAGAACTCGAGAAGAAAGAACCGGCCAGAGTAAGAGGAGCCAGGAATCTGGGGAAACCAAGACAACGGATGATATAGGTATGTATATGTGCTGGGCTCTCTTGGGGGCGGTACATCCTTCTGGACCTAGACTTCTCCGGACCGCAGGTTCTCCGGGGATGGAGATGGGTCGATGGTCGATGGTGAGATGGAGGGCTGGCTTCCTGCGTCAGGCACGGCTCAAAATAGGCCCTCAATGGCTCACAAACGACTCGGGTTGGACGAATTGGGTGGCCGCGGCACATCAAGGAGAAGCTTTCGAGCTCCTCATAGGCGGCCGGGCAGAACCATCTCCGGGGCCATTCATCATCATACTCTGCACTGCGAGATCCCCGTCCACGGAAAAGGCAGCTCCCAGCCCTTCAGCGAGCCAGCACGGATCCCCCTTCCGCGGGGATACGTGAATCATCATAGGGCGAGGGAGCGGCTTCTCTTATCAAGGTTTTGACAGTGGCCTGGTTGTGGTCAAATCAAAGCGCCTGATAAGGCGGCCCACTAAAAGATAGGACGACGGAGATACTTTGACGGGCGTGGAGGGTTGGACGCCAACCCACACCAACATACATTTAGCCAAGGATTGGCTCGCCGCATCAGTTCGGATCCTCGCCTCTCTCACTTGGCCTCTGGGAGGTATTTGCCTCATATTTTCTCTTGGCGAGGCCACTGAGGTGAGACCCCAATGTCGATCGATCTTCAGCGTTGAAGACAGCGGCGGCATCAGAGCGTGGGGTGGCTCGTGGCTTGCTTGGCTTGATGGGTGGGTGACAGGGGTGTCCGCACATGGACAACGCATGGATGACCCATCCTATCTGAATGAATGACGGCGAGATAGAAGCACGACGACAGCCCTGACCGAGCGCGGTCCGACTCCGCTGATGCTGGTACTGAATGTGTTCCAGCCCGCTCGGGCCAAGCTTCGTCTCTCCCGTGCTCCCCCAGGAAGCTCGGCCTCTCATTAGTTCTCCGATGTGTTGGAACGCTGACCCCGCGATAAACATTTTCGTACCTGCAGACGGTGGCAGCTCATAAGTGGACGGAGCTCGATAGTCATCAGAGTTCTGTCAGCGCACAGGCTCAAGCCTTTCATTCATAGTCAATGCCGGTTCCTGCTTGGCTATTTGTCATCGTGTACAGAAGAGAGCTTGTTGGGTGGCGAGGATGGCGATGGAATTCCAGGTGGAATTTGAATTATATAGGTAATCAGAAATACAGGGCCACCAAAGGGTCTCAAAGCTTAAAATGTGTGTAGGAAGGGATCCCAGTGCCCGAACAGAAAGGAGCATATGACTGGGAGCGCCATATCAGGTTCATAAAGCTAGTATCATCATGCAATAGGTAATAATCAACCGTAGCAAGTTTGGTTTTGTTTTCCCTCTTCGTATTGATGTTCGGTGTAGTTAACCGAGGATGAGGGTCCTTCCGATTGGGCATTTTTAACGGTTCGAATTCGATAAGGGTTCTTCACAGTCAGGGTTCGGCCCCTGAAACATTCTTCAGAACCTGGAATCTATTCTCTGCGCGCTATGGGCCCGCGGCACCCCTTAGAACGCGCCAAGCCCAAATGGTGGACTCGCGCCAGTCCACCTTTTAGAGGTGGGGTGTGTGCGGAGGGGAGAAGCAATACTTTTTTTTATGAATTCGCTGTCACTTATCGTCTATCAATATCGTCAACGACATTCGTGTCTCGATTGACAGAACCGAACCCTCGACCAGAGGGAGAAAAATCGCGCCGACTTCAGCATCTGGTATCCCCCACCGTCGCCAAAGCTCCGTGGCTTTAAGATCCTCAGAAGCTGCCGCAAATCCATCACGTCACCGATGCCTACATTTGCAGATGGGGATTGCCGCTTTCGATTCCTCAACCCATAGCATCTCGACCTACGAATTGCCCCGGCTCCAGCACTTCCTATCTGATCACGCACACCACCTAAACGATCCGCCATGGATCGCGCAAGAAGGCGTGAGTTTCTGTCATGTCCTTCCATCGTACTTTTGTCACTGTTCAATTGCTCACATGTTCCACAGGTGAGCTCCGGGAGCTGAACCGGAGGGCGTGGGATGGCGAGAAAGGTAACAATATATGCCCATTCCATGCCTATGTGTTAACCTTTGCTAACGCGAACCACTCTAGACGTCTTTCCCGTTGCAGCCTCTCTTGATTCGACGCTCAAGAAAAACACGGCCTTCATCAAGCGCTTGCGCACCGCCATTACCTCTGCCACGCTCAACACCTTCCTTCAAGAGATCCGAACCGTCAGCCTATCCAAGTACCTCTCGGAGATCATCTCGGCCTGCTATGAAGGGCTGTGCAAGCTCAAGTCGCCAGGAGAGGTGGAGGCGGGTGTGGAGATTGCCAGCGCATTGCACCAGCGGTTTGGTCCTATCGAGTTCACTGAGCATCTCGGATGGCTGCTAGGTAAAGCCATGGCAACACCTGACAAGAGTGCACTCAAGGCCCTGCCCACCGACGTGAGGGAGAAAGAAGAAAAGGAGCGCCTAGTACGACAGAGGGTCCTTCTGCGAGTCGTTACTGAACTTTGGCTAGTCGGTGTCTTGCGCACCCTCGACGATGTCAGCCGCCCCGATGAAACCACCAAGGGCGCTGCTGGAAAGGCCCCTGAGTTGAAGCCCCGTGCATCTACTAAGGGAGGCGGTGCCGAGCCATTCCCTCTCGAAGTTCTGAAGGATCTTTTGGGTCATGATCGGGAGCATGCAAATCTCCCCCTGCTTGTCATTTTCGTCAAGGCTTTCAGCTGGGATGTCTTAGGGGTCAAGACTGCGGGATCGGAGGGTCGAAAAACTGTCGAAGAAGATGGCGCAACAACCTCTACGGCCAATGGGGTAGAAGAACACGACGATGACATCACTGCGCCTTCGGGAGATGCACCCTTTACATCCCCCGAACTGCAGGAACGCTTTAGGAACGTCTTGAAGCGCTATTTCGAAGATGTCAAGGGCCACCTACTTCGAGACCAAAAGGCAATTTTTAACCAGTCTCGAAAGAACGCCGAGGCCTATGTCAAGTCGGGCGAAGTATTCGAGGACCGCCAGGCCAATTTCGAAAAACAAGTCAAGGCCCAAGAGCGGCTGGTCGCCAATGCCCAGGCTATCGCTGACATCATTGGCGCAGACATGCCGGATTTGAAGGATACTGAGGATCCTACCTCGTCAGCAAATGGCTCTATTGGTATCGTTAAGGCTGGTGAGTATCTTCGCGGGCAAGGCGATGGGTCTGGCATATGGGAGGACGAAGAGGAGCGCCGCTTCTATGAAAACCTAGTCGACCTTAAGGGCAAAGTACCCGGAATGCTTCTCGAGGACGCAAAGAAGAAGAAGTCAGACTCAGATGACCAGGTTGGCAAAAAAATCGACACCTCTGAAACTGCCGAGGTAGCAAAAGCTGTAGACACGACCGTGGACGAACAGTCAACGGCGATTGCGAACAAGACAGTCGGAGCCCAGGTCGACGCACTCCTTTGTCGTCTTCCTGACCTGACTAACAAGGAGGCCATTGACCAAACGGCTATAGACTTTTGTTACGTCAACTCGAAGGCTTCACGAAACCGACTCGTCAAGGCGCTGACAGATGTCCCCAAGGGCCGCGGCGACCTTTTACCAAGCTGGGCCAGGCTTGTTGCTACCCTAGGGCAGTATATGCCTGACATTCCCAAAGGCCTCGTCGAGTACCTTGATGCTGAGTTCCGCAGTCTCCAGCGACGGAAAGAAAAGGAGTTTCTGGGTCAAGTCCGGCTCGGAAACATCCGCTACCTTGCCGAACTGACCAAATTTGGTATTGTTCCTGAACATGTTGTCTTCCATTGCTTGAAGGTTAGCTTGGACGATTTCTCTCGGATGAATATTGAAATCATCTGCAATCTTCTGGAGAACTGCGGTCGTTACTTGCTGCGGAATCCCGAGACATCCCCGCGCATGGCATCCTTCCTGGAAACTCTTCAGCGGAAGAAGTCTGTACAGCACATCGGCCAATCGGAGAGGATGCTCATTGAAAACGCCGTGTACTACGTTGATCCACCACATCGCCCTGCAATTCAGCAGAAGGAGAGGACGCCTATGGAGCTCTTCATCCGCAAGCTTATATATGGAGACTTGACCAAGAGAAACTACAGCAAGGTTCTGCGCCAGATTCGTAGACTTCACTGGGAAGAAAAAGAGGTATGTGGTATATCCCTATGCCCACTCGCACGTACGCTATTCTAAACATCACCAGGTTGTTGCAATTCTGCACAAAGTCTTTTCAAAGCCTGGGAAGGTCAAGTATGGCAATGTTCACCTCCTTGCCATTCTTTTGAGCGCCCTCTACAGGTACCATACTGAGTTCGTCATTGGTGCCATTGACCATGTGATCGAATCCATCTCTTTCGGCCTCGAACAGAACGATTTCAAGTTCAACCAACGCCGAGTTGCTGAAGTCAAGTACCTTGGAGAGCTCTACAACTACCGGATGCTCGAGCACCCAGTGATATTTGACACCATGTACAAGATCATGACATTTGGCCATGGTATGTTTTGTACATTCAAACCTGGTGCCAATAACTACTAACATTCACGACTTCAGGAGGGCCACCGGTCCCAGGCCGCCTCAATCCGTTCGATCTGCCGGATGATTATTTTCGTATTCGCTTAATTTCTACAGTCCTGGAAACGTGCGGTATGTTCTTTGGCAAAGGAGCCGCGGGAAAGAAACTGGACTTCTTTCTCTCCTTTTTCCAGTATTACATTTACACCAAGAACCCTCTGCCAATGGACATCGAGTTCCTCGTGCAGGACATCTTTTCTCTCACGAGACCTCAATGGAAGTTGGCCTCAAATCTGGAAGAAGCATCCAAGGTCTTTCAGTTGGCGGTCGCCCAGGACCAAAAGACATCTGGAGTCGACAAAGGTGTTGAGCAAGATGACAGGACGATTGAGTCACTTTCGGACGATGAAAATGGAGACGACCTTCCTCTCGCAGAAGACGACGAAGAGTCGGCCTCAGAGGACGGAGAAGCAGAGGTATGCTCTACACCACCGACGTTCCCTTCCTTGATATATACCAACCGCGTACAATGGGACAGGAAAATGAACAGAACCCCTCCTATTATGGAAGTGAATCCGAGGAAGAGGCCATTGTCGTCACCCGGCAGGAGGAAGAAATTGATCCTGAGGACGAGGCAGACTTTGAGCGTGAGTACGCAAAGATGATGGCTGAAAGCTTAGACTCCCGGAAATTCGAGCGCAAGCAACAGTTTGACGTCCCACTCCCTGTCCGGTCGAAGAACCGCGAGACAGCGCCTGGCGCCGAGTTCACTCCAGACACCGCCGGATCTGAATCTCTAGGTGGAAAGATGGCATTTTCCTTGCTCACGAAGAGAGGAAATCGCCAACAGGTGCGTAAAATTAACCCATTGAACCCTCGACGCAGCTCTTCTGACGTATGCCAGACTCGAACGGTTGAGCTGCCTTCCGACTCCCACTTTGCCATTGCCATGAAAACCCAACAACAAGCAGAGAAGGAGGAACAACAGCGCATCAAGAATCTTGTCCTCAACTATGATCTTCGCGAGAACGAGGACCATGATGGTGAGAATGACTCGATACCCCCCAAGGCCAACATTAGTATTCACAAGAAATCTACAGGGCACGAGAAGGCCAATACCCACCACCACAATCGGATTGAGCCTCGAACGGGTAATCCTCGCAGCGGACAACGTGTTCGCAAGCTCCAGCTGAATGATCTCGACTGGTATGATAAATCCAAACAAATCCCTTCCCATTACAAGTCAGACCCAGGCAAAACTTGCATCTCTCACACTGGCTCGGTTGCCAGGGGCACCTGGTCATAAGCCCATAACATGGGTAGTTCGAGACAATCGACTGGACAAGAGCATGGCTAGTCATCCACGCATGCACTCTTCTCCGGGCGGTCGTGTTCGGCAGCGATTTCGGAAAGGATTTTGAGCAACCGATGTCAATTGGCTCATACGTTGCTAACAGCATCTTATTGCCCATACGTACTATAGGACTTGATTCGGGACAGACTTGACCGAACTTTTGATTACACAAACTCCAAACGAGAGTAGATGCCGAGCTTCGTGCCAAATCTCTTTGAACTTCATAATCGAGGTAGGTGTTGGCCGACACGATGTCAAGATGATACCAGCACCTATCAATCTACTGCCACCGATTCTTGCCGCCATTGAGAGGAGCACGAGCGAGGCACAGCCAGCCGATCAGAACTTGCACAAGGGGAGCAAATGACATGAAGCACGGCCGTGTTAGTAAGATGTATGGCAGTATCTCCGATGCATGCATTCACTACATGAGACTGTGTTATTCTGCTTTGGGGGCGAGCGGAGTAGATCCTAATGACACGCGGCCACAGAAGCAAGCGAGGAATTCCGGGTATATTGGGCTCGTCGCCTCTCGCGGTCTGGAACCAACATCTCATCTCGGTATTGATATTCGGTAGAGTGCTTTCGGTCACAGCGACTATCATTTGGAGCGTGGTCAACGAGGAAGGTATCATACAGCCTTTTCGTTGGTGGCCGCCTCAAGAACTCATTAGACTCGAACTTCCTACCAGAGCGAGTGGATTGCCGCCAGGAACCAATGGGCAAGATACCTTAGCTCATTCACAGAAAACCAGGGGCATGTCGCTCGGTGGCCTTTTAACAAGAAGCGACTCGTTACCATGTTTCTCGTTGTGATTGGGGCAGACAGTAGACTGTCGGATGTATGTTGTGCTTGGGCCTGCCTAGGCGCTGCCCCGAAAAGGTACGAGTGCCGGTTGACCCCGAATTATATTGATGATGACGCAGCTTTCATGGTGTTGATTGTGATGAATGATTTCTAGAACAACCAAGAGGGTCCGCTGTCGTACTTTGAGCCTGCAGCGGCTGTTTTGAGTAGCTCCGGGGCCCCGCAATTGCTGATGTGGCCGCTACTGTCGGTTCCCCATTCGAATCACAGCCCGTTTTATTCCACTTCCCGTTGTTAGGTGCTTGCTCGCATCCGTTATTTCATCCAAGATTCCACCGCCCCCAGGGGGCCGCTCGCCTCCTTACAACGGGACGTCGAAGCCGCGATTGCCTGCAAGAGAGGTGTTTTCTCCGTGCGCATGTGCAATGAGTGGGATCGTACTTTCTTCACGGATATTTCCAATTGCGTGTTTCCGTATTCAATTGTCTGTCCCTACTCAACTTGCTCTACACGTCTCTGGTTGGCTGACTATTGCTGTTAAGCTAGGCTGTAGGTTGGCATCGCTGCTGCTATAGCTTGTTTCTCGTCAAACATCTCGGAACGAGTTCTGGCTATACCTTGAACGCGTTCATTCTTACTCACCGCCACTCAGGGCTACTGCACCACACCATTGGTCTGTTGCTGTTGTGATCTTGGGTTGTATCAATCTCTACTCAAGTGAAGAGTGAGCAATGTAAGTCCAAGCAAGTGCTTTCTCTTTCTTCGCAGCTTCCTTCTCTGTTTGGGTCGGAAGAGCTATGTGGAAGGAAAACCCAGATAGTACCTTCCAAAGCATCTTCTCCCACAAAGAAGGAGCATGTTGCAGTCTGTTTTGGTATTGTTGTGAGATCTGGGCGAGCTCTCTCGCACACATATTCATTGCTTAGCTGCCACCGTCGCCCTCTGGAGACCTCCTGCCATGGAGCAAACCTAGCTGTGTGTGTGGTGGTACCGGTATATTGCCCTTGGTTCTTTCTCGGAGAGAATCATCCAATTCATCCGTTGCTGGCTTCAATACCTCTTCTACAGATCTTCTCGCTCCCGCTTTCGGTCGTTTGGTCATCGACGATCTAGTTGGCCAGAACTCGACGACAGTTGTCACAGAGTACAGCTGATCTCGAGGGGCACACAAAAAAAGTTTTCACATCGCTCTGTTAGACTCGTTGGAAATTGCCCGCAAATCCAGTCGGTGAGGATTCCTTGTGGGCCTTGTGAGCCTTTTGTCACCTTCAAACCTGTCCCGGCTAAAATGCTTCATTTAGAGATATTGGTCTCGCTCTCCCCCGCCAGCCCATTGCCGCGCGGGCCCGTGTCCATCACGCAGTCTGTCGTCCGTTTTTGGCCCAGATGCCGCGCTGCGTGCACTTTGTGCATGGGCAGTATCTGTCGTAGCCGTGGCCGCGGTCGCGGTGGTGGGTTGTTGTATGAGGTCGTCATCGTCTTCCCCGGTTCGCCTTGCAACACCACCCCCGCTCCACCATTAGCAAAGGCGCAAAGGGCCAGAATATGCGTGGTGGTGGGTCTCCTTGTACACGACAGCTTGCTGCGGAGCGGAAGGGGAATTCTCCTCCTTTCCTTAAATAAAATACCCACGGGTCTCCTCCCCTATCTATACGAAGGGCTCGTTTCTCAACAATCAATACCCCGCAGCGCTTGGGCATTGATTGCCAGACCTGACGGGCTTCTGCAAGTAGCCGTCTCCAGACTCTCGCTTGCTGCGGCTTTCCGTCAACCACTCTCACCGCATGCTGGCGACGCGGACAGGTGCTTGAACCGTGCCTGGACTTCCTTGCTATAGTATTCAGGTCCCTCTGAGACACAATTCTCTGCACTCTTTCATCCCACCGACATCACTGCCGCCTCATCGCCCGACGCCTCTCTTAGGCTTCAGTCTTTTCCATCGGATATCATCTGAAAATGGGTAGCGATATATTAGACTCATGGCCTGTCCACGAGGTAAGCACTACATGTTGGAATATCATTAGTATGCCGGAGCTGACAGCGCTGGTCACAGATTATCTACACCGCCATCGTGGGGCTGGTAATGGTAGCCGCCCTGCTCGAGTGGTTCCTGTGGATAGCCGCGTTCATGTACTGCCTTTGGAAAGTATTCAGAAAGGCAGAACATTGGACGGTGCAAATTTTAGCTGTGGTGGTTGGAATTGCTTTCTTGCTACTAAGGTATTTCCCCCCTTTAATCTGGATGCTGACTGATACCGAGATCAATGCTAATATCTTGAGCAAAGATGCATATTTTTGCCTATCATGGTCGTGACTTTGCCGCTTCCGAGCCAGGTTGTCAAGCTCTGGCCCCCCGGTATGGTTGATATACTTCAGTGGTTTGCCTTCTACAGCTTTGCCGGTCTTTTGACAATTCCTTGGCTGTTTTGCGTCTATCAAATTGTCACGCATCAGCTCGGGAGAACGAAGCGCATCAAACAGGTCCTGGATGAAATATCAGCCCCGAAAGTCGTTATTGTTATGCCATGCTATAAGGAGGAACCTGAGATTCTCATAACCGCCGTTGACTCAGTTGTCGACTGCGACTACCCGCCGTCCTGCATCCATGTTTTCCTCTCTTTTGATGGCGATCAGGAAGACGAGTTGTATCTCAACACCATCGAAAAGCTTGGAGTGCCTCTCACGCTTGAGACATATCCTAAGAGCATTGATGTTTCATACAAAGGCGCACGCGTGACAGTCTCCAGATTCCCCCACGGCGGAAAAAGACATTGCCAAAAACAAACGTTCAAACTCATCGACAAGGTGTACCATCAGTACCTCAAGAGAAACGACAATCTTTTTATTCTCTTCATCGACTCTGATTGTATTCTGGATCGAGTCTGTCTTCAAAACTTTGTCTACGACATGGAGCTCAGTCCAGGCAACTCGAGAGACATGCTGGCCATGACTGGTGTCATCACTTCAACTACCAAGAGGCATAGTCTCATTACTCTTCTCCAAGATATGGAGTACGTTCACGGGCAGCTATTTGAGCGCACGGTTGAATCTGGCTGTGGAGCCGTCACTTGTCTCCCTGGCGCATTAACCATGCTTCGTTTCTCGGCTTTCCGACGCATGGCCAAATACTACTTCGCCGACAAGGCGGAGGAGTGTGAAGATCTGTTCGACTTCGCCAAGAGCCACCTGGGAGAAGACCGGTGGCTAACGCATCTGTTCATGATTGGTGCTAAGAAGCGATATCAAATCCAGATGTGCACCTCAGCATTTTGCAAAACGGAAGCGGTCCAGACGATGCGCTCGCTTATCAAGCAACGGCGTCGCTGGTTTCTCGGATTTCTTACGAACGAGGTCTGCATGTTGACGGACTGGCGGCTGTGGAAGCGCTACCCGATCCTGATTTTGGTTCGGTTTATGCAAAACACGATAAGGACAACGGCCCTGCTCTTTTTCATCATGCTTCTGGCCCTGTGCACAACATCCAAGAAGGTTAGCGACTTGCCAGTGGGCTTTATCGCTATCTCACTGGGCCTGAATTGGTTGATGATGATCTACTTCGGAGCGAAGCTGAAGCGCTTCAAGCTGTTTCTCTACCCTATGATGTTTGTGTTGAACCCATTCTTCAACTGGTATTACATGGTCTATGGAATATTCACGGCTGGCCAGCGGACTTGGGGCGGCCCGCGAGCCGATGCGGCGACGGCCGACTCGCATACGACTGCCCAAGAGGCAATCGAGAAGGCAATGGAGACTGGAGACGACCTGAACATTGTGCCTGAGTCGTTTATTCCTGCAGCGCAGGAAAGGAAGGAGCTGGCAAGCAAGGAGGAGAAGGAAGCGAGCGAAGTTATGGGCAGATCGAAGAGCCTCCTGATGCCTCCCGACAAAATCGCAGGCAAATTCGCGGCCCCAGAGAGAACACCAAGCGGCTGGTACCAGCATCCGGACGATTCTCTGGCGAGCGTTAGTGTTCTTGCGGGATCATCGCACCCCGGAGGCAAGAGGCACTTGCAGCACCGTGACTCGTTCGACAGTACCTTTTCAGCCCAGACGGGGAATCTATCGGTGTATATGCCGCGGAGAGTGGAAAGCATTATGGGCGATGAGGACCGGCGCAAATATGAGCTTGCCCAGTCAAGCCATACGTCACAGTTCGCGAGCAATGCGAGATCTCAACAGGGGCCGCCTCCCGGGCAGGTGTACGAGTTCTCGGAATCAGAGCTGCGGCGGGCAGGATTCACAGACGCCGCGGACTCACTGATGATGGCTGCAAGTATGAGCCGCCCAGCACACAGAAGAATTGCAAGCAGCGATAGTGTGGGCTCTGCTAGTTCTTCTCATGAGCAGTCCGGTCAAGGATCCCAATTGGACTCGTACAGGGCTCCTCAGCAACCGCTCATGCCACCGCCAAGCTCGACAGTTCGGAGTGGACGAAGCCCTCTCGGACGAGCCAGTTGGATGAGAGCATCGACGATGGACGAAGTTGAGGACGAGATCGACGAGTCTGACCCCGACAGCCGAGGTCTTTCTCCAAAGCCTGGCCAGGGGCCAAGACCCAACCACCGATAGTTGAGGGCGGCGAGCAGGCGGCCTGGCTACAGAAACGGCATGTTAATCACATTCACATCCGGCGGCTGCAACGATACAGAAGCAAACAGGCTACTCACAGATTCTGGGCGCCGTTGCCCGACCGCATCAAAGGGACAACACCGCAGGATTCGGGAGAGGGCGGCAATGCAAGCATGGTGTGGCTGAAATTCCTCTGGGCTATTAAGCCTTACAAACACCTCTTATCTGCCGTGCAACTCTTGTTATAAGACAATTTTGGGAGGAGAGTCTCATTAATCATGTCTCGATTTTGGACGACATGCTAAGGTACGGATAAAAATACGGTGCACATTTTCGAATTGGAGCTGGAGCGTTATGATAAAAGGAAGTGAGGGTGGGCGGGTTTGCATCCATATACTACCACCACCGCAGACGTCACTCCTGTGTGTGTATAGCAACTAGATTTTCTCATCTTGGGCGTTTAGCATTTCGAAATAATGTGGCGAAATCGGAGCATTTGATACATCCGGACATTTGAATCTCATAACACAGGGATGAACCTGTGTGTTTCTTCCAATGGCTTTTGAGTTTGTCGGCAGAATGACCGTCAAACTTTTGGGGCATTGACAACCTGCCTTCATCCCAGATAGGACAGTACTCAGGTACCTACCTCCTAGCGAGAGATGTCATAACAAAGTGTGCATGGGCAAATGGTGTTTCTGACAAAGAGAAACCGTGAGGTGCTCTTGGAGGGGCTTGGCGGATGGGTCTCCGTGACAAAGAGGTCTTGGAATTGGCCAACCCTTTTGTCATATTGCTGGGCTTAAAATTAATTATTGATGGCACTCATGGAAAAAAAAAAAAAAAAAAAGAGTGCGATACCTTAATGTAGTGGCTTGCCACGCAGGTATTGTAGGAGGTAGGAGAATTGTTTACGTCTCTCTGTGTGGTTATGTTGGAAGCTGTCTCTGCTGATAGCTGATATCCATGTCATACCAATATACTACGAGTGGTATCATACCTAAAGTCCATCCCAATCTCACGACCTGATGCAATCCTGCATGTTAAAACCAAAACACAATTGATATGTACCGAGTCTATGACCGTGTGTTAGGCCGGTTGGCTGGCTGGTGAAGATGATACCGGGAACTATTTGCTGGCTCATTGCGGGGCAACTGGTGGGGTTGGGTTGACCACAAACTGGTCAGCACAGCGGTGTGTGAGGCGTGTGGAGAGAGGGGGCGGGGTGGTGATAATCGCGCGGGATGGGTGTGTTTAGTTAGGTATTGATTGGGTTGGTGGTTAGGTTTGTTTTACACTGCTATCTATCTTCAGCGGGCGGCCCACTAGCGATGGAGGATGCTTGTGTCGTGTTCTTCGTGACATGCCGAGTTGCTTCGGGTTGTTTCGAGAAGATAGTGGGTTATGTTTTCAGAGGTTCGAATTGAACAAATTAGGAAGGGGATCATCGTGTATTCGAGGTTGGTTGGGCTTTTTGTGAAAATCTACACTGTACGAAACTGAGTTTTTGTTTAGGTGCAGCGGCAAGGCAAAACGATGGGCAGTGAGCGGGCTCTCGCCCGCCGTCACAGCGGGTGCCTGACGCGAGGCGTGGTTGAAAGACGAGGGGCCAATGGGTGAATCGAGAAGGTTCTTCCTGCTTCTGGGGCGCCTTGGCTACACCCTGGGGCGGGGCTATCACTGCCATGAGGTCTTTGGAGGGGAAGCCGCCTTCCCTGGTGCCAGAGTCGGGCAACTCAGGTCAGATTTTTTTTTCTCTGCTTGATCCAACCATACAATCTCTTGTTCAGGACCCCGTTTTCCTACCAAAAAAAGAAGTCTTGATTTGCCTTTCAACGATACGCTGTCAGGCCAACAGACTCTAAGCAGGAAACCGCTCTCTCTCATCTCTTTTTCCCATCGCGAGCCTCGCCTCTGCTGGTGAGCATCCCGCCAACAGCCCAACCGCCGCCGCCTGGACACCATTTGTTTACAAGAATTGTCTCCCAGTTACGCCCACCTCTACCGCCCAACATGAGTGTCGTCGGTATGTTTCTGCTGCTTTATACCCATCGCCCTGTCGCCTGGCTGGAACGCGCGCATAGCTGACGAGCCCTTTTCTTGTCCTCTAGGTGTCGATTTCGGAACGCTGAATACTGTCATTGCCGTCGCACGGAACCGGGGCGTTGATGTCGTACGTGCCACTCTCCTCAACACCACCAACGGGCTCCGCTCCCTCTTGCCGGTCATAGGGACGGGGGACTGTCTTCATCTTGTCTACGAGCTTGTCTCTGAGCGTACGCGCTGACATTGAATTCACTCTACAGATCACCAATGAAGTCTCTAACCGAGCTACTCCGTAAGTATCAACTCTCCGCCACCCAACCAGGTCCGTCGTTCGCAGCGCAATGCTGACAGGCGTTCTCTTCTGCCCTCTAGGTCCCTAGTCGGGTTCGGACCCAAGTCCCGCTATATCGGAGAAGCCGCAAAGACCCAGGAGATCTCGAACCTGAAGAACACGGTTGGATCTCTCAAGCGCCTCGCCGGCCGCACCCACAACGACCCCGATATGGCTATCGAGCAACAATATATCTCGGCTCCCCTGGTTGATGTTAATGGCCAGGTTGGCGCCGAAGTTTCGTACCTCGGTCAGAAGGAGAAGTTTGGCTCCATGGAGCTGATTGCGATGTACCTGAGCAAGATCAGACAGACCGCAGCCGCCGAGCTCAAGTTGCCCGTCTCCGACATGGTCATGAGCGTGCCTGCCTGGTTCACCGATGTTCAGCGCCGATGCCTGATTGACGCCGCTGAGGTGGCCGGTCTGAAGCTCCTCCGTCTGATCAACGATACCACTGCCGCCGCTCTGGGCTGGGGCATCACAAAGTTGGACCTGCCCGCCGCTGACGAGAAGCCGCGTCGCGTCGCCTTCATCGATGTTGGTCACAGCAACTACACGTGCTCCATTGTCGAGTTCAAGAAGGGCGAGCTTGCCGTCAAGGCGACTGCTTGCGAGCGCCATTTCGGTGGCCGCAACTTTGACAAGGCCCTTCTCGACCACCTGCACAAGGAGTTCCTCGGCAAGTACAAGGTCGACATCACCACAAACGGCAAGGCCATGACCCGTGTCCTCGCCGCCGCTGAGAAGGTGAAGAAGATGCTCTCCGCCAACCAGCAAGCCCCCATCAACATCGAGTCTCTGATGAACGACGTGGATGTTCGCGCCATGATCACCCGTCAGGAGTTCGAGGCAATGGTCGAGCCCCTCCTCGCCAAGGTCCACATTCCTCTCGAGCAGGCCCTGGCCGATGCCAAGCTCACCAAGGATGATGTTGATATCATCGAGGTGGTTGGTGGCGGCAGCCGTGTTCCTGCTGTGAAGGAACGCATCCAGGCCTTCTTCGGAAAGCCCCTGTCCTTCACCCTAAACCAGGACGAGGCTATTGCCCGTGGTTGCGCCTTCAGCTGCGCGATTCTGTCCCCCGTCTTCAAGGTCCGCGATTTTGCCGTCCAGGACGTCATTAGCTACCCGATCGAGTTCGCTTGGGAGAAGGACGCCGATATCCCGGATGAGGATACCAGCCTCACCGTTTTCAACAAAGGCAACGTGCTGCCGTCCACAAAGATCCTCACTTTCTACCGAAAACAGGCATTCGATCTGGAGGCGAGATATACCCAGCCCGACGACCTTCCCGGCAAGGTGTCGCCCTTTATCGGCCGATTCTCAGTCAAGGGCGTTAAGGCCTCCGGCAGCCCCGAAGACTTCATGATCTGCAAGCTTAAGGCGCGGGTGAACATCCACGGCGTTTTGAACGTGGAGAGCGGATATTACGTCGAGGACCAGGAGGTAGAGGAGGAGATTAAGGAAGAGGCTGGTGACAAGAAGGACCCGGATGTGAGTATTTTTATTCCGCCTAAAAGAAACCCCCCTGCAAAGGTCTCTTCGGACCCGGTAGCAGCGAAGATGGGGGAGACGCATCCCAGAGAGCCAAAGCGTCGTAAGACCAGCGCTGGCGGATCGGAATCGCTCCTTGACCCGAACAATATGACTGTGAAAACGAAGGAGCTAACCGCTGGTGATTCACACAAGGCCATGGAGACCGACGCCGCTAAGGACGAGTCGAAGCCTAAGACACGGAAGGTCAAGAAGCAAGTCCGCAAGGGCGAGCTTCCTATCGTCAGCGCCACGCAATCCCTTGACGTAAACGCGAAGAACGCGGCGGCCGAGAAGGAGGCCCAGATGGTCATGGAGGACAAGCTTGTCGCCGACACCGAGGAGAAGAAGAACGAGCTCGAGACCTACATCTATGAGCTTCGCAACAAGCTTGATGACCAGTACTCCGAGCATGCTAGCGAAGACGAGAAGTCCAAGATTAAGCAGAAGCTTGAAGACACAGAGGTAAGCATGGTATCGGCTATTTCCCCCCATAGAGAATGGCGACTGACTGTGACATACAGGAGTGGCTGTATGATGAGGGTGACGATGCCACCAAGGCGGTTTACATCGCCAAGATGGACGAGATCAAGGCTCTGGCCGGTCCCGTTGTGCAGCGGTGGTTCGAGAAGGTTGAGGCGGAGCGTCAAGCGCTTCAGGCCAAGCTCGAGGCCGAGAGGGCCCAGAAGAAGGCTGCCGAAGAGGCCAGCAAGGGCACCAAGCCCGAGGAGGCGCCGCAAGAAGCTGCCAAAGACGAGGAGATGGTGGATGCGGACGCTGCCCCCAAGGCTGATATTGAGGAAGTAGAGTGAAGCAGCTTACTGGCTATTTCACTACTTGCATGAATTCTTACGCTGTCTGGGAGAAGGTACACAGAGGGGTGGTCTTTTGATAGATAGATGGTCACATGGAAATGAAAGCGAGAGCATGGCATTTGGGCGTCTTATGACGGGGACAGGGGTAATGTAAATGCCAGCGGATGGGATAAAGAAGGAACACGAACACGGTCTGTCTCCTCTGCACACAAACGACGAGCGAATATATCTAGCTACTCTTTGAATCAACAGAGGAGGACAAGCCTTGGCCACCCACCCCCAGCATCCCGACCCACACGCATCAGACTCTTATACCTACAACCATGATGATGATAGACGGAGAACCACCCCCCCGCGCCTTGGATCACAGGAAAAGGAGAAAAAGAGCGCTTTTGCACTTGACATGTTCTGTCATGTTTGCTTCCTTGTTTCCAGTAGAATAAATCCATATATTAGCTTCGTTCTGTACTTGATGCCTTGGTGTTTTCGAATGTACTAACTATTTGACAGGCGGTCGGGCTCGATGTTCTGACATTCCTTAGGGGAATGTCAACTACCATGTTTACTTGAACGTCTCGCTCGAGAGGCATATTATGAACGTTATTCTTATCTCGTTCTTTTTGTTTTGGTTCGGTCCGCGTCTTGTTTTGTCTATGTGCTTGGTGTCCTGTCTTCTTACATGTCATCATTACGATATTCTTCAGAATAGAGTCTGCAAAACATGGTTCATAGGTACTTGAAGAGAAAAGAAATCTCAATAACGGCCAGATGGTACGAGTGGATGCGCATATACCTTGGACTTGAGCTGTCTATATCGCAGCGAAAATTGTTCGTTCAACCAATGAAATAAGAAGAAAGGTAAGAAAGCCCTCCGGGTTGGCATCTCGGCGTAATAAACCAGCCCCTCGCCGAAATCTTTTTCTTCAACTTCCTAGGCCCCGGGTCGTGACGTAGTGTGGTCTCAGAGCTGTCCAAAACGTCCGTCCACAAGACTTTTGTTGTTCAACACCTAACGTTGACAAAAAAAGGTAAGTTGGGTGCTTTCAGCAACTTTCTTGTCCTTTTGCCATACAATCTTACGCTATTCCACTTATACAGCAAAAACACTACCGGATTCATATTGACAAACTGTTGGATTAGAGTCGTAAAAAGAAAAAGAATAGATAAAGGAAAGTCGTGGGCCGGATTTGAACCGACGCTCCCGAAGGAACAAGATTTCTAGTCTTGCGCATTAGACCACTCTGCCACCACGACTACCATTGAAGAAGTTGTTTAGGAGAAGCTGCAGAAAAGGAGTCTATTACGGGGAGGCGGGTGGACAAGGGAGGTGGGGAAATCTAGGTGCTACTTTCAGCGGGGTCTTTGTGTCTAGATCTTCCCGGGTTAGGGCTGGCTATATGTACTGTACGTATGGGCGAGCCCCTATTTCATATAGGGAGGAGAGGCTTTCTTGTAGAGACTTGGATGAAAAGGTAATTTTCTTGAAACCCTAACAATGTAGAATCAAGACTGATTGCAGTGTTACGGAAAGATATTTAGTTTTCTCATGAATCGAGAAACTAGGTACTTAAGAGAATGCAATCTCAGCTTCGAACACTTTTCCTCAATAGATCAGCTGTTCCGTTAGGAGAGAGTTAAACAATTTCAGTACACTACCATCCAAGACATGAACTAGATATAATCACCACAAGGTCACTAAGAAGCAAATCTTGTGACGCTCTGGTAGTATGACATTGAACTCATCAATCAACAGACTCGTTATTGGTCTCTACAAGCCACGCCTGCATCCAGCTCATCTACTTCACTAGCATCTATTTGTATGACTTTGGGTTTTAGGCACATCGATGGCTATCGCTTTGTGAGAAGTTGGGATGGAGGAAAGCTCGCTTGTTATCTGCTCTCCCATTTGATTGACTCGAATGTCGACTTGGCGAAGCATTTCATTGTCCTTTGCCTCACTGGCAGCCTTAAATGTTCCTTGATCATCCTCGGAAGCCGTTTTTCGATTGACTTAAGAACTTCGTCTTGCACAGTTTTGTGTTTCTGCTTCGCTGCAGCTTCTTCATGGGCGACGGCGGCGGCTTTAATCTGCTCCATGATCATACCTGGAAGTCGTTCGTTGATCGCCCTGAGAACGTCTTCTTGAGCGGCCTTATTGTGCTCCTCTATACCGAGCAGGGCTTCCTCCCGAACCAGATCTTGCATCGTTACCGAGTTTTCGCCGCCGAGTCTAGCTCTCATCGGATCGCGGACGAGCATCGGATGCATCGCGTCCACCCTTGTCGCCAGGTCTTCTCCCAAACTATCGAAGCTTCGCTTTAGGTTATTGGTGAGGTTGTAGGTAAAGGCATCGAAATAGCCTTGTAGGCATGCCAAGGGGCACTCCAGCTCTGCCCTAGTGGTGGTGGCAGGCGTAGGAGGTGAGACGACTGTAGGCCTGGGGGGATGTCCGCCGAGGTATTGTCAACCTCTGTCTCTGATTCCGAATCGGAATCTTGGATCGAATGGAGCCACCTCAAATACTCCTGATTTCTCACTAGCAGCCTCTTCTGAGTCTTCTTGGGCTTCTTGGGATTCTTTATCTTCTTTGCCTCCGCTGCGTCACCAGCACGCTTGGACATATTCGAGGCAAAAGAGCGTGTCTTCATTGCAAAACCGAAGCAAATGGTCAAACGGTGGCTTGTTTTATGATGTAGGTTAGATAGAGAAGAAGTAGGTGCCGATGAACGCAGGAGATGAATATAGTATCGTCGAGTGCTGCGGGACGAGGCTTTATGTGTTCTCGCGAGCTCTGGTGATAAAGGAGGTAGGAAGGTAGGAGAGGAAGGAGAAGGATATATTCAACGCAGAAGAATGAAACTGGTGTCGGCGAATGCTATCAAGTGAAGCGTTGCGTGTTCGAGAGTTCTGGTGATGTAAAAGGCTAGGGAGCGGTGAGGAAGAGGAAGAAACCCACAAGATACTTATAGTCAGCCAGGTACGGGATCGCGGCGTGCTCCCTCCACCGCAACTGTTATTGATTAGAGTTCAGCTGAATGGAATCTATCCGTGAGACTATAAGCCAGCTACAATAGGAAGATTCGCTAGGGTGGAGTTGAGTCAAATAGATTGTATTCAGAAGACTATGAATCAAGTACAATAGGAACACCAAGGCATTCGGACAATAAAGTCGACCTTTGTTCCACTCATGCCCGACGCTTTCACGCCTCCATCTTTTCTTCACCCCTCAATGGATTTTAATCGGATGACTATACATCAGGTACAATAGGGACACGAATGCATAAAGTTGATCATTGTTCAGTTTCGCCCATGCCGATCCATTCCGCACCTTCCATCTGTTCTTAACCTTTTGCAATACAGACGAGGTGTGGGGTAGGGTTTCTCGCTCCTTCCGTCTCTTCTTCAGTCTCAGTAACATTCGCCGGCGAGGTTGAGTTGACCATCTGGAGCCCGCCTGCCTGAGGCTCATCACCCATACGCATTGCTTCATATATCCGGGTGGTCCCTCTTCTGAGGTGTTTGGTGAGTCTAATCACTAGAAAGTTAAGAGAGGAGAGGGCAGCCTTTGTTTTAAGCAAATGCTTTTATTTTTCCTCCATCCGTTGCCAACGGCCAGAACTGAGAAAACGACAGCGATGATGGGACAAAAAGAGAAGAAGAGTGGGTATTAGATTGGTCATGAGCCTGAACCTCGAACAACAGATGAAAAAGTCTCTTGGCACAACCTCCCCACCTACTTCTTCACCCTTGGAGATCACCTACCATAATCTAGAAGTCCGGACCGAGGTCCTATAGAAACCATTTCTGTTGTAGAGTCAAAGTAGAAGGGATTATGAAGCAGGAAAGATGCAGACAGAAAAATTTGTTACAAGAAAAAATCCCTTCCCCAAAGAGCCAACTAGAAATCTAGGAAATGTCGAACATGGGCTTGAGCTTGATGATGAGCTGCCACTCGTCATTTGAGACATCCTTCCTGTAGAACTCTTTGAGGCAGTTGATGCTCTTTCGCGAGATCAAGCTGTACAGGGTGTCACCCTCCTCGAGGTGGCGGCCATATGTTGGCTGGTGACCGCCCATCTCGATCTTGATAGCCACAGAGGGCTGGCCCTTTTTGCAGACGGGAATCTGCTTGTGCTCCCGCTCGATGGACGTCCTGAAGAGGCAGATATTAGCTCATAAAGCTTTCAATACGGGCAGTAGGTAGTATTTGGACTTACACTCTTCCAAGCTGTATGACTTCCTTGAGGCCAGTCGTGGGGTTAGTCTTGACAGCGGCAATGGGAGTGTTGATTTTCAGCTGGCCGTCAACAACATCCACTCCGATGACGATGGGACCAGTCTTGTTGAAAACAGCAACCGGCTGGAGGACACAGGGGAAGACGGCGAGAAGCTTGGACTCCTCCTTCTTCTTCTCCGTAAGTTCATCCATATGCTTGGTGAAGGCGTCGAAGAGATGGTAGATAATGTCAGCTGTGAAGATCTTGACACCTTGTTCCTCGGCATATATCTGTGCTTCCTTGTCGACCTTGACATCGAAGCAGAGCATGACGGCATAATCCTTAGCCTTCTCCAGCATGGTGCCGCACTGCATAACATCACGCTTGAAGACTGGGCCAATGCCTACGTTGGCAACAGGGATCTTGCAATCCTTTAGGAAATCAAGTAGGGCCTCGAGAGAGCCTAGCGTCGAAGCCTGGACGCTCACACCGCGACCTGACTTCTCGACTCGGCTGAAGAGAGTAGCCAGATCAGCCTCGACTTCGTCCTCGAGATCGGACTCGTCATCATCGGGGCCGACGACAAGAAGACGAGATCCGGCAATGGCGCCCTCGAGACCAGGCGCGCTGATCTTGACACCGAGTGCCGCCTTAACCTCCTTGTTGTGTACATAGGCTGACTTGAGTCGAAGCTCTTTAAGTGGTGCAGGTGTGAGAAGCGCCCTAATATTTGTCTTGATGACACCCTCCACACCGCAGAGAACGATGCGATCGCCTTCCTTCAGGATACCGTTGGACAGAATAACATCGATGGTCATGCCAAATCCTTCGATTTGCTTGACCTCGAGAACCGTGGCCTGAACCTCAGACAGGTACATGAGCGAACCCACCATTCTCTCTTGAGTGAGCTGAACGATCAGCTTCAACATGTCAGGGATACCCTCGCCCGTGTGGGCAGAGGTCGGCACCAGGGACACATATTTGGCCATAGACTTGTTCTCATAAAAGAGCTCCGAGTTGAAACCCTGCTCAGCAAAGGCAACTTTGGTCTGCTCGAGACGGTTCTTGAACTCGTTCTGCACTGCCTTGTTCTGCAGGGCCAAGCTCTCCTGGAACCCGTTGTTTTCAATCTTCTTCCAGCCGTAAAGACGATCGATCTTGTTCAGGGCAACAATGAAAGGTGTCTTCCGGTCGCGCAGAAGCTTCATGGACTCGAGTGTCTGCGGCTCAAGGCCGTGCATGATATCGACAACGAGAATGGCAATGTTGCATAGTGAAGAACCTCGAGAGCGCAGATTAGAGAACGACTCGTGACCGGGTGTGTCGATGATGAGAAGACCAGGGACCTTGAACTCAAAGCTGCCATCTCGGTTAATAACAGCAGTCTTTTGTTTAATAGACTCAACGGGGAAGTAAGTCGCGCCGATCTGCTGGGTGATACCACCGGCTTCGCCTTCTTGGACGTTGGTCTGCCGGATCTTGTCGAGGAGCTTCGTCTTGCCGGTATCGACGTGACCGAGAATACAGCAAATCGGAGATCGCAGGTCATCCTTGGACCGAGCTGCCATTGCTGCTTGATGTGCCTTCTCGCGGCGCTCAGCAGCCTCCTTCTTTCTCTGGGCCTCGGCAATCTGTGCGGCAGTGGCTTGCTCGTCTTCTGACGAAGATTCATCATCGGAATCCTCATCGGAGTCCTCCTCTGAATCTTCCTCCGAGTCTTCGCCTTGCTCCTGCTTCGACTCTTTGGTCGCAGCTTTCTGTTCAGCTGTCTTCTGCTCGGCTTCGTCATCAGAGTCGGCATCCCAACTGTCTTTGACATCCTCCTTGTCCGAGGCAGCGGCCGCTTCCCAGTCCTCGTCCACACTGTCCTCGGCGGCAGCAGCCTTGGCTTTGGCAGCAGCCTCGGCCTCGGCCTGCTCGCGTTCAAGGCGCTTCTTTTCTTCGGCCTCCTTGGCAATCGCTTCGGCCTGCAGCCTTGCTCGCTCGGCGGCCTCGGCCAGCACCTTTTCCTCGTCAACCTGGAAATTATGGTCAGCGCTGATGGTCCTACCGGTCTCGGTGCACATCGTCAGTCTTACCTTGTCAGCCTTGCGGCCAGGGCGTTTCCGGCTATCCGTCTTCTTCTTCTTTTCTTCTGTCTCGCCCTCAGCGGGCCCGCCAATTTTGATGCCGGCGGCAATCATCTGCTGGAGTTTTCTCTCATTGCGCGCCTTCTCTTCCTTCTGGGCCTTGGTCATGAACTTGCCCTCCTTTTTGAGTGCCTCGATTCTCTCCTTTTCCTTTGCCTTCTTGCGGGCCTTTTCCTCGGCCACCCGCTTGGCTTCTTCCTCGGCTAGACGCTCTTCCTCTTCTATCCTGGCCTTCTCCTCGGCAATTCGCCTCTCCTCCTCTTCTGCTCGACGTCGGAGCTCTTCCTGTTGCCGTTGGATGGCAGCCAGGTGAGGAGGGAGCTTCTTTTTCTTGCCGCCAGCTTCTACAGCAGCAGCCGGTGCTGCCGGTGCAGCCTCAACCTTCTTCTCTTCAGCAGCAGCCTTCGCCGGCGCTGCCTTGGCCTCGACCGGAGTGGCAGCCTTCTTTTTCAGGGCCTGACACGCATGGCTGTTAGATTCCACCGCGTATAAGATGGGGACATGGGATTGGTTAACTTGCCTGCTCCTTTTTCCTTTGCTTCTCTCTCTCTTTCTTCTGCTTCTCCTTCTCGGCCTTGGTGAGGATCTTGCCGCCAGTCTCGCCATCCTCGCCCCCGTCCTCATCCTTTGCTGGGGTATCGGCGGGGGGGGCATCAGCAGGCTTTGGTGCCGGCTTGCCCTTGCCGCCCTTACCCTTCTTGTCGGGAAGCGCAAACTCGTCGTCAAGGTTGGCCTCAACGGCGGCCTTCGCGGTGAGGTCGGGCACGGGCTCAGCGGGCTGGGGCTCCTCGAGCGGGAAGTCCTCGCTCAGACCCTTCTTCTTCCGCTTCTCTTTATTCTTGCGCATCAGTGCCATCAGGCCACCAGCGCCGCCAGCGTCCTCATCGTCGCCAACCGCAGCATCGCCGTCAGCGGGGGGAGTTGCGGCAGCAGGGGCGATCGTCTCGCCGAGGTCCTTCTCCCAGTCGTCGTTGGCCTTTTTGCCGCCGCTCTTCTTTTTCGGGGCCATGTTTGCGGTTTCCTGCGGTAAAGGGTGGAGGTCGCACAGTGTGTGCAGCAGACTAGAGATAAACAATAAAAAGTCTGGCTTCAAGGGGGTTGTTGCCCGGTGTTGGTTGTGGCAGGATTCCTAGAGGCAGCAACCAGGCGATGTCAGAATAGGTAGGGCTTTGCGGGCGTCGGGTGTGGGAGACTTTTGCGTGGGGCTCAAATTGGCTTTGAGAGGGACGGAGTTGAGGAGGGGTATGTTCGCAAACTGGGCCGCTGTAATAATTAACTTACCTAACTAACTGTGCCTGCTCAAAGCAAACGTCAGATTCTTTCTTCAGCCGTGGGCCTGCAAAGTCTTTCTCTGGCCGACAGTAGCGACAGAATCTTCAGATCGCCAATGTCTTTTGCGCCAGGGATGACGAGACATAATCTTGAGAAATATGGTGTCGAAGCTCCAAAATGTCTTAGGCAGGATGCTCTGTCCGCTGTCCGCGACTGCAAGTCGGATGAACTCTCACTGAGGGGCAAATTATGCAGCGAGTTGCAAGGAAAGGCTTGGTGGAATGACGCAGCAGAAAGTGGATTGATTTTTGGGAGGGGCAGATTCAAATTATTTTGTGCATCGGACTTTGTGCAAGGTCGACTGGTTGCAATGGCAAGTCGCGGCTATATGCGGCCCCTATAAATTCCCGGACAGTAAAAACACCGGCGGGCAGGACGACGGAATCGACTAATGTTGGCATTGATATTATTAAATCACATTCTGATGTACCCTAGTGGTAACTTTGCCTCCAATATTTATAGAACAGGTCGAAGGAAATACTCCAGGATGCCGTATGCCAGTTTGAAATACTGCTCCCCGTCTTCATCTGCAGATAATCCAGCTGTGTGGCGCCCATCGTCCAGCTCGTCCAGCAGCTCCGCGAATCGAGATTCGTAGCTTGGAGACGAGATCAGCCTCTCTAGAGCTCGTTTCTCAAAGCATCTCCGCAGCATATCTCCATCCACGTGCATTTCCCCCTCCTTGCCCACGCGTGGCTCTGGGTCGAACTGGGAGTGATCGACCACGCGGTACGTGAAGGGGTACATCTCGTCGCTAGTTTCGGCAACATTCTGGATGAATCGTAGGATGCGCCAGATTTCCAGGTTCAGGAGTGTGAAGCTCCTCACCGATCCGTCCAGCGCATTGCCTAGGATCTCAGCGTCATCAACCGTGTTGACTAGCCGACCGTATTTGGGTCTGTGCCTTGGTCCCTGCTCCCACACTGGTCGGGTTCTTCCCCGGCGAAACTTCCGCACCGAAACCGGTAATTCTGCCTCGAAAACCGACTCGCAGTCTTTTCCTGGAACTTGCCACGGCACCCACAGTCCTCCGACACTACAGTCTCTATCCGAGACGAATATTAGGCTGCCCAGTGTTTCCTCAGACTGCACACCAGCTGCCTCAATCATGTGTGTCGCATTGCGCCTTCTCGGGTCGACATGGCTGAGTGGTGTCGTCCCATCTGTTCCCAGGTTTTGGTCAATGATCTCAAGAGAATCGCGATGTGTAAGGGCGAGCAGTTTGCCGTTTGAAATTCGCAGACTTGTGGCGGGCGATCCCAGGTCAAAGACTTTGAGCAGCTTGAGCTTTTTTTCGACTGTGTCAAGTACTTCCCACTTGATCGTGTTCCCCGCACAGTAAATCAATCCTTCGCCGTAGCCAACGACCGAGTATATTGGTTCGGATGCCCTCACTTGGAATTTCCCCGTATAACGGATCACTCTGGATCCGTCTTCCTGATCCTTTTTGGTCTCCACAACCACAAGACGCCCATCTCGTGTAGAGGCGAGAACAAAGCGCCAGATATTGCCTTCTTTCTTGCACTCCCACTCTACCAATCCCCAGATTCGATCGCCCAGTTTCCCCAAGCCCGAGATAAAATCAGTCGGGATACCAGTTTTGTCCATGGCCCTGCCGAGATCTTCGCCGCTGTCTGGGTCGATAAACATCAGCGTCGTTTTCTCGTCCCTAGCGACTGCGACAACGAGGCACTGTAGATGCGGGGAATATAGGAGTTTTGTTGGCGTCCCGTTAACGGGTATGTCTCGAGGAACCGGGCTGGGCTTATCATTCATCTCCGCCAGTAATAGCTTCTTTCCGGAAACCATGAGTATTGGAGTAATATCCCGGTTTGCAGATGGTATGTCTACAGCCACACCAAATTCCACAGGCGGCGCAGCACCCCCCTCGTTGCTGATATCAACAGGCCACACTTGCAGCTTGGAATTTAGCTGGAAAGCATCCGACTGCCCGTTGCTCAAGTGGGAAGTGGCAAGCTTGACCAGCTTCTTATCGCAAGAGACAAGAACAGTCGGCTCAACCTTGTTAGGATGATGTGTGCAGGTTACGATTGCCGTAGTCATTCCAAATTTCTCACTGAGAACTGAGAAGGAGTCTGCAGCCCTTCTCACACTAATCACCTCTCCGCTCCTGGTGCCGAGAATAATAGCGCCTCTGATCGATACTATGCTTGAAATCGGTTCGATTGGTACGGATGGAGTCGAATTGTAATCCGAGTCCTCATTCGACAAATCTTGGCCACGTTAGTTGCCGGGATCAGAGATCTGTTAGAGGGAAGAAAGAACTTACGTTCCGACAAGTCAATCATAAAACAGCCTTGGGCCATTTGTGGCGATTGAATGCTAAGAAATGGCCGAGCATCTTTCCAAATACCCGCCAACACGGTGGAGTGCATGTCGAGAGAGAGACATGTTATTTCCCCATCCACTTGAAAGATACAGCCAGGTTCGAGAGTGAGACGCGGTACATCGACCTTGAATGTGTGAATTTGAAACTGAGTTCCCCGATGTGCTGCAATAGCGATGTTGTTACCCAGGACGCACCCGTCAGAGACCAACCCTGAAAAAGGCGACGCGTCCGGTATCAAGTCATCATATAAGAATCGATCACTTCAAGTAGGTGAGCAATTAATGGCATGTCGAGATTATAAATAACATTACGTACCTTTTGCCCCCAGCTAACAACACAACAGATTCTTTGGTGAGCTGAACGGCGAATGGATCTGAGCATGAGAGTGCCAGCGTGGGCGACAACAAGTCGTAGTTGACAATTTCTGGGCCTAGATTGTTAGCTTGTGAGAAGTCTTCAGAAAGGTGTAGAACTGTCGAGTAGGCAGACATAGATAGAAGCAGGTGGAAGCCCGGGGAAGAGCCTGTATGATGTGAAGGAAGCAGCCAAGCCTCCTTCACTCCAGCCCCGTATTCCAGATCCAACGAAATGATGGCCCTCAGCCCAGATCTGTGTTCTGTGATGTAACCTTCATTTCTCAGCCCTGAAGCGGAAAAGATACGGTCCGGGCTTCTGAGCTCTGGGTAGTGCCAGGGTTCCGTTTTGCTCCCCTTTTCGCCGCTTATTTCTGGATTCCACGAGCTAAACTTATCGGTAGTTACAAAGTCAACAGCGGGTGTCCAGTTAGGCAGCTTTCCCAACCGCTCCAGAGGTTTCCGAGCCGGAACCTGCAGCAAGATCAGCATCGCAGCGGGAAAAACACTGAGCGATATGGCGCACTCACTTTGTAGATACCCCCTGGCCCAGAGTCGCTGCCCATGATGATAACATCCGCGTACTGATCGAATAGGCATGTGAAAGCCCCTGACGTGTTGCAGTTGAATTGGTCCATGTAGGTACTTCGATCCAGGGTGCTCTCCGCGTCGGCCTCAATATAAAGGACAACGCCATCCTCACGAGCAAGATATATGCAGTCTCTTGTCTTGAAGTATCCTGCCAATCTGAAGGGCCTTGCCCATGCCGTCCATAATGGCTCGCCACGGCCATGGAAGTTCGGCGTGGGAGGGCGTGATCCCATGCCGATGGCCTCGAATATTGGTGAGCCGTGCAAAAACCCAGTACAGACCGCGACCTCACCATCTGAAATGACAACAAAAGCGGACTGGACTGTCAACGGAATTATCAGTAGGGGCATTTGATATTCGACCGGTATTCGATGTTCGGCTCTCGGCTGAGCGAAGACAGTTCTCAAATCATTTCCCACTTCCCAATCGAAGGTAACCATCTTCGACTTTTTATCTTTGACAACAATGAGCAGTAGAATGACATCCATATGACGATGATCTCCGGTCTGCGGATACAGAAACTCAATTGTGTGTATCGCACCTTGAACACTTCGTAAAAAATGGCGTTTGACGGGCTTCAGTGGCTCATTGTACAAGTGGCGTCGACGGAGCTCGGCCATCGCCTCAAGCTCGTAGACAACAAATAGGTCTTGGGCGTAGGAAAGAACTATGTAACGTGAGATAGGGTCCACGGTAAGGTGGAATCCCGGGTGCTCCAGGCTTTCCCGGGGGCTTGGGCTCGCGAAACGTTCCGCAACAAACTCCGGCCTCGCATCAGGACCTGGACGAACGAATAGGAATACGCAGTCGCCAGACTCCAGTACCACCAGCAATAGCTGGGGTGGGAGCGGGACTACGGGCTTCGGTGGCAACAGACCAAATCGCACCCCATTGCCATCCTCTGCCTTGACCATTGGGGCATAAGACGGTTCTTCGCCATCATCGTCAATGTCAAATGCTCCGATGACGCTCGCTTTCCGAATACGGGAGCCAAAGTCGTTTTTCCGGATGACATCCTTGAGTTGCCCATCTCTCTGGAACTCGCAGATCTGCACAACGTGGTCCTAGATAGTGATGGTCAGTCGAGTAGCATGCGCGAGCAGTTGGACATCAGGCTGACTCACCCCCACGAAGGCCACATCGTTGAATTGAGGAGACCTGAGGCGCACAGGCAATATCCAGTTGGTCTTGGGACTTTCGACTATCGTCCGGGTAAGAATGGCGCATTGAGGAGCCTTCAGCAACCGCTGTCTCTTTGAGCCCCTCGGATTTGAGTTGGCCTTGAGAACGGCTTGGAGGTCGACCGTCTCGGTAACCCATTCGCCTGCACGTAGGACGCTGGTCTGGAAGGCCATTGCGGCGAAAGATGGTACCGATGTTAGATGGACATGTAGCGGACACGGTGGTTGTTGACTGGCGGTTGCGGGTGCCGCTTCTTTTTAACAAGAAGACGAGTAAACCATGCAGAGACAGGACACAGAAGTTGGACTAAGCCTGACGAGAGCTGTATCTGATGTGGTCGGTCTCGGGTGCTGACGGTCCAGAGTCGCCCGACCACACAAGCAGGCGATACAGAAACGTACAAGCGCAAAATAGTCTCTCAAATTGTCGAGGGCAGTCGGGAATCTCCTAATGGAAACGGACGTTAGACGTGACAAGTGGGGGTATGCAGTCTGCTCGGTGGTCTCGCTGTCCAAGGGCCGGTCAGCAATGCCCCGTGATCAGCAGAAGTTGAGCGCATTCAGTGGATCGGTGTTGCGAACGAGGAGCTGAGGTGAATATGTGTTTCTAAGGAAGGGGCACTTTGGCCTCTCCTAAGAAAAAAATGTCAAAATCGGGCAAACACCACTTGATAGCAGGTGATGCAGACGGGCATGCGCTACGATGCCCAGAGGACGGCTTGCATAGGTATATATAAGGAGGGAGCTTAGGCATAGAAAAGCACCAATCCCTTTTCATTCATGGCTGAGCTGCCGGCCGCTGGCTGCTGCTGGCTGCCTTACAAACTCTCAGTATAGCGGACAACTGACTTCTGGGCCTTGGTTTTCAAGAGGCATGAGGCGCTCGGTAGTGGGCTCCTACCTATCAGCTTCCGGTCCATACACACAGACTCAGGGCGTTGGGCCTTGGCGCTGGCGAGCAGCCAGTTAGAGGATGGATATTCCTTGGTTCGAAGGCGCCTGGGGGCGACGGGTGATAGGTGCTTCGTAAGCAAGAGAGGAATGGCGGTGGACTAAATGCGTGATCAAGTATTATTGAACCCTTGCCTGCACAGAATAGAAATGGGAAGGAGTCACGTCCCAATCCCATGGACGGGATGTCGGCAGTGATGCGGTGCTAATGGCGTGGTGGGCGTCGGGTGGTTAGTGTGCACTGTCCATACAGTGCTGCCCATTGTAGAGCAGAGAACGGACGGACCTAGTGTAGAATTGCCCAGGCAGTGTGGGGAAATCTCCAACTTTCCCCATTTCGCCTGGCATGGCAAGTGGTCCTTCCACTTCTCCCGCACCTGCCTCTACGACCTAAACTTTGATCCCCGATCTGGCGGGCACGCGGGGAGCCCTAGAGATTAGATTTATGAATATTTGAGCTAGGTACTTCCGCCCTTCTCAGTCAGGACAACTGCCCGGAATTCAGAATGTTCGTACCACAGCAGCGTGCATAAACCACAGCTGATCACATCCAGGAGCCAACAAGCGAGGGTGTCATGGACCAGGGGCCAGGTGACTCCCCAAACCATTGTTCACAGTTTCCGAGGGAAATGTGATGTATCAACTGCCTTTGGGAGGTCGGCGCCAACTATCCCGTCGGGTCATGTCCATATATTGACCCGGGGAACCGTCAGGCGGGCCCCGCCCCTGGCCAATTATCGGGCCGGCCGTCTTGACCGAGAACGCCAAGCAATTACTATCAGAACGATATCGTATGTTGTGAGTGGGGAGAGGTTCACTGGGAGACCCGTCCAGTGTCGCCGTTCCATCGACATCCCATGTGCAGGACATTGCGTGAGTCAACGGTTAGTCAAGCCAGCCCAAGAAGAGGGGTGGGGGGAAAAGTTGGGTTAAACTTCCTCAACCTTGGGAAACCTTCAGCTCTGGCAAGCATGCCGGGTCTGATAACGATTGACCGAAAGTCATCGTTTCGGCTTCTGCTTCTGCTGCCGCTTCTAAGGTCCTTTAATAGACCTGCTTATGGCCTTCCCTATGAAAGCAGGTACCTACCTAACAAATGAAAGTGAGTGCCAAACAGATATGGAAGCTAACTCCTACTGCCATCGCTCCTACCAAATTTGAGGTTCGCAAAACTATATAAGCTATTACAATGGAAGCTAAAGCCAAAATGAAGAAGACCGTCAGCCGAGTCCGCCCTTGCCACATAAGCAGGACAATCATGGAAGCGGCCTGACGCTCGGCTCGCAGGCCAGGGATGTGGACTTTATGTGTTCTATCGGGCAGGCGGAGCTCTGTGTTACGGTACAGGTAAGGTACGTAGGTACGGGCTCTTTGGCCTCGGCTGACAACCAACGAAAGACCAAAACGCGTCCATCGTTGAAGCGAGCCTTCCCCGGCAAGAGGATCGAAATATTTAGGAAGGAACTGCCATCTTCATTTTTTATTTTAAACTTGGTTTCAACTTTCAAGGCCGTTGATTTGACATCCATTCGGATCTCGCCGAGACCACCACAGCGGCCCGTGCTCAGATCCCGCTAAGGATTCGCTTAGGGTTTGCTAAGGCTTGCTAAGGGTTTGCTGTCATCTTCCAAAAGGCTAACGTCAGCGTCTGGACCATCTCGTCTGAAGGAACGTATGAGCACCCTTCCCTGAACTGGAACACTCTGTACCCGAATGCTCTCGCAAAGAAAGGAGGGTTTGGTTTGTAGATGCACCTCAAAAACATCGGGTCGCCAGACACAGCCAGCCATGCATTCGACGACGGATTTTATCTAAGATATAAAAGCGAAGCAGTCCCCCAGAACTAGTCTTCTGTTTGGAACATCTCCCAGGATAGGGCCGTGGCTGATATCCAGCAGAAAGCAAGAAATAAACTCTAATGGACGACGGGTTCATCAAAGCGGTACTTCACGAGAAGACCGCCGACCTAAAAAATGCTTATGTCTCGAAGCGGGCAAAAGAGGAGGCCATCCTCGAAGCCTGCAAGTGGAGGAACCTCGATGACTTGAGAAGGCTCGCAGAATCCCCAGGGGGCTTTTTAAACGACAATATTCGCCAACAAGCATGTATGTGACAGACCCCCTACATCCATTATAATACGCCATTCAATATAGCCCTCCCTAAATGTTTAGGCTTATTAACATAATTCGGCTTGCTTTAGGGCCGGTCTTACTAGGACTCTCATCATCCGGTGATGTCGCGGATTCTACGGAATCTGGGTCTTGGAAGGAGCTCCCTCGCCATAGAGATGAGGATCAAGTCCAGTTAGATGTCAACAGGGCCTTTATTTACTACCCAAACCGTATGTTGTCTTTTTGACGGATATTGTTCCGCTCTCCATCTCCCTGCCTTAGTGCTCTTCTTCCCCCTTAGTACCCCTTTTTTGTATCAACAAAACGTCAACAAAACGAAGTATTTGTCAGCATAACACCTTTCCATCACTCTCACCAGGGGCTGTCTGTAGAGCCAACTCATATCATCCGTCATCATATACAGTCCACTGACAACTGCCTTTAGATCAAAACGAGGCCGAGCTCGACCAGCAAAAGGCCGAGCTGTCAGCCCTCATCGTCGAAGTCCTCCGCCGTTTCCCTTACCTGTGCTATTTCCAAGGCTACCATGACATCTGCCAAGTCCTCCTACTCGTACTTCCCCCCGCCCTCCGCGCCCCGGCCGTATCCCGGCTCTCAGCCCTGCGCATCCGGGACTTCATGCTCCCGTCGCTTGCACCCGCCATCGCACAGCTCCGCCTCATCCCCGATATCCTACACGCCGCCGACCCAGCCCTCTGGCGGCACCTCTCGGGCACAGAACCCTTCTTCGCTCTGTCCGGCACGCTAACCATGTACGCACACGATATCACCACACTCGGCGAGATCGCGCGCCTCTTCGACGTGCTCCTCGCGCGCGAGCCCGTCTTCAGCGTGTACATGTTCGCAGCCATCGTACGCGGGCGGCGCTCAGAGCTCTTCGACACGCCCGCCGACGAGCCCGAGATGCTGCACAGCATCCTCTCCAAGCTTCCCCGCCCGCTCGACCTAGACAAACTCATCGCCGACACCAAAACCCTGCTCGACGCCCACCCCCCAGAGTCCCTGGGCCGGCACCACAGCGCCTGGCGCCGCTGCATATCGCCCAGCAGCGTGCTCAAGACGGCGCGGGACGCCGACGCCTGCGCCGCCCAGTCTATGGATGACGGCAGGCTCTTCTTCGAGCGCCAGGTCGCCGAGCTGCAGTGGATCGAGCGTAAGGATAAGCTCCTCGAGCTCCTGAGGCGGTATCGCCGGCCCGCGGTGCGCACGACCCTAGGCTTGGCCATCGCGGTAGGTGTTTTTGCCGTCCTACTCCGGAGGGGAGACTCGGCCTCGCTAGGTGGCGGTACGATGGCATATGTCTCATCGTTGCTGGCGCGGTTGGTCAGGTAGCAAAAGCAAGCTGAGGCTAGGAAGTCTGTTGCTTGATTTATTGTTTTAATTCTTATTTCCATCCACCGTAATGCCCTTCTGCGCGTTTAGGGATGCTTAGATGTAGAATGAAACGAAGAGAAATCTTTTAAGAAGAGGGCGAGACAGAAAACATGTAATATTTTGGGCTAGTATTTGTTCAGGTTGGGGGTATACAGGACTATAAAAAAGAAACCAAGGGCAACGAGGAGGCTAGTGCCATGGTGAGCCAAAGACAGGGAGGGGACCTTGGAGTTTTTTCGCAAGTATCCTCCAGTTGGCATGTTATTCAACGGAGCGAGGGAGCCACCGCAGCGAGCCTTAGCGAGCGGAGGTCGGCGGACGAGTGGAGTGTCTTCTACATGACTTTTTGCTATCAAATCCGCGTGGCAATTCCTTGGTACGACTTATCGTCAATCAGGGACTGGTCGGCGGTGTAGATTCCCACGTACGGTATATTGTACGGCGTTCGAGGAAGGTCCTTTGTCGTGGTTATATGTCGAGGTTGATGATCGATGTTACGGTAGGAAGGTGCTTATAAGCAATTAGCAACAGCCTCCCGCAGGGGAAAAGCCCGCCGCAAGCGCCCCCGGAGGGCCCCTAGAGGGCCGCTTGTGACGATCCTGATTGGGCAGGGCTGAGAGTCTCAGGCACGAATGCAGGTGCGACCTGCATTGTCACAATTGGCCAGGACCTGATGGCTCTAGGTGGCTCAAGGTAGAGCCATCCAGAGCCACCGGTTCTATATAATGATGAGAGCTGGAGAGCCTTTGTGGTTTTTCAGCTATCAATTCAAGTAGACAGTTTAATCTTTGCAACTGAACAGTGGTTCAGCAAGCGATCATTTGATACTCTTTGATACTCTATCTACCCTAGGTTACTGTGTGTGACCACTCACCCCCTTGAGCCTCACCCCAAACCCCAAGGCGAGATATCACGATTCCAGGCTGCAAGCAAGTGGGGTAGGTCAGGAGCGGCCCGCCAGTTACAGGCGCAGGAGTTCAGCGGGTCAGGTCGACCAATCATAAGATGCTCTGTTGTACTCTGTGGGGCCTAAGACAGAGCAGCACAGATCGCACAGCTCTGTCTTGCTCTGTGGTCTTGGCAACAGAGCATCACAGAGCACTGGGTCTATATCAGCAGTTAGGCTGAGCTCTCATTATGAGACTCAGCAAGTAAGCAATACACATTCATCTGCTTCATTACTTGTGAAGGCATTCCACACGTGTGTATCAAGACAACCACCCGACCTTGTTCAAGGAGCTTACCTTCCCTACGTGACTCAACCACCCAACTCACGGCGTACCGCCTTGCAGTTCAGACACCCTGCGTGTGGATTGTAATACGAGAATCCAGATCGTCACATCACACCGCTGGAGGTAATAAGTTAAATTAACTTATTAAATACTAAAGTATTAATTATTAACTAATAATATAAGTTATAATATTTTATTTAAATAAAAAAGGAAGTTGTATCAGAATTAACGTATTGTCACGATTTCAGCATGCGCCAAGGTGGGGCGCGAGGAAGGAGCCAAGGATAATCCGACCCAATCCTGTCTCTTACGTCATGAGCCAATCAGGCGGCGCTCTGTGTGCTCTGCCGGGCAGAGCAGACAGAGCACTAGAACCACCAATAAGGAAGGAGCTCTGTGTGCTCTGTTGAACAGAGCAGACAGAGCATTTACGATCTATATAAGCAGTTAGGCTGAGCTCTCCTTATGAGACTCGGCAAGTAAGCAATACACATTCATCTGCTTCATTACTTGTGAAGGCAATTCACCTTTGTGTACCAGACAATTCCCCTTGTTCAAGAGCTTACCCTTCTTACGTGATCCCAACCCAACAACTCCAGGCGTCCCGCCTTGCAGTTCAGACACTCCGTGTGTGGATTGTAATAAGGGTGTTTGAACTGCAAGGCGGTACGCCGTGAGTTGGTTAGTTGAGTCACGTAAGGAAGGTAAGCTCTTTGAACAAGGGTTGAATGGTTGTCTTAATACACACGTGTGGAATGCCTTCACAAGTAATGAAGCAGATGAATGTGTATTGCTTACTTGCCGAGCTCCGTAAGGGAGGCTCGGCCTAACTGCTTATATAGTTCATGAGCATTGCGGACCCGAATCCTCAAGGACCCAGCAACAATGCCAGTCTGGTCGGGTTCTTTGTGATTGGTTGACTATTACAACCCACACACAGGGTGTCTGAACTGCAAGGCGGTACGCCAAGGGTTGGGTGGTTGAGTCACGTAGGGAAGGTAAGCTCCTTGAACAAGGTCGGTTGAGAGTATTGATACACACGTGTGGAATGCATTCACAAGTAATGAAGCAGATGAATGTGTATTGCTTACTTGCCGAGCTCCATAAGGGAGGCTCGGCCTACTCGTTTACATAGACCAAGTTGCTCTGTCTGCTCTGTCAACAGAGCAGAGGGAGCGACTTCCTAATTGGTTGCCGCAACGCTCTGTGTGCTCTCTTGACAGAGCACGCAGAGCTCCTCCTAATTGGTTGATTCATAAATGCCAGGATTGGTTGGCCCATCCTCAGGGGCCCACTTTAATGCGTGCCAAGATCTCAAATCGTAACATTGACTCCTTGTCAGTAGTGACTGGCTGGGGCGGTGCCCGCTTTGGGCGGTTGTGCCCCACTACTAGCTGCATATGAAGATCGTGACACTTTACTTAATCCCTCTGAAGTCTAAAATGGCTGAGTGGCAGAGGTCTAATGCGCTTGAATCTAGTCTTCTTCTCTTACTCGAGTATAGAAAGATGGGCGCATTCGAACCGTGCTCCATTCACACTTTTAAAGTCCTTTATTCAAAGGTCGTTTGCCTTTTTTGGTATACTGTTAAATAGAGAGCGAGGTAGTATGAGGAAGTGAGCATACGGGGTATCTGATATCACTGGCTGCCTGAAGTCGGATAAAAAATGATTCGTCCAACCTAACCGCCGTTTTGCTTTAACCCCTTCGTCTCCACTTATTTACAGAACCTCCTGATAACTCAGCTTCAACGCTTCAAAGTGCTCCTGGTTCTCCACAGCCAGTTTTCCCCCAACATCGCTGATAATGGTCAGGATCAAACTGTAGTTGTTATAGAGAAAGCGCTCTCTCTTCCTCGAATCTGCGCCAAAGGTAGCGTTGCTAATCCTTGTCAAGAAAATATCCATCTCGTTGCGCAACCGGCGTAGGCTCGTCACCACCGGCTCGTCGTCTCCAAACTCTGTGCTGAGTGCAAGGATCCCGTGTAATAGCTGACCAAAGCGCTGAGTCACAACATGCGGTGTGGCGGAGGCGGCCTTCGCGCTGGCGGAAGAGCCCGCACGGCCGGGAAGAGCCGAAGTCAGGGCCTTGACTGATTCGCAATGGGCATCCATAACAATCTGTAGGCGCGGCCACAGCACCATGGCGGTCCCGTTGATGTAGCCGTCCATGGCAGGAACTCGGCGACGCTGCAGCTCGAAAATGAAGTGCTGGTTGAGGCGGACGCACAGCATCAGCCCCAGCGCGTCAAATGTGTCGCCCACGAGCTGCTTGGTTAGGCCCTGCCCAACCGCAAAGGTCGGCTCGAAAATGTAGTTAAAATGTCGCGAGATAACGGCGAAGGAGAGAGCTGGACTGAAGAAAGCCGCGAGGAACGTGTACTCGGCCGTAGCATTGTCAATGAGTGCTAGATTAAAATTCCGAAACGGAACTTCTAGGTAATGTGTCGATTGGTCTTCCTCGGCAAGATATGACGACATGGCCATCTGGTTGCTGGTCTTCACAATATCTATGCGCCTGCCGAGGTTGTAGGCATCGTGCGGGGCGCCAGCAAGTTTGGAACCAGAGAGGACAGTGGCCCTCCTCGAGACATCCTCGTGACCAAGGACATCATTCTTATCAAGAATATGGAGTTTGATTTTCTCCATGGCCTTTGCGTAGCGAGTGAACTGATTCAGATAATACCATCGCATAGTGTTCATGTAAGCAAGGCAAATTTCCCCAGCAAGCACAGGTTGGTGTCGCTTCAAAAAGGCGAACAAATCTTTAAACTTGAGAAAATTCTGCTGCTGAATAATCTGGGCGTTGATATGAGGCGATCTCAGGGCCTTGATCTGAGCAACAAGAAAGTCGCGTATTCGCTCGACCGCCTGCCAAAAGTTAGCAATGACCTTGATGTGCTTAGATGATGTCGTTACCTTGAGGAGGAGTTTGTCTAAAAGTGGGCCTATGTCAGATAAAGCCTTGCTATTCGCCTGGAGGGGGCTCTTCTTGAGAGCAATAGCTCTCTTGTCGACCTCGATGAGCACCTTGACCCAAGCTTCGTCAATGTGCCCCTCGGATATCTTGGAGACGACCACAGGTGACACGCTAAGCTCTTCCACCACAGGCCCGAGACCCTTCTCCACGGCTTTCCGATTTTGTAGTCTAACATTAAGAGCGGAGGATCGGGCTTGGAGGCTTTCTATATCTGTAGATACGGCAGCCAGGTCGTTGCGGAAGCTTGTGAGATTCGTCTCGACGGAGGATAGGATGTCATCGCATGCTCGAATAGACCGATGCAGGTCTTCAAATTTGGCCTTGTCTCGCTCATCTGCGCTATGCTATCAGTACAGAGTAGTACTAGACGCTTTGAGCAAACTCAGAAAACCTACAATCGTTTACTGACTGCGATTTATATACCCTTTCGTCCTTGCCATTAACATCTGCATCCGCGAGCTCTCGCATCGCTAGACTGCCAAAGTCGAAGTCGAGATCCAAGTCGTTCTCGCGTATGCGGCCATCCTGCTCCTCCGTCGGAAATGGTCTATCAGGGAGCGGGCCGAGGATCTTGCCGAGGACCTCTTGAGGGTCTGGGGCGTCATCGACGGCGGTAGACTGCTTCAGAGCGGAACCATTGGCGCGCTTTGACGAGGCCAGCAGCGACGACGACGAGCCATTCGAGACCAGAGACAGGTTCGAGCCCCGCGACGGGTGCCCCTGCATCTGCGATATCAAGTATGGGCCGCGGGCACTTGACGTGCGACGGGGCATGGGCGACATGGGACGACTGTTCGATTGAGGCGACGGGCTTCCGGGATGCTGGCCAGCCAGTCGGTCAAGCCACATGGTGACGGTGAAGCTGCCTATATTGGTCGCATAGGCCAGCCAGGACACCCAGATGTGGTGGCAAAGGCCCTGCTTCTGTCTTCTTTCGCTGGTGTGAATGAGGGTGCGTGTTCGGGCTTATTGACGGCGATGCGAAGATGTGGCTTTGCCTTTCGGGGGTTCCAGGTAGCTCGCGGCCTGCAGCGGAGCTGACAATGGGACTGAGCAAGGCTGACTTCTACAGAATGTACTGATCAAGGAGGAGCTTCTGATTGGCCAGAGTTTAACAGCCAAACCTATCCCGCCGAATTGGCGTTGGGCGTCGCCGAATCAGGCCTAGACGCACAAAATCAAGGCGGGGCAGACGATTCCATTTCTAAGAACCCTGAGTGGGGTGAGTCTTCGATGATGATGCGAGTGATACGGAATACGTTGCTTATCAGGCAGACTGGAGCAATCGAGTTTCGTCCTCTTTATTTCTTCGTGTCACAGGCGAGTCTCGACACGGATGCTCCATTGTTAGTCAGACCGCAAGTGACTTCAAAAGACTTCACGAAGAACCGGTTCACCAGGGCTGGAAGTGTGGGGTCATCCGGAGGTGCTCCGGCGGCGGTCGCGTCTAGAACAGGCGAAAGAGAGGGGGAAAGGTATGAATAGGAAAAATTAAGAAAAGAAAAGAAAAACAAGAGGATGAAGATCCATAGGTAGTAAAAATAAATTCAACCCCACCACAAAGTCAAAAATTCAGCGCCCAAGGTTGGTGGGCACCTGGGCTTCTTCGCGACCACCCTGGGCGCCGCTGGGAGGGGCTAAAATTCGCGGGGGATGCTGCCTTTTTCCCCGACTACCTTTTTCTTCTCCCTCAAATTTCCTTCAACTCTCCTGCACCTGCTCCCCTCTTTTGGTGCTCTTGACTTCTTGGGCTTTGCCACATCCCTTTCCTTCTCTTCTTTCCCGCTTGATACAGTATCATTTCCCAAACGCCCAAGATGTCTGACGATGTAAGTTGTTCCCCTAGCGCTCACGTCTCTTACCTGCCCTTTAGTTGTGCGCGTGGGCAGCGACAAAATCCACCCCGCACCCCATCGCGAGGCCCGCGATACCATCAGCCTGCGCTGCGCACATTCTCCCGCGAAAATGCCAGCTGGCGCTGGGCTGGCCGCCTCCTTGCCCGCATCAGCCGTCATACACGATTTATCAAATGCTAACGCTAGTCTCCCTTTTTAGCACCATGAGACCTTCGAGTCTGCCGACGCCGGTGCGTCGGAGACCTTCCCCATGCAGTGCTCTGCTCTGCGCAAGAACGGCCACGTCGTGATCAAGGGACGCCCCTGCAAGATCGTCGACATGTCGACCTCCAAGACCGGCAAGCACGGTCACGCCAAGGTCCATCTCGTTGCCATTGATATCTTCACCAACAAGAAGCTTGAGGAGCTGTGCCCTTCCACCCACAACATGGACGTCCCCGTTGTCAAGCGTGAGGAGTACCAGCTGGTAGGCATCTCTTGCATTCTTAGGCTTTCTTTCAAGACACTGACTGCCTTTCCAGATCAACATCGATGATGGCTACCTCAACCTTATTGACGCCAACGGTAACGAGAAGAACGATGTTAAGCTGCCGGACTCCGAGTACGGCGAGAAGGCCCAGGCCTTTTTCGATGATGACAAGGACACCAGTAAGCACCCTCTGCTCACTGATAAGCCGTTGTGCGATGGATTTGTGCTAACGTTTGCTGCTTCAGTGATCACTATCCAGACCGCCATGGGCGAGCAGGGTGTTGTCGATGTTAAGGAGGCTGCTAAGTAAGCGATGGGAGTTTGGGACTTTGGTGGAAACCGACACTACTTCAACGACGGCATATTCGCCCGCCTCTGTTGTGGCCAGATTTGGTTTTTTTTTGGCCGGCTGAGATATATCTCATGATGTTTCTTAGGCCTTGTCCTATATCCGGATTTTCCATCATCGCTGTCTGATGACTCAATCTGGACACTGTTTCTGCTGGGTATAGGACGCGCGGTGTTGCATCAACGGCATTGAACTGACGCTGCTTTCTTTTCCCGTTCATTTGCGCATACGCTTTCTATTACACCGCGATATTCCTCTGGGGACACAGAAAAGGGCGGCTACTGGGAAGAGTGGCGCCGTACCGCCTGGTAGAAATGAAGCGCACTTCCGGTGATATTTTCTTTGGTTCAGATCGTGAATGTCCCGTCCTGATGCTTCCTACGGTGAATCCGAATCTTTTCCCACGCGCTTTCATCGGAAATTCGAGAGAACAATAGCCTAGAGAACGAAATAGAAATGTTAGGTATGTGAAATGGAAGGATGTCGCTCGGTAGAACAATAAACAACAACACCAAATCAATTGACCGTAGACGGTATGGCTACATAGGAAAAAAACAACATGAAAAAAGTTTGACTCGTGAATCAGAACTAGACGATATCTGATAGTTGCGAAGGTTGAAGATGTTTTATCTGAACTTCTTCCAATTATCTCGCTTTCCATCCTACCTACCTAGATACATTTGGCACCTACCTACCTTCCTACTCTAACGAGGTGCCTACCTTAGCTCTTACCTCCCGAGCTGAAATATCGAAACTGTATCAACCTTCATCTTCCACCTCGTGCTGCCCGCGATATGGCAACGCACCACGACCTCCGCAGGTTTCCTCATGGGGAAACGTGCGCCCAGTGCCCCGCGCAGCGCTGGTACATCGAAAACGGCCGTAAATTTTGCCAAAATGGCCATCAAGTGGAGGTAAGCATGAGCTTTACGATTGACCGACCTAGCGACTGTCTGCCATGCTGTGGCGCTGTACTATGCATGGACAATTGCCAAAAAAAAGGCCGATGCTGTGCTTTTCGCATCGGACGTCATTTCGTGAGCAACGCAAGTGTGGCATACGGCAACCGTCGTCTCAAATGGGCTTCTCTACGACGTACCGACATATCCTCCACTCCTACCAACGATATTGCCTGAATGCAATGCGAAGTGTTATGGACTACCTTGCAGCCCATATAAGCGACCGTATCGCAAACCAGTCGGAGAGCACTTGTTCAAGATAGCTGACCATCAACTCTTGCACCCCACAGGGATTTGTCCAGTTCGACGTCGATGAGGCCGATAACTTTGGCGAGAAACGCAAAATCAACAGAAAGCAAAAGGATGTCAGGGAGAAGGAGCTCAAGCATTTCTCTGGCAACAATGCCAAGGAACTGTACCTGGAGTGTCTCCAGCTGATTTTGCGGAAGCAGATTGCCTGGCTCGTTAACAAGAAAGACGTCCACCCGGAGCTAGAGTCTGTATGCCGCGATATCTGGGACCTCCGTATTCGTGACTTCCCTGGCTTAACCAAGGCCTTGTCCCCAGGAGAGAAGGGAAAGGGTGGGAGCGCATCACAGAACTCGGGTTCAGATGGCGAAATGGTCATGTTCAGCTCTCAAACAGTATCACAGCCCTCGTCCCCAGGTCTATCGCCAACCAAGGGCAAGTCACTAAAGAGCTGGTCCAGTGATGAATGGGCTCTACCGGCACCCATAGATACCCTGGCTATCATCTATCTCGGCTGCGTGCTACGACAAGAGCCGATCAGGATTGGGGATCTCTACCGATGGGCGAGGTCGAACCAGATTCCTTTCCTGGAGATGGTGGGCATACTTCCTCATACGATCGGCTCTGGTGTACACTTCCAAACTAACATTGTGTCCGAAGGCTCACCAAGTGCCTAAGGAATGGCGCGAGCGGCTTCCGCCATGGGCCCAGAGGCTGCTTCTGTGCAGATATATCAGGTGGGGAGGGTCTGAGCTACACAGAGCCACGATCTCTTTAATGACGGGCTACCAAGAAAACCGCGGCATGAGCTTCCCTTCCCTACCAGCGCCAGCACAAACTCTCCTCTATCTCAAGGATCTAGCTCTTCCACGTATGTACAAGATGACAAGTACTTCAACCCCTAGGATGGGCCAGCTGACACGAGACTGCAGCCCTCGTATATCAGAACGTGCAGAAAACCTGTGGGCTTCTTGGGATAGACTTCTCTTTCCCGCCGAAGATCAAAGATCCATCAAGCGCCAGGCATACGTTATTCGAGATCCCCGAGGTTCAACTCGTGGCGGCTGTTGTAGCATCAACAAAGCTCATGTATCCCCTCGATAGCGTGGAACGCTTCCCTCGCGACGCTGAGGATCCCTTGTCATTGAAGATGGACTGGACAGTCTGGGAAGCGGAATTTGAAGAGCCACCCAAGAAGCTGGGCCGAGTGGAATTTGAGCATCTCGAACCAGACGATATCTGGACGTTGAGCAAAGAGGAGCTCAACGAATTCATGAACTGGTTCCAACAGACTCGGGTGGACATCACCAACCCTACAGGTAACAAATGACATCCACCGCCCGTGGAGAGATATGCACTAATCGGTCGTTTATAGATCAAACGGAGGTTGATCGTCTATTTCCACTCCAGAGAGTGAAACCACTGTCTGTAAGCCACGACAAGCCAGATGAAGAGATCGAGGCGACGATGAAGAGAGTCCAGAATGCCATGATCAGTGTTTCGCCGCGGCCTGACCCGCCCAGCAAAGATGCGAAGATCAACAGACTTGGCTCGCCCTATTCGGTCTACAGATATACCCATGAACTCACCGGGCACGCCAAACGGTTTTTTGAGGTGGCTGCACACGTAGCTGGACTGACAGTAAAGGATCTGGTTTCGGCAGTATTCCGCTTTGACATGCTCATGAAGCAGTGGGAGGTCGAAGAGGTGCGCCGCATTAACAGAGAGAAAACACAAGTCGCGAGAGAAGTTGCGGGCTAGATAGGCTCCGTGGGCATGAATGTGAGATCTACAATATTGATCGGGGATTCGCCTAGATTGTTCGATGGAAATACTGTGTAGGTGGTGTGGCACATAGATACCCGTCCGCAAAAGGACTGCAGGGAACGGCACTGCGTAAATTCAGTAAACAGATGGCGAGATAGCAAGTATGATGTCTTGCTCAATGGGTTGCTTGAAAATTCAACTATCGCATGCAGATCTCTTCCCATACCTACTACCTAAGGTGCCTTGCAAGTTTGCACTCTGAAGCCTTGGTAAATATTTAAGACCTCTATTCTCTGCGATTTGTAAAATACTGGAGCCAAGGGCTTGACCATCCCTGTCAAACAGCGACCCTGGTCCTTCGGGCTAGAGATTCCAGTGTACCCTTTGCATTGTCTACAGCTTTGACTTCATGTATAGTAACAGCCAGAATATGAGTTTTAGACTTGATTTGCTCGTTGTTAAACTCGGGAAAAGCATGAGCTGTGAATTGATAATGTTGGTCAGGTTTCCTCTACACCGTGCGCACGATTTAAGAAATACAGTGAAAATTGCACGGGCCACCTCTCCCTTTTGTGAGCCCTGGTCGCTGCTGCTTTTTTGTTACCCCACCAAGATTTGTGGCCTGCAGGGCGAACTTCCCGACATCACCACATCCCCCCGAGCAATCTCACGGCAATCGGAACAAGAGTAAGTAGCCCCCTACCCTTTGCTAGGATCATCTGCCAAGCATCGAGCGAGAATAGAAGTGATACTGATATGTTATTGTAATCTGTGTAGTGCAGATGTAGGTAGCCCAGTCTCGATGGCGTTTGTGCGCGACAAGAAGAAATGGAAACGGTTTCGATTGACAGTGGCGGGAAAATAGCTTTGTGAAGACCCTGACGGGCAAGACCATCACTCTTGAGGTCGAGTCCTCGGACACGATCGACAATGTCAAGTCCAAGATCCAGGACAAGGAGGGCATCCCGCCTGACCAGCAGCGCTTGATCTTCGCCGGCAAGCAGCTCGAGGATGGCCGCACCCTCTCCGACTACAACATCCAGAAGGTCAGCTCACCTGGACTGGAGGATTTTAATGGGCTGGTGAAGGAGAAATAGGCCAGAATTGCTGATGATATTTATTGTCTGACAGGAATCGACCCTTCACCTAGTCCTCCGTCTCCGCGGTGGTATCATCGAGCCCTCGCTCAAAGCATTGGCGTCCAAGTTCAACTGCGACAAGCAGATCTGCCGCAAGTGCTACGTATGTGCTTCCCTCCCCAACACCAGCAATTACTGGTCTGTTCGTTGTGGGTTCTAATCGAACTGTCTGTAATAAAGGCCCGTCTCCCGCCCCGTGCGACCAACTGCCGCAAGCGCAAGTGCGGACACACCAACCAGCTCCGCCCCAAGAAGAAGCTGAAATAGACGGCTCGCTTCTCACATCACTCAATGTCTCGGGCGTCTTTCTTGGCTTTTCATGCAAGGAAAGGAGATGGTTAGGAAGGGGGAGTGGGTTATCACGGTACCGAATGTTGTGGGCTGAATCCAGTCAAAACCATAGCATAGGATCCCTGGCCATCGACCATCTATGAATCACGAATTGCAGCACATAAAATCGTGGTCCGCTGTAATATAATCGTGATCTGCTGTGGTCTAAGTGCATGCTAGACTTCAAAGCCGAAACTGTAACTCGCATCAATTGTGTAGGATTGAAATCCGCTTCCAAGCTGTGGTATGTGGGTCACGTGACGCATAAGCTTGGAACGAGGAGGGGTGGGTTTTGGAGACTGATTAGGGGACGTAGCCTAGGGGTGAGCTTAGTGTGTATCGCGATTGAGGACCAAACGATCTGTCAAGAAGCAAGCTCCCAACTTGAAGCTCCCATCCCCTAGCTTTCCACTCACTCCACGATTACCTCTACGCTGCTATCCTCGCTTATCGCCCGAAGCGCCGACTTGCGCATTGTGGGAAAAGCGCATACTTTGCAATCGCCCGCGACAAATCCAAAGCCAAGTCAAAGGGGAGAATACGGGATAGGAGGAAAGGATGTCTGGCTCTGGCTATGATGCCGTCGTGGACGTAGACGACGAGGTCAGTGCAAGTGTAGACTTCCTTTCCGCACACCTCTATCTATACTTTTATATATACCGTCACCTCCCTACTCCTCAGCTGCTACCTATCTGTTTCTGTGCCTGGCTGACCACTTCGTTTCCTTAAAGGGCGACCTCGGCCATACAGATTTGCAAGAAGACCTCGAATTCCACAACTCCAACTTCTCCGAGACGGGCGCTCGCAAAGGCGTCCCTGGCGGCGGCGGCGGCGGCTCCTCGTCGTCCGGCCTCCCGCTCCCCGCCACTGCGTCATCGTCGTCGGGCGGCGGCGGCGGCGGCAAGCGCTTCCTGTGGACGCTGTCGTTCTACGCCCAGTTCTTCGATGTCGATACCTCGTCGGTCCTGTCGCGGTGCTGGGCCGCGCTCTACCCGCGTGCCAACTTCTTGGACGTCCTCGAGGGGAATCCCGATTTGTACGGACCGTTCTGGATCGCCACCACGGTGGTGTTGATCCTCTTTTTGGGCGGGACAATCAGCGATTATCTCGCCTCGGCGGAGGGCAAGACGTTTGCGTACGACTTTAAGCTTCTGAGCGGTATGTTTTCTATCTGCTTATCCTCGTTCCACTATCGTCATAAGGCAAATAGATAGGTTGGTGTAAATACGGTGACACTGACTTGACGAATAATATACAGGAGCCGCCGGTCTCATCTACGGCTATACCTTCGTCGTCCCTGTAGCGCTGTACCTCGCGCTGCGCTACTTCGGGTCCGAGAGCGCCAACCTGCTCGAGTGCTGGGCGCTGTACGGCTACGGAAACCTCATCTGGATCCCCGTCGCGCTCATCGCCTGGTCGCCCATCGCCATCCTCAACTGGGTCTTCGTGGGTGTGGGCTTCGGGCTGTCCGTCGCCTTCCTGCTGCGTAATCTGTACCCCGTCCTTAGCGCCACGGACCGCCAGACCAGCAAGGTGCTTCTGATCCTCGTGCTGGCGCTCCACTTTGGTCTGGCCATTGCCATCAAGGTCTTGTTCTTTGCACACGGGAGCCCGGCGCGCGAAGCTGATGGGAGCGATGGCGATGCGAATCAGAACCAGGGTGTGTCACAAATGATTTTCTAATTAAGACTCTGATTACTCTTGATCGGAAGAATGAAGATACACATTGCTATGTTGGGCAGATAGGGATTCGATTCTGTATTATTCTACGCGCCCGCGCGTACTCTGCAGGGAGAAGAAGCACAGCATCCTCGGCGTTTCGGGGGCAAAGGGGGAGGGAGGCATTTTATATATTACTCTGTATTGGCGTAGTTTGTTTCCCCCTTCTTGTTGTATCAACAAATATGGCGACTCTTTTTGAATGGCAACTTGCTAGACAGCTATTCTTGGAAACATATGCCACCGCCTAGAAGATATTATTACATCTTGCCTACCGCCGACCTACCGCTGCACTTTACCGCCATTTTCCACCCAGTCAAGCCAGCTGCCTGGGTACTCGCTCACCTTGGTCCACCCAGCGTCCCGCGCCAGTCCCGCGGCCGCCCGGCTGCGCACCCCGGCCTTGCAGTAGAACACCACCTCGGCGTCCTTGGCCGGCTGTGGATAACCGAACCGGTCCTCGAACTCTTCCGGGGTGATGTGGAAGCTGTCTGGCGCTGTCGTCACCGGAATGTTGATGGCTCCGGGGATGCGACCTGTTCGTTGGAGTTCGCCTGGCTCGCGCGAGTCTATTCACGGAGAAGAAGTAGGAAGGTCAGATTTATCAATGGTAAACGGGAGAAAGGGGTGTTTTCGTACCGACGAGGACGGTGTTGGGTTTAGGGGCTGTGGTGAGTTTCTTGATCTATTGGTGATGTGTTAGTGTTTTGCTCACTATAGGTTTAAGGAGGGAGGGGGGCCGGCTAGGAGAGGAAGAAGCTGGGAACTTTCTCTGTCTCTCTCTCTCTCTTCCTGCTTTTCTCCCCCTTGGGTGTTCTCTCAGAAATATGCTCTATACAACCTCCCACCTCGTTTGTCGGTGATGCTGTGAGGATGGACACAATACGTACCCCTTCAAAATCATATATCTTGTTCTGCGCAGTAGCATCCTGTGAATACCAGGCGCGCGATGGTCGTATCGCCACTAGAGGTCGAAGATTCGTACAGGTCGCAGACGAAGATCGGAGAATGATGCCCGAGGGTATTCTCGTCGTCGGTGTGGTCGTTGTCGAACACTGTCGCGCAAGTGATCGCTGTGTTGTCTTCGCTGCCGCCGCTGCACGCAGAAGGCTGGAGGAAGAGGAAGAGGCGCGCACGAAGCACGCTATTGATTGTATTGATACCATGGTGCGTATCTTGGCCTAATCGTTTTGCTTATTCCGTAATTGTTTCACTCGGCGAAACATAATGCGTGACGACGATAATACACGTGTAGGTTCCCCAATATTTAGTCCCGTGAACGGAACTACAAGGGACGTCGGACCGGGGCCCACCCACCCCACGTCATCCTTGTCTCTTCCTTCTCCCTCTCCTTTAGAGACGTGGGATATGAGACACAGATTGGTGTGGTTCATTCGCTTCGTAGCGGTTATGAACGTAGATGTTGGCTTTGCGAGTTAGACATAGCATTGCCGCCTGGGGCGATGTCGCGCAGACACTCCTGCTCAGATAGGCTTTGGGTGATGAGATTTCAGGGATTATATTCTATCCATCCGAGAGCCTCAAGTCAATCGTAACGTCATATGCACGACATCCATCAGGTAACTAAGAGTAATGAGTATGCTATATCTTGGTAGTTATGAGCGCCATGGTTCCATTGCAACCCACCTCTGGACCTGCAATAAGTCTCCAACAGAACCCCAAGCTATCCCGCTTTTCTCCTACCAAATCTCCCATTATAAAAATGCTCTTGTCAAAGGGTTGCTAATATATACATGTGAATTAGGTATTACAAGTTGTAAAGGTGTGTCGCTCTATCCACGGTCGTCTCCAAGCTACCGGCTGAGCAACGATTATGCTCGGAACTCGGCTCTGCGTTATGTTCACTCCTGTATCTACAAGAATTATAGGCAGCGGTAAGCTTGTCTCTCTTTTCTAGAAGTCCCAATACTCTCTCCGCGAACCTGCGCCTGGGTTAACCCATTCGTTCGGGGTTAAACTTTTTTCCCTTCGCTTATTATTACCACTTCCTCTGTGTGAATGTCAACGGGCAGTCGTCCTAGTGATGTCAGTCTCGTAGTCTTGTATCCGTTGTTTTGTTGTCTTAACGTACCTTTGGGAAAATCGTGGCAAAAACCTTAATCTCCTCCGAGAGGGGAGTTGGGTGATGGACCCAATCAAGCTGAAGTGATGCCATGCCGATAAACAGAGCAAGATTGAGCTGAGCATAGTGTTGACCAATACAGTAGTGAGGTCCGGTCCCGAAAACGAGATAATTCTTCGCGCCCTTTACCTCCGCATCACCAGAGTAGTATCTCTCAGGGTCAAAGGCGTCGGGGTTCTCGTACACTTCAGGGTCTCGGAGCGCCAAGTATGTTGTCGCGATAACCATGGAGCCTATTCGCACGTTAGGTCACGCACACTTCTCAGGGTTAAGGCGTTACTGACCTTTGGGTGCTGTGTAGGTATCAGTGATAGGGAATGCCTTCTTTGCCATGTAGGGAGTCATGATAACAGGGGGACGGTATCGCAAAAGCTCGCGGACAACGGCGCGAGTATATGTGCAAGACTCAAGCTGCTCCAGGTTCACGGGCGCGTGGATGTTGCCGTTCCTGACCTTCAGGTTCTCCTCCCGCACGCGGTCGAGCACATCGGGGCGTTGGGCCATGGTCTGGAAGAGCCAAGTCGAGGCACTGCTGGTTGCGTCTTGAGAAGCGAACAAGAAGGTAAAGACAGTCTGCGAAATCTCGTAGTCGGTAAACTCGCGCAGGAGCGGATTTGGCTTCTCGAGACCCTCCGTCTTACCACTCGCCTCCGCCTCGCGCCACTTCTGCGAATCATACATTTGCTTGATCCAGGCGTCCATGATACAGGTAACATCGCCTCCGGCAGCAATGCGGACCTTGCTCTTGGCAGCGCACTTCGAAAACTCGGCCAGAACCATATCGGCAGCCTTCTTGCCATACCATGTCTTGGTGTAAGGGATGATAAAGGGAAAGTTAACCAGTTCGAGAGCGGCGGTAATCAAATAGTAGTCGTCGGCAATCTTCCTGACGGCTTCGTCCGAGATGTAGTGGCCAACAAAGGTCCGGCACGAGACAGCCGTGATGACCTGACGAAAGTGCGGCATGAAGGGTTCGGGCTTTCCGCCATTGGCCTTGGTGGAGTTGACGAAGTCCTTGAAGAAGCGGTTGTATACCTCCTCTTGTCCCGGCAGGTAGATCTCTAGGGCTCTGCGCGTGAAAAGCGGCATCAGGCCCTTGCGGAAGTCGACGTGGGCCTTTCCATCCAGGAAGACAAAGTTGTCGGAGCCGAGCAGTTTGTGCGCAATGTCGACGACGCAAGGCTGAACATACTGAGGCGAGTTGAACACCTTGCGGGCCATGTCACGGGTAGAGGCGATAACAACAAACCTAGCCGCATGTCAGTATGGCGCGCTGAAAGTGACATATATGTTGCGACGGGGGTAAACCTACTTGTGGAAAACGGAAACGCAGCTAAGCGGGCCGCTGCACCACTTGGCGTAGTACTCCTCGAACTTGGGGTTCACCGACTGAAGGAAAGGCCCAATGAAGGGCATCTTCCAAGCGGGACCCTCGATATTTCCTTTGCTCCATATGTAGCTGACTAGAGGGCGTTGGTTAGCTTGCGCCTCGGTGGACTGAGGAAGCCGGCCTACGCACTTTGATCATACGCGACAAGAAGCGCAAGGATGGTGCCGAAGATGGCCCAGGGGCTGGCATTTGAAACGGCGTCGAAAACATACTCAAGCTGAGGCGGTATGCTGGCAGCGGCGTACTTTATCGTCGCCACGGGCGACGTGAAACTCGTCGCGTTGACGTCCATGGTGCGTTGCTGTAGGTGGAGGAGCCAACCAAACCGATGCGTGGCGGTAGAATAAAGGTAAAGAGGGTGTGTATGGCCGTCACCAGTCGCTACGTAGGGAGGACGGATAGAGGTGGGCGAGGCGTTGCGGGATGCAGCAGCTCGAAGGTTGCATACGAACAAGACACAAACCTTGGGAGCGCGGTGGGGGGAGGGAGAGTTCAAATGGAAAATGGATCTAGGCGTTTGCTTCTGTGACAAGCCCTGGGACGGGTCCAAAAGAGATTTCGAGGGAAATAGGGAGGCCTTCTCGGCTGAAGAGGTTACACCTGGAATCGTGGGTGGACGGGGGGTCAAGCGCTGTGGAGTCCCAAATTACAACGGGGGAGAAGCAGGCCACTCAATCACCGGTACCTGGAAAGAGCAATCGTCCATCAGCATTTCGGGCCCCTCCACTGATTTCAAGTCGTACATATATAGGTATGCCTGTCGCATCTCCTCTTCGAACAAACATTGGATCCTGCTGTTCGCTACGTCTCCTTGCAAAGAGGGGGGGGATTTTGTTGGGGGATCTGAAAGTCCGATTAGGAAAAGTCGACATCGGATGCAGATTCGTGCCGCTGGTGTGCTCAGAACAAAACAGGGAGCGCACCTGACAGGGTCACCGCTAAACTTTTTAGTTAAGGGGTGTGGTGCTTGAGCACGGACCAGGGGACCTGAAAGCTTGCCTTACACGGCAAGGTCGGGCAAGCTAAACGAACTTAAGCGATATCATTCACTTTTCCTGGGATCTATATTTCACAGGAAATGTGGAGTTGTTCTGTCGCCTCATGGCAAACTCAATCGTTTGAGAAACTGCCCATCAGCTTCAAGTCGTGGAGCTTGGCTGGGGGCCTGACACCACATTGGTATTGTTCAATTGGCTGGGCTTGCAACGGGAACTAAAATGGCCGGCACCCATCCCGCCACTCCACTGCAGGTCAGCGGCGGGAAGGAGCTGCTCTTCTGTCTATACGTTCAACTTGGGTCGTTCTCAATCGACTTTCGAACCAGCCGACTAAATACCCAAGAGTTTGGACGGAGAAGACCGGGTCTTAAGAGTATAGCAATTCCCAGCAGTAAGATATCTATGACCCTTATCAATAATACAATCACGACTCGCTATATAGGAAAGGAAAATGTACCTGTGTGGGTATCGTGAGCCGGACTCGACCAGTATTTACAAATTAATTAGAGACGATAACTCATTGTCACTGTTTGATATAAAGAACTTTGGAGTTGGCGGTCGCGGGTCGGTGGATAGCAGCGGCGGGATAAGCCGAAATAAATGCGATTGGTCAATGCCAAACTGCCCCAAAGAGGGTACCAAAACCTGACATGCTAGTCTCCTTTCATTCGTATTCGTATTTCACCACTCCTCACTGGACTGTCCTACCGCTCTGTTGTGTGATGGAAGGAGACCTCATGATGGGGATGTTGATGATTTGAAGTGCCTTCAGTAGATTGACTGAGCGCTGTTGGTTCTTTCTCAACAGATGGCAGTGAAATATCAACCCCCTCTTCTTTATTTTGCAATGCCTCGAATCCGTAATTTTGAGCCTGCCAAGATATCACACAATTCATATTATTCATCTGCCTATCAGCAACCGAAACCGAGCACAGAGGATTGGAGCGCGCAAGATCTTCAGTTGATTGATACCTTTTTTTTCACATTAGAAGCAAGGAAGAACCAAAATGCAGCTACACTTCGTTGCTGTGATACTCGGGGTCCAAAGGGAAAGGCTCCCGTACCGAGTACCGTGCAGACTTGCTCTTATGAAGTCTGGGAAAAGCAAACACGAGTGGCGCATCAAGTCATCTGAATCTTTGGTCAACTGTCATGACCACTCGGACAACGCGAGCGCTATCATTCATGTTGGTCTGCATGTAGTGCGGCCGCTCCCGTCGCTCAGGTATCAAAGCGCTTAGGACCTGTGGGTGAACTATCTTAGCATGAGGACTTGGGATGCATACGGAATAGAGTTGGTTGACTAAAAGCGGCAATGTCGTCCCGAGAATCCAGACCCCGACATTGCTTCTGGCACATCTGTCTTTACTTCATAAGAAGGCTCGAGGAAGGGTAAAGAAACATTCTTAGAACGAGATAAGAGAAAGCTTGCCATGACTAATTCTCTTTTCGTCTCCCATTTTCGAAACTATTGATGGCGTCGTTGCCAGCCACATCACTTGCATCCGAATTGTCATCCCCCCAATTGGGCACAGCCTACTTTCTTACCGAATGACGACGCCTCTCCACCAGGTCATGGCGGGGCCTAGACTCACCAGAACGCACGCACACAGCGCATCCTGCCCACTGATCACCCACACATTCCTCATCTTGTCCCGAGGCTGACAAGGTTACAAGGTCACACACGCGGCTCTTGGCTCTTCGTCGTCAGGCGCCTACACGACACCGAAGCTAGCAAGTGTTCGTCGTCCTTTTGTGTCAAGAAAAAAAGGACGCATATACACAATACGTGCAGCAACGCGCAAAGGATTCGCTCCAAAAAGGGAAGTAGTCCACCATCCCACGTCGGTAGGTGACTCACGCTGGCCGATTTGCGACGAAGCTTGCTGGGGGAAGAATGCTCAGTGTTGCGACGCCGCTCCAAACAAGGCTTGACCGGCGGCGGGCGGCGCGGCATGAACGCCTTACTGCCCAGCCCTACGAATGTGAATACCGTGGAAGGAATGAGAGGACAATGTATATAAAGAGTCGTTAGAGAGAGGCTGCCTGGGCTTACTTCTCAGGCAGCATCATCACCAACTCATAACCTCAAACCAACAACACGCTCTTGAGCTCACTCAGCCACTATTGACTTATTCACACATATACTACATCAGACTCCAATCCCACTTACACACTTACACACTTACTTTCACAAACGATTACCCACAACCCTCATCATCTGCATCCTCTCTCTCAACTCAATTTCCTCGTCCTTCCAATTCCAACAGAAAAAAAAGCCTGTGAAACCAACCATTTAAACTTTTTACCCCATAACCAAAACAAAACAAAATGCCTTCCTCCAACTCCCGTATGTGTAACTAACGACCAAACCCTTAATGCTCCACCAAACATGTCCCCACTAACAGCCCCTATGCAGAGAAGCAGCAATACTTCGACGACTCCGCATCCGTTGCTAGCGCATCGTCTTTCTCCAGCCGCATCGGCCTACTCAAGAACAAGCTGCACAGCGATTCTGAAAAGAAGGCCTCTTCTTCTTCGTCGTCTTCGTCATCGCGGCGAACATCATCGTCAGGCATAGCCACCGCCACCAAGGAGCAGAAGCAGAGCGTGCTGCGGTCCCAGATCCAAATGGGGCTTTGAATTACAAATGATCATCAACGGTTCAGCAAGCATATTTAACACGCAATAGACGCGAACACGGCACACGCACACAGACACAGAGAGAGAGAGATTGAAACAACACGAAGGAACCCTCACACTCTGAGTTCGCACACCTTTCCCACCCACTCGACTAGCTTTTCGCCTCATCAACCTCAACCAGCACAGCAGACCGCCAGGAGTTGGATGTGTGCAAGTGCTGCAGCCAGCGGGAGAGAAGATAAAATGGCGACAGCCAGGGAGAAAGCAGCTCCGAGCCGCGGGTGAGTCGACTTATTGTATGAAGGGCGAGCAACAACACAACCAAAAGATGGGCGGACGCAATATAGGGGGCGGACGAGGTGAATCGCCCCCCATCCAAAGCGTTTGGGCGGAGTATGTATGGGCGGTCAGGGAGTAACAAAACAAATCGGCTTTTGCTTTTTCTGCTATTTTTTCGCTGTCCTTTGACACAAGTTTCCGTTATATTTGTTAGATGACAGGCGGGAGCAAGCCCGTCTCAGGGTGGAAGTAACACAACATGTTGTTGGTGGTGGGTGGTGAGCGATAACTTCATATAGGTAACAATCAAGTTTGCTCAACTCCTTAATTTCTTGGGAGCCTTAAAAGGTATCATCCATAATGTCAGGGTTCATCTTGACCATCGTCGGGCTGTATTCAGACGAGCCTTCTAGCCCTGCACCTGCGGTAAGCAAGATGTTGTCAACAATACGCTTGCTAGCTTCGCGAGCTGTGGAATAAAGGACTTGAGTTAGTTGTTTCCAATCAATATTCCTTTCCGAACAGGGTTGTTTATACCTGGAGTTTGCAGCAACTTTGATGGAGGCAGCGCAAACTGTATTGTTTTGGGCGGGCTCATCCCCCCGAATGCGTCATCGTCACTGTCAGTGTCCCAGCGGATTTCGTCTTCGTGTTTCTTGTCCTCTTCCTGCTTGCGCCCATAGACGTCTCTCGTTTTCCTCCCAGTGGCGGGCGTTTGTACACTGACTCCCGGTGTTCTTGGCGCCACTCGATAGCTACTTGCGTTGACTGCAGCCGCCCGCCCCCTACCATACGCGGCACGCACCGGCGACATGAACACGGCGCTCCGGAGTTGAGGGACGGCCATCTCGGGGCTCGACATGGGGGAATCCTGCCAAGCGGGCAACTTTTCGTTGCCCTTGCCGCCGTCGTTTGCCGGCTTCTCCGTCACTTTCCACTTTATGGGTGACACGCCAGTTGCGGCGCCCCTAAGCGGAGTGGCCATAATTCTGTAATTCTTGTCCAGCATTCGGTGGAGGAGCGGGTCCTGGGTCTGAGCTTGCCCGAACTGCGTGTCGTCCTCGTCACCAGCATACTGCCCCTGGCCAAGGGATGATCGTGGCGTCATAGACATGTCGGGAAGACGCGCAGTGTGCTGCTGGAATAACAACTCTGTGTCTGTATCCTCCTCATCCGCAGCTCCAGCTAGAGCTGCACCGCGCCCGGACGCGCCGCTGCCACTTTTGTACTCCCGCTTCAATGCCTCGTATGGAGAATCCAGGCCAGCAAACTGAGGGCGCGAGGACAAGGTCTTGGTTACTGGCGGACGAGGGGTGCTCCCAGTAAGATCACCGTCCCCGTCGCTCAGCACCGAGTCGTCTACGCCACCAGCACCATTGTGACCAAGCTCGTGATAAACGGAGGATTGGTCGACGGTGAGACCTGTGTCGTCGCCACGGCCCGAACTGCGAGGCCGCGGGGTATAGTTGGTCGTCGTCTCGTGGACTGTGGTCTCTTCCTCGGCGGTCATGGCGGTGCTGTCTTCACCGTTGGCCAGCTCCTCATACCCCGAGAGCGAAACATTGGCGGATGCCTCGAAGAATTGCTTCCAGAACTACATAGTCGATGCAACATTAAGTCAGCCCCGGCCAGAAACGCTTGCGACGAGTGAACGAAAGAGATCCAAGAAGAGTCGGACAGCATACCTTAGAGGCATCCCACACAGAGCGCGAATGCTCGCCATACTGCTCGACGAGTGGCAGAATACTAGATGTGACAATGCGATGTGCCTTGCTGAAATTGTGATCGATTTCTGAGAATTGTTGTCAGGGATTAAGTCCTTGCCAACTGCTCGTGCCATGCACAAAACTTATCGAGATCAAAAGTTCACACCTTGTAAAGTCAAAGTGATAGACTGCTCCAGTTTCTCCAGCTCTTCAGTGAGAGAGAGGTTCTTTGCGGCTGAAGAACTCGCGCGAGACATCCTGGACTATCGGCTCCTGTTGACAAGACGAATGAATAAGTCTGTTTTGGGTGCTTGTGGAACGAAGGGTGGGAAACCCGACGCGTCTTGGGCGGAATGTTGACGCGAATGCGGGGCGTTTTACAGTTTGCAGGTAGAGCGTCACTCGAATACCCATTTAGCGGGGTCAGGGGTAACACATCTACCTCCTATGTGAGGTCTATTTACCCTCCCAGCTCCGTGAATCTCGAAACGAAGCTTCCAGACACATTCCAATAACATTTTGAAAGACCCGAATGCGAACACAGTAACAAAATGTTATAAGACGTACAGATTCTGCAGCCTCACATCTTTTGTGATTTTCCGAGATGTGCTTCGCCGGGTTTGGATAGTGCCAAGCGGCTTTCTATTTTTGATATCAACCCAGTGCAATGCGCCGATATCCAGTCTTGCAATATACAAGGCTAATTCATGCAGTCATTATGTCATAATAAGAAGGGCTCCGCCTGTATACGGTGCGCACAGGTATCAACCACCCCGTGAGCGCCCTCCTCTCCTACCTCGGCCGCGACCCTTACCACGCCCTCTACCGCCTCCCCTACTCGCCTTTGGAGCTGGTGTGCCCATCTCTTCTTCTTCAACCTCCTCGTCGCCATCACCTGATTCCTCGTCCTCGGCAGACTCTGGCTCACTGGACGACGATGACGACTCTTCCTTTGCCTTCCGAGCTTTACTAGCTGTCCGTTTTGAGCTCCTGGCGCCCTTGGCTGGTTTTCTTGGTGCCGGGCTTGGAGCGGCGGGACTCGGGGCAGCCGAGTCGTTTTCTGGGGTTTCTTCCACAGTGCTGCTCCGTGTTTTCATGGTCGACTCTGTCGCGGGACGCTTCCGTTTCTTTCCCTCTGCAGGAGGCGGTGATTGGTAGTCTGGGTCCAGCTGAGCCGGGCTGCTAGGCGCCTCACTGGGATCGGCAAGTCGCCTGTCCATAATGAGGTCCCCATACTTGGCCCACGGCAGATCGAAGTCGCGATAGCGCCGCGGTCGACCCTCTTCGTCGAGAGGATCCATGCCGTACTCGCGCTCGTCCACGGCGTCGAGGTCGTAGAATTCGCGGAGTTTCACCCAGATGCCCGAAATTCGCGTATGTGGGAAAGTATCGGGATCAAAGCCATGGTTCCGAAGGTGCTCGCTAATAGCTAATATTCTGAAGTGCTTGTGCATCCCTGTAGTTGAAGAAGAGTTCTTTCGTCAATGAGGTTCTGCGCACCATAGGATATAATTGAATAGGTGGACCTACCAGCAGGCTTCCATCTGATCACGCCCTTAAACAACGACGCCACCTGGTCGTCGGTCCAAGGGTCTGAGGGATTGTCCTTGCCCATTCTCAGTGCTGGAGGCACCGTTGCTGGTGTCTCGGAGGCTGCCGGCGTATCGACATCCATGGCATCCACATCGCGCACGGGGGTCGCTGCCGCCGATGTGGTCGCTGCAGCGTGCGTGCTGGGGCGCCCGCCTTTTTTCTTTGGCGGCATCGAGAGTTTGAGATGATACCGAGGTAGAGGCTGGATAATGCGTTAAGGAAGCCAATTGGGTGTGACAAACTTTAAAAGCAAGAGCTTGGTGGATAAATCGCGAGACCGTTGAGTAGGTAGGTAGGTAAAAAGTATGAAGCTCAATGCAGCCCAGCCTTTCAGTGAAGCTCCCTGGAACAGCCCTTGGCAAGCTCTTATCTGATAGCTCGAATTTGATAAGAACCCTGCCCAAACTGAGCTCTCTCCCAAACGGAGGAGCAACTGCTTGATAGTTTTTAGCAACGAAGTCGCATCGCAGTATAAAGAAATAAACGATGGGAAAATCTAACATATATTATATTTGTAGCGCCGATTTATTTTGGCGTAACCGCTAATCCATTCATAGTTTAATGTGGAAAGTGCATTGACTGCAAGTCAAAGGGTTATTGTTGTTTCGACCAATGTTGCAGTCGCAATGCAGCACACCAAATGTAGTGTGCGGGGCGCCCTTTCAACTCCTCCACTCACTCTACGCGACTTCGCGTCTTCAGCTGCGCATCGTGAACCGGAGTTGAGCCACTCACTCACACGAGCATTGACATCCCTTATCTCTTCGTACATCATCACAACAGCGACAAGAAAATGTGTTGATAAACTTCTTCACTCAAATGACACCAGTTCAGTGTCTCCGAAAACCTCGAAGATGGCTGGTGTGGGAGACGACTCAAACCTATTTGCCATCCCCGACTTTTGGCAGACGTCAGGTTGGTTAAACGAACGTCTGTTCGACGTCAGTCATGAGCACCCCCTTTTCTCCTTTCATATATCAGGTACGCCTCTCTTTTTCTCTCTCTGAACATAATCAAAATTATTCCTGACACAAGAGTAGAAACGCCCAATGTCCTAGTCACAGGTGGTTCCAGTCTTCAGGACGCCAATGTAGTTGCCGATGTTGGGTTTTTCAAGCTGCCTCCTGATTTGAAGCAGCTGGCCCTTCATGAAGCCAAGTCGGAAACCAGCCCAGATTTCGAAAACCCCGAGTCTGAGAGTGACATCATTTTAGCCCCAGGACCGCCAGAGAATGACGTCTGGCTCGGAGTTGATGAGGGTTTCGTCAAGCCTCCCGAGTACAAGACTTGGGAAAACTTTGACCGAGTCCATTACGGACAGTCGTCCCCAGTCTTCATCACAGAAGCGGGCCCTGCAGCATTTGATGCTCTGATAGCATCAGATCAAGATTCTTCCTCAAAGCCGGGTATCAACGTGGTCGACGACGCGTCGTACTGTGCCTGTCTGCTCACTCTGGCGCTGGGAAGGAACTCACTCCTCTTCACCTGGGATTCGGAGAAGCACACGTTTCATAAAACAGTGTCTCGGCTAAAGACATCGGGCCTCTCTCTAGAGTCTATTGAATGCATCGACAAGCTTTGCATTAGTTGTGCAAATTCGATGAAACACCTCCAATCTTTTTCCGACAAAATATACTCTCATCCCTCAACCCCAGCAAAGGTAGCGCTAGCACAAGCAATCGAGCAACTTGTACTTGCCCTTCAAACAGAGCTGAACGACCGACGCCAAAGTGTGAGGTCGATACTGCAGCTACAGTCTTTGGTCCAGCCGGTACAGACAGTCCTGTCTTATTTCGAGGATCTCGTTGGGAAGCTAGCGGCAGAAAAATCGGACGAGAAAATGCTGTCGCGTCTCTTCCAGGAAGCGCAGTATGCCGAATATCGGAATAGCCTCTTGCGAGACGCCACTCGCGAGGTACTACGGTTGGTTTCTCGGCCCTGGATTAATTTTGTCCAGGAATGGATTGGCTTCAGTGCCGAGGATGGAGTTGCTGTCAGCAAAAAAGGGTCGGGAAAAGGCTTTGTCAAGGTTGCAGGCAGTATGTGGATAGATGATCAAGGCTTCGAGCTGGAGGAAGCCGACTATTTCTTAGACGACGAAAAGATGCCATCCTTCGTCCCCGGAGACATTGCGCAGGCGATCTTTGAGACTGGGCGCAACCTCCGATTCCTGCGAGAACACCATCCCGAGCATCCCTTTTCTCGACAGAACTTAATCGACGGGGCAAAGCCACCAAAGCTCGAGTGGCAGTTCGACTGGGATGCCATAAAGCAGCTGGAGACAAATGTCAATGAGTATCAGAATGCCCTATCCCGTGCTATCAAGGGCCATCTTCAGGGAAATGTTTCTGAAACCGAGTTGCCAACCTCCTGGGGGTCGGCCGACCCCCTATACGAATTGAAATTCTTCGGGAAAAGCGAGGATGAGGTCGCTGCAAATGTTATCGCCTCAATGGAGCAGTTTGATCAGCCTCTGGATACGATTGACAAACGAGACGGACTTACTGTACTCCTCCGAGCTCGACTCTACCAGAGGACAGAATCACCAGCCGATCACGAAAGGCTCTCCCCTCACTGGTCGTTGGTTCCTCTACTGTCATTCCGTCCAGTTGTCGACGCCCAATCAAGGCTCGTAAACCAAGAGTGTATGAAGCTCCTATTCAGCGCCCACGACCTACGGGTCCACATTGACGTACTCAAGCAATTCTACTTGCTAGGCAACGGGCTCCTCTGCAGCCGCCTCTCCCATTCCCTATTTGATCCCGATCTGGAGTCCGCCGAACGGAAGTCCGGGGTAGCTATCGTAGGAGGTTCCATGGGACTTCGCTTAGGCGGTCGAGAGTCCTGGCCACCAGCGAGCTCGGAGCTCCGCCTCGCTTTGATGGGCGTGTTGTCTGATAGTTATCAGCCTCTCCCCTCGCATCGGGGTATCGCAGGCGGCAAGCCCTCTGTAGCGTCTCGCACCTGGAGCTCTGACCTCCCGGCCGACTTGAGTTTTGCTGTCCGGGATCTTTCCCCTGAAGATATTGAGCGGTGTATGGACCCGGACTCGATTGAAGCGCTCGACTTCCTGCAACTTTCGTACAAACCGCCTTCTTCTCTCAGATCTATCCTGACGCCCGTCATTCTCCTCAGATATGACCTCATCTTCAAGCTTCTACTCCGAGTCCTTCGAATGCTTTACGTCGTAAACCAGCTCTTCCGTGACGTCCCTGCGTCTGGTCGGCATGGCTCCAACAACGCGTCTGCTCGCTTCTGTATTGAGGCTCGGCATTTCGTCCGCCAAATAGCCGCATACTTTTTTGATACCGGCATCACGGCTCGCTGGCGCCGGTTTGACGAGTGGCTGGATGTTGCAGAGAGAGAGTGTTTGGGTGCCAATTACAACGGCACCGGGGACGAAGGCAATGGAGTCAAGACCTATAGTCCGGATACACTGCGGGAACGGCAGGAGCATCTCCTCGACGAAATCATGTTGGTACTCTTGCTGCGTAAGCGCCAGCTGCCTGTTCTGAGATTGCTGGAAGAAACATTCTCTGTGATCCTACGCTTTGCCAAGCAAGTAAGAATTCAGGCCCATGGCGGGGCCAGGAAAGACGAGAAAGACGAGACACCCGAGGAGCTGTACGCGAAATTCAGGAAGCAAGTCGAGGTGTTCATCACGGTTTGCAAGGGCCTCGGCGAGAAGCAGATCGGAAGCAGCAGGCAAGGTAGAGATGGGCGCCAGGCTGAAAGTACAGTTGATCAACTGCTGCTCATGTTAGATATGTCGGGGTTTTATGAAAAGAAGCGGTAGGCTCGAGGGAGGTTTCTTGTGTTTTATTCCTTAGTTGATACCCGGTAAATTCTAGACTGGTGCTATATCGTTTGTTCTTTCTTAGACCAGTACAGTGCTTTCACCCACAAGAGAAGGTGCGAGGGTTTGCATGATTATGTTTGATGAAAACAAAAGGTTTATGTGGAACCGAAGGTGGATAGTAGGCTATTGCCATGCAGAGATAATTGCTGTGACTGTATTATCAGACGTAGGCTGTCTTACTTTTCCCCTTTCACCTTCTCTCCGGTGTTAATGTGAATATAATTTTGATATAAATCTGTGCCATTCCAGAACATGGTAGGATACAGTTTGCCATTCATAAATATAAGCTTAAGAACTCCTACGGTCAGCTAACTAAATCCATATCTATTTCTCTCTCTCTCTCTCCCTTATTACCTTTTTTTCTATCTATTCGTAAAGGACCATGCGTATAAAGGGCATAAGGGTATAATATCAACGGAGCTCCTAAATCGAGGGGAGGTGGGCGCGGGAATAGAATAGCCTCTGAATTGATAATACTGTTAGCCGTCTGGGAGAAAAGATTAAACTATAAAAAATGTCGGATATCGAGACATCTGAGCAGCTATGAGGTGTTGTATTCTAGGAGTCGTATAAGCTGACACCCTTATATTCATTATTTTCTCGGCATTGTATATTTGGTTTTCTGTTTATATACGTCTTCATCGTACCTGGGCCTCCGAAACCCGAAACTTGGCCAAGTCTACTGCCAATGCTGGTATATGTTTTTATATATGTCCATATCGCATGTTTCAGTTATTTCTTTTGTGGCGCTTCTGTCAGGAAAGGCACAACGCCAAACATCCTCACCAGGTCGTTATCTGGGGGCCAAGAGACAAGGAAATCCTTTATAACCTCCTTCCGTCACACCTCATCCAATCCCACACCCCCTTTTCCCTGCTGACCTTCCCGGATTCAGCGGAAAGGGGCTGGATGACACCAACACATCTTCATCAACAAACCCGGCTTCAGTATCGGTTCGGATGGCGTGTTTCCGCAGTCGCCAATGACAAGAGTGTACCTTTTTAGGGGTACGGTCACGAGATCAAAAACAACATACCAACCTAGACTCAGAGTCAGCAACCTGCTCACCAACGAAAACAACAATGGACTATGAATCTTGGAATTCGGCCGCTCCGATCGGATAGGGGAACGGCACAGTAACTAATGGGACTTCATATTTTTGCTGCCCATGTACGGCGCAATGAAGTCACTGGCGGTGGCGACCCAGTGCCTGGGGCCGAATCCGACGGGGAATTAATCCCGAATCGGCGCGTTGTTGATGTTGTGTTGTTGTTGAGCTGTATCTCCGCGTCATCACAAGCACCCACCGCCCCCAGCAATCCTGTGCCTATCCAGTTTCGACATGTCACGAACGGTGAAGATTAGTGATTCAGATTTGTTTCTATAGATACATTTCTATTGCAATAGATACACAAATCAAGGTCATCAAAGCGCGGTTGGAGCTATCTCCCCCGTTCGCTGACCCCTATAAAACCGATCTAACAAAACCATTCAAGAGACTCCGTGTATTCCAACTGAGCCGCACCCGGCGGCGGCAAACGTATCTCATCTACATGGGATTTTTACTCATAGCCATGGATGAACACATCTCATACAATTAAGACCCCACGTTGTTCGATCGCGATTGTGGCTGGCGCGCGGCACGTCGTTCGCCGACAGAAACACATAAGTCACATAGCTCTCACAATGAGACAAAGTCCCCCTGTGGTGAAACGGGTCCGGTTCAAGGCGAAGCAATCAATCCGGCGCGTTGGGAACTCTCCGAGCCTCCCGTCCGTCCCCACCCCCTTCCTTCTCTCGCGCGCGCCGCGTGCCGGCAGCAGACTTTGTGTCACCAACTCGAAAAAATGATGGGACCATAACCAGCGGCGCCTTAATCCTGTGGGAACGCCTTTTAAAGGGTTTTATTACGGAATATTGTATTCGAAAAGGGGGCTTAGTAAAAGAAGCAAGAGAACATCTTTGGCATAGATGTGTTTGTGTAGGAGGGTATTTTTTAAATTGTCCTGTAACTGCTGCTGGCCAGTCCTACTCCGCATGAATGTTTGTGTGTGTGGTTATGTTACTGGAGGTTTACGTTCAGGTTTTTTTTGGGTTGACTGACAGCGGGAGAAAATGTCAGGGAATTTTCTTTTCGCGGATGAGCCTCTGGCATCATGTCCCTAGCCTTGAAAACAAAGGCTAACGCACGCCGTTTTACCAGACCAGTACCAAAATAAAATAAGACACGATGGCAAGGGAAGAGGAGCGCTGACAGGCTTTGGTTGATTTGAGGGAGAGACTTTCGCCGCTGACTAATAACACTCACACCACGGGGCTCACATCACACACACACACCGCAACATCAAACAAGACCTCATACAGTGTAGTAGTATGATGATGGTGATGGTGATTGATGACGGAGGGTTGCGTGGCGGGCAGCTGCTGCTCAGATTCCTGTGTTACACAACTCAACAAACAATTGGTTCGATAGGAACAAAGCTCCAGGCTCACGAGGGCCCAAAAATTTTCGTACCGATTTTTTTCTTCAAATCTCTCTTCCTTCTTCCCGCGTCCCGAGCCGAGATCGCCACGTTTAGGTTTGCATCTTGCTAGGCGATGTGCTTGTGCAGGCACTCAACTGCAGACCGCCTTCTCTCTCATTCCCCCCCCCCCCCCCCTATCCATTTGTGTTCCTTTGGTAATCTGTATGTACCTTTGGCTTGGCTCGGTTTTCAGGGAGGGAGGGAGGCAAAAAGACAAAACGGATTGCATGTGGCAAAGAGTGACCAGGTCAGTTTTTCTAACATTGGCTGTCGGAATCATCGCCAGGTGTCAGCCAAAGGAAGTCCAACCACACACCCTAAAAAAAAACTAGCTCATGTCGCGCCAAAGTTGCGTTATGAAAAATCCCATAAATTCAGAATCGCGAGTCGAGACCTGCAAGCTCAACAGGGAAGATGCCGGATAGCGTGCCCTGAAAAGCCATGACTCGGCATCTGCATAGAGAGAGAGGAGAGGAGAGGAGGAGGAGGAGGAGGAGGAGGAGGAGGAGGATCGGAAATGAAGAGTTGAAGAACAAAAAGGGCTTGTTACGCGGAGGCGGCCGAACTCGACGTCAAACTTGTGACCGGTTGAGCGAGAGACGATATACAGAGGGAAACAGAAAAATCTCTTGATTTGTTGCTGGTGGTTCATGTCATCCTGACGGCTTGAGCAGAATGCCGAGTTCGTGATGAGACCAAGGTAACTGTACATACATACATACAGTGCCTACATCTGCGCGGTTGCGGCCCAATAAGACCTCAGGCTATCCAGAAGCGGGTGTCAACCCAGGAGGCCAATACCGGCACTCTCGGTCTGCATCTCGGCCAATTGTCTGAACAAAATGGATTGGTGGCCACGGCCGTCATCCCACAGCGCACACATACATGATTTATGAACAGCACACCTCGGACGCCGAGCGAGTGAGGAACATATGCTGTGCACCCTAAAGCCAGCCCAGGCAGAGATAGGATCTCCCTCGTGGAAGCGCGCTTCGGGGCAAAGGGGGGTGGGCAGAGGGGGACGGAGCGGCGAAAGCGTCCGAGGCGGCCGTGGCGGCATGCCGGCAAAAGCACACGGCTCTAGTTCTCTCATCTCGCACCCTGAAATTTGAATTAGCATTCAAATGTTGCCTTTGTTCGGGCACGAAGGAGCATGGCGTCTTCCTCCAAGCCGAGGTTGGCGAGGGGTTGGGTTTGGGAAAATCAAACTAGCGTGCACAACAGCAAAAATAGCAGGATAATAGGGATCCCGGACGGCGATCGCCAGCCCAATCTGATCTGGCGGCTTACCTGTCTGGGTAATACCGCCGATCTCGCAAGGACCTAGTGTGCACCGCAGAGCGCAGTGCCGTGTTGTGCCGGGGAAAACGGCTTGACGAGTTGATTTGGGCATCAGCAGGCAATCAGTGCCTGCCTAGGCAAATTTCTAGTAAAAACAAAGGACAAAGTTGTGGTTTGATCCCATCAATAATTTCGTGCAAGACTCAGCGGACTTGCCCCAAAGCGGATTGGGAATGCCGCCAACATGGGAGGTTCGTGCCCCAAGACAGTAGCTCCGCGGCCCCAGCCTCCCAATTCGCTGTTTGGGGTTTTACGAGGAGCTACCTTCAATTGCCGGTGCCCAGTGCCGCCGACATCACATCACTATTGATTTGAGTCTGAGAACAGCACGTGTAGAGGTGCCGGCCATTCACAAACGAAGGGGGAGAGAGCCATCAAGGTGCCAAGATGACTGACTGGATTGGACTCGCTGGCCCCGGGGTGGTTTTCCTTTGGCCGATCCTCATAGCACCAACGAGCTGACTCCTGAGCAACATATTGGTGTTGACCGAAGGACAGCCAATATGAAGCCGTTTCTGGACAGCTCGGTCGTTTCCTGGATCATCTGACGTATGTGAGTGTTCCAAGTTTGCTTGGAGAGGGCCGTTCTTCCGGAGATGAGATTGGCTGATGAGGTTGATTGGATGCACGGGATGCTGGCCGCTTTGAAGGTGACGAGTGGCCTGTGTCTGGATGGTAGGAACTTGGGAGGGGCGGTCAACAAGAGACAGGGGGGTTGCTGAACCGTTGTTCCAGACAGACAAGGTCCACGCTGACCTGTGCTCGTGTGTCGAGGCACCTACCGAGAGACTCGGAAGACAACAGCGAAAGGCGTCGGGCCCAGTTCGGACTGCCGGGAGAATGATGCAACGATGGCGTGGATTTACCATCGGCTGGGTTAATAAAAAAACCAGATTCATGATTTCGATATGCCCGGTCCAGCCCAGCGATCAGCCTTCATGTCTCGCGATAGCAACCGTCTTCCTTCCAATCAAGAGGGACCGTCTGTGTAACCCGTACAGCAAGTACCGTGTCAAACGCCGCCGGAATCTGGCCGATATACCGCCTTGACTTTTTTTTGGCTCTTGGCCCAAGGTGCGTGCATCATCTTCGATTAGGCAGGCCGAAGGCACGAACCAAGGCTGACGGCTGGCAAGAAAAGGGTTAGTTGCAACTTGCGAAGGCATGGCAAATAAATTATAAAATGCAAGGCACTCTTGGCCCAAATCGGGACAAAGTCGTAATGGTCAAGATGTCGTCGATGCGTCGTCTTACACTTCCTCACACCCGCTTTTCCGTTTGGGGTTACAAAGTCGAGTTTTGCTCAGTTCGAAAAGTAATGCACACCCTTGCCATGACACGGTCGCGCGTCGAGCGCCACCTTTTGGACAAGGATATGCTGGACGGGATCGGCTCGGCTTTAAGACGGGGACGTGGACAGTGCGCCATTGCCAGGCGCGTCGATGGATGGACCCTTTGGAGTCTACAGATTCAGCCGGAATTTGCACCTCGAGGCCTTTGGTTTTTCGTATCCGTACTTCGGACGTGGTAGGGCAGGAATGAGATGTGGTTTCCGTCGATGACTCGCTGGTAATCGGCAGGAACCTGACATTCCTCCCCTTTTCTTCTTTGTTCCTTCCATTTTCTTCCTCTTTCGGAAAAGAATGAGCGCATATAGGTAGGTATGTGTCATGAATGACCTGAGGCAGATGCCACGAGCTTGAAGGAAGACAGGCAAGCGGATGGAGGCTTGCTTGGTTGGAAAGAGAGGCCGCTTCCGTCGGTCCAGCTTCCGAGCAGCACTCCAGGGTCTCCTTGGCGCGCCGGCCGTCGCTGTTCGATTTGGCAGGTGCAGTACGCTGCTTCTTCATGCCCTGACTCGTGTGCAGACCAACGTGGCAGACTATCGTTGTTGTAGTCTCAGGCTCCCCTCTCCTTAAGTTGCTTGGCAAAAAAAGAGAAAAGAAGCGCCGAGGGAGCTTACGAGGGAGAAAAACACAACAGCAATGTCATCTGAAGATTGAGGGGGGGATGTCATTGACTACTTAAGAGATTTAAGTGAAATAGAAGCTCTTTCAGTGGAGCAAGCCAGCTTCTAGAAGACGCCCCTCACAACTCCAATTTTTTTATATGTCGCACAGAACCCGCAGGAGTGGATTCACGATAGGACCCTCCTAGAGCCTCAAGCAGTTCTCGGATCACCCACTTCAGCTCTCCACTAACTCGCCCGTTTTTTCGACGACCCCTCAGGCACACGGGAGGAGGGAAAGGGGGCCACTTTCATCCGTCCGTGGCTCATTAGGGAGTGAACGGGCAGCAGCCGATGCCACAAACGCGTCGGGTAGGCATTAGATCAGATCTGAATCTGCTGTCTGCTATAAGGCGGATGCACGAATCGCGGCTGACGCGCCAGCACATCTACCGGAAGTGATGTTGAGGGCATCTCATTTTTGCTTCGCGGCTTCCATCACCCCTGTGCCCTGCCTGCCTGAAAGGGTAAATTCTTTGCCCCTAGCGCATCGTGCCACACATGATGCATCTACCCGGGTCTCGGAGCGAAAACGAGAAGAGTTCTTTTCTTCTTTTTTTCGTCGTCGTGTCGAGCGGCACGAGTTGCAAGCTCTACGACATCGTGGCCAAAATAGCCAGATATGCCCACCCGAGAGCGCTCTTCGGTGTTGCACGGTACAGCGGTTCTGTTTCAAAGACTTGCAACGCCCTTCTCGTAGCGGAGGCGATAGATTTCGCCGAGCTGTCATCATTTTCGGCCGATGGAACTGTGATAGGAAAAACGCCGTCCTGGAGAAAAAAAGCCAAAAAAAAAAAAACCTAGTAGGGAGTGCGTCACAGTGCGAGTGCGCAACTAGGGCAGTCAACGGCCCCTCTCTCGGCGTCAATTGCTCACTTGGCCCACGCCTGAGCAAGACAGGCCGAGGCAGACAGGGGACAGGGGACTGAACTTGTGTGTCTGGGCTTGTTTCCCTCGACCTCTTGACTCGTGAATTGCTGCACATACCAAACCCGTCGGGGAGGGGGTCAGAGGTAAGCCACCCCGCGAGAAGGGCGGAGGTATCACCATCCTAGCATTTTCACATCTTACAAGTTCAGATTGAGAAGATACTTTGTTGGTTGTGGTGTTGTTGGAACTAACAAGGAACAAATATTACCTAAAATACACCACGGAAATGGCCCTAGCCACCCCCAGTTAGCCGAGGAGAAGAAAGGGCCTTGCCGTGTAACGTGACGGTGACGTTCGTGTGCCACAAAGCCAAGGCCCCATGTTACCCAGCAGCCGGCACCCTTGGGAGTGGTTCGGGGTGTATGTTTCGATGGAGTAGGCAACAGGATGATGAGATGTGAATGGATGGCTGGTGAAGTTCCTCTTAGTCTCTCACACACACAACAACAAGCAAAAGAGAATGAATGACACGACTGGAAAGAGAGATACAAACTTGCGGTGCTAGCCGTACGACAGCCGCTTAGATAACCGAACCCCCCAAAAATTACGGGCTCTCGACAGGAAGCACAGCCCCTCACCGCAACTTGTGAGCTAGAATTTTGGCATGGTCTGGGGTAGGTCGAAGGGGCACAGGGGTTCTAGTCGTGTCTGGCAGTCGCGTCTGTGAGGGCGATGACAAGCCGAGTTTCTGCCATGGAGACCTTGGGATTTGGAAGTGCGAGGGTAGCTTTCTTCAAGGGTTCAAGGGTGCGTTTGAGGCCATCATACCATCTCTTACCGAGAGGGGAAGGGAGCGAAAAGACTGCTAGCTCATGTTGTTATTGTTGCCTGTGTCAGGGTTGGGCGTGGCTCTTGTTGCTTCCTTGCTGGACAGCGCGCCAGATGAAATTCATCATGTCATTTGCATCTTTGATAAGTTTCGGATCTCGCTGACATGGGGCGGCGGCCATCGGGAGAGGCGCACGCACTACTGCGGAAGAAATGCGCGAGTTTCCCTCTGCAACCATGTTCCATCCAGTTTTGTTCGCACGGCCCCAAGAGAGAGATCGACAAAGAGGAGTTGCCAACTCGCTAAGTCCCGTTAGTAGGTACCTATCGAATCGGGAGTGCGGTCGATGGAGCTGTGTAGGTGGCCAAGGGATATGGGGATGGATCCATTACCAGAAACGCTCAACTCAACGTGGCCAAAGATTTTGAATAAACTGTACTTATCTACTCGCTAGACATGCCGGAGTGAATTCAACTGCTAAGGCTCATAAGAGCTTTCTATCTTCGGGGCCTCTGCATCGCGAAATGTTATGCCTGCTTCCGTCCCTAGATTGAGTCCGACTCTGACACATAGGAGGAAGTGAAGATGTGAGTTGAATACTGCCTAAGCCAGGAATCAACCTTTCGATTCTGGCGGTTAAGGGCAGCGCCTTCGGAGCGAGTGGCGTCGTGTTCGTAACGTACAGTGTCCATTACAGTGCATTTGCTTCTCGGCCAAAACGTCACCAATACGCGCCTTTCTTTCTGGCAGGCCGTCAAACAGTCAAGACTCAAACAAAAGCTGGCATGTATTTTAGAGGGAGGTACGCGTCCACGACCACTGTTGCTACCTACCATACTCCAGACAAGACAAGGCAAGACATGACATGACACATTAAATCCGGCATGCGCGTAGGAAGCGTCCGGACACCTCGGGCAAAACAAGATTGGAACTCGAGGCTTTATAAGCAAATGATAACCGCTTATCTAGGCCGTGTCAAGACAAAGAACAATACCAGAGGGTTTTTTTTGGGTGGCCCACTGGCCAGCACATATGATCTGTACGTCTAGGCAAGCTTAAGGTCATGAGAACGAACGGCTTGCGACGGTGGTACCTGGGTACCTACTTTACGTATTTGGCCGAGCGAGCGGGATTCGTATGTACATGTAATCCGTAACCAGAACTAAGAGCTAAAATCTTTGAGCTTTCTAGGCCCTCCATCACATGAACATGAATCGGGATGGCAGCCACCACGCCACGCTTGTTCCATTCACGGCAGACACTATGAACATCTAGGACAGTACGGAGCATGTCTCCCATATTTCTCCTACCTGCGCACTTCCCTTGCAACATAAATGCTTGTAAGCTCTGCCGGCTCAGGCCATGTCGCCGGAAGTACACACAGACATAGTTGAATGGCCTAAGGCAGCGAATGAACCGTATTTTCACTACCCCATACGGGTTACTTACCTAGGTACCTCTAAGCGCTGGTCGAGCCCTGGCTCCGGTCTGCACTGTGCCGGGTGGGTGAGGTCACTCGCCCGTTGGTAGCCTGGCACTTGCTGCTGCTGGCTCCTGATGACCGTATGCAGCGGAAGGCAGGCAATTTATTGGGCAATTTGAAAGCTGGACGGACACGCAGCGCTGCTCTTCTGCGGTGTTTGGCTTCTCAGAGCGGTTCCGGATGGAGGGGTTCCTGGGAGGAATTAACCCAAGAAGAAATGCTTATCCTAGATTCGCTTTTTTTGTTTTTGTTGTCGCGATGTAAGAGACACGCTTCCGGTCTGACATGCCTCGTTGCGGCAAGGACTGCAATCAAATCTTTTTCTTTTTTTCTTTTGAGCTATTCCTAATCTGGTCAACTCAAAACCCTGCCACCTGCCACCTGCCACCCACCCTTTTGCCTTCGTCCCTTCCCACCCTAAGTCCCAGACTGCTTTTGGCCTTTTCCACTCTTCCCTTGTTTTATCCACTTTCCTCTTCCCACCTTCCGCTGTGCATGTCCAAGCCAGCAATTCTCTCTTCTCCAAAACAACTTCTGCGAAAGCCATTGGAATCTGCAAAGTGGACTGTCAAGACGGTGAAGCAGCTTGATACAGTTGGCAATTTGTTCAAGGTGAAGCGCGTGTTTTCTGACAGTCAGGCGCTCGCCAGGTCAATTTTTCGCGTCCCTCGAAGGGTCCTCGAAAAATTTACCACGTTCCGATCCAGGCGTCCCCACCCAATACCCAACGGTTGTCGGCGCGCAACCAAGAACTGTATTAACCCACCTCTGCGCCCACCCTCCATCAGCCAAGTACCTGACAGCTCCCCCCAAAAACAATAAGAAGGACGCCGCAGCACAGAAAAAAAGGGTCTCCACTCCCGACTTTCCACTCAAACCTCTCCATTTCTCTCCACTTCCCACATCTTTTTCCTTTGAGCCTCATCTTTCCGCTTAGGGCATTCTCCACCCTTTCTTCAGAGCACTCCTTCGCCTTGTCGCCAGCCTCGACGTCGACGACGACTTCGGATCGCAGCTGTCGGTTCGTCCCGAGTCTGCTTGCCCTCGACGCGTCACAGCGGGATTAAAAAACGAGGGTCTGCACGAACAAGTTTGGTCCTAGACTGATCGGCACGGCTCGAGTTGCAGCTGTCTGGGCAAACAGAGGGACATTATTACACGCGCGCCGCCTCGATCTGCCTTGCTACCCAATTTAGCCTCTGGTGTTTTCGGCGCTCTCCCAAGCAGCACCAGCACCAGCACCAGCAAAGCCATCACAGCACCTTCCTCTCGACGGAGCAGAAGAAAACCTCCCGTACTTGTTGTGCTCGGATGGTTTTTCGGAGGCTCGCTTTTTCAGGGTAATTTCGCGACGGATTATGGATGGGGGTTTGCCTAACTACTCGACGAATGTCATAAACACGTCGGCGGCTTCGTATCCTTCACCGTCAGCCATCACACTGCATCATCTCCAGCAGCAATCTTCGGCAGTGCCTCCCCAGACATTGCCGCCGCTCCAGCCTAGCAACCCTGCGATGCAACAGCCCTCATACGGCAACTATCAGCAGCAACAGCATACTCCCAGAGCATCCACCATGGCTAGCACTCCCGGTTCTGCCACGTACCCGCCGCCGCCTCCGCAAAACAACGGGCGCGCTCCCCCTCCTAGCGGCTACCCGATGATGAGCAACAATGGATACCCGCAACAGCCGTATCCGGCTTCCCAGTCGATGCTGCCGCAGACAACCACGGCGGCTTCTCACCCGCAGCCGATTGCCCCAGCTCCCTCTCCGGGCGGTCGCGTTCCACCGGTCCTGCGCCCAATGCCGGCCGGCGGTATGGCGCAGGGCATGAACTCGCCCTACGGTCAGAGCCCGCTCATGCCCCAACAAATGCTCCCGGAGGGCGACCAGCCTACTCATGTGGTCGGCTCGCAGGGCCGTAGGGGAATCTTGCCCAGCGCTCCTGGCCGGCCTGCCGCCCCGCAAGCCGGAGCCGGTACCAAAAACCAGATTCCGCAAAAGGATGCTGACGGAAAGTTCCCTTGCCCCCACTGTACCAAAACTTATCTGCATGCGAAACATTTGAAGCGCCATCTTCTCCGACGTAAGTATATCTCCTCTTTGTTTTTAGTGACGGTTACTTAACTATGTTTGACAGACACCGGCGATCGGCCTTACATGTGCGTCCTTTGTCGCGATACGTTCTCTCGCAGTGATATTCTCAAACGTCACTTCATAAAGTGCAGTGTTCGTCGTGGCAACCCCACTGGCGCGAGCCACTTGTCTCATCCCCAGGCCCATGTTAAGAAAAACGCGGCTGCTCAGCAAAAAGCTTTGGGCGGCGAGGGTGATGTCAATCATATGAATGGTATGGGAAGCATGCCTGCCGATGGGATGGTCCATCCATTTGGTCTGATCCCCGCCTCTGATGGGATGAACACTATCCCCAACGACCAGAGCCAGCTTTCAAGATCTAGCAGCATCAACCGACTCGATGACGCCAACAACCGCGATAGGAGAAGCATGACGGGCGGCTCGGTGATGGGTGGAGCCTCCACCCGTGGAGGCAGCTTCGACCAGACGTACAACGGCGGCGATACCAACATGGCGGCGAACATCAACCCGCAGTTGGCGAATTACAGCATGCCCCAGAATCAGAATGGGATGCAGATGTTTGGAGGATCAGGATCGACCGATTGGTCGCAGATGTTCCAGTCTGGTGCGCATAATACCTACGTCAACAATGCCTTCCCTCCTAATGTTGGACAGACGCAGACCGCAATCAAACCCGAGCCTAGTGCCGACGCCGCGCGAGCGGTCGGCATCCCTGGCGATCCTCCCACCGACTCGGCGCACTTCCCCTCGTGGGGAGTCCCCCCGACGCACCCGAACTCTTACCAACACCTCTCCAGCAAGATTATTAATTTCCTACATTCCTCAGACACCGTCCTAAACCCCGTGGCCTCCGGCGCCATCAGTCTCTATTTTCAGCCAGATAATATCCGCGACTTTCTTGAGAACTATACTCACTTTCACACCCACTTTTCTATACTTCACATTCCCACCTTTCGCATCATGGACGCCTATGTCGGCCTGTTGACGGGAATGTGTTGTATTGGGGCGTGTTATTCTGATCGTGTTTCTTCTGCTAACATTCGCGAGGTGTTGAACTATCTTCAGGCAGCTCTCGAGAGGTCTTCTCGTATGTTTGCCTCGTTGTCAGACGATAACCGGTTCCACGTTGAATACGAGCATGGCTCGTTTGGTAGCCGCGCGACGGATTCACAAGAGCTGCAGGCAATTATGCTCATCCAAATTCTACTGGTGTGGAACGGAACACCGCTCCATAGGGAGAGGGCGCGGAGGACTTTTCCTATGATAGCCACACTTGCACGGAAGAGTGCCTTGCTTCGAGTCTCTAAGGACGCGTCTCTATACAGTCCCATTCACCAACCCGACTTCTCACCACAGTCCGTCATTGGACCTCACTTTGACTGGATTGCCTGGATCGAGCAGGAGAAACGCATCCGTATCATGTATTTCATTTTTCTCCACGACGTCGCGCTTGGGCTCTATTTCAACACCAGCCCAGAATTTGACACTTTCGAAATTCACCTTCCTTTACCAGCAGATGACGCAGTTTGGGAAGCCAGTAGCAAACAAGCATGCGCGGAAGCACTTGGGCTTTTTAGAGCTCAGGATGCAAAGATTCGGAACCCGGACGGCACACAGCGCTGCAACCAGCCCGAGATGCGCTTGGTGCTTAAAGCGCTTCTTGACAGCTCGTATCGAGTTCAGCCTGGCGCCACAAACCTTTACGGCAAATTCATTCTCATCCACGCCTTGTTGGCCATGATGAGACAAGGCCAGCTTGATGGTAGTGCAGCTGCCATTGGCCGATCAAGTACGCCTATCCCGCAGAATGCCTGGTTCATTGAAGGGCAGGGTAGTGGAAGTACCAACACTAGTGGCCGCACAACACCAGTGGAAATGGATGGCTATCTTCTTGACCAGCCAACTGTCAAGACCTTCTTCACCGCTCTGGACAAATTCAAGGCCAACTGGGACAACGATATGGCGATTCAGTTCCCTCCATCGAGTGTCGTTCGCCCCCATCGGTATGGGTTTTCACGGGATGGCATCCACTTTTACTGGATGGCGACCTATCTTTTGAAGAATACGAGAGCAGCAGATTTGCAAATGCCGCCGGATCAACGATTTATTCGTATAATACTCTTGCTCAAGTCCGTCAATAACTGGGTCATGACGGATGGTGCTTCTCGAGGAGAGGAGCTGGGATCAGTTGGGGAAATTGACGCGGGTTATGGGGTCAGGGATCTAACGCTGGATATGACACAGCTTTTCAGACCTCTGGCTCGGGTGGGGAGATCGCTAGGAACCACAACGGCTCAGGCGGCGGCGGGCAGGAACGGAGGCTCCAGCGACGTGATGTGAATCCAGCAATCGGCAAAGCATTTATCAGCATCGAAGGCGTTTTGTCCCTTTTGATAGGGGGACTTTTTTTTTTTTTTGGTTGTCCTTGTTTTATGTTCCTGTTTTATTTTTCGTCATGGATGGTCATCTTTCCCCTAAAAAAAGTTCGACGATTCCCCACTTTAGCATCAGATTGGTGGACGAGGGTGGTTTGTTTGCTTTTGCATCACGAGGATGGGTTGGCGATGATAGACTTATTACGGATTGCATTAGACACTTCTCATTCCCAACGACAGATAGACCGAGGAAGGCGGCAGGAGGCGGTTCTTGTCCCCCTTTGCCCCCCCGGAGAAGACGTTACGGTATGATGGCTCATCGCCGCAGTAATGACTTTTTTCACGTTTAGTTGGTCTTTTATTGCACCACCCTTGTTCAGTTCACCACATTGTTGGAGTCCGGATGGCTGGCTGGTCTTCTGACTGCATTTCCTTTGTGATGTGACAGGAGGTGGCAGGAGGCTTTGGTAGTGTGGGGAGATAAAAGGGAGGCACTTTGAAGAGCAATGGCCAAAGTCGACCAAGCTTGAAGAATGTACATCAGTGTCAGACATTATTACTACATACGTTAGAGCTCAAAGGTGTATTGCCGACTTAGAGCTAGCAGCCACCACAAGTGGCCAAAATTGGCATCTCCAACATGTAAAAAAAGCGGAGTTTCGTCCCCCATACTTTCCTTCTAAGATAGTATTTCCCTCGGTAGTTGATTGTAGTTTACGCTCGTAAACAGTTCTTTCCAGACGCAAGCTCCAAATGTCGGACTAAGGTTGTTGTTGCCTTTCGACAACGGTGATTTTGGGCGTCAGTCTGTCCAATGCGGCTGCGTCATCCTCTGTAGCCTTATAGCCAAGCTTCTCCTCAGCAGTGTCACTCAAACGCAGCCCGACGACTCCCCAGAGGAGGAGGCCGGCGCCAACCCCTATCCGGGCCTTGGGCGACAGTCCGCGGTAGACCCTTGGGAGGGAAATACGTTAGCCAGGGGCCGAAGAAGCTGGGTGAAGTAACTTTGCTGGCTCGCTCACTTACTGCCAGATTGACATGTTTTACTTGTTTCCTTATGCTTGATTTTTAAGTTAGATTTGATGGTCCCAATCCGATTGGCGATTCTAAGCGGTGACGTGCACCCTAAAATTTATGGATGCGTTGACTGAGAGTGTGATAAGGGGTGATAGGTATGATGTCTTCAAATTTTGAGTGACCCAGAAACGGACGCCGTACTCCGTATTCGTATTCATAATACCTTATGGGTCCGGATGATCTTAGCGTGGCAGTGGCTACCAGACGGCGGAGCAGGTTGATCCGTCAGGGACCTTGGTTCCCAAGCTCGGGCCACCCAAATTTTGAAAGTCGAGATTCTGGGCCTGGAGCAAGCTGCCGTCGAAGCAACCACCTTCCTCCCTCTCGACGGCCCGACTCTCCCAAACGTTCAATCGCGGCGCCTTTGATACTCGCATTTTTGTCTAGCATCTTTCATCCCTAGGCCATGGCAAGCTCGAGTGCCATCCGGCCCTCGATGGGCGCGGCAACGCTCCTTCAATCGTGCAGAGCAGCAGTATCATCATCGGCAACACCAAGACGAGCAGCAGGAGGGCTCCTCTTCCCTACTCAAACAGCCAGCCTCTCGACAACCGTCTCTCTACTCAAGCGCCACACATACCCTGGAGCACGCGACAACAAGGACCATAACAAGCATCGCAGCGAGAGTGCGATACGACGGACGGGGACGCGGTGGCGGCTCTCGGTGTCAGACGAGCCGCTGCCTCAGCCCGTAAAGCGAGAAAACCTCCCGAAGGTCGAGACTGACCCTAACCACGGTCTCTGGGACTTTTTTTTGGACCGCCAGACGGTGGCTCAAGCTCCTGGTGAAGACGTCAAGCACGGCCGCGGCTGGACCGTCGAGGAGCTGCGCCACAAGTCGTGGGATGACCTCCATCGCTTGTGGTGGGTTTGCGTCAAGGAGCGCAACCGAATTGCTACCGCCAACTGGGAGCGCAACAAGAGCAAGCTGGGCTTTGGCGAGTCCGAATCCAAGGCCCGTGACATGGCTGTAAGCAATACCAAAACTCCCCGCAGGCTTCGCCGAAACTGGACCTCTAGCTGCAGAGAGTGGCCGCTTTTTTCCATGCTGACAACCTGAACTTGTTTCCCCTAGGTTCGTACCACTATGCGAGGCATCAGGCACGCTCTGACGGAGCGGTTTTACACATGGGAAGACGCGGTGAAATTGGCAGAAGCGGACCCAGAAGTGGACTTATCCGGCGAGGTCGCCCCTTATACGCCAAACGAATACTTTGAAGAGAACGTCTTTGAGGAAGAGGGAGCAGAGCTTTCTGCAGAGGAAATTGCGGAGCTCGAAAGGGCCGAGGTAGAGCAGGCGGAACGGGCGTCGAAGGCCGCACCATCAGATGTCTCGACAACACCCTTGATGGCCGAATCCCAAAAGCTGCAAGGCGAGGCGCTGAGATTATAATAGCTTCGAGGCACTGTACCCTTTTGGGGCAGACCTTGGACACCGCGGAGGGATGGATGCCTCTACGTTGTAACATATCACATCTATGCACAAATATAGAAGACGGACAATCAGCAGCATCTTGTACAGATAGTGTAGCGAGCAAGGTATCTGATGTACAAAAGGGAGAACGGGCTGGGAGGAGTTATAGACCAGCCTGGGAAATGGAAGTACGTCACGGCAAAGAAAGACCATCGAGGGCCGATTTAAACTGTTACGAAGTCCGTATTAATCAATCGGCTCCTGCCGTGAGTTGCCAACTGGCAAGGTATTCACCTATGTTGGCCTAGGGGAGCCGGGACCAATGCCCTGACCGCTCGTGCCTCTAAGCGCAGGCATGCATCCGCTGCTCATATGCAACCCGAGCCGAGCTGAAAGGAGGAAGGCAGAGCGGGGCACACTGGCACGCCCCTCATTCATTCCTCCATCCCCCACCATGCCAGACATGACCGCCTGACGGGCCGCCCAAGTTACAACTCTTCGAAACCAAGTAAGTCGAGCAGAAGCTAATAAGAGGGTAAGGTTGGGATCTGTTTGCGCCCACTTTGATTCCATTCCCTGTCCTTTCACAGCCAGCCCTGCGTCGGGGTGTGTTTATTCCGATTCCCTTACTCTGTATTCCTCTGATTGTGCCTCGTCGCTGACACCCACACTGACGACATTCTCGGGCTGCAGCAACCCACTCGCCGACTGCTCCAAACAGCTCCCATCCCCGTCTCCATCCCCCACGAACTTGAACCTTCTTTCTCGAAGCAAGCTTCTCGGCACCGTCCGCCCCTTTCACCATGGACGAGATCGCCTCAGAGTACGATGTTATTGTGCTAGGCACCGGCCTCGCTGAGTGCATTCTCTCAGGCGTGCTCAGCGTGAAGGGCAAGAAGGTCCTCCACATCGACCGCAACGATTACTACGGCGGGTGCGTTGACACCCCTTTCCGCCTCCCAGGCTGAGATTGGATCGATTTGTGGATTGCGGACAACCAGCTAACACATCTTCTCTTCTAGTGAGGCTGCATCAGTCAATCTCGAGACGGTATGGCCACCATCCCACGTCACCTGCTCTGGCCTCATTCGCTGACCATGCCCTCTTCCCCTACAGCTCTTCAAGAAACATGGTAACTACCCCAAGGGCACCGAGCCATGGACGAAGTATGGCCGCCTCAACGACTGGAGCATCGACCTGGTGCCCAAGTTCCTCATGTCGTCTGGCGAGCTCACCAACATCCTCGTCTCCACCGACGTCACTCGATACCTCGAGTTTAAGCAAGTGGCTGGCTCCTATGTGCAGCAGGGAAATGGGCCACGTGCCACCGTGGCCAAGGTACCCTCTGATGCTGGCGAGGCCCTGCGCTCGCCGCTGATGGGCATCTTTGAGAAGCGCCGCATGAAGGGCTTCATTGAGTGGGTTGGCCAGTTCGATCCCAAGGACTCGACAACCCACAAGGGTCAGTTACATGTTTATATGTTGATTTGGGGTTAGTTGTCTAACGTGTGCCCCCTTTAGGCCTTGACCTGAGCTCCTGCACAATGAGGGAAGTCTACGACAAGTTTGGCCTCGAAGCCACTACCAAGGACTTCGTGGGTCACGCGATGGCGCTGTACCCCAATGACTCGTACCTCGACACCCGAGGCGTCGCGATCGAGGCCATCAACCGCATTCGCTTGTATGGCAACAGCGTAGCACGCTACGGCAAGTCGCCCTACATCTACCCTCTTTACGGCCTCGGCGAGCTTCCCCAGGGATTCGCCCGCCTCAGTGCCATCTATGGCGGAACCTACATGCTCAACACCACGGTCGACGAGTTGCAGTATGACGACGCCGGCAAAGCTGTTGGCATCAAGGCCACCATGAAGAACGTCGACCCAGAGCTCAAGTTCGAGACCAAGGCCAAGATGATTCTCGGTGACCCCAGCTACTTCCCCGGCAAGGTGAAGGTGGTCGGCCACGTGCTGCGCGCCATCTGCATTCTAAAGCACCCGCTGGCTAGCACCAACGACGCCGACTCGTGCCAGCTCATCATTCCACAGTCGCAGTGCGGCCGGAAGCACGGTAAATACACCACGTTCCCCGTCGCTCTCCCAACTATGTATATCCCCTTTTACTGACCGCTATGGTTGCAGATATTTATATCGCCTGTGTCTCGTCTGCCCACAACGTCTGCCCCAAGGGGTATTGGATCGCCATTGTGTCCACTATCGCCGAGACAGCGGCTAATCACCACCTCGAGCTGGCACCTGGCCTCGAGCGCCTCGGCAGAATCGAGGAGCAGTTCATGGTCAGTAGCACCCCCACCCAGATGTTGCCGCCAGCATTATCTTCATTCTGATATTGACGTAAACTACAGGGCTCACCAATTCCCCTTTACGAACCCCTCGAGGACGGCACAAAGGACAATATCTTCATCTCTAAGAGCTACGATGCCAGCAGTCACTTTGAGTCCACCACGGACAACGTCAGGGATATCTACCGCCGCTGCACCGGCGAGGAGCTTGTTGTTGAGGGGTTGAGGGACGGCATCCAGGTGGCTGACGAGTGAAGTTCTTTTGCGTTCTCTACTTAACGCGAGATATATAGGAAGGGCACAATCGAGTTACGTTCTTGTGTGCGAGAAAATCATTTAGCTTACTCCCCCGTTGACTTGGATTGCCAGGTACAACCTGGTTGAGAGGAGGCGCGTTGCGGATTTTTTTTCCCCTTCAATTTTACGTCAAAGGTGATATGCAAGTAGTAGGCATCCGCAGTAGTAAAAGAGCAGGAATGCAGTAGTGAAGGAGCAGGAACTTATGGTATGAATTGGTTTGTTGATTCACGCATTTGGCTTTGGGTGGCGCAAAAGCAAAGCACATAATCATATATGACGACTCAGGCCAAAAGAGGTCCACGAGTGAGATCAAGTGCCGCCCGCGCCCAGCTTTAAGACAAATATTGTATGCGCGACTGCCAGCAGCGAAGCTGACAGGCAGGCCTGTATAGACCGTATGAAGAAGCTTGTAGAGTTTTCTTTACCGTGCCTCCTGACATCATTGCCAGTAGTTTCATAGTATAAAGAAAGAGAATGTATACCTAGCCGCTATAAACTAAAAAGTGAACCTTTTCCGTAAAGAAGGAAGCTCGCGATATACATCGTTCCTTAGATGAATATGCACGACAATCCCATTATTTTTGGCTTGTTTTTGTGCACTTTTCTCAGCACATTTTCAAAATAAATAGAAAAACAGAACCATAGAACGCCAAAGGAGGAAGCAGGAAGCAGACATGAAGGTTGGTTTCTCTCTCTCTTGTCCTTTCCAATCCCCCCAGGGAGAGACGAAAAGCAATTTATTTCCGGAACGGAAGCGTACATGTATGATATGGTTATGAATAAAAGCAACCAGCAACAGCTTGACCAACTTAACGACTGTTTGTCTTGCCCATAGTACGCTTGCCCGAGAACTAAAAGAGGAGAGAAACGTTAGATGAGAGATTTTACTCGGGCTTTGAGGGGCGGGACTTACCAAATGCTTGGGCATAGATGCAGGAATATGCCTGTCGGCCTCTCCCTGTCTGGCCATCCTGTTCAACTTGCGCTGGCCCAGCTTCCGTACCTTCTCGATCTTCGTCTTGTCCTCCATTGTCGTCAAACCGTCGTTCATTCTGTCCGTAGCCGGGACGCTGCGTGCGCGGCTCTTGGACCGTTCCACCCGCTGGTGGGGGGTTCTGGTATCGATATCCATAGCATCCGGATCCTCCTCCTCGCGGCCTGCATAGCGATCGGGCAGCGGACGGCCACGAGTATGCGGTTGCTCTCGGGCACGTCCGCGCAGGTTGATCTCCTCGGTATCCACACCAAGCTGGTCGAGGTGGTCCTCGAGCTGTGCGAACGACTTCTTGTGCGCCTTTCTCGGGATCATGGCACGGTTCTTGAGCGACTTGCGCATCTTTGCCTCGTTGCGGATTAGGCGGTGCTTCTCGCGGATATACTCCGCCTTCTCAAGCACCTCGGCCTCTGACTCATCCTCCTCCTCCTCCTCAGATTCGTAGAAGCCTTCCTTCTCCAGCTTCTCTTCCTCTTCCTCGAGCGCCTGTAGCTTGGCCTCGATATCAGGATCAATGAAGTCATAGACGTTCTGTCCGTCAATGACCTCGGGTATCCTGTCATACTTCCAAGATGGATTGTCGAGAATGTAGTCTCTCCGAAGATCGACGTTGAAAACACCAGCACCGCCGTTCGCTTCTTCCTCGTCCCTGGCGAGTTGTCTTCTCTCAGGGTCGGCCTTGTCGTATTTCTTGAGGTTCTTGACACCCTCCGGAATGAACGTTTGCCTGACAATGCCGTCGAGCGGCTGGGCAACGTGAATGCGCGACATGACCTCGGTAAGACGAGAACCCATGGCGCCGTTGCTCCCAGTACCGGCCTTCAGTTTTTGAGCCACACGCTCAACAAGGAGACGCTCGCAGACACGGTTCTTCACATCTTGAACGCCATCCTGGGTGGCGCAAGACGCGCGCAGAAGTTCTACCTCGCCTGTCTTGGTCAAATCGTTCAGTTCAGCCTGCATCTCCGGCTCGAGGTCCTCAAAGGCTTTGATGTCCATCTTATTTAGGACAATAAACACCATCTTATTTGCGAAAAGCGGCTTAATAGATTTGAAGAGGTTGCACTGTGCCTTAAGAGAATATCCGCATTGCTCACTGTGACTTGTTAGATATGGCTTTGATAATTCAAAGCAAGAAGCCTACCTGATGTCAATGAAGAAGCAAATGGCAGCTCTCAGATGGGCAAGCGCTGTGACACTCTGCATCTCAATGGTGTTCATCTCCTCCAGCGGGTGATCAAGAATTCCCGGGGTATCTATAACTTGATAGCGGAGATCTATTTGTTTTCTCGGTTCAGCTATGTGCACCGCCGGGAGAGGAGTAGGAGTTGGGTATTCAGTAACTTACATTTGTAGTCCAAGTGACCAACAAACAAGCTCTTGGTTGTCTGTATTGCTGTTAGCAATCAAAAACTTCCGCTGGGTGGACTGGAGTCACATACGAAAGCATACGGCTCGACAGGGGTATCTGCACGAGTTACTGAACGAACGAAGGAGCTCTTGCCGACGTTCGGGAAGCCAGCAACGAGAAGTGTACGGGTAGTGGGGTTGATATCTGGTAACCTGGCAAGATGCTGGCGAACCTGGTCGAGGTATAGAAGGGGATCTTTCAATCGCTTGATAAGTGTTGCCATGCCTGAGAAACAAACGGTAAGTATTCTGCTTTAGCCGAACTGAACATTGATGGAGGAATATAACGTACGACCAAGCGCGGCCCGCTTAAGCTGTTTGCACTGGAACAAACTCTGGGAGTACTATTATGGCTCGTCAGTATCCGTCTTCAAGAGCAACGCAAAGGCCATTGACTTACCTTCAACAGACGGACGTAATCACGAGAAATGGTCTCGATCAAATGCCTTGCCGTTGAGACTTGGCCAAGGGCAACCTTGAAATGATCCGCATCTGTGAATGCCACAATTTAGTTACTGTCGTGCGAAACTGCAGTAGGAGCTCGGCTCAATATCCTCCAAGATGACCGCCAGAATTCTTACCATAAAGGATGTTCATCAAATCACGGTGGAACGGATGTTGATCGGTCAGGATCGGGAAGCTCGACACGATCATGGAGAACTTGTCGCTGCATGTTTCCTGCGTGAACCTGTCTTAGGCGTTAGCACAGCCGTTTCCAAGGAACATTGCCAGCACCACCGCCTCCAGTGCCCATATTCTAGTCTCGGAAAGACTATGGTTGGGTTGGCTGTCACTAAGTAAAGTACTAACTTGACTTTTCTGGTGTAGAAAGCGCGGATTCTGCTAACTGTTGTAGTGCCAAGGCGGTCAGTCGCTGTTACTCTTCCTCAGAGGGCTGGTCGTGTTTCGTCAGAAGAACATACTTTTGAATCCAGCGCGAACTATTTAGAGGTCCTGGTCAGCAAACTGAAGCTCAAGTAAAAATAATGTTGGTTCTCGAGAACGCACTCTGAGTCGGCAATCGTCGCTGCGTGCGCCTGGTTTTCTGTCAGTTGTCGTGGCCCTTGTAGAGTACTTTTCGATGGCTGCTGGGATTGGTGCACAGATTTGTCGACTTACGAGAGGACGATATCGATGAACTCCTGCGAGCTTGGGTCAAAGTTAGCAATCTGGCAAGGGCGGGAAAACGGCGATTGAGGCCTTACGTCGGAACCGGGGGGATATCCTTCCACGTCATGATGGGCAAAGTCGCTTCGTGAAGCGGCGTCGTCCAAAAGGGAGGGTGTGGTGGTAAGTCGAACGGAGAGAACGACTGCGGGGCGGTGATAGACTAAACGCCCATCGAAAACTCACCTCGAATTATTTTTTTTCCCACGGACGGTTTCCGCTAGCCGATAAGATAAGAATTTTAGGTGGGGCTGCGATAAATCCAGAGGAATTCTACTCCACTATTAGAATGGGCAGAGGGGAAGACCATTTTCACCTCAAAAGCGAGGGGTGCACTTTAGTCTTAGACACCTTTACGAAACTTTTGAAGCCTTCTGTAAATCTATACGGCCTTGAATGGTTTTTTTTTGGCGAAGACAAGCCCTACACAATTCCCACGCAGGCAGACACAATGGTAAACCAAACCCTCGCGCCCTATAAGGCCGATTTCCTCCGCGCGTCCATCGAAGGCGGCATCCTCAAGTTCGGTAGCTTCGAGCTCAAGTCCAAGCGCATCTCGCCCTATTTTTTCAACGCCGGCAATTTCTACACGGGCAAGCTCCTGCGCGAGATTGGCGTCGCGTTCGCCAAGACCATCATCGATGCACACAAGAGCGGCGTGTTGGAATTCGATATCATCTTCGGCCCCGCCTACAAGGGCATTCCCCTCGCGACAGCCACAACGGACAAGCTGGCCCAGCTCAAACCCGAGACGTACGATCAGCTATGCTACTCGTTTGACCGCAAGGAGGCCAAGGACCATGGCGAGGGCGGTAACATTGTTGGCGCGCCCCTAAAGGGCAAGCGGGTGCTCATCGTCGACGACGTGGTCACGGCCGGCACTGCCAAGCGCGAGGCTATTGACAAGATCAGGCGCGAGGGTGGCATAGTGGCTGGCATTGTCGTTGCTCTGGACCGCCAAGAGAAGCTCCCTGCCGCGGACGGAGACGACAGCAAGCCTAACAGCAGCGCGATAGGCGAGCTTAGAAAGGAGTACGGGATCCCTATCATCTCCATTCTGACCTTGGACGACATCATTGAGGGGTTGAAGGCCCTCGGGTCTGCGGATGATGTCAAGCGGACAGAAGAATATCGCGCAAAGTATAGGGCATCTGATTAGAACAACCAATGGGTTAGGGGCGTAAGAAACTAAGCGTTGGCCAGGGCTTTGCTACATGTATCTATCAGGCCTGACTCGAGGCGGCCAGGCTTTTGGATACGTGTATATACAGAGGCCTGACTTCTGCGACCCATACTAAGAAAGGGCATCACTTCCGGCCACACACGGATTTAGCACTGAAGGGGTTGCTGAGGCCGTGGAAGTCGTTGCGGGTGGGTTTGCTCGGCCGCCAAACACCCACCATCCCCTAAGTAGGCTGTGCATTCAGCTGAGGTGGATGTTAATATGCGCCCCAAAGGACTAGCCATCCGATACGTGCCCATTTGGGATTGGGTTGAAAAGCGCATAACTCTACACAGTATAACAGCTTGCCAGGTTGATGTGTGTACATGGCTTCTCAAAAAGGCCGGATTGGGAAAATGCATCGACCACCTCCCGCAAAGCCCACGAGCCGGCAAAGTTAATAAAAAAAGGTATAGCTGGGTCTCCCTCAACTCGTGTCCAACGAGTTTCAGACTGTTTCCTTCTCGGGTTCTCCTCCAGGGGTGGGTTTCTGGGAGCCCTGGAGTGTAAAAACCTGCAATCCTAATGAGATCCAAGCATCCCTCAATAACAGCAGGGAAAGGGGAGGAGAGGGTCTTTACCATGTCATGCCAACCGCCCCCTCCGAAATTTGCCTTGCTTTCGCCGACGTGTTTGAATCCAAACCTCTCGTAATACGAGACCAAGTACTACGACCGATTAGCTGGGAAGCGGATTGGAAGGAGAAGGGTAACAGAACAAGGAGGAAAAACACGTACATCTTGGCAAATCAGTGACACGCGATCAGTCCGGTCCAGGCTATTCATCCGCTGGAGGTAGTCCTTTACGATCATCTTTCCCACCCCGCAGCCCTGCAGCTTCGGGGATACTGCCAGAGAGTGAAGAGCAATGGTCTGTCCACACTCCTGGTGCCCAACGTCGGCAGATTTCCCGCCGCGAGAGCGCCAGTCACTGGGATAGGCCATGTCACTGTCACCTACGACCTCGCCGCAGGCTCGGGTGGACACAATGTGTGCGAGAAGCACGCTCACGGCTCCGTCAGGGCGGTCTGTCTCGACGGCCTTGGCGCTGGCGAGCGTCTCTATTTTCCATCCCTTGGCCTGGTTTGGGACGACTGTGCAGAAGACGCCGAGGCTGAGCTCGGGACAGGTGGTGAGGCGGTACTCGAACTACACGATAAGAGTCAGAACAGCCTGGCATGTTGTTTTGTGGTACATGAATATGAGAAAGCGTCTGCGCCGTTATAAGATAGTGATATATGGTCTCAGCGGCAACATGTGTGGTGAGCGGTTGGCTGTGGCGACATACCTTCTCCCCCGACGCTCTATGATCCGGGTTGGGAAAAGCGGCATTCTCCAGGGCAACACACGACTCGCAGTCGGAAACAGTCAGCGGCCTGATGTTCGGTGCGAAGGGGAACGGGAACGCCATCTGTAGACGAGACTCTGGAGACTCCTTGGCCGCTCGCCTCTTCTGGCTCAGCGTCTTCTGTAGGCTGACAAAATCGCTGTCGACGTCGTCAGTCTCATCCACAGCGAGGTCAATGTCGTCCTCTTGCGCCGTCTTTGACGTAGCGGCGCTCTGCGGGTCTGCCATCCTAGATTTGACAAGGTGGTGATTACGAGGTGCAACTATAGCACAAGACGTGTGATAAATAGGTAAATACGCGAAACAGTGGGTGAGGTGATTCACGGGTAACCGTCGCTCTCAAGACCTTCAAAAGATCACCCGATCGTGACGGTGGGCGAATGAGCTCAAAACCCCAGCAGTTGCGAAGAAAGAAAGAGGGAATGATGAGTTTCGCAAGTTGACGGGCAGGTCGAAGGCCAAAGTCACCATGGAAAGGCGTCCGGCCGGTCTGTGTAGTGAAGAGAAGTTGGGTTGGGATTTAAATTGGTAAGTCGCCCAGGATGGAGACGTTACGGGGCCACAGGTACTTGTTATTCGTCGCGTGACCACCAGTAGAAGAGCTGAGATGAAATTGGGGAGAGAGGATGAAGTATGTTTTGGCAGGATACTACTCGAGGCCGAGACAGGCAGCCGGCCAAAAGGGGCCTCTCGGACCACAGAAAATGGATCCAGGACGCTCGATTGCAGGTCGAGCAAACATGCCAACTGGTATAGCGACCAGTATACAACTATTTCACCTATTGCCCAAAGGCTGGGAAGAAGCAGCCAAGGTGCGTGACAGCCTAGCCAAGGGAGGTGGGTGACCCAACAAAAAAACGGAGAAGTCCCAAGAAGTGATCAGCATTCAAAGCACGGTGCTAAAATGACATCTGGGGGCTGCGATCCCTGCCGATCTTATGTTCCCGTACTGGATGGGCTTTCCTTGAAGTTGGTTTTGACTTTTACCCCGCAACGACAGGTGTGGCGACTCGCCTCCACACAGCAGATTATACCCAGAATACAATTCAATGCAGCGTTGAGCCAAAACCTCGGACCTGGTGGTGTTGGACTTGGACTAGGCTTGAACACCACAAAACTTAGATAAGACAGCGGGGCACTTGCCCTGACGTCACCTAGGCCTTGATCAACGTTACCGGTTAACTGTCTGCCCCAAATATTAAGGGGCCAATGTGAGGCGTCCAGGTGGGTCCCATCCCAATGTCGAGGATCCGTCTGTCAGTGGCACAACGCATTTGGGTACACGGCAAGTCCGTAACACGATTACCTACTTTATTCAAGCTAAGGTTCTTTTTCGCACGTGTATCCTTAGAACAGACCGGTGTAACAGCAGGGGAGGGGCTTACTGGCCTCCTAACTTCTGTATTACTTTGGAGCTAAAGGAGAAAGGGCGATGAATGTCACACGGACAAAAAAGGAGGGCCATCCTGTCGGCAGTCGCTCGTCGTTAATATGGGTACAGAGTACATCCAACCAAATTCAAGACCGTTGTTGCTTGCGGCAACTGCACAGCAAGAATGAGGTTCCTGTCGGGACCCGGAGAACGCGGGAAAGAAGGGAGGGCTGAAATTTGGAAAGCTTCAGTCACTGAGAAACTGACTACAGGTTGTATACGTTTTGTCAGTGCAACGTATGCATTGACCACATGGAAGTGATGCTGGTACCAAGTCAGCAGAAGGCTCGAAAGGTTCTCGACGGACAAAAATTGAAAAAAGACGAAAGAGGGGGGGGTATACATTTTCGCGCCTTCCGCTTCTGAATATATATCGAGCTTCTTGTCGGGTGTTCTTTCCCAGCGGCCTCGTTTTGTTGGTCATCAGTCCTCCTTGCCTACGTTGTCACCAACATCCCAAGTAATTGTCAACGCCGGCCCGCAGCACCAACCTGGCAGCCTGAATCCCGCTGTTGAGACGAAAATCGGAGCTCAAGGCTGCGCCGGAGAGACCGGACCAACATTTTCAATAAGTCATGGTGCAGGACCCTTGGCTCGGTCCGTGCAGCCTTGGGTCACTGCAGTTAAGCTACGGTGTAACAATGCCTGCTCAAAGCCGAGGGAGCTTGTTCAAGCAAACCATCTTTGAGCTTTCATGCTGACTGGTAATTTGTTGGTTGACCTCTGACTTTTCGCGCTCGAAGGCTGCCATCATCCGTGGCGCCGCATTTCCACAGGCCTTGGCTTACATATACAGGTCTGCCTTCCTCTCTGGTTTTCTAGTATGTTCTATCCGTTGCTGGAAAACAGAATATCGAAGCGGTTGTGATATAACTTCTCTTTCTCTTTTTCATCACAAACCAAGATCAGCCTAGGTCCTAAAGGAGTGTCACATACCGACCTACCCTACCCGGGACCGACCCAAACCCAAATCTTCCATCCCATCCTTCTGTGTGGGGGACACGCCTGAAAGAGTGGGGGAAGACAACACGAAAAAATCGAACCGCCAAACACACCCCCTCCGGCACTCCGCCCTGCAGGAGAGAGCTCACTGGGCCTAGCCCTGCACCGTCCAAACAGGCTCCCAGGCTAGGTAATTAGCGGCTCGCTTCGGTTCCCGTAGGCTGCTCCTGCCCCTCGTACCCCTCTGCCAAACCTCTAAACCAAGAATTCGGGAGCCAGCCTCAGCTCTTTCCTTTCCTTACTAGAGCCGGACAGCCGCCTTCTTTTCTCGTCCTTTATAACTGCCTTCGTTGGACTTGAAGACGATTTTATTTTCCCTAGGGCCTTACTTCGAACCCTCCGGAACGCTTTCGTTTCTTGTTTTTGTCCGCCGCTCTCCCTCACCCTTCTTCTCTCTCCATCTCACAACCGTCAGAACCTCAACGGCCAACCCCGTCCCAGCCTACAAAATGTGAGTTTGTGTCTAGCCACACATATTTGCACCATTCAGTTGTTTGTGCCGGAGACTGACCGCCATCCCACAGGCGCATCACGCTGAGCATTACGAACTCGGAGCCCCAGGCCGACGACCAGGATCTGCTCTCGCTCGAGGTCTACCCAGACATGCCGATCGACACCCTGCGAAGCTTCATCCAGGCCGAGACAACCTACCACCCCAGCGCCCAGCACCTCTACCACAATGGCCAGCTCATCACCGACAACACCAAGACTTTGGGCGAGCTGCAAATCAACGACGGGGACATGATGGCCCTCCACGTGCGCGAGATGCGAGGCAGCACCGGTGTTCCGGGCGGTGAAGGAGGAGGAGCCGCGAGAGCGCCGCCCTCGCAGCCGCAGCAGCCGCAGCAGCCGCAGCAAGCAGCGGAGCCTCGGCCTGCAGCCATGGAACAGGATCCGGAGCTGATCCGTCTTCAAATTCTCGGCGACCCGAACCTCCGCGCCGAACTGTCGCAGCAACGGCCGGAGCTCGCAGCGTCGTTAGAGGACCCACGGAGGTTTGCGCAGATCTTTGCGCTCAGCCACGACCGGGAGCGGAGGGAGCGGATGGAGCGCCATCGTCAGATCCAACAGCTGAACGCGGACCCGTTCGATGTTGAGGCTCAGGCTAGGATCGAGGAGATGATTCGGCAGGAGCGTGTGATGGAGAACCTGCAGAACGCAATGGAACATAATCCTGAAGGCAAGCCTTCTCCAGGAATTACCCCCACTCTGGAGAAGACCACGAACACTAACAGCTTAACTCTCTAGTATTCGGCCTCGTGCACATGCTCTATGTCGATGTCGAAGTCAACGGGTACAAGGTCAAGGCGCTGGTGGACTCGGGCGCGCAGGCAACTATCATGAGCCCAGCATGCGCCGAGGCTTGTGGCATCATGCGCTTGGTTGACAAGCGCTTTGCCGGCGTTGCGAGGGGTGTCGGTACTGCCACCATCATCGGCCGTGTGCACTCGGCGCAGATCAAGATCGGGCCTCTCTTTCTGCCGTGCAGCTTCACCGTAATGGAGGGCAAGACGGTCGAGCTTCTCCTCGGTCTCGACATGCTCAAACGGTACCAGGCCTCGATCGACCTTGCTAAGGACAAGCTGGTCATCCAGGGTGTCGAAGTTCCCTTCCTCGGGCAGGCCGACATCCCAAAGGATTCTGAGGACGCCCTGCACACGGAGCCTCGGGTGCCTGGGCCAGCAGGAACCACTATTGGCGCTCGATCTGGTGCCGTGACCGCGCCATCGGAGCCGGCCACCTCGCCACGGCCTGCAGCGCCGGCTTCTGCCCCACTTCCACGAGCTCCCCCGGCTGGCCCTTCATTTCCAAGAGAACACATTGAGCAGCTGAAGGCACTCGGGGCGTCGGAGGAGCGGGCTGTCCAAGCCTTGGAGGCGACAGGAGGAAACGTTGACTACGCAGCGAGTCTTATTTTCCAGGACTAAGCGATAGGCATCGTTTAGTTCTGTTTCTCTGACAGCTTCCAGCGCAATAAACAAAAAACCAACAACAGGACACGCAGATATGGCGAGGATAAACCAAGATTTTGCTTTTCTCTTTCAGCAAACGAGACGAAGCCCAGGGTGGAAGAGGAGGGAGGTGATCTTCTCTTAAGTGAGTTGTGAATTGTGTGTAATTTAGCGTTCTCTCACGTAGTCAGGTAGATAGATAGGTATGTACCGGGCCAAGGCATAGCGAAAGGATGGGACGGACACGGAAACTTGTCAGACTTTCTCCAAGTTGCTTCGTTTCTTTTCCTCCCTTAATAAATCCGTGACGTACATATCTGCTTCTGAACAGAACACACTTTTCTATGTCCCACATTGGGGCAGGGATAGGCCCTCTGGTAAGAGATGCGTGCAACACATACACACAAACGGTGGAACCTACAAGCCGTTTCAATTCTCGTGATACTTTGATGTCTCTGGGGGCCTCAATTTGTGTTTCGGGATGATACGGGGCATCTTGTCATCGTTTATGCCTGTATCCACCTCATAGGCATCTGCCTAGATTAAATGAGCTTCTTTCATGGATGGGTCAAGTGTTTACGTAAGTGTAAGACGATGCTGAATTCTTTCTCCAAAGCAGATGGCATATAGATATATAGCAAGTAAGAAATAATATGCCTAGCGCAGCTTATAAACACAGGGCTTCAGAATAGCGGCTTCATTGCCATCGCGGTCAGCCTCGTCAATGAATTTTGGCTTGGTAGGCATGAGCAGACCCATGTTCTTGTTGTCCTTCTCCTCAACGGCATGCTTGCCCTTGGTAGCCAGTGTTGCCTTGACGAAGAGCATTTTGACAAACATCTTGTTACTCAGGTCAGCAGCGCCTTCGCCCAGCTCCTTGTGAAGGGCAAAGCCTCTCCTTCGCAATGCTTCTACAAAGGCAGCAATATCCGTCTCCTGCTTCTGCCGGTCGGCTCCGTCCACGACCACCTCCAGCTCTGCCTGGGCGGCCGCCTCGGCCACCTCGGCCTCCCGGCTCTTGGGCTTCTTGTTGGCGCCAGGGGCGGAGAATGTAAGTAGGGGTGCCGGCGCGGCAGGTGTCTTCTTGCGGTTCCCGACACTGTGAGACACCACGCCGCCACGCTTCTTGGAATTGGGCGCAGCAAACCGGCTCTTGATCTCAGCCACCCACAGCTCGCCCTTCCACCGCAGGATGCGGTAGGCCTCCTCGACAAAGTCGATCCAGTTGGTGCCCATCAGGGCCAGGCAGAAGATGGCGATGTCGACGCTGCGGTCGGCCAGCGGCAGATTCGCAATGTCGGCACGAGTCACAAGTGCCGACCCGCCCGTCTGCAGGTCGAAGCTGCGGATGTCCAGGTGCAACTTGTCTTTGACAGGATCCAACGCTTTGGCGAGCGCGGCGTCACCGCACCCCAGGTCGGCAATGGTGCATTTGCCGCCAGTGCGCGGAAGAGGGAGGAGCTTGACGTTGGCAACCGGGTTCGAAAAGTCGTTCTTGGCGTTGCGGTTAGCAAAGCTCGCAGACCGTGATATTTTGGCCCGAGCTTTGATGTCCCGGATGTATCCCTCCACAGGGTTCTCGGGCCACACCTCCACCTGGCGTCGGAAGCCCTCATGGTACTCGGAGAACATCTCTGGTGACTCCTGGAACAACGAGAAGGCGTCCACCGACGGACGCGTGTATAGCGTCTCGTTGAGGTGCCGGAAACGAGCCGAAACTAGCTTCTGCCTCATCGACGCCTGAAGCGAAGTGAGTTTGGGCTCGGCGATTGGGGCTGGCGCTGCTACTGGCGCTGGCGTCGGTGCCACCACCGGCTTTTTTTTTTCTTTCTTGGCCTGTTTGCTCTCCTTTTTATGCTGTTCGCCGTTCGTTGTCTTGCTGTCATCGGGTTTGGATGTTGGAGCGTTGGTGCTCTTTTCCCCAGTTGCAGGAGAAGCATCGGATGTCTTCTGCTTCTTTCTCTTCCGCTCCTCTTTCTTCTCCTGCCTCGTTGGCTGAGCTGGCTCTATGGTCGCGCCGCCCTCCTCCTCATCTTCAATGCCACCCCATTCCTCGTCCTCGTCCTCGTCGTCGTTGGCAGCTGGTGTCTCCTCAACTGCGGCCGCTGTGAAGGGAAAGTCGCCCTTTGGCGTATGAGCTTTCTTCTTGTCTTTCTTCCTCTCGCTGGACTGCTGCTCTGGCTTATCTGTTACTGCCTCGGCAGCGGGCTCTGCGTTGGGCGCTTGTTCCCCATCTTCCTTGGCTGCGGCAGAGCTGTCGAGCTCGGCCTTCTCGCCCGCCTTCTTCTTGGAACGAACTCTGCCCTTCTTCTCCATCACCCTCTCCCACATGTCGGCGACATTGGCTGTGGTGACAGGCGGCTGGGACCGCTGGCCTGGCCTCTTGCGCTTGCGCTGCTGCGGGGCACCTCCCCCCTTCGCGTCTGTGTCGAGTTTCGGGTTTTCGATCGCCGTGGTCCAGCCCTTGACGGAAAACATTTTGGCGACGAGGCGAACGCACAACGACCCAAGATTTTGGATCTGCTCGTATAAAATTTGGTAGCACAAAGAGGTTCCGTGTGAGGGGTTCTTGATCTTTGTCGCTGGCAGTGGTGATATTCGAGGCGAAAAAAAGATTTAGTGGAGAATATTGCTGACCCCTGTTGTAGGTGTGGATGATAAGCAAGACTAAGATGATAGTAAATCTTGCTTCAAACTTTTTCTGCCCTTCTCCCTAAATCCCGAATGCAGCAGCCTATGATAGGTAAAAGTAGTCGCACTTCCTTGTTCCACGTACCTACACACTGATACAGTGGAGTGTAATGGGCAGTAATACCCCAACTACGTGCGTACAATCAATTTCTCACCCCGAGGCTTACGAGGTAACTTTGACGATTCACACAACATCATGATACGACGTGGGCTGCCCAGCTTAGGCCCTATTAATGCTTGTCCTCGCTCTCCCTTGGGAGCAGTGGCTGTAAGTCTCCGTTTCAGGTTGGCACATCCAACACTGATAAGTCCTAATGCCAGCTGAACCTGAACCTGTGTACATCTTCATTTTCGAATCTGAGATGTCAACTACTCACATTATGAATACATGTTTCCCTCAGGCCTCCCGGCAGCTAACTATCAAGATTGTATTGCGTCGTTCTCGGTTTGACACGGTCTCTGACATAGCTGAGGTGCCGAGGTTCCATGGGTGCGTATCTATGTACCACGTTGGGTTGCTGCCACGAGCTCTGCAACTAAACGCGGGGTGGGAGCACCATCTTCTCCCCTAGATCATCCGTCACGGAACGATCCCCGGCGGCTACGTTGATGGCTCTTGTCGCCAAGTGTAAAGTACCGAACTTCGGCCTCTCGACCTCCCCAGCCACCTGCTGACCCAATATGAAGCACGGCATGTTGTGCTAGCAAGCTGGCTCCTCTGCCGGACTTTGTGTGTACAGCTTCCCGGGAGCTGCTCCACTCGTGGTCAGTTCCTGGCAAGCTTCATGTCTCTCCCCGAAGTACAGAGATCCAAGAACACCTGGTTCTATCGGCCCTTTGTCAGGACTTGTGCCCACTCAACCAACCCCAAGGACGGCGAGCTACCTGGATCCCCAGCTCCCTGTTAAGTGGTTTCGACGCTTCCGCCCATAGTGCCGAGTGTCTAACGCAGGCCCGCGGGACTGGCGGCGGCCCAGGTAATTTATATTATTTTATTCGGTCTTCATAGTATTTTTAGGCATTCTGTTATTAATCCGGGCTACAAGGGCACGCGCTTCTTTGTAGTAGTCTGCGAGCGGGAGCTCACGATCTGCTGGTCGCCCCGTTACCTTCGGAGTCTCGGAGGACTGCCCAAAGCAGTGTGGAGAAGGGAGGTACCCTAGCATGTAGTGAAAGTGGTTCTGCTGGCACTGGTGACTGAGTGTTGTGGGCGATCAAGGGATGCCTTCACTCTCCACTTGTGCTGGTCCGTCCATTCATTCACAAATTCGGGAACACAACAGCACGGTTCGCGTGCAACACCACAACCCCCGAGTCCAACGGCCATGGGTGTTCGACTTCTCCTGGGCCTTGCAAGTCTGCCTTACATGGTTTTCCGTCCAAGGTTGCTGGCGTCGGGACCCTCCAAATCGCTGCGTTGATTGCCATCAGAATCACACTAAGCAGAGCCAAGTCAAATTAAATGGAACCTAGAAAGGTATTGATGTGTTCTTGTGTAATCGTATGTACCACGGTTGTGCTTGCCTCTTCTTTGCAATATGTGACCAAGGTACTGTAAATACGGCTCTCTATTCCGTCGAGCCATTTAGAACCACCTCTCAATGAAAAAAGGTGAAAGAAAAACACGTCATTTCGACATGGATCAAACTATGAGGAAGACGGCATTCTTTTTCTTAATTCAGTCTTGAAGAGGACGGATTTACTATTACCCCACTTCCCACTCTCTCCATTCCACTGTGACCCACCCTCACACCCGCCTCCTCGTTGCGCCTCTCCTGCAGGCCGACGGCGCACATTGCATGGGATGGACGCTAAAAATCCCATACCCCATGCCAGGCCCCTGAACCCCCGAACCCTCATACGGAAAGATGCGAGCGGACCTAGCGTCGATTTCCTGACGGACGCCTCCGCCGCCCATTGGCAAACGCCGTTATTCAACGGCTTCCGTGCAAGAGAACAAGAAAGAGACAGTGGGTGGAGGCGATAGGATCTGCCTACTAGGGCCCGGGAATTTGATGGTTTAATTTGCTTGTGTTTGCCCTCGAGCCCCTCCTCCCCATGGATGCCATTCAGTCACTCAGTATGTCGACTTGAACGTTCTCGAGCTGCCTGCCCCAACGCGTCTTCTGGTTCGCAATCAGGTCGTGGAGGATGATTCTGAGTGCCCCTAATGCAGAGGGTAGCGCTGAAGTGTACGGATATACCCTACCTACACAACATTCCATACATGGTGCCGGGTATATCATCCACGCCACAGCGGCTCAGTTTCCGCCGCTGCACCCCTTCATCACCTTGTTCCATCCCCCCCCCACCATCAATTACCACATTCATTGACCGAGTTTGATAATCTGGTTACATTGCTGCTATCACTGTTGATCGTCACTTTTAAGCTTCTTCTACGCCTTCCAACTCGGCTGCAACCTTAGGGAGTCAGCTGTAGGCGGCCCGGCTCTTTGAGCAACTGGAACCTACCAATCGCCCTTTCCCCCTCGCCCATCCGTCTCGTTCTTGGCTGCTTCGGCCGGCAACAACGCTGGGTTGTTAGCGTGTTGGACAACCTTAGTAACCTGTAGATCCTTGCTGATAACTGACTGGGTTTGGCTCAAGATCCATGATCCACGATCCACTACCACCTGTTACACGAACAATCTGTCTCGGTCTCGGTCGTCGCTTCGATGAGGTGCAGCAGTATATACATACATATACACAGACTGCCCCGATCACCAACCCCTCCTCTTCCGCCGCAAGCTCCCTCGCACGACGGCGGAAATTTATTACCTGGCGCCCTCGCTCCGTTGTCTTCCTGTGTCTAGTCATCTTCTTGTTCTTGGTCTTGGTTGACCACACAACAAGTCTTCCCCGCTGAGCTCATGTAACCGATATCTAAGCTGCACGCCGTCCTCTCCCCCGTTTATTTATTGACTTCTCTACATCCTCTTCCGCCCCAGGTGATTTCTGAAATCACACGGCCACGCGACAGCACACGCGACCTTGCCTGTCGCTACTATGGACTTCAAAGACCTCGTCTCGGATATCACACCGAAACAAGAGCCACATTCACCACCACCGCTCACCGACCCCAGCAACAATGATGGAGGAAACCCGCCACCAAAGAGGCATGCGGTGAGAAAAAGGACAAAGACTGGTTGCCTCAGTACGTTGCCCAAGGGCTGTAACCATGTGAATATATACATGTATCTTAATATCTAACAACTCCCTCTCTCAGCCTGCCGGAGGCGGCGCATCAAGTGTGATGAAGGGAAGCCGACATGCAGCAATTGCATCAAGTCTAAGAGACAATGTGAAGGCTACAATCAGCGCCTTACATTTAAGGAACCCATTGGCTCTTTTCCCAACGGAAACTTCTTCGGCCATCCCATATACCACCAGCAACGGGCTCAGGACACCCGGCCGAACAATGCCCACATCTCGGGCTCGCAGCCACCAGCAGTGACACCGCACACAGCCATTGCACCCAAGCCTCCGTCAGTGCTAGACTTCACGGGTGCCTCGCACATATCTTTCGGACAAGCCTATCAGGGACACCCAACCCCCCAACTGTACGGCCTGGACCACACATTGCGCAGCCCTTCACGTTTGAGTCCTCACGCCGTCCCACCAACGCCCGTCAATGCCTTGCAATTCGGGCAGCAAATTGGGCATGGATTGAGTGTTCCCCCGCCCCCTCATAGTTTCGACCTGAGCCAGCCCTTAGGACAAGTTTCGCCTGTGCGTCTGGGTCATCATGCATCCGTCTCCGAGGAAGTCGAGACTTTCATATCCCCCGTGGGCCCAGATTTGCCTCCACAGCCGCCTCGCGTGCCCCATGTCCACCACATCCTGCCTGTTGGACAAACAATCCCCGCAGAGGAAGGATACTGGGACTCAGACGACGAAGCGTCCATGGGCGAGTCAGATGACGAGTTGATAGAAGACCGCCAACTTGCAAATCTCGAGGCCAATGATATTGGCATCCAAGTGACTCGGCGTCTTGCCGTGCCCCCAGACTTGTATGGCGTCCGCATCAGAACGGTCTCCAGCTTTGCCGACCAGACGATCCTGGACACGTACATCCCATCGTCGGCCAGTTCACCCCTAAATGATCCTCAGACCGCAGCCGTGTTTTGGTACTTTGTCAATGTTACGGGGCCAAGTATGTCACTTTACGAGAGGCACCCATTTGACCCCACGCCCATGTTCCAAGGCGAACCTGTGCCCAAGGCTCGTCAGCATATATGGACATGTGAGTGCTGCTGCAAATATACATAATTGGCAAGTCTAGAGGGAGAATGCTAACATTTACGTTAGATACATTCCCCATCGTGTCCTTTCAACACCCTGCTTTAATGCAAGCCATGCTTGCATTGGGCAGTCTTCAGATGGCAAAGCTGCAAGGGTCACCAGCAATAGCAGCCATGAAGCACTATCATCTGGCTCTTAGGAGAATTGCGAAGAATTATCAGAGCTATAGCAGGCGCACGCAACCAGCAACGTTGGCTGCTACGCTTTTGCTCGGCTTTTATGAAGTCTGGAACTCGGATCACGACAAATGGTGTAAACATATGTGGGGAGCACGCGCTATCTTTAGAGAGATCCCGTTAAAGGAGATGACGCGGGAGATATTGCCGCTAAAACGGAAAAGATGGCAGAGGCTGCTGGAGCTTCGAGCCCAACAGGTTGACGGATATGGCAATCCGCTACAGCCTCTCACGGATCCTGAAGGGGACATGGTCGACAAGGAATTCATCACTCAGCTAACTGGGCATCATGTCACCTTTGGTGAAGAAGGGCACGTTTTAGACGACGAATCACCACGGCCATCAGCCCGAAAATATACCGAACGCGACATCGAAAGGTATGAGCACCTGAGCGATCTTTACTGGTGGTACAGCAAAATGGACGTGTATCAGAGCATTCTCGGGGGGACGCGTCTCTTGTAAGTGAACCAAGGTCCATAGCCCTTGCCGGTGGATGTACTAATAGCTTGCAAAAAGCATGGAATATGATCACTGGACACAGTGTGCTCCTCGAGCACAGTTCGGGCGGATTGATGCTATGTAGGTTTTAAGCTGAGTTTGATTTGCCAACCATTATCTTTCCTTCGTGCTAACCAAGAATTTGAAAGCTACGGGACATTCGACCATCTCATGCTTTTGATGGGACGGCTGGTTAATTTTGCATCTCTGGACCTGGCTCGGAAGCGGAAGGCGAGGAGAGCTGATGCCGCTGCTGGACGTGGACCGGGTCAAGGTCAAAACCCGCCTCACGGACAAGGCCATCCATATGGCCATGGTCCTCCTCACGCCCATGGTCCGCCTCATGCGCAAGGCCCACCGTACAGCCAAGGGCCTCCTCCTCCCGGACAAAGCACCCCGTCACAAGGGCAAGGTCCCCCTCATGTCCAAGCTCCTTCATATGTTCAGGGCCCTCCGCTTTCTCACGGCACTTGTCACCCCCAAGGTCCTCCTCATGGTCACGGTATGCCGCCTCAAGGCCCGCCTCACGCCCAAGGTCCTCACGCCCAAGGTCCTCCTCGTGGCTACGGTCCTCCCCAAGGGCCGCCTCACACCCAAGGTCCTCCTCACGCTCAAGGTCCTCCTCACGCTCAAGGTCCTCCTCACGCTCAAGGTCCTCCTCACGCTCAAGGTCCTCCTCACGCTCAAGGTCCTCCTCACGCTCAAGGTCCTCCTCACGCTCAAGGTCCTCCTCATCCACAAGGTTCATCCCATAGTCAAGCCCCCCCGACACCCATGTTCGTGGGTATGTTTCCAACGAAAGGGTTTACGAAGCCGGAGGGCTTCAGCCCGCGGCGCGAGAGCTCACCAACGGCAAGTGACGCAGCCGAAGATATTGATCTCGAAACCAGCACAGCTGCGGCACACAAGGAATGGCAAGCGATTCTATTGGCGTTTGAAAGTTTCCGCTCTCGTCTTGGGCCGGACTTCGAGCCCATGGGCCCCGAACATGCGCCACCAGAACAAACGCCGTTTGGCCCAGCGCTTAAGTATAGGACATACAGTATTGCGGGCATATGGCTGAACTTTTACATGGGTCTCATCGTGCTATACCGCGCACACCCGTCGATGCCACCCTTCTCTGTGGTGGCAGCAGGGATGGCGGCCCGGCAGACAGCCGGCTGGGCGAACGAGATCGGGCGCATTGCGGCCGGGCTGCATGAGGACAGTAATAGCGCCGATGCGATCAGCACACTAGAGGGCGCGGCGTTTATTGAGAGCTGCTTCTGTTTGTTCGTGGCTGGGATACAGGTAAGACTTCATGCCCACATCAGATTGATGACGTGCGCAGTTTTGTGAGGATATTCTGACCATCTCTTCACTCCAGTACCAAAACGAGCACCAGCGGCACTGGACTATTCGGCGGCTGTATGACATCGGCCGTCTTACGGGATGGCAGTCGGCGCGCCAGATCGCCGATGGCTGCGAGTCGTCCTGGCTGAAGGCTGCCGAGCTCGGCCGCGGCCCCCCTTACCACTCTCCGCCGGAACTGGGTGTCAGCCATCCCGAGTCCATCTGGATGAGGCCCCGTCGCATCGATCGCCGCCTCCAGGAGCTCGAGGCTGGCGATAACAAGCTAATACTGGCAAAGACGGAGCAGGCCCACTATGCTCTGGGCTTGCTCAGTGTTGAACAGGATCTGGAAACGCTGGATTTAGGCGCGGGGAGTTGAAATCCAGCATGTTTGATGAATTACACATGTCACTGCCTACCTTGTTGTTGCACTTAAGAAGAACACGACTGAAGCAAGCCCATCCATCTTTCTAGTTTTTCTCCCTTGGTCTTATGTTTTGTTTTTCTGTTGAATACAGTTTTTGGGGTGTATTCGAAAGGGATTGATACGGAGAGGAGTGGCGCGCCGAATGAATGTATGGGAACCAAAACAAAATGTTGAAAATGGTGGTTTTGCTTTTCTTGGGACTGATAACTGTGAGCGAACTTCTGTGTACTATAACCCGTAAACTCTAATCATATCATACACCTGTTTATTTCATTCATCATCACACATGGACGCGGTTGGGCACCTTTTTCACCCCTTTTTGTTGGGCTGGTCAATCGGTCAGTGGACATAACTACCTTAATTCACAACTTTGCTGTGCCATGCATGTCACCCCTCTATACCGGCATTGGCTGTCCATGTATCCCACGATATATAGCACCCCTACTAGCCTATAAAGACAGTTAGAGGCGAAACAGGGAAAGGTAGGAGGAGATGGGTAATTAAGGGCAAAGGTAGTAGTTAAGCACCTAGATAGGGTCAGACATCTAGTTCGCTGGCAGCCGCTCGACAACAGCAGCCATCTCCTCGTCCGTGTATATTCTAAAACCACGGTCCTTGGTGACGCTTGCTAGCTGCACGTTCTTGGAGTCCAGTTTCTCTTCCATCACCTGCTTGAGCGTCTTGAGTACCAGTGTCTCGGCGTCCTCGATGGTGAGGGACTGGAGTTGGTGGGGTGGGGGGAGTAGTTAGTTTATCTGAATGAAAGCCGAGAGAGCAATGGAGGGGGTTTTAAACGTACCTTGTGGTATTCGTTCTGCAGCTCGGCCTGGGCGCCCTCGCTGCCGCTGCCAATGGCCTTGGCGTCGTAGCGGTAAAAGGTGCCCGAGGGCTCGGCGTGGTAGAGCGATGGGCCGTCCTCATCGTAGCCGGCGATGAGCAGGGCGACGCCGAAAGGACGGCTCATGATGGACTCCTCGCCGTCGGCGCTCTCGCCGAAGCGCAGGGCCAGGTCGCAGATGGCCTGGGTGCAGCTCTCGACGCGCAGCTTCTCGTTGTAGTTGAAGGCGTGGCTCTGGCACTCGACGCGCGCGTGCTCTACCATGGACCGCGCATCCGCCTGCAGCCCGCTCATGGCGCACCCGATGTGCCGGTCAATCTCGACAATCTTCTCGACCGACGACGTCTCGAGCAGCGTCGACGTCACGCGCTTTTCTACTCCGAGGATCACGCCGTCTGCCGTCGCCACGCCGATCGCCGTGCTGCCCAGCTTGATGGCCTCGAGTGAGTACTCCACCTGGAACAGGCGGCCTTCGGGGGAGAAGGTGCTGGGGAAGGGATGGTCAGCTTTGGGGCACTCTCGGTTTGTTGTCTTGGGGGGTTTATTCATTTCGTTTGTATGTACGGGATGGGAGAGGAACGATTGCGCAAGCGAGGGCGTGGGTGGGTGTCTGGGCTACGGGGATTTAAAGTGGGAAACTCGTTCACATACTTGATGCCCCGATCTGTTTACAGATACGATAGTTAGCTAAGCTTCGAAAGGGAGAGAGGTTGTGGGCACAACGCCGCTTGTCGAAGGATGGGAACCAACCGTATTCTGATCTTGCCATAAACATCTTGACGGTGTTGTGATGGTTGAGATTAGACGGCTTGTCTGTGTTGGTTTGTGGTCGGGTCAATATCGTTTTGAGAAGCTGTCTGGCAAGATTGAAGCTTCAAAAATGGCGAGGCGTTGGTGAACAGTGAGAGGGTGATGGGAGGTGAGGCGTGAATTGGTATAAGAGAGGTCAGAGCTCCAGGCACGGAGAAGTCTACGAAGCTCTTAGAGTCTCGGCGACCAGCTGGGCGGGCTGAACTGGAAGGCCCCTGCCCGTACCTAGGTACAGAGTACATACGTACCTTTGCACAGGCTAGCGCTCCAGCGGTAACAGCCCTCGCCCGAAGTCCCACATCTACTAGCACACTAGCCTGCCTATCCTATCATTTTTCGAGTGTGAGGGGAAGGAACGCGTCGAGAACTCCCGCGGCGCGACTTTGGGCTGGCATGGAGCTTTATTCTTGGCTTGGCATTGAATGACACTAAACTGTACATCCTCATCCCCGCCAAAACTTATACCCCCCGCGACAAATGCGCTGCCGACTGCGACCACGACCACGACCACGACTACGACCACGACCACGACTACGACCACGACCACGACTACGACCACGACCACGACTACGACCACGACCACGACCACGGCCACGACCACGACTACGACCGCCGCTTGTAGACAGGGACAATGTTGTCGGGAACTAGACCTTCTGCGTTCGCGGATAAGAGAGGCAGTGGGGCCGTGGCCGACAGAGCAACATTGACATCAGCAGCTTCATCTTCTCGCCCGCCCCGCCTTTCGGCCCAGCAGCAGCAACCTACAGCGGGCGGCAGCTTCAGGAACGACCCTTCTAACCAAAGGACAGATCCGAACAGCGACCGCGACCGCGACCGTGAGCGTGAACGCGAACGCGATGCTCGAAGACAGGCACAAGCACAAGCACAAGCCAAGGTACAGGCGCAATCGCCTCAGCTAGGCGGTTTCGCTGCCGCATCTTCTTCCACAGCACACAAGCGAACTGCCTCGGGCAACCCGCGACAGGCGAGCAGCAGGTCGGTCGACGAGCGCCGCACAGAGAGGGTTCAGGTGACAACCCGCGAGACGCTGGTGTCCCGCACCAGGAGTCCCGAGCGACGGAGCGCGTCGAGCAGGACCTCCGATGCCCCCAGGCCCCGTCCCCCCGAGCCCAAGCCGAGGGAGGCGGCCAAGGCAGACTCATTTTCTCAAGGTATGGCCGCCCTAGACAACTTCGCTTGAGCTTCCATGCTAAGAGACGAAGATATAGCTCCCCCGGTCCCCTGGGATCCCGAGGCCACCCTGCTACCGCACACGTCGGCTCCCTTGGCGTCGCGCATCTCCATACCCCCTCTCGCCTCGTCGGCGCCCCAGTCCTTGCAACCCACGCCCCTGACCGAGCTCACCCTCGACGCCCAGGAGGCGGTCATCATCGAGGATCTGCTGTTCGTCTTTATGGGCTTTGAGGGCCAGTACATCCGCTTTGCTAAAGGATACAACCCCAATGAGGAGCGCGACCGGCTGTCTGGCCCTCCCTGGCGCATCCTGCCTGGGTTGGACCCCAGTCTCCAGGATCTCACCATGTCCATGTTGCGCATGGCCACCCACTACATAGCCCTGGAGATGTTTGTCGATGTCCAGAGCCGAGAGGAGTTTGGCGCCGTCAACCACGCCCTCTGCGCGTCCATCCGAAAGCTCCTTCACGACTATCTCGTCATGATTGCCCAGCTAGAGACGCAGTTCCTTACCAGTGATACCTTCACTCTGCACGTTCTGAACGTTCACATCCTCCCCACCAGCCACATGATGTTCCAAATATATGCCCTCGCCCATGATTTGCTGAAGCGGAACGCTCTTCTTGACGACGAGACAGACGAATCTAGTGATAGCGGCGCCGACGATTTCGATCACATTTTAGAGCAGCTGAGAGATCATGGCGACCTGGTGCCCGGAAACATGACAGGAAAGAAGATATGCAAAGGAGGAGTTGTACTGGGCTTGATAACGAAAAGGCTGGAGTCAATGTCGGGCGACCCTGCAGCACGGACTCTACTTACCGCCTTGCTGAGGGACGCCAGTCGTCCATACATGGCCATGCTGAACGAGTGGCTGCACCACGGAGGCATCAACGACCCCCACTCCGAGTTCTTGATCAAGGAACAGAGGAGTATCCGCCGGGAGAGGTTGGAACAGGATTATACCGACGAGTACTGGGAGCGTCGATACACGATACGGGACCACGACGTCCCGCCGCAGCTAGAGGGCGTCAAGGACAAGGTGTTGCTCGCAGGCAAGTACCTCAACGTCGTCAGGGAGTGCGGAGGAGTCGACGTCAGTCTGCAGGTCAGGGACGTGCCGACATCATTCGACGACAATCGATTCCTGGACAATGTAAACAATGCTTATGCCCACGCAAACGAGTCGCTGATGCAGTTGCTCCTCACGACTCACGCACTGCCAGCCCGCTTAAGATCTCTAAAGCATTATTTCTTCCTCGACCCATCCGACTATTTTTCCTATTTCCTCGAGCTTGGATCTTCAGAGCTAAGGAAGCCTGTGAAGTCTGTTAATACCGGAAAGCTACAGTCTTTGCTCGATCTCGTCCTCCGCCAGCCTGGTAGCATTGTATCACTCGATCCCTTTAAGGAAGATGTTAAGGTTGAAATGAACGAGATCACACTCACCAAGTCGTTGCAGCGTGTCGTTAATATCACCGGCATTGAGCAAGGCGAGTCTCTTCGGCCCCTTGAAAACCAGCCTGTCGATAATGACAAGAATGCCAGCGGCTTTACCTCCCTGCAGCTTGACTATATTGTCCCCTTTCCCGTCTCCCTTGTCATCAGCCGCAAGACAGTCTGGCGCTACCAGGCTCTCTTCCGCTACCTCCTCTCACTACGCTATCTTGAGTCGCAACTCTCGACGACCTGGCAGACACATACGAGCGGCTTTGTCTGGGCACACCGGTCTTCTTCGCGCAATCTGGAAATATGGAAGCGCCGTGTTTGGACTCTGCGCGCCCGTATGTTGGTCTTCGTGCAGCAGCTGCTGTACTTTTGTACTGCCGAAGTCATCGAGCCCAACTGGCAGAGTTTGATGTCGCGCCTGCGTGAGAGGGAGAAGGCAAACGAGAATGATAAAGATAAGGATTGCGGTAGCGGCGGCGGCGGTCCAGACGTACCCCTTGGCGGGACGTCCGGTGCTGGCGCAACGAAGACAGGGGGACCAGGGGCTAAGGGTCTCACGCGCACTGTCGATGAGCTGATGCAAGACCATGTGGACTTTCTCGACACATGCTTGAAAGAGTGCATGTTGACCAATAGCAAGCTTTTAAGGGTGTGTCCTCTTTTCTCCTCATTTTTTTTTCTTTCGATACCCCTTGAAGCTAACTCCCTCCACTTCTAGATTCATTCCAAGTTGATGCAAACATGCACCGCATTTGTCACACATAGTAACTGGCTGTCGCGGGAGGTCGAGAAGGCCGACCCTGACCTATCCGGCTCGGCCAAGCCCCCGAATATGACTGACGACCAGTGGAAACACTTCCAAGCCGTCCGCGCCCATCCGGCGCCCAGCAGTGGCGATACCTTGGCGGCGTCGGCCAGCAACCCGGACACAGATGCCGCCCGCATCCACGAGCTCTTCGAGGTCATCAAGAAGTGGGAAGCGCACTTCAGCCGCCACCTGCAGATTCTGCTCGACGCCCTCAACCACTACGCTGCCACCGAAACTGTCGTCCTCCTCAGTCTCTGTGCCCGCCTCAGCACGGCGAACCAGGGTACCGAGTACGCAGGCATGCGTAATGACGATGACGCCCTTGCGGGGGGCTGATTCGCAGTGATTCACAAAAATTTAATTTTTTCCCTTTATTTTGGGCGTGTCTCGTCGAGAATACCTACCTAGATATTACCCATCCAGTTTATACAGGCAGGCAAAATATAGGCGCAAGGACGAGGGTGGAGGAAGCCTTACGCTGCTTTATAGTCATCATGCCGTGCCTGTTCTTTGTTTTGTATTCAACACTGACACCAGCGTCCACGGTAGTTAGTGATGGAGTACAAAGCAAGCGGCAGCATATACATATATAGGTTCTTACCTAATTTCCCTTGGGATACCCGGCTGCATGGCTCCCTGGGTGCCTGTCTGGGATGATGGCAAGGGAGGGAAAGGTAGAATATGGGGGGTCCTGGCTTCTGGTATTATGGGGAAAAAATTACGACAAGAGTGGGTGAGTGACTTGGGATGAACGAGTACTGGGTCACCTACCAAGGTTAACGAATGAATAGCTTTTTCGAAAATACCCTAATAGTTGACAGTAGGTAGTGGTAGACGAATAAAGAGAACTGGGTAGCCAGCACAGCCAGGTGCTTAACCTACCAAGCTAAAACACATTTACTGAATAGAAGTCCACGACGTTTTGATGTGAAGAGACAGCCGTCCATGCATTCGCTACGTTTACTGCAAAGAGGCAGCTGAACGAACAAAATCAACCCATCAACTACCTAATTTATAAAGGACACCACAGAACAACGCTGAATATGCTCTAGATAATTATTATCTCGGCAAACCTCGTAGCACTCGTTCAGTAATCTAGTAGCAACCAGGCACTTACGGAACTTCACACCACTCACGTGTCTGTCTTTTTCTTCCTCCCTCACCTCTTTTTGTAAAAAGTTCTCGTTGCGCAACCCAGGGTATCATTTGTATCGATCCATCCGTGAAAAAGAAGAAGAAAGAAAAAAAAACCTGGCATCGTATCCGTACATATCAGATATAGCTCCCTCCTTCTCCCCTCCTTTCTCTCTCCCCTCACTCTCTTTGCCCACCGACCTCCATACCATCATCAAGCCAAGCTCAGTCAACCCATGTATCTCCTTATCTCTCATCACCATGCCGAGCTAAGAAGAATATTCCAGGGACCGTTATAAGTGCTGAAGGACTTTCTCTCCTTCGTCTTCTCAGTGTCAGATCTCTCCCCTTTCTTTGCCAGCTCCTTTCCTCTTCTTCCCCTGTCGTGTATCGCATGTTGTCAACGAGCAGATGTTGAGAACCCCCGTCCACGCTGACTTGGGGCGTTCCAGGTGTCTATCGAGAGAAACAAAAACAAGGTGAAAATCGAGAGACGCGCAATAGCGCGCCAACAATGGAGTCGAATGTGATCATGGATATAGGATAAAGATAATGCGAAATTGAGAATAGAACAACCCCAACAGCTGTATCAGAGTTTGAAATGGAAACAAAGGCAAGGCAGAGGGGGTCAAATAGATCTGTTCAAATGCACGGCTTTCGGACGATGACGGCATTGAATGATCCCTCCTTCCTTTTCTTGGGTATAAAACTGCTTTTTTGGCGAAACCTCACCCATACTGAGAGCGAAAGCTGATAAACCCAGATTTCCTGCAGAGGTATATCAGTCGCTTCCCCCTCTTACTTCAGTTATTTCCGTACTCGCGTTTAGATCATTGGTGTGTGAAGGAGTGGACGTCATTCATAATGATGGATAGCCGCTCCCGGTATCAGATAAAAAGGAAAAGAAAACACAAAAATGAAAAATGAGGACGCAGAGCCGACCAAATGCAGAACATCAACTACCGGGTATTTTACGCCAGGGGTATATCCAGCCGTAGGGTATTTTTCCTCGAAGTGACGAAAAACGATCCATAGGTCTAAAATCTTGAAAGGCGAATGGTGAGAATCTAGCGAAATGGTCCTGAGAGAGGGCCGGGGTATCCTGAATTCGTTGAATGAGACGTAGACGGGCGTCCGCTATCAGCAGACTGCCGAGTGTTGTGACGCGGTGTTGCATCCCCCGGTTGGGGAACAGTCAAGTTGTGGTCGTTACCATTGCTTCCCTGCGCACGAGTGGCTGACCATGGGTTCTCCTCATCCGCAAGGTTCACGCCACTATCGTTCCACGGATCCCGACCAGCGTTGAAGCTCCGGGTCGATTCAATCGAGATGAGGGAAGACTTGGAAACATTACTCGAACCCTTGAAGAAGGAGTTTGTCGCTGAGTGCGAGCTATTCTTTCTGCGGTCGAGGAAAGATGAGATCGAAGACATACTGCCAGGCTTGCGAAGACGGTCAAAGATGGTGCTGCGCTCGCGGGCAACCTCATCGCCGAAAGAAGGCTTGGTGGGAGAGTCAGTGGACACAGGAGCTGGCGCATGCTGGAGGAGCTTCGAGTCAAAGTACTGCAGTGACTCCTCGAAAGTGTCCGACTTTGGACGTGGGATAGCGCCCTTAATGAGAATGGGCTCAATCCCAAAAGTGGCAAGCTGCCCTTGAAGAAAGTCCATCGCATCTCTAAGACCTCCAGCATTGTTGCGAGTGAAAGTCCACAAGATAGTAACCGTGGTGGCACCATCTTCAGCACGTTCCTCAGAATTCTCGTGCACAGTGACTTCAACCTCGTGCTGGTTCTTCAGCTTTGGGACGATGTTCAGACTGAACTCTGGCGACTCGAGAAACTTAACCAGGGCAGGCGATCGCTCCATAACCACTTCGTGCCTATCGGGAACCATACCCTGTAATGCTGTCAGCAGCTACTTCACTGTTCAAGGGAAGTTGCAAAGCCTACCAGAAATGCGTCGACACACATGGGCACCTGCCACTGTGGGCCAGTTACCGTAACCTCGTCGCTCGCTTGCTCTGTGCTTGGAAAGACAATCTTGCAATTCCACTTCTTTTCAAGCTCCTCGATGTCAGGGAGCCGGGCAAGGAGCTGGCGGTGGTAAAGGCGATCGACATTGACGATTTGAGAAGTGAACTCCGAGTCCTGACCACGATTACAAGTCAGTGAGATGTTCCCGTACGCTCACTGTCAGGAAAATTTCATACCACTCGGTCCACCATTTCCAGAATCTCGCTCTTAACGAGCTCGAGATTCTGGGCATTTCGGGCCGGGGTCCGACAGATCACATTGTCAACTCGGCTATCATCGTCTTCGCGACCCATTCCGCCTATTCCTGGTTAGCCATCTTGACATCAACAAAAGGTCGGGAGGCGCATACCACGATCCATCGCATTGGAGAACTTGACGAAGACAGAATGTTTCTTCATAATGCGCTGAATGTGCTGCCCTCCAATGCCAATAATGCGCTTGTGATACTGATCAGGCACGTGGAAGGAGATGGACGCCGGCATTTCTTGTTCTACCATGCTCAAGCCTTGTTTCATCGAGTCGTACGTTTGAGCCAAAACGTCAATGTTGAAGTTGTACTCGCCAAAGTTGTCGAACATGATTTGGACACTGCTCTGGCCCATAATCTTGTTGATCTTGCCATTCTTCTTTCCGCTCACAAACTCCTTGTGCTCATTGGCGAGCTCGATCTTCACACGAATCTGATACTGCGAGTGCGCCACGAATTTGATTTTTGAAATCACCATCAGAGCAGCTTTCACAGCCTCGTCAGAGCCCGTAATTGTAAAGTTCAACTTGTCAAATGCAACGTCGGCGTCAGAGTTGGCACAGATGTCACCGAGCATAGTCTTGATATCGTGGGGGCTGGGAAGCTGGCGTGTTTCCGGCTGCGAGATCCACCACGTTGCTGTGTAGAACTGACCGACCTGCAATCCACAACGTTAGCTGGCCTTCTTGGCCCTCGCTTCTCATAGTTTCTTAGCTTGGACTTACCAAAGCCATCAGCTCTTTAACAGAGCGCTCAATATGCAGGTTTTCGACAGCTTGAACGCGGACAGTGGTTCCTCTGGAAGCTAGTGGAGGAAACATGATATATGTTCCGTTGGTTTCAATAATCCTCTTCACCTTGTCCATACGGCTGAGCAGGATGCTGTCGATTTTGGCGGCAGGGATCTGAACGTCCTTCACAAAGATCCGCAAACGCTGCAAAATGTCGTGCACCTTGTACTTGGCCTGCTCGATAGCTTGAGGATTCTCCCCTGTGATGAAAACCTCCTGGGGGTCCCGGCGCTTGGCATTGGGCGGGCAGTATCGATAGGCCTGAGAGAATGGCGGTGGAAAGTAGATCGCCGTGTTGGTTGCCGACTCGATGACCTTAATGTTCTTTCGGTTTCGGCCGCACAAGATCTGCTGCAACGAGAGGTCGAACTTTGTTGCGTCAACAATCCTCCCAAGCTGCGGTGCAGGGGTTAGCAATGGTACGTGACAGTCAGAGGGCCGGGCCGCTCTTACCAGTCGGTCGATATGGATGAGGACACGCGTCTTTGCGTGCTCGGATGACAATACGTCGCCGTAAATGGCGACTCTCCAACGCTGGTCCCTCCGCAACTCCACATCTCCGTTCAGGCCGTCAATGACGGGGGTAAGCTTGGGGCCGAGAAGAAAGATATCAACGCCACAGTACTCGGAGAGCTCGTCGAGGAAGTCCGTCACACCCTTATTCAGAACACCCTCGTTGAGATTGGCAACGAGATGCCCGTCCACGTCAACTGTTGTGCAACGCTGCAGGAGAAATCATTAGGACATGAGGAAGAGCAGAAAGACGCATAGGCGGAGGGGTGGGGGAACTCACCAGGGACAGAGGCGTGTCGTTCAAGATGGTTTCACGGGTCTGGTAGACCATCTCGGAACTCCCAGACAGGCAAACCGTGGTGACCTGACCGCGAATATGCTTGGGGGTTGTTGACATGACATGGGCCTCGATGGCCAGAGGGCTGCCGGTGATATCCTTACAGAGGCGGCGGAGCTCGGCCAGGTTCTGGGCATGGACGGGCAGCTCGTAGACGGGGATGTCATCGGGGGCGTCTTCCGGGTGGGTCCACCTGAGGACGGCGTGGGCGGTGGCATGAAGGATATCCTCGGTGTCGGGGCCGGCAAGGTCGGAGGCGAAGGGAACATTGAACGAGTAGTGGATGGGGCCGTCGGCAGGCTGGGGAGCGGTGATGGGGGGGGCTCCCTGAGGTGTGACCTTGTGGTGAGGATTTATTGCCGGCATGCCCATGTTGTTGGCCCGCGACATGCCGAAGTTGGGACTCATCCTCTCGGGCCAGTGACGCATGTTGGCCAACTTATTCATGGTGGGGATGCTGCGGTGGCCGGAATCGAATGTGGGCGTTGCGTTGGAAGCAGGAACGTAGAGAGTCGACGAGGGGTGAATTATATGGTGACACGGAGGAATGGGATGGGGATGTGCCGTCCGTCAGAAGAAAGCTGGACACCGGAGGCGAGGCAAGGGCGGGCGCGCAATTGGGGCTAAATGAGGGACTGGAAAGAGACGGATGACGGTCGAGGGCTACCTAGGTCGGGGGCGACGCGGGAGATGGGCGGGGAACACGAACCGTCCAGCCAGAGAGAGAAAAAGACAAGGGAAAATGGGTATCTCGTAAACAGGGGGAATCGAAACTCAGAAAGGGACGAGGAAATAGTCGTGTCGTGTGCTCCTTTTCCTTCCACTGTCTCTTAGTTGAGGAGGGGAAGAGGTGGAGGAGGGAACGGATGGTGATCGGGATGTGAGGGATTGACAGGGCAGAATGGAAGCTGGTGGGAGCAGGACGATGGGGCCCCGGCCTTTGGGGCAAGTGGAGACGAAGCAAGCACCAGCGGGTTGAGTGAGCGAGCGAGCGAGTGAGGAAAAGCCCGCTGGTCCGTGCTAGGTGTGGACCTCCCGCTAATAACCTACTGCGATGTCTCTCAAGCCCCAGTGATCGTTGCTTGCTGAATGATGCACTCGCACAAGCGCTGTAGTGCGGCCTACAGGGGGACTTGCAGGGCAGTGGCCAGACCACAGAGCCCACAGGTCCGGGAATAGACTGCCAGTCCAAAAAGAGTTACATTGGTAGCTCCAAGGTACCTCCGCACCTTTGCTCTGGCGGGAGGTACCTACTTACTTCTTCAGCAAATCCAATCTGGTGCTCACCACTGCTCATCAACTGTCGGTTTGTGGCACACACCAACACAAGACGACGCGCTTCAGATCAGCCAACCCACCGACCCTCAAGATACTGCAATTGTGAGGCAGGCAGTATTGTCTTGAAGGAGGAACCCAAACTCTTGGATGTCTGGAGCTCATGGATGCGTGGATGAGCCGCCGACAGCACAGCTTTAGAGGTACCAAGGCAGCTTGAGATTAGGACCATGTATTATCAAAATGCGATAACATCCCCATCCCGCTCTTGGCACCCGTCGGTCTCGAAAAGGGAATACAAACGAAAGAAACCAAGGACAGACCGCCGCTTCCCAGGATTACTCTTTACTCAAAGGTATGATACAGGGTACGTTACCGCTCCAAATAAAATAAAAAGTAATTGTCATGAGCATATTAGTTGGGACGGCGTGGTTTACTTTTCGTGCCAATGAGCAATAGGCAGACGATAGATGAATGGGGAGAGGCGCAAGCGGTCCAAGGTTTACCATGAAGGTTTTCAGCACGAGCGAATCGACTCGTCTGCACCACATCGCCTCGCTCTCTCTTCCTCTCTTTTTCTCCGTGTCCGTTTTTTATCTGCTATAGGTTTTGGGGGGAGAGGGAGAGAGGAAGAGGGGAAGTCAAAGGCCGAATTGCTCTCAGGCCCCATTTCTCCTCTTCTGGATGACATCTGCTTCAGCTCATAGTCCCCGTGGTGGAGCCACACAATCGCCAAATTGTGACGTTGTCCTCGTCCACTTATGGCTGCTCTGCTATGTCTCTGCCTCTGCCTCTTGTGATTCAGGACCAAACGGCTCATTTATTTCGCGGTCCCCTCTTAGCAGGAGTTCCTCAGATCCTCTTAAGAATTACTTATACGAATTCCCTAAAAATAGTGGGACACCTAGGGCCTTTTCGTCAGACAATGTGTGACGGGAGTCCCACTCCTGATCAATGGCAGCCCGAAGCCAAATGACGACTCTGGGGCTTGGCATTGGTGGCTCGAAAAGGTGTGCGTAATTCGGTGGGTAACAAAAAGGTACTGTATTTTAGTCAGCACTTCGCATTTGGTCAGGCGGTTCCCGCTTTGTCCATATTGCGGCATACACTTTATGGATTACCACCCGCAAGCCCAGTCTAAACCGCTCGGCCCAGGTGCCCGAAGACGGGAACGACTTTCCAGTCGGCCAGCCAGGTTAGTGTCAATGCATGATATTGTTTCCAGAATATCTGCTTCGAGGCATCTAAAGTATGTTTCTAATTTGGCCATGTGTACATCTGTATTTATAAACCAAATATGCCTCTGTTTTGTACTTTTACGCCTCTTTGTTGCCAATTCAATGGTCGAACTGATTTTGCAGAGCGACCCAAAGGCCGTGGCGGTCGAGTTTATGCAGGTTGCTGGGCGAGGTGACCTCCCTTTATTGTACCTCTGAAGCCGGGTATGCTTGGGAGAGGCAGTGCGAGAGGCGGGGGCACGGGGTCTTGCACTTTGCTGTTTCCGCCGGGCACCTCGCCCGCCGACACCATCACTCAGCTCTTTGTTCGCCCGAGTCCCGTTCTCGAGGCACCTAATGTGGTCGGCTGCACAAAGAAGGAGCCCATGTGTCTGATGCATATCTCCGTTTTTATATTAGTGACTGTGTCAGGATCTGGGCTCAAAATATCAATGGAAAGTACTACCTCTATACCTTAAACACATTGCCCCAACCTCGTTTGGAAACGCCCAACAACTGGCAGTGAAACCTGAACGATGGACTTTTCATACCTAACGACGTGATTTTGGGGGCCCTAAGGTTTGGCAAGCCTCCAATGCCAGGTATTTCAGCTCCTCTTCAAAATTTTGATATCTTACCTATCTTCACGCAGTTACCATAATGATCCTAAGCGATCGACTTGCTGTGTTGTGTATGGTATGTTTCACAGTTTGTGGCACGCACCACCAGGTGTTTTCAGTCGACAGTCCACCATCCATCGGGCCGTGGCGTCGCTTGTAAGCAGTTTGGGAGACTAGCTGCCTTGGCCGGAATTCGAGACAAGCTCACCACAACGTTTCGAGCTGTTTCCACTCTGACCCAATCTGATCGGCAGTCGAGACTTCACGCCTAATCCCACCTTTAATTTCGGATCTGACATCGTGACGTCGTACCGTTGCCGGTCCTCCTTGCCTTCATTCCAGCCGCAGTATGAATAGGCCAAGTACAGCACATAAAATGGCAGTCTATTAATTTAAGGTCTTCGGATTTGACTTATCATTTGAAAAATTTGCTGCAGTATATTGCACGTCCATTCATTTCTTGTATGCAATCGAACTTCGAAGAAAGATTATATGGGTACCAGATTCTGACTCAGTTCAGTATCTTGAGATACTTTATAAGTGACAGGTAGAGGTAGGTAGGATATGTATCTCGCAAATGAATGAACAACAGAAGTCGTCTACCAGCACAATGACTAGAAAGTTTGTTGATATATTACTCAGAAACTGAATATTCAGAACCGAATTATGGGCGCCAAGTTCAGGCATCTTGCTCAGCAGAGTTTAGCTACAATAGGTATTCTACCCACACGTCCTGGCGGCCCTGCCCCTCAACAATCTTCCCATGAAACCAGGCAGTAGACATCGACACAAACACTCTTAACGCTCTATCCCAAAGGATCCGGCTGACTACCTAAACGACGGTGACATCAGCGGTACAACTCGCGGGGCGGTCTATCCAAAAAGATAACCTCATCGTTCAGCAATGGTGGCGGCCGTCCATAGAACCGCTGCTGCTCTCCGAGCGGTTGCACACTGTAATCCCGTCGAACCGCCTGGCCCTGTGGAGCATCAGGTGGGAGAACACTGTATGCCCGGCTCGCTGAAATAGGTGCCAGTGGTTGCATATCTCGTTGATCGCGGTGGCCACTGGCTGTGTAATCATGAACTGGTAATTCCGAGGGCCGAGTGCTGCTAAGCCGGGAGCCATAATCTCTTGCAATTTCGTACCGTATAGGCTCTGCCGGCCTCACGCTGGCGGAGCGTATCGCGGTGTACTCTCGCTCATCTCCAATCCTTCTCTCATAGGCGACAGGTATCTCATAACGAACGCCATCTGTTGGGCGAACACTTCCAGCCCTGACGGCGTAGTAGTCGCGAGGTGGTTCTTCTGCCGTTCTTGTATCGTACCCGGCCGCGCCGTCGTAGCGAACTGGTTCTACTGGTCTGGTGGTGTACCCCCTTGGAGGCTCAGTGGGACGAGTGCTAGCTGATCGGACTATGTACCCCCCTTGAGATTCACCGGTGTGCCGGCTTTCCAATATGCGAGTTCCGGGTGGCAAGAATTCACTAGCAGGCGTAGCAGGCGGTGCCATTGAATGATCAGGTTGGCCGCGTTCCCTATAGATACGATCGGAGACAGCAAACTCTGGCTGCGTCACAACACGCCTATGGGCAGCATAAGCCGGCGAGGCTGGCCGGTATTTTACGCCATCATCCTCAAATATGTCGGGTCTTCGCGAAATAGAACGAGGAGGTGGTACTCGCTCATAGATGCGCTCAGGATCTGCACCTCTAGACTCAGGAGCCAATCCATCTCTAAGCGTAGTTGCTGAACGAGGAGGCTCAAGATACTCGCGGCCAAATGCGTCGACAATGATGCGAGTTGGGGCCGCTTGGGGGGGAGGCATGGCGGGAGAGGGCCGCTCGTGTGCGCCTAGAGACTGAGACCGTTCGCGATAGACTGGCGGACGAGTGCTCATCCGCGATGCAGTGCGGGCGTCACCGTAGTAAGTAGTAGAGTCCCCGAATGAGCTCTCAACAGCATGGGACACAGGCCGCACTGTACGCACCTCCCGACTGACATACTGAGTGGGATAGACCCGTGGGGAGCTTGGTGCCTGCCTGCCGTCGTCATTTCGCACCTCCCGATTGACATATCGAGTAGAATAAGCGCCAGGGGAGCCCGGTGCCGGTGGCGGTGCAGGCCTTGTACCGTCATAGTAGACTCTCTCGTATCTTTGGGAAGCGATGAGGAGAGGTTGAGTATCATTTCGCGGACGCATCTCGTCTTCCCTGACATAGTCCACAACCCGTTCTTCCCGGTGAGTGTTGGGTGGTGGGTATCGCTCTTGGTATCCATCCTCTGATTCAGTAGGCTGGCCATACCTTTGCTCTCCGTTGAACTGGGTGTTCTGATTTTGCGATTGCCTTTGGCGCTTATTTGGGCGATCATATGAAGGGGCTATCATAGGTGAAGCAGAGCGGGGCTCGGGCTTAATATAGGGCGATGCAGCTGAAGCGACAGCAGCAGCCTCAGCAGCAAGTTGAGCTGCCTTTCTTTTCTTCTTTTTCCCCTTCTTTTTCTCGGCGCCCCTACTACCTTGCGGAGAGCTGTCTGGACTCGAGACAGCAGAAGGCTGCATCCTCAGGGCCGCAACTTGAGCAGGAGTTGCTCGGTGAACAACGGTGTCTGTTGAAACTAAACGCGACTGTCGGGCAGTAGCCAAGGGGGAAACATGAGCTGGTTGAGGGGCTACGGGGGAGAGATCATGAGCACGGACGACTGGAGAGTCTACGCGGCTAAGAGCCTGATTGAGCAATCGCTCGTTAACTCTAGCCAGATCGCGACGATCCGCCTGCTCCCTTCCTGTATTGCCCGACTCTTCGGAGCGACTCTCCATGCCGCTCCCCACGACGCTCCCTCGGGAACCACTTGTCTCATTTGCGAGGGGCGGCCGAAGGCCCTGATTTGCACCTGAAGCCTCGCGGGAGAGGCCAGGAAGCTCAGCATTCCTGGCTTGAGGAAGTGCTACGGCAGGTATCGAGGTAGTTGGGATTGGTTGATGCTGAATAAGGCTCGGGCCGAACAAGTTTTGCGATGGCCCGGTGGCTGGCTGGACTTGGCTATTTCCGATAGTAGGCTCTGGGTCTAACTCTGGCTCGTAGGGCGACCCATCGCGCATCTGTTCGTCGTCGGATTCGTTCTGGATAGGTACGCGCGAGATCTGGTGTGACTGAGGAGTGTCAACCTGACTCGAGTAGAAGGTGTTATCATCAAACGAGTCGCCCGAAGCTGAGTCGTTAGCAGAGGCTTGTGCGGCTGTATCGTCAGTAGACGGAGCAGAAGCCGCCTGGACCAGAACCAAGGCTCTCGCCAAAACGTCTGCAATATCGAACTCAGCCAACTGCTCAGACGCCTGGAGAGAGGCCTTGTGGGAAGCACGACGCTGTTCCATCTGCTCCTTGAGACCGCGCTCGAGTCGCTGTCTATGGAGCTGTAGTTCGGCCTTTATCAAGTCATCCGATTTCTCCAGCAGTACGGGATTGATCTCTGGCTTCCCAAACCCGAAAGGCCGCGAGGGGCCACTCGCAGGGCTCGACGGGCCGCCCAGGCCAGGCAAGCTGGGAGCTGTATTTACCGGCGGCCTCTGCAAGTTCGCTTGAAATGACTGGAAGTTGTTATGGGCCCGGCGATCGCCATTCACTGGGACTCCTTTAGCTGCGCGCTGCATTGCTGCTGGTGCGGTAGGGATAGGAACATTGAATACGGGAGGCTGACCGCCGCCGCCGCCGCCTTGGGCGGGTTTCCCAGGAAGATGGGCTGGCTTGATGCGCGGGTGCAATCCACCAACCACCTCGTCGTGGAATCGCATAAGCTTCTCGTACTGGCGAGCTTCACTGATCTGGCCAGGGACGAGTGTTGATAGCAAAGAGTTGTTTCCCGAACTAGCTCTTGCAGCCATTACAGCAGCGCCTCCTTGCGCTCCTTGCGCCATGTCTGCGTCTGGCTTCCGAAAGTGCGAAATCTCGTTCGCGAGCTCTGTCAATTTAGTACTTGTTCAACGATTAATCCATCAGGATTAATGGAAATCCAAGACGATCCTGCAGTACAGAGCAATAAAGGTGTTGGTAGAGCAACAGCTAGATAGCAGTTCAACTGGTGGGCGCGCGTCCTCGTTCTCGAGGTTGGAGGTTAGAGTAAGTTTTCGGGAGGAAACGAAACATTTAGTTGAGACACGATAAGACGGACAGGGTCTGGGTCAATTGACGAGCTAGCCTCTGTACGGACCATATGCTGCACACAGCCGCAACAGAAAAGTGGGTCATGAGCCGCCTGAACCCGCCAGTGCATTCGTAGCCAACGGGCGCAGGCCCACATGTAATGCACGCCGGCCTGAGTCAAACTTCTCACACCTGAGAAACGGGGCAGCTACAATGAGGCGAGATTGATATCAGTCACTCATCAATCAAATACCAATAATGATAGCCTTGAACTGGTTATAAAGAGAAGATCTTTGATTGACGACTCTGGTTTCACAATCACAAGAGAACTAAACCCAGCAAACCAAAGACTGGCAGGCTCAATATACCCAAACTTGACTCTTGACTTTGACTGCTCCTCTTTCTCGCCCCTCCCTTTTCGTTTTGGTTTCCAAACCATCAGCCTCTCAAGCCAAGCCATTGATTTCTTTTGATTCTCTATAACTAGTTTCATCCTACTGAAATCACACGCAATGGACAAGGCAACGACAGATGCTGGGACCAATGGGGTGAAATCCCCCCCTCGGCAGGTCTTCTTCTTGTAAGTGAAGATCCAAATTGTGCAGAAAGATGAAGGTCTCTCTGACTCAACGACAGTGACATTGACAACTGTCTCTACCCAAAGAGTGAGTGATTGCTGTGCTTCTCATCGTTGTGTTCTGTGAACAGGCAGCTGAACCGGAACTCAGGCGCCAAGGTTCACGACCTCATGGCGGACCTGATCGACCGGTACTTCGTGGCGCATCTGTCCCTACCTTGGGAGGAGGCTACGCGGTTACACAAGGAATATTATCAGAACTACGGGCTGGCGATCGAGGGCCTGGTACGGCACCACCAGATCGACCCACTCGAGTACAACGCCAAGGTCGACGATGCCCTCCCCTTGGACGACATCATCAAGCCTCGTGCCGAGCTTAGGAAGCTCCTGGAAGACATTGACACGATCAAGGTGAAGCTCTGGTTGTTTACGAACGCCTATGTCAACCATGGACGTCGGGTGGTGCGCCTCCTCGAAATCGAGGAGTTTTTTGAAGGCATCACCTTCTGTGACTACGCCGCCACCCCCTTGGTTTGCAAGCCGCATCCCGACATGTTCCGCAAGGCGATGCAAGAAGCAGGAGTGGAGAAGAACGAGGACTGCTTTTTCGTCGGTAGGTGGAATACGACACATGCCATAAATAACACCACTGATCGATTCATACAGATGACTCCTATAGTAACTGCAAGCAGGCACAGGAGTTGGGCTGGGCCACAGCTCATCTCGTCGAGGATGGAGTCAAGCCGCCCAGGACACCAGCGTCTAAGTATCAAATACGTCACTTGGATGAGTTACGAACAGCGTTTCCCCAAGTCTTCAAATCATGATCGACTGGGATGCTGTCGGCTGCTCCACAAACAAGTGCGCGCTTATAGACAGATACATAGACCTTCGTCAATAATGATCGGGAATATGGCCAAGTTATTTCGCATGAGAAATAAGGGGTATCGTCTCTTTCGAGTTCGCCGTTTCGCCGTAAAAATGCAATGTCCAATATCCTGCCCGGTCCTCCCCAACCCTCAGCTCTAAAATGCTGTCTATCCCGACCTCTCGGGCCAGTGTCGAATCACCAAATCCAAACTGCCGAGGAAATGATCCCACGTCTCAGTTGCGTCGAATACCGCGAAGGACTTGGTCCAGTTTCAGAAGCACCTCGTCCTTCTCCTTGATAGCCTCAAGCCGCTGGGCCTCGGCGACCTTGAGCTCCTCCTCCAGGTCCTTGATTAACTGATCCTGATCGCGCTCGCTGTTGTCAAGACCAGGGAGGGTGGAGATAAGATACTCGATTTGCTGCTCCTTGATGATGAGATCGCGCGCCAGCTCCAGCTGGCCAGCACTGAAGACATCGGCCGGGAACGGCTCTACAGGGACCGGGCGGATTGCTGTATTAGCAAGTCACATGATTGGCGTAGAACTTTATATACTGGTGACCTCTCACCGATAGTGGACTGGTCCCCCTTCAGATCTTGGATCTTGTCATTTGGGCCAAGCTTTTCCAAGTCATGGTGTTTCTCGTTGTAGTAAAAGGCCGAGATGAATTGGTCACCAAGCTTTGTATCGCCACCGTTGTCAGCGACTCAGACATCTGGAAAGACAAAGGTAAGGGCCATACCTGATCTACAGCCTCTTGCAGCTGTGTAAGTCTGTCCCCCATTTTGACGTTGCCAGCAGTTTGCTGTTGGTGATCTTCTGTTTCGCGATTGTGAAAGTGGGAGGAAGATGGATTGTCCCCAGGACGTGTGGAGGTTATGAATGCCAAAAGTGGGTCTCTCGGGACCTTTAGCCAACTATGCGCAGATTCGCCAACCTTAGCTTAAGCTTTTGTCCCCCAAACGAAACCGACCTTCATCCAAAATTTATTAATACTCCTTTCATACGACAAAAAGCCTCAAATTCATTACAGGCGTAATATTTTTTCCCATTCCTAACATACAATGCGCGTTCTTCGGTGTGTGCCGTCACGGATATCGCTGATTCCGACAAGGACCCGCCACCCCTCCACCAATCTTTGGTTTGGTTCAACTCGAGCAACAACATTTATCCAGAGGAATTTCTGTGACGCCCTAGAGCGCACTCAGAATTCTAACAAGACTGATGATCACGATGCCGCGCCAGCAGGGGCTGCCGCACTTGCTGCACTCATTTATCCCAACGCTATCACATCGAGTCACCACGACCTTTCCTCGTTTCTGAAGTATACAGAGCAGAGTGGACTGCACAAGGAGTCCACACTATTTGTTGGAACCCACTTTGAATACACCGTGGAAAATGTCCTGAGATCTTATGGGTTTAGTCTACGTAGGGTTGGGGGTGCTTCCGACTCTGGCATCGACCTTTTGGGGACGTGGTGTCTCCCCTCTGCCTTTTCTGACGGCGGCAAAGAGCAGCAGCCGCTCAAAGTCTTGCTACAATGCAAGGCTAGCAAACGGCCAGGGCCCCATCTCATCCGGGAACTAGAGGGGACCTTTGTTGGCGCCCCCGCCGGGTGGCGAGGCTCTCGTGTGATGGGATTTCTGGTGACAGATCGGCCAGCCACGAAAGGGATTCGTGATGCTTTGGGGAGAAGTCGTTGGCCCATGGGATTTATCTCATGTTCGAGGACCGGTCTTGTCCAGCAGATTCTCTGGAATCGACGTGCAGAGGAGGAAGGGCTTGAGGGACTGGGTATCGGCGTGCGACACTCACAATCATCGGCCCAGGAAGGAGTGCCAGCCGAGCAGAAGCTTCTTCTCACCTTTAATGGAAATCATCAGCCTATGGCGTAGTAGGGATTCCTACTGCGTTAAAGAACAACACAAGCACCTTCAGCATGTCGACAAAGCTGTGGCGTATTCCGCTTGCGGTAGCCTCTTCTCCAACTATCCTTCGTTCGCGGACTGCCTCACAAAACGGTTACCCAAATAACTAGGCAAAGATCTGGCCAATTGGACAAGAAAGCACTTCAATTTCAAGCCTCTCGACTAAGCAGCAAGCATATATCTTCCGTTCTACGCAATTGACTCAAAGAAGGACTGCGAGCATTGGAACAGGAATTGAAGACGCGGCATGTAACCTCAACTGTTTTGCAGAAAAAGTATCCCACGTGTAAGAACTTGTTAGGGAAAAGAGAAATGCGTTCAAACAACAGCTCCTATGTGTAGTAACTTCGACCAAGGGAAGCGCAACCCCAGACACCGCGCTGTCTTGAGGCTGACTCAGAACAAAGCTCGACTCGAAACAAACGAAAGTCCACTAACACAGTTTTACGTGCAAGAAACGAAGCATCTGAACAGTTCCAACTCGTGGCTTTCCAAACAGGTACCCTAATCCTCCCAAACTGCCTGCCTAGCTTTAGCAACCTCCTCTTCTCGCTTCTTCTCGAGAATCTTTTCCTCCTCCCGCCGCCGGCGCTCCTTTTCGCGAACAGCGCGGTCATAGGCCCGCTGCTCATCACTGAGCTTGGGCACTTTCATGCCCAGCGCACTGGCAATCATTCGCCGTGCTACCGCATCAGTCTTTTCGGGCCTTTTCGGGTCTGACGGCCTTGCGGCGGCGGGAAGGTCACGGCTGGGTCCGTCGTAGGGTAGATCAAACACCGGCGACAGTCTCCCCGAGGCAGTAGCGGCCATTGGCGAAAACGGCCGCTTGCTATACGTTGGCGACATAGGTGTTGGAGGCGGAGCACTTGTGCCAGCTTTCCCGCGGCTGGTGCTTAGCCCAGGAACCCTCTCTTCCTCCGGAGACGAGCGCTGCGAGTCATCCTCGATATCATCGCCCTCGCCCCCGGCCTCGTCAGACGAGCTGACATCCTCGTCTTCCCAGCTATCGGCGACGACAGGGACTTTCTTTGCCTGGCTGGCCTTGAGGCGTGGAGCGGCGGCGGCTTTTACTTTCGACGACGTCTCAAGCGACAGCTTGGAGACACTCGAGGCGAGATCGCCTGGTGGTGAACCGGGCGCCATGCCAAATAGAGATATATATATACTGCCCAAAGCAGTGGCCTGGTCTAGTTCGAACTTGATTTGAGCAATGGAGAGAGCGTTGGTCACGGCCAGCCGTGTATAGTGTCGTGAGCGATGGTGAAAGGAATAGAAGAGGGAGGGTCAATCCCTTTTAAATATGTGATCTTTCGCGGCACAGGTTGCTAACCAACGCGGCGGCGGCGCTCCCAGCCGTTGTATATAGAACGACTAAGAAAGAGGATGCTGGTGTGGGTGTCACAAGGCCGACGCTAGAGAAAGAAAAAGAAGCAATATGGTGGCCCAAGGATTTGTTGTTGGAAAAGGGACGAGCCGTTCCTGTGGAAGTCGGAACTATTTGAACAAGACCTGCCGCATATCCAGCCAGTTGTTCCTTTCTTGAAGAGAAAACAGACAGTTAACTTTCCTCGCGGAGTGGTTCTTGCTCCTGCTGGATGGAGCCTGGGGGGCAGTGCCGCTCGCTGCAGCATCCATCAAAATGGTGGGGTCGACCACTCCACAGTCCTGCAAGTGGCTGGTTCCTGTGGCTGGAGCGACGCAACCTCGCTCCCAGGCCAGGCCCCTGCTTGGGCAATGTGGAGCTAAAATTGCAAGAATCTCTACGAGCTTCCATAGGAGCTAACCGTTCATCGATTATTCAGACATCATAGCTATGGGTCTCGGGCTTTTGGGGTCGACTTAGGAGCCATTAGATCTACCATCCGCCCAGACGTCGGCGTTGTTCTCATTCCCACCCTTTCTATCATTCAGTGTATTTGTATTGCGCCTTCTTTGTAGCGTCATAACCTACATTGCATCATCCATCGGTCTCGACTGACTCCGCATCCTCCGCGCATTTGGCCACCCCGACCTCGAATTTTCTGATTTCGCAAATCTTGGCGTAAAACTTCCCTCCTTCGAGCTCTGGTTGCCCTATCATCCAAGATGCTGCCACGACAGCGCCTCCCTAGGCTGCTTGCGCGGAAATCCCCAACAAATGCGTTGGCGTCCAGACCGAGGATCCAGGGCTTCTGCTCGGTGCAGCCGTTCGTCCGGCCTGGGCAACACTCGGCATTGAGGCTACGAAGCTATTCGGAAAACGGCTACAAGCTTTCCCTTTCGAACTTCTCCAGCTGTGCTGCGCTGGGAAAGCAAAAGGGGTCAGGCTTCTTCGATGGGTCGATCGAGCCGCTGTCAGAAGAGGAAAAGAAGGCGAATCTTGAGAACAAGGCCGAGCTCGAGACCGAGGTTGAGGTTGAGGAGAAGGATGTCAGTGAAACCAAGTCCTCCAGCTCGGATCGCCCGTCTGGCACCAATGGCCAAGGGACTCCCGAGTCGGACGGAAAAAGCAGCGCTGCCGGAGGTAGTTCGTCGGGTTCGACAGGTGACAGCGGTTCTGGGGATGGCGGTAAGCGCGGACGCAAGCCAGGCGACCGCGCATTGGCGAAACCCGTTGTGCCAGAGATTTATCCTCAGGTTATGGCAATTCCCATTGCCCAGCGCCCATTGTTCCCGGGTTACTACAAGGCCATCACAATTAAGGATAAGAATGTCGCGGCCGCGATAACTGAGATGATCAAGAGAGGGCAGCCATACGTGGGCGCATTTTTGTTCAAGGACGAGAATGCCGACGACGACGTGATACGCAGCCCGGACGACGTTTACGATGTTGGCGTTTTTGCTCAAATCACCAGCGCATTCCCCTCCAACTCGGCGAATGGTGAAACGAGTCTCACTGCCATCCTCTATCCTCACCGCAGAATTCGCCTATCTACTTTAATTCCCCCAGCAGCCGCGGCGGATGCCTCAAAACCCACACCTGCGGCCGAGCCGGTGACGCCTGAACCGATTCCTAAGTCCGCGGAGGAGGTGTCGCAAAAAGGAGATGTTGTGGCAAGCTTCGAGGAGAGCGCGGTTGTACAGAAGCCCGACGCGACGGCTCAGAAGCAATACGACCCGACCTCCTTTTTGAGAAAGTATCCTGTCAGCCTCGTCAACGTGGAAAACTTAACCGAGGAGCCCTACGACCCCAAGAGCCAGGTTATTCGCGCTGTGACCAACGAAATTGTCAATGTGTTCAAGGAAGTTGCCAGCATGAACAGTCTTTTCCGGGATCAGATCTCCACCTTTTCCATGAGCCAGTCAACCGGGAATGTCATGTCCGAGCCCGCTAAGCTCGCCGACTTTGCCGCGGCAGTGTCTGCTGGAGAACCCGCCGAGCTTCAAGAAGTTCTCTCCAGTCTGAACGTAGAGGAGAGGATGCACAAAGCGCTGTTGGTGCTGAAAAAAGAGCATGTCAACGCCCAACTGCAATCCAAAATCACCAAGGATGTGGAAAGCAAGATCACAAAACGTCAACGCGAATACTGGTTGATGGAGCAGATGAAGGGCATCCGGCGGGAGCTGGGCATTGAGTCAGATGGCAAAGACAAGCTCGTCGAGAAGTTCAAAGAAAAGGCCGATAAACTAGCAATGCCTGAAGCAGTCCGGAAGGTATTCGACGAGGAACTCAACAAACTCGCACATTTAGAGCCTGCTGCCTCCGAGTTCAACGTCACTCGCAACTACTTGGACTGGCTTACGCAAATTCCTTGGGGTCAAAGGAGCTCAGAGAATTTTGGCATTCAGAACGCGATAAAGGTCCTGGATGAAGATCACTACGGCCTCAAGGATGTCAAGGATCGAATTCTGGAATTCATTGCTGTCGGAAAACTCCGTGGCACCGTTGAAGGTAAGATTCTGTGCTTTGTTGGCCCTCCTGGAGTGGGCAAGACAAGTATCGGCAAGTCGATAGCACGCGCTCTTAACCGGCAGTATTACCGGTTCAGCGTCGGTGGCCTTACGGATGTTGCCGAGATCAAGGGTCATCGAAGGACCTATGTCGGTGCCCTGCCCGGCCGTGTCATCCAGGCCCTCAAGAAGTGCAAGACGGAGAACCCCCTGATTTTGATCGACGAAATCGACAAGATTGGCCGTGGCTATCAAGGCGACCCGTCGTCTGCTCTGCTTGAGCTCCTCGACCCCGAGCAAAATAGCTCTTTCCTGGATCATTATATGGATGTTCCTGTGGATCTCTCCAAGGTTCTCTTTGTCTGCACCGCGAACATGACTGACACGATTCCTCGACCTTTACTCGACCGCATGGAGGTCATCAGGCTGTCCGGGTATGTGTCGGACGAGAAGATGGCGATCGCCGAGAAGTATCTTGCCCCACAAGCTCAGGATTTGGCTGGATTGAAGGATGTCGACGTCAAACTGAGTAAAGAGGCAATTGAGGAACTTATCAAGTCATACTGCCGTGAATCAGGTGTCCGGAACCTGAAGAAGCAGATCGAAAAGGTTTACCGAAAGTCAGCACTGAAAATTGTGCAAGATTTGGGACAGGAGGTTTTGCCCGAGTCGGAAGTATTGACTGATGAAGGCAAGGCCGCTCTCGCGGAATCTGAGACGGAAAGCAAATCAGATGAACCCAGTGAGACTGCTTCGGAGAAGGAAACGACTGAGACGCCACGGGCAGCTCTAAAGGTTCCGGAAAGCGTCCATGTTGTCATTGGCAAAGAGAATCTCAAAGATTATGTTGGGCCTCCTGTCTTCACCTCCGACAGACTTTATGATGTCACCCCGCCAGGTGTCACCATGGGGCTGGCTTGGACGCAGATGGGCGGCGCTGCGATGTACGTCGAATCCATTCTTCAGTCTGCCCTGACCTCAAGCAGCCGGCCCTCTCTTGAGATCACGGGCAACCTTAAAACGGTGATGAAGGAGTCGTCAGCAATCGCCTACTCATTCGCCAAGTCAGTGATGGCTAAGGAATTTCCCGACAACCACTTCCTCGACAAGGCCAAGATCCATGTGCATGTCCCCGAGGGAGCAGTGCAGAAGGATGGTCCATCTGCTGGCGTGACAATGGCAACATCGCTCTTGTCGTTGGCATTGGACACTCCTATCGACCCCACTGTCGCCATGACTGGCGAGCTAACCCTGACAGGCAAAGTTCTTCGCATCGGAGGTTTGCGGGAGAAGACAGTGGCTGCACGGCGAGCAGGCTGCAAGATGGTCATCTTTCCAGAGGACAATCTCTCGGACTGGCTTGAACTACCAGAGGTAAGTCGTCGCAGAGCCGAGCATGATCGTTGAAGTTTTCCTTCACTGAATGACTAACGTGCTGCCATCACAGAACATTAAGGAAGGCATCGAGGGCCGGCCAGCACGCTGGTACTCGGACGTGTTTGACTTGATATTCCCTAATCTAGACCGAAAGAAGGCCAACAAGAACCGGATTCGCCCAGACAAGAAGCCCGAGGACAAGTCGGATGATGGCGAATAAAAGCAACACGCCACGCCAACGCCACTGCAACCTTGTTCCCGATTAAACCTGCGTGAGGCACAGCGGGGCCAGCACCAGCATCCACATTAAGCGACACACTCTGTATCTGTTTTTATTGCCCCCAACGCAGCGCATATAATATTCCGATACAAGCCCGCCCCATCCCATACCAATCGATAAAACAGGCCATTGGTATTGTTTCCTGTGGGGAAGATATAAAAAATGGCGTGGCGAAGTGGGGGCAAACCCCGGGCGGAGGGGGAGGGAAGCATTATTAGGCGTTTGAAACTCAGGAATGGACGGACAACCACCAATGAACTCGACGACATTTTTTTATTCTCGAGAGCATAGGAGAGAGCATACATACACACACGCGCCGTACATACACACCATCCCACTCCATCTTATCTTATTAATTTTGTACATTTTCTATCTGTTATTCTTCAAGCGGTGTTGGTGGTAGCGCCTTCTGTATCGTGTGATGTACCTTGGTCAGAGTAGGTCTTGGGAAAGGGGAAGAGTATAGAGAGACCGAAATAGAATTCAATAACATAAAAACATTGATTTGTCTTGGAACTTTATTTGGGACTCGTCAGTTCAGTCGCCGTGGCCCACAAGAAAAACCTTTTCTTTCTTTTCGTTTTGATGATGTTATGTTACTATATGTGTCCACAATACGCATTGCCAGATATTTTGTGACAGTCATAGATCACACTACGACTTTGTGGCAGTCATACACCACATTCAGCCGTGTGGGCACCTATCTAGTCATGTTGTAGAGAGAATATATATGGTTGTCGGTAGTGAGTATATCACCCGCATTACATTCGGTTCAGCTCACGCGAAGATGATTTTAATCTCTGTCTTTTTAATAAAATTCCCTAGGTAGGTTTAGTCTTGTTGTGTCAATGGCGGGCAGGCAGCAGTAGCAGCAAGCAGCATGAAGTTTGGGTGTGTGAGTGTTTGGGCGTGCGGCTGGCAGGCGCAGCAACAAGCTGCGAGCAGCAGCATGATGCCCAACTCTGATGTGTTGTCATTGGGTGGTGATGCACTGCACTATACTCTGTACTACCTGATGCTTGTTTTCCCCCACACATTATCCATGAGGAAGCTTGGGCTTGGGCTTCCTTGGGCTTGCTGGTTTTTGTTTTCTGGGGGAGGGGAGGGGAAGGGGGGACATTGGTCTAGTTTACTCGGTGCATTCTTGGCTTCGATGCTTTAATGATTGTGAGAAATCGATTCTTACGAAAAGGGTATTAATAGTGGTGGGTATATTCGGCCTTAAATAAGTATCATAATGGGGATTTTATTTAGTCTGATACCTACCTACGTTTAAGGTTGCTTGAGTGACGTACACTTCTTTTCCGATGAGAATCATAACTCAGGCATCCACTTTAGACGACATCTAGGTCATGGCTGAAGGGATGAATGCTGGAACAAACGGGATGAATGGTCCGCGCGCCCCATCATGTCCGGCATCGCTGCTACAGCAAGGACGGATCAGCAGTCTGAACCCAGTCCTTTTTGTCTGCAGCCTCATTTTGGGAATGCCGCTTGGATTGGCCTTTGCCCCGTTTCACCCCCCGCATCCGAAATGTGAGTGGGCAAACTACTTTTTGGTGGTTGTTGATGCCCAAAAGGCAAATAAAGCCGACCCAAGTTCAGAAAGAGCAGTTTATGCCCGCGGGGAAAAAAGTAAGCCAAGGCGGTTGTGAGGAGGCAGATGGTTGGCCAGTTGCCGTGCTGGCTTGGGCGCGGCTGGCCTCTCCCGCGTGCGCGCAGGGCTAATGGGGGTTCATTCGACGTTGAACGTTCGGGGGGTATTAATAGGAGTGCTATTAAGTGTTTGCGTGGGGTTGCTGCCAGCCGCAATATTTGATGTTAAACTCCTCAAGAATCCTCTGTGCTGTTTCCTTCTGGTGTTAGGACGACATTGTTGAGGCGTAATGCGGGGGCAGTCCGACAGCAAACGATGAACGGGATGAACACCGTCCGTAACAAGCATCAAAAAGAAGAATTATCGACCCAACTCAGGCACCTGTGCTTTTTTATCATGTTCAACTGGGTTGTCTTTGGGCGTCAGCCCAAATGTGTGTTGGCGGAACGAGGATCCTACATACCTACCGGTAGGTACGGATAGGGTACCTCGGTATTTGGGATTGACGGACGTTCAACATCCAACGTCCAACATCCGCTAGTGAAGTATTCAGGGGCTGCGTATCATCATCTGAGCTACATCAGCTATGAGGCACGTGTTCGGCAGCTTTTCAACTCCCGGCGATTGAGTTTTTTCTTCTGTCTTTCGTTTCTTTTCTTAGTCCGTTCATTAGGGGGGCTGAAAGACACAAGTGGACACAGTTTCGTTGTTGATTGAGCGGTCAACCCCTCCTTACCAGGGAGCAGAAACAACTCGAGCTTGAAAGGCCGCAGTTGGGAAATTGGGAAGGACCAAAAAGACTCGGAAACTGAGTCCTCTGCGACTGGGCGCGGAGGATCTTCGCTTGTGTAGCTCACTATCTGGATTGAGTGCATTTCATCTGTATAAATGGGGATCGAGTTTGGAACCCGGTAATACCCCATATGCCTTTTGATGAGACGGTAGCTATCCGTGCTTCCCCCACCATTTTGTCTCAGTTTCTTCCATATCTGCCACTGTCACTCCAAATAGCAGGAGCGCACAATGGGAATTTCCTGTGTTAGACATGACTTTCAACTTGTGTCAGTCTTCAGGTTTCATGATCCCAGCTCGAGAAATCATGATCAGTTGAAATCGTCTGTTGTTTGGAGAGACAGGGGCTAGGGCAGGCCCTTCGAAGCTTGGGCCAGCAGCCTTAACAACAAGGCGCCGTTTTGGGCAGGGAGGTCGGGCCCGCTCCCGAGCTCGCATCCTGGTTCTCCCGCTGCCTTCTCGCGAGTACCGCCGTCAGAATCGACATGCTCGATACCAGCCCCAAACACGCTCGGTGAATCGCACAGAGAACACCACCCAAGACAGCGCACCACACAATGCGTCGGAGGGCGCGGGAAAGGATGGTCAGGCCGGGGCCCAATTGACCTGGCCCTAAATAGCAAATTGTCAAGCGCGCTGGGAGCAACAGCGACAGGCATACCTGGTACCATGCATGTATCTCCAAGACGTATCCAAAGCCGTCGTTACACGTGTTGAACCCCACTAGAGCCCACACGGCATGGGCAGGCCCTCAAGCCCCCCAGCCTCCACCTTCAAGCCCACCTTACACTCGCTGCTCCTCTTGCAGCTTGCAGGAGCAGAGGGCAAACACACTCCACGACACTCACACTCGAGCCCTCGACGACGCAGGGCGCAGGACGCAGGCAGGCCAAAAAGGAAGCCCGGAAGCGCGAGAAGAAACCTCCTCGGCGCTCCCCCCCTCCGCCCCCTTGGACCTGGACCTGGACACGATGGCGACATCCAAGTAGTCTAGGCTTTTTCTCCCTTTCGACGCCCGCTGAATAAGGCACACATACACCTCCTACCTACCTATCTACATACCTGCCTACACGTCCACATCCATGGTATCGCCCTACTACCAAAGACGAAGCACGAATTAGGTGGTCGATAAGCCGATTGTCGCCTTTTGAGGCCCACCTGGCTCCGTTGCTTGCGCCTGAAGGGAACGACGAGCGCTTCCAAGATTGCCTGCCGACTCGCCTCCCTTTGGTCCCTCCTGGCTTCTTTGGCCGATCAAGCTGTTGTTCTGTGTGCCCTCCAGTGGTGTGACCCAGTTCAACGTTGTACTTGCATTGCGTCCTTCCAGCGCGCTGATGGATTGCTCTGAGCCTCCACCACATACATTTCGTCTGATGTCCCGACCCTCGGCTCCCCGCATACCCCTTTTACACCTAATGTGGGCCTAGCGACATCTTGCGTCTTTGCCGCTTGTCTGTGTCGACTGCTTCATTGAAGCCCATCTTCGGTCCGACCTCTTGCCAGTCTTCCGGAGTAAGCCGAGAAGGACGGTGGGACACAAAAGGGACGAAACAAGGAAGAGGTTATACAGGAGCTCGATACCCTTCGTGTTACGCCCTCTCCCCACGCGACGCCCCTCAACTCCCCACCCAATTCCCGCGGGGCTCTATTTTTCAGTTGAACAACACTCTGCCTCACTCTACATTTGGTCCGCATTGTTGAGCGACGACCCCGCTTCCATCTCGACTTCATGGCTCAACCCCAGCTCGACGCCCCTGCTCGGGATACCGTGTCGACAGCAGATAGCAATGGTCACTTGCAACAGAGTATATGGCGCAGAATGTTCTTTGGGCGGGACAAGGACAATAGGGGCTCTGCAACAGACCCCACCTCAAAGGGGCAGGGTGCCGACCAGCAGGACGACAAGGCCGGCCTCATTCGACGAGTATCTCGAAAAGTGGTCCCCGGACTGCCTAGAGCCCAGACATTCAAGAGGCAGCAGTCCGAATTGCGGAACAAGCTAGAGCCAGTGCAACCTACGCCAGCTGAGCGAAGGGCCGTCTCCATGGACAGGCGAATACATGCTTCTAAAAGTGCCTCTATCTCAAACCCTCGGACCAGTGCCCCGGACTTCATGCGTCGCTCCATTAGTACTGCCCCATCTGTCCCCGCAATTCCCACAAGCCCATATGACGAGGCGATGCGAGACGACATCGAGCACTCGAATGGACACCAAACAGTGCCCGAGAAGCAACCCGCTGATGCAGCCAATTTTGGCCTTGTGCAGGACCTCGAGCAGGAGCAGGAGCACGAGCGCGAGCACGAGCAGGAGCAGGAGCAGGAGCAGGAGCAGGAGCGCGAGCAGGAGCACGGGCATGAGAATAGGCTTGGGCACGTCGCAGATGCCGTGTCCACCGGTGATGCCCACTCAATGACCACCTCCCAGTACGACTTGTTAATCCACGATGAACTGGAGCGGATATGGATACTCAACCTATCAATGCACTTCCGCGACAAGTCCAAACGAGAGAAGTTCTTTGTAACTTACCGGGAACATAGCACCCTTTGGCGGCGCGTAACTGTCTCTATAGACTACCGCGATGCGCAAGAAAACTCGCTCGAGATGGACCTGGTCCAAACCAAGTTCCAGCGAGAGAAGAGTGCCAAGATCTACGAGGCCATTCGGGAAAGCTTGGTCGACATCCAGTTCTACGACACTGTCACCAACCTAAAACTACAGACAACAGACGGCCGGCTGCACGTCCACGTTGTGGAGGATACTAATGTGCGTTGTCTGACATGGTCCGACCATTCCCTGGGTGCCTTGCTGACCCATGATGTAGGAAATAATTAACTACCCCACAGTACGCATGGTCCAACACATGCGGTGCAGGCGGGTCAAGGAAAGAGAGATCGAGTTCGAATCGCACATGTCGGGGTTTGTGTACAAGGTCCGGATCAACGGAGAAACCCTCATCAAAAAGGAAATTCCAGGCCCGGACACTGTCGACGAGTTTCTGTATGAAATAAATGCTCTCAACAGGCTGCGCTCTGCTCAAAATGTCATTGAGTTCTACGGCGTCATCGTCGACGACAACGAAGAAAACGTCAAGGGTCTATTGATCAGTTACGCCGAACGGGGGGCGTTAATTGATGTGATATTCGACCACGACCACGGCCTGCCGTGGCAGACGAGAGAGAAATGGGCACGCCAGATTGTCGGCGGCCTGTCAGAGATCCATGAGGCTGGCTTTGTTCAGGGCGATTTTACGCTGTCCAATATAGTTATTGATGACAATGGCGACGCCAAGATTATCGACATCAACAGGCGCGGATGTCCTGTCGGCTGGGAACCTCCAGAAGCCACGCCACTGATCGAGAGCAACCAACACATATCGATGTACATTGGTGTCAAGTCCGACCTCTATCAGCTCGGCATGGTTCTATGGGCTCTCGCAACCCAGGACGACGAACCGGAGCAACACGGGCGCCCTTTGACCATTCCGACAGAACTCCACGTACCAGACTGGTATCGGCACATAGTTGAAACTTGTTTGAGTGAAGATCCACGGTACCGGGTCCAGGCCCTCCGCTTGCTTCCACTGTTTCCCGATCCAGAGGAAGAAAGCCAGTACGATGGCCACCCCGACGCCCCATCGGTTTCTATCGATGACAACTACTCGCGCCAGGACTATTTGGATGAAAGTTTCACTAGCACCGGAGTTCCAGAGATTAGAACGGTCCAGCCACCGAATTCCTGGTCGTATGTCGGCTGGAGCAACCCATATTTGAGTCCAGCGGTAGCAGATGACCCTTACTACTACCCAGCCAGAGGCAGATCACCGCCTTCTCCAATACCGAGCAACCACGACGGCTGCGAACCTTCACGATACGGTCACATACGCCCCTCTTGGTCTGACAGCCATAATCAAGGTTACGATGCGCCATCGGTCAGTGATATAACACACAGCGAATATGAGGTAGAATCTAGAGTGGACTTCACTTCAAAGGAGGAGATTCCACAAGTGACTGAAATCGCTCTCGGAGAACACGGCGAACGCCTGGCGGACTCATCCGAACCAGACGGAAGCGACGGTATATCACCGGGGACTCAACAGCACCCTGCTGAAGCCTCGCATCCTGGAGGCAACGAAACAGCAGGACCCACCATATATAATCATGAGGACGGGGACCCAAGTGCACCGCAGGAACCCCTAGAGTTCTCCGATGTAGCTATGACTCCCCGACGCGTGGACACAGAGGCAGTCAACGATGAGGGCCTTTTGTCGGGGCTGACTAAGACGGGGAAAACAGAACCCGACTCTCCTGCCGACAGTGGCAAAGACGTGATGGAGTCGACTGAGGGACGGCACCGAGCTTCCAGTTCGGAGTCACGAGGTGAATATGTGCTTGGGAGTGGAGATATCTGTGGAAACAACAGGTATCTTCCAGAGGCTTTAGTACGGGCTCCCCAAGAATTATCGGAGAGGGCCAGTGAGCCGAGATCGGACCCAACAACAAAAAATGAGCCCGGGCCTTCACTCATCGCCCAAGCACCATCCTTGCCGGGAAGCCCAACCATAACGCCCAGCTTAACCCTGGGATTTGCGCTTCCGGATGACCTCAAAGGCATCGGCTCAGCATACGATTTGTCTTCAGAAGGCAGACACGACTTGATCCCAGAAGATGACTTTGTCATAGAATTATCGACAGCAGGCGACGACACTCATTGAGGAACGAAAAACAAGACCCACGCCACGCCCATGTATATGATTTGTTTTGCTCTTCATTCTCATTATCTCCATATTTCATGATCGAGATAACAAATTTCACGTCTATTCCGAATCTAACGACCGCCTTTCATAAGAGAGTTTGGCGCAAGCGAACCATTTTTTCCTTACCAAAAAACAGCTTCTATGCGGCATCTATTTGTATCTAACTCGTCAATGGTGGGATTACTCTATTATCTTTTATTCTTGTTAATTTTTTTTCTACGAGCGCTTTTTACTCTATATATTATGTCCAGCGGCTGAGTGTGGAGACCGCATTCTGTTTCATGATATATATATACGATTTATATCTTTACGTTTTAAAAGTTGGGGGATATAGATCCGGAGGGAGGCTATTGCTGACTTTGCGTTATGCAAATCTGTATGTATACATCATAAACCTTGGAACTACCTAACAGTATGTAGACCAACTTTTTCCATACCGTGATGTTGAAATGAGGAGTGGTACCATTGATTTACCGTATGTTGTGGTGGCGCGTAGATCCCAATGAGACGAACGTTGATGGTGAAAGAGGCGGGGCGTTTCCGCTGGCCTGGTCCCTGTAGCGCGGGACAGGAACTTTCTGGGGACAGAGCACTGATCAACAGGGAGATCCTGAGCTGATTGGCTAGCCTTGCGCGCCACGTTCCTTAGAGGCTTCGTGGCATCTCCGACACGCAGCCTTGTGAATCGTCATCCTTCAATTCATCCGAATCCATTACTTGAAAGCATAACAAATAGTTGTATGCGGACACTTTTCCCGATTTGCTTCCCATGTTCCCTTGATCGAGCCACCTTGCGCAGTATAGCCGCCGCTGTTTCTCCAATAACACATCCAGCGGCGCGCGCCCAAAGAAAGAGAGGAGAGAAAAGGAGACAATGGCGGCCACTGGTGAGAGTATCAGTGTGCCCCAGCAGCTGGTCTGGTTCCTTCACAATTCCGCCAACGAGACGCCGGCCTACTTGCTCTTCTTGACACTTATTGCGCTCGTTGGTGTTGCGCTAGTCACTGTATGTGTACTATTGCTACAGCAGTCCTTCCCGCCCGTTGAACCTTTTTGTGGCTGACTTTGGACTCAATTGTAGCTCTTCATCGGCCTCCACCTCCTCGCGCCCAAACCTCGCGCGCCATACCCATCGGAGAAGAAGTATATCACCACCAACCCAGATGGTACGACCAGCACCCCGCGCCAGCTTTCATGCTGGCATGACCGCTGGGTCGCCGAAAACCGCCTGTTGAACCAATCCACGCGAAAGTACCCAACCATCCCCGCGGGCTTCCCGGTGCCCGAAACCGCCGCCATCGAGCCTGCCGAGGTGGAGATGAGCGTAGTGATCCCCGCCTACAACGAGGCCAACCGCATTATTCCCACTCTAGAGGAGATGGTCGAGTACCTAGACGAGCGGTTCGGGCGGCCGGTGACAGCGGCAGCGCCCAGCGGAGGAGGCAAGAAAAAGAAATCCAGCAAGACACAGCACCACCGGCTCTTCTTTAAGAACCAGGGAGGAGGTGGCCAGCAGCAAAAAATCCCAGATCCCGCGTCGCCATCAGGCTACGAGATCATCATTGTCAACGACGGCAGCAAGGACCGCACCGTCGAGGTGGCGCTCGAGTTCTCGCGGAAGCACGGGATGGAGGACATCCTCCGGATCGTCACGCTCGAGAAGAACCGGGGCAAGGGCGGGGGCGTGACACACGGATTTCGGCACGTGCGCGGCGAGTACGCCGTGTTCGCTGACGCGGACGGGGCGTCGCGGTTCAGCGACCTAGGCAAGCTGATGGAGGGCTGCGAGGACGTGGTGGACGGCTCGAACCGCGGCGTGGCTATTGGCAGCCGCGCACATCTAGTCGGCAGCGAGGCTGTAGTCAAGGTGCGTAACGGAAGAATAAAAATAAAAAATAAAATAACTTTAAAAAAAAAACTTCGCTAACTCCAATGACTTTCTTTCCCTACAGCGCTCAGCCATTCGAAACTTTTTGATGCGCTCCTTCCACTTCGTGCTCATGATCCTTACCCCACCGGCCACGTCGCGCATCCGCGACACGCAGTGCGGGTTCAAGCTATTTTCGCGCCAGGCCCTGCCGCACATCATCCCCTATATGCACTCGGAGGGCTGGATCTTCGACATCGAGATGCTCATGCTGGCCGAGTCAGCCCCCGCGACCCCCGTGCTGGCCAGCGATGGGTCTGTCATCGGCACCAGCTACGGCATCAAGGTTGCCGAGGTGCCCGTCGGCTGGCACGAGGTCGACGGCAGCAAGATGAACCTTGTCCAGGACAGCATCAAGATGGCCATCGGGCTGGCCGTTCTCCGCGCGAGCTGGATGCTGGGTGTTTATCGGCGGAGGTTGGCCTGACTTGACACTGAACGATTGTAGATGTATACCTACCTCTGAATATATATACATATTGTGAGCATCGAAAGGTACATACAGATATAAATGTGGACGGTTATTTAAGCCTAAATAAAACATTTCAGCATGAACTTGCATATCAAGAGAGGTAAGTGTTGGTGGGTTGAACGAACTGCAGAACACATGGAATACACATATATATCAGTCCTTTGTTCTCTTTGAGATTGTTATAGTTGCGCTTCGCAACAAAGTCACCCCGATAGATTTGTTTTCTCTGGGCGGAGAAACCTCCATGACTGCCCAGCATCAGAACAACAGCGCTAGGGTCGCATGCAGTCATGGGCAACGATCCCCGGAGGGAAGGTCAGAGGCTGCGCGCAGGCAGGTAGGCCATTTTCAGGACAGAGAAGAAAGCCCTATTTTTTTTAAAAAAAATTTCATTCAGTGTAGTTAGTTTAATCCATGAGTAGGTAGTTACAGGATATAATACTTCAAACGAGTTGAAGCAATAGGGTCGGTCGGCCTGTCATACATATACCTCTTAGAAATGGATGATTGTCACACGTTGAAAGGAACAGGAATACGCCTAGTAGGCAATATGCGAGGCCCTTAGGACCTGTCTTGTAGGCATATGTGACGCGGTTCTGAAACCAAAAGGTGCCTGAGGTGCCTGACTACTTGTAAATATCAACCTACTTTCCATTATACAAACGCTGGGACAAAAAAGCTGCTTATTTCCTGGCTTTTATTGTTTCCTTTCAATCCCTTTTTATACCCTCAAATTTTTTCATATGCACACCCAGTTTGAAGCAAGACATCATTATTACCGTATGCACGGACAGGGTACAGAATATCAGACGAGAAAAAATAAGAATAATTGAAAACAAGTCCTTTGGAGTTCATTACACATATATAACTAGGGGAGATTGTTGATCCCAGCTACAAACAATAGCTAACTACCTAACTATCCAGTCTCAACCAACCCTGTTCGTTCTTCTACTAAAGAGGGTTTAGACAAATATCCCAAAATGACCATGTTCACGATAATTATACTATAGATAAATGCCCAAGGTATTCGTACCAAAAGAAAAGCCGCCCAAAAGAAAAAGCGTCATGTCTCGCTCATATACTCATCACACACGCTCGTCTGTTCCAATCCGGGTATCTCACAACGGGTGGCTGCCCACCGTCTGCATCGCACCGCCACATCCTCCATCTGCCGCAAAGTCTATGAGGTCGCCAATGTCAAAGTCAAAATTCATATCCTGGAGGATATCATTCAACTCAACCTCTCCCTCCGCCTGTAGTCCAAGCCGCTCCTGCATCATCTTTTTAAACTTGCCAAGTAACACGTCATCGTCGGCCGCCGTGCTTGGCGTCTTCTGGATCTCTCTTGCCTTATCCCGGATATCAGCATCCCGCGGGAAACCCCTCATCGCCGCGACCTCGGCAGTCACGTAGTCAACCAGCCCGTTCTCAAGCTCGCGCGAGCAGAACACGACAGCAGGAGGCTGCTGTCTGGTGGTAAATGCCTGGAGGTACTTGTTAAGGGTGGCACCTTCGATCTCAACCGGTTTGGCGCCGTCCCGCATTGTGATGGCCAGGGGAGTGTCATCGACATGCACCATCTCGGCGTTGGGATTTGGGAAAATATATGGCGGTGCAAATCCCGAACCACCCTGCGAGATGTTCCATGAGAGCGTCTCGGGGAGGCCCGGTAGCGACGGGTCTGTCAGGAGCCCAACTTCGCGCTTGAATCGCCTTAGCCACTCTGCATTGTCGGCTGGTGTTTGGTTCCATGGATCATCGCTAGGGGAGACGGTTAGCTGCGTGAACAACAGGTAACAAGGGAGGGAAGACTTACTCGTCGTACTCTATCCACCTTGACTGATATTGCAACTCCTCGTCGGTCGGGATGTGCGAGTTGGGATTGTTGGGCGACATGACGTTCGCGACATAGCGGCTCAGCTCTCGCGCAAGTCTGCGATAGCAGTTTGCGTCGTTGAGAAAGAACGGTCCGATCTTCAGAGGCGCTACAGACTTGTTTGCGCTGACGCTCCCATTGACACTCCCGCTGCCGCTGCCGCTTCCACTGCCGCTCCCACTCCTACTAAAGGTTCCACTGTAGGGCGTGCTGGGAGTCGCGGAACTATCCCCGCTCAGGAAGGGCGTCGCTGTCGTCCGCTTCAAAGGGCAGGGCGTCACCGAGGATATCGTCAAGGGTATATTGCTCGCCAATGCCGCAGTGCTCGATTCGGACGACACGTGCCTCCGCTTGAACGCATTCAACCAGTCCTGGTTATCAGCAGCGGTCTGGTTCCACCCATCATCAAGCTCGTAAATGATGACGCGAGCCTGTCTCTGCAAATCAGCATCGCTGGGTTCGCTGCCCAGGAGCCTCTGCTGCAGCACGTAGCTTGCTAGCTCTGATTCCAGGCGGCTGTAGTTGTGGATGGTCGAGTCAATTTTGCTGCGGTCTGTCGACCGCTTCGACTCATCCTCGAGGTCTTCAGAGCGTGGCAATCCCCCCCGCTGCCGAAAGCCGGCGAGCCATCGTTTTGAGCCATATATCAGTCGGAGCAAGAAGTTGGCAACTTCGTCGGATGGGTTGTTGAATGACTCCTCCATGCGCCCAATGATGATGCACGCCTCGTTCTGCAGCTCGCTGTCCATGGCGGTCAAGCCGAGTAGCTGCCTGGCTTTGACGTACTCTTGTAGCTCCATTTCCATGGGATCATCTTCAAAAATGTTGTCCTTGCCGTTGATCCTGAGCTGCGCCTGCCGGCTGTCCACATGGCTTCGGATGGGGGCCAGCTGCGCCTGTAGCGTCAACTGGCCCGACGACAGAATCAGATCCCGCAGCCAGGAAGGCTTGGATGATATCCCGTGCTTGGAAAGAACCTCAGCGCCAAATATTATCCGACAAGCTTCAACTTGAATCTCATCGTCGGTCGGCGACTTTCCCATCTCACGCTCGTTGGTGATAAAATACATCAGCTCGCTCTTCAGTAGCTCATAAGCATTCCGAGCTGACGAAGGTGAACCTTGAGTCGCTTCGTAGGGATACGGCGTGTTTCTTTCGTCGTGGATGAGATCTATCGCCAAATTAGTTAGCATCTGCTTCGATCACACAATTAAGGGACGAAAAGGGGGAAACGGGGAAAGAGGGGGCTGCACTTACAGGGTGGAATCGAGTTTTCGACCATGTCGAGGACAGGGGCTTCAAAACCCCAGTCTCCCTTCCAATCCGCCATGGAATAACCAGTCTTGAAGTGCTCTGCAAGATGGTCCACGCGAATGGTCCACGTGTCCATCACAATGCCGCAAAAACCGCAACGGGACCGGATCTCTGGCGTTGAGACTCTCCATTGATCCATGGACCAGGTAACAAACTTGGCTCTGTGAACTAGCTTTAGGTGCTGCCGCAAGTGGTCTTTGCGGTAGAACGTACGTTCTGCCAGTGTCCTCTCCTGACAGGCCGAGTGGTTGTGGCTCTCGATATGGGCTTCGTCCGGGTTCACCTCGCCGCAAAAGACGCACGACATTTGCCCATTCTCAGTGCTGAAAGCACGAGGGCCCTCTGGCGTACACACCCAACGCTCTAGCGAGAGATGCAGTGATTTTTCGTGCCGCTGCCAGTCGTGCTTGGTTCTAAAGGTCTCCGTGCAGAAAGTACATTGGAAGGTCTTGAGGGGCACAGTCAGCGAGGACCTGTCCTCCGGTCCTTTCGAGGTTCCAACGGCCTTTCTTCTTCTCCGCCTGCGTCCGCGGTTCATCGACCCGAGCGAGCCGAGGGAGCCACGCGACATGTGTGAATATGCCGAGCTGGAATGAGAGGTATTGGCACTGCTGGCGGAAGAGACGGCACAGAGCGACCGGCCCGAGCCATCATCAGTGAAGTTGAGGCTGCGAGGACTGTTGAGACCCGACGACAGCGACGTGGTCGAAGCAGTCACGGCGCGGGCAATGGCCGTCACGGAAGCGGGTTCGTTTTCTGGCGGAGAGTGTTGCCAACGTTGCAGCGGGTTCATATGTTCCAACGATGGCGTCCCCCGTCTCTGGGGAATGTCGATGGCGTTGGACCAGCTCCGCACGCCAGGCGAGGTCGACCGAGTTGGCACAATCTTGCCTCTTCGGCGGGCGTTAGCGAGCCAGTTCGTTATCTGGGTCTTGTTCAGGCCCGTTTGCTTCTGCAGCATCTCCTTCTCGTCCTCGCTCGGATACGGATGCCTGGTGTGAGTGGATGCCCAGTTCTTCAAGATCTTGACTGACTCTCTCGAGAAGCGGGCGCCCACTTTGGGTGCGGCGGTGGTGGCGGCACTAGCGGGCTCGGAGGTACCAAGATCGGGCTGCGGCTTGCCGGCATGAGCATCCTCTTGCGGGATGGCGTCGGGGTGGTCTCCCATGAGCGGCCATGGGTTCGACGGAAAGCCCGAGGCCAGGCCGAAGCTGCATTCACAACGCAAGGCCACGCAGCTCGTGCAGTAGCCCTTGTATTTACCCTCACAGATGGTCTTGCACTGGTAGCCGCCGGACTTGCAGTGAGCACAAGGGGCATGCGGAGTCTCGAACGAGTCCTCAAAGGCTCTGACAGTCGGTTGGACCAGATCGACAGTTGGGTCCATGGTGGGCAAGTTACTATTCTCATAGTGCTGCAGAGCCCAGAAGGAGAAGTCATCACCATCAACGTTCTCCAGGACCAGGTCGAGGTCGTGAATCGGATCCTCGCCGGCGGCAGCTAGGGACGGAGCCATAAAGCCCAAGTCTACGGCCATGCCCGACGCCGGATCCGCATTCTCCCAATTTACAAATTCCTCCATTTCGGGAATCAGCGGCATGAGAAGGGGTGTATCCGAAGGGCGTTGACTCGTTGACTAAGACTGGCAAAGTGTCAAAGCTGAGACACCAAGGGCGCGGAGGCGACAAGAGTGGAGATCGAGGCGTATGGTGGACGATATATAAGGTATGAAGGGGCCCCCAGGGGAGGGTGAGACTCGGGAACTAGTTTGGTATATCCAAGGTGAAAGGCGAGTTGTCGTTCAGGGGGGCAACATCGCCACGCTGTGAGAGTGGTGGCCGTCTCGATGTCTCGACGGTCACATCCAACCGAAAGGGTGGATTGGCTAAGACGGGTGGTGGGGATGAAAAGAGACAACTTGAATTGGCAAGTCGACTCCGATAAAAACTGTTGATATCGTTTGCTTCTTTAAAAGAAGGAAGATAGCCTTCGAATACTTTCAGTTTGCTTCTTCCAACGAAAGAAAGAAGGGAAGGAGTCATAGCCCGTCCCTCCTTCCCACCCACACCCCAAATGTCTGCCAGGATTCAAAGATTGGCAAGAAAAATGTCGTTCGCGCCTTTCAATTGACATGGTGGATCAGGCAGCGCACCGCAAGTGCTGCATAGGCCTGCTCGACTGCAGCAAACCCCTGTCACCGCCCACGCGACACCACCAGCCTACCTACCCCGCCTTGTGCGGTCCAAAAGGACATCGAAGTTCTGAGTGACAGACCTGTCAGCGCGGCCCATCTCCCAGCGATGTTAGCTGTCCAAAGAAGGCAATGGAACGCGTTCGAGTAGCAGCCTCACGGGACAGGTAGAGAACGCACGCCTTGCCATTGAGATGCGGCATGGACTCAATTCAGTGTGAGTTTTCTATCTCCCTCTTCAATCTGGAGCTAGGAACGAATAACGTCTCGTGAAGCTCACAAATCCAACGTCAAACTGTCCGAATGGGGAAATTAAAAAAATTATGAGTAGAATTAACGAGGAGCGAGACCGACCGAGGCGACGAACAACTAGGAGTGTATGTTGGTGCCAGCATCGTCGTTTTTCGGTGAGTGCTCCCCCCCTCCCTCCCACTCGACTTTCTAGCTAGGTAGGTAGGCAAGTTTATTGTATCCTGCCTCGGTATCCGTAGGTGGTTGGTATCGGTCCGCTGCCTGGGGGGAGTGATCCGATGATGGGTGATGCGCAATGCCAGGCCTACCCGATCCGATAGTCGCAACCGACCATATCCTGTCGGTCAGTGTCAGTCAACATGAAAGGCGGAAAGCCTCTTTTCCTATCTCAACCTTTGATAACTTAACAAGTAATTGGTCCCAGTCAAGCATGCAGACTTCTCGGCAGTCATCAATTGGAGGTGTTTGCACAGCCTCCATTTATCATTTCTCGTCTGTCAGTTCATTGGTGACTCGCAAGTCCTGCCCGCAGAGGCAATTCGGGGATTTCGGGGAGTGCGTAACAGTCTGGAGAACAAACTATGATATAAAACAGAGGGCTGGTTATTAGTCAGCCCAGCTCTTGGCGCTAAATGGGCTCTTCAAAGATTCGGCAAGATGACCTTGTGCGACATTGGAAACCGGCAACCAACGGTCCTCATGAACGGCTTGCCACGGACCTCGTCCTCTCTTCCGCACCCTCAATTCCGTAGTCCGGTCCGGAGCCCATCGTTCACCGCGCCGTAGGTAGCATTGGAATTGGATGCAAGAGAGTGTCCGCGGAAATGATAAAACGCTAATTTTGATGATCGCCCTCACGTGGGTACGAACATGCTCCGATAACGGGTATTAGCCTATTTGTGTTCGGACTTGGTGTTTGATACAGAGCCGACTCTTACCCCAGGAAACAGACGAGAAGCAGATGGAGAACCAAGAATTTTACTGTTTTGAAGTTTATAAGAATGTCACAAGCACGAGAGTCATGGTCAAAGGACGTCTCAATCAAGTTGAGAACGCCTCTCCAGCTCCCCGAAATGCATCATGACAAAAAGACTAACACACCATGAGGACCTCTACAATCCCTCGTGAGGAATGAAAAGGCCCTACAATATATCTTGACTGCCACAGGTTTGACAGGAACATGACTCTACAGAACCGCACCGTTGACATCCATCGAAGAACGCAATCGGTTTGATCATGATGATCTTCCGTATGTATTGTTGAAATTGAAGCTGTCTTTCAACATTCATATTATATACATATAATGCCAAACTCTGGCAACTCAGCTAGGGGGGCGCAGGGGAGGATTTGGTTTTTAACTCCCCCCATCTGCCTAAATTCAATCCATTCCATTCATATCCAAAACCCCGCCATGGACATCTCATGGTCCTAAGTTACCATGTACATCGATCCCACCATGACGCCAGACTCCCCGCTCCGTCCATAATATATACTATTTATAATAAGCCTTTTTTCTTACCATTCATCGCAACACGTGATACTCGAAATAACATCTCGGCATCTCTTAAGAATTCGTCCAAGGCGAGAGGTCCTTAACTGCCATCTGCTAGCAGCAACGCCGCGTGAACAGACACGCCGATATTAGGCGTGGTGAGGTTCCCTTCGCTCTGAGGCCCAGGCTTAAGGTAGCAATTGCCGGGTGCTGTGCCAAGGAGTGCCGTCGTCTTGTTTGTCCACGCTGGGATGAAACTGACGGCTGAGCACGTCGTGTTGACATTGGAGCCGAAGAAACCCGGCTCGTATTTCGAATATGCCGCACATGCGTCCATGCATGTCTTGAAATCGGATGTAAATAGCGAGAGTAACGGTGGATTGGGTGCATCCAGATTACAGTATCTCTTGAAACTGGCATTGCTAAGGACTAGTTAGTAGCGCGTGTTAGCAGCTTGGCATCTCCGTCGCAGGGGAAGTCAATCCTCAGGGTCGACGTACTGGAGAATGCCCTGTAGACTGTCTTGTTTACTCCACCAGGATCCGAAGCGCAGTTATCATCGATCGCCGCCGTTGATGTTGCCACACACCCACCGCCCGTTGTAGTTGTAGTTGGTGTCGCCGCCGCTATCGCCGCCATCGACGCGCTCAAGGTTGCAAACTTGCCGGTGGCGTCATTCGCTCGTTGTGATTCTATGCCTGTTCCAGCGGCCAGACCAATACATGCCGCTGATAGCAGGGCGATAATGCACGAAAGAATGAACACCAGTAGGCTGCAGCCGCATATCGTCCTCGATTTTGACGGATTCTGAGCCGTAGCCGTTTGGGCGTGTGAACTAAATGGCGAAGCTACGGTCTGGCCGCCGAAACTCGAAGGGGCAACCTGCCCGTACACCTCGGGTTTCGGCACATCATAGTAGTGATGATTGTAGGGTTGTTGGTAGCCATTCTGGGCGTACTCTTGGTGGTGCGGAGGAGGATGGGCGACCTCGGGGAAGTTTTGAGGAGCCGCCTCGAGTCCCGTATCGTACTATAGCTCGGTCAGCCATAGATCGGTTGGATCGATAAACAAGAACTCATTTCATTCTTACCGTCGCGGCCATAGTGTAGCCTTGTGAATTCGTTGCCGGCATACGAAGAGACAGGAGTCATGAAAAAAGAGACGAAAAACGCCCCAGAGACGGCCTGGAAAAAACAAGACCGCCGCGGAGGGGAAGGGAACGTGTGGCACAGTAAAGTGTGGGCGCTCAAGGATTTAACGCTTCCATCATCCTCCCTGATCCCCAGGTCTTGGGCTCCGGGGTTGACAGGCCCTCCAGCCGCAGGCGCTCATAGCACTCAGACCCCTTGTCCAAGCTAATGTAGGGGTTTATTTGTGTTTCCAGTAGACTCTTCATAATCCGAGTTGTAAGCGAGTGGCTGTCCAGTCAAAATCAACGCGGGCCACACATTGGTTGATTTATTCAGTACCATCCTGTTTTTGCACTCAGTCAATCTTTACCACGCGGGGAAGGAAGCTGGGGCCCAGACCTAACCTGGGCTTCAACTTCACAACTTCGCTCACTTGTTCGATGATGATGGCCTTTTTTTGCGCGGCGGCAACTCACATTACTGAGCAGCGAGAATTCCTTTCTGGAAAGGACACGGTAGGATCAGCACTGAGAATCCCTGCTCATCAGAAAGCTTAGTATTGCTCCAATTGGCGGGACGGGACGGGGTTGCCGGCCAGCTTTGAGGCTCGAATGCTGAAGCGAGGCCACCCACAAAAGCCAATTGGACCACGGCCCGATTGCCCATGTAATCTTGGATGCTCATGGCTCCTCGCGAAGACGTTGTGAGACCCTTTCCCTGTAAGCTGAAAGCTGGAGCAAGTGAATAAGAAGAAGGATGACGGAAGACACAGTAAATCCAGTTCTGGAAGAAGAGATCGTCTGTCGCTCGAGCGTAATGTGTGCTGACGGGGCTGTTAAACTTGACACCACTGGCCGGCAGGCGCAGAACATTCATTGACCGGCTCCTACCGCATCACAGACACCTGGCCCTGCGAGGCAGAGGCACGGCGACGAGCACTGGGGGGGAAAGTGCCACCAAACAAATGGTTACCGTTGTACAGAGTTGTGTCTTGCTAGGTCTGTACTCCGTACCTTAAACCTTATCAGCGCCGCCTCGTTTCAACTGACCTCCTCCATTTATCTGCTTCCTTCATCTGGCATATATTCGGTTTATTTCCTTGAAATTTTCCGTTAAAATATCGACACCAATAACTTGACTGTGTCTGCTTTGAACCTGGACAGGGCTGAGAGCCTGAGAGTGTCTATATCCTTACATCTTATATCTTACAAGTCAATGCGGCCTGGTAAAGTCTTTTGCCCTACGAGGCTTGCGAGGGTCCACCTACCAGGGGCCGGCATGGTTCATCGTTCAAGCTTTAATTCTTGGCCAAGCTGACAGCATGGAACCTCCTGACCTTGTAAGGAAGATCGGACGAATGCTTTACATTCGAAATTCGAACGTCAAGTAAACACCTCAAGTTTCAAATCCACTTTTTGAGCCGTTCGTTGCAACTTGTTCCACGCTTGTACGTCAGTTTCCCCCCTTGAATCCTCCCTTCCTTCACCCCTGACACTTCCCCCATAGCTTTGTAAACAGTGTCTCGGAGATGCCAACGTGAGCCTGGTTCAACAATCCCGCAACCCTCCTACAGGATCTTTTCCCTTTCTTTCTTCAAGTTTCGAGCACGTATACCCGGAATATACATCGACCATGGATGCCAAGAATGGGGGAGGGGACAGCAGCCATGTCGAGGTTGTATGTAGCGCAGTGTACATCCCCCTGTGTCCCAATCTTCAGGGCGTACTAGCCCTAGAGGGACCCCTCAATCGACGGCCGATGCGACCCGATTTGGCTAACTGCCCCCTGCCACTGCAACCAATGCACTCTGCACTCCCGTCGCCTTGACGAACCACTGAGCAGACTTGCCGACCTCGATGGCGTGCATATACGCAGCTGTTCGGGATTCTTGCCCAGACCTTGGCCTAGGATACCGGAGTCAGCCGTGTCAGCGTCCTTACAAGGCCGGCTTTTCCTCCTTCTTCTCCCCTCTTCCCGTGCAACCGCAGCGCTTGAACTTTGGGGCTCGGGCTGATGCGACAACTGGCGTTTTAATGTCTGTGTGTGCAGGACAAGCGCCATCGTCCTCTCTGCCGCTCGCTGCCAGAATAAAGACGGGTGTTGCCCTAAATTAATTATCGCACCCTCCTTCTGTCGTCGCATCGTCATCATTCAAGGCCCCTCCCTGCAAGCCCGAGCCTAAGCCCCGGGCTGATCACAATGCCCACATACCTTTGCCACGGCTTCCGCTGGCAGCGGCCGAGCATACGCGTATACGTCGTGATACAGAACTTGGATGACGCCTCGCCCGAGTGGATCGTCCCGGCCAAGAGCTCGCAGTGCCTGCTGGAGTCCTTCTACAACATCTTTGACTTTCTGCCCTACTGCGCCCCGCCATCGTCGGGTCGTGAACCGTCCATCGAGAGCGGTGATGGCAGCTTTGACTTCAACCCGCATGCTCTTGCGACAGGCGCCGCCCTGGCCGGTCGCAGCCGTAGCCAGAGTCAAAACCAGAGCGAGCTAGCTCAGAGTCACCGGAGCCGGTCGCAGAGCCAAAGCCGCAGTGGAACCGGACAGCCGTCCTATGCACAGAAGCCAGAGCCACCGCTCCCATCCGAGGCTCAGGGCGGGAACAGGAATGGGGGCAGTGACGACGACTTCACAGCTCAGGATTGGTCTGTAGTGAAGGTCCTGGAAGAGTACGACCCTATGAATCTCTCCGAAATGTCGCGCCCGCACGCCTATGTTGCCGACTACGCGGTGCGAGTCGATCTATCAGTCTCCATCGTCGAGGAAATGCAACGGTACGAGGAACGTATGCGCGTGAGCAACGACCCTCCCATGGCAGGGCCGTCGAGTGACGAAACAGGCCGAAAGAAGAGCAGCAAAAAGCCAGGTTGGTTCGAGAAGCTGCGCGACCAACTGCAACGCGGTGAGGAGATCCGTTGGTACGTAGTCGTGAACGGGGATGAGGTGCGCGAATGGCCAGACGACCCAGAGCCTCCACAGCGGTATACACCTGCGTCCAGCCAGCAACACCTTCAGCTCACGAATCAGCAACACGTACTTGAGCATGACATACCGCCTAGGTTAAGGGGCACAGATAGAAAAACCCACGTCCCCGAAAAGCCTTTACCAGCTCTACGAGCAAAGCCATCACTTGGTGATGCCAATCTTTCACCGAAGACATCCAGTAAGGGCAGCGGATTAAGGCGTCTTTTTGGCAGGACAAAGCCTGACTATGCTACATCACCTTGAGATGATCTCTTCCTCCTACTGTTCGCCAAACCTGGTATGGCATACGGATAGTCAATTCACCTTGGATCATTTCACCGGTGGGAAATATTTCAGGTTTCTGTCCGTCGGAATACTTTCCCATCTCAACTTCTGCACATTCGTTCTCCAGCGTTAGAAGAAAGATACCTATTTACAGGAAAATTTCGAGGCGATAGACATAAAGCCGCGGGGGTCAACACTGCCGAATGATAAATAATTGGCTATGCTACATCTAAAATGGCCCGGATGAAGTTTATCTTCGACTGTGTCCACGGCTGCCCATAGTCCGCGAGTATGATCTTGTTGGAGAAATCGTGGCTGTAACCCATCAAAAGTTCATTGGAGAAGTATTTGCCAAACCCCTAGCACACCTTAAATTGAGCTCAAGAGTCTACATGCATGACCGAACACCTAAATTTGCACGTACGATAATCTATAATTCAGGTTTGTGTTCGTAGCAAGACTGATTCCATAAAGAGAGGATGTGATTACGCAAGGGTTAGGGTTATGAGTGTATGCTGATATATCAGGGACCAGAACATATGATGAAAAATAAATCACCATACAGAGAAACCTGAAGAAGACAAAACTCGATTTCTTTTCAATTGTTCATATCATATCCAGGGCATTTGCCTAGTTTAGCCTATCGACGTAGCTCTAAGATAAACTTCAAGGTTCAAGCTCCTAAAGCTATGTTTTTTTTGCGGGGCACCACGTGATGAAGCTCGGGAAGCTCTCAAAACAGCACCAGCAATTTGAAGATCGTACCATAACTGGAAACCAGCACCCACGGACGACATCTTCAGCTCGCTTAGCAAACCTAAGACAAACCTCACGAGCAATTCGCGCACCATGCTCTGACGAGATGGAATCGAAAGAGCCATGTCATCGCCGCTTCCTGTGCCCTCCAAGGCTGCATTGACGGCACTTCGAGGACTGGTTTTGGGAACATCATGCACCCTCGCCCTAGTCGCCGAGGACCGTCGCCGCCGCATCAACAACGCCCTGGCCTTTGTCCAAAATGGCGAGAGAATTAAGTCCTTCAAGGGCTACCGGAAAGACGGCGCCGCTCTTGCTCTGGCCATTGAAGAGGAAGCCCTGTTCGATGCCGGCCTCTTGTCTTTCTCTCCGCCCCTGCCCGAGTCTTCGCCGTTGTCCCATCAATTGCCCCGACGAAGGCCAAACCGCCCCGAGAGTCCCCCCCAGGCCCAGTTTCGGGAGCAACTTGGGCAGTCCATAGACGCACCAAGCCCCCGTCGGCACGTCTCTGAAACCTCTGCCCAGTACGACGCCACCGCCGGCAACCTACAAGCCGACCAGCAGCTGCGTCCGAAACCTGCCCCAAAGACCTCAGACCTCTTCCTTCGACCAACCATTGCCGAACCACACATTTCAAAAAAGGTCACCTCCCGAGGCTCTTCCTGGCCCACCATCGACCCTAAGATTGTCCAAGCTAATGCGCCGCTCACCGTTGCCGAGATTCTCGCGATTACGCATGAGGCGTGCCAGACGAGAGACCCCCAGAAGCTCGATGTCGCTCGTAAACATGTACTGAAGGTGCTCAAAGGCAATGCCAAGAGGGTCGCTAGCCCCCCCAAGGCGTTAATGGAAGCCTCTGCGCTGTTAACTCGAACCTACCAAGAGCTGGGTCAGGTCGAAGATGCTGCCGGGGTCCTTGCAAAGGTGGTAGGTTGTGGGCCGATCGAGGAGACTGACTATTTCCACCACGAACCTCTGTCCCTGCTCGAGTCCCTAATGGCCCGAGGAGACCAAATGCCGCTCGGCCCTGGCGATCTTGATATTCTTTTTGCTATCTTTCTCCCGCGGCTCATAGTGATGTCGAGATATCACAGCCCCGACATATTCAGGATCGGGAGAAGACTCCTCAGACTGGCGTTTGAGGCGGATCACATCCAACCCGTGATGGCCTTGTACCGACGGTGCAGCATATATATGACCTCTAATTCTTACGAGTTTGTGGAATGGGTTATTACCAGGCTGCAAGAGAAAGGCGAATGCCGGACCGCCACCAGGCTCTTTCTTTCTGCCTACTCCAAGATGACCCCCGACGCCGAATCAATAACTCGCATTGGATATATTCTAGTCCGAAGCGTCGAGGGTGACAATAACTTCAAGGCCGATCGCGTTCTGGAGGCATTGTTGGACATGACTTTCAGTGTCTGCGACCTGAGGACTGAGTGGGTTGTTAGGCTCATGCTATCACACAGGGCCAATCACCTCAACGATTTTGGGGAGGTCGAGCCGCTCTTTAAGTCTTTAGAGGCTGCAGGTGTAAGGGAGAGGGTCCGCAAACCAGCTGCCATCTACCGCGTCATGATCGATATGGCAATGGAGGCCGGCCAACCGATGAAAGCCCAGGCGATTATGGAAGAGGCCGTTACCGAAATGCCATGTATCGCTTCGGATGTTCGAATTCAAGGCATATTCGCTCTTCAGAACGCGAGGCTGGGGAACTGGGAAGAGGTTCGCAAAGCCTTTGAGGCTATGAACCTTGACGACATGCCAGCTCAACACTCCTGTGGCAGGGTCTTTGTTTCCATCCTCAAGGTATACGGCAAAGAACACACCGTCTATGAGACCGAAGCGTTTCTCAAGTCGTACGTTGACGAGTTGGGTGTCCCACTGACGAACTATGTGGTCACCTTGATGGCAAATCATTATGGCTCGATTCGAGATTCAGATGCTTTCATTCAGTGGATGAAATACTGCACAAATGCAGGCTTCAAGGTTGATGCCAGCTTTACCAATGCAATTCTCACGAACTTCAGACGGCAGTGGAAGCTTCCTTTCCACGCCCTCCGCACTACATTTCGAAAATTGAGGGCATTGAACCCCGACTACGTGGACCATATGACGGAGATGATCATTGCAGACGCTGCGGTGATGGACAAAAATCTCGACAGCAGGACTGCCCGGAACCGCTTGTTTTCCCTGAAAATTAAGCCAAACAAACGCCCACGTCAAGGCAAATGCGCTACGGTGGACGAGGTGACCAGGGCGATGAGGGAAGCTTTGGTATGCGATGGCCCTGATCGGGCTCTCCGAATCTACAGAAATGCCTTGGAGTGGGGTATGGTGCCATCGAAGTACACACTGCGGGTGGCCGTACAAGCGCATCTGAGGTCCGAGAAAGGTAGTCACCGCGGAGCTTTTCGTCTTCTGGAACACGCCCAAGAACGCGGCGGAGACATTGGTGAGAACGTCAACCTCATTATCATCGCGCAAGTGAGGGACCTAGCCGCCATTGACGGAAAAGAAGCTCCGATCGAGGCTGTAGAAAAGCTTTTCGAAGAGTATGAGAAGGAGGGGACGAGCATACCGCTCCGTTCTTTCGATGAAGCAGCAAAGATATGCCTGATGGCTGGTTCGTATCAAGCTGCTGTCAGCTACGCGCTCAAAGCTTCTGAGGCGGTGTCGGGTCGACCAGATCCATGTTGTAATTTCTTCAACTTCACCGTCTTCCTTCGCGCTTACGCAGACCTGGTTCAAGCCAGTGGACTTCGGCAAGCCATTGCCAATGCGCTTACCAGAAGCTACGTGGCAAAACCATGCTTCTTGAAGGCACTCAAGAATGTCCGTATTAGGGTGAAATCATCCATGGTCTCGCGGCCGACAGACGCCGACCGGCAGCTAGCACTTGAAGTTATTGAGGATGGTATTCGAGAAGCGGTGGAAGTACGGAGGCGTCTCCGCATGCAAGCCGAGGACTTGGAGATGCAGGCGGTTGATATCATGAGGGACGCAGCCCTCAAAGCCGGCTGCGCCCCTGTCAACTTCGACGACGTCCCATGTCTGGCCGAAAAGCGCAGGTGCAGAAAGGGTAAAACACGCGAGACTAAAAACAAGGAACCAGCTGATGCTTTCCATCAGCTTTTTGAGGCTGCTTCCCACGAAGAAAATAAAGGCCAGCCCAGGGTAGCTGAGATCTTCGTCTAAGGACAGGTGGCAAGCGCAGGTCAGGGGCAACCTCGATATTGCACAAAGGAGATGAGATCCCACTGCTATTGAGCCTGGGAGCTTGGTTGTAGATATGTTGTATACAAAATTGTACATTACACACCTAGGAACTGTACACATAGATACCTGTATACAAATCATCGAAAATAACTTTCTTTTGTCTGGTTGGATTTATTGTGGTTGTTTATTCACTGACCTTCCGTTGTTAAAAAATAGTGCAGCTGTGCGTAAGATCGGTAAGTTGGTGGAGCTGATACGCGATGGTTCGTGTTGTGATGGACTGACATGTGAAATAAGTACATACGAGTTTGACCCCTGTTGCAGGGACCCCGATTGGTGGAGCACGCCGTGCCTGCCGTTATGGGACGATTTTCCCTGGAGATCGGTCGCGAACAATTTCGACAGGAATCCGCCCGTCTGGGGCCATTAGCACCAATTGACGCCCAGGATAGCTGCTAAAAGCCAGCAACTCGCCTCGACGACAAACACATCGGAGCTCGAAACCTTCCATACCATCTCTTGCTGGCAGCAGCGCGTCTGGTCCTCCTGCACACACATCACTTGGGACCCCTAATCCGCCCCGAGGCCCCGCAACTCTCGGTGTCCATCCGCATCATCCGCAGCAGCATCCACCCTCAGGATTGCTGATATATATACACCCGCGGCTCTCCGTATATCGAATCCGAAGTCGAATCCCCGATGTCGGGATACGTCAAGGATGAGGCTGCTCGCAATGCGGAACGGCGGGACACATATCACGAGGCGGATGTGGTGGTGGTCGGCGCCGGCATCTTCGGGTGCGCTGTTGCCTTCGCGCTCGCAAATCAGGGCCGGAGCGTGATCCTGCTCGAGCGCTGGATGCACAAGCCCGACCGGATCGTCGGTGAGTTGCTGCAGCCCGGCGGCGTGACGGCCCTGCGCAAGCTGGGGCTCGAGAAGTGTCTTAACGACATCGACGCTATCCCCTGCTACGGCTACCATGTGCTCTTCCACGGCGACGAGGTCGTCATCCCCTACCCAGTCGTCAACGGCGCGGGCGATGTCGTGGTAAACGGCACGGTGTCGACGAATGGGACGGCAACAGACAAAAATATTGGCCAGCGGCCCGAGGGCAGGAGTTTCCACCACGGGCGCTTCATCTCACAGCTGCGCAAGGCGTGCGGGGCGCATCCCAACATCTCCATATTCGAGACCGAGGTCACAGACACAGTCCAAGGCCAGCACAGCGATACCATTCTGGGAGTCGAGACGCGGACGACCAACAAGGAGACGGGCGAGAGGTCGCCCGACTGTTTCTTCGCGCCCCTGACCATAATCGCCGACGGCTATGCGTCCAAGTTCCGGAAGAAGCTCCTCGCCACGGCGCCCGTTGTGCGCAGCAAGTTCTACGCCCTCGAGCTGATCGACTGCCCCTTCGTGCCGCAGGGGTACGGGCACGTGGTGATTGGCGCCTCGTCGCCTGTCCTACTATACCAGATCGGCACGCACGAGACGCGCGCGCTCATCGACGTGCCCGAGAAGCTGCCGGCCGCGTCGCCGCAGAACGGCGGCGTGCGGGGCTATATCAAGAAGGTGGTGGTGCCAGCGCTGCCGGCCGAGGTGCGGCCCTCGGTGCTCGCCGCGCTGGCCGACGGCAAGATCCCGCGGAGCATGCCCAACAGCTGGCTGCCGTCCACCAAGCAGACGACGCGCAACGGCGTGCTGCTCCTGGGCGACGCGTACAACATGCGGCACCCGCTGACGGGCGGCGGCATGACGGTGGCCTTCAACGACGTGGTGCTGCTCAGCGGCCTGCTCCACCCGGACCGCGTGCCCAGCCTGGGCGACCACGCCGCCATCCACGCCGCCATGGATGAGTTCCACTGGAAGCGCAAGTCCCTCACCACCATCATCAACGTACTCGCCCAGGCGCTCTACTCGCTCTTCGCCGCCGCCGACGACCGCCAGCTGCGCGCCCTGCGCCAGGGCTGCTTCCGCTACTTCCAGCTCGGTCGCACCGACGAGCCCGTCGGCCTCCTGGGCGGCATGATCCAGCGCCCCTTCGTGCTGGCTTACCACTTCTTCACCGTCGCCTTCCTGGCTATCTGGCTCAATTCTGTGGCCGTGTGCGGCGGCGGCTCCGTGCTGGGCCTGTTGATGTTCCCGCTTACGATAATCGATGCGGTGCTCATTCTCTACAAGGCGTGTGTCGTTTTCTTGCCCACCATCTTTATAGAGATGAGGTGAGATGTGTGGTGGGGAAAACAATAGCCTGTCCACTGCCAGCGTGGAATACATACAGCAGCCCGCATCCAACGCCCTCTGGGTTTCAGCCCTTCAGGAAGGCATGGTATTTTATAAAAGTTGAAATGGGTACATATAGACAAACTTTTGAAGGGATCCAGGGTGGCCGACTTTCCTGTACAATAATCTTTTTTTACGCTAATAGACTTGTAGTAATGTTAATGAAGATATGTTTTTGGATCCCCTTTTCTTAATTGGTCATGTGACTTTCTTGTTGTTTTGTTTACTGTGAATGGAGAAAGGGAAAACTTGAATCAATTGGTAATCTGTCGTCATAAATATTCCTGGTATCGAATCTTGAAACCCAAAGACGGAGAGATTGGAAGTGATTTACAATTGAACAGAACGAAGAGGCGCAAAAAAATAGAAAAAGATCACTACATAATATGGCCATCCCAATTCCTAAGTTTTGACGTAAAGGAGAGGCTGTGTCCCAATTTCCCCATATCGCTCAAAATCCATAAATCGAGATCCAGGATTATCATGATGGTGATGACGATGACCCCTATATTTCGGTGGGGGGGTCGCTTTTCCCCCTGACGATACCACACTCGCTTTGTAGGTAAATTCATCCATTCTCTTTCCCTTTCCCTTTCCCTTTTCCCTTTCACCTGAACCCACCCATCCACGCCGTCGCCCTCTCCAGCGCGTGGTTCGCCCACCCAATGTCCCACTTCACCGCCTGCAGGCTGTTCAGCTCGCCGGGGCTGAGCGCCGTCTGCTCGCGCCGGTCGCGCTGCGCGCCCCATACGTAGTTGCACAGGTCTAGGAGGCAGGCGTGGGTCACGGCCGTCACGCCGTGTTGTGCGGCGTGTAGCGTGAGCTCCCGGCCGCCGCCCCACATCCGCACCACCTCGGCCAGCTCGATGGTGTAATCCCAATGTCCGTCTGGGTGCTGGAGCGCGCACAGGCGCTTGATCACGTCGATGCGGTTGTTGCGGTCGTAGGATTGGGTGGGTGTTCCTTGGCGCGGAGTCGTGGTGCCGATCGCTGGGGGAGGGTCGAGGGCGGGTGGTGGTGGTGGTGGTGGAGAGGGGAGGGGGAGTACGGTTGGAGGGGTTGGAGTTGAGTTCTTGTAATCGAGTGCAGGGGCTTGGTACTGCTGCGGTTGCTGATACTGCTGCTGCTGCTGTAGCTGGTATTGTTGAGGATATTGTTGTTGATACTGTTGCGGTTGTTGCTGTTGTTGGTATTGGTACTGCGTAGTAGCCTAGAGGCAAAGGAGGAGTCAGTATAAGCCCCCTTTTTCTGTCCAAACGATTAGTTAAAGGGCTCTGCAACATACAGGGGGGGCAGTAGAGACTGGTGTATATGCGCTCGACTGCTGGTTTGGCTGAGGAGCATCGCGCAGATAACCCAAGATGAAGATAGCGAGGAGGGCAAGGTCGATGAAACTGATTTAAGAATGTAAGTCCTCATTTTCTTCCCACGAAGTCTGTTTTAGGGATAAGATAGGCGGTCTTACACATCTAAAGCCGAAGTGGCCAAGCCAACTTTGCTCCAAGTTCCAACCTCTGGCTGCTCTGTTCCGTCTGCGGCCCGCCATACTCCATTTGGGAGCGAGAGAATCAGCTCAACCTGCTTCGTGAAGTAGTAGACGCAGCAACACCAGATGCCGGCGGCGGCGACCAGCCAGGGCGGTACGATGAACAGGTGGTACGATCCGGGCCATTTCTGAGAGAAGCAGAAATACAGGCCGAGCACGAAATGGAGGCCGGCCTGATCACGGAAGAAAGGTCAGCAAGAGCTTCCAGGTTGGGCGGTCGATCCTATGTTCAAGTACTGGAGCGATAGAAGCTTACCGCAACGATGGCGAGGATGAACGGAAGGGACCCGACTTTAAAAACGTAGATTGTCGAGTAAATAATAACAGCGGCAACGAAGCCTTGGGCAGGAAGAAGCCATTGAAAGGACGGCGGGATCCGAACTACTCGGCCCATGGTGATGGTGTCTCTCGGACGGCTGCAGCCCGTCGCGCAAAAAGTGTCTCTTTGTTTTGGGGCTCTCAGGGGGAACGTAATATGTCGCCAACAACAATAAACGTCGTTCGGTTTTCGCAAAGAATGGAATCACGACAAGAGGCAAAAACTACCAAACAGAGCGCGCGCGAAAAAGCAGAAGTTGATTTCAGCACTTCTTTCTGTGTTCGACTAGGATCTAATTATGTACAGCATCGGCGAGGTCCTAACCGCACTGCGGCTGAGAGCCCAGACTCAATGGATGGCAGCCACCAGGGTCTTACCTATTTTGATAGGATAGTCGGCAGACCTGCGACAAGCCACCATCAAGACCTGCAGCCCCAGGACAACGGGGCAATGGCTAAGAAAAAAGGACAAGGAGGATGAGATATGACCATCGGACAGTGTGGAAACGAGAGTGTGAACATACATATCAGTGTGAGATATATCATCTTCCTCGTACATTCCTCAGATTTCCGCCTTGCGGTGATGGTTCGAGGCGGCCAAGACTCTCTCCCCAAATGAGACGCCTTTTTTTTCCCGTTGGCGAGCGTGGCACAGATCCATCCCTGACAACGCCAGCCGCTTGGGAATCATGCGTGGGCTTCGGCAGGCTATTGGCCAAGAATTTTTTTGCAGAGAGCTTTTTGCCATGTGACCAAGTGCTCGAGATTGGTGATGAGCTGTAAAGAAACGTTGATGGGCGCTACTTCTGTTCCAAGGCAGCGAGCGACGTCCCAAGCTGAGTCAAAGAAGCCTCAGGTATCCGTACAATCCAATCCCTGAATGTTTGTCGCCTCGCAACATAGAAAACGCCGCACCAGTTTTCCTAACTTTTTGTCAAAACCATCAATTTTTATTTTAGAAAAGACGGTGTTGTTCAGTCAATCTAATGAACCGCCCTCTATTTTCCATTTTCCTCTTCTATTCTAGAGCCACCCTGACCCTGGCTAATTATGACAGTACAGGTCACGCCTGCATTCCTGCCTGAGCCACCCATTCCCCACCAATCAGGATCGTCACACCATGCTGGACGGGAGGCCAGCCTCTGGCACATGTCAGCGGTTTAATGCTGTGGCCTTCGGAATGTAGTGGCGCTGCATACCTGTCGACAGTTAGTCAAGGGATGGCCGTCACTGTGTGGCAACAGGTTTCTCTACTGAAGCCGAGGGTTTGGCTCTCAGCCTGGCTCCAAACATTCCCGCGGACAGACATCATTTTAGATGTGGAGTCTGCGTACCTACTTCGTGTATTATTTTTACACCTACTCCAGTATGTCCGGCAGCAGCACAACGGAGTCAGGGTATGGCTAGCAGCGCCGCAGTCCGTCTCGGCTCCAAATTTCCTACGTCATAGCAGATCTCCGTGGGGTCTCTATAAGTGGAGGAGAAGGAAATATCGCAATGATTGTCTATTATCTTCCCCACCTTATAATTATTCTCCAATAGCACTATAGTGTGACGATCTGGATCCTCGTCTCGGGGTTTGGGGTGAGGCTCAAGGGGGTGAGTGGTCACACACAGTAACCAAAGGTAGGTATAGTATCAAAGAGTATCGATAGATCGTCTGCTGAACCACGGTTTAATTGCAGAGACTAAACTGTCTACTTTAGTTGATAGCTGAAGGACCACGAAGTGTCACGATCCTGATTGGGGGAGCCCTGTGGGGACGGGCGAACGTCATGCAGGTTGGCCTGCATGTCACGGGGCACGGACCACATGGCTCTGGTGGCTCTGTGCCGTTGAGGACAGAGCCCACGGAGCCATCTTTTGGGCCAATCAGGGGAGTGGCTCTGTGGGCCCTGTGTCAAGGAAGACAAAGCCAACAGAGCCACCATGGCTCTATATAAGCAGGCAGGCTGAAGAGCCTTTGTGGTGGTTCTTCAGCTATCAACCAAAGTAGACAGTTTAGTCTCTGCAATTAAACCGTGGTTCAGCAAGCGATCTATTTACTCTTTGATACTCTATCCACTCTTGGTTACTGTGTGTGACCACTCACCCCCTTGAGCCTCACCCCATACCCCTTGACGAGCTCCAGATCGTCACACATATGCTGGCTCAGGCGGTTAGCCTCAGAAGGAAAGCGGGCCACGTGCTTCCTGATCAGCAGTTCAAGACCGTCGGCGACGCGCTGGACCTCCTCGTACAGGGTAACAGTGTTACGGGCAACCACACTGGCGGTGAGGGGACGATGAGCAACCGTAGCTGTGATAGCCTGGGGGGCCGGGCTGTGGTAGCTGGGGCCGTGGCGGCTGGGATCGGGGTGCCCAGGACGGTTTGGGGGCCAGCCCGGTGCCTTGACGGTCCTCCTTCCGACCGCTACACTGTCTGTACGGATCGGTGACTTGCTGAGTACGGGTTGGGCAGGTTGGGGGGCCGGGATAAGGTGTTGTATGCCGCCGGGCTGGGGGTCTCTGGGGCCGAGTTGCGCCTGGGCCGCTGGGGGTGGGGGCGGGGCCACGTTCGTACCGGGGGGGGGTTGGTCGTCATTGGGTTCGTCGGTCTCGTCGTCCTCTGGGAGCACTGTGACGCGGGGGGTATGGTCTTCGGTTAGGCCGTTGGTCGAGGCCTCGGGGCCGCTGGAGGTTCAACGGGCGCGCTGACCGTTGAGGGCGTTGAGGGCGTGCCTTTGCGCGAGCTGGCGCGTCGCTAGAGGGTCCCTGACCCGATCAGATGCTTGATCATCGAGTTCGGGCTCGTGGAGGGTCGCTGTGGCGTTGGTGGTGGTATTGACGTTGCTTTGTTTACGCGCCATCCCGCGCGTCAAAGCGGCCAGTGGGATGACGCCTGTAGCCACCATGGCCTTGGTGGGCATCGCTACAGCCGCAGGAGGCATCACCCCCTCTGATCAGAACGTCACAAGGTCGAAGTTGCTGTTTCTGGTGTTATGTCCTGACAGTGAATCGGGACTCACATGTTTTGCTCAGAGGTAGATGTAGCGCGTCATATGCCCCATGGGAGGCGCAGGGTCACGTGGCCGGTTTCACAGTGCCAGGGCTAATGCCAAGGCGGGAGCGGAAGTAGCACCAGGGCGGCACACATGCCCCTGAGGGCTCGACGGCGAGGACCTCCGAGCCGACGGACGACCTCCCCTCTAGGAAAACGGAGGCGGTGGTCGCAGCACGGTGGCCACATAGTCATCAAGGAGATTCCGCTTCACAATTTTGGCCAGAGTGATTGTCCCAATGATATCAGGACATTAGTCCGCGCCCTAATGCCATCTCCTCTCACAAGCTATCCTCTGATATACCCGTCACAGCCACAGTACCCAGCCAAGAGGACCGAATGGTCTTGGACGGGCAGAAATCTTCAGCTATCCAACCCCTTTCTTAACGCTCCATTAGTGACCACAACCCACTGATCAACGCAAGAGCACAGATTATGGCCACCATTCTCCAGTATTTGTTCTCTCTTTCGTCACATGATGAAGCGAGCCGCGGTGTTGCCTCGGAGACTGCTTTGATAGGTCGCATGACTCGGGTGGCTGGAATCGTTCTTAGGGTGCTCCGGATGATCTGGAGGAAGGATCTTGGTGGATAGTGAGCTGATAATATCAGAAGCTGAGACATAGGACGTGCCTCGTTTCGAACTGGGAGCCGATGCTTCCTCCATTCCTCTGCACGCATATGTACATTTGCCGTCATCGCCGGCGTTAAAACAAGTTCCTCCATACCATTCCTTTTTCTGTGCTCAAGGTCGATCATGTCGGACAGGGCGATGGCGAACACGAAGCGGCCGTCGCCCGTGTCTATGACAGCGCTTGTATACGTGGCCGCGACCTTGCCGATCGTCTGCCTCTTCTTCCCCGGCGGTCTGATCTCTAGGTTGATGCGGTGTTGTTAGGGACGACTGCGGCCGGATCTCCCGCCGCGCGGACCTGCTCTGTTAAGATGACTAGGGTTGTGAACTTTTCCACAGCGCGTGGGCCTTGTTATGCTGCCGCCTCTGCTCTAATCTGAACAACTTTGTTGTCCTCTTATAGTAAGGCTATACTAGGGAGGAGAATTGACCTCTTTTGCACAGGGCGAAACTAGCGGAAATTGCTGCAGAAGAGGACGATGGGGATGCTGCCGAAATTGTTACCGCACCTGCGGAGCCCCTGGCGTTCGACGTGCAGGGGCCGCCCAAGCTGGGGTCCTCAAGCCCCAAGAACGCGGCCAGTACACCCCCTATGTCGACGACCCGGGCACCGAACTCCCTGGCGTGACCATCGGGGTGCGCTTCCTCGCGGCGGCGGCGGTGCAGGCGCGCGTCGCCGCCGGCCAGAGCCAGTTTGTGACGCTGCTTGTTCGCGGGCGCCGCTGCCGGCGACGTGCTGCATTGCGCAGTGCTAGCATACAGCTCGACCGGCTCCATGTCTGCGATTACGCTTTCGGCGCGTGCGTCCTGCCCAATGTCACCTTTGTCGTCGCCATAGGGAGTGAGCTCTTCCCGAAGTAGGGCAGAAGGGTGGCCTTGAACCGCAGTACCCGAATAAGAGGGATATGTGCCTCAGGCAAAACGGTCAGTCCGGACGTAATTGTTCCTAAACGCCGCCATTGACGGCAGGATCCGGGCGTGGGAGGGCTCGTCCGATGAATTAGTTTGGTAGTGGAGCGGGATAGGACGAGCTGTAGGTCACACTCCGTACTTCTACTTGCTCCTTGTACCATTGTCCACGATCGGCTGTTTCTCTCCTTGCTGACGCGCCTTGAACGAAATATACACCTGCAGCGCTCCCTCGACGCACTGGACGATGCAGAATGTCACGGCGGCGATGAAAATCATCACCGCAATCCAGAACGTGTACCACGGGTTCTTGACTCGTCTGCTGCCGTATATCATACGAAGGCCGATTCTTTGGAGGCCCGCCACAGTGAGTGGAGTGCTGCTACCCCCCCCCTCAAAAAAAACCCCCCGGGACACTAACAGGAGGGAAAGAGGGACCCGTTTTTGGATCCCAAGAACCTCTACCTCGTAGGGCAAGCATCTAGGGATTAGATTTTACTGCGGTAAGATATCCATAGACTGTATGCACATGTACTGTACTCGGATACCCGAAACTTCCCAAAGAAGCGTGGGTAGGTAGTAGATAGGATTCACATTTCGCTCGATGAGTGACAGGTCGTCGTTATCGGCTGCCTCGCCATTGCGACGACGGTTCAACCTCAACCCCCAGAAGATTAAGTTTGCGATATCGATATGCTGTGCCCAAGAGGCAAGAGCACTCTCCGTTCCATCGGTCACTGGTGCCTGCGCCCTTCTTGCCGCGTCGTTCCCCTTCTCATTGGCGCTCGCTGCAGATCGGCCTGGCTGCGCTTTCCCTTTAGGGTCTGATGCTGCGAGGAAGGGTTCATCGGGTTCCTTTCAACTTGCAGGCCTCGCGTGGAGTTACCATGGTGGGGTGATGTCCCATTGGATTGTTGAATTGTTCCTTGGGCTCCCCGGGCTCCCACTGACCACCCCCTGGGAGAACAGCGGTGCTGCGCCTCAATGGGCCGCAAAGTTCAAGATGCAAGACAACCTGGAATGGACATCCCACCACACACCCTACTTCAGGTTGACGTGGACTCTTTATCAACATCATGCCAATTCTCAAAATCCCCTGATGGTGTATTTGAAGACTTCTCAGAACAAATAACGGTGCTTGCAAATGTGATTTAGACTGCACTTCCTTTCGTCAATTCGGCTAGGAAACTGGCATCGCAGAGGGTCGAATCTCATTCCTGGGATTCCAAACATACATCTACTTGTCCTCAACAGCATAGTTCGCAAAATAGGGCATCGGAATCACATAGAATCATCCAATGGATCTGACAGTTCGGGCCGCTTCGGCGGAGAAGGAGCAGTTACAACAACGCTACGAGGCGTCGTCGTCCTCTCTCCAACGGCCTCAGTTATCGGGATCCCACGGCCGAGGCAGCGGGAGTAACGGCCACTTGTCGATCGGGTCCGGCTCGGTGCCCATGTCGGAGGAAGAGCTCGAATCTCAGTTCCAGCCATCACCGTCGCCACCCGTCTCTCACAATAATACTACTAGCCCAAACAACCTCCGCGCCCCAACGCCGCCGCCATACTCGGGCCCGTCCACCGGCGGCAGCACCCAGCCCTCCGCATCGCAGGAGCCGAAGGGCCCCAAAAAGTTCCCGGGCCTTCCGCTGCTCGACTACCAACTGTACAACCCGCCGCTATCTAACCTCTCAGCAGACCACACCACTCTCAAGACATCGGCCACCTACATCTCTGCCAATGCTTCGGCCCTATCGTCTTTTATCAGGTCTCAGTCCACCATCCCGCCAAAACCCCAGATCCACATCACGGGCAAGCAGCATGGCTTCGTCGACTTCGCAATCAAAGTGAACCTCATGAACCTGCTGGTGCCCGAGAACCCACGCAAGCGCATGGATTACATCCGATGCGTCGCCACCGGCGAGGTCGCCCTGCGGGGCGGCACGCAGCCGAGCGCAGAGCCCGAGGTCAGCGACGGGGGGCTCGACGAATGGGCCCGACGGTTCGTCGAGGACTCGGCCTCGGTCAAGACATTCCTGCTAGAGCGCGTCGTCATCAACATGGACCTCAACTGGATCGAGGGCCAGATACGGTCCATGATTGCCACGACGTCCTACAAGGGCGAAGTCTCGGTGTCGTTTCCCGTGACACATGCCAAGGTGGTCGTGCAGAACCCGGACAAGGTGAACAAGTTCTTCACCAGCGTCTCCACACTATTCGCAGGCAAGAAGAAGTACGAGGTTGTCAAGGCAGTGTGGCCCTTTGCGACGCATAAGAGCGGCGAGCCGGATCGACACTGCGCAGTTATGAGCGAGCATGCTTGGTGGAGGGAATGGCAGAATCCGTTAAGACATGGTAAAATCACATTTCTCCCCCCAACTTCTTACTCCTCCTGTTTTTCGATGCTGATAATTCTCAAATTTAGCCATAGTAACAAGGCGACAAGGCTGGGTGAGCATCGAGGACAAGCTTGAGTTCTTGATGGAGGGTACGGATCAGAATTCAGCGGTTGTCAGCTGGGGACACAACATTTAATGACGCAGCCTAAGAGTAATACTTAGGTTCCTTGTTTTATCTATTTTTTGCATTGCTTTCTCGCGGGCCTAGATAGCATAGCGACGGGTGGGGCGGATTCTTTCTTTTTTTTTTCTGGGCTTACCATAGTACCGGACGGGGTTCCTCAAGCGTCGTGGTTGAATCGATGGATGCGGTATGATGCCACCATATAGGTAGACAGCGCATCCAAATAATAGTAATATTGTACAACAAGAAATCGAAAGAAATTCATCAATGAAAATAGACTAACGGAACTGACTGGGTATCTCTTCATCTTTAAATTCACCCACTCAAGCCCATGTTTATCGTCCCTTTGTGCCATCGTGGATTCAGTTCTCCTCTCTACCTCTTATCTGCTTTCATTCGAAGGGAAAAGAGAAGGAAGCAAGGAAGGAAGCCGACTTCGCGACGCTATAGTTATCTCGGTACTCTTTTTGTAACCAACTCCTTGTCTCTGTTTCTTGTCTCAAACATGTGTAGGGAGGATGGGTCATTGCCGATGAGTAAAAGGAAGCCAGATTGCCAAACTACAAAGGCACCGCCGCCGACCTTTACGAACACCAGGAGAAATGTTCACGCCACAGACACATATATCACACCAACTTCCACAACAAGGGACGAAAAAACCAAGGTCGTGGGATTCATGTTTCATTCAGCCATCAAAGAGTTTCCTGGCACTTTCTCCCGCCCCATGAAAACAAATATGCGAGGGGCAAAAGCCGGACTGCTTCTGCCCAGCAACGGCTAACCCCCATTTCACTCTACAGGGGGAGGTGAAGGAGGACGATCCCCATCACCAAGTAGAAACGTCCACGTGGCTCGTTGACGGTAGTGGTGGTGGTGGTTATTATACAAGGATGAGTGAGCAATACCCTCCGCTGCACTAATACAGCAAGATCCCTATTTTCCATCCATCATCCCTTCTCTGATTGTAGACACAGAGACAGAGAAATGGGTCGCGAGAGCGTCGTTCGGCAGAGAGCCTAACTGACCTGCCAACCAACACCAAGCTAATGGTTTGGCCAGCTGGCCAGTGAGCACAGTCTCAAACCACTATATGGCGAACCCCGTTCATGATCAGCCTTCTGGCGTGACAAGCGAGAGATGGAGAGTTCTCTTGTCCCATTCAACTGCGTGCACCCGTATTCTCGAGAATAACAGGGTACCAGCGGCCATCATCCCATCCTCCTTTCCTTGCGTAAACGTGACGCAAAGGTAGTACCATATTGGATCCAAAAAAGGCCCCCATTCGCAAACCTCCCCCTCTTTCATGTGCAGACGTTTACAGGTTTTTGTCGAGGATAAACCATCCCAGATCGCGACGCAGCGCAGGGAGGACGCATGCGCGCAGATGCGTTAAAAGTAATGCTCAAAAGGAAACTGCAAGAAAGAAATAACAGACAGAAACGAGCTCGCCGAGAGCAGCGGCCGCCTTCCTACCCCTAACACCTCCGGACCCCCCACCGATCCCAGAAATAAAACACACAACGCCGTCGCCTGCAGTAGTTCGCATCAAGACAGGGAGACCTGTCTTTGTCTGTCGTGCGTACTGGCGTAAAACGAGTATCGCACGACGAAATGATCATTGGTATTCGCTTCAGATAAGAATCCGATGGGTTCTCACGTAGTATCCTCGCCGGCGACAGGCTGAGGCGATTTTACCGGCGCAGCTTTTATGGACGAAATACTGATGGCGATCTTCTTAGGCCCTCCAGTCGGGCTCGAATCTCGATTGCCGCTGAATCCCTTCTTCTTACGAAGGGAAGCCGCGCTGTTGGTGCTACCAACCGAGCTCACGGAGCTGCTACTGTTTCGTCGCTTGTGGTGGACTAGCTTTTCCAGCGCGTCGTCTTCATCCTCTTCCCGCCGTCGCTTCTCAGACAGCCGCTCAGGCGGCGGGGTTGTCGCAGAAATATTGCTTGTCGTCGGCGCTTGGTTTTCTTTAGAATGCTCATCTTGCAGAGATGAGCTACCTGGAGCCATCGCTGCGTCTGCATTATCATCCGCCTCTTCGTCAGAATTGTACTCGACAAGCGGCTTGGATGTAGTGCTGCCATTTGTCGAGGAGTTATGATCAGGAGCCCTTGCGTGGTTCTCATCTTCGTCGTCCGACGTATTCCAGTACTCTTCTTGGGCCGGATCTATGGAAAGGTGTTCCATCATGCCTCCCCTACCGCTCGGATGCGCTGGTCTCCTACCGACTTCTTCCTCATCCTCAAGGAAGTAGGGCTCCACACTGGCGTTAAAGCCTAGGGACTGGTCGTACCGATGCAGAATCTCGCGAAAGATGTCGATATAGGAAAGCGCCATCACCTTCTCTCGGTAGTTTTCAACCAGATGCTTAATCAAATCTTTGTGGTTGTCCTTGCTAATGAGGGTGAAGAGGTCGAGACAGGCGGAGCTCAAAAGATTGTCTCGTGGCATTGTCCGTAAAAGAACATCTAGGACGGGCCCGAGAATTTGCTTCTCAGCAATGTGCTTTATGTAAAACTCATCCTGTAGCACTACGAGTTGGCGGAAAAATCGTATCGCAACTGTGAGTTTCGGTTAGATACAAGGCCCCAGGTCATCGGCTGAAGCGCACTTACCAAGTTGCAGGTGCTTTTCTTTGCACGAAAGCAACCGATTGAAGCGCTGTGCGATATTGTGCGTCAAAACAAAGAATTTGCTGCGATGCTGATGTGACCTAATGTAGAAGCAAAGTATGTCGTTCAGGTAGCCAAAGATGCCATCGTTTAACACGTTGAAGTTGAGATCAGGCCGTTTTTCGAGATCGAGAAGCGGCTTGAATAGCCTGGCGGCTGAATGTTCGTAGAAGTTGGTCAAAAATAATTCCTGCTGAGGATCCATGGTCGGCTGTGGCCTCCCTCTGGGCTGGCCTACAAATTCTCCCCGAGCTTCTGGTGGCCCGCCAGGAGGTGTCGGGTCAAGGAGGACTTTGAGAGCGTCTGATATCTGTGACTTGATCCCCAGGTCGACTTCGACGAGGAGGAGGTCGATCAAGGTATCGGTAAGTGGAGGTTGCTTCTCCTGAATCTGCCGGTAGATGGTGTGCCGGATCATCCCTGGATCATGATCTATCATCGAAACGAGAATATCCGTTGCCCCAACCCTCACAGTGACGTCGAAATTTCGAAGTCCGAAATTGATTACCTGAAGGAGGCCGTGAGAAAGAAAGTTGTTGTACAAGTCCTGCCGCTGGGGCGGCTGGAGATTTTTCGCAATAGCGCAGCATTGCTGGATGAAGAGAACGGCCTCCTTCTTACGTAGTTGTTCCTCCGCCGGATCAGCGAAGATGCTAAAAAGATCGTTCACAAAGCCATCGTTTTCCTGCAGGTGCTGGACGATTTCCACCTGGTTGAAGAAAATGAGCGAGTTGAGGACGGAGAAAGTCGGGTCGTCGAGAATCCGTGCTAGCACGACGTCCTTAAGATATTGCAATCGATATGTCTGGTGGATTTTGCGCCGAATATGCTCCTCCTCGATCCTAACCACTTCCTTGTACCGCCCCTGGCTATTCAACCATTGCCGATGGTTTGCTTTGTGGCTCGGAAAATCGGGATCATACTCCAGTGCGCCGACAACGCCTAATACACAATCGTCTGAAACGGCATGCTCGATAATACTAGTATCGTTCAGCATGAGTATATTCTTCATGATGTTGCATAACCGATGGAGATCGTCGAGGCTCTCGAGGTCCTCGGCCATTTCCACTAGCGGGATTAGTCTGGAGATGTAGTTGTCCGCCATGATGGCCTTTGCTAGAGCGTTGCGGCCGTTAGCCGTTGAGCCCATGATTCGTATGTTTGATTCCAGCTCAGATAGAGCCGCGAGATCGGCGCTAGGAAGTTGAATCGCGGGTGACATATCGATTGCGATGTCGTCGGAAAGACCGTCATCTGCGAATAGTAAGTAGATGTCAGCGGAAGAGCCCTCTCAAAAAAAGACGAGAACATGATGTCGTACCGGGACCGCCTATAACACTTTGGAAGGTCTGTTGGACACCATCAATGAATTTCCTGGAGACGGAGACTGTCAGCAACACAGCGACACACACGGGTGCGCCCCAAAATGCGATTATCGTTGGAAACCACACTCACCATATCAGCGCACAGCCTTCGGCTTCCTGAAAGCTCAACGCCATATCGACTCCGTTATCCGTCCATACGATAAGGGTATCTACAGCAACAGTCAGATCCGATAAAGCAGCAGTCGCGCGATATCCACCACACACCTTGCTGTTTTTGGAAGCCATCGTCCTTGACAATCTTGGTTTCGAGAAGAAGGCGGTCGGGTTGATCTTCGGATTCGACAATAACGCGAGGCTCTTTGGGCTGACCTTCCTCAATCTAGCAAAATGACGGACGGGGTTAGAGGGAGTCGTCAGGGGAAAAGCGCGACAGGCAGGGGGGAGTACACACCTGCACAAAGGCTGCGATGCAGAAGCCAGTTCCTCGGTCGAACCAGTCATTGTTGCGGAGCTCGTAGACCTTGACGCGCTTCTTCTCCGCCGCCTGATGAGGCACGGGTTGTGCCATCATCGACAGGTCAGGAGCCCCCTCTGGGACGGTGAGACTGGGACTGCTGTTGCTGCTGCTAAGTACGTCTTGCGCGAGATCAAGATGTTGTTGGAGCGGGAGTTCGGTATCAGACGGGGTGGGGAGGGCAAGAGCCGCCACGGTATCAGACTTTTTGGGCGCGCCCAGGTGAAGCGCGCTCTGGCAGTAGGTCCGAAGTCAAGCGATGGGCCGCCGAGGTGAAGACTGGGCGGGCTGAGGGGCGTAGGCGTTGAGTTTGTGTCGTGTGTCGCGGGGAACCAAAGGGCGTTGACGGCGCGGCGAAGGAAAAATCTTTTTTTTTAAAAAAAAAAAGAAAAAGAAAAAGATTCGATATCGAGTGCTCCCGTCAAAACAGAAGAAGGCGCATCGAGCGAGAGTGTCAGAGTGGTCCTGGTGGGCGTCCCGAGACGGAGGTTGCGATAAGACAACAAGCGAAGAGCGAGGAAGCGAGGCGCAAAAGCAACAGGGTGTGGTATAGCAAGCAGTCAGTCAGTCCGACCACAACCCGAAAAAATGAACTCCCAATTCAAGATCCCGAGTGCCTGGTGCTTGGAAGACGGTTGGGTGCACGGCAGACTCGATGGTTTCCTCCTTCCCCGGACGATGCGATGCGATGCCGATGCGATGGAAGGCGATGAAATCTTTTAGGCCGTCATTTGCTGCAGGCAGGGCGCAAGGTTGCGAGGAACAGAGTGCGGAGGCGTGGTCGACCCGAAACAGACTAGCGCCAAGCCCCACACACCAAGCGCCGGCTCTTCAGCAAACGAACAAGCGCCTGACTGGACGTTCGCCTCTTGCCACAACCAAACCAAAAAATAACATCCCGTCCTCGTCTCGTCTCAACCCTCCTCCCGTCCAACCATCCTCGGCTCCCGGCCCCGGAAATTATGGGGTATATGGGCCCCGTCCCGGCCCGGGCCTTGGCCTTGGGATTTTGTATTCTGGCCGAGTCCTTGGTCGCCTTTTCACTTCTGGTCGGATGGAAGTTGGCAAGCACGTGCCCCACCCCGAACCAGCGTCTTGCGTCCCATTCCTCTCGGAACATCGTCTGTATTCACAAGCATATATTTGGTAGTAGGCCATGCTTTCTTCCACCATGGGGAGCATGCAACGATTTGAGTTTTGTCCATTCTCTCCCACCTCTAATTCGATAAGTCTCTTGGCCCGATTCATTATTGTTTCATTTCCCAATTCCACTTGCAGCTCTGTCTCCCTCCATTCATTCTTGTTTCCTGTCAGTGCTCTAGGTCGGTTTTTATTTTGGCTCAAAGAGAGATATATATATATACACCTCTGCCGGGGAAACATATGTTAGTTTATATTTGAGTTGGAATCTGGGTATACGTAGTGCATAACTCCATGCGGCATGGCTTTCGTCCAGCCCTCATCCGGAGTATTGAAATCAATTCTTTTACTTTCGATACGGCTTTCTCAAATGTATTTCGCCCTTACCACCTCATAAGAACGCCTCTAGGCTTCTTTCATGGCGCATTTTACTAACCGTAATTTTCCCGATAGAAGTTTAGACTTAGTGCAAGGCACCACATGGTGTCGGTATGTTCCCGTCTTCTTTCCACGAGATGTACGGTTATTTGTGTTCTTGCCCTGTTTTATTAGCCTTCCTTCGCCCATCTGGTTTACCTTCTCTCCTCCTTTCAAGAGCAGAGTGAATGGACCACTGGTACCTAGCTAGATAGTCCCACGTCACGATCTCATTCCGCTCCCCAAAACACGCCGCATACGGGTTATGGAAAGGAATACCTCGTAGTAAGTCAATACAACGCGGCTGCAAGAATCTCAACACAACGCATTTATGGCAGGTTTGCTGGGTTGAACAACGTTGCCGCCAACCTTGCGGTGAGCTAATCTCTTGGAACTTCATCAGCCCGGGAACGCGAGAGATAGGTTGGCACGTCGATCAGGTCGAGCCAAGAGCTCACTCAGCCATATTCTCTCGTCCTTGCCCTGGGCTACAGGGGAAGCAAGCCGGAGTCGGAGACAAACTGAGGCGGTGAGTGCCAAAACCTGATGATGACGAAGAGCTGTCGACTGATGATGTGATTAGGCAGACTTTTCCGACAGCCTCTATCACTACACCAGAATTCAGCATCAGCTGGTTCGAGATCTGGAGTGCTTTTGGACAATTCACAGGGTTCGGCCAAGAGGTGACACGTTCGGATACCGACAGCAGCCAGAGAAAGAAGTCATGTTGTAACCCGAAGCCACATACCACCCAAGATCGCAGTATTGTGACGACGTAGCTTCCAGACACGACCTGAATCTGTAAGGCAGGAATATGCCACTGCGGCTCGAGCTGGACAATGAGTGCGAAGGGAACGCCGATACGTCGACATAAGGAGTTTTCTAGTTTCGGACCAAGACCACAACGATCATCGCATTCCTCCTCACTTGAGTCCAGAAGTGGGCGACAGGTGAGGAGAGCGGACGATAATCTCATGTTACGCAACCCAACGCCGAAGAATTGGCTCACGTCAAGAATCAAGGCCAGTGCTTGACGAGGCAGCCAGGTCAGCCGGCCCAGTGGAGAGCCAGAGAGAGTGGGGAAGCATCTGTTGGTTCTAGAACGAAGAGGACGGCTGTTATGGAGCGGCTCTTGCAGAAAACTCCCGATGTTCGCCTCACCCGGGCCTATCATATCTTCACGAGGGGGTTGTGATAAACAGCCAAATGGCTCAGGGAGCGACTTGGCTGATGTGTTTGCAGCAAGAGGCTGGCGCCATGTGATCATTCTTGCATCAAGAAGAATGCACGACGACAAAAAGCAGGTGCCAACCAATTGACGACCGTAGCCTCGTTCAGATTCTGGTTATCTATCTGATGTGTATCCTGCCAACAAGGGAAAAAACCTCGCAGCGCCGAGTTGAGCGGCGACAGCGAAGCGCTGCTTTCAGTACATGATGTAGGCGCAAGAGAATGCATCCGAGACATTCACAACTCGTGCAGACGAGTCAGATACGGAATAATACCCAGCCGACAGAAAAATTCGTTGGCCGGAGGGCATCATCCCGACATGCGCCTTTGATGGCCTACTAATGAGCGTTAGGAAAGGATTACCTCTCCACCTGGCTTGTAGTGGTGAGACAGGCACAGGCCGGAAGGTCGCAGGCTCAGGGGTAGATAAGGTGTCCCGCAACTTGCAGCTGACGCGTCTTGTCAGGCACGACGAGAAATGCGCATTGGGTTCAATAGGGCATATAACATCCATTTACAGATATGCTAGTGTATGATATGATTCTACTCACTTGAGAAGAACTTTTCGCGCTGTCAGATCCTTCTCTGTAAGGGTAATGGATGAAAAGGACACAAAAAATACTAAAAGTTTAAAAATAAAAAGATCGACAGTACAACACGCGTGGTGACCACCTCCGGATGGATCCGAGGGGTTGGAGGAGAGACCTCAACTTTAAAATAAAAGAGATCGTTTCCCTGCAGCAGCGGGGCCGCATTCTCGCCGCCTGGCGTGGGGGCTCATCCATGAAACCTTTCCAGCCTCCCTCAAAAGTCAGGCAACCAAGAAGGCTCGGGAGAAGGACGGAAGAGGGCCCGCCATCCATCCAGAAAGAGGGGGATTGGGGAGGGAATCAGAAAACGGAACAGCCATGTCTTTGCATATCAACGTTTGTAGAATTCCCCTTGACTGGATGTGGCAATTAAGCGCCGGCGCCCTGAGCCAACTCAGCGTCCCCTTCGAGGCAAGCGTAAAATGATATCTTTCACTTTCATTCAAAAACGCAAGCCACAAAACAATAGTTGGACCCATGTCGCGATTCTGTGCAGCGCCGCTATTGATTTTGCAGGACATGGGTTGTGATGAGCTGGCTGAGATGAGAGAGCTATGAAATCTACTGATACGCAGCGGTCCTGAACGGACGGTCGTGGCCCAGACTCAATGTCCAAAGCGCGTCCATCTGAGGGAAACACTTCCTCTTCCTGATTGTTTCTTCCCGCCGCTTTCTGGCGTAGCCAATTCCTTGCAGCAAGGAATTAGCCAGCACAGAAGATGGCGGGATTCGCCGGGTAAGCAGAACAGCAACACTTCATGTTCATCTGTATTTATTTAGCGGCCTGATGTTTTATTTAAGCTCCATTGCAGGGCTGATACCTAGCTTATCTGCTTGAACCATTGTGGACCGCCAACAAACGCCACAAGCTCACTTGGAGTCTAGCGGACTGGCCGAATATTCTCAAGCTTGTGTCGGGTCTCGGGATTGCTTGTGTCGAGCTTCCTAGTGTTCGTTGTTCGTCCGACAGGACCGAAACTGTCAAGACTGTTTCGGCGTTTTTGTTTGTGTCTAGTGCAAAATCCCTCGATGTGGAGCTTCCATGTATGATGTATTCCCAGGCTTGTTCTCAGTCTCAAGTGGCCCGTCCGATAGCAGAAACGTTGCCTCCGCATCAGGCGCTAGAGATAACACTCTGGTCAAACTTTATCGTAGGAAGACGCTGATGTTTGAGCTTATCTTCTTCCCACAGAGCACAACATGAACACTCAGCAGCAGCACATCAAAGGGGATTTGCCATGCCCTATTCCTAGAGACCTGGGCAACCCCACAGCTTTATATCCTCTTCGGACCAAGGCTCGACAGGGGGAGCAACACTGAACGGTCACCGAGCCAATCCCTATCATGATGTTCCTGTCTCTCAACCGTGTGGGCAGCTCCTCCTGTGCTCGTGGCGGCGGCACCAAACTTCACGAGGAAAACGGAGGCCCTTTCCATACCCAGGCCATGCCTAGTTCGGTGTGCGGCTGGATGATGCTTGTTTCGGGTTGCATCTGCCAAGAGCCAAGTCACCCCAGCTGTATCGTGACTTGCACCGTTGTCTTGGGTGAGGGCCGTGTCCAGGTGCCAGCCCGCAAAAAGGCCGCTATCGAGTCATATTTTGCAGCGGCTGACGGTGGGCGTTCCTACGGCACCCTACCACGCATCGCGCCAAGATTGCTATCTCCTTCGTGCCGCGCCCGCGATACAAAGGCTTGTCGCAGGTGGCCGTACCGGTACTCTCGAGGCCCAAGCCCAATACGAGGGGCCACTTTTTCCCAATGGATTTTCTTGTTCCTGGTCGTCGAGGCCCACAGCTCTCTCTCGAATTGCGGGAACTCGGTGAGAGAAGCTGCGATAATGAAAGCACCGAGCCGCGAGACGACGAGATCTACACGCCCGCTTGGACCGAAAACTCGCCGATCGCCAGAGGAGATGTCTCGAGCGAAGATTGGAGGCTCGGAGACAGGCAGCCTCTAGACTCTTTTTCTTCTCATGCCCTATCTTTAGTGCGGGAAGGGAACATTTGGAAGCGACCAGATCGACCGGGTCGTGGACATGGATGAATGCACTGGGCCTGAGTGGGCTGCTCTTGTCCCACCGGAGAGTTGGCCAGCCCCCGCTGCCTGACCGTCAGCAGGGATGATGGCGGTGGGCACCCCAGCAACTCGCCCTGACGAACAAGTGCGACTGCTGGAGTGGTGGAGTGGCTCCTCGAAAGTGGCAGGAGTGCCAGCGCCAGCGCCAGCAGTGGAAGGCACGACTGGCGGATCTGTTCCAACCTTCCAGGATGTCTGTCTTGCGGCCCCCGCGTGGCTGCCCCTTTGGGGCCTTTGGTGCTGGGCGCGGTCTGCTGTTGTGTTTCGTTGCGCCGTGTGGTGCAGGGCTGCTGGAGCTGCAGACCCGCTCACCCATGGAAGCTGAGGATGATGGTGCATGAGCAGCCCGACCAAGCGAATGCTGTCTGTAGTCGCCTTTAAGATGCAGCCCTCCCAGTTGCGGAGACCTCAGTCAGTCTCCGGCCTCTTCTTGCACGCCTCTCCCGTATCTGCCTCGCTGCCTTGAGTGATCCAGAGGTCGGTCACTTCACCCGGTTATTACTTGTTCCTGCTCCCACCTACCTGTCGTTGGCCGAACTCGCTTCCCTTTTCTCGTGCTGCCCCTCTTTGACAGCTCCGTGTCACTTGTGCTCACCTGGCTCGGCCAAGCCTTGCAAGGCTCAGTGTTGAGCAAGAGATCGACACCCGCTGACCCCCTTCTGGTCGTCAAATTCCATATTTCAACCCAGCTCCGCACACCATCGCCACTCGTCTTCCAAGCCTTGGCACGGTTGGACGGGAATCTCGTGAGACCTCACCCTATATATTGGCCAGTCCTTATATCCATCTGCCAGAGCCATCGCTTCGTCCCGCCACTCTATACCCCGAAACCACTTAATATCCATATCAATAACATCCGCACCCCGCATACTACCCTGAGCCTTGGGATCCAGTGTCGTCACTTCTCCAACTCGACCCCGGCGGTTGTGCTCTTAGTGTGTCACGCTGGACACGCTGTCAATCCGAGCCTTGGTCTCTCTCCATAACCCATTGTCGATAACATCGTTGCGTCCTCCTCGATCCCCTGCAGCTCACACATCATTTCCTCCCTGGTGATTGGTCGTCCAGCCACCAGGTTGCCCGCCATGTCGGTGTTCTCGTTCATCAAACGGGGCCGTCAGGCAGCCAAGGAACATTCTGCAAAGAAGGCCGAGCAGGAGAAGAAGGAGGCAGAGAAGACACCTTACAAACACATCCCGAAGCATGCTGCCATTGATGCCGTCTCGGGCGGCCCAGCCACGTGGAGAGATGTCGACAGACAGAAGATTCAAGAACAGAACCGACGGCGGAGCATGATGACGGCAAACGGCGTAGGGATGGGAGGCATGATGACGCCTGTCCATTCCTCCCATTCAGTCCATTCGATGCCGGGCCTCCCCCGCCTCAACAGTGCTCTTTCGCATGTCTCATACCCATCCGCATATGCCAGTCCCGTGGTTCAGATTCCCCGGAATTACAGCTACAGCGGTGTGCCCCCGGGCTGGACCCATCAGGGCGGGGAGATCACCTTCAACCCCATCGACATGGGTGGGATGTCGACAAAGGGCAAAGAGGTGGAGCGAGTTCTTATGGACTCTGGTCGCGCAAGCCGATCGTCCAGCAAAATGTCCGTTCGCCGGTCTCCTGTTGAGGGCTCTTCGAGCAGCAAGGATAATTCCAATTCGCCCGTTGGTAGCTCTGGTAACTCGACTAGCTCCCAGGACGATTTGGAGATGAAGACTGTCAAACACGCCAGAACGTCCATCACAGCAGGAGGCGTCACCACGCCGAATCGGCCCCTGAGTGAAACTGATTCCGTCCACCGTTTGCATCCCGGCCATGCCCGCAAGATTTCCGAGACGGTTCAGTCCGTTACGCCGCCCCGAACGTCGTCGCTTGTCCCGATCCGAAACAGTCCAACTCGACCCAGTCCGAGCAGAGGCAACAGCAGTGCTTCACTGGCAGCTGCTGGCATTCCCCCTGTTCCCGCTCTCCCGCCTATGCAGTTTGGTGCCCCTTTAACAAGCTCCGCTGTGTCCTCGTCGGCTGCCTCCACTTCCAGCTCGGTAACTGTAGTCCCGGTTCCGTCCAGCGCATCCCTTGCTGTCAAGGTCGCGACTCCGGTCACGACTCCCAGTGTCCAAGAAGGAGAAGAGGAGAGGCAACAGCAGGGTACGAAAGAATCCTACTTCAGTGAGGCAGATGTCGCCGCCCTCGGAACTCGTTCAAAGAACAGCCGTAGGACTTCTAAGATGACCCGATTTACCGAGCTTGAAACCATCAACTCCAACCTTTCGGCATCGGTTGAGACTGCCCGATTCCAGCAAAAGGACACGAGAGACAAGTCGCGACCAATTTCTGTGGTGACTACGCTCCCCACAAACTTTGACGAAGCCAGCCTGCCTCCACCTCAAGAATTGGTTCTGCCTCCCCCGAAATCGAGCAAGCTCTCCAAGAGCCCGACGGCAAAACTGGCGAAGAAGAACCGCTGGTCACTCAGGAGCAGCAAAGCCGTGGCAGTCTGACAGCCAAGCGACCTTTGAACACAATCGCACCATCGATTCTTTAGATTAACACAATCACGACATATCCGCATTCATACCGGAATTGGCGCTGGGCGTTTAGGACCTCTCAACAACCAACTACCACGTAATGTTGATTGATATTTTCCTTTATTGCGATTAATTATCTCCCTCTCTGGGCAGAACGGCCTTAGTTCCTTTCTTGGGGTTTGGATCAATACAGGGGACATAAGCGACTTTTTTGGGTTATCTGTTGTTTCCTTCCTTTCTTAATGATGACGGCGTTAAAAGTTTTGGACATATTTCATTTGTTTCTTTGGTATTCAAGGAGGAAAGGAACAAGCTCTACCGCCGAGGGAGCTCACAGCTCAGGGCCTGCTGAGGATCAGTATGGCACACGCGGCCGATGAAGCGAATATATTCGCGGACTTTGACAAATATCGCGATTAGACTGGGTGGACTGGGATGGAAATATCTGTGGGGCTTCACAAGGAGCAGCGCGTTTCCATGCGCCGCAAGAGAATGATCTTCTGACCACACTTTGATCCATTTATTGTCGAGGAGGCGGAGGCCCAGCAAGTTGGGAAATGCGAGTCAACTTTGGTTGACCCTCGCTTGGCCAAGCATTGGGAGAATAAATCCAATTGGCAATTGCGATTTATCGCATCTTCAATTCCTGAAACTGTCTCGTTTGTTTGCATGCAGTTTGGGTCTCAGTCTCATCGTATACGTGTGCCACTGAGCTGAAGCGACCCCCACGATTCACGAGAATCCAACTGGGCTCCATGAGGCGGCGGCAAAACATGCATGTCGTCCTGTTGTGCCATCTGCCAGTCGACAGCCGATGACAGCGAGACTTATCCCAAGAGCTGGGGTGATAGGGTAACCCGTATGCACATTGCACGACAAAAACCTGCTCTGCGCCCATGAAGAAAGTCTCGGACGAATGCAGATAGATGCACCAATCGCTTCTCTCAGGAAGCCCAACGGAAGGAGCGGACGTGGATTCTTTTCACCAATGTCACCATTTCAGGGCACTTTCAAGCACACCAATGCACGTTGAAAGTTCGTATCGCACACACATAACATCCATTTTGCGGGTACACATACATATTTACAGGGCACAGGGGGGTAATCCGCTACCCGCATTTTCCGTCCTTGGGTTGTAAATGAGCGGGCCTTTGGCCTTGTAGGAAGGTGATCCATCCCATGAACCCACATCGGATCGCAACCCTTGATAACATCGCAACGGGGGACGAACCAGAAGAGGAGAGGAGAAACTGTTGGGTCTATTCTACAAGTGATGAGTGTGGATATCATGGAGAATAAAATGCGTCGTAGCTCACTCGCGGCTCGTACTCGATCCGTGTATTCTCTACCGGTGCAGATCCTGCCTTATCATCCCATCCCCCTGCTTGCTTGCTTTCGTTTCGCGCCAGCTAGCGCGGTGCCTTAGTCTCTCCCAAGAGCCAAGAGAGTGTTGGACTGAGTGGACTGGGCGCACGATCGGAGTCGAAACTCCGGCGTGCCAGCACAGAACCACGGTCACAAGAAAAGATTGGGCAGTCGAATAAGAGCTAATTTTCATATGGCTGCTGATGAAACATCTCATGTGGTGTTTGAGAAGGGTTTCCGCCAAACACAACGAAAAGTCGGAAGTTCTGATGGATTAGATTGAAAATTGTTTATAAGACTGTCTTGCACACAACTCCCAGCTGCGGCTATTGATGGTCTCTTTCAAGGTTACATGTGGTCCTGCCAAATGCCGCCTTAATGATCGCCGACCATATCACTGTGTCACCGACTTGTTTATTACGCGAGTCTTGTTAACGGGACTAACCTTGTCTATAATGACCCGAATCTTCTTCTTTCCCTGCATGCCCCATCATTTACCTGCTGTTTCTTCGGCAACTTTTTCCTTCGCCTTTTTTACATTTTGGGACCGATACCACAAAAGAAAAAAGGGGGGCGAGCCGCATTTACCAAGACATAAATAAGTAAGAGACCCTTTCCCCATCACCGTGACATTGCATCATCGGTAATATAAAACCTGACTGTGCCGCCGTCTGTCGGTCGGTCGGTCGGTCGGTCAAATCGACGCACTAATTGCTCTGTCATCTTCTTGATCACTCACGGACCAAATTAAAAGTTTGAGAGTGATGACGATGTTTTCATCTCCCGTCTGCAGATTACAGATGTCCATCCCATTATCATCATCCCAATCCCCCTCCTGCAGTCAGGGCTAAAAGAATAATGAGACCATTTTTAAGAACAAAAACTTTCATCAGATCATGATATTTTCCCCCTTTTAGTCTGCCCTGTCTTCTACCTACGTATCCGTAGATTCCGGCCACACGCATCCGGATCCATACAGACGGGCCCAATTCTCACTTTCTTGCGGGTACGCGTGTTTGATATCGGCTGCAGCCAGCCGAGTCTGGCCTGGCGGCATGGTTCAAGCCAGCTGAGATTTTTCACTGCTCGAAGGACCCCTTCGAGAGTCTTTTTTTCTTAAGAAAACAGTCTATTTCCACTCCTCACAAGCGGGGAAGCATTTCCCTGTTTGGGTAGAGCTGTGCGAAATAAACTGCACAGTTTTTATTATAAGAAGAAGTCCATATGCAGGCTCACTCACATGATAATTATAATGTTGAAAGTGGGAAAAGACTTGCATGTTGTTTGAAATTGTCCAAGACTTTTTTCCCCCATCGTCCTTTCTGAATGCTACAGTTCCCACCCTTCAAGGGCAAGTGCTGTCTCTTTCTTCATTCCTCGGTCTCCTTTGCCTACCATCAACTCGGGTTTTTTTTTCCCGCCGTCCTTTCTTTTCCAACTTCTTTCTTCTTTTGGTCTGAAGATTCGAGGGAGGATGGCTCCGCTTCCTCGCCAAACTAAGAAGGGACGACAGAAGAGCCCTGCCCTTTACGTAAGCTCAATTTATAAATATGGGGAAAGAGCCATTCCCATGGGATTCCTTCCCACTAAGCCATCTCCCTGTTCGTCCCATTTTGTTGTTGTCCGTCCGAAATGCTGGTGATGTATGTGCGGGAGTGTGACGATGTGGCTTATGTGGTGTGGTATACAGGTAGGGGTTTTTGTATCTGTCGACGGGGGCTGACACGCCCCTTCCCGTCCCCATGATCTGACAACATATCAAGGTACCATTTATTTAATTCGTTATCATCCCGTCTGTGATGTGTATGGCCGCACATACGTGGTACTTAAAAAACACCAAAAATGGGGTAGCAGTGAATGGATGGATGCACCTGTAAACGGCGAGAGGACGGTCAATGTGCGGAACGGGAAAAGGGCAGCCAAGTACCTATACTCGCCGGTGTACATAACGACCGAACCGAGCCCAGCCATCCCCGCATGTGTCGGTCAGCCGCATTGTGGTGCCCCTGGCCTCGCCAATAAATACACGTACGACTCGCTCTAACCAAGGGATTGGAGATGCAACATTCAGGGTCTTCCTATGTTTCCGTTACGTCGTTCCCCCGCTTCCCTCCTTCACATGGTATCCTCCGCGGCGGTTGCGGCTGAATGATTGCAAGTCTGTGCGTGAGGTGGGCGAGCGCGCAGTGCTTGGATTATGATGTTTTATTTAGGCCTATATCAGGACTCATTAAGAGAGGGGTTAACTGGCTGTCATTTTTCATCGGTTTGTACGTTGCCCATCAGTGTTGTGACTGACTTCAGTTAATGGAACTACCCCGGCAAGCTTCTTAAACACTTTCCCCCCTTTCATTATGTCGTTGAATGGAAGAGATTGGGCAAAAATACGGTTAGGTTGGACACCTTAACCAGAGTTGTAATTATATAGTAATAAAATGCGAACTGCGATTGAATCTTCCGTTTCGCTAAGACAACTGCGTCTTTCTCGAAGGAGTCTAGCAAATACCTATCATGAAGAGGAGGCTCCCTTGTTAACTTGGCACAGTATCATTTCATCGTTTGTTAATCGGCCGTGCCTTCAAACTCATTATAATTACAATTTTACCATCGCCTCTATGTCAAATAGGGACATTAACTTATGCGGTAAAGCCGTACTGATGGACAGAGTGCTGCTCTTGTACATACAGGAGGGCGCCCGGATGAGGAATCGTGAAAGGAGGGTGGGTTCTATAGTGGACGAACGTCATCCTTACACTTAAGAACACGTTACCAAATACATAAATACGTCCACTTAGGTCTTTAAATGCGTCTACTTGAGTCTTTTGGCCCTGTCGGGACTTAAAAAATATCTCCCATGAACTTAAAGACGTATTGTTATATAATAAGAGGCCTTTAGTCGAATTCTTCAGCCCTTTTAGTATTCAAAAACACCTATAAACATGAGGACTCATCGCCAAATCATTAAGCTGCGTCCTGTTGAATTATTTGGCCCTTTCAGTATTTGAAAATGCCTCTTATAAATCCATAGACCCATTACTAGATCATTAAAAGGCGTATAGTTAAGTTGTTTAGCGCTTTCGGGATTCGAAAACACCTCCCAGCTTGTCTGAGATGCATTTAAATAACCGTTGTTTGCCTAATGGATACATACGCAAGCTAGCATTCATATGAGCATTTTCCCACCTTCCTTATAAGAAAGAGAACCATCCAAGCCTAGAACGAACCTTGACGGGACTTGCAGAACACATCTTTTGTGTAATTTGGACTGGCGCAGGCACGGACAGTTAGCTACCGGACTATCATACCTACCCTAGATACCCCGCCAGATTTACAAACATACCTATGCTAAAAAGTTAGTCTCTATCAAGCGCGTCACAAGATCGTTCTCCAACGGCAGCTCTGGATAATCCAAGTTGACAATCCCCAAGCGAATTCTTTCAGTAGTATCAGTACCATCATCACCACCCCCCTCCTCTAGTGCCCGCTGCCGCTGCTGCTGTTGCTGAAAGACAAAGTCCCTCGTCACCTTGTTCATGCCATCAATCCAGTGGCCGCCGAAGCCAAATCGGTTTGAGTGAGCGCCCACAGCGATCCACTTCGCCTCAGCCACCTCGCCGTGTTCAAGAGGGTCTCCGACAGCAGAGCAAAAGTTGATGTACCAATCGTTAACACCCCCTCCCTTCTTCTCATCACCAGTATTATTACCAGAGTCATCCTGATCTTCATCAGGGGGAGTAGGGGGTGCCTCGGGAGGGGGAGGGAGGATCAACGATGGCCCACCACCGGCGGCGGCAGCTCTCGCCATCAGACTCCTCACAAAGCTGCTCTTGCTGATGATTAGGTCCTTCAGTGCGATGCGGTTTGAAAACTTCCACTTGTCCTGAATATGGACGAGCTGAGACCACGGCGTGACGATGGTGAAGTATGGGCTATCGTTGACCCAAGCGCTCAGATCAAGGCCTATCCGAGCCTTCGGGTCGACACCTGGGTCGCCTGCATACCTCCTGAGCAGGACCGCCCTACCGCGTACGTGGCTGAGAAGAGGCGTCATTGACTCGACGCACCACCGTAAAGTGCCATCAGGGTAGTTGCCCTGTGCGGTGATGGCTTCTTGGACGGCCCCGTAGAAGACCTCGGGGCTTGTGATTTGTTCTGGGGACGTGTCATCGTTGTTAACGGAGACAAGAATCGTTTCTGTCGCAAGTCTGTCGCCCTGGGGGCCCCGAAGAAAAGTCCATACTTCGTTCATGACAGACACAAACGACAAGCCTCGAGGCAGACCGAGCGGAATGCCGCCATGATAGCAATAGAGGTCACCGTCGTCGTGTCTGCGGAGGCGTAGGTCGAGAAAGCGGATCCCCAGCGCGAGCTGTTGCGTAATACTAAGATACTGCGTCCGGACGAACGGGATGTTGCTCCGCGCGCACGAGTCGTGTGTCCCCGGAATGGTGATTCTCGAGAGGAGTGTGCGGTCTTGGATGGTAGTCATCCACGAAGCGAGGCTATAATCTAGAATGGGGCGTGAATACCAACGGAGGTCTTTTGTTGCGGTGTTGTCGTTGAAGATGCAGTGAATCCTCCCATTAAGAATGGCAATCTGGGGAGGGTCGGCTGCACTCTGCTCGCCGCCCACCTGCTCATGGGGCTGCCACTGGCCGTTGATATAAGAGCCTATGATGACAGTGTCAGACTGGCGCCCATCGACAGTCTCAATAAAGCCCATGTACGCCGTTTCGCCATAGCTAGTAGCACTTATCCCACGAGCAGCGCGCCCTTCGCTGATATCGTCACACTGTGACCATTGGGAGCCAGCGTAATCATAAGAATAGCAGAGGATCTCACGGGTTTCCGAATCTGAGGCACAGAGGAGGTGGAGTTTGCCGCGAATTACGACCAGCGCTGGTATCCCCTCAAAGGTATGATTGGAAGCTACCACCTTTGCTGGCACTGACCATGTCCCCCGCAGCTCCGGCGCAGAGCTTGGGTGGGAAGAGGCAGGCCCCGTCCAGACGGTATAGTAAAGCTCGCCACCATCTTTGAGAAAGACCAGGAAAAGTCTATTGTGGAAAGCAACAAGGCAGGGGCTTGAGTGTGTGGCCGCATCGGGCCCGAGAGATCCAAGACATACCCACGACGCTACTGTCCCCTCCTCATCATCCAAAAGGAAATGGGCCACGTCACCCGTGTCGAGGACAACTACGGCATGGAGATGGCCATTCAGATTGTCCACAACGGGCACGCCTGCTTGGCCAAAAGTCAGGCGCTGGTCAAAGACGCCATCCTTATCTGTAACGGCATACCATGCGTTGCCGTCCAGGTCTGCCCAGAGACACCATAGGTGGCCTCGATAGGCAACCACAGCAGGCACAGTCTTGGACTGGGCTTGGCTATGGGCTTGGATGAAGCCCTCACTCGAGCCGCCATGAGGAAGCCAGGAAGAGGACATGGCTCGGCTCGAGCTAGGCCTTAAGGGGGGATTTTTGGCCCTTAGGTCCTCTCAAGCAACTTCGCCTGGTGTGACTTGGCTGGAAGCTATCAAGACGTACCGTCTCGGGGTCGAAGTGGTGTCCGAGGGGAGGGGATGGTAGGTGGGATTCGGGTGACGGCAGAGCAGGACGTTCACGAAGGGCCCAATGGTCTGCCGGTTATCCCGTCTCAAGCTGTTCTCTTGTGTGATAGTTGTGACTTGATCTCCCACCCTGCCTTAGCTTTTCTTTAGCCTGGCAGAGCCCAAGAAAATGGACCCGGGAGAGAGGGAGAGAAGGCAAGGAGCCGGTTGCTGCCGTTGCTAGCGCTGGGAGTTGGAATGGCCGAGGAGGTGTGTCAGTGGAGAGAGGCTTTTGTCTCAGAACCCCGCTCTGCTTGACGCGGTCAGCTGAACGTTGAGACAGTTAGCAGCTATCAGGCAATTGCTTATTTGCTCATGGGTGAGGCACTTTGCCCGGCTCGAGCGCGAGATGTACGTGAGTGTATCTTTCAGCTAGTATCGAATAGCTTCCGCAGGCAATGGACCCACCTGTTCCAATCGAATGTCCCAGGGAAACCGGCGGTGGCTTGCTCAAAGCCACCTCATGCAAGAGTCAAAGCCTTTCACTGCATTAGTGCGTTCTTAGAACACACTGCTGGACTGCTGATCACGGAAATGGAGGAGAGAGAGAGATGGGATCGTGCGAGCGTAAAGGGGGCCCCCTTTGAGCGGCTGGGTGAGAGGGGAAGGGAGGCTGCGTTACGGACGTACAGACCGATTGTTGAACGAGGCCGAGAGACACAGACGCAAAAATCATAAATAGTGGTGATCAGCTCTCTTCCTTTTTGGCCGGCAGGCTTAACACGACAAAATCAGAATCAACTCCCTCTCTCGCACCTGCCTGTTCCGTAAAGCTTCTCCCATATATCCGTATTCCGTCCGTACTTGGGCCCCTGTCTACACTATATCCCCATCCATCCATCCCTTGGTTGAATTTCCCCCGCCCCAGCCAGGATAGCGGCCCTATCAGCCCTATGTCTTCGCTGTCCCATTCCATTGGCGCGACTGGGACCGCCCCGGTGGCCCCGCCCCAGCTGATCCACCAGCCGGAGTGGGAGGAAGCAGAGGATGAGCCAAAGCCCAGATCCAACCTACACTGACCCGCTGTGCTTTTTCTTTGTCTTTTTGCTTTCTACCAAGGCAGATTTTCGAAATGGGAGGCTCTCGGACACGCTATCTTCTTCTGCTTCTTGCCTCAATTGGAGTCGCAGGTGCAGCGGCCTCCGTGCTATCTGGTCGGCAACCCGGAGTAGCTTCCGTCAATCTCTCGGCCTTGAGCCTGGATGGCCTCGATGAGAAGCTGCAGGTAAGAATAAAGCCTTCCTCTCTTTTCCCCTCCCTTATTATTATTTACTTGCTAACAGCAGCGCGCCCTCCCGCCAGCAATGCCCCATCGTTCAAGATCTCAACTCCGCCAAGGCCGACTCGCACGGCAATCACGCGACATCCTCGTTTACGTCGCGTCTCTTTGCCATTTTGTTTCCCGGCAGTCCTGCCGTCAACGCTCTTTTAGCAACACTCTACATTTCGGGCCCGCCCAATTTTCTGTTAGCACTATGTCCGACCAACATCGATCCATCCTCACTGTCCGTCATGGTGGCATTTGCTGTCGGCGGGTTGTTGGGAGACACACTCTTTCATCTTTTGCCTGAGATTTTCGTCGGGGAGGATAGTCCCGAGCGGGTGCGCTTTGTGCTGGTAGAACCCAACAGGAACCTGCTTCTAGGCGTCGCCATCCTGGTTGGGTTTATGACGTTTGTCGCGATGGACAAGGGACTGCGGATTGCTACGGGCGGCGCCGGCGGCCATGATCACTCCCACGGTCATACACATGGGCCCGCCTCGCTGGACAGTTCCTCCGTTGCTGACGGCGCCTCCTCCAGCGCCGTCGATGTGCCAGGGTCAAAAGGAGCCACCAGTCGGAAGAAGGAGTCTGGTGCAAAGGCCATCCAAGACAGCTCTCTCACCGCCCCTTCCAAGGAGATAAGCCCGTCCGTCAAGCTTGGGGGCTTCTTGAATCTCTTGTACGTGTGCGGAGCTTGACCCAAAGTTCACATGATAAGTTTGCTAACATGGCCACCCTGCAGCGCTGACTTCACACACAACATCACCGACGGCCTGGCCATGTCGGCATCGTTCTATGCGTCACCAACCATTGGCGCAACTACCACAGTTGCCGTCTTCTTTCATGAGATCCCACATGAGGTCGGCGACTTTGCGCTACTGGTCCAATCGGGATTTACGAAGAGACAAGCCATGGGCGCTCAGTTTGTAACGGCCATCGGCGCGCTGCTCGGGACACTAATTGGCATTGCAATCCAGGAGTTTGGCGGTAACAGCAGCAGCAGCGAAGGGCAGCTGGGCATGACTGAGGGTCTTTGGGGTACTAGCCTGACCTGGGGAGACATGCTGCTGCCTTTCACGGCGGGCACGTTCCTCTATGTCGGCACTGTTGCCGTGATCCCTGAGCTCCTCGAAACGGGCCCCAACAAGGGCGTCGAGCTTCGCAAGACGCTCGTGCAATTTGCTGCCATTGCGTTTGGCGCGGGCATTATGCTCTATATCTCTTGGCATGACTAAACCTTGCGGTGATTGTGGTGTTTTGGTTTGGCTTGCTCCACTATGGCCAGTCTGCCAGGACTGAGTTTCCACGTGGTGGATTGTGGAGGGGATGGAGTGATGACTGCGGTTGCAGAAGGGACTTGGCCATTATTGGTTTCTTTCAATTCAGTAGGGATGGCGCTGGAACGCTCATTCATGGCGGCGAGGCCATATACCGAATCTTGTCTTCGACGTAGAGTTGCAAGGCAGGACACCCAAGATACTTTAAACCAAAATCAGTTTCTTGAGAGTAGTAGTCTGTCTGAAGAGACTAGTAGAAGCATGAAGAGGTTGTGCATGAGGGCATGTATCATCGGACTTGCCGATTGGTAACAGTTGTTGGGAACCTTTGATAACTGAAGCAGCTAAAATTGCGAATACACTATTGTTATTTTGAAACCACCAAACGTGACTCCTCAGCCTCCTTTGGGCTTTTAGACAATTAATAATCCATTGAGAGAAGATGCCCCTGGTGACGGCTGAGTCATAGATGTAGTCTTCCAAAGCTTACTTTTTTTTCGGTTGTCCACCTTTCTGCTTACCCCGATTTTCCAGGTTCGTCCCATGGTGCCATGTTATTTTTTGAAACAAATGTGCCATCCGATCCTTTTTTCCTTTTAGTCCAGTCACAGGAACAAGGTTTCCCGGGCCCCGGTCCCGGTTCCGATGTCGAACGAAAGGCGCGCGTACCAACTTAAATGAAAAAAGACAGAATATTTTCGGATGATGGAGTGCAGAGTGGACGAACTGTCGTCTTCCGAGCTCTATATGGTATAGTCATTGCAAACACTGTCTGTGCTGTTAAGTGCTTCCAGCCACACTTTCTGAAAGTATTGATCCAGCGCTCCTTCTTTTCTCCAATTATCCTACGATACGTAACAGTCATTGCCGCCAGGCTGGGCAAAGGCGTGGCAGGGCAAGCTTCGGCTCTTGTCTTCGGGACGGGGAACCGATGATGGGCCATCCTCCCATCCCCAGGTACCATGTCAAACTTCATGTTCACTCTCTGACGCGTATTCTAGCGTGCTGGCGTAATAGTGGTTCCTGGTGTGTTAGGTGCTTATTACGCAAAAGTATCCACTCCTCCTACACGCAAAAGGCTTCCTAGGCAGTATAGAGTTTACCTTACTTATATTCTAGGAAGCGTAGAAAGCCTTTGCTCGAGCACATGCCATGCAGTTGCGGGTCTCTCTCTCTGCTATCGGGTAGTTTATAGCCTGTACCCGCAGGATATACGCGGTATATATCTTGGCGGTGAGCCGCTTCCGAGCAATTGAGTTTCGGAGAGGGGGGGGGGGGGGTGCTCCGCTCTACGGACCGAGCCTCGAGGCTTGTAAGTGTTGGTCGCCGAATGACTCTTTCTGGGTAGGATCGTGATCTACCTGGTGAAGGAATGCAAAATGAAGGGTTGATGGATGACCAACAATGAAAAGAAAACAGGATCTGTTGTGTTGCGTTGCGTTACACAACACACGCAACGGATCGTATTGAGACAATGTTAGCGGATAAGAAATGCTTGTCTTGCATTGGTTTTTTGTTCATGTCTCGGGAGAGATAATGGTCTGACAGCTTGTTGTGATGCTTGGTCAGACCAATGTATGCCACAACGAACGACCTACGTGTAAGTCATTGGAAGTGAACTGAGCCCAGAGATGTGGGTTCGCGAGTTGTAGACTCATGTTACATGAATGACACACCCAATTGCTGGGCTCATATTCAACGTTATCACAGGCAGTGTGTGTTGCCGAGTACTAACCCGTGGTGCTGTGCTCTACTGGAAAATAGCTCCGATCCGAGCCTGCGGAGATGCGACAACCGTCCTGGCCTTCGGGTCGAGTCACTAGTTAGGGGGCAGGGGGCTTCCAGATGGCGCCATATTCCCTTGGGACAAGGGGTCTAGTCCTGCTGGCGAATTGAACATGGCCATCCGAATTGGAACCAAAAAAAAAAGTCTTTTCTTTCATCCAGGTGTTAAATTCCCAATTCCAGGTCGTCAGCCCGGCCGAGATCGGTGACACAAACGAAGTCCAGTAGAGCGGCTTAACCGCATGCGTAAAATATATTTATGCATGGCTGGTCACGAAACCGCATGGGACTATTCGAAATGAAATATGCTAGTTTATAAGCCACAATGGAAATGCGGTGGATGCAAGCATGCTCTGGTGGAGGAGTGAAGAGGCCGGTGTGGGCGAAGAGGAGCCTTGCGCCTGAGGCGATGAGTCTTTGGCCGTCGAGTTGGTTTTTTGCGCCTTTCGAGTTACAAGTCGTTGTGAAAAAGCCCCGGAACCCCGCTGAGCAGACCCCTGCGACCAGTGCTCAGAAGTTACCCCACCGTGGGGATCCCTGCCCCTAGTTCAATCGTAGTCTAAGTCCAGCGTCGACCATCAACCCAGTGACAGGTCGGACTCGTCAGCGTTTGGCATTTCCGATTCTGACGACAGCCATGACATGTTTACTGACTTCTTGCCTTGAATTGTTTTCTCTGTGCCGCTGGGTGGGCGAAGGGCTGGCTAGGTAACCTTTTGCAGCTTTGAGAGCGACAAAATGTGGCTTTGATCAGCTGACCGAGAAGCACTACTTCTCACTCACTTTTGAAGGTGATTGTGGTCGGGAAATGTCTCGTGGCTCGCCATCTCGCTACCGAACAGGGAGAGCGAAGCAGAGCAGGGCGTTCGCTGCAGGGCGTGTGGTACGCTTGACACCTTGGCGCCTTCCACAATCACGTCCATGCTCCCCAGGCAAGCACGTAGTTGGTCGCGATTTCTCAGCTGGTCCGCTGAGCGCTTAACGCCAAGAACGACCAAGTCTCTTGAGGATGTGCCCCTCCTTGGGCGTGAACTGATGCAGTTCCATAGCAGGCATTTGCAGCACACCCTCCCACACCCTCCCACACGGCATGGCCCAATCACTGCCGGCTGGTCGATCCGTGGCGGGCAGGGACGTTGAGGCGCAAGAATCCTCGCGTCCACTTGGCACCTCATCAAGGCCCTCGGCGGGTCGTGGGTCGTGGCTGCTTTTGGTCGTCTGCTTCCTGCTCTTTTCCCCCATCAGGCGCGGCTTTGTAATGAGTCAGTTTCTTTGAACGCCGCAAACCCTTGAACGGTTTGGGCACCAGATGCCACCGTTCGATATAACTACAAGGCCATCCATCCCACCGGTTCTGTCCATGTGCTTCCTACCACCATATTACATCACATCAGTTACATTCACAACGGCCTATAGCACCGTCTGAACGCCGTTTCAACCGCTCACACGCCGCAACCCACAACACTCCCGCATTGATCGAGTGCCCATATAAATACCTATACTTTGTTCTACCCACCTCCTCAGCCCGCTCCTTTGGGGCTACTTATTTGTTTGTTTCGGCCTTCGAATTTGCTGTTACAGAAAGAGAGTCACGCGCCTTGCCCATCATGTCGTTTGCCAGTGCTCTCCACAGCCAGCCGGCTGCGAGGTCGATCACCACCTCCAATGCCAGCGATGCTGCCGATTTTCCAGGCCACACAAAGAAAATGGTCTACCCAAAGTCTAACATCGAGGTCAACCTGAAGGATCATTTTAGGTCCAGAGTTTACACATCTTCGTCTCCTATCGCTGGAGATGTTACCATCACAACCAAGCGAGATGTTCGCTTCGACTCGATCCAGATTCTTCTCGTGGGGAACACAAAGACTAAGGTCGATGGCGTCAACAGCATGAACGAGGTCACTCACACCTTTCTCAAGATGGTGATGCCTATCCCAGAGTCAACATACCCCGTGCCAAGAGTGCTGGAGACGGGTCGGACTTACACCATCCCTTTCAACTTTGTGATACCAAACCAACTCACCATCAATGCCTGCAACCATGAGAGGTTGTCCGACCAGCTTCAGGACCAGCACGTTCTCCTGCCACCAAGCATGGGTCAATGGGAGAAAGACGACATGGCCCCGATCATGGCCCGTGTCGACTACACAATCAAGGCCAGGGTGCTCCGACAGCCAGACCTGGGTGGACGGATGATCAGAATCATGGAGGCCACTCAGGCCATTAATGTTCTTCCCGCCTCTGCTGTCGAACCGCCTCTGAACATCACGGAGAAGGATCAACTCTACAAGATGTCGAAAACGAAGGCGCTAAGGAAGAATCTTCTCACGACAAAGCTGGGTCACTTGACTGCTGAAGCCTTGCAGCCTGCCCCCGCTGTCCTTCGGTATGATGGGCTCGGCATGGTGTCTCACCCGACAGCACGTGTAAACCTGAAGTTCGACCCAGTCTCTCCAGATGTCTCGCCTCCGAAGATCTCAAAGGTGTCGGGCAAGATTACCGCGCACACATACTACTCCTCTGGCACTGTCACCGGGTTTCCTAACCTCGGAGAATGGAACCAACCATACAACCTTGAGAAGAGGGGCGTGTACTCGACATCGGCTCCCTTGCCATCGATATCCGTCGCTCAACCGAAGTGGGCGCCACAACTCACTTCCCCCACAAGACGCGACTCGGGCTATTCCAGCAACAGCAATGGCACCAGTGAAGGCAGTTGTGAATCCGAAGCCCCCGTTGTTATTAACAGCAAGAAGAGCTCGGTGGCCAAGAAGACTGCAGCCTCCCCAGTCTTCCATACCGCAACCTTGGATGTTCCCTTCAGGCTTCCGGTAGACTTGAAGACTTTCCTCCCGACATTCCACTCGTGCATTACCTCACGCGTCTATACACTTCACCTGTCCGTCAGCGTTGGCATAGGGTCAGCGACCAGCACTATAACCCTCACCGTGCCACTTCAGGTGGCAATTGAGTACAACTCCGAGCACCACAGTCAAGGGGGGCTGCCCAGCTTTGAGACAGCCATGGCAGAAGCAGAGGCCGACGATCACATGCGTCCGCGTGTTCTTCAAGTGCCAGACTATGAGTTCAGGGAAACGAGCCAGCTGCCTGGCTATGGGTCTGCAATTGCAACGAGACGGTGATGCGAGTGCGCCTGTCAACTTTCAGCTCCTTTTCAACAACAGCACATCATTTGGTAGTTTACGTGGCGGCTTAGTTACCTCTTCTTCTTTTTGCTCTTCTTCTCATGGCTGCGGCCGACTTTGGCGTTTATTCAGGGTTTGGGGGGTCTTTCTACTTGGATGGGGAAAAATGTTTCAAAATGGGGCACACATCTTGGGCCAGCAAAATTGTTTGCTTCCGAAACTCTTGGAACGATGATCAGATACCAGCTTGAGGGATTAATAAGGAAAATAGCTAATACATACCGTCAGAATATATGGACTTCCATCGCACTGACACTGACGAATCGCAAGTAACATGAGCCACAAGCATGGGTTACCTTCAAGGTGGAAGTAGGTTGGATACAGATTATATTAGTGCTTAAGAGACCATTGCAAAATTTCTGTTAGCCATTGCTACTGTCAAAATTCTATTTCATAAGTTTCTACTGTTTTGGTTTAGATAAGGCCGCTCAGCCCCTTTTTCTTGCCCCCTTAAACAACTCCACTCTCTACAACAAAAAAGCTCACTAGGTAGGTAGTTATTACAACTCCACGACCGTGATAGGATGCCTCCGGCGCACCTTTCCCGTGTTCCCGCGCATCACCGCCGCGTTCACCATCAGACCGCCGTTGTTCGACCCCGGGCCGAGCATGATCCATTTGAACAGGATAGCGTTGAGACCGTACCATATCACGTTGAACGCGTCTAGCCACGCTGGGCTGGGGAATAGGTCACGGACGGGGCCCTTCCAACGCCGGGCCATCAGGGTCTCGTAGGCGCGCTGGCACTCGTCGTAGAAGACGGACTGCCGCCCGGCGCCCCAGTGCACGTGCCCGAAGATGTGCAGCTTGGGCTTCACGCGCCAGACTTCTTCGAGGAGGCCCGCGCAGCCTATGCCGCCTAAGTCGAGGTGGTAACGCTAAGTATGGCAGATGTGAAGAGTCAGTTAAAGGGGAAATAGTTTAGAGTTTATAATGTGAGAGGGACTTTTTTCTTGTTCTTTTCTTCAAAGGGGCGATGTAAGAAGGAAAGGATTGAAAGGGGAAGAAAAAGGAAAGAAAGGGGAGAAAGAGGGGAAGAAAAAGGAAAGAAAGGGGAGAAAGAGGGGAAGAAAATGGAAAGAAAGGGGAAGGAAAATGAAAGAAAAAGGGTGAAAAAGAGGGAGGGAGGGGAAGTAAACGAAATCGTAAACGAATCGTTATTGTGCGATATGTGTGAACAAGTGAGGTTGAAACGGAAAAAATTGCGTGCAGAAAAATAGATTGAGAGTGAGAGAAAATCATACCGGAGGTGTATGGGTGACGAGGACGTCCGTCTCATCAGGAATTCGGTCCTTCCAAGGATGTGTCTGGCGGTCATACTGAAAGCTTTTAACATGAAAGTCAGCTCATTTTTTTGCACTTCGTACCATTACTCAACCAAATCAAAATAAGTGCCCCCCTTCCATGTCACGAGAGAGAGAGAGAGAGAGAGAAAAGAAACTCACGCATTGCTCTCATCCCCACAACGAGGAACCGCGGGCGACCCAAAGACGTTCAACCTCCTCCCGCCGTTGAACTCGAGCGTCACCATCTCGTTCTCGAGGTAGTGTATCCCCTTGAAATCTGGCCTCCTCCCGCCGCCGCTCTCTCGATCGCTCCTCGACCTCGCGCTCGGATCAAACCAGTTATCATGGTTCCCGCAGACGAGCACCTTGTGAGCGTGCGGTAGACCACCCAGCCAGTCGAGTTGGGCCTGTATCGCGTCCAGGGAGCCATCATTGGTCAAGTCGCCGCAGTGCACCAGCAAATCGCCATCGGGAACGGTCGGCACGATGTTGCCGTGCGTGTCCGACAGGCACACAACCTTGATGGGCGAAGCGGTGGCATGCGGAGAGCGGAAGGGCCGGCCCCGCAGAAACAGGATGATGCCGTAGATGCGTAGGACGAGCCACTTGAGCGGCGAGTCAAGGGCGCGGTCCAGGATGGTAGGTCGCTCCCATTCGTCGCGGCGGCGGAGGCCGAAGAATGAGAGGAGGCCCATTTTCGTTTGGTCCTTTGCTTTTTTCTCCTTGCTCGTATCTTTGTGTGTTTTTTATGTCCTCAAAACCTGATGAGATATCCCCGCAATCGTTTTTCTTCCGCCCTTTTGTTGTTGAAAGGGGAAGAAGAGGGATAACCGATCAAAACAGCAGCAGCAGCAGTACAGCTAACTGCCTGGGTGAGCGGACCGAAACACGTCCCCCCTCAGCCCCAAGGTTCCCCGATGATGAAGATCCGTAGAGTGATCTCTCTCTCTCTCTGCCGAATGATCAGCACACAGTCGTCGATGAACCAATCTCGATAGATGATGAACGGTGACCCGATGAGATACCGTGTGTGCGTGGCCTCCACCTCCCACAACCACCAGCAGGCCAGCCTAGTCAGCGCAGCTAGCGTCTAACTTTTCTCTTTTTTTCTCGTTCTTTTTCCAAAAAGAGGTAATCAAAGACGAGGAGGACGTATTGTCACCACCATCATCTCGGTCCCCCGTCCGTTTTTAAATTCTACAGGGTTTTGTTTGTTGCCCTGCAACAGGCATGTGTCAAAGAGCCGCCCTGCCCGCTGGTAGGCTAATGGTTGATTAGTTGAGTGTGCAACAGAAGAAGAAAAGAAAAATGTATCAGCGCTTATACACGGTTACCTTGGTATATTTTTTTAGAGCCAGTATAATAAACGTGATTTCTAAATGATCTCAAAAGGGAACGTGGTTTGCAGTGTAATGGGTAGAGTCGGCGTTGACGAAGTTTATGTTGATGTGAGGCACAAGGATCGATCAGATCATGTCCAACTCTGGCCCCGCCCGCCCTCTAAATTTACACCTCTGGCGGGGAAATACATGTTAGTGAGCGAATTGAAGCAGGTTGTATTCAACTAACGTAGGGCCTCAAAGTAAATAATAGCCTCTGTTAAAGAGCCAAGCACGCCTTATTAAACTATTCAGAGGCCTTAATTAGTATTTTCTAGGCGGAAGAAACAATTTGATACCCCTAAATATCCCCTTCTAACGCGTGAGGATGTACCTCACTAACTTTTATTTCTCTGGCGGAGGTGTAATTGCCCCTCAGAGCCAAGGTTATCCGACATGTATCTTACCGACCTCAGTACATGTCTGTCCAGTCAACACACACCACAAACCTCCCCTTGGCCGTCATGACGCAATAATGCCAGAATATACAAACCATATTCGAACGAGTGATTGTATACCAGGCATGTCTAGGTTATACGCATTGGTAAGATGGAGCCATTTAACTTCATTTCCTGCATTAAAAAAAAGGTGCTACGTGCCCCCCAACGCCAGTCAATGATGAACCCCCCAAAGTTGCCTCCAAACCGCCCACCCAAATAAACAAAACAATGCAAGTTGCCTCCCTTAATCCGCTTTGATAGCTCTGCAACGCCATAAGAGTTAGCAAATAAAAAAAAAAACTTTCAGCAGAAAGAAAGGGGAAGAATGGAATAACTCACCCATATATCCTGCGCACAAACGCATATGCAGCCAAGAACCCAACCGTACCCGTGAGCAGCCCATACACACAGCAAGCCATAAAGCTGTAGCTGAAGAACAGCATACTGCTCATAAAGCCCGTGATATGAAGCTTGGCAAAGTAATACCACACGCAGTACAGAAACACCCAGACGGCGCTGCTGCCGCCCACCAAAAAGCTCTGCCACCACCAGTGATAGTTCTCCGCGCAGAGCTGGATGTAAATCGTCACCACCGTGACCTCGGCAATCGTAAAGATGAGGATGACCGACACGACGCTCAGGAAGCCAAACACGTAATAATAGCCGCTCTTGTCTTGCCATACAGACTGAAAGACAAAGAGAAGCTCAATGAAAATGACCGCGAAAGGAATCAGGCCCGCGAGGAGCACCGTGCGTACGCCTCCCTTGATGTACCAGCCCTGCTGGGGGACTGGGCGAGGGGCTCCGCCGTTCGTCTTGGTAGGATGGTCCCAGGCGCCTGCGCGGGCGAAGCCGTACCAAGAGCCAATGTAGACAAGTGGCACCTGAACACAAAGCCACAGCGCAACAATGGCGATCAGCGTGCCGAATGGGATGGCAGTACTGGACGCCTGTGCCCAAACGAACAGGTTTAGCACAAACACGATGGCGAACAGAAGGCCGGGGAATAGCACTGCTGTCACAATGGTGTTACGGCGCCAATCCTGTCCGCCAAACGTCTTGAAGATGCGCGCCGAAAAGTAGCCAGAAAATACGCCAGCGAAGACGAATAAGCCAACGCCGAAGCTGATAAAGCCGCCGCGGAAGCTGGGATTCAGGACCCCAAGCGCGCTCAGGAGCACCAGACCGACTGCCATGAAGAGCAGTTGCATACCTGAACCGACCAGTGGCGCCAGGAGATGGCCGTTTGCAGGCGTACGAAAGACCTCGCCATGCAGCAGCTTCCAACCCGTGACGTCCTCCATCCCTTCCTCATCATCCGATGATGAGTCGTTGACATCGGGAGCGCCGCCGCCAACCTGATCCAGAAGGCCGGCCGCCTTGTCCTTGGAGTTACGTTTGCGGCGCAAACGTGCCTTTCCTTGTTCCGCATCCCTGTAGCTTTTGATATCGGTGCGAATCGTCTTGGCAAGGATGATGAGCACAATACCGGTGAGCAGGCCGCAAATGATCAGCGAGTTGACGATGGCCAGCCAATGAATCTTGGAACCTTCCTCCTGGTTCATAAAGTACAAGTCCCACCGCCGGTTCCATTCTATAGAGTTATCCTCGCGGAAGTAGACTGAGTATGAGTACGGGATGGTCAGCTTGGCACCGTCATCGGCCGTTGACTCCTTGCCTTTAGAGACAGTTGCGTTGGAAGGCAAATGCAGCTCAAAGTTCTCATCGACATTGGCGAGATCTTCTGGACAACCGCTCGAGAGTCTCTTGGCGTTCGGGCCGATGCTCTTATTGTACACCTCAAATCCTACCACCACTTTCCCTCCCTTAGCGCCAGCCTTTCCTGGCGCCCGTCGGTATCGGATAACGATGGTATGGTGGTTGTTCAGGAAATAACGCGGCTCGCCAGACGAGGTATCCGTATAGCCGAGTTTGAAGCCGGCTGCGTAGTATTTGCGCGTCTTGTCAACCGTTACAAAGCTCGTCGCCCCGGGGAGATTGTCGACGATCCATTCAACCACATAGCCTTCCTTCACCATCTGCCGAGCGCGTTGCAGGTCCTTCCGGCTCACCTGCCGGCTGCATAGGAACGCGCATTGTGTGTCCTGCTTCATGGCGAGCTCGATATCTGATACTGTAATCCGATCGCCGCGAAGGACCTCCCCCAGGTTGAGCGGGATGCTCTCTCCGCTGAGAAGGCCCGAATCATGGCGGCGCTGGCCCGTCGGCGGGCAGACGAAGGGCAGGTCGTAGTAGGCATACTGAAGCTGCGTGTTGTCCGAATAGACTTTGTTTACGAGTAAAGGGATCGCTTCGTTATCCTGATAGCTCTTGACGGACCAGCCTGGAGAGAGAAATTAGGCGCAATGTTCCACCGCATGCGTGTCGTGTGAAAGGGGGGCACCTTGGAGACATACCAGGAATGTAAAAGGCATTGGCGGCCTGGCAGACCGCGAGAACAAGTAAAATCCACCGCAACCCTGTCCTAGCCATCCAATCCATCGTTCCTCCCTCCAAGCCCAAACTCTAGTAAGAGTTATCCCACCGGGCGCATGAGAGTATGAAGGGGTAGCGAGATCGCGGTGGAAGTGTCGGGACGAGGCGAGCGGTTGTCCGAGAAGGCGGTATGAAGTGTATGGTAATCGATGTTGCTCAGTGTCTTTCGTCCAAACGCCGCTCTCGAGGAGAAAAGATAATTAGGTTTCTCTTTCGATCAAACAGCCCGTTCTTTCTTGTGGCTAAAACGAGTGGAACGGCAACAAGTGCCCAAGGATGCGCGCGTTGGTAGATGAAGGTGAAATTGGAACGGAATGGGCAAAGGACCAGACGATAGTCTGTCAATGGTGCTAACAACAGTGGGCCGATCTAGTGGATGGCTTCGTTGCCGGGCTTTGTCGTCGTCGCCGCTGGTGGGTTTTAGTGCGTTCGCTATAGGTGTTCAATTGTTGTCGTCTATCTCCTCTACTAAAGCGTTTGGCGAATTGAGAGAAAGCTGACGACACAGCCCGGACATGGAAGGTCTCGCTCGGTGAAATGAACTTCGACCGAGCTTCCACAAGCATGCTATAATTAGGCAAAATCCACAGTGGAAAATCCTGGTTTGGGGCCTGTGATCCCCCACACCGCAGCAAGATCTCCACTGTAAACTTAGATCTGGGTGAAGCCTCAAGCCAGCAGTTCATGCTTCCCCTATTTTGGGTTCATTTATCTTACAACTCTCAGAGGAAGGAAAGGTCAGTGATTCTTAATGTCTTTTTGTTTTCATTATCAATACCTGACCTTCTAAACACGGATACAGGCTCTAACATACAAAAGTTATGAGCCGCGAGTCCCATATTAGTGCTCATATCCCTTATTTTAAGTACCGAAGGTCTTTGCCTTTCTTTCCAGGAACTCCATGGTTCAATGTAGCCCACAGCGGCAGCAGCCGTCCATTAAGTACACAGATGAACTCCCTCCTGTTTATGCATGTTACACCATAATTCTCCTCAACCCCTCCGTCCCTGCTAGCACGCGCCGCCCCGTGACGGCACACCTACCTTCGCCGCTCTCCCACTTGCCCACCTTGTCGGGGGTCATGAAGCGCTCCTGGCGAGGGTGCGTACCAACGATCCACTTGTGGATGCACGTATAGCAGTAGACGATGCCTGTTTGGCACGCAGTGGGCGTCACGATTTCGCCTTCGCAGATGGGGCAACACGCGTCAGATGTTTGTGGCGGCGTAGGTACTGTGTATATCGGCAGGAGCGACGACGCGGCGATGGGTGCCGCGTCCAAGGGTTTCTCGTTGTCTATTTCTCCCTCTTCCCCGTCCTCTTGGGCAGGAGCTGCCTTTTTTGCCGTGGCTGATGGTGTTAGGCTCCTCTCAGCCGACACCCCCGACACTATTGGCGGCGGGAGGTCTAAACTCTCGCCGGCTTTCCGCGATAACTGCTTGGCAAAGTCGGACGCATACCACCACTCGAGGAACTTGAGAGCAAAGATGCTTGTCGGCAGGACCAGGGATAGCCCACCCATCATGCGGGCGCTGATGTTGCGGGGAGAAAACATGGAAGATGTGGCGGTGGCGGTTGCGGCAGCCCCAGCAGCGGCGGCGGCGGGCTTCAGTGCGTCCTCGATGGCGCGGTAGTCGGCGCCATTCATGCGGCGCATACGGGTGCCGATCAGCCAGAGAAAGGGGTTATGGTATCGTGTGTTGTCAAAGAGGTATGCTAAGTTAAATGCCAGAAGCGCAAAGTAGTAGGCGGCATTGACGCTGGGATATAGGTTGCGCAGAAACCAGCGATAATGGTGGAGGAAGCGGTCTTTCCATGTAGCACCCGCAGGCAGGCGAGTGTAGGCGGCGCCGAGCAGGGTACGCGGGGCGTCGACCTCGTATGCTTCGTCGAGCTTGCGCTTGAGGTATGGCAAGCCAACCATAACCGCAAGATTGCGCCAGATATCGCCGTTGGCCAGGCGCAGGGTGTTGCGAACGACGGAGGGCGCCTGGGCGGAGGCGCGTGGGATATCGGCTGCCAGCGCCTTCTCACGCTTCAATCCATAGAAATTCTCGGTAAAAGAGCCGCCGCGGCTGCGCAAATAATGGCGCTCGACAATGAGGGCGGCGAGCGCGTATAGTTCGTCAAAGGAGTTGAGGACGCGAAGGAGGTGCCGAGGGTATCGGTGCGTAGCGACGGTCAGGAGGTAGCGCAGTGTCGATGGGAGCAGCCCAGCAAGTTGCTGCTCCGAGAGCAGTTCGAAGAGCGACGGCTTCCCATCGTCGAAGCTTCCCCGGAGGGCAGTGACAAACTCCATGTTATCCTGCCGCTGGTTCTTCACCAGAATATGGAAACGGAAGTGGGATGCATTATGCGAAGGATTGGACTCGTTGGCCGGTGAGCGCGCGACTGGTGGTTGCGGGGAGTTACAGGGATACTGGAGCTTTCCCGACAGCCACCTGAAAGTTGCCGAGGCACGTCACTACGGGGTTCAAAGCAGGAGTATATACAATTATAGATACCACAAACTGACTCTCTTTCTCTAACAATAAAAATACTCATTCCTCGAGAGTAAATATTCCCGACAACTATTTTACTGATATTTTACACGCTTCTATGCACAATCACTTACTCGTCGCGTAATAAGGTGTGCGAAAGCCCGCAGTGATGCATTTGCGCCACCCAGGCCGTTTTGCCAGCCGTCTGTCCCCCAAATCTAGAGATCCACTACCAGCAAGGTTTAAAGAAGCAATACAACTACTGGACATACCGGTATTGGATATCTTAAGTACGGACTGGAGCAATGGTGTTGGGGTCCCTCGAAAGATATAGAGAGAGCCGGGTCTATTTATTTTCTCCTGGAAAAACATACTCAAAGAGGAGTACTATCTTACCTGGAAAAGCGAGATCCAGCACAAAGCAGGTTACTGCAAGCCCCTTCGGACCCAGAATTACCACCAGTAATGGCGCCAGTTCCAAGCTCAATGTTAGTCAACAGGCAGCTTGACACAGGGCAGTAACACGATATATGATTAAATATACCGGTGTACTGACTTCAAACCACGGAGTTACTTGTCAACTGCCCGCAGCACCAGCATAATGACAAGGGTGCATGCACGACGACTTGTTATGCGTAGCCCAAGCTAAGCAGACAGGTACTTAGAGGTTACCGAGGCTAATCCTTGATGCGGGGGAGGAGAACAACGTTAAAAGGGCAGCCGTGAATCCACATTATAAGCGTTCATTCAATCGCGCTGCATCCGTGCCCCCTTTCTGCTTCCTCTCATATCCACCAACTGAAGGAGTAGATATCTATTTACACTTGATATCAAAGTAGAATTGCTCTACATTTCCCATTCACGAACTCCAGCCAGCGTCCGTAATATATCTACATACATATGCCTGGGCTTTTTATGAACTAGGTAGCGAACCAAACTCATAACCTATTCCTCTTCCCCGTCACCGCGCCGACTGGAAATACAACAAGCACTGATCATTGTCCACACCTCAGACCCAACCCCGGGTTTTTATATCCGCGTACAGTTAGTTTCGTACGTACAACCCCACGCCAACGTTTAATACTCTATCTATACTTCTATAAAGGCCGTATTCCACTCCCACCACCATCCTCGTCATCATCCCACGCCCCTATTATTTTACTCGCCCATAAAAAACACAAACAACACCCCCAAGCCGAACGAACACACCGACACACAAGCAATAGATAAGAACATCACCCATCATGACATCCACCAAAAAGCCCAGCAACACCTCCAAACTCCCGCCCTCACTCTACGCCAACCTCACCGGCGAAGACCGCGTGCGCGAACTCCTCCGTCAAGGCCGAGACCTTACAAATGACTTAGACGACCATGTCCGTTCCCGTTCCATTTCCCCGTCTCTCCCCTTTAATCCATTTCTCCACCAAACTAATCCTCCCCATCCCCCCCTCCCCCCCCAAAAGGAATGGACCAACACCCTCACCCCATTCCTAGATATCCATTCCACCTCACCCGCCCTCCCTCACCCCAGCGTGACATTCACCTTCACGGTCCAGCCACAGCACTGCAATCGGCTAGGCAACCTGCACGGGGGTTGCACCGCCTCCCTTTTCGACTTCTGCACCTCCACGCCGCTGGCCTTGATCTCGGAGCCGGGGTTCTGGATGTACCTGGGGGTGAGCCGGACGCTGAACACGACGTACCTCCGCCCGGTTCCCGTCGGCGAGAAGGTGCTGATCGAGTGCGAGGTCGTGCAGCTAGGGCGGCGGATGTGCGCCTTGCGTGGGGCGATGCGACGGGCGAGCGACGGGGTGCTGCTGGCGACTTGTGAGCATAACAAGGTCAATACGGACCCCCCTGTCACGGAGGAAAAGGACGGGAGGAGTAAGCTCTGAGAGTGCTCTGGGGAAGGAGAGAATGGGGAAGACATTCTTTTCTTTGTGAGAGAAATAAAAACTGTTAAAAAAATTACAGATGGAAGGATAAGGTCGTACCCGGAATCGAACCGGGGTTCCCGGAAACTTCGTATTTTCAGAATCCGATGTGATGACCGCTACACTATACAACCGTGATATGGGAATTTGATGTAATCTCCGCCTGTTACTTTGCATTGTCCCTTCCTTGTCCCTGCGTGGGAACTACCTAAACTCCTCTTTCCCCGTTTTGTTTTGGCAAGGTAATGGGTCGAAGAGAAGAACGTAACGAAGAGATATTTGCCCTCGAAAACAAAAAAGGCGAGGAAAAAAATTCATCATCGTCGTTGCCTAAGAAACATTGGTGAGGCAGGAAGGTAACGGCACCTATCCTACTCTAGCATGAGCGCAGTCATGTCGTGCTCAAAGGTGGTTCCAGTTCAAAAGCGCAAATTTCCCAAAACTAAGTTGTTAAAGTCAGTTAGCTGCTCTTGCTTTAAAAAAAAAAAAGGAAACAAAAACATTTTTAAAAAAAATTGGGGGGGTTTTTTTAAAAAAAAAAAAAAACCCCTACGTGGACTCGGCAATCGGGTCTGTATAATCTCGCCCTCAGGCTTGGGATCCTCGTCGGAGACCTTCCAAAACGCAGTCGGTCCGCAAGGCCCGTGGGGGTTAAAGTTACTATTCATCACATATTAGAGAGAAAGAAAATGAAGAAGACAGAGGGGAAAAAACAGAGCGCCGGAAACAAATACCTGTCGAACCAGTTCCCCACCACACCTCTTGCAGACCGGATGCCACCAAGCTGAATGCTTTCGCTCTTCCATCTCTCGACGCCATCAAAGATGGAATACGTAGTCCATCGAACTTCTCCCTCGGGCGTCATGCTTACCGTGCCTATATCCGTCACTCAACATATTTCAAAATGTCAGCAAACTGTCCAATGTGGAAAACGATTGACAATTCGTATGTTTCTGGATTTGTGCATATGTGGAACATAAATCACCCTTTGTTTTCCTACCTCGCAGATCCGAGTCGGTCTCGTCGTCCCACATTTCATCCAAGGCCCGGGAGAGGCCCTCAAAGTGTACGACCGGGTGGTCCTTGTTGCGATAGCCCTCTCCGGCTGGCTCAACCTTGGTCACGCGGATCTTCATCAAGATCAGCCTCGTGGCCTCGCCGACGTTGAGCGCAGGCCGCGGGACATGGTCCGGTAGCGGATCGCCGAGCGGGAAGTTGTAGCTGAAGAAGTCATTGAAGTCTGATTTGAAAAGCTCGTGTTAGTAGTACTCACATCATAGGCTTGGCATAGTTAATGCATGTATACTCGTACCTAAGAAACAAACCACCCGCAACCAGGTTCCCGTGACACCATATGGATCCCTCGCGGAGAGAGCAGCCGAGCCTCCTTCGGGTTCTAACGGTTCTGGCGACCACGGGATATAGCTCCTCGGCCAACAACCGCAGAAGGGGTCGCTCCAAATGTAGCTAAAGATAGCGAACGCATCGAGCCCTTTATTTTTGATATTCGTGCGAATTACCAGCAGAATAGCCTCGACTTTCTCCCAGTCGACGCGGTCGCTGCCGTCGTTGATGAAAGGGCCCCATCTCGAGTCGCCTGTGTACTGACGCAAATCATAGACTTTGGAACAGGCAAACGGGTACATCTTGGATGAGCGGGTACGACCGGGGTTCCGCGAGGGCATGCCGTATAAGCAATGCAGCTTCGCGCTCTGCTGGTGATTCTCCTTGGGCGGGTCCTCTATTCCGTTGGTGAGGCCCTGGGCGCGCTCAAAGATGAAGGAGCGCATCAGGAAGGCTTTGCGGTTTGACTCGTTTTCAAATAGGCTCGCGAGCAGCGTGGCGTTGCGCGAGATGGGGTAGGTCATGGTCACCAAAGGCCGCTCGCCCTCTTGGTCCTGGGCTGAATGCTTGAGCAAGCGAGTGACAGTGCTGTACACAAAAGGTAGCTCCTCTGCCTATAAGGGGAAGAAATGAAATCATTTGCATATATCGTCAGCTAGGCCATCATCCGTCACGCTATTTACCCAATAGAACTCGGCCCCTTGCCGGACGGGACAGTTGAAGCTCTCACCTTGTCGGCATCCTTGCGATCACAGATGAGTCGCAGTTTCAATAAATCATGCACTTCCTGTTCCCAGTCGAGTTCATGGGTGAGAGGATCATCCTGTCCAAGCAGTTAGCTATGTGTGGCACTTTGGGTTTTTGGTTCTGCGTGCCAGAATGTTCAGGTACATGTTCCGATAAAGTGCCCTGTTGCCCTTGATGTTGTTGTACATGAAGCGACATGTTCTCTGAATCGCCAGCAATGTCTGTGTGTCTGTTAAACTCAGGATGCTGTGGATAATCTCGAGCGGGAACTGAAGGAGAGCTCGCGCCATGTTTGGGAGGTGAGTGAGGGGTTTGCAGCAATCAGCAATGTCCGAGCACGTCCCCACCAGAGCCAACTGATGTGAAAGAGATGTCGGTATATAGCCAAGAGCGAAGCAAGAAGAACAATGGCAGTGTAAATAGCAGCCAGTGTGTTGTGTGTTGCCGTTGCCCAAGGGGGCAAGAGAGTACGACGTCTTGTACGAGTTACAGCCGACAAAGTGGTCGGTCTTTACGGACAAGACGGCCGACAACAAGCCGATGTATTGCGGCAGGGTGACAGCACCGCGGGGGGATACGGATCGATCGTTGTTAGTCGGGGATTAGTTTCTCAGGTCCGAGGCGATGTAGGACGCCACTAGAGTGCAAGTAAGCGGTCGGGTTGCAGGCGTTGAAACTCTGGAAAGACGACAATCAATTTGCTGTTAGGAAGGGCCTGGGGGGTTTGGTAAGGTGCCCAATTACAAAGAAGTATACGTTCACCCTGGTGGAGGTGTACAGCACATGCAAGTGTGCACATGCAAACCTACACACACACGGCAAGTCGGGAACGTCTCTCACCCCTCGCCCATTTCGGTAATCCGGATGGGAAAACGGACAAGGTATTATTGGTGGTGGGGTCAACTTTTCAAGTTTCAACGCACTCTAGGAACCTCGCGACTCGATATACGCAGCATTTCAGAACTGATTTGTTTTGGGACTTCCATGAGGGAGACGGCTGCCTGATGCATCTGAGCACATCAGATACATATATGTAAGGTGCCTAGGTCGGTTGTTCTAGTATGGTTTGAGCAGAAGGCCAACCAACCTCGCTCGCTAATGGACATATGCGTACAAATAGGTACATATAAGTATGTAAGGTATATATATATAATATATTCAGCTAAAAAGAGGCAGAGCCGGAGAAATAAAGCAAAAACATGATAATAGGAAAATCATTGGGGTATAGGTTAATGTAAATGTGCTGAGCAATGCCGTGCAGTTGTACGCGCTCTCCGGCCCCGCCCTCGCAAAAAAATCCACTAAAGTGTGAACCCATGCCAACTCTTTCTCGTCAGAGATCTCTTTTGCAAAAAACAAACAAACAAGCAAACAAAAAAGCTTCTTTTTCACATACAGCCCCATCCAATATTGTGCACTGCGTGCATTCGACGTGCATTCGAAGATAGGAAATGAAAATGTATCGCGGAGTCCCGACGGAGTACCCTTTCCCAAACTTTTCGTCCCACCCGTCCGTCATCCAATCCAGTTTGAGCTTAGATGGAATGGCCAGAGTTGAGGGCGATACAGTTGTTGAGAAGGTGTGCTCCTTCATGGAGCAACTCCCATCTTGTCACCTCGAATGTGTCTTTTAGCACCATCAACAAGGGTGTGTTGTGGTTGATGCCCTTCATCGACTTCAGCTCCTCAGGTGACGACACATTGCCGTATTTAATTAGATACTCGCGCATCTGCCGCACTCTGTCTTGCGGTGCTGCTGGAGTGTGTGCGGCCGAGCTCGGGCCCTCGAGCGCGTATCCATAGCACCACACCACGAGCGATGCAAAGTAGAGAACCCAAGGCCGATTGAGCAGCACATCGTCCCGGGCCGAATATAGATCATCCATTTGGGTGTAGCCATTGGACTTTGGTGTCCCAGAGTTGTGTGAGAGCAGAACTGAGTGCAGGAACTTCAAGGCATAGTAGGTCGCATCTCGGGCTTTTGCTGACGGCGCCCATATGTCCTTCATTCGCCGTTGTGCGCTGTGAAGGTCTTGGCTTCCAATTTGTCGACCAAGAAGTCTCTTTGCTCGAGCAAAAATCTGGCAGTCCACAATGTCCACGTGCATAGCCATGTGCGCTAAGTGGTGTAACACGATTCGGCTTTCGAAGACCACATTCAACTCGTTGCGGTGTTGAGAATCGTAGCTGTATGGGTCCGTGATATCGCCCCTTCCCAGCAGTGTCTTGTCAAAATCTCCTTTCCACGAATCAAAAGCTCGTGTCAGTGTCCCTCGCCACTTGTCTCGCCCGCCCAGGGCCTGCCCGACACCGCCGCCAAGAGAGTTGACTTGAAGATCTCTTTGGTTCATGTGCCAGCTGACGCTAAGCAACCCTCCCATAAGAATTGTGCGGCCAAACGAGTTCGTCTGCACTTCCTGGCCGCTGAGAGTCCGCTTGAGCCCCTCAAGGAAGGACATTGGTTTGCTGCCAATTGCCATCAGATTGGATTCGATTCTTCCCACCTCAGCGCCACTCGCTGCCTTCCACAGCTTGTCATCACATGGCAACGGTAGCCGCATCTCGTGAGCAACCATGACGGTCGAATGCCCAAACATCGTGGCGTGGATAGAATCAATGACAAATGCAGCAAACGCTGCTCGTCGCGTCGCCTCGTTGGTAATCCAGTGGTTCCACCAATCGTCGGGGGTTTGCGCCATCCCGGATGTTGACGACTGTCTCGAGCCATTGGTCTTATCATCCCTGGGGTTCGGCGGTGAATCCAACGCTGACTTTCCAATAAGGGCTCGTCCACGGCGCATCAAAGTAATGGTCGTTGCGTGATGAATATGAGCTCGTTCATGAAGCTCTCTGGTCGAGTACATCTTTTCGTACAGTTCGAGAAGGAGCAGGGTCTGGAAAACCCATAGCTTCGCAGGGGGACGGCAGTTGGTGTCTTGGAACATTTCCCAACGAAGGTGCCAGGCCAAAAAGTTTGATAGTTGCGCACCAGCCTTCGTGATCTTCGGGCCGTGCGCTTTGTCCAAACATGCAGCCCCGATCGTCATGACGGCTATCAGCAAGAGATTCGGCGTCTTGTCGGGCAAGAATGTCGGCTTGTGCAGGATGGGCACTTGGTCGCTGAAGTGGAGCCAAAACGAACCAATGTATGCCTGCATCATCTTGCGGCTCATCATATGAGTGTCATCGCTACGATCTCCTTCAAGAATGTGTTCACGCTGCCTTTCCACCGGTGCGTGGCCATTCTCGTGGAATCTTTCCTTGACAAACTCAAATATCTCAGCGCTCTTCTCGTCCGAAATGCCAGACTCGGGAAGATTCTGATCAAGCAAGTTGGTAACGGACATGACCTGCTGGGTCCCAGCGGAAGGAGGGAAATAGCCCCCGTTGTTGTCAGTGTAGTAAGGCATATTGTACTGATTTGGCGCAAACTCCCCATAACTGCGGCAAGTTAGCAAATAACAGGCACATGTGCTGAATCGATGGGCTTACTTGAAACCGCCTTGTATCGGAACAGTCATGGGAGAGCCCTCCCCATGAGTGTTGAACAGATAAGCCATGAAATCCTCAGGCATCCCGACATACGGCGACTTATTCAAAATGCCGTCGCTCCCAAATACCGGCATTGTCTGGGGCATACCCATCTGGTCTAGAAGCATCATCTCACCAGATCCCTGATGGTGATGATCCGAGTATTCGGCAGAGGTTGAGGGAATATAGTTCTGTTGCTCATCCCTCGTCACGGCGCCGGAGGAGTTCGTTGCAAAGTCTGACGGGGGCAGGGTGAACGGTGGGAAATTTTGTGGTGGTACATAAGGCACTTGATTGGCTGATTGAGGGGTGCTGCTGGGAAGGCCGTGATAGCCAGGCTGGTTGGACACAGGAGACAAAACCCCGTAAGGACCAACATTAGTCTGTATGGATGGCCGTGGAGGACCCGAGGGGGAGTTCAGCGGGGGCCTTTGGGACATGTGCTGGTAGTTATCATGATGCATGTAATCGACACCATTTGAATGATTTCCAATTGGGTAGCCTGTTGGGGGCGTATTGGTGATGGGCGTGTACGGGCTGCCAATCCCCACGTCCCTGGGAGAGTACTGTATGGTCAACGGCCGCCCTTTGTTGTATCCGGTGCCCGGGCGGTTAGCTTCTGGCGAGGCGGAGCCTAATGGAGCAAAAGGAGGTCGACCGTCAGTGAGAGGGGAAAGCTGGCCGAGCATCGAGTCTTTGCGATTCAAAGCCGAGCCTTTGGCTGTATGGCGGTCTTTATGCCGGTTGCAAAGATCAAGCCGGACGAACGTCCGCTGGCAGTCCCCGATCCCGCACTTATACACTTGCTTGGGGTTGTGGTTCAGCTGGTGCCGATAGCTTTTATGACAGTTAGCAACAAAAAATGAACATGTCCGGCCGGAGCGACATACAGATGCTCTGCTCTCGAGTAGCTTTTCCCACAATTCTTTTCGGGGCACTCGAATTTCTTGTCTAGTCCCTTGCGGCTCCTCCGGCGCTTTCGCGCGGGACCCTCCGAGTTCGATGAATTCGCATTATTCCCATCATCGCCATCATCGTCTATATCGAGATCATCCACGTCCTTATCTTCAGACCGACTACGAGGACGACCTCTCTCGTGGTCGTCCTCCTGTTTAATATGGTGGGGAGGCGTTGGCTCCTGTAGAGGAGGCATGGCTTGCTTTGGTCGAGAGATGGGTATCGAGGATTTGATCTCAGTCTTTATATCGACTGGCTGGGACGTGAGAACAGACGCCATAACTCATCCACTTCTCAAATAATAAACCCCAGCCTATGCTAGTTGCCAATTGCAGTAGCTGTCAGTCAAGTGACACGAGCCGGGAACAAAAGCACTTCGAATGGCGGGACGTTACGCAGCGTCACTCACGAATGAATGCGCCGAGCTGTTGCGGCTGCTGTTGCTACTACTGCTGCTGAGCGACGGCAAATCAGTATGGACCGCAGGCTAGGATGTTTGTTACACAACTCGCAGGCGGCGAGGCTGTGTCGGAGGCGGAATATTGATCGGGGGCGCGGAGGGCGTCCAACTAAACGCGCTGGACGCTGGGTGCCGGACGCGGAGGTGGAAGGGGGTGAAGACGATCTCGGGGGGAGTATATACTCGTGCGTGTGTGTCGTTCTCGCCGTGCACAAGCGGGCGGGTTGTCGGACTTGCTCACTACCTCACCAGACCAATTGGAACGAGGCTCACGATATCATGGCAGGCAAATCCGGGACGCCTCGCCGAGAAATTGGAGTGAGGGGGCGGAAGATGTGCAGCGCCCGTCGACTTCCGAAAGTCCTCGATTGAGGCGCGCAAGAACTCGAGGCTCGACTTGACAAAAATATCACAACAGGCCGGCCTCTCTCCTTTTTCCAGGACAAGAGGGGACAAAAAGCAATGCCTGGTCAAAGATCAGCGACGAGAAAGCCGACGGGAATCCGTGGCAATTAAAGAAAGCCGCTTAGGACGAGGAGGGGGGGCCGCAGGGAGGAAGGGGGGTGGTTCAAGCAAGCTGGTGGACCAAGCGCTGTGTGGAGCTCGAGACAACAGCAAGGGAGACGAGGGATAAAAAAATAATCATCCCGATTGCGAGAGCGAACAAGACAGAAAGTAATAACCAAAATCAAGGCCCTGCAAACTGTGATGGGGCATGGCCGTCGTCGATCGTGGCAACAGGCTCGGGGCTCTTCGACATTGCTTTGCCCCGCCTCTGTGCCAGATAACATGCCTAGCTGCTGCAAGGAGATGGCGACGTTGATGCTGAGGACTTCTCGGCATCCAGAGACGCCCACACACGGCTCAGTCCACCCAAAACAGCTCCGGCGCGCGGCGCGCACAGTGTCTGACGTCCATCCAACAACCCCACAAAGGTGACGAGCCATCCAAATGCTCGACGAACACGTAGGTATCGAGAGTGACGCCTCCAGGCGCCCCAAATCGGTAATGAGGCGTTGGACACGGCCGAGATTCGTGCGCGCGCACGTGGGGTGGTACAAGAAAAAGAAACAAACAATAGGCGCCTAGATGAAGAGAGACAAGACACATACCTGTGATATAAAAAGCAGTAGCCCAAAGGAGATTTTGGGTACTTCAATACCCGGTGACGGCAGCCCGGAATTTAATAAAGAAGTAGGATGGGGTTCGTGGTGAGTAACTAGAGTCGCGAAGCGGAGAGGCCGGGTGTGGACTCTGGGAAGTTCTAACTTCCTGGTTGTGTGTTGTTCCCGTGACAGGCGGCTTTGGTCGATGTGGAGGTCGGGTGTTGCAAGTCGATGCGACAGGTTGGGGATGGGAGGATTCCGCGCAAGCTTGTCTTCAACGAGGATTCCCCAGGCTCAGGCTGCCGTGACTTGTCCTCCCACGGTCAGAATGATGTTTGTCTGGGGAAAAGAGGATGATCGAGGGGCGGGAGTGTGGGGGTTTAAGGGAATGGGATGGACGACGGCCACGCCTTTAGCGAGGGACTGGGACAGCCGATATTGGGGAAAGGCCCTGGGAAAGGCGGGGGTCAGGGGGTCCAAGCCGGGCTAAGGTACTTCCATCCTACGCACCCGACACTATTCTCGATCTAGACTTCCTCTGTTCAATCGCCGCCTGTCCTCCATGCGGGCGAGGCTGCCAAAAAAGTGCCTCAAGCCAGAGAGCAAATTAGAAAATTGGTATGTATACAGATCCGCCTTCGCTACCTACCTAGGTAGTTACAGCAACGCTGTTATGGTACGGTATCCGTCCAATCCCACTCAGCGGCTGACATGGGAAGCTTTGACGCACCATATTCCGTATTTGGCTCTTACACAACATGAACTTCTTACGTTCGACCTCTGGAGTGTGATCAGGGTCGAGCAGAAGATAGGCGGAAGGCCGCAAAAGAAACTGCACCTCTGCAAAATGTGGCTGCCCCTACGAGCTACGAACGAACGCGTAAAATCAAGCCAGTCTGGTGTCTTCGATGAGGCTTTGGTAGACGAACGACGTGCGCTTGTGATAATAGACTTGGAGCGATTTATTAACGGGGCAAGTCAGGTCACACCGGGCTGCGCTTTCGAGGCCTTCCTTCCATCGCGACCCCCATTTCATCTCTCATTTCCCCGCTCTTCCATCCCATCCCAGTTTATTTAGCCTTCCGTCGTTGTCTCTGACATGGGTTTACCATGCTCAAGGCTAGCACCTTGTTAGTCCTCGAGTTGACACTCAGAACAATTCGTGTTTTTATTCTCCTGGGTTGCAGCCGTCCGCGGACACTGACAAGGTCCAGCGAATGATCCATTTCCAGGTCCCGATCGGCAACGACACGGGAGAAGGTCTCTTATCCTGACCGACAGGGGATTGCCCCGGCCTTGTCATTCTCCAGTGGAGTCTCTCTGAAGTGTCTTCCACTGTCTGGTAGGCCGCGCCGGCGGAGGTCGCCTGCAAGGCTCCGCAGTGCTTGCAACACCGCCAAACGCGGGCAGCTAACTAAGGTACACTCCTCTCGTTTCTGTCTATAGTAATGAAGGCAAGCAACAATAGCGAGGGAGCTCTAGCTCAAGGCCAGACATCCGAATTGTCCGAGAACAGGAAACCTCCACATACCACCTCCGTGCATGTACGAGGAACGCCACCCAGCACGGAAGAATAACGCTAAATGCCTTTGTGCAAGGTTTGGAGACCCCCAACCTTCAGCAAGGTGCCAAGTTAGGCAGGTGGGGACCGAGTCTCCAGACTATGAATTGTGTGGGACTTGGGGCTGATACACCACACCCTCTCCCAGATCAGACCGAACCAAACCGCCGGCACGCGACTGTTTTGGACGCCAGCGAGCATTTGTGGTGCTATGCTTCATCAGCAGTCCCGCTCAAGCTGTTCTCGGCCCTTCGGTTCCGATCTCCCCATGTTGTTGTTCCGCCGTGGCATTACGATGAAGCTCGTGGATCGTGGTAGGTCCCCGTAGGTATTCGTCCTGCGGAGAACTAGAGCCCCAAAACTGCCCAAGGCAGAGCAGACTCGCAAGCACAGAGACCCACATGTCAGTCCCAGGAGCTGGCCCAAAGCCCTGGGCTTCACCGATCTGGAGAAACCCAGCCACCCATTCAAAGTGTGGGCGTTAGCGGCGTGTGGACGCCATCACATCTCCAGGCTTTGGGGGCTTGCCGTTACAGACGTGGGGAAATTAATCACGGCTTCCTCTAGCCCCGATGGTCTCTGAGCCTTATTTGGGTCGGTCGGATCTTTGTGACGTGACTCCACGAGCTTGGAGGTTTCAAGCGGCAGGCAACAGAAGATTGGATGCAAAGAATCCCTCCCCCTGCAATCCCTCGACGAACGCACCTGACCGGACAACAGGCCCGGTGATTTGCCAGGCCCTACCTCAAGAAGTTGGACTTGCGGCGCAAAAGCAACCCTGGTTGCGCCACTGGCGTCTTTTGATGCAGTCTGGATCTGCACGTCGACGAAAAGGTCTCCATGTGCGTCGAAAGGGGGGGTCTGTCCGCAAGCCAAAGCTCACTCAGCCATCTGAGTCTGAGGACTGCGACGCTCCGCTTCGGTGCTGCTTCTTCCATTCAATAACCGTTACACAAGTAAGCAAGGTAATAAGAGCACTGTAAGTACATACAGTACACGTATGCATACCTTGCCGACTTGAAGTCCCATCCCCAATCGGTGTCAATGCCATTATTTATTGGCTTATGTAATGTTTTCACTCGTTTCAAAATATATTGTCAACTCAAACTTAGAGAGCCAACTCTAGTCATCCGCTTGGAGAAAGTAAAGTTATTTGCTAGTTTCTTATGCTCATAACGTTCAGTAACCAAGCAGGTTTAGATGTCTTCTTGAATCGCAGAGCCTGTCCATGAACAACTTGAGTCGCTCTTAGTGAAGCCGTCTAAAGGGAGGGCTTCTGGGTTGGTTTTTTTCGTATGCCAGGAATGAACATCTTACTTTGAAATATCTTCTTTGTAAAGAAAAAAGAGGTTCTAATACTAGACTCTCGGGCCGTTGTCTACGGCGGCGCCTAGCGTTCATCGTCAGGTGCTCAAAAAAGTCTTTCCTCTACAACAGTAGTACCAGAAAATTGCAGGAGCAACCTTGAAGTTATACATCTGTCAGATAAAGTTGGTGAATGGAACGGCAAACTGTTAGCCACATACCAGTATTTCCACTCGCCTGCCCATATTCATCCACCAGAGGATTGATATATGTCTTTCACAGTTACGACTTAACCCAAACATTTTGAGATCATACTGGGAGCCAGGATTGGTGGATGATAGTACGTACATTGACTCCACAAGCGAACGTTAATATGGGGGAATTTCAGTTGGCGCCATTTCCACGACTACCAAGGTAGACGTTTGTCTCTGAGTAGATGCAGGTTAACTTCCATAGCTCAAAAATGCACACCATAAACGTCTTGACGAGCACATTCGTCTTTGATCAAATGGAGTTCGAAAATCGATACCATAGGGCAAGCTTTATATAAAAACACGTGGAAGGTCATAGAAGGTTGTAGGATAGGTAATTCGCAAAGTCGCAGGTTCATGCTGGAGAAACTCACTTTTTTTTACGATTCGTCCCAAAAATCATCTCATCCCGCACAATGATGGATGACCTCCACGTTGACAATGCCGATTTAGGCTTATGGCAAGGAGGATTCCCAGGGTCCGAACGCAGTGGAGATTTTAGTCGAAGGTCGTATCCGCCAAAGCCCGCCACAAAGCAGCGTTTCTGTCGTCACCTGCGGGCAGGCTCTGGGCAGGGGCAGGCATTTCTCCCCCAGGGTCGCAAATCTCTTCTTTCGTCCCAGGACCCCTCCCACCCCAATGCCTGACCACCGCAACGCGTCTCCGTCCCAGCTTTCGAGGTTGTTCCCGACGATGTGATGGAAAGCCGCCGATGACCAGCAGACGCACGCATCTTACATGAAAGAACAGCCACGCACTTTGCGACCCCTCCACTCTCCCCGACATGGCACCTGCGAAAGCCGCTCGAAACGGTCACGACGACGCCAAGTCGGAAACTCCGAACTCCAAAGAGAAGAACGGCGCTGGGGTGCACCAATCCAATGGAAAGCTACGGCGCGTTGCAAGCTCAACTGGCACCAACCTGCGCGAAATGGCGAACGCTGGTGCTGCCGCCGCCGCCTCTGCCTTGATGGCTTCCGCTGCAGGCTCAGGAGCTGCCGTTGTACAAGAGGCGAGCAACCCAGGAGTACGTCTGCCCCTTGGTCTCTTTATTGGCATGCGCAGCTTGGCTGACCTCGCTTCTTCTAACTACCAGCTTCAATGGCCCGCCTTTGACAGAGAGGTTCTCCACGCCTACCGGCGATCGTATGGCCTCAATACCCCGACCGCATTCACCAAGGACCATCACAAGTGGATCCTCACCCAGCCAGGGAGCGTTGGCCTCTATTCTCCGACCATAGCAAGAAGCAGCGAGTTCAGGAGACAGACAAAAGATCAACTTACTAGCACAGTGCGCAAGCACTTTAACGGCCTAGGTGTTCAAGAAAACGACATCATCGTCGACTTCCTCCACAAGGTTAGGAGCCAGGGCGTTTTGAAGAGGCCCAAATCAAGGACGCGGAGAGCGGGGAATGTCCTGCCCGAAGAACAATAGGTGACTCCAATGGGAGGTTGAAAAATGCAGGCGACTCTGTCCCAGTCAGAATGTCACAAAGACGATCCAATTCTCTAGAAGAATCGGCGCACAAGTTGGAATGGCAAAAGAAGGAAATCGGAATCGGGATGCAATTATGGTGGTTTGCAGTTTTGGAAATTTGCGGCATGGACTGGAGTTTACGGATGGATCGGGAATTTATCCCACAATGTCTCATATAGGAACCATATTAAAGGCATACAAAACAATGGCATTGCGCGGTGCGTTTTTGCATCGCGATAGCATCGCTGCTTCAGTCGCGTTCTGGGCATTCAAATTTGGTGACAGCAGCGCCTCAAATCGCGAGTCGCGCTCGCGCTCGCGCTCGCGCTCTAACTCGGCTTAAAGTTGAGGGTCCCAGCTGCCCGCACTTAACCACCCCGCCGATTTTGGCCTCAGGCTGCCATGGAAGCTCCCAGACTACTGACGGCATTGGCCCGAAAAAAAGTTCGCGGCTTCCCAAGGCTGACGGGGGATACTTCAAATTTCTAGCTTCCATCACGGTTTGCCTGTATTTCATACCGCCAGTATATCAGCGCCAGCACCCTTATGCTGTGAAAGCTCTGCTTCCGGTGGCTCTGTGGTATATTCGAGATGAATTCGAGCATTCTGCCAAAAGCTGCCGCCCTCCCGGTGCGCCAGTTCTCGCCTGCGCAGATATGTCGCCGCCAGCGATTACGAGGATGCGCCAACAGGAGCGCGCCCACTTCCAACTTCACTGTCCTTTCCAAATCCCCCGGCCGTTTGCCGTCTAAGGCTGGTGGGCACTCTGTTTTCGTTGTTGCTGTCGGGCCAAGGGTAGGTAGCTAGCATTGCGATCCTCATCCTATGACGTCGTTCCAACTGTTACTCCATCTGTTGATTTCAGTCTTCTTTTTTGTTCGTGGTTGACAATTTTCTCTCTTCCTTTGACAGGCTTTCCACACTACCCGAAGATTATTGGCAACATCTCGAGACCCATATGGCACATTGGGCGTGGGCAAGAGCGCCTCGGCGGCCGAGATCAAAAAGGCATACTACGGCCTCGCAAAGAAGTTTCACCCGGACACGAACAAAGACCCGACGGCCAAGGACAAGTTTGCCGAAATCCAGTCGGCCTACGAGATTCTCTCCGACCCCTCGAAGAGGGAGCAGTTCGACCAGTTCGGCGCAGCTGGGTTCGATCCCAGCGGAGGCCCAGGCGCTGGCGCTGGTGGTCCGTTCGGAGGAGGTAGCCCCTTTGGTGGCGGATTCGGCGGTGGATTCGGTGGCGGGCAAGGGGGTTTCGGCGCCAACATCAACTTTGACGACCTCTTTTCGGCATTTACAGGAGGCCAAGGTCCTTTTGGTCGCCAGGGTGGCCGGCGAGCTGGTGGGTTCACGCAGGACATCTACCAGGGCGATAACATCGAGGTCCAGGTCAATATCTCGTTTATGGATGCGGCGAAGGGGACCTCCAAAGTAATCAACATTATGCCGCTGGTGACGTGCAAGCCTTGCTCGGGAAGCGGGTTGAAAAAGGGGACAAAACGCTCGAGCTGCAAGCAATGCAACGGAACAGGGACAAGGGTTCACTTCGTGCAGGGCGGTTTCCAAATGGCAAGTACTTGTTCTGCCTGCGAGGGCAGCGGTGTGGCGATTCCGAAGGGATCTGAGTGCTCTTCCTGCCGTGGAGAAGGCGTGGTGAGGGAGCGCAAAAGTGTCACGATAGATATCCCTGCTGGTGTTGAGGACGGCATGAGGCTGCGAGTTCCCGGCGAGGGCGATGCCGCAGCGACGGGCAAAGCGCCAACTGACAACGCGAGGTCTTCTCCGGGAGACCTCCACGTTCTTGTCCGGGTTGCCTCGGATCCGAAATTCAACCGTGTCGGATCCGATATTCTTCACACGGCAACAATACCGATTACAACGGCGATTCTGGGCGGAACTGTCACGATCCCAACCCTCGATGGCAATGTTCAAGCCCGTGTCCCTACGGGCACCAATACGGGCGAGAAGATGACGCTTTCTGGAAAGGGAATGCCGAAGCTTGGCGGCCGACGCGGAGCCTTTGGCGATCTGAAGGTGGAATTCAAGGTGTCGATGCCAAAATACCTGACTTCAAACCAGAGGATGCTGGTTGAGATGCTGGCGGACGAGTTTAATGACAAAACGGCCAAGCGTGTTATGAACGTCGGCAAATCATCGTAAGTATGGGACAAGCCAATGCTATTATGTGGTCAACTAACGAGTCAACCCCTATAGGGCTGAGGGTGGTTCTCAAGAGCAACACGAGGGATTTCTCAAATCGCTTTGGCACAAGTTTACAAACCAGCACCCGCATGAGAACTCGGAGGCCTGGAAGCCGTCGGACAGCGGCATGAAGGATAGCCCCAAGGACGACACAGCAAAGAAGAGTGACGAGCCGAAGAAGTCCGAGTCGGGCTCCGGCTGAGGAAATGTTCTACGGAGTGTACTTGTAGGAGCACCTAGGGGGGGGATCTAGGATAAAGTTCGTTGTTCTAATGTATCCAGCCACCAGATAGAGGCAGGCGGTTTTTGCATGGGGCGGTGTTAAACTGTTGCGGGCTTGTTTTCTCCCTGGCAGCAATGAAAGAGACTGGCGAGAAAAAGAAAGGAGGCACACTGCTGCCAAGGATCTTCTTGTATACTACTAATTCACACCTATGTAGAGAAAACTCTGGCGAGGACCAACTCCACAATATATATAATAAATCAAATCAAATGATAACAAGCAGAGTCGAGGCGATACGGAGGCTGGTTTGGGTATATACTCTTGAGGGACGTACCATCAACGAAGTTTGGGCCCCTGGTTTGGTACTGAGATTCCCATTATTCTATAAGAAAACTGTCCTTCGCTTTGGTGGTATATCTAGTGTAATAAATTACACGTAAGACGCCCATAGCTAGCCAGCCCTAAACTTAATGTGTATCGATTGTATTTCACTACTAAAAAGAATTCCCTGGTCGACGTGTAGGGGGGATTTTGCGAGTGGTATGCATACCTAGTACGATCCGCTTCGGTCAATTTCTCGGTGACTTGGTAGTTGGTCGGGTGAATTCCAAGTTGAATGCCGCCGAGGGGAACCGTCTTTGCTACGCGCGCGCAGCTCTCTGTATGTATGCATGTGAAGCCGCCAGCATACTTGGGATTAGTTGGGGAAAAGATTAAAATGTCTGAATTGTAGTTTGGATACCTACTTGATTAGATAGGTAGTTAGGTACATATGCCGTTCAATAAGTCCTTAAAATGATGTTTTGTCAATGCCTGATGAAACCCGGAATCTAGCTGAGCGAAGGGAGGAAGAGGCGTCATGGTTTCTCGTTCCTGCATTGATTAACGAATGCAGCTGATGGATGTGGGGGAAGCGCCACACGGGCCTTCCCTCCACTGTGGCCTCTCCGTCCTCGGGATCCAAGAAACGCTATTCCCAATCGCCTCAGGTCCACCTAGGTACTTATAATACAACCCAATGACAGGATCGCGCGCGATGGACGATCGATCCAATTTTTATTGTATTTTCGTGACACGAGCGGAATCGGACCGCATGGGCGGTGTTTTTTTTATCCCAGGTCTTGGGAAAACCCCCCAAAAACCAGGTTTCCCCTCCGTCGCTTGTTGAGCCCCTGGGGGCAATATGATGGTGTTCATTGGGGACCAGCTGGGGGCTACCTTCAGTGCAACCATAACTCGCTTATAACCGAACTAAAAGCAACCCCATTTTCTGCCGCGGGTTTGTAGGGTACCTTGACAACGGGCCGAGTCGTGGGTGAGCGATGGTCAGGTGAGGTGTTACCGGTCTGTGTGTGTGCTCCTGGGAGGTCAGGGGGGCAACCTTCGGGGGAATGAAGAGATGGAAAGTGTCGTGCGTGCGGTGGGTATATAAGATTGTGTCCCATATCTGTGAGCTGCTAGGCTGTGTGAGGATACACGAGAAAGATCGGCGGAAGGAAAGGAAATACATACGTCATTTTCTCGCTTCTAACACGCAACCGTGCGTGGGTGGGTGTTCTCGTCGACTTTCTTTCCGGCGCCCGCGTCGTCCTCCTACTACCTCTTGTTATACGGTTCTCGGCTATCCAGGGGGGGGACAATATCTGGACTCTCACACAATGCTCAGAACGTCACGCCTTGTGCTGGCCGCTGCCGCCGGGCTTCTGGCTTCCTCGCCAGTCGTTTCTGCAGCGTGGCCCCAGGACGTGGGCCTCGAATCATTCATCGAGACAGGTATGTCTAAGTAGGATAAGATTCCTGGACTGGACTTTGAAGAAGACTTTCATCTTCATGGCAGGAAACGAACATGCAACAAACCACAACCCCTTGTCTTGCCTGTCTGTTACTTCATTATTTGACACCGCATAATGCTAACTTTCTTCTCAAAGAACGGGCAATCGCGCTCCAAGGGGTACTTAATAACATCGGACCTAATGGTACCAAAGTCCCTGGCGCTGCTGCCGGTATTGTCATTGCTAGTCCGTCTAAAGTCAACCCAAACTGTGAGTTGGCTGTTTATTCTGGGATGGTTCTGATGGTGCACATCTGTTGACCCCAAAAATAGACTTCTACACTTGGACTCGAGATGCTGCCTTGACATTCAAAACGCTGGTGGACGGGCTCCTCTTTGGCAACACGGCCCTCCAGCCCTACATCGAGGACTACATCCATGCTCAAGCTATCTTGCAGACCATCACCAACCCTTCAGGGACGCTGCTGCCGTCTGGCACCGGGCTTGGAGAGCCCAAGTTCAACGCCGACGGGTCCCGTTACAATGGCAACTGGGGAAGACCTCAACGTGACGGGCCGCCATTGAGGGCCACGGCTTTGATTGGGTATGCCCACTGGCTGCTTGAGCACGGCGAGATGGAGAAGGTGAAGTCGGTTGTCTGGCCCGTCATCTCGAATGACTTATCATATGTGGGACAGTACTGGTTCGTGTTTTTCCCTAAGTCTCCTGTGCATCGTTCCCTCAATCTCATCTCTTATGTTCCGCGTCCTGGTCCGCCACCAGCCTTGTATATCTGATACGGCGGCCCGCACCGGATGGAGGGCGAGATATGGACTGCCGTTGTTTTGTTTCGCGCTCCGCGAGATATTACAGAGCAGGCTTGCTGGGCGGGCACCAAACACACACATACACACACACACGCAGTAATGACACTATCATACAGAGTCCTAACAACACACTCTACAGGAACTCGACGGGCTTTGATCTCTGGGAAGAGGTGTCTGGCTCTAGCTTCTTTACCACGCAAAATCAAGCCCGTTCACTTATTGAAGGCGCTGCGTTGGCCGATGCCCTCGGCGTGCCGTGTGCTGCCTGCGCCCAGGCACCCCAGATCCTCTGCTTTCTGCAGTCGTATTGGAACGGGAAGTTCTTCACCGCAACCATCAACACGAACACCGGCCGGGGCGGTGTCGACGCCAACACTGTGCTTGGTCCCATTGCCCTCTTTGATATCAAGGCTTCATGCGATAGTCCAACGTTGCAACCATGGTATGTACCTACCTATACATGTACTTCAAGTTTTGCTCCTTTTTTCTTTTGTTTTCGCCGTCCCATTTTTTCCGGGCTCGTTCGTTCGCAGACAAGGAAACTAACAAAATCTCCCAAAAATCAGCCACTCCCGCGTCCTCGCTAACTTCAAAGTCTTCGTCGACACCTTCCGCAACCCCAGCCTATACCCCATCAACGCCGGCATCCCCTCTACGTCCGGAATCGCCCTAGGCCGGTACCCGGAAGACACCTACTACGACGGCAACCCTTGGTACCTCATCACCCTGGGCGCAGCCGAGCTCCTCTACGACGCCGTCGCCCAGTGGACGCACCACGGCTCCATCACCGTCGACACCACCTCTCTCCCCTTCTTCCAGTCCCTTTACCCCTCCGCCCAGGCCGGGAAAACCTACAAGCGGTGCGCCAAGACGAGCCCGTTCCGGCTCATCGCCGACGCGGCCCTCGCCTACGCAGATAGCTTCGTCTCCATCGCCCAGAAGTACACCCCCGTAGACGGCTCCCTAGCCGAGCAATTTCTCAAGACCTCTCCCGGGACGCCCCTCTCTGCCGCGGCACTAACCTGGTCGTTCGCCTCGTTCGTCAGCATGGCCGAGCGGCGCGGGGGGCAGTTCCCGCCGTCCTGGGTTCCCACCTCTCCCCCCTTATCACTCCCCGAAACCTGCTCCGGCACCTCGCAGCACGGAATCTACGCGCCCGCCACCGGAGCCGGGGCGCCCAACGGCACGGCGCCCTGCCTGTCCAGCGTACTCTTCGTGGTCAACGCCAGCACCTACTACGGCGAGAACATCTACCTGGTCGGCAACACGACGGACCTCGGGTCCTGGAACCTGGACAACTCGCAGCCCATGCTCTCGAGCAACTACACGGCCGAGCGGCCCATGTGGTTTGCCACGCTGGCCTTGGAAGCAGGCGAGCACGTCAGCTACGGGTACGCGCGCCAGCAGGATTGCGGACGGGACCCCATCTGGGAGACGGTGAACCGCACGCTCGTGGTCCCAGCATGCGTCGAGGGCTCGACTGCCGTGCTCCTGGAGACGGACGATGCCTGGGCTGGGGATGTGGGAACGCCAGGGGGGTGTTGAGTTTGGTTAGGCACCTATCTTTGTAGGCACGGCCAGACCAGGACACAGGGACCGAGATGTCGACAAACCAGGGGGGCGGTTAAATATCTGTACACATTTTTTATGATCTCTATTGCACATATTATTATGCTCTCGTGCGTTGTAATTGTAGTGTTAGTCTAGAGACACCGCCGAGGCGTATTTCCCAAATAACGAGTGATACCTAATGTCATCGAATGTAGCATATTTCCTTCTCTTTAGCAACGGGCCTCAAAACTAATTCAGTATAATTACAGCTCCAATGGCCCAGTCCCCTTGGAAGGCAATAGCAGTGTGGCAAAGGCGAATGTTGCCTACAGGGCGCCAAAGAGCCTTTGAGCATTCAAGCCTTTGGAGTGTAGTTGCCACATGACCTAGGTCAGGCCCCACACAGGGCATAAGGACTTCCTGACGATCGTAGTCATGGAGTTTCCTTCTTCATAGATCAACAACACAACCAATCCAATCCAGACTACCTAACGGTGACTATTGTGATGACCCTGTCATACCAACAAGCAGTACTGCCGCCATAAGTAACAATAAGGGGCTAAAGCATACAATGAATCTTAGCTGTCATTATCTCATTACAATAAAATAAAGGCAGTGTCGCCAATAACCTTTCCCTATCCTAACATCGGCATCCTTGTGTCTCTTTTGGCCGCCTTTCAAGATTATCCCAAACTCCAAGCGCCATAAAATATCAGATGTAGTTAACAATTTATGACTCACCCCCCAACACTGGGTCTACCGCCTAGGCCATGGGTTTCCGTATTCCCTCCTCTGCAGTCTGGAGGCTAGAACTGGAGCTCACTGATCCTCCCCCGGGGCCTGATAATCTCTTCTTCGTCAAAACACTAGGTTTCCTACCGTCTATTGTGCTTGTTTGCTTGCTCACCTCCTTATCATCTCCTCGCTCCATATCCTGCCCGGCAATTTCAGCAGTGGGATTTCCACTCAAAGGTCCGGGAACGGCGTTCTGGCTATCGCTAGCGCTAGGGGGACTTTCGCCGGTTGGTCCTTGTCTACCCTTCTTGATGCTCCGCCATTCCATGCCAAACGCGCACAGCAGCGACGCGAATGCAAGACCCATCGCGGCCAGAAAGATCCGCTGACTAGCATAGTTGTATGCATCTATGATCTGATCGACGAATTCTTGCGGCGCAATGGCTGTAAGCTTTGTCGCGCCCTCGTTGACAATTGTAAGAGGGTCCAATCCAGGGATATGAGATAACCGCGACACTAGCAAGTTGGTGAGAATGGACTGCCCGACGGTCGTGAAAACAGCGCCACCCATCTGCTGTACGAAGAAGTTGATGGCAATCCCACTGCTAATGTCTTCCTTCGGAAGCACTGTCTGGATAGCAAGACCTGACGTCTGCATACCGAAGCCGAGCCCAAAGCCTGTAAGAAATTGGAACGCAATCCAGTGCGACGACGGGGTGTCGCGGCTGACTGTGCTCATGAGGCCTTCGCCGATAGACATGATGGAAGGAGCGAGGAGCATAGAGGGGACATAATAGCCGATCTTTTGAGTGACAATACCAGACAAGATACTGGATACGACGAGACTGAGAACCAGGGGCAGTGTGTCGATACCAGACTTCATGGGATCAACCTGCTTGACGGTTTGGACTATGATATCGGTTAGGACGGGGTATGCATACGTATGTAGAATCAGGGCCAACTTACACCAAATGGGAACATAATAGACCATCATCAACATGGAGCCTGCGAGGAAGAACGTGAAGGCAGTGCCGAAAGCAACACTTCTCTGAGTGATCACCCGCGGGGGAACCATGGCGGTTTCGGGCTTCAGGATCTGCACCGTGATGAAAGCAGCGGTCGCAGCGGTGAACAGGACGAGTAGCAGGATGGTGCGCCATTCATCCCAGGCATATGTCGAACCTCCCCATTGCAAGGCGAGCAATAGACAGACCACGCCGGGGAGGAGAAATACCATCCCAATAGGATCCAAACGCTTGACGTGGGCTGAGAAGCTAGCAGGCTCAAATTTCTCCTTCGGTGGATTCCAGAAGAAGACCATAAAGATGAACGAAACGGCACCGATGGGGAGGTTAATGTAGAAGCACCAGCGCCAGGTGATACCATTGGTGAATCCACCACCAATGAGGGGTCCCATGACCGAAGCTATTCCAAACACCATGCCAAAAAGGCCCTGAAAGGCGGGCCGCTTATGCAATGGTACCATGGGAATCATGATCAGCATGCAGCCAGAGAAGATGCCTGCCGATGCCAGACCAGCAATGGCTCGGCCAATGATGAACACAGTCGAGTTGGGAGCGGCTCCACAGATAGCAGAGCCGATCTCGAAAACGATCATGCTGATCAGGAAGACCCTGTGAATGCGTTAAGCAGTGGTGACAAGGAGGGGAGGTGGGTGATTTCGGGAGCATACCATTTCATGTCGTAGAACTTGTAGATGCGGCCGTAGACAAGCTGGGCACAGGAAGTGGTCAACATGTAGGCGGAGCCATACCAGCCGATATCGCCCAGACTCTGGAACTCGTCCGAGATGCGCGGCACGGCGGTAGCGATGATGGTCCGGTCCAGCGCGACGAGGAAGAGAGCCAAGAAGTTGCACAAGATGGTCAGCCAAAAGCGGAAGCTCTTCGGCTGGAACAGTTCATTTTCGACGGGCGGTGGCGGCGGTATAGCGGGCGCAAGCTTCTCGGCATCGTTCATTTCGGCCAAGTTGTCTGCCCGGACAATGTGGTCGGAGTGGCCACTAGCGAAAGAGGTCGTTGATCGGGACGCAGTAGCCATGTTGGGCGTGTCGTCAAGCTTTGGCGATGGTGCACCAGTGCTGCCCGAGTATGAATAGAGGGATGGGAAAGATGCCTGGCGTCTGGTGCGTATCTGGGAGAGCAGTGAATAATAACGCCAGCCTTAGGCGACGGCGGCAGAGACAGAAATGTCTAACACCAGGGCGCGAGACCTGATCAACATGTGGATCTCAGCCTAGACGGAACTTTGGATAAAGATCACTCGGAGAGAAACAGAGACCTGTCGAGGCAGTCAAACTCCGGAAGCGCGCACATACACCTTGAGCGGCGTCCTCAGTCCTGCGAGTTCCCGGATGAGGGCCGGAAGAGAGGCGGAAGGAGACACATGGTTGAATAGAAACCAAAAACAGAAAGACCAGTCCGTAGGACACACGCAGGCACGCCTGTGCGATATATAGAGTGAATTTCCAGTAAATGGATGGGAGGGATGTCCCACCCAGGGCGGCGGACTTCGTCGTGTCTCAACGTACGGAACGGACATCAGACCAACCACCCAACAAAGGATAATAAGCCAGAGCACAGCGGGCCCGGCATTGGAATGGACAAAAGGCAATATGGCTGACCAGCAGCAATCTATCCGGGCCGCCATTGATTTACGTGCGTCGGATGTCGAGCATCGGTTTTGGGGCGCCAGGAGAGTGAAGAGCTCTTATTTGTAGTGGAATTCCCCAATCGGGTCCGGTGCTTAATCCCTGCAACCCCCAAACCTTAAAGTTGCAAGTGCGCGAAACGTCCGTACAGAAAAAGAAGGCGCGACCCAACGATGCCCCAGCAAAAACGTGCACGAAGAACGATGGGCCAGCGTTTTTTATGTGGAGACCGAACGACGTTGAGATCGGCCGAGCTAGGTTTAGCGTAAAATTCTGCAGGTCCAGCTCGGGGATGGGAAGGACCCTCTCGGTCCCGAAGATCCGCGCTAGTCCCCCGCGCTTGTCAACGGAGGAAAGCAGGTCCAGGGGCCAGCGGAGACTTGGAGTTGGGAGGAAAAGAAGCCCGGGCTGCAGCAACTTTGGTGACTTTACCAGCTGTTTCCTGTCGAGCGTCTTGGCAGTCTCCTTCCACTCTGTGTTGTTTCTGGCTGGCTGTCAACCAGAACTTCCGCGTACTCTCCGGGCCCCAACCGTCCCAATGTGTGCGATGCATGGCCCAAGTCTGGTGTGCGCGGTGTGCGGTGTGCAGACTCTAGAGGCGCGCACCTGCAGGCAATCCTGCTCCTTCCGTTGTGCGTGCTTGCGCCTGCTATTTGCTGGAACTAATGCTTGTTGGAAGGAGGGGGCCGCACCAGCAAGGCTCCTTCCTTGTCGAACAGTTTGAGTGTGGGAGCTGCTGGGGCTGCGTTTCTTTTCAAGTTTCTCCTCACCTCCGCTCCCGTTTGTTTCTTGTGTCCCCTCGTCGCAAAAATCATTATCGCGCAATTCCACATTCCGGGGTGGCCGCATCGTTGCAATTGATTATTGACTGACGCCACGTCTCGCGCTGGCAGCTGTCAACTGTCAAGCGCAGCGCAGGTAATTACGAATTACAAGCCAGTATTGGGATTATTATTGATTTGGGTTTGAGAGTCGGTCATCAGCTCGGTTCGCTGGAATTGGACCAACGCAGCAGAGTGCCAACGTCGGACTTGGGCCCGAGTCCAAGACGACCAGGAGAGCCAACAAACACCACTGCTTGCTGCTGCAATTTCTCGCTTCGGATCTTGCTTCGCCTTGCCGCTCCCGCTCCCGCTCTTGCTGCTGTTGCGCCAGGTCTCTGCTGGTCTGCGATCCGCGTTGGGATACACCCCGCGCCAGCCAGTCTGGGGACCACCACCGCCTCGCTTCGTTCGCCGAAGCGTGCAGCAGCGCAGCATCCAGCTTCAAGCACTCCACACGCCAGCTTCGGGTTTCTTTGTCCAGGCCCCAACCTGGCCGCCTGGCCGGTTCTTGCGGCTCTGCCCCTAACCCAGTCTCCCCTTGCCCTTCCCCACGGCATTGGGTCCCCGTTGTTTATTGGCGCCGCCCAGTGGACCACCGCCGTTGGCTGAGCCCAGGCAGTGACGCTGCCTCACCTAGACCTTCGGACCCGAGCGGCGTCTTGAGATATCCGCCACCGGCTAGTACATACCTTACATATTGACAATGGCCTCCGAGCTCTCCTTCGACCGTCCGCCGTCGCCGCTGCAGCGGCACCCTCTCCCTGAATCGTCGGTGATGAAGCTGACACGGGGCCACTCCTGCGTCCTGTGTCAACAACGGAAGGTGCGCTGCGATAAGCAGAAGCCCTGCGCCAACTGCGTCAAGGCCCAGGTCGAGTGTCGAGTGGTTCCTCCGCAGCCCCCCCGACGCCGGAAGAAAAAACCACATGAGCGGGACCTCATAGACAGGCTCCGCAAGTATGAGACCCTGCTGTCCCAGCATGGCGTCAACTTTGATCCAATCGCCCACGACCTCAAGGCCCTGGACCACGGCGACGACGTGGCCGACCTGGAGCAGGACCTCAGTGGCCTGAAGACGTCGCCATCCAGCGCTGCAGATCATGTTACCCCAGAAGGTGGAAATGACAAGTTAGTAAAAACTTAAAAATATGAGTCTTTCTGGCTCCTCCCCCGCTAGTATTGAGAGTCTCCACGCTGACCCCGAGTCTTATAAGGCACAAATGGTATCCATACTACAAGGATGTGAGCCAAACCCTGCGTCCCCATGCTATTCAAGTAGATGAGATGTCCTTTCATCTGGCCCCCTCTCCCGATTCCAACTGTCGGGTCCAAGAACCCCACATACATGTCTCGCCGTTGCGTCCACCCCTCCATCATTGATGTCTTACGTGATCCCTCCTTTCTTTCCCCTTGCCTAGCATGCACATCCATTCTCGAACCTACCCCGGACCTAGTATCTGACATCATGTTGATAGTTCCGGGCCACGGATGAGATGCTTCATGACTCGTCCGACGAGGACTACGAAGGCCCGACGCTTCACCATGCGTACGATACTATGTTCGAAAATAACGACGGCTTTCCGTTTGTCGTCGGCGGTACTCAAGCTTCTGTCACCAACGCCCACCCGTCAGCCATCCAGGTATTCCAGCTATGGCAAATCTACATCAACAATGTCAACCCGCTGCTCAAGCTTAGCCATATCTCTACCCTCCAAGCTCAAATTATTAGCGCCAGTGCCAACCCTGGCAAGATCGCGAAGCCTCTCGAGGCCTTGATGTTTGCCATATACTTTTCCGCAATCACTTCTATGACTGAAGAAGAAGCGCAAAGCACATTTGGCGAGGATAGAGCCATCCTGCTAAACAAGTTCCACGCCGCCACACAACAGGCTCTTGTTAACGCCGGTTTTATGCGGTCGACAGAGCTGATGGTCCTACAAGCTCTCTTCCTGTACCTGGTAAGATTTCACTCACCTCTTAGCCGTTCTCCCGATGCATTATTGTTCTAACAAGCTCCAGCTTTGCGCTCGGCCGTATGTTGACCCCCGATCTTTGTTCTGCTTGATCGGAATCGCGGTAAGGATTGCCACTAGGATTGGTATCCACCGCGATGGTGCCCTGTTCAACCTTCCCCCCTTCGAGACGGAGCAGCGGAGGAGGCTCTGGTGGCAGATTGTGATATTCGACAAGCGCATTGCAGAGATCACCGGATCATCTATCACTGCGCTATCTACGTCGCAAGGCGACTGCCGCTTCCCCCTCAACATCAACGATGCAGACTTGAACATACACGCTAAAGACCCGCCCACACCTTACCATGGCCCGACTGAGATGCTGTTCTGCCTGACCCGGGTGGAGCTTACTGTCGCTGCAGCACCAAATGGCTCTCAGCAGGCAGCTACTCCCGGAGGCAGCGTTAATCCACACAAGCAGACTCGGGTCCATTACAGTCCGTCGCCATCGTCACCCGACATCGTTACTCATGTGGCCCAACAAAACCTGCCACACAACCTGGTGACTTTTTGCCAATACATAGAAGATGTCTATCTCAAGCAGTGTGATTCCAAGATCCCGCTGCATCTCTTCACGCTTCTAATGACACAGCAAGCTCTGTCCAAGCTGCGTGTCGTTGATTTTCTGTGTCGCGGGGTTGCGACTGACTCCGTAGAGCCAGCGGAACGTGACGCCCTGTTCACCGAGGCCATCCGTATGGTGGAACTCGACAACGCCTTGCAGACAGACGCGACGCTACAGGGTTTCCGGTGGTATACTTACCAGCACTTTCCTCTACCTGCTTATATTTTCTTGGTATCAGAGCTCCGTCAACGCCCGACTGGTGAGCTCAGCGAGCGCGCCTGGAACGTTATGGTTGAGAACTGCGAACACCGAGGCTTCACTAAGCACATGCGCTCCCCCATGCATATTCTTCTTGGCCATTTCTTTGTTAAGGCCTGGGATACCCGAGAGGCTGCCGAGGCGCAGCTTGGTCGGCAGCTAATGGCTCCCAAGATTGTCACTTTGCTGCGTAGCAACATGTCGCGGTATAAGAAGCCAAATTCGGCTCCTAGTAGCAGCAGCGGAGGGGTCTCTGGTCCCTCACAAATGCCACCGTCTGCAGGCCTGTCTGGCGGCGGAGGTGTTCCTGTTCAGCCCGATTCGATCCCAGGCGGGGGTGGCCTGTACTCGGCGAACAAGCCGATGCCGGATGCGCCGCCACCGCCACCGCCACCCCCACAACACATGGGCAGCACAAACAACAGCACGAGCATGATGATGGACGATAACATGGTCTACTCAGGCTTCGATGGAGTGAGCCAAATTATCAACAACGCTCCAATGGGCGAAGTGGACTTCAACCAGATGGATTGGAACTACTTAGTGCAATACGGCTCGTTTGGAGGGTTCAACCCCAATATTTACCATCCGCCTCCTCTTGGACAGCATGGGGGCCCGCAATAACAACCGATACAGGTGGAAGGCAGCCCAACCGCGTATCCGCATCAGAGCGTAATTTCCCTACGCTGCATGCATTCGTGTTGCTGTAGGATATGGAATGGAAGACAGGTATGAGAGATATGACTGTCACGACAAAGGCGTTCCAATAGTGGCTGGCGTTTTACTGTGCGATGACGCGCAGGTGATGATGCGGGCATATATTGATTCCAAATTTAGTTTCCTCTCATTTTATCGCATAGCGAATATAGCTTAATCGGCGGAGTAAGCTGTCCTTCTGTCGTTGAATGTTTTCCTCTATACCACTCTGTTAGTCAGTTAGCCAGGAACCATCAACTTCATGTATGTATCGTAACAAGAAAGTAGGTTAGATTCTTGAGTTCTAGGGATAATGAAGGAGGATGAGGAGAAGAAGGTCTGAAGGGAGGGGCAGGGCAATTTATATACATGACTCTCTTCTTCAGCTGCTGTCGGTACTTGTCTCGCGCGCGCCAGGCAGCCATCCCGGCGTGAGTAGAGGAAACCTTATCCATGGTCTCGGTGATTAAAGGGATCAGCGTCCCTGCGCCGGGAGAATTGGAGTTTTAATTGCTGGAGGGACGGGATGTCGGGTTTATGCAAGGAATTGAATGTCTGCCCGGGCATTTATTCGGGACGGCAAGGACAAGCTTTTTACTGTTCTACATCTTTTGTCCTTTGGAGCGAACATAGTCCACGCATATAAAAATAAAACAGTATTTCATTCTTTTATTATGTACATGGAGAAATGTTCTTGAGGGTCATCTTCCACCTTTAGGTTACTTCTTCCTCTCTGCATTGTCTCATCCCTCTCGGTTATATTGGCGGTACCGAGCTTGTCGCTTTTCTTGTCTGCAGGTGAGTTACTTTTTAGCCTGGCGATGAAATAGTACGATTGGCGATGCCGTAACGGAACGCATTATGTGCTGTCTTAGTCGCCTTACACTCCCATACGTTCGTTCATCATTATAACAAAAAACACTAAGTGTGGGGGAGCATGCGAGTATAGCACAACCATTATGCGGTCTGTACCGCTCAGTATTACGTTAACGGGTTGGATATGCGTTGGTGCGTTGTGCGTTGTTGCGTGCGGTGCTTTACTTGCTTCAAACCTTATGTGTGTCCAAGTCGGTCGGTCAAACCTGGAGAACCAACAACCAACGTAACAACCACCACCCCCTTGTTTATTGTATCTTGTGTGTGTGCACATGTACACCTATATGTGTGACGTTCTCGTTTCATTTTATCTTGCGTTCTCGCTAAATGACCACGTGCAATTGAGTGCAAGCTGCTGCGACGGGTGGAATGAATGAATTGGATTCGCGGCTTCCGCCCGCCGCCTCCCCTCTTTGAAAGAAGACTGAGCTATTGACGTGGTTGAACTAACCATTGGCAGCTGGCTTAGCTTTTGTTTGCGCGAGAGAGGATTACAAAGAGTTGGGAGGACGAAAGATTTAAACAAAACCAGATGTCTGTCATGCTTGTTTGATTGTGCATGTTCTAGCTGCCTGCCAGACATGGCAGGAGGATTGCACTGTACCAGGCTTTGGCCGTTTCCCTCTCCTTTCTTTCTCCCGTTCAAAAGCCCTTTACTTCACCTACTTCAAAAGTGGTCGTGTCTGTCTCGGACTATTGTTCGGTTGCTCAAATAACGCTCGGTCACTCAGTCGGATCGGTAGGTACCTCTCTGTTTATTCACTTATCTACGTTCTGAAACACGCCGGGGGACGATATGGGCCTGACGAAGGAAACATTACAACCGGCCACGTACAACCACCAGCTCACCAGACATAATCAACTAGGTGGTGATACATGCGTGAGAGATATACATGCCTACCTTACCTGTCCACCACTTCACCCTCCACTTCCTTCCGCCCATCAGAATGCGAAGAAATACTTGCCATCTGCTCCTGTGGCAATAGCATTCATTGCAAAGTGGTGTGACACTCAGAGAAGTGTGTCTGGTGGTATAATAATAAAAATACATCTTGGAAAAAGAAGCGTGCGTAGGAGAAGAGGTATCATCACCCTTTCCCCCTTCCGGCTCTTCCTGCTGATCCAGCTTCTACCATCCATCCATGGGGGTAATCAAATCAACGTTGCTACAAGGACACACAAAAGGTCGTACAACATTGCTTTAGAAAACACATCAGCGCTTCTTCCATCTCGAAGGACGTCGGTCTTCCTTTTCTCCATCTTCTCGTAGGCGGAAAACGGTGCCTTGAAATGGAGGCCGGGGTATCGTGTCATGAAAGCAAGTCCGGCAACAAGGCTTTCGAGCCAGTTGAGCCCCCCTTTAACTACCACCCCAAAGTCCTTTCCTGATCATGGACAACCGGCTAAACGCCTTCCGGCCATACCCCCCTTTGATGTAAGAATGAAGCCCTGTTCCATTCAAAACCCATCGTTCCCCAACGCCACATTAAAAATATGTCACAAACCGCCATTTTGTAATGAAAGGAGAAAATGGATAAAAATAAAAGCCTTATAGGCAGACCCCTAAGAAAGGGCTGCAAACCCAAACGCCAAGCTATTCATCAATGGCGAACGACCACCATGGGGGTTCGAGGCCGCCGTCATAAAATCATTCAGAGCCACCCATGATTAAAAAATCATACACCATGCACCATACGCCAGAGGCTTTCGTATATTTTCTTACACAGTGCCGTTCACCGAAGTTATCGTAGTTGATGCGGTTGAGTTCGTTGGCTCACTGAGCTTTTCCGCTGTCGGCGAGTCCAACACTCCCCCATTGTCGACACTGGTGGCAGACTTTGGATCCTCTGAGTTGGACATAGGTTTGAGCATCGTCGTGCCAAGAGATGGTCGACTTGCTGCTGCCTTATTCATCCTACTCTTGGTATAGTCGCTGAGACTTAGCTTCTTCTTGACAGGGCTCGGGTTCGCAGTGTTGCCATTGGTAAGCGACGAGCCAAATGCAAAGCTGGTTGTTGAGAACGGGGACTGGACAACTGAGCCTCCCGCAGACAGCGGTGTTGTGGCGGTCGAAGCACCCGAGGCAGGACTGCCAAAAGCTGGGACAGGCGGCATTTGCACTCGAAGATCAGGCGACTTATTCTTCAGTGTGCTGCTCATCAAGGGCAACCCATTGGGCTTCAAGTGTGCTGCTGTCGCATCAGGCATAATGGTATCATCAGTATCGTTGACGATCGATATTCCTGCTGTTGCTCCGGGCTTGTCAACTCCAGGAGACTGGAGCGGCGTTTTTTGTTCAGTTGGACTATCGATGTCCATGGCTGCCGGTGGTGCCTCGCGATCTAACGACAATCGCTTCATTTGTTTCTCCTGTTCGTCGACAAGCCGAAGTCGATGTCGGTTGTCTAGCAGACGCTTCGACAAAGATACCAGCCTGCGCTTGGGGGTACATGTCGGACTCGCTTCCTTGTACCATGCCCTCTCCTCAGGGTCTGTCTGAACTGCGGCGTCTCGATAGTTTCCTTGGGGGGCAACAGAGCCAGATCGAAAGGCCGAAGGGAGTGATCCGTTCGCTGAACCAGGTTTATTCGAAGACAGCATGTTGCGAGGAGAGACTGCACTGGTGGGTGACCGAGACTCTCTCCTCGAAGTTCCGACATCAATGTAGAGACGTTCGGAGAATTCGTTGGCTGAGAGGGTCGGGGTCTGGGTTTCTGAGCTTGGTTTTGCGGTTCTTGTCCTTGATCCTGTGCCATCGGACAAACGTTTCCTTTTTCGAGGGGGAACTTGCTGCTGCTCCATGCGACGGAAGGAGTCCTCGATCATCGTCACCTTTCGCTTATCCCTGTCCGTGGGCTCAGTCAATATCCCAAGGGTATCAAACGAACCTTGGCGCGCGGTTGGCGTCATGTCGCGACTTGGCGGCTTGCTGCGGGAGGACCCTGATACAGACCTCACGTCATTCTCTGGGACATCTTCCAGGTGGCCTTCACTAGCGGCTCGACTGTTCGTCGCATGTCCTGTACTAGTAGGTGAGATAGTGTGCTGCGCCTTGACTCTCCGTTTCTTGACCTTGGACGGATTCGATGGAACGGCCGGGTTCAGCGAATTTGACTCTTTTGGTGGATTTGGCCGCGATGGGGTCTTGCTTAGGTAGTTCCGATGAAACCTTGCAAACGCACACTCTGTCCCGAGATTGCAAGCACAACCACCGTGGTCAGAGAGAACAAGATCAACCCAAGTGGTGAGCTTTTGGTACTCCGCTTCGTCATGACAGGTTTCGGCATCTGCGATTGTTTCTTCATCGCCGAGACCCAAAATGCGAAGCATCCGGGCCTTGCTGCTCTTTGGAAACCGGAAGTCCCAGGGGATCGTGATCTGTTCCTTCGCAGCAATCCGCGCATCGCTCACAAGCCAAAAATGGTATTCGCGGCCGTCGGAGAGATAGGTCTCGAGAAAGGTATTTGGTCTGCAACTCCGCCGAACAAAGCGCGCTTTCGATCCTTCCTTCCTCGTGTCAATGTAGAGTGGAAGATCTGGGTGGAAGAGAACGAATGGAAGAGGCGAGGTAAGCTCATTCCAGCGATTCTCTGGATCTTGACAATAGTTGGCTTGAAATCCAATCTGACCATTCAGCTCCATAAGAGGAACATCCTTTGCAATGGCCGACGGCGCTTCCAGGCACTGCCACTCGAGAGTGGTGCCCTCGACAATTCTCGTGGTGCGCCCAATTTCTGGCTGTATCCTCAGAGTCTCTATGTCGGAGGGAAGCGTCTGAAATACGTCGCCGTATGCACAGCCTGTCTCCTTTTGCATCTTTTCGGGATCTCGTAGCCAATCGGACATAGCATTAGAGACCTGCAGACTGGCGAAGCTATTCGTTTGCGTAATGGTGATAGGCTGGCGATTGCAAAGTGAGCGGAAACCAGACGAATAATGGTGGATTTCAAAATCGTCTGGAAGGTCCGGGGGCGTGGTAGCGGGACTTGGAGGATGGCCATTCCCAATTTTGGTGTTCCCGTATGAGGGACTGCGCTTCGGCGCCTGCGAGCTAATCGACGGGCCCGATCTATGCGATGAGCTCTTGAGTTTCTTGTGAGGGTGAGGATGAGGATGAGGATGGTCGTGAGGGGAGGTATGATGCTTTGTGGTCTCGGAAAGACTGTGAGGGCCACTGCCATTCAACTGGAGGTCGGTCGGCTTTGGCTTCTTCTTGTGGCTCTTGGCAGGCGGGCGTTTGTGCTTCTTATCTGTTGCCTCTTCTTCAACCACCGGCACCGTGGTTCTCGCCTTTTGTCTTTGAATGGCCTGCTGTCGATCCAGCGACCTGGGCTCGCACTCGACGCAAGAATGAGCGAAATCCTCGCGCAAAGCGTCCTCGACGTTGTTGGGGTAGTAGCATTCGATGTGTTGCCACGTGTCGCATTTTTCGCAATAGATCGTGTTCCCGTCATCGTCAGCGAAGTTGCATATACACTTGATCGTGTACGGCTCTTCCTCCACGGTCTCCTGCTTTCGAGACGCATCTCGGACAGTGACGGCTGTCGGCAGGAAGAGGGGAGTCTGACTGGGGGGCACGATCTGCGTCGATAGTGGCGGCAGCTTGTCTGTCATAATCCTAGAAATGGCCTCGCGATGGGGGTACAGTGTCGGAGGAATTGTCCAAGTTGTTTATCTCCCCGGTCTGAAGGGCATGCTGGCGCGCTGCTCGACGCGATGGAGGGGGGGTGGGATGAGTCGTCAAAGATGGCGAAAACGCCGTGCGTGTCATCCGTCGGCGTCGCTTGGGTCGACTGGGCGCGACGAAGTACCCTGGGGACGTAATGAGGGCTGCGTGATCGTTGGAACGGCACGATGAGAGCGAGTCGACTGGAAGGATACGTCGCGAAGGTGATGTCGCGGCGTAATAAAAAGAACGCCGAATGAAGCCAATGGGCGCCGAAGACCTAGGATTAGCTGCGTACCCGCGGCGAAGAAGGTGGTTGTGGGTAGAGGGCAGAAAGTGTCCAGCTCGCTTCACCAAAGGCGTAGCGATCGTGACGACTTGCTTCGTTCGTTCGAGGCGGGTCACAATGGAATAGCGCGAGACGAGATAGCGCCTCGAGGACAAAGGGACTCGAGTCGGTCGGATTGAATAGTCGAGCGCGAAATGATAAATCCAACTCGAATCCCGGAATGAGTCGACGGCTAGGGAACGAGGAAGAGTGGGTAACGGATTGAATAAAAGAAGATTCTGAAGGAAAGAGCGAGAGAGAGAGAGGCCCGAGGGTCCACACGAGGGACGAAGAGCGCTGCGCTTCAATGGGACTTGGGCGGCCCCAACTTTGGGGGGGGGAGGCAGTGTGCAGCTGGGGGGACCAGGCAAGCACGGGCCACAAAAAGAGAACAGGGCTCTCGGGAGCTTGGAGGGGCCAGGAGGGAGCGCATGGCAGGCGGGCTGGCGCACGACGACTTACCAATGTCCAGCGTGTTTTAGCGCATGCCCTTTAAAAATGATGAGCGAAAGCATCCAAACCTGGGAGGAGGGTACAAAGTACTCCCCTGTGAAGGTTGGACGCACTAAACTCAGAACGGGAGGAAAGGCGGTGGGCAGAGGTGATTCGAGGAGGCTTCGGGATTGGCGGGAAGAGGAGGAGCGGGGCAGGGCGGGTGTTCACACACAATCTTGAATGTCAGCAGCAATCCTGCGCGCACAGCTCGTGCATGGTAGGTATATCTCGAGTGTAGTATGGATCTGAGACGAGAGGGGGGAATATATTGGGTTTCGGCTCCATGTTCTTAGAAGTTTTCAAAAGTGAAGCGACTTGAAATGAGAGGTGAAAAAAGAGGATGCTTTCGGAAGAGCGAAAGGGCGAGGACCGCTTCAGGTGGGATTGCCAAAGGCTAGAAAAACGGAGCTGAGAAAATTGAGGAGACGCTGGACTTGGGAGGGAGGGAAATGGAAAAGTGTAAACAGGCCTGTTCTGAATGAGCGGGCTTTGTCGGGCCCAGTTTTCTGCGCGTGGGTTTTTTATTTTTTGCCCAAGCGACCGGTCCGGCATCATCATTCCAACAAGATACGACGACGGCACCCACCCTAACTTTACGTCTTTGTTTGGAATATCAGGACCCATTGGTGCATAATGAATACCTAAGGTAGTCATTTGCTTTTTTCTCCAACCATCAGCAGAACAGATCTTACGGACCCCGCCTGGCGTACCTTGAATACCTCTCTGTTTTGCAAGACTGATCTGCCTGATTGTGAGGTAATATCTCTCACTGCCTCCGATGGTGTGAGGAAGGTACATTTACTCCAGGCTCCTAGCATGGTGTGTTCTTCGAAACAACCTCTTTCCTGCCCACAGGGTTTACCTCACTCAGGCGCGGCACGTACAGTCTTTTGATGCACACCGCCTTCCGTTTATCCCCAATGGGCCCATCTTCAAAATCACATTTCGCTGTCGCCTTCAATACGGCTACCATATTTTCTAAGAAATGGCTCAAGAGCATACTCCAGAGCTGTGTGCCGGAGGCGCAAACATACATAGTTAGGTGCTCTTAAAGTAGTCAGCGCCATCGCGCCTACGGTGACGTCTATGGCAAGAAGAAGCCGGTGGCAAGCCAGTGTGGTGAAGAGAAACCCAAAAAGGGCACATGTGTTACCAAGTCGGAATCCTATGCATATGCTGTTGGCCTTTCTCCCCACCCAAAATCCGATGGGCTTCTGATTGGAGATGGTTCTGGCTCTGCATAAGGTGTAACGGCGCTTGCCAATCATTAGCTTTGTATTTCGTTATCTTCGAGGTGGATAAGAAGCACAACAACCGAAGTCCCAGCCGTCTTACCCAACAAACCGCGATCGAGGTTGAGCAAGTCCAAGTGCCATATTTCCGCAGCGGACATATATCTGGTGAAGCAAGTCACATATAGTCGGGAGCGAGACTTTTAGCTGGGTTCCTGACTTTTCTGGATACGGAGTCAGCTTGATTGCGATGGTGACTTACTGTTCGTGAGGGCCTGTGGTGTGGCTCGCTCAACAGCGTCGGTTGAGTTCATAACAGGGACTTTCCTCAGCCCAACTCCCTACCCATATATCAAAATTTATTCGGTTTTGAGCCTGAGATATGTCTATACCTTTACCAACTTCTAGGAGGCAGTAGGTACCTACTTAATATTCATACCTCTCTCATATCTTGAATTCACGAATTCTTGGACTGGTTCCCGCAGCTGCGCACAGCTGTCAATCTCTGTGCGGGGCTGGGTCGGCGATCTCCGCGTTTCGATCTGTTCAGTCTCGCTTATGATTGGCATGATCTGGTGGATGCCTCCTCTTTAGGCAGACACAGCCAATCAGAAATCCTCTTGCAATTACCCCATGACGTCCCAGTCGTCGCTGCGGCGCTGCCAACCAGTCAGGCAGCTGCTCGATTGCCCTTCAGCTGTGGTACCTCGCATCATCACCTCCATCATCAAACGACCCCAACGGCCAACAAATCGATACCGCCTGCCACTCAAGCAAAGCCCTCTCCGCGCTTTTTCATCATCCGACGCAGATAAGCTCAAGTTCTCCAATCAATCTTTGGCGATATTCACGATGAGGCTCTCCATTACTGTTGTCGCTCTCCTCTCGGTGGCCGCCAGCGCCCTCAGCATCTTCTCGGGCGACAAGCAAAGGACTATCACTGATGATGACGAGCTCAACGTGCCCGGCGATTCCCCTTTGACGTTTTGCGACAAGGATCGAGGAGACGATATTGTCACAATCGACAGCGTCATCTTGACCCCCAACCCCCCGGAGGCGTATGCTACAAACCCCACTCCAGAAGATGGATATCACACTGGTTCCTGATACTAACTATGTTTTTGTACAGAGGCCAACCTTTGATCATCGAAGCCAGGGGAACCGTAAAGCAAAGGATTGAGGAAAACGCATACGTGAACCTGCAGGTCAAATATGGCTTCATCCGCCTCATCAATACTAAGGCCGATCTCTGCAAGGAGATTCAGAATGTTGACATGGAATGCCCCATCGAGGAAGGCCAGATTTCCATCACCAAGACCGTCGAGCTCCCCAACGAGATTCCTCCTGTAAGAATATCTCTATATGGCTGTGTATGCCAACTTTACTAACACCTTGAACACAGGGAAAATACACTGTCGATGCCGACGTGTACAACGCAAATGATGATCACATTACCTGCTTGAAGGCCACCGTTGAATTCGGCAAGAAGAAGAGCCTGTTCAACATGGATCTCTAGGGGAATCGTCTTACAGCTTTCATTGGGAACATTGGGCGCGCGATTAAGAACGGGTGTAATTAAGATTGAATTATTGTAGCTGGGCACAGCATGGGAGAATGAGCGCGCGAGCTTGCAATGGGGGTTTTCTTGATAAGGGTAATCGGAGTTCCTCCTGCGTTTCCCCTCTTTCCTGTTTCATCTTCTCTCCCAGCATATTGAAGCGCAACAGGCTTCAGGGTTTGCCATACTGAATACACGCAAATACATATAACCGCACACTGTGCTGCGCCGCCAAAGGACTCTTCTCCCGCAGGTCTCTGTGAACGAGCAATGATGCTGCCAGGGCTTTGTGTGTGGCGCCAAGTTATTATTCTCCAAACAAACGGCGGACTCTCCGCAGGACGCTGTCCTTCTCGGGGTCGTAGGGATGGTCTTTGCTCGGAATCTCAAGGACAGCTGGAAACGCCGCGGTGTAGGTGTCGACTCGGTGCCGTATCCGTTCGGCGACCTGCTCAGTCTTAGTTATCCTAATCTAAAGAACGCAAAGAGGGTTTGCAAGCTGGCATACATGTTGATTGATCAATACTATTCCAATATCCTTTCTCTGGGTCGTAAAGCGCTCGAAGGCGGCTTCGATAGCAGCATTGTCGGTCTTGTTATCTACGACTAAGAAGTTCTTCTGGCTGTCCGGAGCTGCTGTGACATGCTGTGACATTAGGCAGTTAGCCAACCGGGGCAGCGCGAGGAGGAAGTTAGCAAAACTCACGCCGATTCCCGCAAGAAGCAGCCCGGTGACGGAGTCCTATCCCCAATGATATCAGCACAACGTGCGTCAGAGCAACGTCCTCACAGGGTTCCTGATCTCCCAAGTCCCTCACCTCGTCTCCAATCACCGCCAGGAATTGCCTGTCCTTGTAGTCCGCCTGCGAGGCCATGTTGACCCAGTCAAGGAAGTGCCGACCGGATCAGAAGAAGAGAGCGTAATGTTTGTTCGTCGAGAAAAGGTGGTTGACAGGAGGTGGATGGTGGATTGGTAACAAGCTTGGTGTTAGCAAGGTAGGTGGTTATAGGTTGATGCGTCGCAGCTTGTCCCTCAGCGAATCTGCCGCTCGAAGCTCTGACCAACACGATCCGCTCTCCCCGCTAAAGGCCCCTCTCACCTTTAGCAGACATCCTTGTTAATTATGGGGCCTCACCCTGTAATCCTCTTGCCACCAATTTTTCCATGCAGCCTTTATGACGCCCTGTCGGGTCTCTCTTTTTAGAGCTTTCCGCTTTCGATCCTCAAAGTAAACAACCTACGCACACTTTGCAGCACCACCACCCCAACAACACCGCCTTGTCGCTTCCTCACAGATCGCACTCATCGCAGTGTACCCACTGGCCCAGACGCCTCTTTGACCGTCTTTTTCTAATTGTTTTGGAATGGCGATGTAACCTGGTTAACTGCGCAATTCGAACCGAGAATCGCACAGCGCGCCCATCCCTTCGTTACTAAACCATTCACCATGCCTCCACGACCACCACCCCAACGGCTCGTGCGGCGGCGACCGCTGTCGGAGCGTATACAATCTATGCTGAACCCTTTGGATTTTTATCTATGGCTGTCAGAGGAGATTCAGACGAAGCTGAAATGGGACGACAAATCTCTTGGGACGCGCTTTGGGCTTACAGTCAGCTTTCTCTTTCTACTCGCGAGGTCAAACGCTGGTAGACAGCGCGAGGCAGTTGATGATGTGTTTGGAGATGGCCCAAGTAACGGTTGGGTCACTTGGCTGGTAAGTTGTCGTTCTTAGGTCCCCCCTTTCCCGCATTCTGTTATTTCTTAGTTTGCTGAGACACAATACCTTCTATCTAGGTCAACCTCCTTCTCGCGGTCCTGGTACCAATATCTATCATAAACACATACTACACGTTGACCCGATCGCGTCATTACCGGTTGTTCGAAGTCAATGTCGAAAACAGTGGGCCGTCAACACCCTCGGCACAACGTGTTCGGGTCGATTCAGCACCCGTTTCTTTGTCACCTTTGCGATTCTTTCAGGACATGCTTGGGTCCGAAACCGCCGAGTCACGAGCCCATCCGGACAAGACTCGCGACGTTTGGGAGATCAGGGTCTGGGATCCGTATCCGGCCACACTACAGATGTTCTGCCTATTTAGTCCCGGCCACGTCCTCGTCTACATGCTGTTCCTCCCTCTGACGCCTCTCGACCCGCGGCCGAGTGTAACTGTGTTCAAGTGCCTTATCTTGCAGATAATGCTCTCGGCCCAGATGCTGTTCATGCTCTCCCGATTTACCCAGCAGGCCAAAGACACGGCTATCATTCACCGAGAAGTCTTGCACGAGTACGACACGAAATATGTTCACCCACGGCTCCAGCCAGTGGTCCGAGAGATCGGTACACAGGTGTCGTTTGACGACGACGGATACATTGAGCAGGAGTCTGTCGTCATGGGCACACCCTCCACGCTGATCCGGAGGACTTTTCAGACACATCCGAATCCCAACTACGCCAAATATTACGATCCAAGCGGGCAACAGCAACAGCCACAGCAGACCCAGCCCCGCGGCTTTATGACACCGGTATTTACTCCGCCGATGAAACCCCGACCCGAATCATCCTCTCGCTCTGTTCAGGTTCAGCGGTCATCGCCAGCACTTCGGCAGAGCCTACCCGCCGCGCCACCGCAGTCATTTGGCGCAGCTGTGGCAGCAGAGTCAGTGTCATCATCCACCCTTCCCCCATCATCTGTATCCCGCCGCCCAAGTTTTGGAGGCGGCGGTAGCCTGGGGGTCTATTCGCACATGAACTCACCCCTTAAGAAGGCGACCAGCATGGGCGACATGAACAACGTTCACTCGCCACGCAATTCCCGAGAGATGGCTGCGCTCGAACAGCGTGATATTGCAGACCGTATGGTGCGTAAAAGTAGCCCCCTAAAAGGCGAGAGCAGAAGGGCAACGACACAGTTTGCAGGTCCTCAGAGCCACTCCCCTGCCACGTTAGCGAACGCGAGGGCTACACGCTGGACCCAGGAGCGGTTTCCTTCCCGGCGGTTTTGATGTGAAGACTTGGTGAGAGGCAGCCGACTGATGCACTTGGAACCGCTCTTCTTTGATTTGTATTTGCATCCGACATAAAAGTTGTGATAGAAGGAACAGGAGAGGTGAGACGGTAGTTGTTCTGGCACTGATACCATTGGCGAAGAATGAGACTGCAGAGAATCGAGACTAGACAACCCTATACATGCACATCTTAGGTTACTTCGAGGAGAGCAGGCAGGGAAGAGAGTTCATTCATCGAGCCCATACATACACATTAGAGGGCGCAGACAATGTCTTTAGATGAAGAGCTCTCGCCTGTAAATATCGACATTCGGAGTGGGCTGCTTCCGTTTTACGGCGGCGAAAAGGGGGAGGGAAGGTTTTCACGGCAACATTTTATTTGGTATTGTTTTTCCTTTTATTTATTCATTGCATAGGGGGTCGGAGGCGTTATTCTCGTCGTGCTAGGCTATTGCTGGCGCACCCAACCAAAACGAAAGCTGGGTACTTAATCACGCGTTTGCTGATATATGCGATGTGAACAAACTTCATAATGATGCATAGTGAGAGTGACTCCCTAGGTTGATGAGACTATAATACTTGGCACGTGGAAAGATATCTCATAAGGACCACCGACACATGAGAGCGAGAGCACGATCGAGAGAGGAAACGATGATATTGACCCAAGGGCCGTGTCCATATCAGTAAATATATGTATTTACGTATAATTATCAGGCGGGAAGAGGACCTGCTCAGCGTTGTTTTACAATAATTTTAGGAACAATGTCGTTTCGTTGCGGAACTGTACTGATATGAGTAGACCTGAAAATCATGGTAAAGTCGCGTCCCTGAGAAAGTGCCCTATGTTCATTTCTCCCGAGTCGGAGGGGAAAGAGGGGGGACAAGAGGTTGCGAGGAGTTCGTCTGCTCTGGAGGAGGGCAAGAAGGAAACCGCATGGGTTCGTCATGTTATCATTGCCAGATTTATGACGCTCACCCAAAACTACAGTATTTGCTAAGTACCTTATCTCCTGGCTTCTAGTGCCAAATTCTCTTTGGAAGCTATGTCAATTGTATCAGTGTCCTGACGTCGGCTTCACACGAATGGGAGGTCAGGGTAGTAACTGCTCAATTTTTGACTGAACTACGGTAGGTATGGGAGGATCACTGTCAAAAAGTGAAGCGGAGGACAGGCGCTGTCGGTATTGAGATGAATAGGAAGGAGAAGGCATCATCTGTCTACGGTAACTTATTGAACATACAAACTGGAGTTTCCCTTCAGTCATCGAATGTGCTCTTTCCCGCAAGACAAAGTATCCAGATAAACCGCGCATCAACTTCCTCTTGTAAAGGGAAGGAACTTCTTAAAATTGGATTGGAAGCTGTGCAGTCACCTACCAACTTTACCTTCTGCGAGTCGTCCGTCTCGCGGCCTCCAACCGATGTCTTCGCCCGCCCGCAGACGGCACGGAGAGGTGCAGACCTCGAACCGTTTGGCCCTCTTGGTTGCTGTGGCTATTTTCATTTCTCCTTCTGTCTTCTGCAGCCACTTCGTCTACAACACTGCGTCAGAATCAGCATATCTAGCTGTCGAGGCGAGAGAATATGGCATCCTTCCCAAATCCCCTTCGGCGGGGCAGCAGTGAGCACGGAGAAAGGAGAGGCATCATCAGATCGTACTCTTCTTCCTCGGCCAGATTGACCTTGGGAGAAGACGGTGCCGGCGACACCAGGAGCAGTAGCTACAGAGAAGACATCGACAGAAGTAGAACCAGTCTCGAGAGAGCGGTTCCTGCTGCTGCTGCCTCTACCAATGGCCGCAAAGCCATTTCCACTTCTGTCACGAGTTTCTTTTCCAAACTTCGGCCAAGCAAGCGCCCTGAACGTGGGGGAACGACTCGTGCCAAGTATGTCGACGACCATTTGGAGAGCTCTGAAGACGAACACGTTCCAGCCAATAATAACCCACTGCCGGTGCTTGGGGTAGTAAGTCAGCGGCGGCAGAGCACTGGCTCGCTGGACAACCAGCAGCACGACTCGGACACAATCCCGACGGGCTCTTGGAACACTCCCCTCACACTACCACGGCGGACACAGAGTATCGGTGGTAACAGATTTCTGTCAAGAAAACCAGTGCCGGTGTCCGCCGCCGCTGCCGCCCGGCCAACGGCAGCATCAGCCAATGGCAAAGCACCACGCGTTGGCGCGTCTGCTCCAGATGAGCGTTGGGCCATTCCTATGTTTGAAGGTGGCAATGGGAGTCAGGCTCCAAGGCTTCGAAGAAAAGCGGTAATGGCAGCTCCTCCCATGCAATCGGCCATCGCCCGAAGCACATCCAAGGGGGCATCTACAAACCGCGCTCGGGAGCTCTTCTTCGCCAAGCAAGAGGCACGCCGACAGCGACGAAATTTAAAGGAGAGCGGCGACTTTCTAGGTGTCACGGGCGTGAACCCATATACTAGAGAGATGGACGTCCTCACGCCCACGACTAGCTCAGATGACGCGATGAGATCACCTGCCAACTCGTATCTTGCAGAGTTAGCCCACAAAGCCAAGGAAGCTCAGGAGGTCTATAAGAGGGCCAAAAGAGATATACTGCTTCAGAGGGACCAAGAAAGACGTGAAAAGGTCGAGAAGCAAAAGGAAACCATCCGTCAGTCCCAACAACGGGTGCACTGGCGTTGTGAAGAAGGGCAATGGTCGTCAGTAGCGGAACCAAAACTGAGTCCCATCGCACAGTCTCAGAATAGTGTTGTCTCGCAAGATAGCGACTCAACCACGGTCCATCGCAGCCCGGATTCTTTTTTAGGGGTGCTAGCGGCGACAGAGGATCGCCGCGCAGTAGACCAAGAACCGCTGACCCTATGCTTAGAAGAGCAGCAGTGCAACATAGACGGTGTCAAGAAGAGCGGAGACCTGGCCCCGAGAACTTCATCCCTATCCAAAACAAAGACGATCCGGCTGCGGATTGCCCCCGTGATTCCCCGTCGGTTGGGTCCAACCCAGGAGGACACAAGCCCAACCGAAGAGGAGCCATCGGACACAGAGCCAGACAAGCTCATCGTCAAAAAGACGTCTCAGCAACCAGCTCGTTACAGGTTCACGCCAAGCAGCAACCTCCCCCGGATACCGAGCGGCCGGGTACTGGAGCTGAGCACACAAAAGCTGGAGCTGGAGAACCAAGATCCGGCAAAGAGCTGGGCGAGCACGCTGATACAGGACCTGGACGAGCTCGAGCGCAGCATCGAGACCAATATGCAGGAGACGGGGCTCGGGACAGAGAGGAGCCATGGCTTGGTAAAGACAGACCAATCTGCCTACATACGCACCACCACCACTATTGGTTACGCGCGCAGTCCGTCTCAGCCACACAGCAACCACGGCTGCGACGAGATGCTCGGCATGTTCGACGACGGTCCTCTGATGGTCGTCTCAACGGAGCAGATGCTGAGAAGGCCAGACCCAGCATCACCGCAGTCATCGGGCGCCGTATTCAGCAACATCTGTTTGGATCTGCTGGCTTCCCCGTCCCACGGACATCAGAGCGCCTGGCCGAGCGCCGCCAGCCCGGATCTGCAAGCAGCGACCGCGACAACGGGCCGCGTGGTGGAGATCGTCTCATCCGACGACAGCACCATGACTCGGGCGACGTTACCAATACCACCAGAACCAGTCAACGCTACTACGTCGTCGGGTCAGCAACACGAGACGCTCACGGAGAAATCCGAGAGGTTGTCTCAGCCACTCTCTCCGGGGGACCAGCACAAGGATATGCGCAAGTCGATGAGAAAGAACAAGGACGAGGCCAGTCACCCACCGAGCGCATCATCACTCACGTGCACGTCTACGTGCCGGTCAATCCTACCGAGGTCGACGTCATTACCAATAGGCGAGCCAGAGTTGAGCCATGCGATAGCGCAGGGAGCAGCACGCACAGCGTTCGTGCACCACGTGCCGTTGAGGAACAACAGGTGGACGAGAAGGGCGGTATCGGACCCGACCAGGCTCTCGGGAATAGGAGATCGACAGAAGGGGAAAGAAGCCGAAACAGCCACGGTGCTGGTGCCGCTGACGGACGCCCGAAGCGGCAATCACGAGAAGGCTAGCCCTAGTGCCCGGAAAGACCTGGGCCAAGTCTATGACCCGCTTGTGGCTGGGCGGCTCCGATGGGCGCTGTCGATACTCCAGCGGTTTGTCTGGGCATACTGGCAGCTAATCCAGCCAGTGTTCGACGCCAAGTCACCACTGCGCAAGAGATTCGACACGACTCAGTCAACGTGGGAGGATTGCAAGCTGTGGGTTCTGGCGGCAGTGTTCATGTTTTTGACGTTGTCAGTGGGGACGTGGCTTATTCGGCTTGTTGTTTTTGTTCTGCGCGCCTTGAAGACCGTTGTCGACGGCCTCATGGTTCTGGCGGGCTTCTGAGGGGAAAAGCGGAAATTGGTGCCATCGGGTTGACGAATAGTAAAGTTTAGCGGGCTGATTAGACTAACAATGCTTATAAGTAGGGTAATAATTTCTTTAAACAACCAAAAGCCTCCGAGCCCCCAGTTGTGCTCCGCAGGCTTGGCAACTACGCCAACGCTGCCACCGTTCGATGTTTACCAGCCTGGATGTTGAGGTATCTCTTGGCGCTATTATTAGTGTAGGTAGGATCGGACGAAGGTACAGTTCGTGCACTTGGCCGATGAGAAAGATGAGATGGATGGAGGAGATGACGTTTGGCTTGTGCGACTTACCCCCGCGTTGCTGTCACCGCTTCATTCCCTTGTATTTTTGTCATGTCTTGCGAGAGCCAACGGCGAGCTTTGATAAGAGGCGCCTTAGAAGAAATGAGGCTAGTCGGTGAGGATGCTCGCACGCATCACTATAGATAATGATATGTATCTGACCCAGAAGATACGATCGGAATGGAGACGGTGTGCGGTACAAGATGTGCGTGCAGATCATCCGGGCGCACTGCTGATGTCCAGAACTCGACCATTGAGGGCAAAGAAAACCGGCCTCGGTCAATCGACGCAAGCCACTTTGTCAGCTGAGAGCTGCAGGCGCTGGCCATCGGACGAGACGAGAGTGGGGGCACATGCACGTTCCGAGCTTATTCTTCAGAACGGTAACACGACGAATACCACCAGCATCTCCTTCCAAAAAGCGTGGGGACAAAAACTGATAAGTTCGACAGTGTCGCCGAACTTATCGGCCGGCGAAGCTGTCGAATATAATAATGGATTAAAAAGAACTCAAGCGGAAACGATTTCCCGTTCCAAAAAACCGTGGTCTGGAAGGGTTCACTGCCGGACCGGGCGGACACTAGCTTTGTCATTCGCAGCCGCCGTGGGTCCCACCCCACCTGCTCCCCCCCTGTGATTCCACCCCGCCTCAAGCAAACCCACCCATGTTGCCTGGTGGCCAATCAGGACTTTTCGTTTGGAAATTCGGAGGTTCCCCGCATTCCGTGACCGGAGCACCAAGAATCAGTTCCGCCATCGGCGTGGTGAATTGGAGATTCGAGAAGGTATTTCTAGTTATAAGTGGCAGAAAGCCGGGCTAGAGACGCCTCCGAAGCTCCTGGCTACTAAGATAGCTACTACATCTCTCTCTGAAGCCCACGAACCTCGGTTGGGTCCGCTACCACACGTCTCAAAACTTTACGAGAAAGCCACCACGTCCGATCAAGGCTTCTCTCTCTACCTCTCTAATAACTTTTTTCCTGCCCTGAACAAATTCCTTACTCCGCTGCAGGACAAGCGCATCGACACACACGTCTTTCTCTTCGCTCTCATCTCTTCCGTTTGCGTCTTTTCTTTGCCCTAATCATCATCTCGTCTAATACCAAATCCCAAACGCCGTGTGAAGGCCTCATCCCTCGAGACGGCCAAGGTCGCACAAACCCAGACAACCAAACTCAAGATGCCCGTCGCAGATAGCACACCCCAGACCCTCTACGATAAGGTCTTCCAGGCCCACATCGTCGACGAGAAGCTCGATGGCACCATTCTGCTGTATATCGATCGCCATCTCGTCCACGAGGTTACCTCTCCGGTGTGTATCCCTGAGCATGTCTGTGTTTAGCTTGGATTGCTTGTACTGACGTGCCTGACCCACCAGCAAGCTTTCGAGGGACTGAAGACCGCCGGGCGGAAGGTGCGGAGGCCCGACTGCACTCTGGCCACCACCGACCACGTAAGTATCGCCGGCTCTCGTCCTACAATGTACACTGTAGCACATGTACTGACTGGCTTCTGCAGAATGTGCCCACTACTTCGCGCAAAACCCTGAAAGACATCGGAAGCTTTATCAAAGAGGACGACTCCAGGACGCAATGTGTGACTCTGGAGGAGAATGTTAAAGACTTCGGCATCACATACTTTGGTCTGAGCGACAAGAGACAGGGCATTGTCCACGTTATTGGTCCCGAGCAGGGCTTCACTCTCCCCGGCACCACTGTCGTCTGCGGAGACAGCCACACATCTACCCACGGCGCGTTCGGTGCCCTCGCCTTTGGCATTGGCACAAGCGAGGTCGAGCATGTGCTCGCCACCCAATGTCTTATCACCAAGCGGAGCAAGAACATGAGGATACAGGTCGATGGCGAGCTTGCGCCAGGTGTCAGCTCCAAGGACGTGATTCTCCATGTCATTGGCCAGATCGGAACCGCTGGCGGCAATGGCTCCGTCATTGAGTTCTCGGGCTCCGTGATCCGTGCCCTCAGCATCGAGGCACGCATGTCCATCTGCAATATGTCCATCGAGGCTGGCGCCAGAGCCGGCATGGTGGCCCCCGACGAGATCACTTTCGAATACCTGAAGGGACGACCCTTGGCGCCCAAGTACGGCTCTGACGAGTGGAACAAGGCCGTTGCTTACTGGAAGTCCCTTTCGTCAGACCCCAATGCCAAGTACGACATTGATCTCCACATCGACGGCAAGGACATCATTCCCACCGTTACCTGGGGCACTAGCCCGGAGGATGTTGTTCCTATCACTGGCGTTGTGCCAGATCCCGAAACTTTTGATAGTGAGGGCAAGAAGGTGGCCGGCCGGCGCATGTTGGAGTACATGGGCCTCACGGCTGGAACCCCTATGCAAGATATTGTTGTAGACAAGGTTTTTATTGGTTCTTGCACCAACTCGAGAATTGAGGATCTCAGGGCTGCCGCGCACGTTGTGAAAGGCAAGAAAATTGCCGCTAACATCAAGCGCGCCCTGATTGTGCCCGGCTCTGGTCTGGTAAAAGACCAAGCTGAGGCAGAGGGTCTCGACAAGATCTTCACCGAAGCCGGATTTGAGTGGCGAGAGGCCGGCTGCAGTATGTGCCTGGGAATGAACCCTGACATTCTGGCTCCCAAGGAGAGATGCGCAAGCACCAGCAACCGGAATTTTGAAGGCCGCCAAGGCGCTCAAGGCCGAACCCATTTGATGTCCCCGGTCATGGCTGCTGCCGCCGCTATCGTTGGGAAGCTGGCCGACGTGAGGAATCTGTCTGAATACAAGGCCAGCCCGCATATCGCAGCAGCCATTACTCCTAACTCACCTCCCTCCAAGGCTCATGTCGACGAGCGAGTTGAGACAGATGATGCAGAGAAGGAACACATTGGCGACCAGCCCGAAGATTCGTCTCCTCAGGTCAACACTTCGGTCCGTGGCACCAGCGCCGGACTTCCGAAATTCACTATCCTGAAGGGCATCGCAGCACCAATGGAGAAGGCCAACATTGACACAGACGCCATCATCCCCAAGCAGTTCCTCAAGACTATCAAACGTACTGGTCTTGGCGTCGCACTTTTCTACGAGTGGCGGTATAAGGATGGCGAGGAGAACCCCGACTTTGTGCTCAACAAGGAGCCTTACCGAAATGCCAAAATCATCGTCTGCACAGGCGAGAACTTCGGATGCGGCAGCTCGCGTGAGCACGCCCCCTGGGCGCTGAACGACTTTGGCGTGAGAAGTGTCATTGCCCCATCATTTGCCGATATCTTCTTCAACAACTCGTTCAAGAACGGCATGCTGCCGCTCGTTGTCAAGGATAAAAACAACCTTAACAAAGTCCGTGCCGAGGCCGCCGCCGGCCGCGAGATCGAAATCGACCTTCCCAACCAACTCATCAAAGACGCCGACGGCAACACCATCTGCGCCTTTGAGGTCGAGGAATTCAGGAAGCATTGTCTGGTCAATGGCCTCGACGATATCGGCCTGACCATGCAGATGGAGGACAAGATTTCCGAATTCGAAAAGAAGATGACGCTCGAGACACCTTGGCTTGATGGTTCGGGCTACCTCAAGCGTAAGGGCCAGGGTGGTAAGTTGGCCGTCAAGGCGGCGCCTGTGCCCAAGACCAACAGAGGCGAGGAGAAGAAGGAGCCTCTGGAGTGGTAAAGAGTGGGGTATTGCAGGAGGTACAGTGTATATGACGATGCACACGATTTGTTTTCCTATGTTGCCATTTTCTTGCACTGCACATATGGGGTAGTTTTTCTATTTCTGTGCTCTTTCCTTTTGTACCACGGGGTTTGTGTACATAGCCATCTTACTCTTGGAAGCAAGAAGTACAAGATGAAAAAGTCGGGATCATCAAAGTTTGATTTTCATTTTGTCACGAACATGGTCAAACGGCGGGTGGATTGGAGGAGGCAGATGTCTTATTTGTGTTTTACTTTATTAGCGTACTCGCATTCGTCGACGACGAGTTCATCAGTCATTCTGGGAAAAGAGGACGAGGAGGAAGAAGAAATACTGAATCAAAGCCTTTTTATTTAATAACTTCTGACTTGCTCACTTTGCCTCTTCGTCTTTGTATATCAGACGGAAAGAGGGGTTGCGAAGTCGTTGAAGGAAAGGGTTGACTGAGGAAATACGCAGTGTTTGGGTAATTTAGTTGAGCAGCAAGGTACCTACCATGTAAATAGGGGAGGGGGAAACCCATAATACCTACATCTGAGAGGAAGAGAAAGGGGACAGAGCCTGAGAGGAAAGTAATAGACTTGAATTGCCACGCATGTCATTGGAGACCGTATCTCCGTTAACTAGGTAGTAGATGTAAGGTCTATCTACCTAGGAGTGATGAACGGTGTAATGCCTTTCTGGCTTCTCGGCGTCGGTTCGGGGTTTTTTTTCTTCGTAAGTATATGTAGATGTACCTGTTCTAATGGCACGCATGCTAGTAGTGTTGACTGGCAAGTGGCGTGTGTGTTCAGATCCAGGGACAAGATGAAGTGAGAAAGGGAAACTTGAAATGAAGCCGTTCAGGCACTTTTACGAGGATAGCCTTTGCTGTAAGTTGTAGAACTAGTACGTGTAAGTAAATGGGGCTTCTAGGCAGATGGAAGACTGGCCTCGCCACCACCCGATGACGGCCAAGAAGCCGTGATTCGATGTCACTCGTGACGGTCTGCCAGGGAGCGAGGTTGCGAATGCCACGTTCTGCTTCTCGATAGGAGTTTCATTTTTCATTTTATTTTTTGGTGTAGGTACGGGGAGTTTTCCTTTCTGGTATAGCTTCGTTATAAATCTCTAAAGCATTGGGAACCAGTTGACACCCCCTATTTTGCACCGTCCTGATGCTTACCAGCCGCCCGATGAAGTAAGGAATTTACGGGATTATATTTTGATGCTGGTCATCGAGAGAAAATGCGTGCACTGGCAATGATTGCCTTTTCCTTGCTAATTTCTTCACTAGACTTATATCTTTCTCTAGATAGGTCGTCGGTCTAAAAAAGGGGATGTTTTTAGCGACGGGGAACTTTAGACTCGCTCAGTAGGTGAACTATTTTCCACTTTATTTTCCTGCAGGAACCCATGATGACTGGCCCCTGATCTAGATAATGACTTGGGCCGCTTTTGTGATGATGATGATGATCCCCTGAATCCATGTCACCTTAGGCATTACCTTTTCCCACACAGTTGCTGCTGCCTACCTTCGGCTACTACGTCAATCCATCCGATCACTTCTGTTTGTATTGTGTCTTGGGTTGATGCTGACTGTTAGTACTCTCGGACTTCTCCGACCCAGTCGGCAGGTTATTGGTTTGTTTGTGTTTTTTCTTTGATCCTGATGCCTGGATGCCAGCGGGATTGTATAAGGAGAGCGAGGGGGTTGGAACTGGAAGAAGCACGTGCCTAGATAAGATAGATAACCAGGAAAAGCTTTAGATTTCGCGATCATCGATCACCGGAGAGGTGATGATGGTGTATCTAGCGCGGTTTGGGAGTCAAAGAAGTTTATGCAGTCAGCAATTCTAGTGTACTTCCAGGTTGCCATTTTGCTGGGGTTCTCTTGTAAAGGGGGGCCAGAAAACACGGCAACTGGGTCTTTTTTTAAGACGAAAAATCTACTACATATGCAGTACAGAGGAACCAAGCATGTGTGCCTTGAGGTATGCCTGGCCCCCCTTGCTGGCAAAAAACATGAAACGCAATGGCTAGTAGGGGAAGAGAAGATTTTTGTTTCATTCAGTCATGGCTGCGCCGACGACGTGCGCCGTTCTGATCGGGACACTGCATATTTTGCCATGTGGCAGGCTTGCAAGCCCCTGATTACGCACGCAGCGCGCGCGGGCGCATTCAAAGCAAGAACACTTGCACCACTGCAAAAGTGTGGCCAAGGCGCCCTCTACAGCCAAGCAGCCGTCCATAGAATTCGTAGCGCACGCAGCGCCTCCAGTGCGCAACTGCAACTGAACTGCAACTGCACACCCCTACAACAGCCGGCGGCCCCCCTCTCGCTGGCCCCAACGGGCGGTCTTTGGTTCCGAGTTTTGTGGGGGAGCTGGATGCCGGCGTTCCCTTTTCTCATTTGGCTTGTTTTCCCAATGCGAAATCCGCTGACCTCTCCCGGTTCTCCATCACCAGGTTCCCATTTTTCATTCTTGTTGTTAAATATCCGTCCCTTCCCGTCCCCAGAGTATAAGGAGTCGCCATTATATGCGGGTCTGCCAAACCCAATTCACCCCGAGTACTGTAACCAGTGAGCAAACAAGCATAGAAAGTGTCTACCTGGAATTCAGGATTCTTATCACCGCAAGCTGGAACAAGGCACAGTACGTTGGGGAACCAAAAAAACCCTCTAGTGATATCATCATCATCGGACGGCGGCAGTTGGTCTGAAAAGGGAAGGGGGGAGAGATGCGGAAACATTTTTTCGACTGATGAAACATCAACTTCAGGCCGAGTCGAGGCTCGCTCACGGCGCCAAGCACGAAATATGCACAGAGATTCCCTCGCGCCAAGTCAAAAAGCAGCCTTCCAATGCATCTTACACACCACCTCCCATCTCTCGACCACGTGGAAAGGGCAGTTAACCTTATCCATGATGGCGAAGTCATCTGTCCTGCACGTAACCTGCAGGTCGGGCATGCAGGGGATTTCTGCGCTCCCTGCGGAAGAAGCTGAAGAGAAGACGAAGAGAAGGAAATCCTTCTATGCAGCAGGCAGGTCAGACAATTCGAGTTGCAGAAGAGAGGAAAAAAGAAGCGTGAGATGGGGAATCAGCGTCCTAGGGCCCGCCAGGTGTGTTGTTTGGGATGATGACGACCAGCCCTTGTCCTTCCAGGCACCGAGATTTGTCGCCCACTCACTATTATTAGCGGTGCAACCTCTAAACAATCCGGCCTACACGTGGGTTTCTTAGTCAGAAGGCGTGAGGTGCAAGTTTAGGTTCTTTCTCTCATTTCGTCTTTCCTGATTCGGCCGTTTCTGAGTTCCTATCTCACACACGTTCACAACCCATGGCCGACCGGTTGCCAAACAAACATTCCCATTGTCTGTCCCTCCTTGGACACCCCTGCCAAGCGGCCCCCTTCTCCCCCTCGCGAGGCTGCGCCAGGCGGGCGGGCCAGCCATATGCAGTCAACATGCAAGCAGATGCATGCATACATGGGCAGTGTGCGAGCCAAGTGCCCTCGAGGCTACTCCTCCGATGATGACATGCTTGTTGCCGTTGCTTCTTTCTGTACCTCCCTCGAGCATCGAAGCCGCCCGCCGTTCCGAGTTGGATGGCAACCGGGGCAGACGATGGGACAGCCAAGGCGGCCCAGCCAGCCGAGTAAGAGAGGGACTCAGACAGACAGATACAGCACGTATTGCCACATGGCATACATAGTGCGTGAGAATTATGAACAGGAGCCTGGTGGCATCCATATACCACATCTCTCTCTTCTCCACTCGGAGGACGTGCGCTTTTTGTGTTGTCGACAACAGGGAAAGATTAAAAGCATCAGCCGTATCCCATGCTGTGTCCCCCTTGCTCCTGGTCGGCCGTTCCAATAGAGGTTGCTCGGCAGGCAAGCAAGCAGCATATCATCACGACCTCCACTGTCCCTCTGTCTCTTACACTCTTTCTCACACGCTCACTTTCTTTTCTATCTCTCTCCCTCTCTCATTACCTACGAAGCCAAGCGTCCTCGACCCCTACCTTGCCAATCGTCATCCTGAATGGATCCCAGGCTCTATAGTGAGGACGCCATGGCCGAGGACTATAACACGAATGACCGGCTCGACAGCTCGTCCCCGTCCTCGTCGATGCCGCCGAACGGCCAGAAGAAGAAGCGCACAAGGGCAAGCAAGCCCAAGGTTCGAACCGGCTGCATCACCTGGTATGTTGGGACCCTCTCCTCTCTCAGCCTTTCCCGTCTCTCGCCATGTTCTAAAAGGCTGACACGTCATCCCCCCAATCGTTAGCAAGTAAGTTGTAGTAATACGAACAACTCGGCGGCCGACGCAGATCATCACTAACCCGAACCAGGATCCGGAGGGTGAAATGTGGGGAGGAGAAGCCGGCCTGTCTGCGGTGCACCTCGACAGGGCGGACCTGTGACGGCTATGACAAGACAGCGGTGTCGCCGCGGTATCAACCAGGGGGCGGGGGTGCAGATCTGAACCAGTCGTCGTCATCTCCTTCCATGCTCCACGGCGGTGGCATGGGAAGCCACATCAACAGCAACAGCAGCAGTAACCGCAGCAGCGCCGAGTTAGCAAAGGTCGAGTTCGTCAAGGCATGTCAAGGGAGCGAAGCCCTGCGGTCGATGCGGCCTCTGGCGCCGGCTGCTGATATGGACGGGGCCGAGACGGAGAGGCGGCTCTTCCACCAAATCCGCACCGCGGCGGCCGCGGGCGGCATCGGGGGCGGCGGTGGTGGCGGTGGCGGGCTGGCCGAGCACATGTGCACCTTTGCCGGCTTCTGGAGCTGTATGTCCACGCCAGATATACAGCAACAAGACGACGCCGTCAAGCACGCCGTCGTGGCCGTGGGTGCCGCGTACCAGCTCTTTCGGAACCACACGTTCCAGGAGCCTATCCCAGACGGCTTCACGCGCGACGGGCTCGACGTCTTCATCATTCAGCAGTACAACCTCTCCATGTCCAAGCTGCAGCGCCATGTCAGCTCGTCCAGTACCGCCAGCGTCCAGATCACCCTGCTGTGTTGCCTGGCCTTCATCTGCCTCGAATCGCTGCGTGCTAACCACGCCGTAGCCGTGACGCACTTGGTTAACGGGCTGAAGATCCTCGAGTCCCTCCCCTCGTCCGCATTCGAGTTTCTTGCCCATGACGACGAGGGCAACAGACCAAGCTCATCACCAAAGAGCCCGTCCACCTTCAGCATGGCTGATATCATCCACCTGTTCGGCCGCCTCGAAGTCTCCGCGTGCTTTTTTACACGCGGGATAAGACCCGTGGTGGCGGAGCGAGGATACAGCTTCCGACTCCTGGACGATGGCTCCTCTCAGGGAGCCCGACACTTCTCCTCTCTATCCTCCCTCACATCCGCGATCCAGCTCTTCCAGCGCGACGCCATGGCACGCTTGCACGAGATCGCCACGACGACGAACCCCCTCTTCTGGGCTGATCCGCGCGAGCAGCAACAGCAGGCCTGCCTGCGTTCCCGCGGCACCCGGCTCGGCGCCCGCGTCGACGCCGCCCTGCCAGTCCTCCTCCCACCTGTTCCCGACACCCCAGACCTGCTCTGCACCTACCTAGATCTGCTCTTCTTCCGGTGCGCGCAGATTTTTGTCTTCCAAACACCCCCTTCTTCCCCTTCCACCGCCACCACCACCACCACCATCAACAACATCGAAAAGATCAACATCGACATGCTCCACCGCGACATCCTCCGCCTCGCATCCATCATCATCCACGCCTCACCGGTTGCCCAGACCCTCCGCCGGTCTTCTTCTACCACAACGACAACACCAGCAGGAAGGCGCATCTCCCTCCTCGACACAGGCCTCCTCGGCCCGCTGTACACCATCGCCGTGCAGACCGACGATCCCCGTCTGCGCCTCGCCGCCATCCAGCTCATGGGCGAGGCGACCAGCTCGGGCGACAACATCGTGGAGCGCAAGATTGCGCGTGTGGTGTTTGACGCCGCCAACGGCAACACCACAAACAGCTTCAATAATGTAAATAACCACCACCAATTTATGATGAATGACGAATATAATGACTACGACGACTACGACTACGAAGACGATAACAATAATAAAGACCTGCTGTGGCCATCACAAGAAATCCCGCGAGCGCTAACGGGTTTGGGGTGTGTGCCTAGAGTGTACGATGTACTTGTCGACGACCCCGATGATGTGGAGATGGACGGTTGAAGACGAGGAAAGCACAGACATGTATACACAAAGTGTGTAGATTGTTTTAACATACCTACAACACAAGGGAAATGGGGGAAAGGGATATCTGTATAAAAGGCGCGCGCATTCGAAAAAAACGGAAACGGAGAAAACCGGGGAAACAGGAAACAGGAAAGAGGGTAAAACGGAGTCAGGGCATATATATATATATATACATAATGGGCAAGGCAATGGGGCAAAGCAGGTGGGAGACAGTTTATTTCGGAGTTTCTCTCTCTCTCTCTCTTTTTTTGCATACTTTTTTTTTACTCCCAAGTCACCTCCTCCAACTTGTATGATTTCTCTCGGTCTCCTTTATTGTTGTTGCTGCTTGTGTTGCGTATATTCCGGGGGGGGGGGGGGGGGGAGGATGGATAATTGCAAGACAACTAGTTGTACAGTTAAAATCTTTTCATCAAAAAACACAATGAACCGCGCACACAAAGAGACGTGTGCATACTTTGAGGTAGTTAGTCGGAAAAACGATGGTTCATTTAAGCTTTCATACAAACTTTACCAAGTGGCGGCCAGTATAGAAGGAAGAAAGAAGCCTTACACAGCCATTTCTGTTCCACAAGGAGCGAGAAGGATCGCACATGCAACATGCCCTGGGCTAACTCAGTGTCATTCTCCCTAGGGCCTCTTGCAACTGGCAGTACACAAGAGAACGAAGTCACGGTAGAGTTGGATATAAAGCCTGGATGCATTGTCACACCCTCGAAATGTTTAAAACGCAATACTCGTTGATTATGTAGTTCTAGAATATCCATAAGGCAGTCCGAATCAGGGGTATTTCGCGCAAGCACTCCAAAATATGAAACAAAAACAAGAATAGCATGGCATCCCGGCAGTTTGTAAACCGTACCTCAGTCCTAAATACGGGGAAGACTTTTGGTCGCTGCTCATTCTCCTCAAATCTGTCCCGAATTCGGGACATGGCTTGACCCAAGACGTCAGCCTCTCTACTCTCTTCGCCAAGTCCACTTAGTGCTCAAAGACGTCCATGTACCACTTCCTTCTTGAAAATCCGGACTGCCCAAACATCGTAGAAATGGATATTTTCCATCGTCTCAATTCTTGGATCGCGCGTGTCATCGTCATCGTCATCGTCATCGTCGCTGTCACTGACCGGATTGTTCCAGTTGTCTGACGTACCGAGAAGCGCGGGGAACGTGTCGCTGTTTATATTTATGCCGCTGGCTGTTTTCTTGCCTTTCCCCTTTTTGGAGTCCTTGTCTTTCTTGGGGAGCTGCGAAGTCCGGATCAGTCTCTCGACCCTGTCATCATCGTCGATTGAGATCCACTCCAACTTCATCTCCGGATGATGTGTGAGGTTGTCAATCAGAAACCGTTTCGTCTCCCGCATGACCCAGACGCAGGTATCATCATTGCGGAGCTGGATGATATGCAATGCACGTAGGTTGACTAGACCAGCCATTCGTTGCATGAAAGTGTGCTATATGCCGGGTCAGCTTCGAATTTGGGAACCACAGGAAAACCAAGGGATATACTTACGACAGACTTGATGCCCATATTACACGCAAGCTCTCGAAGCTGCTTTCCACGCTTGCATATGAGCATGACCGCCTTATCATTCAGATCCCAGGACTGGTCCGCCGAATTCTTGATCATGAGTCGCTTGAGCGTCCCGATGTGCTTCTTGAGCACGAGTCGGCGTATGTGGTCAATCGTCATGTTTGTCTTTGGGGCAAAGCTTTCAGGTTTGTACTTGGCATCCCTCTCTAGGATGAAAAGTTCATGCAACTCCTCAAGCTCTGAGACAAAGTTCAAGAACACCGACGAAACGTTGTCCGTAAAGATCTTGCGGAGCGGCAATGGCGACTCCTTATTCTCCTTCTGGAGATGCGCCCATATGGGAGCTTGGGGGCCCACATTGAGTAGGGTAATTCGCTTGAGTGCGCGCAAATCTATCGCACGAGACAAAACAGATGCCTTGACCGGAATAAGATAGATGCTGAGAGACTGAAGCGCTATGCCTCTCGTCGTTCGCAGATAATCATGAATAAGTTGGTCTTTAGACTGCGCAGTATCAGCAACAGCCAAGTTGGAGATCTGCTTCTCGGCAAGATCGACTTCGGCCTCGACCTTCTCGATCTCCTTCCCGACATCTTCGATATCGTCGGCGAGGCTCTGCGCCTTCTTATCAGCCTCTGCAACGCGACCGACGTCAAGATGAGAGGCACCAGAGGGAAGCTCCCGGATTTCCTTGACCAGCTTGTTAGCTTGGGACTTGAAAACCTCAAGCTTCTCGAACAGAACCTTGATATTTACCTCTTGTGCCGCTAAGTCGAGACTGCCACTACCATTCGCGTCTTCAACAGTAGTCGGCAACGAGATGCCATTGGTTAAAGACGTGGGACTTGAGGGCGATGGGTCGGATGCTGGGGTTGGAGCATCGCCTGCCGGCGCATCTTTGGTGGCGGTTGGTAAATCTAGCTCGAAGATGAGTTGTTCCTCTGGCGCCTCAATATCGATATCGTTCGGGTCTTCATCCTTCTTGCTGTCCTTCATCTTGCTCGTTGCAGACTGAACGTCAGGGCTCGTTGAAATGTCGCCCGATGTAGAACCTTCGTCATTCTTAGGCTCTTGTGCCGCGTCACTTGAACTTGGCCCAGAGATGGCCGTTATTTCGGGCTGCTGCTGCTGCTGCTGCTTGGTTTCTCGGGCCTTTTTCTCCTCAGCGGCAACATACATCCGCGCTGCAGTTTCAATAGTGTTGAGAATCTCCTGCTGGCCAGCTGTAAACTCGACGTCGGTGGTGATAGCATGCAACTCTGTCATAAGCTTGGCCGAGACAGCTTTGATTGCACCGATGAAATCTTGGCCAGGATCTGACAGTGATTGTTCGGACAGTGGTGTCTGTTCCCCCTTGCTTTCGTTCTCCTTCTCTCGAGGCTGTTTCTGCGACTTTTTCACGACAGAGGGTTCTACGTCAAAGATCCTACCCAATACGGACTCCTGGCTTTTTCTCTCTTCCATTGCGCGATATGCCTTGGCAGGGCCGCTCACATCATTGTAGCCCCCGGGAGGAGGAACAGGCACCGCTTGAAACTCGTCTTCTGGATCTGAATCGTCTGGGTCAAGGTCGGGAGGAGGTTTTCTGGCCTGCATCGCCAAAGAGTCCGAGAAGGAAAACTTCAGCTTGGAGAGAGTTCCAGATGAATTCCTGATACACGCTTTGAGCTCTGTGATGACATCGAGCGTATCAATGTCCAGCACCGAAAGAGTTTTGAGCTTCTTGAAGCCCGATAAAGTCGGCGGCTCTTTTGACAAGGACGTTTTTTTAGACGCCCGGACTCTTGCGACTGGCTTTGGCTGTGGCGGCGGAGGCGCGCTCATGCCCGGTATATAGAAAGCATTTGTAGGTATAGGCACTCCGAAGATCGGCTGTGGAGCAGGAGGAGGAGCAGCGCTTGGCATGTGAGGGGCCGACGAAGATGCGGCCGGGTGTGGACTGTTGTACGGCAGCGGCGGCGGTGTCTCGTACAACGAAGGCCCTGCCTGTAACCTTAGATGAATGTGTGAGAGGGTGTCGATCTGGTGGAGGACCTTGTACACGGGGCGGCTTAGTTCAACCCGAATATTCCACCTGTCAAGAACATTAGCAACCAATGGCGACCATGAAAGAAGGCATCGGCAGAGCCGGCGCACCTGAAGGTCTCGAGAGACTTGGCCTTGCGCAAGGTCAGAAGCAGAAGGGTGTTCATAAACTTTCCACAGCTGACGCTGTACAGATAGGGCTTATAGGCCTTCTCCGCCTTGTCGCCAGCGCTGAGGGTATCTAGGGAAAGATCCTTGAGATGCTTTCCATAGTCGTAGTCGCTCGTTACAAACGTTTCCAGCCCACCAGCAAGCCCGTCGATGGGCGAGTCGAATGCGGGGTCATCTTCGTCTGGAAAGACAATGTGGAAGCTGCGATACAGCTGGGCAGCAGCGAGCTCTCGGAAGTGCTTAGACACCAGAGAAAGGCAGATGAGATCGACCTGTGTGCAATGGCTTACGATGTCCTTCTGGACCTCTCTAGGCAAGCCGAGGAAGCCCAGCTTGGGCTCGGCGACGACGTTCTGGGGGTCGGCGGAGGCCATGGTTGCGCGGCGCACGGCGAGGCGAGGTATAGAAGGATGGAGGTCGGGCTCAGTGATGGTCGAGATGCGGCGCTGCTGATCCCAAATCAGGCGAAGGGCCGAGCAAAGTCGAGTCTATCCAGAAGCCCTGTATGGATAGCAATGAATGTCTGGCGCGTGGCGAATGGCGAGTTTCTGGCGGCGACCAACTTCCACCAGCAGATGGGGGTGTGGTGCGACGCAGATGTCAAGGCAGCCAGGGGGCTCGCTAATAATCTGCAGAGTAGGGACTCAACGGTGGGAAGCGTGGAAATGCAAGGTTGGGGTTCCCCACTTTAATCCACCTAGCAGCAGTTTGCGACAGGGTTGTTGCCCACTGTAGTGCAGCGGGAAGGTGCACCACCGCTCGGGGTTTCCTCTCTTCAATTCCTGGCCTTGTGCATTCAAACCATAAACCATGCATGATGTTAATGGAATGGATGGGATTGGCCCTGCTCGCTTGAAGACAATCGTGAGCTTGTCACTCTTATTGCTTACCTGAGATACAAACATACGTTCCTACTCATTGTTTGAACACAAGAAGTCGTCGCCTCATGAGGCGGAATATTCGGCTAGGCCCAAAAGCGAGTTAGACAAAGCTGGGTCCTAACGGCTTCCCCTTCCCGAGTCTCCACCTCAGCGACGTCTGTCGATTCCATGGAGGTGTTTTGTTTCTAATACGGATTCTACACCTTGTCGCTATTGGGCAAAATCTATTAATGTTCACTCTGTTCTGTGTAACTATAGCATTCGGTATTCCTTCTTATTCTGTTCAATTCCAGTTTTCGTTGCATTTCACGGGCTTTTCCAATGTTCCCCGGATGGAGAAGAGTCAAGCGTGGCAATCCGAGGTTTTGGGGTAATTGAGGAGTGGGTGGATGGATGGTAAGCCAGGTTCCTCCATGTGGATTCAACTGACAGCATGAGCCAACACAAGTCACCAACGCAAACCCGCAAGGAGGGACGTTGCAACATAAGTGCCCTAGACCAATGCACGACACGCCCTCGGCCTCGTCACTTAGTCGACATTACTCTCTCCCATTCACTAAGCGGGACGTGTTCCTTAGGGCAGCATTGGACTAACTTTCAGGTGTTGCAGCAACGTGAGCACCTGCCGAGGTGCGAGGCTAGCTACTACTTTCTCCTCTACGCACAGCTCTCTGAGCCTTATGAGTAGGTACAAGAAGTATATATCTAGCTACCAACGGCCCGGCTCGTTGTGGACCTTATATCGGCCCCGCCTCCTCGAGTCCCCAGGTAACATCCGATTCATCTACCTTTCAGTAGGCACCGCAGCGCACCGCCACACTGCAACTCCTCCTAGAGCGAGGCTGGCTCGCAAATCAGATTCGCCTGTTGTCTCGGTCTGAGGCACAACCCCCCGCTGCTCCATTGCCGCAAGTTTTAAATCACACAACCCACCACCTGGTATCAAACCTCTATCCATAACCACTCAATAGATAAATCTACCGGCAAGCCGTTTGTTTTTCGAGATGGCCGAGGTCGAGGAGCCCCAGTTTAACACCCTAAAGGAGCGCATCGAGGCACTCAACAGACAGAAGAACTTCAAAGCCCCGCCGCCAAAAGCTGGCAAACGAGCCCCGCCTCCACCACCTCCAAACCGTGCTGCAACGACAATCGGAATCAGCGACCAGGGCCAAACAGTGTCATCGGACAGCATTTCGGCTCAGAAGAGTCCCTTGATTCCCCCGCGGCCCGTGAGATCTGTCACGGAAAAGGGGCCGCCCCCGCTCCCGCGCCGGAAGACTGGTCAGGAGAATGATACTGAAAATGACAACGGGCCAAGACAGCTCGAACCCCCGCCGCCATTGCCGGGTACCCCCTCCTCCCAGCCGCCTCCGCTGCCGTCGAGGAGCAGCTCACAGCAGCAGGTCCAGCAGTTCTCGCCAGCGCTGCCCTCACGTCGACCCTCTGCCCAAACTCTACCCGTCCGAAGAAACTCCAATTCTTCTGACATCTCGTACATATCGACTGTATCGTCATTGTCGTTGAATCAAACCAGATCGTATGGGTCAAATGCTCCGCAAGACAACCAGCCTGTGAGAAGGCTTCCCCCGCCCCTCGAGCAGGCAAAGCTACCCCCACTGCCCCCTAGCCGCCGCGAGCTCGAAGCAAAAGCAAGGGAAGAAAAGGAGGCCGCAGCAAGGTCACCGTCGCTGCCGCCAAAGTCGGCATCTGGCACGCCCCGCGTTACGGATCCGCCCACCTTGCCCCCGCGGCTCCCATCACGACCGGGCAGGTCGCCGAGGGTCCCGCAGAATGAAGCGCCGTCGCCCGCCCTCCCGACGCGCCGATTACCTCCCCCCGCGAATTTTCTGCCCAAAGAAAATGGGTTCTCACGACCCGCTGGTGGCGGAGTGGCACTAACCCCGCCTGTTGTTCCAGTGAGCTCTAGGCCAACGTTCGAGCAGATCGACGCCGTCGCCTCGCGGGCTGCCAGCGCTCCACCAACACCCGCTGGCCGGGACTGCCTCATCTGCCGCGACTTCTCGGCGCCGGACGCCATTGCAGCTCAGCACCCAATCCACTCCCTCCCGCGCCAAGACCCTGTCGGCTACCTCGCGTACCACCTCTGCAGTCCGTTTCCATCCCATACGGACAAGGCCCGCGCCATCTTCACGTGGTGCCACCATAATATCGCATACGATGTAGAGGGCTTCTTTGGCAGATGCATACCTCGCGGCCAGACGCCTGCCGAGATGATTTTCAGCGGCAAAGCCGTGTGCGAGGGCTATGCGCGCGTTTTTGAAGCTGTGGCTCAGCGCGCCGGGCTCGAGGTTATAGTCATATGTGGCCATGGCAAAGGATACGGTTTCACGCCGGTCGAGCCCGGTCGCCCTCCACCTCCGAAGAAGCCGACAGGCCATGCCTGGAATGCCGTACGTATTGACGGCGACGAGTGGAAGATTATCGACGCATGTTGGGGCGCCGGTGCCCTGAGCGACAAAAAGTACAATAAGCGCTTTGCTCCCGAGATGTTTTGCCTCTCGAATGAGCTCATCGGGCTGAAGCATTTCCCCGAGGATCCCAAGTACTTCTTCCGCAGCGATGGCAGGGTTCCCACTTGGGAGGAGTACATCATCGGTCCCGCCAATGGCGCCGAGATGGCGACCTGGTATAGCGGGGGGACCGACGAAGGGCTCAGCGAGTTCACGTTTACCCCTCGCGAGAAGAAGATATCAATTTACAGTGGCCAGGTGGTCAGATTTCAGTTCTCCAAGATCTGCGAGCACTGGCTGCCCGAGAAGCATGGCAAGGGCAAGCAGATGCTGTTCGCCATCAAAATCCATGGGCTCGACGGCAGGAAGGACGACCTAGTGTGCATGGACCACAATGGGATCTGGTTCTGGTGCGATATCCCGGCCCGAGACCTCGGCGCGCCGGGCCAGTCAATTAGCTTGCTTGGGTTCGATACCTTGGATGGGCAGAGCGCCAGAGGCGTTTCAAAGGCGGAGTTTGAGAGGAAGAAGGGACGGTGTGGGTATTCCATGGTTGGGATCGCAGCCTGGGATTTGGTTTGAATAAGCTAGATGTGCTTTGCTTTGCTTTATGAATGACGTTGTGATGAGATATACTGTGGTCGATAATGTGGAGGTTGGAGTTTCTCGGCCGAGCAATTGCTCGGCGGCATGGACGCCAGATTTCTTGCTATAAAATAAATTTGCCGATGTTAAGGGTTCGAATATTTTTATATCTTGTGTATTTTTGATCTTCTCAACATTTTGTGCGAGTGTCTCTCCTATTGGGGCATCTTGGGCTGGATTTCGGGATTAGAGAAACGCTTCATTGGTCACCCTTGAAAGAGGGGATAGTTCTTAGCAATGGAGCTTCCTACCACTGGAGCTGTACAGGATTGTGTTATTTTATTATATTATAATGCAAGGATAAACATTACTATATATGCGAGCAGATTGATGTACGCGTCATACATAGTTTGGACTTGAAGCCGTAAGTTTGCGATTGTAAACTGATATGGCCAATGTGAGGCAGCAGCCTAGGTCAGTCAATTCTGTTCGGCCGCCACTGCGAGCACCGGCTATGTCGGAATCATGGCCTATGCAAGTTTCCTATGCCTCTCAAAGATGAAGACGTGGGATGGGGGAGAGGGGGGAGGAGCAGTTTTCTGGATGTCGACTGCCACTCCACCGCAAATTAAGTAGTGAACGGTATGGTGAAGCTCGTAAACATCCTGCGAGAAGACGCAATGCTGACTCGGCCATCTTAGTGCGGCGATGTTGGGCACATTATCTGGTTCCGCCCCAAGGCTAAGTAGCAGCTGCGTTGGCAATAACGGGCAGCAGCAGCAATAGCAGCAGCAGAAAGAGTTTTACTGTATGTTGCTCCCTTCTAAGCCAACGGATAATTTACTCGCCTTCAGTACCCCCATATGGACCACAAACCCAGAATTAGAGCGCAAGCCCTCTAGCAGCAGCTCGTCAGGGACGCGCCATACGTGGAAGGACTTGGCAAAGGACTCTAGCCAGGCCTCGAACACAATGGGGTCGCGCAGCTGCTGAGCAACGATGCACACACAGGGCGGCTCTTCTTGTTCCCCTTCCCCTTCTCCTCTTCCTCCCGGCTCTAGCTCCGAGGAGGAGGATGAGGAAAAGGATGATGAAGCCCTGAGCCGGCAGGCATCCGCACACGTTGTCACGAACGGCTCGATGAGGCCCAGGTTGTAGACGCAGTCGCAGGCTACCACTACATCAAAGCTCTTGGCCTCGGGAACGCCTGTCAGGGAGGGGGTGACTTGATCTGTCTCCCAGTCTAGTGCTGCGAAGCGGATCTTCCCTGCTCCCCCGGCATCAAAGGACGACGACGACTGCTGGTTGCTGCTGCTGCGGTTTTTATTGGAACCACCTTTCGTTTTTCTTTGCTGTTTTAGTTGTTGCCTGGGCTGGTTTTCGACTATGTTTTGCTCGACAAACCGCGCTACGTAGACTTGGTCGCTTAGCACGTACTGCGTGATCCGCGGCGCGAGGAGGAGGCCGACCAGGCCGGATATGCCGCAACCTAGTTCTAGAACGAAGGATGAGGTGGATAGGATCTCGTGTGAGAAGAAGAGGTTGTTCGCGGAGCTGATCCATTCTGCAAAGAGGGGGGTTATGTTCCAGACGACTTTTAGGGGTGGGGACATGGTTAGTTTATCAGACGAATATAAGGATGAGATATAAAGCCTAGACCATAAGAGGGATTGAAAGCAAGTTGAAAAGGGAAATATAGAGACCGTGGAGTATGGTTGTGGGTGAGGATAAAGCTAGAGGGAGAACATACCAGCTCCTGTTGTGCCGCCAGCACGGTTGGACGACAGAACCCCTGGGGATTGGTGAATCGTCAGGTCTCGACCCCCAATAGTCAGCTCGAGCGTCGTGGACTTAGAGTCTACAAAGCCTAGGCTCTGTGATGGGAGATTTTGTGAAAACAGGTCGAATGTTTCTGGTCAGTGCTGGTCAGTGAAATGATTCCCCGACATGATGGGAGGTTTTCACCAACTGACCTTCGTCCGGCGCCGAGACTTCTTCACCAAGGAGTGGCAGCAGACTGTTTAGCTTCATTGCGAAAGGCTGAAAGGCTGAATATCTAATAGTAATGATACCCGCTGGTTATACCCCTGTTGTTGCAGCTGTATTTGAACTCGTCCATGGTTATGTTAGACATTTTGCGCAGGTGAGTTTTGCACTACATAGGGTTAGGGTTTCGACTGGGACAAAACTATCGAATTTAGTTCCTGGATACATATACTGAGCACATTGCAATAAACGACATCTAAGCTGCTGATAAAAGTCTCACTAGACTCTCCATACCTAGGTATGTCATTGTCGTGGATTAGAATGAGGCACATTACAGTTCGTATAATATTTAAGTCTTTTTCCTCCCCTGCCTCGTTATTGAGGGTTAAACGTCACCTCACGTGAGCTTGACTCGTCGGAAGTCGGAAAGATCCCAGATTTGGCTCCACTGACAAGCAGTGACAGTCCAGCGTCGCAATCCATCGTTTGTTTGCAAAAAATCAGGTGGATATCATTTTCCGAGGTCCCCTAATTTTCCAATTTTCAAAGAAACCAAGACGCCAGCTAATAAAGGCCAAATCCTAGCATCACAAATCTCAAAATAAAGTGCGGAGGCGAGAAAAGTTCGGGGTGATGGCCGCTTGGGCCCGTCAAACGGGTCCTTTTGTTGGGGTTATGCATCTTACGTCAGTTGGTTTACGGCTAACCATCCTTAACCGTAGCGGAAATCAATGATCGGCGTCCTATCAGCATCGGTGAACTCCATTCACAGACCTCAGTCTCGGCAGGGAACTTGTTCTGGGGTGGTACTCACTCATATCAGGGATGAGGGGTGATTGGTTTTGTTCACTAACTTCCACTCGTGAGGGGAGGAGGAGAAGAGTTGCTTGGCCTCTCCCTTCGGACTCGCCAAGACGATACCAAGAGTCTGCCTGCTTGTCCGAAGGTGTCAATGGGTGCAAGGGCTCGGGGCTGATTGATATTCAGTCTCAGCCAGTCGCCCAGTCGACGCGGGAGGAATGAGATCACGAGCCACCATATCTTTCAGTTGGCCAGGATCGCCGAGGCCCGATGTGGTAATTGCATCTGCAATGCCAGGTTACCATTCTTGCCCCCTCGTCACCTCGGAAAGTGAGCGAGATGCGAACGAAGGCAAGCAGGTCGACTGGTCGTAAGTGCGACTGCACATACAAATGCCTTAGTAGTCTTAAAGCTAGCCCCAAGTCCATCCTGGGCTTGGTCCTTCGAAAGCCAAAGGCCAGTCAGTGCCTGTGAATCAGCCTGCCTTTTAGCCTTCCCCACGATTGCTAAAACACTGGGATGGGTTGCTGTTGGATGGCGAAATTATTAACATTGGCACAACGATTTCATCCGTTGCAAATCCACTGACTGGCTTGCACTGGTTAGGTGGCACGGTGGCAGCTGGTCAGCGCCACCTCTGTTCGCAGCAGGCGCCAAGTTCTTGCCAGGACGGACCTAACCCAAAGAGTGAAAGCTAGGCAGTGGACCAGGCGGCCAGCAGGGGTCGGAACGACGACTAGTCCCACTTCAAACAGCTCTCCCCCAAAGAACTGCAAGGCAAGTTTCGCGCGTTGAGGTGAAAGCTCCCTTCCAAGCCTCCTTCCTCCGCTCGCCTTAATACCTACCATCTCTCTTTCGTTCTGCCCGTGCCACGAAGTGCCGACATCCCCTTCTCTCTGTCTCCCCTTCTTTTCCTACGGATTCCTTTTTCTTACCATCGTGCGTCCTAGCCACGACCGTATCATCCAACTTTGCCTTTTTAATTACTTCTGTCCAGAAAGCGACGCAGTGCTGCTGCCAAGACCAAACACATACATACCCTATACCCCGAATCGAAGCCGAACTCTAATAAATAACCGCCCGCAATGGCTACTTCAAAACAAGTGCTGCAGCCTCGGATGGTGACCAAGCCCCCGTACACTCTCGAGGTGCCTGGCCAGAAGCCCGTTGAGGGCGAGACGCCTGTCCGCCGCATCCCAGCTTCCCTCCCCGACCTCATCTCTAAACCGGCCGACAACATCTCGACTGTCTACGAGCTCGTCCGTGTGAGCGCTGCCAAGTATGGCAACGCCAAGTGCGTAGGCTCGCGCAAGCTCGTGCGCACACACCAGGAGACCAAGAAGGTGAAGAAGATTGTGGACGGCGAGGAGCGCGAGGTTGACAAGCAATGGACCTTCTTCGAGCTCAGTGGCTACGAGTACATCACCTTCACCGAGTATGAGCAGTTGGTGCTGGACCTGGGCGCAGGTCTGCGCAAGCTCGGCCTCGAAAAAGCCGACCGCCTCCACATCTTCGCCGCGACTAGCCAGAACTGGCTGAGTCTCTCCCATGGCGCCGCTTCACAGAGTATCCCTATTGTCACGGCCTATGACACTCTCGGCGAGGAGGGCCTGCGGCACTCTATGGTGGCTACCAAGGCCAAGGCCATCTTTCTCGATCCCCACCTCCTGCCAACCTTGTCCAAGGTCCTCCCTGATGCCACCGAGATTAAGGCCGTTATCTGGAACAACCAGCATCAGGTTAAGCAGGAGCATATTGACAGCTTGAAAGCCTCATTCCCTCACATTGCCATCCTGAACTACGATGACCTGCGCAAGCTGGGCCAAGAGAATCCCGTCGATCCCGTTCCTCCTGCCCCCGAAGACCTCTGCTGCATCATGTACACATCCGGCTCTACGGGAACCCCCAAGGGTGTCCCGTTGAAGCACAGCAATGTCGTTGCCTCAGGTACGTTTTCCGTGGACTTATTTTGTTTTGGCGCTCGCGACTAATACCCCTTTTGCAGTGGCCAGCGTCAGTGTTATTGTGCAGCCCTTCATCGGTCCCGGCGACTACCTACTGACCTACCTTCCCCTGGCGCACATTCTCGAGTTCGTCTTCGAGAGTGCTTCCCTTCACTGGGGCTCGTGCATGGGTTATGGAAACCCAAAGACCTTGTCCGACAGCTCGGTGCGGAACTGCAATGGCGATATCAGGGAGTTCAAGCCCAGCGTCTTGGTCGGTGTCCCCGCCGTCTGGGAGTCCGTCAAGAAGGGCATTATCGCCAAGGTCAACGCCGGTAGCCCGATAGTCCGCGGGCTTTTCTGGGGTGCTCTCGCGCTGAAGGAGAAACTTCTTCTTGCGGGTCTCCCAGGCTCCGGGGCCCTCGACGCTATCGTATTCAAGAAGATCAAGGAAGCCACTGGCGGTCGCATGAAACTGTGCCTGAACGGCGGCGGCCCAATCTCCAAGGATACCCACAAGTTCATTAGCATGGCTATTTGCCCCATGATCCACGGTTACGGCCTTACCGAAACCTCGGCCAACGGAACGCTGCAGAACCCGCTTGAGTGGACTGCCGAGTCTATTGGAGCAATGCCCGCGGCCGTCGAGGCCAAGCTCGTCGATTTCGCGGATGCTGGCTATCTTGCAACCAACAAACCCAACCCGCAGGGTGAGATTTGGCTCCGTGGCCCGTCTGTGATGGACGGTTACTACGAGAATCCCAAGGAGACTGCCGAGGCCATGACGGAAGATGGCTGGTTCAAGACGGGCGATATTGGCGAATGGGACAAGAACGGCCATCTCAAGATTATCGACCGCAAGAAGAACCTCGTCAAGACCCTGAACGGCGAGTACATTGCGCTTGAGAAGCTCGAGTCTATTTACCGCTCCGCGACCGTCGTTGCCAACATCTGCGTGTACGCCGACAGCACCAAGACCAAACCCATTGCCATCATTGTTCCTGCAGAGCCTGCACTTATGAAACTGGCCAGCTCTATTGGAATTGAGGGTGAGGGCCTGGAGTCGCTCGTGCATGAGAAGAAGCTCCAGCAAGCTGTCCTGAAGGAACTTCAGGCTGCTGGTCGTGCTGGGGGCCTCTCAGGTATTGAGATTATCGAGGGAGTGGTTGTGTCGGACGAGGAATGGACGCCACAAAATGTAAGCACCTATCTTCCCCCCCTTACTCGACTGTTGCTAACAAGTTAAACCTCGCAGGGTTTGGTGACTGCTGCACAAAAGCTTAACCGCAAGGGGATTCTTGCCAAGTACCAGAAGGAAGTGAACGAGGCATATAGCGCCAGCTCATAACCTTGTCACTAGTATCTGGGCTGTTGTTCACGGAGTCAATTTTCTTGCTTGCTGGCTGGCTTCGTCATTTGGGCCTGCGTTTCGACTACCCCTTGAACGAATTATGTCTACCCACGCCCGTTGCGGGAGGACAAGCAAAGAAACCTGTGATCCAGGAAAGTATGTTGGACTTTTTTCTAATTAGCTATCTTGCTGTCCTGTCTCTTTGGGATCTAATGTATACCTCTTTTTTCCAACTGTTGTTATCCGTGAAGAGAGGATGGTAGAGAATGGGGAGCAGGTACTGCCAGTCGTGGATGATGGCTCTTCAACTGCGTTGGTTCCTGTGTGCTGCTTGGAATCCGTGTACAGAATATGTTGTTATTGGGAGAACGAAGACCTACTTTGCTAGTCGATCATTTGTTGCATGAGTGATTATGCGTGTATGCGTGTGTGGTTGTTATGGAGGGGTTATGACACGGTGCTCCGTGGTATTGGATTTGTCTACGTAAAGCTGACTTCATGTCCATAACATGTCGTACTATATATGGCCCATACTCCTCCTGATACACATGGGTAAAGAACAAAGGATAAAATGCAGAAGAATATAAGAACATACAACACAAGGAATTCGCTGGTCACCCAACCTCCTGCTGCCACCTTAGTCTAGCCCTGAGTTGTCTGGGAGAGCGGACGGACGCACGGGATCCCGATTTCTTAACTAAGATATGGTCGTTTATGGAGGTTTATTAGTACCAGTAATGGTGTTTATAAGGGGCACGCAGGTTGTTCAGAGCCTAGGCAAAACTACTTAGCGAGGAGCGATCACGCACGGGTTTGGAGTTCGTTGGTAGGACGTAAAAAATGTGACCAAGATAGAAGATATTATAGATATCACAAAGGGACGACGAGAGTTGAATTTTTTTTTAAAAAAAAATTTTTGTGTACTAATCACAAGAGACCAGACAGACACGGGCATTATGGAGGTTGTAATCATCCAATCTAAAACACCAAAAAATAGGAACAGATTGGTAAGTAATGTATATAAATAATAGATATAATAGGCACCGAAAATAGAATAGGGAGAAAGGTTTAGCTGTTGCTGCCGTTGAACGACAAAAAACAACGCGTCGTCATCGTGCGAAAGAGAGAAAAGCCACCAAAAAAAAATAAAAAAAATGAAGAGGAGTTTACAAGAACCCCTTTCCCTTCCCTTTCCCCTTTAAAATCCACCCCATTCGCCGAGTTTCCCATAGACAGAGCAGGCAATAGACACACGCGCGCACACCGCATTCTAGAGGTAATCTTTTATCCCTCAGTGCTCCGATCCACATCGTCGTCCTTATCCACCATCATCGTTCTCCTATTGCTGCCAGCAACTTTGGCCACAGCCCCCTTTCGCCTCTGTTTTCGCGACACAAATCTCCCATGTGGAAGATTTGACAGGAAATAGCGGGATGGGAGGGGGACCGAATATGCAGTAGCCATCACTACCATCGCGCCGAGTCTCGATATATGAGACTCCTTCTGCCATGCTGCTCACTCTCCGATTCAAGACATGGACTGGCAGCCCCTCACTTTTTCTCTGGAGACCGCCCCAGAAATGACGCCCACGTTTCTGCCCGCCGTTTCGCCACCGCTCACACCAGCCCGTCGTACAGAGACAGAGCTGACACGATCGTGGCGTCGCGCTGGCTGCCTTCCTTGAACTCGTTCATGTCGAGGCTGCCGTTCTCATCCTTGTCCATCATGCGGAAGATCTTGCTGACACGCTTCTCGGGGGTATCTTCGTCGTCGGGGAGTTTGACCATGGAACCGACCTGTTTTTGTGGGTGCCAGTCAGTTATTCTGCTCTTCTATTCCATACAAGTAGCACGTGTGTCTGCAAATATTTACCATCTTGTAAATCGCCTCGACAATCTTAAGCATCTCGTCGTAGCTGATCTTACCGTCGCCATCAATATCGTACAGCTGGAAGGCCCAGTCGAGTTTGTCTTCCATCTTGCCGCGGCTCGTCACGCTCAGGGCGCAAATGAACTCCTTGAAGTCAATTGTCCCGGACTTGTCCGTGTCGAACACGTTGAAGACGTAATCTGCGAATGAGGAGGGGTCGCCGAAGGGGAAGAAGCGCTTGTAGATCTCTTGGAATTCTTCCTTGGTGAGCGTGCCTGTCGGGCAGTCTTTCCGGAAGCCTAGATTTGTCCCATCTTCAAGTTAGGGCTCTCATTTCTTCTCTTCTTCTGTGGCGTTGGTTTTTCCCCGTGCCCAATTCGTCATGCGACGGCTTCTAGGTTCCAGTGAAACATACCCTTATACCATTGCTGCAGTTCCTTCTTGTCGAAAAGCGTTGCGTTCTGCAGGTCGGCGAGCTCTTCCGTCGAGAGCTTAGACTGTCTGTGAGAATGGGGGAAACCATATTAGCAATCCGCGACAGTGTGAGATAGTGCGACCATGCGATCGATCATGAGCGCCGACGACTAGGAGTTTGTTATCGAGGCTAACGCCTTCCAGAGGATTGTGATTCCACCCAACGCAAGAGGCCTCGGCTGCGCTTGATAGCACCTAAAAAGACAACAAGAACGTTGCGCGGGCGAGAGGAAGAACGAACTGCGCACTCACGATTTGCCCATATTGGCTGATTGTAGTGGTGCTGGTGCTGGGCGGTGGTGTGTTGACGGTAACGCAGAGCAGTCGGGCGGAGGAGGGGTATTCGTGAGCGCCGAGGTTGAGATCAGTGGATTTGCGACACGCAAGGTTGCCGGAAGTTCGATTTCTCCCGCTCGGGTATTCTCGACGGTTTAGCTGTTGGTGACCGCCTTTGTTGGAAGGTCTGGACTCGGTTTGCCGTCGAAATTTGGCCGAGGAATAAGTGGATAGGCTGGGGTCGGGTTTGCCGCTGTCGTCAATGGTGGTTAAGGGAGATACAGTGAATGAGGGGGGGGCGGTGGACGGTGGCTATGGGCAGGCTCAGCGGACGGGGTGAAGAAAGATGAGATGGAAGCAGAAGTGAGGCAAAGACAAGTAGGGAGGGAGTCCGGAGTGACGACGGCGGCAATCCTGAGCAATGAATGACAGAGACAAGGTACAGGCTAGAGCAGTGCTGCACTGTATGGAACACCTGGTGTGTGGCCTCTCTCGCTTCGATGCGGCGCGCGGCTCTTGAGTTGAGGGGTGAGGGGCTATGTAACTGGCCTGTTTTGTACAGTGCGAGCCATTCCCCGCGCACGTTTTTGGCAAACTCGACCAGACGAGCGCTGCCGCGATTTGGGGGAGATTCTTGGCCCACGGCAGGGAATTTATGTCTATTTAGTAAGGATATAAGCCAAGACAGTTATTTCTTGGAAAAGTCTGCACTGGTGTTGAGGTTTATGAGATTATTCCAGGTTGTGTATAGCTCGGACATGAGAAAGATGAGGGGCACATTGATAACAACTTTCCAGGCGGGGGCTTCTGGGCTGTTCCAACAGTGGGCCCAAGGGTTGTGTAAGCACGCGGGAAGCCACCTGCACCTTGGGAACCTGTGTTCAATCCACAAAATCTCAGGCCACCCGGGATCCCATCAGCTCCCGAGCTCCCGCAATGATTTAGGTGGTGAGTTTAGGTTTCAGGCACAAGCCAAGCAAGCTCTGAACTAACAGGCTAACTAAGAAGGCTCGTACGGAATGGAAGATTCATGTTCACACAGCCCTGGCTCACTCGCCACCCTGCTTCTTGGGTGGTGGGCGAAGCAAAACTCCCGCCGACGATAATGGCAGGTAAACGACGAAAGGAAGAAGACAAAAGTCCCCACATTGACTGGGGTCTTGGGATCGTTTGCTCTGCCGCCTGGAGGTCCAAACTTGAGAGTATTGGGGCTGTGCAAACATGCCAAGACATTGGCACCCTACCTTCTGAACTGTCTGTCCACTGGGAGTCCCTTAAACACGGAATCTCGACGACCACTCGAGATCCATCTCCTCCGAGTTGCAAACAGTACGGATTAGACTGCTACCAACTGTGTGCTGCAGTGGTTGAACCAGGCACATTGCCTTCAAATTGCAGGAAGAAGCTCATCTGTAATACGTTGCAGACATTGGCATCGACAATTACATACACGTGCTTTACTTTCTTCGTACTTTTCCAACTAGGAAGTCCAGGGTCAACTGCTGAGTGCTGACCTTGAAAACAAGCAGTTGTTGGGCAACATTGCCGATGATGCCGCATCATGATTGCGCACGTCGTTTGGGGTCGATATCCATGGATGTCGCTCACGGTGTGAGATTCATCCTTTCAACACCCTCCACCGGGGAATTACATGTTAGCGAGTGAGTTGAAGTACGGGTATACTTCTACCAAATATGGCCTTCAGATGAGATATCATATGAGAACTTCAAGAGGCAGTACATCTGGGTTGACATCGGGGATATATACTGGCGTCAAAAGTGACATGTACTTGAACGCTACTCGAGTAAATATCCAATAAAAGTACGAGAGATGAGTTCACCTTACCACTTTGATATTCAAGATGATTAACAATAAAAAGTGCACGAAACAGAGAAGCTCCCAGCAGCTTGTTCCACGTGATGCCATTACCTACTTTATCATAACCATAAGTCTGTCGTCCCATCCACCACTTGTAATGCCCCACCCGAGAATGGACCACTCATCCCAGCAGCGAACTCGGCTTTCAGAGAAGGTGCGGCATTTTCCCCTACCATCGGCTGGCTCCATGTTCTTCTTGTTATGCATTTCCAAACCACCAATCATCGATTCGCTCCAATCGAATTTGAAATCATTTCAAAAATGCACACAGGCAACTTGGCCGAGCGGTTATGGCGCTGTCTTCAGGTTTCCACGGAACTTTGGCAGTTCGAAAGAGCGAGGGTTCGAATCCCTCAGTTGTCATTATCATTGGAGCGTTTAGTATAAATTTTGAAAGGTCGTCTTCCATTTTTTAATATTTCTGTTTTTTCCATTTTTGCCATGTGACGAGTGTGTGGTTTGCTACTTCCCTTATAACATGGATGTATTATATTTTAAATCGTTCCCCTTTTTGTATTTTTATGCCGTCCGTAAACACAAGAAAGAAGTTGTGTTGGTGATGTTCAAAGCACAAATACTTTCCTCACCATCACCGCAAGTTGGAGAATGCAAGAGAAAAGGGGTTTGTTTATCAAAAGGTTATTTACTTGGGAAAAATATTAACATTTGAGATCGATTCAAATTCCACCGTAATAAAGAAAAAAGCGTTCTCGTTTTCCTTTAACACATATATTCTTCCCAATCAAGCACATCAAGATACCCAGAGTATCTTATGAGAATCCTTTTAAAAGCCCGTGGAGATAAAAATTCCAAGAGAAACAAAACCCACAGACTGGTATCGAGCGAGTATCTAAGCCTTCCCAACAGCAAACTTCACGGCCGGGACTTCCTCATCGAGGGGTAAGATATCCGGCAGCGGGCCCACCGGGGTGATAGAATGCGGGTTAATCTGCGTATGGGATTTGGTATAATGCGCCTTGATATGGAGGAAGTTGGTGCTGTCCTTGAACGCAGGCAGTTGCCAGTATAGGTACCGCATCCACTTGTGAAGCGCCGGATAGCCGGATCGGATGTCTCGGATGTTGCACTTGAAGTGTTGGACGTAAACGGGCTGCGTTGTTTCAAGATGGTTTGTTAGTTCAGTGGAAGAAGAGAGGGGTTCTGGGTATAAGGGCTTGGATGAGTAGGGATGATGATGAGACGAGAGAACTCTTGGCCAAAAAAAGAGGGTTGTTTAATCTAGGCATGGTACGGGTTGTTGTAGGAAAACGGCGGTCATTGATCGAAGAAAAGTTGCAACGAAGTTGAGATGGATTTTCAAGTGGTCCAGAAACCGAATGGAAGCTTACATCAAATCGAATAATCGTCACCCATCTGGCACACCAATGTTAGCATACATTTTAAATCAAAAGACCAACAAAGAGCAAATAGTCTTACAATCTGACATCGACCTCGGTGATCTGCTTGCCGAACCAGTACGGACCCTCGGTGGAGGCTAGATGCGCCTCGGCCTTGTCGAGAGCCTCAAAAAGAGCGATAACATTACGCTCATAGGCCGCCTGCGTCGTCGCAAAGCCGGACTTGTAGACGCCATTGTTGATAAGGTCATACTGCCACTCATTAACCTCGTCAATCTCCTTTCGCAGCGCCTCCGGATACAAGTCAGCGCTGCGGTACTTTTCGTCAATGATGTCGTTAAACTGAAGAGCCGAGTTAGTTGCGAACAAAAATTCAAGTGTGACTCCTATTCGGTTGCTCACCTCAGTTCCGAATATGCGCAGAATCTCGCTGCTCTCGTTGTTCACGATGGTCTTCTGGACCTTGTCATAGAGAACGGGAACGGTGAACCTGCCCTGGTAATCTGGGTTGACCTGGAAGTAAACTTGACGGATATGGGTGAAGTCCTCGTGAAGGGGGTCCGGGATCACGTTATTGCCCTCGGCGTCGGTGTCCTCAGAGGTTACAAAGCGCCAGCCCTGGGGTCCCATGTGCCAATGAACCGCACTGAACGAGATAATGTCCTCGAGGCCCTTGAGTTTTCTTGCAATCAGAACTCGGGTCGCCCAAGGGCAGGCATAGCTGACATAGAGGTGGTATCTGCCCTTCTCGGCGGGGAACTCGGCGCCCTCCTTCTTGGAGATCCAGTTGCGAAACGCACTCTGCTGCCGCTTGAACTCGCCTGACTTGTCACTAGGAACAACCCAGTCTGTGATCTTGGTCTCCTTGGCAGCCTAAAATGATATAGATACCTAGTTAGCAACTTTTGTGTCTTTAGTCTTTCTTCCCTGTGATCCCCCTTTCCCCGCTTTTGCGGTTGGACCGATCACACCACCTTACTCTACGACCCACACCGGACGATCCGAATGCCTACCATGGTTGTAACGAAACTTCGGATAAGTGACTTCTGAGATTGTTGTTTCGCGGGCACCGCTAAATATGCTGATATACGAGAGAATTGAGAAGACGCACTTCGAGCTTGGACGAAGAGAAGCGAGGAGAATGGCGAAAACACTTTTTGTTGCTTTAAGAGATTGAAGACCCCAGCCGACAAATTCATATGCGTGTTGGAAAAGTGAACGAAACTGTTCATGTGAATAGAAGGGATATCACCTATAAATACACAAAAGAGATGTTAGACAATTACTCCTCCAGGTCCAATCTATCTGTTCAAGGGAACTACTAAGCAACCAACAATGAGTGATCCACACCCAAGTTCCAAATACCGCAGAGAATCGAGATAGCGCCTCCCCAAGCAGACGTGACGAAGCACTGACAAAGAGTGTAAAAAGGAATGCGATTACTCATGAACTTGGCTGGGTCTCAGATTTCATCTCATATCCCGCCATTCTTGCTTGGGCCAATGCCAAGAGAGCGAAAGGGGCGAGAGGGGCTTGCTTGTCTTACGTCACCATTTGTCAAAGCTTCCAAACTGCGGGGAGCAATGGAGGATTACTAACCAGACAAGACCTGAGTGGATATTTTACAATGTCCAGATATCCTACGTGCTTAGGTACCTGGTTTTTAGTGTCGAACTCGCTATCAGTATTGCGCTGGATATTGAAGCTCCCGCGACAAGTTTGATAGTAGCTGAGGTTTGGCCACATTTCAAGGCTCAATGGTTGGATAGAAGTTGTTGCTGGACAGCGTCACACCTCCGATTCTCACAAAAGAATCTCCAGTGTACATCGCTGAGTCGTCGGATTGTCATCTGTCCTTCAGAACGCACAACGGTGCGTCATCGTCTAACTAGTCCTCTCGCTAATAACATCTCTCAGCTCAAGTAAGCACACAAGTAGCTTCCCAATCTCGTCGTGTAGCAAAGAAGAGGAAACAAAGCCAAGTGCAGTAAGTCTAAGTAATCCCACACGTGTAAGTGAAGACCACTTCTGGTCCATGAATTCCCCCCCCCCCCACGTAATCCATGGTCTCATTCCCAACGCGGACAACCATCTATCGTCACATTCACCGAACCCTGACCTTGACATATGGCACCTCCACGTCTTCACCATCGGCGTCTTCCGTGACCACCTCAAAGATGACCTCCTTCTGATGGGGCGGGATGGGCTTTTTCGACACAGTCTCGACCAGCTGACTCAGCTTCATGCCATACTTATCATTTCTCTTAGCGGGCGGGAAGAATGCAGCATATAACAGACTGACGCCTGAGCTCAGCATGGAGATGGATAGACCACGCTTCTCGAAGTCGTCAATCAGCTCTCGAAGTGTGATGTCATCAACCTCGAAGCGATCCCAGATCTTATCAAGTGTAACCTTGCCGTCAGGGCCTTTGTACTCTACTTTGGGGCTTGCAATCGGCTCGCTGAAGCCGAAGAATGGCAACGCAAGGTTGATGAAACCATTTTTGTACTGCTCGATGTCGTCCTTGCCATCGATGATCTTGTAGAGCTCCAGGACCACCAGACCAGTAACAAGGGCAGTGGTTGTGGCAATCGCGGGGATGATCTTGCCCGCAATGAACTTCGTCTTGTGCCGGTCGGCTTGCTCGATCTTATAATTCTCGGCACGCAGATTGCTAGCAGCCGTGATGAAGTCAATGTGATGGTTTGTGTCATCATCCTTCTCAAATTCCACAGGGGTGAGCTTGAAGCCGGCCAACGATCTGGCGTCAGGGATCTGATTGACCAGATTTTCCAGCTCCGAGTTGTCGTCAAATGAGCTACCACCAGCATTCGGATCCTAAATGTCAAGGTCAGCATAAGTCGTTGCAATCACGGGTGTCGCGCACGTACAGGATCTTTGTCGTCTGCCTGGATCTTGACATTAGAATCTGGCGAGAAGTCGGGAACAATCATCGAATCAAGAGCTTGAAGGTAGTCCTGCTTGTCCTTCCCCTTTACATTGATGTTGTAATTGAAGGCGTGCAGATTGGTTGCTGCTTCGATGAAGGTGTAGTGGGTGGCGTTGGTAGGGTCGAATTTCAGCGGGTCAGGTGCACGCTTCGGACCTGACCAGAAGAGGCTGCCACCCGATGCAACAGCATCCTTAGGGAAGTTGAAAAGAAGCTGTTGTATGGCATTGCTGAACTGCTTCTCAAAAAGCATACGGGCCCACTGGACGCAGTCCTCAAAGGTGAGCGCCCGCTCGTTCTTTAAATAGTCTACCAGCATCTCGAGCGTCGCCTTTTCGTTGCCGCCCTGCTTGAGGGTTGTTTCAAGGTAGCCAGGTTGAGACAGATACAAGTTGACAGTCTCGGCTGGCTTGACGAAGGAGCTCTCAAATAGCTCACGAGCCCAGGCAATGGTGTGCTCGATCTTATTTGGGAAGCTTTTGAGGGTGCACATGGGGAAGGACTGCTCAGGGGGATCCTGGGAGGACGAGTACGACTCGGTGAGCCGGGGGAGAACCACCTGCGTGTTGCCCTTTGTTCCAAGCGTGCCGCTCTCAAGGAGCGGCTTGTGGAAGAAAACACACCGCCTGTCCACATATGTCCTGGCCTCGATATTGTCCAAAGCGTTGGTGACGCCATCTAATTCCTCCCAGAACTGTTCGTTGAAGACGTGCTCAGTGTCTGGACCCACGCGATCTTTCAAGACCACAAGGTGGCCAGCAAGATCAGGATTCATGCCCACCGCAGCCTTGGCGGCGCAATCGCTCTTCATTTGGCCAACATCCTTCGGTCTGAACAGAAACTGCCGGTTAAGGTTGCTTTTCTCGATCGAGTCCATATCGGTAACCGTAATTTTTCCATTGGGCCCAGTTCCAAGACCGATCATAGCCCAATTCTTCAGCATCTCACAGCCGATCGCCCCGGCGCCGACCAAGAACTGCTTCACGTTCGAAATCTTTTCTTGGTACTCCTTTCCAAACACAGCGATCTGACCGTCGTACCGAGTACCCGTGGGTTTGCAGAGCTCTTCAGTGCGAGCTGATCCCGTTGGGAGCGACTCGAATGAGTCAAAGTACATGTACTGCATTACGGGACTGAATTTACCCGACACAGCTTTGAGTACCTCCTGCGCAGTCAGACCACCGAAGAAAGCAGCCATGGGACTGATATCACCCGTTGCTTGATAGCTTAGTTCCTTGATCAGCTTCTCGTCGAACTCAATGTCCAAGCCCTCATCCTCTGCAAATTTCTTCGCGGAGGCAAGAACCACTAGTGCGTCATCCTCGTTCATAGGTCGCGGCAGGCGGCCCTGAGCCTGGGCAAAGGCGTTGAGGGCCTGGAATCCAATATGCAATTGCTGAGGACGGTCGAACTTGGCGAAGTCGGACACAACAAATTCGGGGGCTTTGATAGCGGCAGAGATGTTCTTGAAATCGAGAAACTTGGGCATCTTGACCTGTTGATATAGACCACCTCGCTTGTACTGGCCCATGCCAGACACATCACCGATGGAAAAGGTGTATGGGCCCTTGACGGTGACCTTTCGAGGCTCGCAGCCATTGAGGCCCTCCATACCTTCAACTTCTGAGAAAGTAACATAGTCTCCATCCTCAAGCCCATGTCGAGTCTCGTCGAGAGCCGACACAAGGCCGTCCTCGTCGATTCCAGCGACGATACCGCTCAGAGGGTTTTCGCCTGTGGAGTCAATAACGGTGAACTTCTTGCCAAAGTCACAGAAGATAGATCCAAAGAGGCCGTAGGTGTCAGCAGCAACGAAATAGATGCCCTTCTCGTGGCAGTAGTCGCCGATGGCAAGCTGAAGGTGCAGCGGCGTGTGTGTGAGGACGACTACCTGGTATTTATCGAACTGCGAAAGATTCTCACCAAGGCTGCAGGAACAGGTGAGTTAGCTGAACTGCGCCAAAGAGACTTGCTATTCTCATAGTTACCTAGTAGAGTTGTGGATATTGACCGGAGTGTATGCGTTGAGCTCGGCGACACGAGGGGCAGTGACCTGATCGCGGGGCTTGCCAACATCTTCGACACGGAGGAAAAACTGCGAGGAGAGGTCTGCGATGGCGACAGGGGCAGGGTCGTGGAGGGTAAGGCTCTTGACACCAGCAAGCGCAATATTCTTTGCGATTTCGACGCCGAGGCCCTTGAGACCGACAATCAGGACGTTCGAAGCGCTCATGCGCTTCATGGCCTCGTGACCCAAAACATAGAGCTGCCGACTGTAGAGCCCTTCATCGATTTCGGTTGTCGAACCTGCGACGGATTCGTCGACCTGCATTCTGGTCACGAGGTCGACCTCGGGGAGCCTTTGGTCCTTGAAAGCAGCATTAAATGTCAGTAAATCGTCTCGCTTCCAAACACCTCGGGGAGCTCTGCCAGAGGAAATCGAAGAGTCCCCGCGTGAGGCTGGAGTGCGCTCGCAGTCGGGGTGCCAGGTGCACGCCGGAAGCTGCTGATGAAGCAGGGACTTACGGTCATGGTTCGTTTGAGGGAGGAAGGCAGGTCCCCGTCGGAAATTTTTCGCTTCCCCAGCTTGACTGTTTTATCCTCTCGATGCACTACTTGCAAATGTGTTGGCGTAGCGATGTGAAGTTGACGTGATTGAGCAGCGTGGAAAATGATTCTGGGGAGCTTGCGTGTTTGGTCTCGGAAGGTTGAGGTCAGCGGGGAGTCAGCCTTCCCGCCACCAAGCTGTTCAGGAATTGCGGGGTGGGTAAGAGGGGCAACTGGGAAGGTGAGACCAGGGTTGGCTGTCCAGATGGTTCAGCAACTTAGTGGCGTCTAAGCCTGGATTTGTCAGGAAGTGGAGAGATCTAGAATATCGTCAAGAAAACAGAAGAAACCAAAGATCAAAAAAGACCATTCAACGTTGGAGTGGAGGGCATGATTTCTAAACATGCAACAGTTTGGGCAGGTGGGGGGGTCTGGGTTGCCTAGGCGGCCGTAGCGGCCTGCCTTTGCGCCGCTGGGCAGGCAGATGTGGGTCACTTTGTGGCAGCCCGCCCAGCTGAGGTCACCTGGCGCTAACCAGAGGTACCTTGAAACAGTAATATGTAAGGCGGGGAACCTACCCCTCTGGCCGACAACAGTCATCGACCCAATTCGACCGTGATCCGGCTGCCATTTCAGTGTTATGCTGCAAATTTGTCTCTTAAAAGCAGAATAACGGAATTGAACAAAACTAATGCATAGCAAATAGCCCGATAGGCATTTTCTCTCAATCAGTTGGCAAGACTTTGTCGCTGGTACTCCCTAGACGGCTTCCAGGGGCATATGTCTCTATTCTTCTTTTGGCCTCAACTTTTCATCTTTAGAGTCGTTCAAAACTGGATCAGATTCACTTCATTCCTTGCTGCTTGCATGCCGTAACTTAGACAACACTACTCAACCTCCCAATCCCTTTCTTGGTGTTGCTAGTAAGTCCTAGTTCGGTCACTTGGACAATAGTGATACTTAAACGTAGCATAGGTATTCGCAACTAACACCCACAATCGAGGGCTAATCATGGACAATAATGCAATAATACAACAAAAACCACATGTCTTCCACTTACAGCCCTTGCCTTAAAACATCGGCCTATTCTTAGCAGTTACAAATTACTCACTATTTCGAAAACCATATCATCCTTCCAACAAAGTAATAAATGAAATAGACTAGGAAAGAAAAAGTATAAGCTTTGAAACAGAGCTGCATTGTCCCCCGTGATCGTTTCGGAACATAAGGCTCATTCCACCGCCTTGAGGAACACGTCACTGTTGTAGTCGTCAGAAACCAAATCTAAGGACAGCCTATCACATGTCTCCACTTACAATATCAGATCTGCATTTGGAGGGATATGGCCGTGAAACCCTCTGAGTTCCCGTCAGCAAGCCAGCCTCATGCTGATGATTCTCAACGATAATGTGATGTTCATACCTCTCTCCATAGGCGTAGTCACTGTGTCCGGGGTTGTTAGCTAAACGGCATCTCATAACCTGTTTGTGACAAATAACTCACCCTGAGATGTCGAGCGTGGCCTTCTCGCCAACTTTCATATCCAAGACGGCTTCGTCCCAGCCTGAATATGTAAAGTCAGTCCAAGTTCATAGCCCACAACAGAGAAGAGGCGGTTTAGGAAGGGAACATACCCCTTATAAGTTTACCAACCCCAATTTCCACAACAAAATCTCCATAGGTAGTGGACGAGTCGATTCTAAGCCTCCGACGAGATTAGCCAACATTTCCTTACAATTTCTGGAGTGGGTTTAAATACTCTTGGCCCTTGTTGTTCGGGGCACCGGTGTCTTTGAGCCACCCCGTGTACTCGATGGTGACCTTTTGCCCAGCATTCGGCTTCTGTCCGGTTCCGTGGACATGAATCGTCTTCTCAACGCCCATTGTGCTGCGTGTGGTTCACCGCGAACTGCTCGACAGTTATCACGCTCGCGCGGAGATCGTTGTCAGGTTTGGAAATACCCCCAAGACAAAGATTATGCCAGTATACGATGCCTCAGAATAGGTCTGTCGATGTTTTGTTGCTGGGGTGATGGTCGTTCAAGTCATATATGTTATTATTGTATGAGCACTGGAAGGCTTGAGAATGTACTAAGGGACGGGGACAACGACTTTTCCCGACTTCAAATATATATAACAAGATTCGGCTATGAAGTATATGTCTGAGGATTAACAAGGGCCAGAAGAGCCGTGGCAGCGCTGGAGCCTAGGAGAGAGCAGGAGAACTAGGGAGAAGCAGCCAAGAGATGGACGAGCTGCCACTACGGAAGGAGCCACAGGGTAAGTCGTCCATTATCTATAGACAACGCATCGAGATCAGAAATCCCGGGTGTCTTTAGGGCCATTCAGCCCCATCATCGCCTCTCAGGATGGAGAAATGGTAAATTGTATAAATACATAGGGGAAGGCGTTGCGTGAGGCCACTGCACGGTACCTAGACAAATAAAGCAGGTGCCGATCGGCTCGCATGACCGAAAGGGTCCAACTTGGTTCCAAGTCATCGACCTAGCCAGCCCTGCAATATGAAGCCTCGGGGCGCCATCGGGAGTTTGCACAGTGGGTGGCAGTTGAGCTGGCCGTCGGCGAGCCTGCATGGACGACATTAAAATGGAATGATCCTTGTCGATGGCGGATTGACACAGAGATAACTAGATCTGGGCGGGGTTTTCCCTGGGGCTCGATTTGCTTTCAGTGGAGGAACCTTGGAAAGCGGGTTGGTCCTTCCCATTTTAGAGCTTCCATCTTCCATCTTCCCACTTCCTGGTTCCATCGTTCAGACCCTGGACGCGCCGTAGCTCTTCCTCTCTGTCTGTATCCACACTCACCCACGTCGACCAACACCTCACACCATGGATACTATGACAAACAAGACGAAGCTACCTCGTCCATCTTTCCACTGTACTCATACCGCCGTGCCTCACTTGGCATCACTGACGCACTGCAGGCTGCATACGCTAGGAAACCCTCGCTCGCTGCTCATGAATAGGCCCAACCTAGTGTCATTGGATGTACAAACATAACAGGCACACCTCCCTGAACAAACCCAAAATGGGTTCATCGGAACAGCCTAGACTGCCATGGGGCTCGCCTGTACCACCGTTGCAAACAGTCTGACCTTTCCACTGGGGGTTTTACTAGGCATTGGATAGGCCCCGCCCTTGTGTGCCGACCACATCTTCGTTCATGCTGACAAGTTCTACCAAGGTACCCTGCTAGACAACCCACCTTACCCGATGGCAACTTGGAGAGGCACCTGGATGATGCAGATCGCGCCGTGTGTATCAAGCCACACTGGCAACGACACCTCCTGACTCAGGTTGTTCCCACGAAAGTAAAGGCAAAAGATGGTCTAGCCTGCTCGGGACAACAGAACCGGAGCCCATCGACCACCTCCAATACAAGCCCCCAGAAACCGAACAAACATTAAGACACTGCGGAACACCGTTATTTCATTCAGACCGAGAAGCCATGCACATTGATCTTGGCGGCATTGCAGCACAGAGAAGCTGACCTGGTGATGCTGTCAATGCTTTTGACAATGCCTATACCTCACGCGACGCCTAGCTCCGGTCATGCTTGCAATCACATCGCATTTCACCACTTGCGAGTGAGCGTATGATGATGTACATGTACTGGCAAACACACGACTGTGCATTCAGAGAGTTAAAGGGAGATGATCAGCAATATGCTGGCTCGACGGAGGCTGAGGGGGGAATGGTTGGGCGCGGATGCTCCCAGCACGGCGACCCAATTTTTTCCAACGGGCACAGCGGAGCGGACCACCGCCCCCTCTTGGCGTGTCAGGCCACAGCCGCTACCGGAGTCTTCTACATTTCATATGCGAACAGCATCCAACATGAACGCCAAGTTAGGCGAGGAGACGATATAGGAAGAGGTAAATCTCGTCTGCTCCAGCATGCGGATGCGTGACTGTTCGGCCATGACGTAGTCCGTTGCGTGGGGGCTTCCGAGGAATCTGACCAGAACGATGCTATTCGCGGTTGTTCCTTCCCGAGCCTAGGCTGGCTAGCTCGAGATTACATCCATCTGATTTCGCCAGCCGCGGTTGACGAGCACGGATGAATAAGCGAGAGCGAGACATCTGTGACCCATCAACATAGACTACAAACCGACTCTCTTGTCCTATCACACCAACGTGCTTTGGAGACCGGGGCCGGGACGCAGTCGAGGGGTCAACGGCTCACTCCGGGAGATGGGAGACGGAGATGTACCGATCTGCACACCTACCATATCCGTCGCCAATCATATTATGCAGTAAGCCTTCGACTGCATGCCAGATATATTGATATCACCGGGCATGGGATTGGTTCCGCTTGACCTAGCAGCGACTGTCCACAGCCGACAATGTCGGCTTGTTTTGGAGCTGTTCAGGTCGGGCCACAAACCCCACCTTGACCAGTGTCTGTTCAAGTTTGTTTGACAGCGGCTTCTACCTTTGTGAATTCCAAAGCCACAAAGCCCTCCTTGAACTCTTCGGTATTATTTTCCAATATTTGGGAACATGCAAGTCGAGGCGACCCTTCGGTCGAACAAGAGCTGGTGTTTGTTACTGCCCTACATCGGCAGCGTCATGCTGTCAGAATAACCAATTACACCGGCGTTGAGCTCAGTTTGATGTCGTGATCACCTAGGATTGGACCTCTCTCCTGAGCATGATGCCCCCTCGCCGGCTTCAGTTGCCCCCGCGAGACAAAAGGCGGTAAGCAAATAGCTGAGAATTTCTCTAAGCCGTCATTGGCTTAGAGGTGAACTTTCACGGGACCTGAAGGAAACCGGGGAAACACGTGGAGCACCTCGAGTGGGTAAGCTTATTCTGTGACGAAGCCCTGGCGGGACTTGGCCTAGATCTTGTTGCCCTGATCTAGGATATCCGGGCGGATCGGCTAGAGTGTGGGGTCCGGGGCGAACACGACCTCCGGCTCTCCCTATTGCGGCGAGGCGGAACTTGCCAGCCTGTCTCCATCATCCACGCTGGGCAAGAGAATGCAAGGCAGATGCAGGGCTTCTACCCTCACATTCTCCATCACACTTGTGACGGTGCATACCGAAGACGCCCGATAGGCATTGGTAAAGTGTCGGGCAGCCCTTCTAGACAACAACTGAATGCTCAAAACCCCTCGTCATGAGATTTTGAAGGGTCGGGTCCGCAGTGGTCAACGTCCGAGGGCAGGATTGAGGGAAAATGAACTAGTAGCAAAGGAGGGGACATGGCGCCATTGACCCAGGCCAGCACTGAGAGCCCATTGACACTTACATCTTTGGTAGGACAAATCTCCAAGTAAGCAACACCGCCGAAGGCCTCATAGCGCCATTGTCAACTGGGATCTTAACTAGGATCCCAATTGTCGACGCCTCGACACGAACCAATCTTGATCTAACCAAGAACCGAATACTGCTATGATCAAGTCAAGGGCAAACGCAGGTTGATTTCCCGGGACCATTGATCCCCGCTGGCCAGAAAGGACTGAACCACTTGGCAGAAGTGAAATATTGACGGAGTTTGATGGCAGGTGTTCTACTCACTAAGACAACGAGTACGAAAAAAGGGTTTTCTTTTCTCGTCTTCAACCAACGACCATTGAATGGTGGTTACTTGGGGAAAGTTGTCACTACATTGTCGCATCCGCTCTCGACAACCCGGAAATACATCGGATATGAGGCGGTTTCTTGCAAACTATCATCCGCCGCTGTCCCCAGGGGGAGAGGGTGTCGTAAAACGCCGAGAGCCCCAGTACGAAGATTCGAGTCAAGACCTCGTAAGAAACTGCCAGTAATGAACAGGGGTGTCTCCCCTTGAAGGGGATTTGTTGGCGATATTGGAAACGTCCAGCAAGAAGGAAAAAGGCTGCTTGTCCTAAATGATCCTTCTGCAGTGTGCCGTGACCCCTTGTTTTCTCAGGTGAGCGATTTGGGTGCGGCGCTGCAGCCCAGTGGTGGTCCTAGTGGTGGTTAGTTGAAACAAAACGATAGACTGGGCGTGGCGGGTTGGAGACAAAATTTCGAGTCTACGAAACGAAACAGAAAAATAGGTGACCAAAACCCAGCTCGTCAACCAACCGTGCCGGTGGTTGTTACAACGCATCTGCAATCGCAAAGTGAACACGATCACGAGGGGAGTCATTGAAGGGGCAAAGCCAACCATACATGAGTCCTCCATCTGGTCCAGCGCTCTTGGTACCTGAGACTCTATGGAGGGTGGTGTTCAGCTTGCTCATATCCTTGTCTCTCACCATTTGCCTTTGCTGACAGCTGCTTCTTTGTCTTCAGGTTCCTGCAGCTGGGCTGCTTGCTGACTACCTACCTTACATATCAGCCCTTTCCTGTAATGCTAGACAGATATGACATATACAGCGTAGCGTGCAATAGTCGATCCATCATCATCCTGTCTGCTTGTGTGAGTATATAAATATCTCGCCCCAAGAAGCTTGTTGTCGCTGTTGGGGTTTGGCGTACGGCGCAGAAGCAATAAGTCTACTACGGATGGAAGCCAGTGTAAAAGTTTGGTCAATATCCGCAACACCGCGCCGTTAGAACTCCACAACTTCCCTCACCGCAAGGAGTCGAGTTGGCTTCTTTCTTCCTTTCCTCGCCACGTTATTTCATGATCTTGTGACAAGGAACGGAGGCTTTTTTTGGTGATCGCAACGGCCGACCTGGGTTATTTCCCCATAAGCAGAATTATTAGAGGCGCGGCTTACTGATCGCGCCGCGATGGGATAATTTTGTTGGCCTGTTGGGTTGCTGCTGGCGGCGCACCTTGGGCGGCTCAAGTTCATGTGGATAAACCTCATGAAAATACATGAATTACAGAGGCGGGTGAGGCATGTCGGGTTGCTTTAGCCTGACGGGCAGCAGAGAGCAGACCTGGAATATCTGGATGGATCTTTGAAGGGCCTGTGATCAATATTCCGCACAATGGGCAGCTCAAAGGGTAGGCCGTGTGTGGAAGCGGCCCCCGTCACTTATTAACACCTCCTACCGCCGTCCTGCAGCCCCGGCGTCTGTGTGGGCGCAAAAACTAGGCCGCAGGTCTTATCGAATGCTTGGCCTTTGCGGGAGGTCTTGGTTTTGCCTCCCCGTTAATCGCCGAGTTCATCGATTGCCCGCGGGGACAAGGCCAGCCAAGCATACCTTTTAGTAGACCAGCGGAGTGGTCCCGGAAAGAGGTCATCCCTTCCTGATAACCTTTTGGGGCGATGGGGGAGCGGACCGTCCGGTCGGCTGGCCCGCTGGTTATCAAGAAATCGGCGGCCTCCTTGCTCACCCGGTACTGAAAAACGATGACACGGCCATTGACAGGGACCACGAGTATCAATATGATTGAGATGCACTGCGTCGAGGCAAAGAGAAGAATGCAGAGGTGGTATCACGCAAGCCACCCGCTTACCAGCTCGCTCGGTGTTGCACGATCGCACACACTATGGACTAGTGCAACTGCGAAACATTGTGGCGCAGCCATGAGTTTTTCACCAGTTCTGTTTCTTTAATCAGTAAGGAAATAAAACACCGTGAATACGGCATGAGAAGCAGCAGTTGAATCAATCGCTCCATAAGGCTCTCATGACAGAGACAATAATAGACACACACATACATTCAGGATCTGCAATGCAGGTGCCGGGAATCAGGGCTCAGCGGCGGACAGCTGAAGAACGATCGAACCTCGACTCCATCGCGAATGTGGATTTCGAGAGTTTCAACTGCGGGGGGAGGGGATGTTCTAATTGACACAGGGCTCCCTGGTAGTGGCTGTCAATACGCACCTTTTTTTGAGCCGAGTTCCGTTTTTCCCTTTACTAGTACGGTCTACTGTCGTCGTCCCGTCCCGAACATTCTTCATCTCCATGAACCTAACCATATAACATCCTGTCCCGTCTCTCGTGCATCTTTGCCACTCACCACTATATTTCTCCTCATGCTATACGCAGAGCTCCTGTGCATATGTCGGGTGTGTTGCAGCTTTCTGCAAGGCTTAATTAATTCATCGCGTTGATTGACTTTTTTTTATGAGTCGGCTGATGTCTTCCAGGTTGTTACCAAGAAAACCAGACAGGCCGGACGTGACAGAAAAGAGGGCCCCAGCACAAAATACAACTTTCCACTTATCCCCTCCCTTCCCGTATCCGTACACTTGAATGCAGCCACACTGCAATAAGTCTAACACATCTCTGCAGAAAAGCAATACATTTCTGTACCCCTCTTTTCAATCATCACCACCACTACCCGCCACGGACACACTTGCTGTAGGTCTCGGGTCCGAAAGAGAAACAAAACGGCTGTGCTCAACCTGAATGAAGCACACTTTACTCGGTGCCCGTGGATGGATGAGTGTGGGTAGTAGGTGCGTGCTTCGATGGAGAACGAGTACGTAAGCTCGTGCAGACATGTCCCATCGAGCGTTACACATAGCTGCGCTGGACCGCTTGGGCTTGGGGAGGGAGAGGAGAAGGGACACGGCACGACGGTCTAGCCAGCCAGCCAGCGAGCATGCAAAACGCCGCGCCCGAAGTTTGCAGCTCAACTGCAGCCGACCTGCCTAGAACGTAAGAAGAGGGGGGGTGCAGACAGTGCACAGTATGAACTCGGAAGTGATCACTAGCAAGCAGTTGCAGAATCCCTATCCGCCCTGACAGCTGTCCCAAGCTTCTACTATCAGCTGTTGGTTCTTGTGCTTTCATAACGAACAGAGCAGGTCGTCGCCCAACGGCGATGTCATGTTTCTCGATATCCTTCCGATTTCCGATTCTTCATTTCCAGAGCCGCGGGCCGTCTATGCTGACAGGGGCATCAACATGATGTTTGACGCTGGTTGGGTTATTTTACCTTGTTTTGTTGGTTCGGGAAACAGGCAAAGGCGGATGGAAAGGCACCTCCCTCAGCTCAGCAGCTCAGCTTTGCCTTTCGAAGTTTGACGAGGGATAATTCGAATTGAACAAATTGCCCGTATCGGCGGCACCATTGGTGAGCGAGGTCGAGGCGAGCCAATCAGGCTGTTCATCACCCCTGAATCCTCCGTGAGGGCCGCTCCTTAATTCTTGGAAGTCCACGCGACTTGGGCGCTCAGGCTGCATCGCTGCCAGGAACGGCAAGAGCGAGCGCCGCCAGCGCGTACCCGATACCACGCCACGTCCTTGTCCCATTTTTAGGGCCCCCGGACCATGCGCCACCGCCCACATTTCCTGAGCACTTGCCCCCTTTGACTGGCGGCGCAATCTTAAACCTGCCCTGCCAGCTTGGAGGAAAACCACGAGGCCCCGCCCTCCACACTGGCAGCGCCGCGATCCACGACAAACGGCCGTCTCCGCCTGCAAGCTCACTAAGAGTGTGTGGTGCAGAAAGATGGTGCCTGCGGCGTGGCCCTGATCTGTGCATTTGCCTGGCTCCCACCGTCCAACGCCATTCCATTCATTCGGCATCCCAGCGCCCATTCCAGTTGGCGATCGCGTTCCTCCCGCCGCCCAAGTTTCTGCAGGGCAGGTTAGTTCCCGTTGGTGGCATGTGTTGTTGCCGTGTGTCGTCCGTTGTTTCCCCTTTCTCCCTTACACTGCAGTAGCTAGTGGAGGGCGCTGAGTTCTTTACTATCGAGGTTCAAGCGTGGCATTTGCCACTTGTTAACATCGGACCATGTACGCCTTGACATTCCAACGTGGACGACGGACGTGTAATATGCCGCGGGGTCGAAGGACTTGGAACTCTTCGATTGAAGTTCGTCCCAAGGATCAGGTGTCCTTCGTTCCGTTTCTCCCGTTACGGTTACCCTGGACGCTTCTCCTCCAGGGCAGGCCCGGGCTGCGGGGACTTGACGGTCTTGTTATAGCGGACCCCACGGTGGTCTTGCTACGTGAAATCCAGCCAACCTCTCTTAGCCTGCGGCCCTGGCTCATGTAATATCCCAATGCTACCTAGGCGTGCTGGGTGCCAGGGACCTCTGATCGCACACCTGCATCCTGGTCCCAACACCCTTGCAGCGCTCCGCCCCAAAGTCCTCCCAATCCCCTTCCATTTCCGACTCCTTTTGTTTCTTGAAGTCCCTGTGCTTCCGCTCGTTCGCACCTCTCACCCTCCTTTTTTCCCTCTCGCCGCCCTGCCGACCGTCAACCCATCCCGGCACCTTCCCTCCCTTCGATAGACGGTGTCGTCCTTTTTGAACGACTTCACGACCCGTCGATACAGCAGCGTTGCCGGTTTTTGAATAGACCGCTCCGCCCGTTCGAATTGCGGCCTGGACGAAGGCTAGCCCCCCCCTAGAGGTTCAAAGCGTTGGAATTTGGGAGTTTGGATACCTCGATGCCCGGCCTGCAACTATATCGAAGACGCGAATCTTCGACAATCCGAGCGTGAAAAACGACACCATTTCTTCCCTGCAACATATTTCATTTTGACGATTTTTCGTCGAGTCACTCTTTTGAGCCCACCATGTAAGTATATTTTGGTGGGGACGAGTTCTGAGGCGGGTTGCGAGTCGCATGAGCTTCGAGACTCATCCTTAGGCACGATGCGGCAGAGGGGAGAAGGCATTTGGGGAATGGGGAATTGTCGCCTTGCGCCTGGTCAACCTACGTCGTTGTTCACAGCCGATCTTGCGGATCATTCATGCGCGATGCTTCTCGGTGGAGTGTTGGTGGAGTGAAGAGTTGGCTAACATGGAAGTGAACCAGATCACACTCTTTGAATATTTGACATTCTTGTCAAGTACATTCGTTTACATACTTCCTGACAAGTGAGTCTTGGCATTTGACTCTTGGCTCGCTACCGTCATCGGGTCGCGGTCGCCTCCCACGGCGCGCTGACGTTTTGGGGCAGATATCAAGTTGAAGCACAATCCAATTACGACGGCAGATCTCGAGAGCGTATGACATAAAGACTCGAAGGAGAATGCGGACGACCTCACTTTTGGTCGCCGCTTTTGTGGCGGCCGCATCGGTTGTGGCGAGCGAGGCAACGGCGAAACCGAGAATCTACTTCCCGCGCCATATTAAGCGTCAGTTCACCAATGGGACAATAACAACAAGCGAGTCGTCTTCTTCGACACCGGAAGCCGAGTCTTCAACATCATTTTCATCTTCTGGGCTGGAGTCAGAGTCACAGTCGCAGTCATCGTTAACTAGCAGGCAACTCTCATCGAGTCGAATTGTCGTCTCAGAAAAGCCATTTCTCTCCTCTAGCGGATTCGCAGTTAGCGAATCCGCATCTACTGATGATGCTACGACGACAATTATAATTCAAAGCACAATCTTCGTGTCTCCGTCAGCCCCGACAGTCACAGCGAATAGCACGCTCTCCGATGGCCCCAGTTCAGACCCTGTAGCTTCGACTACAGCAACAGCAAGCAGCGATGATCCGGTCAAGTCAAGCTCGTCGACCGGCGATGTTGAAACTTCACCAGCCACAAGTTCACCGGCAGTCAGCTCTCCAGCAGCAAGCTCTCCGCAAGAAAGCGCTACTGCGCCGGCCGAGTCATCAACCTCCGACGCAGCAAAGCCTTCGAGCACCCCTGAAACAACACCGACCGCAAGCTCTCCTGAAGCAAGCGCAACCAGTCCGACGACCACAGCACCAGAGGACTCCGCGATATCGTCCGACATTATCGTCATTCCTTCGACTACAGTCCCCACCACGTCCGCGATAACAATTGCTCCATCTGGAATCGTGTCTTCAAGTGCTCCTCTGCCCGAGCAGTCGACTACTATTCCTGAAACGCAGTCATCGAGTCCTCAGCCCGAGCAATCAACCACTGTTCCTGCGCAGCAGTCATCTAGTCCTCCGCCCGAGCAGTCAACTACTGTTCCTGCGCCGCAGTCATCGAGTCCTCCGCCCGAGCAGTCAACTACTGTTCCTGCGCCACAGTCATCGAGTCCCCCTGAGGCTAGCATTACTACTCCCGTCGAGTCAGCTACCATTACTCCCGAGCCGATCACTACTACCTCTCCCGAGCCTAATCCGATCAGCGAGATTGTGAGCTCCGTTGTCTCGATAATCTCGAGCATCATTGAGCCGCCCCCGGTTGGCAATGGCACAGAGTCGTCCACAACTCCCCCGGTTGTGGCCAGCTCGACGTCACCCGATCTGGCTGTTTCATCTACACCGGAAGTCATTCCATCGAGCAACCCACCTCTCCCGGCATCTTCGACCGAGATCAGCAGCAGTGGTGAAGTGATAACGACCCCGCCGCCAGCTTCGTCGACGCCACCGCCAGCTTCAACGCCACCGCCAGTGTCATCAACTATCATTGACCCACCACCAGTTTCGAATTCTTCTGACCCAGGTGTCTCCGCAACTCAGCCACCACCTGTCTCTTCTGCGTCGGAATCTAGCATCGTCACTACAACCCCTCCCCCCGTAAGCGAAACAGGGATACCACCAGGTCTTGGTAACTCGACAATTAGCAGCGTTCCGCCATCAAGTCTCCCACCATCTGAGAGCGCGAACATTACCACAACGCCACCAGCACCTGGGAATGTTTCTGTGACCGCCGAGCCGTCAGGTCCCACCTCCACTTTCACGCTGGGTCCTGTGTCTGAGTCCGACGGGGTCACAAGTATTGCCCCTGTCAAGACGTACACAAACTCGCAGCCGTTCCTTCCTTCGACCATTGTCCTGGATCCTACGACGACAGCAACGGCCAGCAATGCGGGCTTGGTGCCAACCAACACGCCCAGTGCCGTTCCCTCCACCTGGCCGAAGGCTATCACTCCAGACGGTGAACAAGAGCCTCCCCCTGAGGACACCATTCCGATTCAAATCGGTCTACTTCAGGGTTACAATTACCCCTTTGTGGCGAACAATCAAAAGGCTGCAGGGCAGATTTTCTCGCTCATGCCTGACGCACTCGCCTACGCTGGAGGATTCGATAAGAGCAAGGTGCAGATGATCAAGCTGGTTCCGCTGAACTCGGTGCAGTCATTGGGCTACTGGACAACTCTCGCTCTCTGCACATATCCGATCAGTCTGGTGGAAGCGCTGAAGATTGACATAAAAATTCCTAGCTCCGCGCTGTATAATAACCCGAACCAGCTCATCTACAACCTGACGTTGCAGATCAACCCGGCCATCGATATCACCATCGGCTCGTATCCAGACGACCCCAACTCGCCAGCCAATGGCGGTAGCGGTGGAAATACCCCGAACGGTGGACCCAACGCCGGTAGTCCCTATGACAACAACGGCGAGGGCTCAAGTGGTGGCTCCTCATCTCAGCAGGTTACGACTGTTGGCATCAGTATCGGTGCTGTGGCTGTTGCCGCTGCGTACGGCGCAGTCATGTTTATCATCGCCCGGCGTTACAAGAACAAGAAGCAGATGCACCGACGCGCGAGCTCCATCAGCAACCCATCGGAAATGGAACAATCGGCACGGGGTAGCCCGGCCCTCATGGGAGGAGCTTTGTTGAGCCGTGACTTCACCAGCAGCTACGGAGGCGTGGCGGGCGGGCGAGACAGCCATGGGACCGCTGGGAGCGGGGCGGGCAACTCGGGGCGAACTCAGTTTATCTCGGCGCCCGTTGCCGCAGAAAACTCGCTCGGCTGGAATTGATGAACAAAACATCTCGTCTCTCCACTATGCATAGTCAACAACCTTTCTTCTTGACATCTGAAACAATCCAACGAACGCTCCAACGAACGCGAACCTGCCATCTCCTTTTTATTTTGTTCATTATTACGCTTCGATACCCTTTGGGTGGTTTTTTTGGGTTCTGCTCCCAAGTTCCGCAGGCATGCTTGATGCCTGCCAAAACAAAAGACGCGACACCTGCATAGACGGCAACCATTTGACGACCACGAGCGAGCGACATTTGCGCCAAACCCTTTTTTTTATTTACCTTTTGAAACATGTGTATTACTCTTCTTATGGACGGACTCGAGCTTGATTCTTGTAAAAAGAGCCTTGCCGTTCCCTTATTCACAAACGTCCCCTTCGACACCACACAAGGACTGCAGCCCACCCTTTTTGCTGGCGGCAGTCTGGTGTACGTTGGCTTTATATTATTAATTATTCTTTATCTTCTGGTGGGCGAAGGCGTAGCAAACGCTGCGACGTGTTTTGCCTCTTGGGGGCGGTGGAGGTTTTGCATGAGGATATTTGGATGTGTTACTAGCAAGAAAAAAACGAAGGAATGAGAGGACGGCAGGCGACTCTGGATCTTATCGCGTTGGTTTGGAAACCGATTAGATCTGTCTAGGTGCAACCTAGAGCCATCTAAAAGAAGACGGATAACCTAAACCATTTACATGGGGAACAGATTCAATTCTCTTCTTGCCTTCCTTCGTATCTGATTGACTGAAAGTGACTGACTCGGTACTGTTTCGTGATTGTTCTCCTCGTAACATTGCTGGAGCATTGATACTGAGAAACCTACCTTAGGTACCTACCTCAAATACGCACAGTTCCAATAAAGAACAAACAATCTGTAAGTGCCTTACCTGCTTGCATGTGGCTAAAAGATTAGATGGCAGGCGTTTATCCGATCTTCTGGCTTGAATGAAGTCTTGTCTCGTCTCAAGTCTTCAACTTTGTTCTCCACGTGAAGATTCAGGGGTATTCTGCTGTTGTTTAACGTATGTGGGCCTTCGCCTGTCACCTCACCCAAATTGCACTGGCAAAAATCCTTGGCAAGTTCCGCTGAAAGGGAAGTGTCGTCATTAGTCATCCAAGCTGAATGCTGAACCCGCAAGCTGGGATCTAGAGGGAAGCTAACGGCACAGGCACAGATGACAGGCCGAGACCTCGACGAGCGATCGAGGGGCAGGCAGCGAAGAAAATAAAACAGCAGCAACTTCACACGCACAGTAATCGATCCAACCATGTTGTTGTCTCCATTTTGCCAGTGTAGGGCCCTGATCGTGTTGCATCATATTTGATTGTACATAATTGCTTTTTTTCCTTCAAAGTACACACCCCAAGCTTCCGAGCCGACCGACCAACCGACAGATTAGACGGACGAACATGTCGGCATGTTCTCCGACGAGCCCACATACCACACAACCGGGACAACTCATTTGTCTTCTTCATCCTTGCTCGAACCAAGAACTAGAACCGGCAATGGGAGCCAGTGGGACCCGAACGACGCACCGATGATACCCTCGGCCAGCTCGCTATCGTCCTCGACACCCACGAGTGCGCAGATGACGCCTGATACGGGCTCTGAGGAAGGGGACGATGCCAGGGGACGCGAGAGGCAACGGCAACAGAGGCACAGTATCCAGCCCAGCACGATTGTTCGCTACGATGGCTCCTTTGGTGGACCTGCCGAGGCCCTCGAAGACGACAGCCTCGCCGAAGCTTATGAGCTCGGGGAAATATACACGGAAGAGGAGAAGGCTCGACGTCTGGAAAAGGAAGAAGATGACTTTGATTCCGGGTCCGATGACGACGACCACGAAGAGGACCCTCTCCCTAGGCGGCGCCGCAGAGGCAGTATGAGCACCACCGCCAGCTTCCAGCTGTACACGCCCGACGAGGAGCAAGCGGTTGTGAGGAAATTCGATCGCAAGCTGGTTGTCTTTGTGGCGTTCCTATATATGCTCAGCTTTGTCGACCGGTCCAGTATGTACCGCCCCTTTCTGGTTCTCTGCTGTCCTCGCCCCCCGCCGGCTCTGACGCGCCGCTGTATCCTACCAACTGGGACGGCGGCAACGGGGCCGGGCAGGATTCCCTCGCCATGATACTAGCTTGCGGGTAATTCGGTAGCTGACCAGATGACCATTAATTTTAGACATTGGGAATGCCCGTATTGCCGGTATGGACGATGACTTGCAGTCTGTGCCTCCCAGGGAGGAGTGGTTCGAGTGGGCTCTCGGCGCCTTTTACATCGCCTACATCGCCTTCGAGTGGATGTCACTGCTGTGGAAGCTGATCCCAGCGCACATCTACGTGTCTGTCCTTGTGCTGTCGTGGGGCGTCGCGGCGTCGCTGCAGGCTGTGGCCGTCAACTATCCCATGCTCATATTTCTGCGCACGCTGCTTGGCATCGGGGAGGCCGGATTCACTGGCGTCCCCTTCTACCTCTCCTTTTTCTTTAAACGCCACGAGCTAGCCTTCCGGACAGCCATTTTCGTCTCGGGTATGTGCGTGGTATTCTGATTGACGTACCCTGCGCTGACATGCCTTTGCAGCCGCTCCTCTTGCTACAACTTTTGCATCCTCTCTAGCATGGCTTGTTATCAAGCTCGGCAAGGGAGGGTCCATCGCCCCTTGGCGACTGCTCTTCCTAGTCGAGGGCTTTCCGTCCGTACTAGCAGCAGTGATTGCCTGGCATGTCATCCCAGACTCTCCGCAGACAGCCAAATACTTGACTACACGGGAAAAGAAGGTTGCACACCTTCGGCTACAAGGCAAGCACTCGCGTCGTCGTCAGTCCAAAACTGACGACGCCACTTCTCCCTCTGATGCCACTTCAGGTATTAACGCTTGGGATGTACTCTCTGTGCTCACTGACCCGGCTGCCTGGCTTACTGCCGCCATTCTCTTTCTTACAAATATGGCCTACTCGTCCTTTCCTATCTTCTTGCCCACTATTCTCACCTCGATGGGTCACGACGCGCAGTCGGCGCAGGCGCTTGCCGCCCCGCCATATCTGTCTGCCTTCTTCATCATGCTCGCCACCGCGCACGCTAGCGATGTGTTGCGCACTCGCGCGCTTTTCATCGTTGCTCACGCGCTGTCCTCAGCGGCCGGATACGCGGTCCTCGCGTTCTCGAAGCAGCTGGGTCTTGCCCCGGGGAGCTTGATCCGGTATCTCGCGGTCTACCCGGCCGCAGTGGGGTTCTTCAACGTCGTGGCGCTGACCATTGCGTGGAGCATCAACAACCAAAAGAGCGAATCAAGACAGGGCGGCGGCTTTGCGCTGCTGCAAGTCGTGGGCCAGTTCGGCCCCCTGGTAGGCACGAGATTGTACCCTGACGAGGACGAGCCGTACTACTCGCGCGGCATGGGTGCTTGTGCAGGTGCCATGCTTGGCGTTGCGCTTCTGGCGCTGGTTTTGAGGTATGTACTCATGAGAAGGAATCGGACGTTGGATGACAAGGAGCCGGGCGAAGGAGGCGGGGAAGACTGTGATGGAGAGGAGGAAAGCTTCTTGACTACGGCAAGAGAAAGGCAAGGGGGTGGTGGTGAGAGGTTCCGGTATATGCTGTGAATAAATTTCTTTTTAAAACCCCCCCCCCCCCTTTTTTTTTCTTTTGATAGCGGAGCAAAGATTTTTTTTAAATATTTCCTGTGCTCTCAAGTAAAATGGTAGCTACCCAGGTTCCTTGGAATCTCGGTACATGCACGCCGTGCAACTCGCTTTGTGCTCATTCTTGTTTTCTTTCGCTGTCACGGATTGAGCAACGCGTTGTGAGATTCTCAATCTCTCCTCAATCTCACCGTGACGAGATGGACATTTCATCCCGTCGGTGATATAAGCACCTCTACGCCAGCTTATTACGATTCGCCCATTTATTGTTCATTATTGTTCCCCATTACCACTTACCTTCTCAGGCCGGGACCGTAGTTATATTGCTTATATATCTCATTTCAGGCCCGTATGCATGTTCGTTTCTTAGCATAACGTGAGTGAGTAAGACAGTCAGATCAATACTACCTAACCTAAACTCCTCCTGAGGTCAGATCGGATGGTTTCCATTCACTTTCAAGTTGAAGCATAGACCTTGTACGGGAGGAAATTCACCGATCGTGGGGGTGGGATTTCTGGTGGTTTTCTACATGCGTAGGATCTGGAAATTTCCTTCTCAGACGCAAGATAATTGCCGATCCTGGCGAGTTCCTGCGGCTGATGCGACATGGCGTGACATTATTGCTATGCTACGGGGAATTTGTTTACATAAAGGTATAATATATGGGTAGGTATCTGTGTGGCGGCGGAACGGTCGATGGGGATGAAGGCTTAGTTACCTACCTACTCATCCGAACATCACATACTATTTCTTAAAACCTACCTCCAACACGTCACGACGCCGTTTGTGCATCAGCGAGCAACGCTGTATTTGTTTACCGCTCTTTAAGATTAAAGTGATTATCTGCGGCACAGCTACTCACATACCTACATACCGATCCATCCGTCCCATTCCCCCCCAAAAATCACCTTCCTCTCTTCCCCTGACAGGATGACAGCGGACATGTTACTCTAATCGGTCGCGCCTCCTTGTCGCTGCTTTGACCAAATCGGAGAATATTGACACACGGCGAAGCACCTACTGATTGGCTTACGCCGTCTTCGTCGCCGCCGCCGTTATCAACGGGGCGTGAGGCGCCGCGCCAAACACACACACACATATAATGGACTGGCGTCAAAGGCGACCGACCAACAATGTATGTACAGTATTTATGACTTGGCGATTCAGGGTACTTTGTTCTGTTCATATGGATTTGCCTCTACATAAGTTGACGACCCCGAAAATCCGCCACACGCTTGCGACACTCTTTACTTTACACCCACACAATACCCTACACATTCTAGTGATCAACCTATTCCCACTCGCTTTCTTATACAGTTTCACAAGTCCCGCAACGAGCTTGAGGAAGCCACGATTGACCAAATCCGGGACGGATTTTCAACAAACTTGAACAATGTGTGAAGCCCCTGAATTGTTGCTTGCTCACTGCATCCAATCCTTCCGCATGCATGAAACAGGGGAAAAGGGGCAACCTTCATCTTTGAGCCACCACCATCTCAATCCTCAATGTGAGAACCGCGTGCAGATAAAACGGAGCAAGTCAAAAAACGTAGCTAGGCAGTAAGCGTGAATACCATGTGAATGCTCTTTCCTACTTCTCCTATTATCCCATACAAAGTCGCCGGTGGTTAGTTGATCCCTGCCGCCACCAAACGAATGTGGCCTGTTCAACCACCATCCCCCCTTCAACCTCCTTCCCCCTTATCCTTTTTTTTTTAAAAAAAAGAATCAAGTTACGACGTATTCAGAATAATAGTTCTAATCAAGACCACACGCGCCCAGCCAACAACACCCTCTCTTTCTCCCGCACGTAAATGAATGAAACACCGCCTCAAGACCCAATCCCCATACCCATCGTAGTCGCAGTCGCAGCCGCAGGACCATCCTCCCCCCTTTTGTCCTCCCTTTCCCTATCATTCTCCTTGCCCTTATGCTTCTCCCCCAGCGCCAACGAAAGCCCATACATCAGCGAAGACAGCGACACCGCAGCGCGGCCCCCAAGCGCGCGCACCGATTTCGTGACACCCCTTTTCTTGACTCTCCCAGTATATTGCTCCCCCTTAGCTCTGAGCGGGACCCTCATCGTCATCCTGTGGACCCTCTTCTTTTTCTTATTCCCATCCCTACTGCTGCTGCCGCTGTCGCGCACGACCACCTTGCGCACCAATGCCCGTGAGCCCTTACGGCTGGCCCGGAACTGTCGCACGATCCATTTCTTGACCACTTTGACTGCGGGCCGTCGCACTAGGAGGAGCAGCTGGGCACTTATGCGATGCTTGAGAGTGTTTTTGCCGCGGTGGTGGTGGCGGTGGTGACGGTTGCGGTGGTCGCGGTCGTCACTTTCGTCGTAGTTGGACTCTGAATCACTGGAGCTGTCGGCCCAGGGCCGGTTGTCCGGGTTGGTGGAGTAGCGCGGCAGGCACTGCGTTGAGAGGTTGATCTCTGCTGCGTTTGTTATTCCGTCGGCATAAGGGTAAAAGAACAGTGGCGCATCGACGCTGCTGTTAAATGGCGGTGGGAGGTTCTCGTCCTGACGAGCTGTGGTTGTAGTTGTAGTCGTAGCAGTGATGGGGTGTCCGTCGAGAGCCTCAGCACTACTGTTTGTGCCGATACCACCTCGCCGTGAAAAGTTACTGTCTGCTGCCACTGCTGATTTGGGTCCCGGATTCCTTATCGTCGAAGTCTGGTCGCCGCCGCTGCCGCCCCATACAGCAGCTTCGCTCTCACCCAACTGTTCTACTGCAGCCCCTGAACTCGAGCTCCCATCCGCTGCAGGATGGAGGGCCACCGGCAACGTCTCTTCGCTCCCTAGAAACGACATGTGCGCCTCCTCAAAACCATAAGCCCCCAGACTCGACAGGATGCGTCGCCCAAACGTCATCGGCGGTGATGCTGTGAGCGAGGGACTGCACACCCCGCCACCTCCACCGCCAGCCTCTGACGGGTAGGAAGACGACGTGCTGCGGACTTGATATCGCAATGCAGCGGCCCCAGCCAGCACGGAAGAACTTGTTGTTTCTTCCTCTATGTGTAGTGGCAACGGGGATGATGACGCGATGGGTAGGCCGCCTTTGTTGGGGATGACAATCACTTCTGGCGGAGGAGATTCTGGCGGGCTGGGGTTTTCGAAAGAGAATGTTTGATGGCGTCTGCTGGTGCTGCCGAATATTGGAGCGTCAGGCTTCCTTCTGGTGTTGAGGCTGTCGCTGTTCCCGCTGCGCATCGACAGCGCAGTACCCACTGGCGCCATCAAGATTGATGGCGGTGGGGTTGTTGTTGGACAAGCAGCTGACTCGTTCTGGTCAGAACTGTTGTAGTAAGGGAACATATTCCTGCTGCTGCTGGTGCTACCGCCATTGTTGTTCGGTGCGGTAACAGTCCGGCGCCCAGAGCCGCTGCCCCTATTCCTACTCTCAAATCGTGGCAGAAGCAGCATGTTGTTGGTTAAGCTCATCATATTGGGGCGTCGACGGCCCGACGGCATCCGTTGTTGTTCTGACACAGTGTTGGTGGCAGCGCTGGCATCGAACGTTGTCAAGGGCTTGTTCTCTCGACTAGCCGAGGCGTCCTGTGAGCTGAATTCATTCCGACTGTGTTGGCTATCATTTGGGTCCTTCTCCTAGAGGCCCGCAAAGGTGTTGGGCACGTTCAAACGGCGGCGGACAAAGGGGCCAGTGGTTACGCCGTCTATGGTGTTGGCAGGGCTCTGCTCCTGAGGCATTATGGGAGCAGTGGCAGAGTCGCCGCGACGCATCGCCCGAGTAGGCAGAGAGAGTGCCGGCATGCTCATGATGCGAGGTTTGATCGATTGGTCGTTGTTTCGGCTGTCTGTGCTTGTATGTGGTAGAATATCTTCTAAGTCTGGTGGAAACAACTTTAGAGTCGTTCAGCATCCAAAAAAACACAACGGGTGAGCCGCAATGATACACGGGATCCATTCCACAACCCATTCCACAACCTCGAGTTGCCCATCGGCAACTCCTCATGTCACTTTCGCTCGCCTTCCAAACACAAGCAATGGCCACTGTATTCGGAAGGGACCACGCTCGCCGCTCGCCAGCGGGGGAGTGCGACCACGCACACAAAAACGTGCTTGTCTCCAAACCGCCTGGCTCCACCTGGCAAGCTCACTCGCTGCTGCCGATGTTGTTCGAGCCCAGCTGCAGCTTCCAGACCCGCGAGGCCTAACGACAGGAGCTATCTAACCTCACTATCATTGCCACCCTTTTTATCCGGTGGACATATTCTGACAGACTAGACACCTAGCTCATGCTAAAATTGAGCAGAAACTCTACTAGAGTACTGCTAAATCTCATATTGTCAAGCTCAAGCGACTTGAGGTACACAATCTATCCTACTTCTCAGAAGTGCACTAGCTGTCGTCGTTCGCGGCTCCCTGAAGGATGCCTGAGTTTGTTCTTGTCAAAGAAGTCATTCTTTAAAGTCTCCCAGATTTGGAAGGGGCAGGGCTTTTGACTTTAGCATGGATCGGACAAGCCACATTAGACAAGCCGCTCGATCGGGCATCTCTTGCGTAACATTGCGTTAGCACATATCAGCACCTTTCAGGGCGCGACCATGCGCATTTTCACCATAGACAGCTCAGAGCTCTTGGCCCATGTTCCATCTGGCGTTTGCCGGTAGCACATAAGCTTCCCCTCATCGCCCACGCTGCCCATGATCTGGCCGTCGTCATCGAAGCCGACCCTCCAGACAGGGGTGCGGTGGCTGTCGAGCTTTGCGATCTCGGCTGCCACATGCTTGACCTGGCCCGGCAGGCCACTTGTGCGCCTCTCCGTGCTGGTCCGTGACTGGTCGAGGCCCGCGCGGATGCCCGACTTCGGATGGGACGTGGCCAGCAGCAACTCGGACGTGCTAGCGGCGCCGTCTCTTGGATCGGTGTCCTCGTCCACGATTTGCCGTGAATGTTTTCGAACCGAGCTCGACGTCCATCCCTTATCCGTCGCCGTCGGGGTCGTTAGGCTGAATACCCTTACGAAGCCGTCCTGACAGGCGGTGGCGATGATATCGTAGCCACGGATATTGCCGGGGGCCCAGGCGATGTCGCGCACAAGGCCACGGTGTCCCGAGATCTCGGCAGCGAGGTAGAACTCCTTTGCCGCGGTGGTCACACCCATCGACGAGCTGACCGTGTCTCGGGTGCGGTAGATCTTGACCGAGTCCATTGAGGCGACTACCAGACCAAGAGCGTCAGTGGGAATGCCGGCGCGCAATGCGGTGTAGCACACGTCCGGGTTGGGGTCAAAGCGCACGCGGAAGGCTGTCTCCTCGCCGCGGGCAGGGCGTGGACACACAGAGAACTCGTCCATCTGAGTGTAGTCGGCTAGGTTTTCAGGCTGCTCGTTTTCATAGACAGTCACGCGCCCATCGGCCGACAACAGGGCCAGATAGGTGTGGCGCGTGTCCTCGAAGTGCTTCATGCTGAAGGAGCGATAGGGGCTCCGGCTGTTGCGCGTCTCGAAGGCAGCCTTGGGGTTTTCACTGCCGCCGCCACCACCACCGCGCGACGACGAGGAGCTGCGCGTTGCGTTGCTGAACCGGCGCCCTGGAGCCGCCGATGGGTCCTCGGCCCAGAGCTTGAAGCGACCCTCGATGCCGAGCGATGCGAGCAGGTTCGGGTAGATGGTAGGGGGGAGCCATTGCAGCTGACAGTGGAGAGGGGTGAGACAAGTCCGACATGCATGGGACTGGTATACGCCGTGCTCACCTCGAGAATTTCACCGCCGTGGGCGCCCCAGTTGTCGCAATGGCGCCAAATGCCGTCCTTGTGGCGGTTGAAAACGCGGATCTTGCCGTCGACAGACCCGGTGGCGCATCGATCGCCATAGCTGTTGAACGCAACAGCCTGGACAAGGTCCTGGTGCCCGTGCTTGACAATCAGATCAAAGCTCGACTTCTCATCGGCTGTTGGTGGTTCGCTGAGATAGGAGGACATTTTGAACGAAACCACGCGGTGGTCATGCGACTTTCTCGGTTGCCGTCGCTGCGAGGAAGTAGTAGTAGTTTGTTGTGTCAGTGAGGGAGGAACGGACAATTGACCCCTGGGCCCAAGCTCCTTGCATGTTGGTCAGCGACAGGGGTCCACAGTCTTGAAGGATGGGAGGCCTGTCCACTGTGACTATAGTGGGGTATTGACGTAGGTTCTATGTATATATAAACACCTGCCCCCCCTTTATTCATATTAACAAACAGGAGGCAGAATCTTTTCGTAATTTTACATGTGGAATCCAAAAATACACCCAAAGCTACTGGGTAATGATGATAGGACTCGTCTCAGGTATTCATGATGCCCCAATTATCTGAATTAAAGATCAACAGTGCCAACCGATGGCGGACGAACAAGCCAAAGAGCCCCACCACCATCTGCATCGTTGTGATCTCCAGGGCCAGCCGCTCCTCGCGCAGCGGGCCCCGCCACACCAGCCAGAGGTTTAGAATCGTAAAGTTGCTTGTCTCGGTAAACTTGCCTTCCTCATCCAGCGTCACCCGCAGCAATTTGAACTGGTGGAGCAGCTTCAACGCCCAGGCAATGGGCTTCTTCGGCTGCCGCTCTGGCGTCCACGGCGTGACACTTGGCTCCAGCAGTCCCGTCCGCGCGTTGAACCGCGGAAGTCTGTGCCTAGGACACGGCACAAGCCCGAAGAGCTGGGGCGCCGAATACACAAAGTTGAAAATCTGCGGTATCAGGAGCAGCACGAGCGTCTTGCTGAAATGGCCGAGGATGCTTACCACCACAAATACCATCCCCGCAAAGTAGCAGTACGTGTCACCCACAAACACGCGTGCCGGATACCAGTTGTACCAGAGCAGCGCGAACGAGACGCCTAGGAACGGCAGCAGAAAGTACAGCGAGAACAAGTGCGAGTCTGTCGCCGGGTGGGGGTACGGCGTGAGCAGGTACAGGCAATCGTTGAGCGCCAGGAGCATTGCGATGATAATCGACTGCGTCACTTCGATCCCGTTGATGCCAGCCAGGATGTTGATACTATTAGGGCTGAAGATGGCCACCCCCGCCATGTAGACATAGTACAGGGATCCGAGGTTGAAGAGCTCGCCGAAGTACGGCTGGAGCGGAATGGGTATTACAATCGAGGTGACGCCAAAGTCAACAAAGTAGACCACCAGCAGGGGAATCGAGGCGAAGGCCGGGATGAAGAACTTGTGCCGCCAGCGGATGTCGAAGAGATCGTCGCCAATTCCCAGAATGGCGATGGACTGGAGGGAAATGATGGCGGATAGGTACGAAGCAAGCTATAATCGAGAGAGCCGGAGTTAGCAACTAGCTAGCCTGTGCTTTGTATACACGAACAGAAGAATATAGGGCATGAAAGCCGTACCTTGCCGTGGGGGAAGCGATGGAGAAGGCGGCCCTGCTGCACATGTTCCATCTGTAGAATGACATCGCGATTGCCGCCTCCGCTGGTCGCCGCCACTATGTCTTTGTAGAAGGGGAAAGGAATAAAGACGATGATGACGAGTAGGTAGACGACAGCGCATATTGCGCCCATACACTCGGGGATCTCCCTCTTGTGGTGTTTGCTCATGTCGACGCCCTTGAGACCCGACTTGATAAAAGTTGGGCCCAGCCATCGGATCAGGGCAAATGTGGCGCTGAAGGCCACCCCGCTGAGGGCGAGACTGGCGACGAGGGGGGCGCCATCGCCCTGGAATGTATTGGCGAGGACGGTGAGGCACGCGACGGTCAGCGAGAATAGACTGATCGTCTCAGGCCGTGAGAGTGAGGTCGAGTTCGGGGACGCCGTCATGGTGAACACATGGCCGATCGGATATTATGGAGCGAGCGAAGGAAAATACTGGCAAGTTTATGAGGCGCGAGGCTGATGCCAGATTGCAGTTCGCACGAAACTGGGTGTAAGCGAGTTTTACCTCTCAGCCTTACAGCGCTAGCCCACAGCGCTGTGCAGTTGAGTTTCAGCTTATAATCCGTACGTCATAGCCTTGGGCTCCACCGTGACCCCGCTGTTAGGTCGAGCTCAATTAATGCTGAAAGAGTCGCCGGACCGTTGGAGCCAAAAACATGAAGACTACAACTGGCTCTTCGTAGGAAAGTCGAAGCACGGCATCCGCATCTACCAACGAAGTGGCCATTCAGTTTCTCGGCCAAGAGACGCTAATCGACACGGCCGCCACCACCCTGCAGACCCATCTTTTCTCCAAAGTACATGGCGACTACGAGACAAAGGACGCCGCCGCCGCCATCTATTAACATTTTGACGTGAATAAGAAAGAGATATGAGCGTCGTCGGTAGCACAACGCCTTAAGTGGAGCCTGAATTATTCAAAATATGTTGGTACCTAGTAACAAGAACCTGGAGGGTCGTCTCCATTGCAAAAGCGTGGCTCTTCAAGAACCAGGGTCTAGGATGCCTTAAGGTTACGCTTTGTTTAGGCCGTTCAAGAGTACTCAGGTAGGTGAATGGAAGCGCCTGCCCACCTATCCTCCCTTGGTTGGCAGACACGCAAGTGGTTTGAGTCCTTTCCGTCCAACCATAAAGGGCCCCTTCTGGTCCCCACTTTTGTCACTCAGAGCCTTATACCTTCCCCCAACTTCCTGCGTTCCTAAACTGGGTGTTGCTCCAGCACTCGTCTCTCAAATTCAAACCCATTACATTTCTGCTCGGGCATCTCTGCTAATGACAATATGCAGCTCGAAGTTGCACCTGAAAGCTATGCCGCACTCAAGGCCACTATACGATGTTTGTTCGACGCACAATACCCCCCGTCGTTGTTTCGGAAGTCTTCCGACGCCATTTCCTGGGTTCGTGACCTGGTGAAAGAGTTTACAGCGCTTCTGGCACACATTGCTCAGGCAGAATCCGGAGAAAGACCTGCCGACGCGGCGGACTTGGAGCTAAATGCTGTAACGCTCAGCCCCAGACACGCAAGAATCTGCTACGACATTTTTCTGAAGGGATGCGAGGAGGACGTCCGCAGTCAAGTGAAACAGTGCGTCGATCAACTCATTCATGCGATTTACAAGCTTGGGGGTGTCTGTCACTTAAGGAGAAACACGGCTTTGGATGGACGAGTCGCTCGACAGTACTCGCATTTACAGCAAGTTGACAAAGGACCACGACCCTACTTGACTGATTGCCTGAGTCCGCCGGTCTACGTCGACGGAAAGCGCCTCGAGGACGGGGAACTTGAGGAAATGCTCTCTGGAAGTGATTCGGATGAAGAGAAAGGCCGTGTTACCTACCGCCACCCACGTCCGTAACCCGAATCACGGCAGACGTTGCATAGCTGTGCTCCAATAACTTCTATCCAACGGCCTGGGTAAGGTGGTCCGGGTGGATGTAGTCTACGTCGATGGTGTCTTCTTTCGCAGCGAGTGACTTGGCGATCCATTACTCTTGAGCACGACGGACAGATGATGTCCCAATAATCACACATCTTGGCGAGAAGATGTGTGAATCAGAAATGGGAAAGGGGTAGGCTTCGAATAAAATGGGTGTATCAGAAATTCGAAAGGGATAGGCGTTGTATGAAGATGACTGAATCGGGAACTAGGAAGGGGTAGGCTTCATACGTGAAAATGTGAAAATGAATTTGCTAAAGAGGGAAAGAAACGGTCTGACATCTTAGACTTCATTGTCCTACTCATCAACCCTCGCTGGACAACTGAGCGGCCGTTGGACTTGTCGTGAATAGTTCTTGTGACCAGTCTATGTTGGTTCACTTGATTCCAGGATGTGCCTTGAGGCGTTAAAGTTCAATATTGGCGCGGCCTTCATCCAAGACCTATCAAGGTGCTTTTGACGCCATATTCTCGCCCGGTTAGCTGAGTGGTCGTCGGAGCTGGTCATGAAGCACGAAGCCAGGGATCGTCATGTCACTTGAGGCTCTGCCTTACCACCACAATTGAACAACAACAGCCCCTTCAAGCTACCAGTCACCTCATGCCATACTCACAAGCGACCTACTTGACCGAGGTGTGACTAATTACCCACCGATATCCAGCCCGACGTTCTGCCTGGCCTGGGTTTGCGGTGTAATATGGGAGTCAAAAGCTCGTCAACCTTTTACAAGATATGGTCATCTCGAACTCACCACCTAAATACTGGGACCATAGGCATTCTCATGAGAGGTAATGTTGGCTATGGCCCCAGGTATGAACGCGCCCCGTTGCTCCAAATCTCTTCAATGTATCATCGTGAGCTTGCCATGCGATCAGCTCGCTTGTTTCCTGCTCGGCCAGCCCCTCCCGGGCGACCAAATACGAGGCCGCAGACTCCAGCCCCCCTCTCACATGAGTACCCGTCAACCAAATCCATTTCTCCACCGCCAGCGACCCTGCTAGTTGACCGGTGTGCCTAGTCAAAAAAACACTGTCAGCGACCTCTTGAATAGGGTACTGATAACGAGACAGTTAGTGACGGTCGAATGACCCCTACCTAGTTGTCATAGAAATAATTTAGCACTGAGCCTCTTCCACTTGATGGTGATAAGTGTTTTGCCCCCGTCTTCCTTCTTCTTCAGAATCGGGACTCATAGTTTCTGTATTCTCAGAGTTTCCCCCTTTCCTTTATGGCTCTCGTTCAGTTCCACCAAAAACTGACACTGAAACTCACGGTCAGCCCGCGCACATAGTGCCAGAATCCTATGGGGATGTAGAGCGTGTCGCCCGGGTCTAGGATACACTCCAGGTAATCGACCTTTCCAAAATCCTCCCGCTTTCGTTCGTCCGTCTCTTCTTCGCCTTCAGGGTCGTCCCAGCCTTCGAACACGCCGACATCCCACTTACTAGTGTTCGCCATCTCTACGCCGCCTTCTTTTCCTCTTGCCCGCATCCGCGGCGTCTCATGGGGCGCGTATAGCCGCACGTACTTGCGGCCCACAACCTGCACGAGCAGATTATGGTACGGATCCGTGTGCAATGGCGTGATGGTGCCAGGCGGGCCAAGCCAGGCGTTGAGTTGTGGTGTGTCCAGCTCTGGCTGGTCCTGCGAAGGATCCGTGGGATGGCCTGGAGGGACTGTGTAGCAGTAATCTGGAACTGTGATATCGGAGCACAGCTGAGGCAGTTGAGTGAGGAGCTGGTGTTGGGCGAGATAGCCGATTTTTCTAATTTTGTCCGGGGGGGTCTGCTCGTTGGCAGGCTCGCGAGTTGCTGGGTCTATATAGTTGGCCAAGAACTCGCCAAACGGGATGATTTTTTGTCCCCAGCCCTCATCGACATAGCTGCGGCCGAGTTCCACGGGAACGAGCCGCCGTCCACCAAAGGTCCGCGACAGGAGATATGCTGGCTTGTCCCATGGGTGTGTTGTCCTCGCCGGCCATTCGTCTGACAAGCCCGAGATGACAAGAGGAAGTGGTCCACGGCCTTTCTCAGTCTGTTGGCTCAAGTGGGCCTGGAACCGTTCAAGGGATATGGCCTGGATACGCTTCACGGGCAATTTGATGGGTGGTGTGAAGACCTCGTGGGTGGAGAATGATGGAGTATCCCGCCAGAGCTTGATGGACTCATCTGATAGTCGTCGTCTCTTGTGTGGTCTTGTATGGTCACTCTCGAGGCCATGTGCATCATCTGGTCGCGGCAGAGCCGGCCATGCATTCTCAAGCAGTGAGAAGGCTTTGTCAATCCAACGTCTGCCCCGGCGCTCACCAGCGGCACCAGCTAGTATAAGAGCCCGATCCAAGGACCACACCATTTCATCCAGGAGCACCGTCGACGGTTGGGAAGCGGGCGGACATGAGAGATACAAGCAGGCAAACTTCATAATACTTGCATCTGTGTACAGCTGTCTCCAGCAAACGGGCAGGTCCTTGAAAGGGTAGGCATAGAACTTAGAATATGATATCGTGATCAGGTCGTCGAGTCGCCGTTTCAGCAGTGCCAGCGTTTCATCAAGAGGAGCCAACGGCGAAAAGCTGTAGACCTGAAATAGCTTATCCGCCTGTCGCTGGAGAAGTTGCACTAAAGGTTTTCCGCATCCTGATATGTGGGAACCAGCCAGCACCTGGTGAGGTTCGTTTCCGCTTTCGATGCTGTCGTTGCCTTCCTCCAACACAGCAAGGCATTCGGCGTGAAGGTCTTTGGCGGCAGATAGGCACAGCGCCCTCAACTGGTCGTTCTCTTCCGCCATAGGAGGATTGAGATTGGGTTTCGTGGGCATTGGCTACTTTTCTGTTTCTTTTGGCTAGAATTGACGAAGTGTGGTTGACGAGCTTGGGTACGGTTTCAGTTCCCAAAATTACACAAAATGGAGGGTTAGGGTTATACTTACCTCTCACATTCGTCCCGACATATCAACCAGCCAATTTGCAATAAAGGAGCACTTCACAAGACCTCATCAGTAGTCTCATTCAGCAGCTAAAGCAAGGTAATGCCGCCACTTAGTACAACTATTAGGTTGAGCTCAGGATCAAATTAGTATCTACTTATAAGTGATATACCTTCAAGCATGAGACGCGAAGCTAAAGGCTTTACCGACGAGGGAACAGAGTCTTCAGGGCATGAAATAACGGTATAGGGTGAGTGGTGGATGTTGTCCAACGCCTCGTAGCGGGCTAAATGCAGTGCACGCGGTGTCCTTGACGTTGAGATGGTGTAATTACTTACCTATGTATGAATTTTCTTCCATTTCGCCGACCGAATACCCCCATTGAGGATTTTATCTACCGCCATCTACCTACCTATCTACCTACCTATCTACCTATGAATGCACACCGAATCCGTCGAGGTTCACATTACCAACGCCGATGCCATGCTCCCATGCTTGTAGTCCATCTCGTCTTATTCCATCATCATATATCTGCTGTGCCCGTCCACGTCGCTCATTGATAATAAAAAAGGAAACCAGTAGATCCTTATATAGCTTTGGTGGCTTACAACAACATGATTGCAAGTACCCCTTATATACTCAACAGCTTAAGAACCCAAAACGAGACAGCGAGAGAGAGAATAGAAGCTCCCACCCAGACCATCATAAACGGAGAGGGAAAAAAGCCCAACGCCGAGACACGATATGAGCATACCACCTTCCCCTGATGCAAAACAAGCAATCGCAACATCGCTAATCCCGCCCTTCCCCCAGGAAAAGACATCCACCTCAACCCACGACAGCTTTCATGCTCAAGCTCTCCAAGAAGCCCCCTAGATCCTCCTTCTTAACCTCCACGACGCAGTGCTCGAAGCTGTCGATCCGCACGCGGGCATTCGTCTCAGCAACGACGTCCTGGAATGACGTACCAAACCTATTGAGGCCGTAGCCACGTTCCTGAGAGGCATCGTTGTCGCCTTCATCATCTGAGTCTGCTTCGGACTCGGAATCCGAGATATCGGACCCTTCGCTGTCCAACTCATCGTCTCCCTCATCGTTGTTGGCCGCTGCTTTTGCTGCCTTTTTCTCGGCGCGAATCTTTTCCTTATTTCGGCGTTGCTCCTCTTTGGAGCGGGCTTTTGCTTCCTTCGCCTCGGCCCGTTTCTTTGCCGCCTCGCGATCGACAAAGGCGCTGTCGGGGCCGCCGCCACCACCAGTACCAACGACCACGTAGACGCTACGCTTCTCATCCAGGCTGGCTACCACGAGCGGTGTGCCGCGGCCGCCGTGGGCGAGCTTGCCCGTGGCGTCCTTTTCCTGCTCTGCAAGCGCCTCACCAATCCAAAGGGCCAGCTTGGTCAAGGCGCCGGGGTGGTTAAACAACGCCGCGTCTGACGAGTCCTTGACCACGCACATTCGAAAGGCTCGCAGATGGGATATCTGCTTCTTTTTGAGGATGGTGGTGCCAGTGGTAAAAATGGCCTTGTGAAGGAACTGGGCAGTGGGAAGGCCGGCCTTGAGCGATTCAATACTGGCAGATGTCAGTGGTGCGCAAGCATAGGTTGGTCCAGAGTGAGATACTTACTCCTCGAGAGCATCGTAGGCGTCCCAGAACCTCGGGAGCCACTCTTCCGTTGGCGCCTGGTCGCTGTTCGGGTCAAGCTCCTCCTGGGACGGGCCGCCAGGAACGAGCTCAGGGGAAGTGGTATTTTTGCCAACCTCAAGAAGGGCACCGATGACCACGCCAACATCCTGAGCACTCAGCGTTGCCCGCCATCCCCAACTACGGACGAAACCCCACCCATCTTTTGCGCCGCCGCGATCTTTGCCATCCGTATCTATCGTCGGGACTAGTTCGTCCAAGTTATATAGCGAGGCATACTTGAGGAGTTTTGTGCGAAGCTCACGTTTGAGCATCATGTCCATATGGGTATAGTTCTGCTTGCACTGGACCAGACTGACGCCCATTTTGGCCAATAGTTTGTGTAACCGCTTCAAGCCTGTCTCGCTCCATGTCTTGAGACGGGAAAAGAGATATGGGGAGTGAAGCATGCTATCGTAGAGACTCCAGTGTCTGATCAGCAAGAACTTGGGCTCCGGCGACAAGCGAATGCTGGTATCTTCAGGGCTGCGCGCCGTCGTAGGGATGATGCCCGTGGCTTCTGGGAGAACTTTGCTTCCTACATCCGGGGGATTTAGTCGTCGTACTTCATCTCGCAGTAGCTGCCGTATCCTCGCACCACGCAAGCCAAGCCAGCCCGAGGTAGGTCGAACGTCGGCGCTCCGGGCTGTCACTGCAATGCCGGCCGAGGAACGCCCGTACAGCTCCATTGATGTGACACCTATGATCGCCAGCCAGAGAAGATCGTTGTCTTCTCGGCCAAGCTCGGAAGCAAGAGAGTACATCATGGAAGAGACAGGCTCCGAATATGAAGTGCCCAACCTATAATAGTTCCGTAGAATGTGCTCATTCTTACGCCGTAGTCTGAGAAGCTTCCTTCTTAATGTTTTTGCAGATATTCTTGGCGGCTGTGCTGCAGTCGGGGGATCTGCTGTATCACTTGATGAGAAAATCGCGTCGTCTTGTAAGGATAAGAGTCCGCGCTGTGCTGGGCGCAGAGGAGAATCGGTTATCGGGCTTGACTAGGGACATATTAGTTAAACTCGGCAAATTATGAGGCACTGCCTTGCATACCGAGTTGCTTCTTCTCCGTTGCCGAGGTCTATCGTCCTCTTCACTGTCCTCGCCGTCCAAGTCAGACCATGATTTCCGCTTTTGGCCAGGCTGGGGTGTCCCGCCCACGTTCGCTGTATCGTCTTCATCGTTGTCACTTTCGTCGTCATCGCTATCCCCAACATCTTCTCCATTGTCATCTATCTCTGGCATATCAACCAATGCAAGGTACGCGTCTTTTTCCTTTGCCAGCTCGTCCTCGATATCCCCATCGTCTAGGACTATGATCCCCCCCTTTCCGGGCTTGTAAGTGCGATCGATTCGGCCGCCCTTGACGCCTGGCGGAGCGCGTGCCGCATATGTGCTGGCCCCTTCGGTCTCGGGCTCAAGGGGAAATCCACCAAAGACGTTGCCGAGATTCCACGGGCGATGGGCATCCGCAACCCAGACCTCGACACCGCCAAACGTGTTCTCCTCGCCCTCTGGCTCTAGTCCTAAGACGGAGCCCAGGTCGGCCATGCCACCCACACCCAGACATACTACAAGACCTCCGGCTCCGCCACGCGTGCCCATCATGGGGTTCACCAGTTCCCGGCCTATGCGCTCGAGGTCGGCATAGCCAGCCACGGGCTGAATCTTGTGGGGAATGTAGTCATGCTTCAGCAGACGCGTGAGGATGCGACAGGCGCAAAGGGCATCGGGCTCGAGGGCGACCAGGACGAGAACGGGCGGGGATAATGGATGGCGAGTGTTCTGCAGGTGCAGATAGAGCTTTGAGATGTTGGACCGCGGGAGATGCATGGCTATAAGAATGCTGACGCGTCTTGGGCGTAGATCTGAGGATTCATGGGGACAGGCGGAACGGATGCGGGAGGGCAATGGCAACGGCGAGAGACAGGGACGCGGTCTGCCCCGCGGTTGGCAGGAAAAAGTAGAGTCCCGCTGCAATTGGGAGCCAGGAACGCAGAGGGTCTTAGCAGCAGTGTGATTTAGAGGCGGGTTTGGCTGCTGGGTCGTGAACAAAGTGTTTTCAAAGTCTGGAAACAGACGAACAGCAAGTTTGGGTGGGCGACGTTATGTTGAGAAGTAACAGTGGAGCGTGTTTATTATCTGAGCCGAGACTTTACTTAGCGGTCCTCAGACGCGGTACGTGAAGTCGCGACTTAAGCTGATTGATGTGGGGGGGCGCGCTTGCGCTATGGGCAGAGAGGGGTACGTGCATAGAAGTGAATATTGGCCTTCCAGACAGGTGCTTGACAGCTGTGGGTTTGGTACTGTGACACCTGGCAATACGAACAAGGCAATCGCTGTCCGATTGTTTTCCGACCCTGACCTATGCCTGCCGCTTCCCTGAACATGTCGCATATCCAACGTGTCAGACGTGCATTCAACCAACTCCCTTCTCTTTCTTTTTCTTCAATGAGCCGACATGTAATGGTCAGTCAGTCTATAGTTTGATCTGACCGCCCCTTTGCCGCGCATCACGGCCGTGGGAGATCTTTACCTGAATGCCGTTCGTTCTCACTGCATCCTGTCGACGAGATATTTTGAAACAGCTTGTTGCAAAGACTCGTGTCGTGTTATTATCGCTGGGGAGGAAGGTGGGCTGCTGATGGGCGGCGCGGGGCTTACTTGCCTTGGCTGGCGGGTCCCAGTCTCCATTTCTCGGCGACCTTGTGTTTCCAACAAGGACGGTTGCATCCCGACGGCTTGGATTTCCATGAGACTCTTGCGTCCCGTAGCTGCTGCTGCTGGTGCTGGTGCGCTGCGGTTGGCGACAGCCGTCATCTTATTGCCCGCGGGGGAGGATCGCACCACTGAGAGCGCTCTGCTGTTTCTTCAGTGGACGTGTTTCGTTTCTGACAGAGCGGTAACACGCAACACTTGCGCAGGCACCTAGCTGAACTACACTACAGTTTATCGGTCTCTCATTCTTTGGCCCCCGACCCAGCGCTGCGGGTTGGCTCCCTCCCTCTCCGGCACTTTGCGGGCTCCCGGCCGCTCTGCTGGATTTGCTGGAAATCCCACCTTCCCCGTGTGCCGTGTCGTGTGGCAGTCGTTTCCAACAGAGGGTCGCGATGCAGAAATGGCGTTCCCCCCCATGCATCATCCCCCGTCTTCTAAGGAGGTGGCCGTCCTTGATTGGCCCCCCCCTCCCCCCCAGCGTCCCTCTTACCCACAGTTCCACCCCTCAATGCTCAAAGTAGGTAACAGCCCATCTCTGATATCTGCAAGGTGAATCCCATCGTTCCCGCGTCCAACAGCTCCCTCCGCCATTGGGCCTAGAGTACTTATTAGTTCCTGGGCGTCTCCTCTCTCACCTCCCTACCGAGACACGACGGGCTGCCGAGCTCGTGGCCATGACCGCCATTCACTTCGAGGCTCTCAGGAGCGTCTCCTCGTTCCCATCCCCGCTTCGAGCAGACCGACATCCCTCTTAAAGCCTTCACCCATGCCTGTGTCTGTGTCTGACTTATTCATTTCTGTGTGAAAGTCGCAACCTCACATTGTCGTTATACAGCCTTCTCAGTGACACGACCTTCTTCAGCTCCATCGAACTCCTGGGGGTGCCTTATTAATTCTCTGCCTACTTTACCCATCCTGCCTCACTGCCGCCGGCGCCCACGCTGTCACCATACATTGTTATAAGTCGCCATATAAGTCGACTGACCAAACCGTTTTATCTTCTCTTCATAGCCCTAAGAATACAGACAGCCCGTCCTTGTATCTTTATGTGTTATTCGAAGTCTTATATTATCGGAAGATGATATCTGTATCTTCTTAAGAAACGATAATGGATCCAAACAGCCTGGCTGGGCAGGCCCCTAACGACTCCGCCCCAGAATCCGACGAGGTGATGTCGGACTATGCGCCGAGTTTAGGGGGCGAGTCGACCTTCGGCTCCCTTACCTCCAGCGTAAATGGTCATGTATGGGAATATGGGAGGTGTGTTTGTCCTGCACTTTTTTCCAACCGCGTCATATACTGAGAGAGAACCCTTTGCCATAAAAGGCGGTACCATGTATATCGGTATGGGAGGTATCCTATACCAAACGATGAAGATGAGTACCGGCGAGAAAACCTGCGTCATGTCATGTTTAAGGAGCTACTGGACGGCGAGCTGTATCTCGCGCCGATTGGAGAGAATCCCCAAAAGATCATAGACTTGGGAACAGGCTTTGGTGATTGGGTTATCGAAGGTACGTGGGATACGAACTCCGACAAGAGCGAGCAAACGCTGATCTGTGCTGTTAGTTGGCGAGAACTTCCCCAGCGCCAGAGTAATAGGCGTCGACCTGTCTCCGATACAACCGCTTTGGATCCCGCCCAATGTAGAATTCATCGTTGACGACGTTGAAGACGAATGGGTCCACGACAGCGACTTTGACTTTGCGCACCTTCGGTTTATCTGTACCGTGATCAAGGACACTGATGCACTATTTACAAGAATCTTTGAGTAAGAAACCCTATCTTCGATCTCGACTCCCTTCCACGCATCATCGCGCTCCAGGAACCCCCCTTTTCTGATAACAGGTTGCCGGCAGAAACCTTAAACCGGGCGGCTGGGTTGAGTCCCAGGAACTGTTCCCGGAACTGGGGTCAGACGATGGCCCACTCCCGCCAGACTACGCCCCGTCAAGGTTCTACAAGATGTGCGGCGAAGTCCTCCATCAGCTGTACGGGTTCAACACGGGGGTTGCCGGGCAGCTGCCCGACGACCTGAAGCGCCTGGGCTTCATCAACGTGCAGAGGAGGGTCTTCCACCTACCGATAGGCGACTGGCCCCGCGACCCTCACCTTCGGCTGATTGGCGGGACGTTCCGGGAAGTCATTCTGGAATGGGTTACCGCAATGGCGGCTAGGCCGTTTGTCGAAGCTGGCATTGATAAGGACGAGATCGACGAGATGGTGGAAAACATCCAGAATGTGGTCAGAGATAAGCACATACACGCGTATATGCCAGTGCACTACACTATTGCCCAGAAGCCGCCAGAATGACGCAGATCGAGAGCAAACGAGAATGAAATGATTTCATGAACTTTACTTCTTTATATTTCACAACGCCTTTAAACTCTCTACTTACAAGCGGGAGAAAGGGAGGTCTCATGATGCTCTTCTCCTCAAGTTCCAACACCACACCAATCCACGCGCTATAATACCACTAGTATCATAGTATGGAAGTCTTAGTGCACTCCATGATATCCACAAAAATGACGGCCTAACGGCCCAAGTGCATAATCCAGATCCGTTAGTGGTCGGGTAGCGGCACTACGGGAGGTAGTGCTGCATGATGCCATCCCTAACTAACTCGATTGTGTACAGTACACGTGAGAGAGAGCAGACCTCCATCCTGACACTATTATACTGGTTAGAATAAACGAGACCCCTTCTTTCACCGGGAGAAAATTTTCAGTTTATGTGTCAATTTTTTCCAATCTTTTTGGGGTTTCATTATCCCTCCACCGATGACTAGGTGGCCGATGAAGACGTCGATATCATCGCCTGCACTGCATTTTTTGGCCCCCTCCAAGGCGCTCGTGGACAACATCCACGCTTTTGTCCCACGACGCCCCTCGCATGTCTGCATCTTCACATCACATTCACCAAACCAACACGTGCTTGTGTTGTAATTGTTATTGCCCATGTTGATTTTATGGACTCGCTTTTTCTATATAGCCAGGAATCATCCCAAATAATTTCAATCGCAAAATGTACAAGTTATAGAATCAATAATAAAAAGAGCAAAAAAGAAAAGAAACAAAGCTAATGTGAATAAAAAGATGCATTCCAACCCGCCCCGAGTTTATAGACAGCAATGAGATAGACGGTCACAATGAGATATAAAAGATACAACTTAAGAAAGTAGAACCCAAATCCTTGGCCTTAATCCCACCTCCTTTCCGCCTTGATAATTGTCTGACCCTCATTTTTGGTTTGTTCGCGAACGAAAAGAGACTTCCTTCCTTTCCGCCCCTCCTTTTTGGCTCTCCAGCCCCGCCTCGACACGCGGACCGTGTGTGTGAGAAACAGATGATGTATGCATGTATGGATTTTTTTTTTAAAATTAGATAGCCATACGATTATGTTGATATTGTGATTTTTATTAAAGAATCAAGCTGAGAGAGAGGGAGAAAGTGAGAGATAGTGATGCAGAAGGAATATATATATATTAGGTTGTGATGGGTATGTGTGTTGGTCATGATGGTAGGACAGTGCGTTGTCTCTACAACTGGCCTGATAAGAGTGCTTCGGTTGCTATATTTCTTTGTCAGTATGTTTATCGTTACGGAAGAAAGGGGAGAGGGAGACATACCGCTGTTAATATACGCCCTCTTTGAGTCGAGAGGAACGCCGAAGCGCCGCTCCAACTCCAACTTAATGCCCTTCTTGGTGACAGTCATGAGATCAGCCGTGCGCAGAATCTCGCGGATCTCGGCGAGGAGCGCATCGTCGCTTGGTAATCCAGTGAGATTGCTCATTTCGAGGTCCTGCTGGGGCGAGACGGACTGTGGGGGCGCGGCAAAGAACTGTGAGCCGCCAAATTGGCTGGCGCGGTTGCCGGGGGTCATGAGCATGTCGGAGGCGGCGAGCGACATGCGGCTCTGAGACTGGGGCATCATCATCTTGTCCGAGTAGCCTCCGAGCGGGTAGCCGGTGGTGGAGCCGGGGCGACTCGGAGGATTGTTGTAGAAGCCGCCACCCCCGTATTCGGACACGGCGGCGTTGGGCTTGGTGGCGTACGAGAAGCCCGAGATCTCAGAGCGGGCATCTTCGCGCGACGTCTGGGCGTCCCACAGCTCGGCCTGGTACTCCTCCCACTTCTTGCGCGGGATGCTGGCCGGGTCAAACTTGCCCTCGTCCGTGATGACGATTTTCTTGCCCTTCTCGCCAGCGACAACACGCGTGTTACCCCAGTTGAAGTCGTCCATGTGCCAGAAGGCGTACAGTGGCAGGCCGAAGCTGAATACGGGCACGGCGAGTACGTACAGCACCATCCAGCCGATCATCTCCCACTTACGGCGCAGAATGAAGATGATAGCCTGGAGGCCGTAAATAGCGCCAAGTAGTACGAAGGCCATGATGGGCACTACGGTCGAGTTGAGGGACACCAGCACGATCAGGTAGACGATGTAGGCGATGGTTACGGGCTGGACAATGGTGGACAGCAGATCGACAAACACAATAAAACGCATACTGAAGCAGCAGAAACCGCAGAGCTGGGCCATGGGGATCAGCTCCATGAGGTTGTGCACGGTCGAGTTGATCCAGCGGCGGCGCTGCGAGAGGAAGACTTGCCACGAGTCGGGGGCAATGGTCCAGGCGTGGGCGTCGAAGATGTACTTAGTCTTGTACTTGTTGTGGTACTTGAGGAGCAGGGTGGTAAGGTAGCGATCCTCGCCTAGGTGCAGCAAGTTCTTCATGTGTAGCGTGTCAACACGGATGGTTGAGTACGAGTCCACGACCTCACGGCTGACAAACAGCGGCTTGCCCGACTCGGCAGCACGGATGCGGTACATGGAGAAGCAGCCGGGCAGACAGGTGACAGAGCCAAAGAGCGACTCAAAGGCCTTGGACAGATTGTGGGAGATGTAGTACTCGTAGACCTGGATCATAGTAATGAAGGAGGACTTGGCGTTGGTCAGGGCGGTCTCGCCGCACACGGCGATAAGACGGGTGTCGTCGAGGAAGGCAGCCACCATGCGCGTGGCCGAGTCGGGGGCCACTACGGTGTCGGCGTCGATCTGCATCATATACTCGTAGAAGGTGGGATTGACACCAATGATATTGCGGATCTGGTGGTACATTTCGAGCTCGAGCGGGCTCATGGCCAAGTTGTAGTGGACGCGGTTGAGGAAGCGCATGAGAATCATCTGGGAGTCCCGCTTGCCGCGGTTACCAGGGCGCGACACCTCGGACGGCTTGCCGATCTTGACTACGACCATGAAAGGAACGATGTGGCCCTGCACCTCGTAGAGCCCGGAGTAGACCTTGCCCATGTTGTGCTGCTTGAGGCCCTCGCCGAGCGACTCGAAGCTAAGCGGCTCCGGGTCGACCGTCTCAGACACGCCGAGGATGTCCAGCACGATACGAGGCGTGGGCCGGTCATTGCCCTGTCCGATGATCATACCGTCACAAATGATAACCATGAGTTTGCGCTTGTCGTCATATCGCATGCGGGCCACCGAGTCGATGGCACGCCGCAGCGAGTCCTCGTCCTCGGTATAAGCCGGGATCTGGCACATGACGAACTTGTCGAGGTTCTCGGGGATGTTCTTGGTACCGAACTGCAAGGCCGCAAAGAATTTGAAACCAATAACACTGGCTAACAGGATCGAGATGGCAAGCACTAGGTACTCGGCGAACTGGCAGCGCACCGAGTTGCGCGTGTCCACGTCTGCCACGTAGAACAGGTTCTGGAGGCAGCCCTTCATGGAGCTGCGGTCCTCGGGCGAGAGGCTGAGCGCCTCCCAGAGCTTGGTAACATCCTCGCCGGACTTCTGCTGAAATAGGTCGACCACGAGCTGGCTCATGAAGTCAAAGGAGTCGCCCTCGGCCGCCGCCTCGCCCTTGCGGTTGGCCTGGACGCGGCCGCCGAGATTGTATTCGGTCAGATCGTATACGGCGTTGCCGATGATGGCTACATTCTTCTTCTGGCCCGCGAGCGTCTTGACGTACTGAGGAGAGTAGCCGACGTTGGCCACCTTGTAATTAGACCGCAGCAGGCGCAGCGATTGCAGGTACCAGTCAGGACGGTAATCATCCTCGTGGAAGTAGCGGAAGTCGTGGTACTTGGCGTTGCGATCCTGGCTGCTGATGACGTTGGACGAGCCCGTAACGTTGACCTGCTTGTAGTTGAGTAGGATGCGCGGGTCGACGCCCTTGCCCTCCTTGCCGTTGCAGAGCGCTGAAACTTGCACAGGGAAGAGAGACGTGATGTCGAGGCCGCCATACTGCCTGATGTCCTTGCCCTTGACCACGGGGTCCGCTGGGTAATGGTTATTCGCGACGTTGCCGATGTCGAACACCTGGCCGCGGATGGAGGCATAAGCCCCACGGCCGTCCTTCCCGTCGTAACGCGAGATCTCGTCGGGGCTGAGTACATACTGCTTGGGGCAGATGACCATTGGGAAGATGACAATAAAGAAAGTAGCCACCAGACAGCTGAACCAGATGAGGATATTGATTGCCAGCTTCTCACGCCAGGCCATACGCACATCCTTGCGCGGCATGCGACCTAGGATGCGGATGGCAAAGTCGGGAATGAACCACGTCAACAGGTACACAAGGAACACCCAGCGCTTGCGACTGGGGCTGTCCTTGTACTCCTCAACCTCAACCAGGTCCTTCTCGTTACCACGCTCAGCCATCTGCTCGCGCGTGTCGAGGTTCTTGAACATGTCGCCGCCACCAAACGTCGACACGCCCGCGTCAGAGCGTGAGTCGGCGTCGTGGCTACCGCCGAAGTACCCGCCGCCACCACCAGCCCCTCCCTTCTTGTCGCTGAAGGTGCCGCCGGGAGTGCTAGAGATCAGCCGCTCCTTGGACATGCCGAACGGATCCTGCGGTGTGAGGCCCTCGCCACCGTCCGAGGGCAGACCGTAGCGCCCCCCTGACGACGAATGGCCGTCACCCAGCTGCGCGATCTCCATCCAGCACCGCTCGCTGAGAAACACGCCCGTCGACCCGATGGCCACCTCGTTGCTCGGCCAGCGCTTGTCCTCGACCACGATCTCGACCTTCTCGCGCTCACTGCCGACCAGCATCGTTTCGGCATCAGCTAACCCCAGGAACTCGCCAAAGGGCAGGAACAGACTGAAGTCGGCTGAACGCAGCCGCTGGCTAATCTCGGCGATGCCAAACGTCTGCACCTGCGCCCGAACGCACTTGCTGTCGAACTGGTTGGCGATGCGCCGGTCGTTGGGCTTCAGGCAGAACACGAAGTAAGCGTTGGTGCCCGGCGCCGTGAACGATCGCGTAACATTGTCGAGCGCCGAGAGGAACTGGCCTGACGCCCCTTGCTCCAGCCCTCCCAACCGTCCGCCGCTGCCGCCCTTCCCACCACCCTCGCCGCCCGCGTCGCTGTACTGATCGACCGACAGGTCCCTCTCGGGCCGCTGCCGTGTCGTCCGCGCCGTCATGGGCCGCCCGCGCTTCGACATGATGCTGGGCGCTCGCATCGGTTTGGAGCTGACCGACGCCTGCATGATTGTCGTCCGCTCCTGCGGATGCACCACCGTCTGCAGCGCTTCTTGCCCAAACAGCCGCTGCACAAAAGTGCTCTTGCTCGAGTTGATTAGGTTCATCAGGTCGCCCGAGATCACCTCGCCGTTCTCCTCCACTAAGCCCTTGACGGGGTATTCGACCTCGCCGGCAAAGTGCTTGACCGTGAATGTCGCCGCCGTGTTCTCCGTGTAGAAGTTGCTGCCGGGCAGCTTGGCTGTCGACGAGCCCACCTGGATGGCCGGGTTCTTCCCCTCGAACCGCTTGCGCAGACTCTCCAGCAGCTGCATGTCACTGCGGTGCCGCCGCGTTTGGTCATCGAGGATGCTAAGCATGCCGTTGCCCGTCTTCAGCAGTCCCTTCACCGCGTCTGAGTTGTCGAAGTAGCTGGTCGCCGGCACCGCCACCTCCTCCGTCTCCAGCATGTCGGCTTTACGGTCAAAGAAATTCTGCAGGGTTAGATTGTACATGGACTCGGTGGCCGCATTGTTGAGGAGCTGGTCGAGCATTGAACCCGTGGAGGATTGCTGCTGGAAGCCGGGGAAATCGATGATGGAGAAGGTGTTGACGATGGCGTCCTCGGCGGCGCAGAGCTTCTGGTTGATCTGCTCGATCACGTAGGCAACGAGGAGCGAGTACAGTGTCCGCGCCAGTTCGTTCGCGTTGGACCGAGCACCCAGGGGGTCCAGCATGACCGTCACCCTCTCCTTGTGGATCATCTTGGTCTTGTAGCCCAGTGTCGTCTGAAGATCAGTGGAACTGACGCCTAAGAAAGCGGCAATTATGCCTAGCACATCTTTGTTCTTCACGGCTGTGGTCGTCTGGGCGCCCTCGTGAGAGAAGCCGCCGCTGTCGTCTCCCGTAGCCGTGGTGCTGGACGACGTCTCGAATTCGAGCTGGCCAATGTGCAAGATGCTGGCCAGGATCTGGCAGACCTCAGCGATCTCGCTCCGGGGGAACTCGAGCTTCCGTAGCGCTGTCTTGAAGAGCTGGAACCCTTCGGCATCATTAATGCCCACTTTGAGCTGCGTCGGGTGCCCCAAGTACCGCCATCTCTTGGCCGTCCCGCCAACAGGCTCGTCAAACCCAAGATGTGTCTTCTCGGCAGCGCCAGTGCCCGCCAGGAGGTAGTAGAGGACATGGAAGTTGCGCTCCCCAGTCGGCACCTCTGCTATCCTGCTCCGCTCTAAGCGATGGTCCAGCAACTTGGCACCAATGAGCATGGGGTTGGTGCTTGACGAGGTATCGTATTGCAGTTCGTAGAATAGACCTGCCTTGGAGGCTGTCGGTGTTGTGGCCGTCTTGGTGGTAGTCAGAGTGTCGAAGACGAAAGCGGCCAGAGACACCTTGCTGGAGAGGGGGGTCGATGACTTGTTCAGGACAGAGGTTAAGATGTGGGATCGAATCGTCGTCTTGCCGGCGCCAGATTCGCCCCTAGTTTTCAGGTTAGCACAAGCTAGCCAGTGACATGCGTCTTCGTGCGCCTCCCAGTCGTCACGTACAAGAAGAGCACGGCCTGGTTCTCGGACCGATGGCCTAGCCGGATATACGCCCTGTCTGCCAAATCTTCGGCCGCGTTCATGGCGCTCGAGTCGCGGGTGCCATCTCCCTTAGTTGAGGTCGTGTATGTATTAAGACAGATGAGAGCGTGAGATGACAGGCGAGCGGTCGGTAGGGAAACATGGAAGCGACTGGCGAGATGTGCTGTCAAGTGCGTATCTGACTGAAGATGGGCGGGCAGCGAAGGTAGAGAAGGTTGCGTATGGGCCCCTCCGCCGTTCCCGCTGAGCGGGGGGAGGTTGAGAGCCATGTCGACGGTGCTTCCAGTAGGCCGACCTGGTCGTGAAGGATGGGTGAGAAACTCCAGAAGTCAGCCAGCGAGGGGTTTAGGGCGGCAATTGGCGTGATGTCGAGCCTGAGGGCTCTGAGATACTCGCGGACAATCACCTCACTTTTTCCCCCTGGTAAATTGGATGCTGAAGACTGCTGGCTTAGAGTCAGGTGTCAAACCAGCATGCAGAACTAAACGCTGCTGGAAATATGGAATAACAAAACGAACGTCATGTGCAATACAAAACGTCTAAAACGAGTGTCAAAGAAATCTGAAGAAAGACGTGATGAGAAGGCAAGCGAGCACCAAAGTCGCCTGCAGCTTGCTTCAGCCTGTGATCCAACAACAGCGTGCTGCAACGGCGCTTCACGGATGGGGCTGGCGACGGAAAAGGGGATTCGGTTGTTTTTTTTTCGTGTCCAAGTTGTACGGTGGGCCATAGGAGCCAAATGTGCAGGTTCAGCCATACGAAGTACCCCTGGACCCACCACTTGATTGGACAAGGAGAATTGGAGGAGACATGCAAGACCTCGGGTCTAAGCCGGGTTGGCTGGAGTGTTGGTTCAAAATAAACAAGGACAGGAACGCAGATGCTCCGACTCCAAAGCACTCACACGTTGGCCAGCAACGGCGACTTGCGTGCCATGAGAGAAGTTCTTTCTTTACAGCCATTGTGGTCTTCTATCTTTTTCTCGAACCAGAACACGAAGTTTGATGCATCCTGAGCTCTTCATCCACAATCCATTCGCCATCGCCTGGTTGCACCCACTCTCGCGTCATGGCCGCACTTCTCAGGGGCAGAGAGGGATTGCAGCGCCAAGCTCGAGCAATAATCCTGGGGGGAGCCCCTGGCCAGCTCGTTACGTTTTGTTATACTGTTTACAACGAACTGGATGAGTGTTGGCTCCGAGACGTGAACAATTCTCCTAGCCTTGGTTCCCCTTGGACGAAGAAATATGTTGAAGTGAATTGGCAGTACGGCATCTAAAACAACGAATAATGTCTCCTAGAACGCACATTCATATCAAACTGTTCTATTTAGGCGTAGAAATCATCGAAAACAACGTAAATATTCCTCTGAAGAGATCTCACTTATCGAGCCTTTATTTTCCTGGTGGAGGAGTATTTATTAGATGGCGATGCGAGCCTGTCTTGACTTGCATCTCTCGATCGGGAGGTGCGGAAATGGAATGCTGGGGTAAATCTCAATTTTGTTTGCCCGCACTAGCCCTTCTTCAGGTTGATGGGGGCGGTTTAGGAGTGGACAACACGTCGACCCGCTGGCGGCTCCGATGTCTGAGCCTCAGTGATCTTATTTGTCTGCTATGCAGCCTGCTCGCATGAGGATGGGGAGAGATTGCCGTTGTTCTCTTGCCCAACCCGCAACCAGCCTCGGCGAACGAATTGATGACTGAATACAGCGACAGCGAGGAAAAGAGAAGGTTTGTTAGCGCCGCCCAGGCAGCTGATTTTTGCTCGCACCAGGACGTTGGCACGGGGGAAGTGAGGTAGCGTGAGGTGAAGTGAAGGATTGATGAGACTTCTGCCAGATCCGCGCCTCTCTGGCGTGCGCCTAGTTGCCGTCAAGCTTTGGGCCGGCCGATGCGGCCATTCAATGAAAAATGCGCTATGGGATGATCAAGCGGCCACGCCAACTTTGGTATGCAGATGACATTTCTCCCCGCTGTGGACGTGTGGTGACTTGGCGGCGTTGACTAAAACATTGTTTCAGAAGAGCAGCAGCCAACAGGCCTACTGGCCTACACGTAGTGTAGAGGCCTGAGGGCACGCACGTCGTCGTTGTGCTTGGACGCCGAGTAATCCGCAGCTCAAATGAGGTGGGCCATGCCAGTGAATGCACCTGTAGAGTATAGGGGATACGGGGCCAAGATCATCACGAATGAGCTGCGCCTGTGAGCTGATCGGGGTTGGGATGGCGCGCAGCTAGCAGGCAGTTGCCGGTGTTAAGACTTGTTTCGAGAGCTGCAGTGGCTCTCGAATTGAATGAGGCGTGTATGTGGGTGGATGTCGTCGCACTAAAAAAAGACTTGCCAAGGCTGGATCTTGTGGCGGCGCAGGCTAAGACATTGGCGTTTATGGACAGTTGAATACCTCCCCAAAAGAAGCTATGCAGCAATAGGGATAAATGGCTAGGCGGGGGATAGTACCAGCGGCCAAGATGTGCACAAGAAGGACGGCGCACCGCAGCACGGCGACAGCTTCCTCCCCGAAAATACGACGGCCACATACCATTTCCACATTCGGTTGCGTGAGCGCCGAGTGGTGACTGCGGTTTGTGGTAGGCATGGAGACGTTTCCCTCCGGACAGAAGAGATTCGATCACGGAGGTACCTACCTACCTTACACTGGATGATCTCTTCTCGTATGTAGCACAAAGCACCCAGCCCGTATAGCCGACGAGGTATGCGCATGCATTGGTACTGTACCATAGTGGAGAGCTTTTTTCGACATCCAGTCACAGGTGCCATCTGATTCATCAAAATCCATTTTTGCCCTCTACAAGCCTCGTATTCACTTCTGACCGTCCGACCTCTGTCATGAGAAGGTTGGAGCACAGTGGTGGTTTTTTATGGCCCGCATCGCGGCACTACACACAAGCGAGAAGCAGCCCACCACCAGGCCAATCCATTGAATACGATGCACTTCGGTCTGACGCCACTCACGAGGATTGGATTGGGGGCGGGCGCAGATCGTGAGGTATCTGATGGAGCAATAACGAGCCTGCTGTCTGATGTCGCGGTGTCCGTTGTCCGTCCAGCCATCCGTCGCTCGCCTGGCATCCTAACGGACCCTGCACTGGCATGTACAGGGGAACAAAACGGGCAACGAGACAGTCCGGTGTAGGTGCAACGCCATGCCGTTGCTTGCTTCTTTAAGTTACATACATCCTCGTTACTGTTGTGCTGATCTGTTTCGCCGTTGCCGACGCCAGTCAACGTCGTCACCTTTGCGATTGCGAAGAAACTTGCTCCCATGAATGATGGCTTCAATGGTTTGAACACGAAGTGGGCACTTCGGATTGCTGGAGGACGCCACTGTACTGCGTAATTGCAAGCGGCTGACATGCCCTTGCTCTTGTCTCCGGGGAACCCCCATTCCAGGATCGGCTTGGTCAACCGGGAAGGCCTTGAATTTTTCACGGCACATCATGCACACCTGCACTCCACTTGGCAAAACATATGGGCTTGGCGTGACTGCGCATCTGGTTCGTCTGGCCATCCGTAATCTGGCTCCTCGGACGTGTGGCCGCCCCCTGGACTCCCCTCAGCCCACGCCTACCAGGGTGGGTGGTGATCTTTTCTGGGACAGACGCCGCCTCGGATAGGCTGCTTTCGCCCTCCCAAACCTAACTGCAGCCGTCTCCAACGCTCGCAGAGGGTGACGCTGCGCTCTCGACATTCACTTTTCCTTGTGCCTTCGTTGGTTGTTTCATCAGCCGCCTCACTCGCTTTGGGCACTGTTTTCTTCATTCGGTCGTTTGATTTTTTTTCACTCCGTTTTCTCGGAGCCGACCTGTTGTTTCGACTGCCTCTCTCGTCCTGTCTCGAAAGTGGGAAGCAAAGGGGTTGATTATCGCCATCTGAGCAAGCAAGCACACCCTCATCCCGTTGCTCCGCGACCGAGCTGCATCCTGCGTCTAGCCACGCCCGCCAACTGGACATCGCTCGCTCTATACAGTTCGGGACTTGCATATTCCCGTCCAATCTGTGCCATTGGGTTGTCCTGGACATTTTAGAGGAGACGAATGTTGACTGATCACGCGTGGGGACGATAACCATCGACTCGAGGCACGCAACTTCTCTAGCTACAGTCCCCAAGGGGCTCCGCGGCTCTCCGTCACGACAAGATGGCGAACCGCATGTCAATGTACTCCATGGCCGGCTCGGATGCTGGCATGGGCAGCGGGCCTCGAGGTGCCGGACAGCAGTCAACACAGGTTTCCACCACGACGCTCCTAAACGCCATCCACAACATCTATCTCTCTTCTCAACCATACCGGCTCGATGCTGGAACAAGCCTCGTCGTCAACACTTGGCTAACGGCCGCTCAGGCTGGCCCAGATGGGAATATTGGAGGGACTGTGGACAGTGGCTTGGCTGCCAGAGCATGGGAACATGCTCGTCGACGTGCCGAAGACGGCCTGATCATTCTTGGGTAGGTCCTCTACTCGTGCTGGGTTACCAGTGAGCTGCTAGATGCATATTTTTTTGCTGACAATGATTAGCTCTTTACATACGTCTTCGCCTTCACTCCTCCGGCCGTTCCTGTCGTCGCTTCCTACATTGATCCCGACGTCTCTCTTTACGGCCATTGAGGCCATTGAGCCATTCATACGCTGCGTGACCCCCTACAACCCCTCCACACCCAGGCAAACTGCGTTGGGTGTCACTCTGACGCTTGGCCTCAGTGGGAATGTGGTTGGTGCAACACTTGCCCTCTCGCAAGGCGGCATTGATACAGACAAAGGCCTGTTGAACATTCCTTCGGAGCCCGGCTTTCGTGCATTCGATGTTTTCTATTACCTCTTGACGTCTGCCTCAACTCCGGCCGAGAGGGAGTTCCTTGGACTCAAGGCGGCCTCTCACTACAGCCTGCTGGCTCGGTCCGGTACATATGATCCGCCCCCTTATCTCCCCACCGCCGACGATGGTGCTGCTGCCGATGATTTCCGGAGCGCCCTGAAGGAAATCGGAATCAAGGGCTCAGCCCACCGAAGCCTTATCTCGATTCTTGCTGGCCTCCTCAAGCTGGGCAATACTCTTGACTACAATGTCGATGAAGACGTTCTGGAAGATATATGCGAGGACGTGGGCGGGCTTCTCGGCATGGAGCCCGAAGTTCTTGCCAGGGAATGCACCACTGAGGACCGCAGGACATTCATTGGTGGCCTTTACGAGGCTTTGGTCGACTGGGTAATCAAAAAGGCCAACGAAGCCATTACCGCCCAGATGACACGCATCAGAGATGGCGATGAGTCTAGCGACGGCCGTGGAGATCGTACACTTACTTCTTCTGAAGACACGGGAGACACTGTCTGTCTCACCGTGCTGGAGCTTCCAGAACCCAATCTGGGCAAGGCAGTTGCAATGCGGGGCATCTTTGACGACACTCAGGGAATTAATTCCGAGATGCAGCAAGATGGCGTCGAGGTTACCGCCGCTGGTAGTTCTGTCCTGCGCGAGATGCAAAATGCGGTCGCCGAGTGCGGCCCTGAGCTAGGAATTATGGTCGGGACCTTGGGCAGAGAGAGAGAGCACGTTCTGGAAAAGCGAGAAGAAGTCCTGGAGAAAGTTGTTCTGTCTGCCGACGATGACAGTTTTTTGAAAAAGCTTCTCCTTCCTGTCCCTTCCGAGGGCATCAACCTCGGCCGCAATGGCCGTCTCGACCTTCCAGCCATGCTCGCCAGCAGCCGTGCCTGGTATCACCTTTGCATCCACTCTACCGATGAATCTCCCGCCAGTTTAGCCTCCTTGCCATCCGTCACTTCGGCTTGGTCTGCCGGCACAGTGTCACGCCAGCTCCGTGCGTGGCGGCTCCCCGAGTGGGCTAATAGGCGGAATAAGCATCTTGATTTCACCGCCGACTTCGATCTTGACGAGTTCGTCCAGCGCTACCGTGAACTGGGGTGCATGGACGGCCGTGATGGCATTGAGAGTTGGATCCTAGAGCGCGGTTGGAGCAATGGTGAGGTAGTTGTTGGCACCGAGCGGGTTTGGATGAGGGAGAATGCGTGGTGGGAGGCAGAGTGTATGATCGACTTGAAGCCCATGGAGGCCGAGCGGCTTGGAAGCTTGCCCAACATGATGCCGACCAACACCATGGGCTCCGGATACTCCAATACTGGAAGCGGATTTTTCCCGGCACATCCGTTTGCCGACAATACCTCGAATGGCAGCGGCGACGGGCTCGTTAGCCATCAGAGGAATCTCAGCCAAGCTACCCTCAGCAACCCCCACCTCATGGCCCCCCCGTCCATTGCGCCCACCGCTATGACTGGGATGCGTAATGTGAGCGCTGGCGACTACGGGCTTGGTTTCAAGGGCGATACGCACAAGGGCCAGGTGTACTACAACAAGGAAGGCGATTTCATTAACAACCTCGACCCCGAGCTCGCCGACGGAAAGAAGATCGAGGAGTCAGCCCTTACCACCTCGAGAAGGATCTGGGTTGCCATCGTTTGGGCTCTTACTTTCTGGATTCCCTCATTCCTGCTCCGCTATATCGGCCGCATGAAGCGCCCCGATGTGCGGATGGCGTGGCGTGAGAAACTGGTTCTCTGCTTCTTTATCTTCCTCATCAATGCTGTCATCATTTTCTGGATCGTCTTCTTTGGCCGGCTTCTTTGCCCCAATTTTGACAAGGCATGGACTCAAAAAGAGATTGCAACCCATCAGGGCGAGGCAGACTTCTGGGTCAGTCTTCGTGGCCAGGTCTTCGATATCTCCAAGTTTTGGAAACTGCAGCACAGCGACACTACGACATTGACGACAAAAGACAACATGCAGCCCTTTGCTGGCCTAAATCTTGACTTGTACTTCCCACTGCCGCTCATCGAAAGCTGCCCGGGAATGGTTACCGATGACACCATTCAGCTCGAATACAATACCACGGCCTCCCTTGATGGCGTGCACAAGTCCGGGTTTTACCAACCCTTCCCAAATAGCAAGCTCAAGTCGAACACGTGGTATAGAGATGTGTTTCAGCCACGGATCAAGCAGTACTATCACGGTGACCTCGTCTGGGATATGGGCGAAGTCAAATATGACGGGGCCGCCAATAATCATCCGTGGTTCCTTTATGAAGACAAGCTCTATGATCTGACCGACTACATGCACACGCAGGACGTGTATCAGAATACCCCTCGATATGCGTTTTTGGAGGAGAGTGTTATTGATATCATCAAGAGCAATCCGGGCGGAGATATTACCGACAGCCTCCACTCCCTCATGAGGAAGGCCTCGACCAATTCCACGCTCAACCGAAGAGTTCTAAACACTGTCAACTGCATCAAGCAAAACTGGTATATCGGCTATCCCGATTTCCGCTACTCTGCAAGGTGCCAGGTGAACAACTGGATCCTTCTCGCTTTCACCATCGCGCTCTGTGCCGTCATTCTCGTCAAGTTCTTGTCGGCTCTTCAGTTCGGTGCTAAGAGACGCCCCTCGCCCCAGGACAAGTTTGTCATTTGCCAAGTGCCAGCCTACACTGAAGGCGAAGACTCGCTTAGGAAGGCGCTTGACTCTCTCACGGCTTTGCAGTATGATAACAAGCGGAAGCTGATCTGCGTTATTTGTGACGGTGTTATTGTCGGCGCCGGTAATGATCGCCCTACTCCCAAGATTGTCCTTGATATCCTTGGTGTCGACCCCAAAGTAGACCCCCCTGCTTTGCCCTTTAAGTCTGTCGGCGACGGCAGCGAACAACTCAACTACGGCAAGGTCTATTCAGGCCTCTACGAGTATGAAGGCAATGTGGTGCCTTACATGGTAGTCGTCAAGGTTGGCAAGGAGGCGGAGCAGACTAAGACCAAGCCTGGCAACCGTGGCAAGCGTGACTCGCAGATCCTGGTGATGAGCTTCCTCAACCGCGTTCACCACCGGGCTCCAATGAACCCCCTCGAACTGGAAATGTTCCACCAGATCAACAACATTATCGGCGTGGATCCAGAGCTCTATGAATATCTCCTCATGGTCGATGCCGATACTTGCGTTCGCGAAGATTCTCTTAACCGCCTTGTTGCTGCATGTGCAAATGATGCCAAGATTGCCGGCATCTGCGGCGAGACCAGTTTGCAGAACGAGGAAATGTCGTGGTGGACTATGATTCAAGTTTACGAATATTTCATCTCCCACCACTTGGCGAAAGCTTTCGAGTCGCTCTTCGGCAGTGTGACCTGTTTGCCAGGATGGTAAGTCCCCAAGTCTTTTTTACCCCTTCCAAACCGGCAATGCAATCCAACTAACTTCTCAGTTTTTCTATGTACCGTTTGCGGACTGCCGATAAAGGAAAGCCACTGATCATTTCGGACGAAGTCATTCGGGAGTACAGCGACTGTCACGTGGATACACTCCACAAGAAGAATCTCCTGTCTCTCGGTGAAGATCGTTTCTTGACTACGCTCATGACTAAGTACTTCCCCTTCATGTCCTACAAGTTCGTGCCAGATGCCTACTGCCAGACGGCTGCGCCAGAGAAATGGAGTGTTCTGCTGTCTCAACGTCGTCGCTGGATCAATTCGACCATCCACAACTTGGTGGAACTAATGTGGCTCCCCGAGATGTGCGGTTTCTGCTGCTTCTCGATGCGTTTCGTCGTCTTTGTCGACCTCTTCGGCACTATCATCCTCCCGGCAACCTGTGGCTATCTCGCCTATCTCATTTACAACGTCGCATCTGGCCAAGGACAGTTCCCGCTGATTTCCATCATCATGCTCGCGGCGGTGTACGGCCTTCAGGCACTGATCTTCATTCTTAAGCGGCAGTGGCAGCACATTGGTTGGATGATCATCTACATCATTGCCTTCCCGATCTACTCTTTTGTGCTCCCCATCTACTCCTTCTGGAACCAGGACAATTTCTCGTGGGGTAATACACGCATCGTTATTGGCGAGTCGGGTAAGAAACAAGTCATCGCTATCGATGATGAGGGCTTTGACCCGCGCTCCATTCCACTCCAGCGTTGGGACGACTATGCCATGGCGAATAACCTTCCTGGACGCCGCGGTGGCAATCCGGAGAAGTCTGGCATCGACGTCAACGTATCTGGTTACTACGATAATGATGTCTATGAGATGGACGACATGAAGTCGGTCTATTCATCGATCCGCCAACCGTCTGTTCTGATTGGCCTTCCTGGCCGCGGTGCCGGCGCCTACATGCCGCCCCAAAGCCCAGCTACGCCCTACGGCATGCCGCGCGCCAGCACCTTTGTCGGCGCCAATCCGTACACCGACTACCCACTTAACCACCGCCAGAGTATGGCATCTCTGGGACCCCAGAACACCCAAAGTCCGTACCAGGAGTACAATGTTGGCCCAGCGGGCCACCGCTCCAGCATGGCAAACCTTCACAGCATGACCAACACTCCACCAGGGTTGAGCACACCTCCAATTAATCCTCGCCTGTCAACGGCGAGCGGTTTCGGGACCAGTCGCTCAGCACTGGGTATGCAACAGAACGAGGCAGGCCGTGCCAGCGCCCTGTCCTTTGACTTCCAGCGCGGCAACGTCGGGCCGGACGATGCCATGATCATCGAGGGCATCCAGTCGGTGCTCCGGGAGGTTGATCTTGACACCGTCACCAAGAAGCAGGTGCGCGCTCTTGTCGAGCAGCGCCTCCAGACCGAGCTGGTTGGCGAGAGGAGGACATTCATGGATCGACAGATTGATAACGAACTGGCGAACATGTAATAAAACGAAAAGAGAGAAAGGGGTATGAGAGATCTACAAAACGGATAGTTCTGGCTAATATAGATCAAGTGTACGGAGGGACTGTGTCATGGCCGGGGGTTTTTTTCTCATTATATTTATCTCTGCATGTTACGGGCTCCTGCTTCCGTTATTTTTTCCTTTGGTCTATTTCTAATATTCTTTGTGTTATAAAACTCGGTAATCATATTGGTATATATAAATATTTATAACTGTGCATCTTATCTTCCCTCTATCCACAACAACTTGCCTCGCCCCTGAACTTGGTTTTCTTGTATGTGTCTCTGGCATGTGTGCGGTTCTCTTAACTTCCAGCTTGTGGTCGGATATGCCTTGCCTTTGAAATAGGGTACTTTGTACTTGAAAGGAGCCAAAACACCCATATTATTATACTATTTTCATCCGTGTTCATAACGCCGCCAGGCAACTCGTATACAGCTATTCCCCCATACTGGCCTCGTTTTGTCTTTGTCATTGCACAGTCTTGGGGACTGTTTCCTGTCTAAACGTTGGAACAAAAAAGAACACACGCAAATCATCAATTAGCCAAACCAAAAAGACGAGTAAAGAAATTTTGAGGAAAATTGGAAAATCAAAATCATGCGCTACAAAAGCTTCGCAGTCATCCATCTTATGGGTTCTCAAAATATCAAAAATATAGACCGCAGGAGAAAAAGGGAAAAAATAAACAAAAAAGCAACCTACTCAATCTTCCCCACGCCCTTTAGCCGGAGATAGACATCTGTCCCCCAACCGTGCAGACTCTGCACAGCGATGCCGCCGCCAAAGTACTCGGCGTAGGCTCTGCTGAGGGGCAGCCCGTAGCCGAGCCCTGCGATGGAGCTGCTGCCGCTGTTGGCTGCCGAGATGACGCTCAGAGCATCGTCGCCGCTGCCCCACGCCGAGGACGACGAACCCCCCGGCACGTCGTCTGGGTCATCGCTGAATGTCGTGAACGAGTACCCCCATATGTGCGGGAGCACGTCGGACCCGATGCCGCCTCCGCGGTCGCGGATGCGGATCGTCACGCCCGGGGCGTTGTCGTCGAGCGGGGCGATGGCGTCGGGGTTGAAGGCGCCGCGGGATTCTTGGGGGGGATCGAGACGGACGGTGGACGTCTGGGAGGAAGCGGGGGACTTAAAGAGGGCGTGGGGTGGTAAGGGGGGCTCGGGCGCCACGGTGATGACGATGGGCTCGCGGTTCATGCCGTTCTCGACGGTTGCGCGGAACGCGTTCTTGAGCAGCTCCGTGACGATGTACTCGAGATGCATGGGCACGAAGGCGAAGGTGGTGTCGGGCTCACCGTCCACGATCCACTGCGGGCGGACGCCGTAGTTGAGCTCGCAGATGTCGGCCACGAAGCCGCCACAGCTGTCGATGGTGGCGGCGGGCCGGAGCGCCGTGTCGATCACCCCGATGTACGACGGGTGCTCCGGGCACGGCGTCGGGCTTGCCTGCGGGTCGAAGTGCGGCGTACTGCTAAAGTGCAGCGCGATGTGCTGCTCGGCGACCAGCCGCGTCCCGATGCGCGCGCGCAGGTGCTCGTCCAGGAAGCGCGTCACCTCGATCGCCGAGATGTACTTGCGGCACTCGAGGAAGCCCCGTGCCAGGATAGGGATTGTATCCGTGTGCGTCTGTACGAGCTCAGCGAGAACCTCCGTAAAGCGGATCTCGTCCTCTAGGTTGCTGATGGTCCGCCCCTGCCACGGGAGCAATGTGGATAGCGAGTGTTGGTAGTTGTTATAGATCTTGCTGATGTTAGGATTAGACACGACGATGTAGGGCAGGTTTCGTAGGGCCTGGATGCGGTGCGCAAGTCGGATCGGGAGGAGCGAAAGTGTGAAGCGCGCCGAGGAAAGGAGCGCCTCGGCGGATAGGGGAGGTCGGCCATGTCTGGGAGTATACAATTAGGATTGTAAGATCCGAGAGGATCGAATGGACACGAAAAGCTTTTACCTGACCAAATCTGCCAGGCTCAGCGGGTGTAGAGCCTGCTTGGCTAGCCACGGGACCTCGTCGGCGACGCCCTGGCGATCAATGTGCTGCTCGCGAGGGCGGTGACGGTCAGAATGGTGTGCCGTCGACAACGCTCTCCGCCCGCAAGCCACTTGGAAAATGGCTCTTGGCGCATTCGACGTTCGCAATGGCCTCACGATGCATTTCATGTCGGCATGTTTGCGCGGTCTTTATGGGATGGCGGGAGTGGGTAAGGATTTTAGTCAAGCAATTCGTAGGGACAATGAAGAAGCGCGGGACCAAATTTCTAGTTTGCATCTGCGTCATCGGCGATCCTGATAGCGGACTGCCCTCCCTAGCTGTTGACCAGCGGCCCCAGATGGTGACGGCGATTGCGCCCCACATAGGTCCCACCAAAGTGGCTTGACTTCAGAATGGACTAGCCAACTGCTGGAAGTCCGAACACCGACATTCACATGCAATTGAATCTGTTTTTGTCTTAAGTAGGTAAATAATAGATGTCGTCGTATTCATCAAACGTCGCCTGATAAGCCGCCCGCCAAACAAACGCAAGACCCCATGCCCCCATGCTGCCCCGCGTTTCATTAACAATGCCCCGCATTCCTTTGGTCCCAATCTTTAGATCGTCTGGTATCAGTCAGGCTATTACTGGGTCTTGACTTCGCCATCCGCCTCGATGTCCTTGACGTGCTCGTGCTTCTCGTATGTTTGTACGGTGTCCTCGGGAAAGGTGACCCTGGCTTTCTGTCAGCGACCGTCCCGTCTCGAAACGTCGGTGATCTGTTATCATGATGAGAGGGATGTCATACTGGAACCCCTTGATCAGGGAGTACTCGTGGCCGATCTTGCCGCCCTTGTCAATGGCATCTTGCTTCGCCCTGCGCTTGGAATCAACATATCCTCTAGAGCTACATAAAGTTATGGCGATAAGAGCGCTGCTTACGCCTTGATTTGGTCATCGGTGGCATCCTCCTTGCAGGTAACCTGTGATGTGTAAGTCGGAATACTCGTCGCAGCGGACCAACGATAGGAGCCACATACGATGTATGAAGGCATGATTGCTGCGATTTTCAAGAAGCGCTTTGACGTTTGGTTAAAGAATATGGTTCTGATGGGAGCGGCCAGAGTAGTGGAACCGCAATGGCTGAGAAAAGATGTCGGCAGATTGTAATGGACTTGGGGAGAGCGAACGCTGGGGTGCCTCTTATATAGAACCCGCAACCCTCCTCCACCCTTACCTAAGTTAAGCGGCCGCCATCGAAGGCTGAGCAGCTGGACAGACGATTATAGTGACGCGGCAACGATTGGCGACGGAGTGCCCGCGGCCAAGTGGAAGGTCCTACGTCATGCCCCCCTCCTGCAACACCCAGACACAAGGGGTCTTGATACGCTTACTTTCGGCTTCCACCTAAGCGATTCGGCGTTCGTTGGGTCTCGACAGCCACGAGATCCCGCGCAACGCGCCTCCAAAATTACGTATTTTACTGCCTGCTTGCAGGATTCATGGCTCGATGGCGCACATCGTAGTGTACATGCTGCGGGTCATCCCTAAATTCCCCGATTCACTCACAGGGAAGCTGCTTCCACGAACATAGTCTTGGTAAATCCTTGGATCTCATGCTTTTATCCGTGCTTCGAGAGTAGATAGTACTAAACTAGTAGCCACACACCCACACATCGTCAAGTTGGAAACAGGGAAGTAAAAATCCAGCCATGACGATAGCAGCATGCGGCGCGCAAAGTATCGGACACCCTGCGGTTCTTATGGCAGATGGACAGGGACGCTTTTTGGAGGACCCGCAGACAAGAGGCTTGCTTGCCTGCCGGGCCTTATCTAATTCTGACCCCACTATCGCTAGAGAACCCCACTATAATGTTTTTTTCGATAAGAAAAAGTACTAGCCGAAGATCTGCCGTCCAAAAATTTCTGGAGAGCTGCTGCTGAGGAATTGATGATAGGCGCGACTGGCTGTTGAAAGGGCCGCGAAGCCAGAAAGACCAGGCGCAATCATGGACGGCCAAGTAAACAAGCCACATAGGCAGGCCAAAAAGTCCAAAGACAAGAGAAAGGAGCATTCGGGAGGTTAGTCTACGTTCTCTACCTACTATTGAAGCTCGCGTTTGCTGACAGGATTCAAGCCCCGAATCCAAAGGCCTTCACATTCTCTAATCCCGGCAAGCTTGCGAAGCAAGCCGCCAGATCCCACGATGTGAGCACTCCTCCTCTACTTACACTGACCATGCACGGTCGCTGACCCATTGCCTCATAGATCAGAGAAAAGCGTCTCCATGTGCCTCTCGTCGACCGCCTTCCCGACGAGCCGCCTCCGCGGCTCGTTACCATTGTCGGGCCCCCTGGTGTCGGAAAGACAACACTCCTCAAATCCTTGATCAGGCGATATGCGAAAGAGACTATCTCCGACCCCATCGGGCCCATCACCATCGTTACGTCGAAGAAGCAGAGATTGACCTTTGTTGAGTGCCCCAACGAGCTCGAGGCTATGGTCGATATGGCCAAGGTCGCCGATATCGTGCTGTTGATGATTGATGGAAACTACGGGTTCGAGATGGAGACCATGGAGTTCCTCAACACTCTGGCTGCCACCGGAATGCCGGGAAATGTCTTCGGTGTCCTTACGCATCTAGATCTCTTCCGCAAGCCACAGGCGCTGCGAGACGCCAAGAAACGACTGAAGCACAGATTATGGAGCGAGCTCTACCAGGGCGCCCACCTCTTTTACCTCTCGGGTGTCTTGAACGGCCGGTACCCTGATCGCGAAATCCACAATCTCTCCCGTTTCCTCTCCGTTATGAAGAACCCTCGCCCGCTCATCTGGAGAAACTCGCATCCTTACTCCATCATCGACAACTACCGTGATGTTACCCACCCGACCAAGATTGAGGAAGACGAGAACTGCGACCGGTCAATTGAGCTTTCTGGGTATCTACGTGGTACAAACTTTGCCGCCGAGGGTCAACGAGTACACATTCCTGGGCTCGGCGATTTTACGATAGCCAGCATGGAATCCCTGCCCGACCCCTGTCCGACACCTGCTATGGAGGCCGCGCTGCACAAAGCCGAAGGCAAGACAGGGAGAAGACGTATTGAGGAGAAGGATAAGAGGCTTTATGCGCCAATGGCTGACCGGAGTGGACTCAAGATCACTGGCGATCACATTGTCATAACCAGAGAAAAGGGGTTTGCGTTCGACAAGGATGTAGAAGATGCGGAGCGGGGTGAAGGAGAACAGCTCATCATCGACCTGCAGGGAGAGAGACGTCTTCTCGGACAAACTGACCAGGGCGTCAAACTTTTTGCCAGCGGGGAGCAGATCACCAAAGTACCCGAGGAGAACGATACCGGGCGCAAGAGTCAAAGAAGGGCCCGGTTTGCCGCACGGGACGAAGGCGACGATGACGAGTTTCCCGACGACGAAGGTTTTGTCAGCGGAGATGACGAGGAGGGTTCTGACATTGAAACCGAGTTCAACGAGAAAAAGCTCGGCAAAATGTTCCGAAAGGAGCTCGACAAGGGCCAAGTTGAGGACGTTGCATTTGCTGACAGTGACTCGGATCTCGGATCTGTTCTGTCCGAAGATGAAGAGATTGATAGCGACGATGACGAAGACGACGTGGACTCCGACGAAGAAGGGGCGGCTGTCGAGTGGAAAGAAAACATGATGGAACGCGCAAGGAAATTGCACGGAAAGCGGCGCCCATACCGCTCAATCGACCTTGCCCGGTTCATGTACGACAATTCGATGTCGGCTAGGGAAGCCCTCAAGAAATGGAGAGGCGAGGAGGACGAGGAGATGGAGGAGGACGTTGAGAAGGAGGAAGATGATACTTTCTTCCGGAGGGTTGGGAAAGACGAGGACGAGGACCCGAGCGAGGACCGGTTTATCCCTCAGTTTGACTACCAGGAGCTTGCTGCGAAATGGTCCAACGAGTTGTCTATCGAGGCACTCAGGGCCAAATTTGCCACTGCAAACTTGGTCGATGAAGCTGAGGGCGAGGAGGAGGATGACGAGGATAACGAAATGGAGGGAGTCGATGACGACGACGAGGGTGATGGCGTGTTTGAGGATTTGGAAGCTAGCGATACACAGGGCGACGGAGCCGGTGCTGAGGAGCCAGAAGATCCCGAGGCAACCCTTGAAGCCGAACGCGCCAAAAACGCTCGGCGGAAGGAGGAACTAAAGCTCCGGTTCGAGGAAGAGGATCGTGAGGGTTTCAAGAACGACAAAGCAATTGCCAGACGAGAGGGCGGAGAAGTGGAGTTTGGAGAGGATGACTGGTATGACGCGCAGAAGGCGTTGCTTCAGAAACAACTCGACATTAACAAATCCGAGTTCGACGCTCTTGACGAGAACCAACGGGCCTCTGTCGAAGGCTTCAGTGCGGGCAAGTATGCAAAAATCGTTCTGGAAGGTGTTCCGGCCGAGTTTGTCAACAACTTCACGCCGAGACTACCAATCATCGTTGGTGGTCTTTCGGCCACCGAGGACAGATTTGGATTTGTTCAAGTCAGAATCAAGAAGCACAGGTGGCACAAGAAGATCCGTAAGTCATTGCCCCTCTCGCATCCGTCCTTGTGAAGACGGATAGATCTCCAAAGACGGACGCTAACCATGGTATTCTCGAACAGTCAAGACAGGCGATCCCCTCATCTTCTCCCTCGGCTGGCGGAGATTCCAGTCTCTCCCAATTTACTCCATCTCCGATTCTAGGATAAGAAATCGGATGTTAAAGTACACCCCGGAGCATATGCACTGCTTCGGAACCTTTTATGGGCCTTTGGTTGCCCCCAACACTGGCTTTGTTTGCTTCCAGTCCTTTTCCTCTGCGGTGCCTGGGTTCAGAATCGCCGCGACTGGCACGGTTCTGAGCGTGGATGAGTCCACTGAGATTGTCAAGAAGCTCAAGCTGGTAAGTCATCCTCTATTCTTCCTAGCTATTGCAGGTCTAACCCAATCTCACAGACTGGTACCCCGGTCAAGATTTTCAAGAACACTGCCTTTATCAAGGACATGTTCAACACATCACTGGAGATTGCAAAGTTCGAAGGCGCTGCCATCAAGACAGTCTCCGGAGTCCGAGGTCAAATCAAGCGTGCCCTCTCCAAGCCCAATGGCCACTTCCGAGCAACGTTTGAGGACAAGATCTTACTCAGCGATATCGTCTTCTTGAGGGCTTGGTTCCCCATCAAGCCTCATCGCTTCTACAATCCAGCCACGAATCTCATTGGTTGGCAAAACATGCGGCTCACAGGGCAAATTCGCCGCGATGAGAGCTTAGCCACGCCACAGTTGAAGAACAGTCAATATAAGAAGATTGAGCGAGCCACACGGCACTTCAACCCGCTCAGGGTACCCAGAGCGCTCGCAGCGGACCTGCCCTTCAAGAGCCAGCTTATCCAGACCAAGCCGCAGAAGAAGGAGACATACATGCAGAAGCGGGCTGTGGTGGTGCGCGGCGAGGATAGGAAGGCACGCGATCTCATGCAGAAGCTCACGACTATCCGAAAGGATGTGGTGGCGAAGCGGAGGGCCAAGAAGGAAGAAAAGCGTGCCGAGTACAAGAAGAAGACGGCCGAAGTCGAGGAGCGCCTGGAAAACAAGGAGAAGAGGGAAAAGAAAGCCTACTGGGAGAGGGAAGGCAAGAAGAGGAAACCAGACAACAGCGGCGGCGGCGGTGGGAAGCGGAGAAAGTAAGGCCTGCAGTAATGGCAAGCAAAAAAGTATGTAGTGGTCGACTCATACCCAATGTTTGGAAAGCGCTTGTGTCAATATCTTCTGGTCATTTTCCTGCCGTCTGTGCAACTGATGCGCCAGACTATCGACCACCCCTTTGTGGTGTTGGGGTGTAAGGTAGAAAAAGGATGCCGCCGGTTACTTATCTGAGGGGTTGGTTCATTGAAATTGTTAGCGCACCGCGGTCAAGCCAGCTATGCGGCAGGCTCGATTGTCATCAGTCGTCTGGAAAGCTCCCTTTATAGGTCTACCAACTCCCTCCCATCTGCACAACAACGGCAAACTCGTATTGATTTAGTAGTAATGGACTTATCATGTTCGCCATGAATATTCGATTCGCCTCCAAACGATTTGCCGCGATATCATCGACCCTGTTGGGCAGGGGCAGACAAGAGCACATCAGAACTCTCCATCTCGCCCCTCCGTTTCTGCTCGATGACTACACGCCGAGATACCAAACCCTGAGCTCTGTTGATGCTGCAAAAAAACGGTCCGCTGCCTACGCCCACCTCCGTAACTGCAACCTTTGTCCTCGCCTCTGTGGCGTCAATCGCTATGAGACGACGGGCATGTGCCTTATTGGCGACAAGGCCAAGGTGAACGTTATTGCTCCGCACTTTGGAGAAGGTCTGTCTCGTCTGTCTCGCTCTCCGTCCATCTTAACATGACTCGGCCCTAGGCGTGTTAGACTGGGCCATAGGCGTGTTAGACTTGGCTTTAAACGTATTTAATTCGGGAAGCTGACATACGACCCCCGTGATAGAGCCCTGCATACAAGGCCACAATGGCAGTGGATCCGTGTTCTTCAGGCAAGCAGCGAAGATTTGGCAGCCAAATTCACAAACTGACATATTCTTAAGCATGTGCAATCTTCGCTGTGTTTTCTGCCAGAACCACGATATCGCTCATCAACGAAACGGCCAAGATCTAACGCCTGAGGAGCTGGGAGACTGGTTCCTCAAATTGCAAGATCTCGGCAACGTCCACAATATCAACCTAATCACCCCAGAGCAGTGAGTGTCGACACTAACCCTTGCTTCAATTGCGGTTTGCTGAGTGTGAATCTCAAAGTGTGGTGCCGCAAGTCGCCTTAAGTATCCTCCATGCAAGGGACCAGGGGCTGACGGTGCCTATTATCTACAATACGTCGGCCTACGACTCTCTGGCATCACTCGAGTTGCTTGATGGCCTCGTGGATATATATCTCCCAGACTTCAAAGTGTGGGAGCCTGCCACGTCTCGGCGACTCTTGAAGGCCGACGATTACGCCTCCACGGCGCGTGAGAGCATCAGGGCAATGCATGCTCAAGTCGGTGATCTTTGTTTCGCGGCCGACGGCATTGCTAAGAAGGGTCTCTTGGTTCGCCATCTAGTGATGCCGGGCCTCGAGTCTGAAGGCGCTGAGATTATGAGATTTCTGGCTAACGAGGTCTCCCGAGATTGCTTTGTTAATATCATGGAACAGTACCATCCAGATGCCCATGTCGGGAAGTCAAAAAGAAGGACACGGCAGCCCTCTAAATTTCCCGCCGAGGTGGCTCAGGAGAAACGCTATGCCGAAATCAATCGACCCGTGTCCAAAGACGAGATTTCGGCTGTAAGAGTGGCGGCTGAAGCAGCTGGGCTATGGAGGTTTTGTAATCCCCCCAGGCACGATGGATTCAATCTGTAGGATGTTCCCGATCTGCCTCAAAGAAGTTTCTCGGGACTTCGTCTTTCAGATCAGGAATGCCACGCCACTCCCCCCATCTACGAGCTCGGTTACACAGAAGAGTCAACCTGTACATCTCTGTCGGGGAAATACGTCTTACAGAGTAGTTGTCTGAATTGAGACCTCATTCCCACTAAATACGGCGTCTCTGAAGGATTATAATTACCCAGCGTTTGACGTCGAGGCATCCTTTTGAATGATAAATATGCACCTGATTCAATTACTTTGGCTTCAGTGGGAAGAAATCTCGTGCTTACAATCTAAACCCATTCTAGTTTGTATTGTATGTACTTTGATAACCCTTATTTCTTGGTGGAGGCTACTTGGGGACAGAGCCAATGCTACAGTCGACGGATCGTCCGACTGCGAGGCGTTATCGAGCTTCTTTTGTCTGCTTTGTAGAACACCAAGTAGTAGATCGGGGGCGGGGCTCTTCTAGAATCGTTGGTGGAAGAGATAAAGGGAGAGGGGGCAAGATAAGCCTTTGTTCGACCGGCTGGAACTTCGACTTCTCGGGACCTGACAGGAACCGACACGGTCACCGACATGGTGATAAGTGCCAAAACTCTCCTCGACCTGTTCCCACGTGGGCTTTGCGTCTCTCTCCTCAATTTCGTCGAGAGTACAAACACCGATAATGAAGGCCTGTACTTCACACATTCCCACCCCCATCAAAGTGGTTGAGCTAGTCGACCAGAGCAGAAGGTGCTCGAGCCAAGTCTCCCCGAGGACTTTACCTAGCACCAGCGCCGACCCGGCAATTCGAGGCGAAGACTACTTCAGCGCTGAACGAAGCGGAGATCACACCAAAGTTGAAGGCAAATAACGGCCAAAGCTGAGGCAGCAACAATCTGAGCTAACACTTAGGCTAGCAGAGTCTTGCGAGAAGCGCCCGTCGATAAAGCAGGCATCCATGGGTCCTATGTACTCTGGTCACCGGCGCCCATCATATCTGATGAACAACTATGCCTCCGTGCTCCCAAGCCTAGACCCTCGGCCCCTGGGGGAGCTTGAAAATGAACGTCTATACCTCCTCAGCAGCCTGCAGAAGCAGAATGAGCGGGCAACAAGACTCTTCAAGAAATACGCCGCTGTCGAGGACCGCATCGCGGCGGCTCAGCACTGCGGAGGCGAGACCAAGAAGCTCAATAAGGAGCTGAACTCTCTGCGGAACAAGATCTCCGAGAGCTCCCATCAAGAGCAGCTGATCCTCCTGCGGCTCGGCGAGATCTACATCGAGACGCAGAACCGGGATCGCTGGCTGCAGGTGCATCACTTCACCGGGTTCCCGCAACTGCTGCCCACACTAAAATATCCTCCCCTCAGGGTAGCGACCATGTATCCGGAAACACCGACATCTGCGGATCCTATCTCTTGCCTTTCATCCGCACTGAGCCCCCTGTCGCCGTGCTTCGTCCCTGACGCCGTCCACTTTTCCGAAAACATATGGGACCAGAAAGACGCCACTCCTCAAAGCAAGGAAAAAGAGAAGGAGGAGGAGGAGGAGGAGGAGGAGGAGGAGGAGAAGACAGAGTTTAAGTCAGTCTCGGAGGACGTGGACGAGGGCATAGCCGTCCGGAGCGGGGACGAATGTCTGGCCAGCGAGAACGAACGCGCTGACCGGAACAATGATGATGCCAACGGCAATGGCGATGATAATAACGATGAAGGGGATGGTGATAGAAGCGAGGTTGAAGAGGTTGCGTGGGACTTTCAAGGCGAAGACGACGACAACTTGCTCCATGGTGAGTCATCATCATCACCAGGACCACCTCAGAAAAAGCGCCTCAGCAGCATCTCCGTCTATACATCCTTGGCTCTGAAACGAGACAAGCGAATGAGCCTGCCGACTCTCAAGTTCATGTGGCCCAAATCACGCAACAATAGTATGGAGACGGCTTCGTGAAAGTAATGGGTATGCATACGAAAGATACGATCGGGGAAGGGGGAGTGACGGGATTACGAAAAGAGGAAGTGTTTTGTGGAGGAACGGAAAACAAAACCCCTTCAGAATGCCATCATACGCTCTTTTCTTTCTCTTGCTTATGCTCAAAAAACTTCCATGACAAAATATTTTCTTAGCCCGCTCGTTCGTTCTATATCCGAAGAGAAAAAGAAAAAAGGGGCCCCAAAAAATTGTAATCTAAAGGAACTGGTTTTTTGTTGTCACGTCGCCGTTCGCTCACTTTCAACACTCACGCTACGCTATATACGAAATACAAACGATGATATTTTCTTTCCCTTTTTGCAAGGTCGCGCCGTATGTTATCAAGCAAACTCCCCAAATTTGCCGTCGTCAAACCCCAGCTGCTGGGCAGACAGCCTCTTCTGTGCCCTGACCTCCTGAGCTGTAGGCGGTGGTGGGAGAAACGAATTACTGAAACCTCCCCTTGCTGCTGCTGGCGCAGGCGGAGGCGGCGGAGGCGGCAGCGCAAACGATGATAAGCTGGTCGGCTTCTGATCCTCGTTCACGCTGTTTACCCGGGCGGCCCGCCGCCCAAAATTGGTCCCGCTTAGGTTGACGGTGATTGTTTCGCCATCCTTGAGGCTGTAATCTTTTTTACCCTCTTCTTTGACCGGTTTGCTGCTCGCGGCGTGTTTTGGTCCCCCTCCTGTTCTCTCGGCCGTCTCGGCGGTGGATGAGGAGTAAATCCCCAAGGCCTTTTGGGCCTCCTGGAGCGCGATGCTAAAGTCGAATGCCTCGCTGCGCTCCTCGAACCCGATCCCCAGCATCGCCTTGCGCGACCCGGAGGGATCCGTTACGCGCAGCGCGAAGAACCGGCTGCTGTCGATGGCGGGCTCGACCACGGACCGCGAGGTGTACGGCGCGGCGGCGAAGAGTTGCCCCGTCGAGGCGTCTTCGAGAACCACGTCGACTTTGACCTTGTCGGCGGCATTTGAGGAGGCGGAGGTGGGGGAAGTGGCGGAGTCGACGAAAGGCGCCGGGATGGAGGTCTCGATGATGCGCGCTCGGCAGGTGAAGATGTGGCGTTTGGGATCGTCGGTCCAGTTCACTGCTGTGTGGCCTCGAGTGGAGGAGAGGGGCGGGATGTTATATACGTGTACGGCGCGGGCGATGTGGAGGATGCGTTCTGGAGAGGAGAGTTAGGTATTTACACTATAAAATCCGAGGAATTGTTTTTGGCTTTGAGGAGGAATGAGAGAGAGAGAGAGAGAGAGAGAGAAAGAGAGAGAGAGAGACATACGAATGGCATCTGCTGGCAATGCGCGGCCAGTCGCGGGGTCGATGGTGGGCTCCATTATTGGTAGTGGTGGTGATGTTTGTTCGTGTCTAGGTAGTTGGATGCCTTGAGCCCTGCTCAGTTGGCAACGTTTGCAAGTTTATGGTTCTGGTGACGGGACGACACAGCTACTCATCGTGAATACGCATAAAGAAGAAGCACAGTGGGTGGTGGCCTGGAGCTCGGCTCGTGTTCCGGACGCGGACAAGGCAGGAGGAGCTCCTGTCATCTGTAACCTTGGCGGTCTGAGTTGCGAAGCGGGGCTGCCCCTCGTTTCCCCCTTTCTGGGCTCCCCATCTGCACGTGTAATCAACAGGGTCTCGACTATGAGATGGCAGGCTATTTTATGACTTCAGTAATATTTCCTTGACATCTAAAGCTCTAAATGGAATGCCGAAAGAACTAGGTACCTACTCTGAACTCGTTTCTGGTGACACTCCCCGACAAACTCCCTTTTTTTCAAGTCTCACTAACATCAAAAACAGGTGGGGCAATGACTGAACCCCGCTACACTCCAGGGATGTGTAAAGCGGTCGACACTGGCAGTACAGTACTCAACTCTCGAACCTTTGCGGCTTGCTGAGAGCTGCTGTTGTTGAGTCACAAACTCTCCACCACGATACAACTGGACAACCACATCATATAGGCATTTGCAGGCGCCAATTCAGCAGCCACAGATAAAATTCGAAATAGCTTTCCCACCCGACGTTTGCGCAATTACAATAGCCGCCGCAGATAAAGATAGGCTTCCTTTTATGCACTGGCGAAGACCTCTGCCCAAATTCATCGCATCTCTCCACTTTCGAAGCAGTGGCAAGATGGCCACAGCCGATCTGATTGCGGCGCCGTCTACAGGCGCTGTTGCTGGTGCTGAAGAACAGTTGCCCGTTCGAACGAATACAACGAACCAGTCCGTGGCGCAACAAGAACAACAACAACAACAAAATGACGGGCCTGCGCCCTTCGAGTATGCCAGCCCTCTCATAAGATAGACGCGCTCTATACGCATGGCCACTGACAAAATCCATTCAAACAGTATCGTGCGAACATACCGCGCCATGCTAGCGTCAGACCCCGACCTCACGATGCCCATGGCAGCCATCGAGTCGTTGATCGAGGTGCTCCATGCGACACCGTCATCCACAGCAATGGAGACAGTCGAGGTGGTGAAGAAGGAGAAGGCCAAGCTGATTGCCTCGTCGCCGAACCCATTACCTATTCTCGCCGGCGCGGACCTATTTGAGCAGTTCCTGCTGCGGTCGCTTAGAGGGCAGACCGCAGCCGGGACGTCTGGGGGCTCAACGGATCGGGTGCTGAGCTTCGAAGAGACGCGGGAGCACCTGTTGCACAACCAGCAGCTATTCGCGCGGCGGGCCAAGGAGGCGCGCGACAGCATCGCCGTGTGGGGCAGCAAGCGCGTGGTAGATGGCCGGGTGGTGCTGACGGTGGGCGGGTCGCGCGTGGTGAATAAGATCCTGTTGCACGCGGCAGCGACGAACCCGGGAAAGTACTTCAAGGTCATCTACGTGCTTGACGGGAGCCCACGGAGCGCCTCTTCGGTCGCGGCGCTGCGGGAGGCGGGCATCGAGGTCGAGACAATCTCGCCCGCCAAGGTGGCATATGTGCTCTCCAACCAGAGCCAGATCAACGTGGTGCTGGTGGGCACAGAGGTGGTGATGCTCAACGGCGGCGTCATCTCGCGCATGGGCACCTGCCAGCTGGCATACCTGACCAAACAGGTACCCGGCTCGCTGAAGCGCTTCTACGTGGCCGCCGAAACACACAAGATCGTCCGCAAGACCCCGCTCGCCGATCCCATGGTCATCCAGCTAGGCGTTAACCAAAAGGACATAAGCAAGTTTGCCAACCTCGGAATTGACAGCAGCAGCATCAATGATGACGTGTTAGCGGAAGAGAACGAGGTTGATTACACCAAACCCGAGTTGATCGATGGCATTATCACTGAGCAGGGCATCAAGACCCCAGACCAAATATGGCAGCTGACCGAGGATTACATCTGAGGGCCACAAACAAAACGTAAAAAAACTAAGGCACAAAAAGAGAGACCAACACCAAAAATGCAAACACCCGATCCGAAGAAGGACAGGGTGAAAAGGCGGGGAAAATCCGGGGATGGCAGGGGTTTAGGAAAGAAGGTAAAGGGGTGGGTCTTAATGTCTGCATGCTATTCACTGTTGCGGAAGAGGGAGGGGAGGGGTACGAGGAAGAAAGGTCATAGGGTACGGATAGCCATGTGGTTTGCCTCCGTAGGAAGTGTCACGCGCGCGACACTTCAAAAGTCTCTGTCACGCCACATACCACACCATACAGAGTTCGGGGCTTTTCTCCTCTTCCGTCTGGGGAAGGGAAGGGGAGCGGTCAAGGAGGGACGGGCCGCATCCGTTTGGACCGCCGGCAGTGGGAAGGTCTGGGGGCAGGCAAGGTAAGGCAAGGCAACAGAGGACAGGCAGGCGGGCAGGCGGGCAGGGATACGATGCTTGTCGTCTGTATTGTATGTACATCCTTCCTTCTCGTTCGTTAGTGGGCTGTGGCAGCCCTGCCGAGCCTGGCTTGCTAAGCCCCGGGTACGGGGTATGGATCGGAAGATGGTTGTACTTACACAGCATTTTACTAGGCGTTTTTGGGCGACGAGGCGGGAAAGGGGGTGTTTGCCAAGCGTCCTGTATCCGACGTCATGTGTTCACACAATTTTCTCCTTTACTGCGGAAGCGACTGTTTTTTATTTCCCGCGCCTCACCCCTTTTGGTGACACCTTGCCGTTGTGTCAAAATGAAGCAAAGCGCGCTGAAAGAGAAATTGTGTTTGTCTTCCACTCGCCTAAGAGAAGAAAATGCAGACGATCGGTTGCCAGCGACATGCCACGGACGGGTGATGGTCAACGCATATCTCCATCCTCCCCGACTTGGCGGCCTAATGAATACAACCTTGCGAGCCCAAGAAATAATGTGATAGCCTTGAGGCCGTTTTCCCCCGAAACTTTTTGTCAACTTTTGATTCCAAACAGAATCCGAAAAATGATGTGAAAAATAACAGAAACAGGGAGGTGTATACCGGATCACGCCATTTGTTTCACCCCTTCCCCCAAATAACAACCGCCGATTCCTCCTTTTGTTTTCCCCTTCGAAATGCCATAACACCAGGTTCCCCGCGTGTATTTGTTGAAAATGAGAGAGAAAAGAAGTGGCAAGGCTTGTGGCGAGGCTTGTGGCGAGGCTTGTAAGGCATCATGGTGACCGAAAAGAGTCTACTCGATTTAGTTCATGTCGCGAACCAGGCGAGCCCCCACCCAAGCGTAGGGGTAATTACGCTGGTACCAGTTCACACTGCGATTAATTCATATCAGCGACATCAATTCTCAACCTTGGGGCATGGAAATAATAGCGGCTGCGAGGGAAAGTGGCATCTTACAAGCTCTTCCGCCCTGCGATGCGTGGGTGCGTGGCCCAAGACCCGCCAAGCACAATGTTGTGCTTCTCGTCGAAGAAATCTGCCGTGTAGCCGGGATATAGCTTCATGGGGCTGAAGCCATCCCATGGGCGTAAAACAGTGCCAGTCCACTCCCACACTCCGCCCATCTCACCTTGTCCGGCAAGGCTATCACCCCGGCCCGTCACCGCCACCGGGTGCCAATGCTGGAAACCAACATTGGCGCCCTCGAGGTCAATAAAGAGCTGTTCTTGCTTATTGGCCTCAGATGAGGTAGGTGTTGGTGGTGGTGATATCTCAATGCCATTATTTGAGAGGTGCCTGAAATCGATTAGCAACATTTTCACGTATTCCCAAATTTTGTTCGGGGTCTTTTACCCATTGACAGCTGGAACCGTCTTTCCAAGTTGGTTCTCTGCTTCCTTCTTCTTCTTCAAGGTCTCGGCGTGGTCGTAGATACTCCGAACTTCCTCGAAAGTGGGGATGCGTCCACCCATCCAGGCAGCGCACGCCGTGAGCTCGTCATAAGAGGCAAATACGGGCCAGTCGAGGGCATACTTCAAGGGCACGAGCCCGTACACAGTACGGACAGCCTTGCCCTCAAGGAAGTATCTGAGGAGAGTGGTATATTGATCAGCGTGTCCATTGACATGTCCGTTGGCGTGGTGATTGGGTTGACCATCGGTGTAGCCGTTGGTGTGGCCGTTTGTGTGGCCGTTTGTGTGGCCGTTTGTGTATCCATTGGTCTGTCCATTAGAATAGCCATTGGAGTGGCCGTTGAGACCCTTTACTGGTGCATCGCTTGCCTGGGCCCAAGACGCTGGTATTTTGGTGAGACCCGTGCTGTGCATGTATTTCGCATACTATCATTATGAGCAGAGAAAGAAAAATCGGGGTCTGGGTGTGAGTTGTTTACCTCTTCATTACTGATCGGTCTCCCTTGAGCTTGGAAAGCATGAACCCTCACCCGCCTGGCGGGCTGTTCGTTATCCCTTTGCATAGTCAGTGACAATAGGCTAACAATGTATGTAAAAGGGGTGTTACCAGCCAAAGTGGGTCTCCGAGTCGGCTCCATCTTCATCCATACCAATGGTGATGTCCTGGGCAGGAATGTCAAACCATTCGTTGGCAACTCTCTCGTTGCGAGCCTGGACCGCAAGTTTCTCAAAGTCTGGACACTGGACGTGCGACGGCGGCCGTGTTTTGTCACTCTGCAGCATCATGTAAAGTAGGGTCTCGATGTGCATGAGTTCATGCTCGAAGCCCACCCAGATAGCTTGGCCTACATGGCGCGGGATGCTGTCGTGGCCGTCTGTGTAGAGTGCCCGCAGTCGCGAGCGCACCTCGTTCTGATAGGTCATGATTTCGTCAACGGGGGGCCACTCGTCCGGAATCTCCGAGTGCGCATGGCACAATTCAGGGTTGTCAACGTCGGGGTCAATTCCTCTCTCAAAGATCCTGGAGAAATTGACCGGCTCCGAGGGCGGTTGCTTGGTGGTTTTGGTCAACTGGATGTCGAGAAATGTGGGAATATGACCCAGGTAGAAAATGCAAGCATTGCGCAGCTTGATAGGCTTCTCGAGCAGTTCGTCTCGAGTCAGCATCTCGCGAGTGACAACGTCCCAGGCTGTCCAGAGCGCCTCCCAGTCGTTGACAGTAGGAAGAACGCTACGGGCGTACACCGAAGGAATCAGACTGAATGACATTTGTGATTTGACGAGCATATGGAGTCCTACGGCGAAAAAGGAGGTCAGTCAGTGTTGGCCTCACGGGATAGATAAGCAGTTGCCGGAGCCTCAGGTGATATTACACCAAACCCCGCAGCCCAACACCATAAGCAGACTGGTGGGAAGGATCAGTGTACCAAGAAACACATAAAAATATGTTTCCTGGATGCGAAACGTCGTATGACTGGCCCCACGTGTCAAGGAAACGTGGGGTTGGCATGAGAAACCAGATCGGGATTCTCGAACGGGAAATAGCCCACAAAGAGAACAGTTTTCCCCTTGGCAGGGTATAAAATGCACTCACCATACTCGTTGCCGTAGCTCCAATGCCTAACCTCGGCCATGCCAGCTCGACTCCAAAGCTTTTGCGACTCCTCTCTAGAATACTTCAGACTCTGTTCGACTTGAACTCGATCGTGGGGCCGGATCAGCTCGCCCATGACGACTGTGTCACGGACAGGGGCGTAAAAAGCCTGATGGCGTCCTCCCTCGCCATCGAAGACGTATTCGCCAATGACCCTCCAGTCCCTCTCGTGGAAGGCGGTCTCCCCAAGAATCTCATTGGCGTGGACCAGACCGTTGAGGATGAATCTGGATTCGTCAGCCACGTCCACATGAACGCTTGTATAACCCAAGATGAAAAAGGTGTGACATACTCATGGGTAATGTTGTCCTTATCTATGAACGAGAGGGGTTAGAAATCAGCTCAGCAACATGGGAATGATGGGTTACACATACCATTATATGCGTGGCTAACAGGCAGTCAGTTAGAGGATCCGCGAGAGCCGCGACAATGCGGTGGAAAAGGGGCTGCACCTACTATACCTTAGCCGGATTGTCGCACGCATCCAGACCAATCAACATGGTGTCACCATGACCGAGAATATCGGCAAAGTCCTTCAAAAATATGGCGGCCTCATTTCGATCAAAGTTTCCTGACAGGGTCGCATCAGGCTTTGTGAGCCATTGTGTTGGGCAGGAATCAACGTACCTATACTTGACCCAAGACTCAAAATACACTTCTGCCTCGAACCGTTGGAGGCGCTCTTGAGCCACTCACGTCCGTCATCATAAGTGCCCAGGAGTCCATGGCATTGGACATAGCGGTAGGCCGGCAACTGGGCGAGGGTACGTTCAAGCTCTTTCTCCGACAGATCCAAGGCATAGTAGTCGATTCTCTTGCCTGCGTCCTCGAGGGCTTGCAGGAGCAGGTTCACCTTTCGAAGGTTCCTGAAAGTCCCACACGAGTTAGGTTTGATGAGGAATCGCTACTGTGTCTGGCGGGTTGCTGTCTCGACTTACCCACTGCCAAGCTCAATGAGCATGGCGCCTGAGGGGATGGACTTGACCATTTCGGTGGCGGACGACTTGAGCACCTCGATTTCATCATTGGTCAGGTAATACTCGTCCAGATATGTAATCTGAAATGAGTTAGTGCGTAGCACGCAAGCAGTAGCGGCAATGGAGAAAGGGCTCACACTCTCGAACAACTGCAGGCCCCTCTCGTTGTAGAGTAGAAGGGTGGGGAGTGTCCTTGGGCAGTCCTTGGAGAGAAAAAGCGTTCGAATTTCGGACTTGAGGCTGATCTCGACGGCCGCTCGGCGAATGTCGATGATATGTACCTTGGTCTCTGAGGAAATAGGGGGAAGTCTTGGGGTCATCTTCTCCTTGGCCGCCTTGTGGCCAAGGAAAGCACTACTCGGCACCACGATCGACTCTCTTGCGCTAGGCATTTTGGAGTGTGTTTTTCCCGAAATGTTGAATCAAGGAGAGATAAAGGTTTTGGGGGTGATGATGAGGGACGAACTGGAATGAGACGTTCCTATATATATAGAAGTGAATCTATATGTATAAATATATATCGGACGAGGTACCCATGGAACAAAGACGAGACGACCCAAGCAAATGGGCTGGGCTCACCGGGGGGGGAAGGTACAGGTCTGCTGTCATAGCAAACGCTAATATCACAGGTAGTTCAAGCAAGTACCTTCCAAGTTCATAGAGGACTCCGCATGTGGCCCGGCTAGCTGTGGACTCATGACCCATCCAGCGGAGTACCTGGGGCGTCCATGTTAGACGAGCACGCCAATTGGGAACAGAGTCGGGGGGCTCGAGGCGTCGGGAAGCGGAAAGGGCAGCGAAGTCCTGAACCCAGACGACAACCCCGGATGGCGCGCCGCTCCCGTCAGAGGGCGCCGGCATTCCATTCCAGGGGACGCAGTTCGCCTCGCGCCCGCAACCAGCGCAGCGTCCCAGGCCCCATTCCGGCGGGCGACTGCGACTGCGGCGGCGCGGTGGCATATCCGACGCTGGAGGGGCGCAAAGAAGGTGCGATATAGGCATAGGCCGGCACTAGGTGGGCGAACGGGCGTCCGCAGGCATCTCGTCGGCAATGTTGACAGCAAGCGCAGCAACGAAGCGCGAGCAACGACGAAACGACGAAATCTTTTTGTCATGGAATGCAGACCGCGCTGCCGCATCCTGGCCAGAGTGGGAGTTGGGGAAGCCACGGACAAATCACGAGGCAGCTCTATCTTGCGGTAAGCTTGCAGCCCCACGCCCTGGCGAACTGGCTCTGAGTCTAGCGCCTCTTCGTGCATATGTGGTGTTCCTGGTGGCATGCCGGATTCCTCCACAGTTTGAGCGACGCCAGCAGGAGGGAACATTGGAGAAGGGGTGTCCTGCACTGGCATTGGCGACTGACGATACGTTGGAGTGGTAGTGGGTGTGGGAATCTGGGGAACACGAGCATGAATGCCATGCCGGCTGGCTGGTGGGCTGGCGGACTGGCTTGCCTCGCCCAACAGACGCCGTTGATCAGGGCGAATAGTCCCGTCAGGTTTGGCAAATATTTGGAAAATGAGCACTGAAAGTTGGCAGGAGGAATAGAAAGAAGCTCAGTTACGATCGAGGGCCGGAGATCCGCAGTTGAAGATCGTCATAGCTGCCAGTTTGCTGGAGTGTTCTTGCCTCTTTTGCTCTGAAGCACACTGCAATCGGCAGGCACATCCCCGCACACCACACACCTAAAGCTGAGCATCGATCATCGAAGTGCGTCTCGGTCCATGTATGGACGCACATACACGTACATGCATGCCAATGAGCGTTGTGCTGTTTTTCCTAGCCTAGACTAAACTGGGTACATAGGGGTAATGTCTTTGCCCTGTCATCGGTGAAGGAGATGCGGTGAGCTTCATTTCTTCTCGGAGAAATTTTACATGCAGCGTGACTTTCTTGTCTTCCGTTGAGCAAAAAAAGGAAGAAAAAGAAAGGAGCCCGACTGTGAGGGTCGACCCCACAACCATCCCACCTTCCACGCCCACGGAAGGTGTGTGTGTACATCGACTGTCGAACCTGTGCAGGAAGCCTTTGACGCCTGGATTCTCTCATATATACTTTAATTGTTTTTGGTTGACATCACAAACGTTTCATCTTGCAAAGACTAACAAGAACACATAATCGGATTTTCCTTTAATTTTGTTTCGCTCTTGAAGGTCATAGAAAACAAAACATTACTGGACTGACCTGAGGCACAGGGGCCTTGTGGAACCACCCGTGGCACCTGCCACAACCTCTCGCGAGACCACTAGCAGCCATTGGGAGACCCCACTTGCGATAACGATCGAATCTTGTGCCGCCGCGAAACATTCAATCCCCGGCGTCTTCCAACAAACTTTCCAGAAAATAACCAACACCTTGCCAGCAGAGATGCCGATACGGGAAAAAATTGCCGGCTGCTTTTCGTACCTGTTGCCATGGATGAGCAGGCCACCGAGAGCAAGGGCTGGTTCCTGGCGGCGTGGATTTAGACGACTGCCACTAACACCATCATGGAAGCCACTTTGTTCGACTGTCACCATCCGCCAATCCGCACTCAGAGTTTAAATCGAGGCCATGGCACGTCGATCAAGAGAAGGCTAACCAGTGCGCCAGGCCAGTAGGTGCATATCCACGGGGAACCCAGTAGAAATAAAAAGAGGACCCCGACACCGAGCAGCCTCTCTTCCAGTCGGAACACTCGCCTCAAGTCGGGTTGCAGCTTCACTGTGTATGCCACCCTCGACCAGCTCCCGCAGCCGGTGGACGGTCATCGACGTCATTACAAACTACGAAGTTTGGCTCAGGTTCCGGCCCAGAGCGATTCTGGCTTAAAACGGAGAGAACGGGGAGCAAATTTCCGTCTAACCCCACGCCCAGAGCCACCAAGCAAAACAAGCGGCTTCAGCTTCAGGCCTCCTCCAAAAACAGCATGATGCAGCAGTGCATGCATGGCAGCAACAGCAGCAATAGTATTGAGGATGATGCCTGCATATCGGAAGTTTGCGGGGAAGTTCTCATTGCACTTTTTTCTTTCTTTTTTTTTTTTTTCATCATGCTGTTCAGGCTCTAGAGAGCTTTAGACACAAGGTAGGTTGCATGGTGCCCAATGACTATGAGGTGTTCGACATTGGCTTAGTCGTGACTGGAGTCAAGTTGAAGAGTTCTGGGCTGGTGACACCCATCAACTCAGACAAGAGACAGCGGCCATGGACACTAGACAGGACTGACGACTTCAACACTAAATCGACATGGCTAGACAATACCTCGAATCCTGGAAAAATGCCCCAGAGCTCGCAGCGTCATCCCACAGAAAGAGGAGTCACTTGACAGGAATCCGAGTGCCTTGCAGCTGCCGTCCCAATATGTTTTCGAACCTGGTTTCGCAGAACAAATGGCGTTGTGACAACAGGCGCAGCCTCCCCGAGTCCCAGACCGACGTTGCCCTCAGCGGGTAACTGCTCCTCTCCCCAATGGGCAGGCCGCTCTGAGGTTAGTCTCTCGTAATATGTCCTACGATCAGCTGATTATAGCCGCAGCAAGGGAAAAGAAATGTTTGCAAATGCGCCGGGCGTGCTGCCACGAAAACGATATTTTCTGGCCCCTGGTCTTAACTAATGTGGTACATGTACTGTATCATGTACCTGTCTGTCATGGACTGTGGGTAAACAATACTGCCTGGCTCGGAATACCCGGAAGGAATGGTCTGACCCGAATTTCTCCCACACGCTCGAGTGGACTCCGCCCGACGGGGCGGAACATTCGCGGGCTCATCCGGCATGGGGGCACACCGACTCGGAGCTGAGTTACTCGAGTGGTCACCTGGGCAGCCAGACTGCACTTACAATTTCCCAAACGAAGCCAGCAAGCCCTGAACCGACAGTCATATCAATCGCTGGCCCAGTTTCGGGGCATCAGGTCGCGTGACCCCTACAAGGTAAGACCAAGACGGACCAGTCTTGGTGACCGCTTCCCGATTCAATATGCGGTGTTGCCCTCGAACGGGCTCGTTCTGGCAGGCAACGCCTCAGCATGTGGCCGCTACTTGGATAACAGCAAAGTGACACCTGCAGATGATAAAGGTGCCACAGATCTCGGAATCAACCCATTGCGCAATCCACTGCACACGCAGAATGTTTCCAGCCATGTTGTTGGGACCACGGCAAGACCCGCGTTAACCCTAACCCTACTATCAGGCTCTCCCTTTGGATTGGGTCACCGAGCCATCGGAAGCTAGCCACCTCGGGATCTCAACAAAAAGCCATCAGTGTGAGTCACCTGATAGCGCGAGGTTTCGCGATGCGGGGTCATCTTCTTGAGCGTGTTTCGTTGGCCAAGGAAAAGGGGGGCAATGTGACGGCTCTCGCACTCTCACAACACTTATCTCGCACTTAACTTTTTCCGGCCATTTGTTGGTTACTATCAGTGACTTTGTTTGAGGCGTGGACGATACACTGTTTATCATTGGGCTGTCGGTCCAGAATTGAGCCGATGTGCGCCTATCTTTTTGCGACTTCCACGCAGTTCTTTCGCTTTCTCAGAGGATCTTGGATAGACATATAATACGGGCCCATGCAGATAGCTCAAACATACACCGCTATCTTATTTCCCTCCTCCTCTAGCTCTTCTCTGCCACACGTTCCACACTACCAATCGTTTTAGACGAAAACGAGATCATGTCGGAAACAGCCAAACAGACACCCAGGACCTACCGAGGCAACTGTCACTGCGGCGCTTTCGTCTTCGAGGTCGAGGCGCCTGAGATCACGTCGGCATTTGCTTGCAACTGCAGCATCTGCACCAAACGGGGATATCTATGGGGCATCTTCACGGGCGAGGACAATATCAAGGTCGTCAAGGACGATGGACTCCTTGTCGACTACTATTTCGGCCCCAAGAAGACAAACCACAAGGTCAGGAAGTTCATACCCATAAAAGTATCCCTTTCCTGCCCATGGATGGGATCGGTTTGCTGATTTGAGACAAAAATGATTCGTGCTACAGTTTTGCTCCAAATGCGGCATCGCCCCGATCGGCTATAATGATTCGTCTCCCAAGGACAATAACGTCGCTGTCAATGTACGAGACTTACCTACCCTTCCGAAACTAAGTTACAAGACGAATGAAGAGGAACCAATGTTTAGGGCTTGGGGATTGGGTTGGCCTGGGCTTGGCTGATATGTGATTTCGAAACTCCATTTAGGTCCGCGTTATCCAAGATCTCGACACCTATAAGCTGAAAATCGATACGTAAGCACACCTATCTGTACTTACCTTTTCTATTTCTAAGCCGTCTCAGGGACGGTAGTATCCGGGTTTTGGCTGACAATCTGCCAACTGACTTCAGGATGGATGGCGCCGCGCTGGATCCTCAGTACGACGTGCCAACCTACACCGGCCCTGAACCGCCCGCCAAGTTCGAGAGCGGCCCTGGCCATACTTACCACGGAAGCTGTCACTGCGGTGCCGTCACGCTTGCTCTCAAGATGGAGACGCCCTTGGACCATACGTACAAGGGACAGGTTATCGAGTGCAACTGCAGTATCTGCCGACGGGTATGCAATTCCCCTACCCTTCTCCCCGTCCCTTTATTTCTCTCTTATTCTACGTCATTCTACGTCATGTTTTGTTTTACTAAACTCCCCAACTTTCCAGGCTGGCTACACCTGGGTCTACCCAGCCAAGGACCAGACAGTCATCCAAGGCGCCGAAAACCTGTCGTATTATGTATTTGCGACCACCAACTGGCGCAAGGCTTTCTGCAAGACTTGCGGCGTACACCTCCTGAACGTGCTGAACCCCCTGACGGACGAAGAGGTCGCCGCTCTATCCGATTCGGCGCGCGAGTTCCGCGCTACCCGTGGCCACATGCGGCCGGTCAACATCCGTGTGCTGAATGGCTTTGATCTGAAGAGCATCGAGGTGACCAAGTCGGATAATGGAACCAAGTTCGGGGTGCCCTATGTCAATCCCTAGTGGGCCGAGTGATCAGTTTGGAGGCGTAGCGGTAATGTAGATGTCGTTGTTTCAGCTGCGTCCTATTGTGGGATGAGACGGGAAATGGAAAATCTGTAGCCTGTAGCTTTTCCTTGGATATGCAAGTGAAGTGAGAAAAATTAAAAAGTAACTGGAAACCCAGATTTGGTTTACTTCTCCTATGAAGACCCTCTAGATGCCTGTCTCTTTTTAACTCCTTTTTCTTGCCTTGAGAACAATCATCAGCAGGACTATCTATCTACAATTCCCCCTCATGAATCAAACCATCCTTCTGGCAGCTCCCACATCACAGTCCCACCAACTCATCCCGCCAGGGAATCGAGTCCTGGGCGCCCACTCTCTCGACCGTCTTCGCCGCCGCCTTGTTCGCCTTTCGGACAGCCGCCTCGATGTCAAACGCCTCCCCATCCACAACCACGTCCAGTGCATACTGCCCGACAAACGTGTCGCCCGCGGCCGTAGTATCGACGACCTTTGCCTTCTCCGCCGGAACCAACCCCCTTTTCCCTGAAGAACCACCATTCATGAAATACACCCCCCGTCCGCCCAGCGTGATGATCACGTTCCGAACCCCCTTCTCGACGAACCAGCGCGCAACACTCTCACACCCGGAAGACGTATCCAGCACGCTGACATCCACCCCGCCCAGCATGGCCGCCTCCGTCTCGTTGACCACTAGATGCGCAAGCCCGTCGTACGCCGCGTCGAGCAGGCGCTGCGCCGGCGCCGGATTGAGCAGCACGCTCACGCCCTCCTTTCGCGCGGCCGCCAGCGCGGCCAAGACCGTCTCGAGCGGGATCTCGAGCTGCATGATCAGCAGGTCCACCTTGCCCAGCTTCTGGGTAAGGCCGCCGGTCTTAAAATCCTTGGCATGCAGAGCGTGGTTCGCCTCGGGCGAGAGGATGATCCTGTTCTCGCCCGACGGCTTGTCCACCACGATGAGCGCGATGCCTGTCTTCAGGCCGTCCCGCACGTCCACGCCCGACACGTCGACCCCGTGGGCTGAGAGGTTGTTGCGCAGTTGAGCACCGTAGCTGTCTGCGCCAACGGTGCCGACCATGCTCACGCGTGCGGATATCTCCTCTCCTCCTCCTGCTGCTGCTGCTGCTGGGGAGGATGTGGAAGACGAGGGGCGGGGTCGCGAGAGCTTCGCGCACGCGACAGCTTGGTTAGCCCCCTTCCCGCCCGGTGAGGTGGCGAACGCGTCGGCCGTCATGGTCTCGCCTGGCTGCGGGTGGTGTGCAACATAGGCGACCAGGTCGATGTTGAGGGAGCCCAGGACGGTGATGCGGGGTGTGGGGGATGCCATATTTGAGGCGGTATTATTGTTTTATTGAATATGCCGCTGTTTCGTTTCAAAATCCAACTGCTTTGTCTGCGAAGAAAGATAATGACGTCTGGATAGGTTTGTTTTGTCCATGCGTTTGCCGTGACAGCAATGAGATGTGATGGTGCTGGTGGTTGTTCAGAGCGGGGGATAGGCGGGATGGAGATGGGTGATGGAGTCGCCCAAACGGGAAGGAGAAATCGCGTGACCCCCTTTTTTCTTCTCAATATATTTAAAAATGCAGCTAGAGTTCTCATTCAGTTACTGAGTCCAAAATTTCATTGTGGTTCAAGTGGGAGTAGTGAACATTTATGTCATTACAGGGGACAATGGTTGTCGTTCAGATAACATGATATTCGTGCCCCCGAGGTGGTCTGATGGTGGTCTCAATGGAGGCCGATGATACCCGTTGACATGATGTCAAGGGGATGGGATGAACTGGACTAAAAGAATACTTGGGTGACTGGCAGAAACTGGATTGCAGAGTCTCGTAGATGCTATGCTGATTTTAAAGGGATGGTGGTGTCCAAATAAGACAGCGAGCCGCAAAAAGTGCCACACCTCCACAAGGAAAATAGACGTTAATGACGTACGCACGAGGCGTCAAATGTGATATTTAGGGTCTCCTCGGGATTTCAAACGCTTAAGCAAAACCAATTAATGCATATTTGTAATTGAAGAAGGTATTCTTGGGTATCCATTAGGAGTTAATTTTCTTCTTAGATGCCGTAGTCAGTAAAGGAATATCCGAAAATACAATTCTCTCGACACCTATTTCCCCGGTAGAGGTGTATATGCAACCCCTTTGGACCCTCGAATACCTTCATCGAGACCAGAATATTAAATTTATGGTTACACATATCTCTCCTGAAATACATGCCCTAGATCCGATGAACTACGCTCATAACAATCCTATTCCTCTTCTACCTTCCAGGATGAATCCATAAACTCCAGTCGTTATGCAGTCAGTGTCCCTAAATAGACGCTGCTGTCTGTTCCCTCCGAGTCCAACGCAAAAGGGTATCTCAACCAAAATAATATATACACGTCGAAGGCGCTCTCTTTACCATAGTAACCTTCCACAAATATTCAAAGTCAAACAAGAGACATCAATGAGACCGAGTCTCGCGGTGCCAGGCTCTATTACTCTTCATCCACGGCTAGCTTCTTTCGCTTGCTTGGGCGTCTAGAAGCCCCGTCATCTCCTTGAACCCAATGGCTCTTTTCCATTTGATGCTGTCGCAAGTTGTCGGGTCGGTTTTTATACTGGCTGGAGCAGCCTGGGTATGGGCACTTATAAATCTTGGGCGGCGCTTCACTGTGCTGCAATTTTTTGTGCTTGGACATGCTCCCTTTAAACCACTTAGGGTCTCCTTTCGGCCGGTAGCCGCAGAGGTCGCAGCATGCATCCGCCTCAACCTTTTCCTCCCCAGTTGGTTGCTGTTCTGATAATTCAACTTGAACCGACTGCCCTCGCACGGGACTAGGATTCTGGGACGACGACGTGGACTCGGTAGAGAGCATTTCTACACCCTGCAGGTCAATAGGAAGAGTGTATAGACAAGATGGGTTGCCGATATTATAGTCTGTAGAATCTGCCGTGGCCAAGTTGCTGAAGGGATTATCGACGGTGATTTGGTTGAACATCTCATCGAGGTCGTGCTCCTCGAGAATACTGCCAGCAGCATCACCTGTGGAGTTATCGAATTCAGGTATGAGGCTTTCAAACAATGAAATTCCCAGACTGTGGTATACAGCGCGAGTCGGGAAGTTTGAACCAGGCTCCTCGTATATTTTGTCGCACAAATCCCTCGTTCTTGGAACAAAAGAAGCGAAGAATCTTGTTGCGGTCATACAGGCCTGTTTACAGTTAGTCAATGTATATTAAACCATTTTAACACATCGTATTCTTCTCATTCTCACCTTCCCTGTAGATAGTAGTTCGATTTCGAACCTTCGAGCCGTGGAAATAGCGCCGTCGCTGACCCGCTTGTACACTCCGCCCAATTGGTTCTGAAGATCGCCAGCATCGGCGAAGTCTTTTGCAAGCGAATGTAACACACCAGGCACAGCCAGGTAGAAAGACTCGCTGAATGGTGCAAAGTTGACCTCCTGGTGGTGTTTCATGTACAGAGCGGATGTAAAAATTTCAGGAGATAACTGGGGCTGGCCAAGTATCAGGGAGCTTTCAAATTCTATAACACATAGTTAGTTCTCTGCTTGAGCTGAACATTTGTCTGACAGACGTACCATCCAGAAAGTTCTGCGTCGCAATGAGGAGAGAGTCGAGATCATTGTCTTCCAAGTAGCCGTTATCGATTTCCGGTGACTTGCCCTTTAGGCTCGAAGACCTACTCAGTGACTTGCTGGGAAGCATTGCAAAGTACCTGTCGATATCCGCCTGAATAAGTTCTGATGGTTGCCAAATGGCAAACGCCAGCTGGGAATATGAGTCCCTTTCACTCGGTGGCAGGGAATGGGTGTATGATAAAGACTGTAAAAAGAAATTCTTGGATCTAAACGATGCTCCCTGTTCATGCACTACCAATGAAAGTGCGTAGGCAAGATGAACAAAGCAGAGAATGTCGCTTGCGGATGACGGTCGGCCGCCATTAAGAAGTGTTCGAACTGCCCGGAAACCTGCGATCGCGATTGTTTTTCCAGACATGGAGCGAAGTTTATCTGCAAGTCGGTTCCCTTGGACGCTCTGTATTTTGACCATCGAAGAGACTATATGCTCTTGTAGAGCATCCCAGGCCGAGCCGGCAATTGACTTGGCCTCAGAACAGCAGACATCTGCCTTCTCAGTTTCCATACCATTGACGTCAGTCGAGCTTGTAGGATTCTCGGATAGCATGTCCATGGCGTATGTGGAGTCGGGAAGGGGCGCGAGGTCGAGCATGAAGATGGGATCACTGGCCATGTCATTGGCAATCTTGGAGGTGGGGGGATCTGCTGGAAGCTCCGAGTAAAAGTCGTGGAGGAAGTCGGGGCATGCTGTGTTGAAGGCCTGGTCGAATGCATCGTCACACAAAAACCCATCTATAGGGGACGTCATGCTTGTATTGATGCCATCTCCCATTGACCATTCTCCGCTCCAACTGGATATAGGCGACACGATCGAGCTGATGTTACTCGTCGTGCTTGCACTGGTCTCGGTACTGGCAGTAGTGTCGGTACTGGCATTTGATCTCACGGACGAGCTTGGCGATAGGCCCTTACTTCTCGAGACGACTGGCACGGGTCGGGGAACGGGTCGGGGTGCATGACGACGAGCTGGAAGCCCATGTGTTGTAACTTGGAGTGTCGGCTTGGAGGAGCTTGGACTCCTTGACTCGCCGTCTTCTGAGAGGCCTGTGGGGTACGAAGATGATGTGACAATGGGATGAGGATGCGGATGCCACTGCATGAAGGAATCATTGGACATGGCAGTCGAGTCAAGCTCAGGGAGAGACGGGACAAGGAGGGCCTGAGGGTCAATGGCACCATCGGATGAGGGGAGGGTGGCGGCGAGGCCAGGGGCATGGGCATGGATGGTGTGTACTTCGACTGAGTCTATTTCGACGATCTCGGTTGACGATAGTTCGGTGGCATTGGCATTGGCGGGTGGAATACCAAGCGAATCGTAGCTAGGTGGAGGGAGCAACATGGCTTCGTCGCCATCGAAGCCGAGGCCGTTTCCTTTCTTGGACTTATGGCCAAGTGAGTGGAAGAAGGTTTTAGCCATGGACAGCATCTTCTTCCTCTTTGATGGGTGGCCCAAGCAGCGTTTGCACTTCAAGTCGTCGAAGCGCTCTACCCTCATGTGATCATAGCACCAATACTCGCCAGACGGAAGGTGGTTACAGCCTGCGAGATGCCTGAGCATGGATTCATGATCGGTGAATCGCTGTGTACATCTAAGCAGAGGGCATTCCAGCCTCTCCTCGGGTTTCATGCGCTGGCTGGTATTGCGCTTGACTGCAGCCCAGACAATGAACCTGTGCCTCGCACAGTCTTCTTGTGACGTGTTTTGCGTCCTGTATCCATGATTAGATCTATCAAACGAGTGCGATAAACAAGCCGCTGCAGTACGGGGCAAAAAGCAAGTGAAGACGAGTTGAGAAGACCTACACGCAGGACAGATGGGCCTGGCTCGGGTCGAGGTCGACATGATGAGATGGGGTCGCATGGCCATGCCCTCTATCTCCCACCACAACATAACGGCCCTTTCGAAAGGGCGACAGAGGTCTTATGCTGGCGCTGAGGCTGGGCCTGGGGCCCGACTGGGAGACGAGCGAGTCGTCCTCTAAGAGAATCATTCTTTTGGAGTCCATTGCTACATTTGATAAACGGATGCGGCGATGGGTATGATATCGGCGACGAGTGACGGACTTAGGTCAAGGTTCCTAGCCGATGAGGCGGTTGTTCACAGTTCGACACGCTGCTGGTTCCGTTGGGGGCGGCGGCAGGCCTGTCAGAGTGTGGAACGGGTGCGAGAACAAACAATGGGAACAAAACCAAAGAAATCCAATGGCAAAATCATCCGCCACCCATTTTTGTTATATTCGCTGGAAGTCTGAGGCGCCAGGAGGGGCCGAGAGAGGCCTGTTGGGGTGAACACTGCAAAATCGCGAGGTGATTCGAGACACGGCGCTGGCCTAGCCAAGTTTACCAGCGACTAGGACTTGCGTAGGACTTGCCCAGTTGGGTGCAGGTGAGGCGGCAGGCGCGGAAAACAATTGGTTGCCTCCCCAGCTCCGAGATGCCCGTGACAACAAAGGCTGCGCCAGAACTTGCCCATAAAACAACCCGGTAGCTTTCGAACCAACCAGAACCCGATGGCCAACTGTTCGAGATAAGACAGCTGACCGCTTAGGGACGATCGATATCCGGAGAACGACAGCGATCGCTGGCAACTGTAGCTAATTGATGTGAAGGCCCGATCTGACGGCGATTGCCGGACTTTCAAACCTTGGTCTTCAATCTTCAACGGCAACAATTTCTTGGCAGCGAGGGGTATAGGCTGCGCTGTCCTTCCTGCCGCTGACGAACGCCTCGAAGAGTGTGGCTGCGTGCGTGGGAGCAAGTAGGACTTTGTGTCTTTTGACCAATCCAAAACCACGAGGCAGATTTCACCCCCCAACCAATGAATCCCAATCCGCTAGAATGGCCTCAGGCTGCCTGTGTCCTGGCTGCGATACGAAAGACGAAAACGGTAAGATAGTACCATAAAAAGTCCTGCAGCGGACAATTCGACATTGCCGACAGGACTCAACAGCCCTACCAAGGTCTCGGATTGCAACCCCCAAAAGGGATAGTGGTACAACCATCTTTACCTTCAATGCTAGATTGATCATAGTAACTTGGAACCTGTCTACATATGGAAAACGTCGCAAGAGTACAACTGCCCACCCATTACCACCAGGACCTTCGTCTACCATTAGAACAGCCACCGAAATGCTGGAATGGATCATCACCAAGATTTGGCTCTAGCTCCCATGGGATTTTGTGAGTGAAGAAACCGAAATCCAATAGTACTACGCATATTTCAGAGCACATGCCTTACCGCGTATTATTCCCAAACCCTGCCAAAATCAAGAGATGAGAGTCCCTGGGTCAAAACCAAGTCAGTGGTGACTGTGCTGCATGATAAAGCCGACCGGCACTCGACAGCACGCATGCTTGAGTCTCTCGGGCTTTCACTCGGATCTGGCAAGCAAGGTGCAAGTTTACGCGTCTTTTCTCAGGATCTCGGCTACACAGACCTCATACCATTTCAACTTCCCATATAAACGCGGAGAAAGAAAGAAAAGAGAGGGTATTCACCCGTCCTGACATGGCGGACAGGCAGGATCGCGCCTGAAAAGGCCATTTTTAGGGGACCATGAACGTGGGGTGACGCCCCCTGCATCTAGCAGGTTTGAGATTTGCTGCTCTTCAGCGGCAATGGGGACACCCTTTGTCTCAAACGGCAGCCTTTATGTTTTAATGACATGGTATTCCTCGACTGCCTGCTGTTCCTGGGCTGGACAAATGGAGCCATTTTCTTTATCTCATTTCTCTTTCCTTACTTTCTTTTTCTCGGGGACAGAAAATAAGAATAACGACCATGTCTACGTGCCTTAATGCGGGAGCTTTGATGGCTCGGCAGACGACTTTTAAAGCGTGACATTGGTGGGGATCCGGGTTTCGTGCAAGCCAGTGCGGGGCTCCTCTAAGAAAAACCATGCTGGACCATCGGATCTCAGATCAGCACGGCGGTCACCGCTACGGAATACTCCTCCCAAATTCATACCCCCATTGGTCCTCTCTTATCGCTGTGACCGCCTAGTTTCTGCAGGACTACGTGCAGCGAGCTTTTTTGGCTCCTAGCCACCCGACAAGGGCCTCGCCGAGATGCTTTTGCTTTGAACAAAATGCAGCACACCCGTTTGGACGGAGGACTCAGAACAACGGCCATGTGATGATTTCTCAAAAGTGCATATATCACCGGTGACGCCTCTTCTGTCGTCATATTCGCGAGTATCAGATAAGGCATACTATAACATGAGATTATTCGCTTGCTAAGCGACTACTAGCAGAGATGCCACCCTATATTCGATCTCTGCATATGTATGTAAGGTAGTTCGAGATCATCTTTTCCTTGGGCTATGATATTATCCAGAGATCGCGTTTTCGGTCAAACCAACATGGAAACCATTATGTTCTGTACACCTCACCAAATGTCATGAATGGGGTCCATCCGACCAGCTTCGGGGCAGTATCCCATTACCCCTGATGTTTGCAGAAAGAGCGATGGCAGCAATTTGGAAATGCAGAACTCTGGTGCTGAGCTGCACCTTCCCTTTCGTCGGGTTGGCCATCGCTGGCCACCGAGAATTTCCCCGCCTGTCGAAAAGTTGAAATCTGCCATTCACTGGTTGGTATAGCCCAATTTTATGCTACATTTGAGCCACAACAAGGCGCAGGAGTGCCACAGCGAGACAAAACCGAGGACGGGAGTAATTACTCGGTCGTAAAGGACGCCTTCGTCCTTTGTTCGTTTTCTTATATTCCCCCCCTTTTTTTTGGCAATAATAAATTCTGTATTCCCAAGGCCCAATCCTATCACGGAGGACATCAGGCAGCGTCCAACGTGCAAGTGAGGTCTGTCACGCCATGACCAGTCTATGGTAATCACGCACTGGGTTGCTATCTAGCATAAAATCAGAACCAATCAATTAATTGTTGGCCCGCAGGATCTCTAGCAAGCAGCCACTCTATCTAGCCCAGGAGCCCAGCTTCTGTGTCCCATGTGTGGGGCCAAGATTTCCCAGGCGCGCAGGGGGCGGGGCACAGAGGGGTACAACGTTTTGCTGCATGACAGGTAGATGCTCACTGTTTGAACACCCGAGACTACTAACAAATACATACCAAGGTAGGATCCTCTATCTACGACATCCCGACAACCTATTGTGAGCGAGGACTGCCCAAGAAACTCTGACGCCCCTCGGGGCAGGTCTCTGATAACGCCCCACCCCTTCCACTTGGGTCGTGCCCTCTCGTCTCTTCATATATCCAGCATATCCTGCAATATCGACCTCGTCAAAACTCAGCCTAAGGGATAGTGGAAGGTTGATGAAAAGGACGACAAGAACCGCACCACCGGTAACCTCCAAACGAAAACCGCTATCACATTTCTCTACTTCTCGCTTCTATAGGCGTTTTATCCGCATTCAGTATCGGCTCACGCCCAGGACCGGGAGCCGTCAGCCCGCCGCCAATGGTATGGGCCAGCAACAGAACGTGGGCGCAGGCCCAATCGCCGAGCTCAACTTGAACTACTGTAGCCCAAATGGCATTCTTGATAGAATCAATGCGGTGCCTGGGTTAAAACCAAGTACCGGTATGTGAGAATTTTTATTTACTTGTCCCCTTTCCTTCGATTTCAGTGTTTTCTTTTTTCGGTTGGCAGAAGACATCCCAAAGGAATCGCGAGACAGAACAGATGCCGGGTGGAGCTCGACAACGCATGCGGGCTTGGAGGTTAAGGGGGGAAAACACCCCAGGAATAGGAGAGAGGGGAGCCATACCGCGACTTGGCGTTGGACAGAACTGGGAAGCCGTTGTTTTCGAACCCGCCAATTTGCCCCCCAAACACCGCTAATTCTCATCGTCTCTTATCCCCTTATCCCCCTCTTTGGATCCTCCCGTATATTTATTTTTTCGCGGGGAGGTGGGACACTTGAAAGGGGCGGGCTCCACCAGCAACAATCCATCAAGCGACATCGAAAATCTCCCGACTCAATTTTGGTGCCTGTTTTCTGACTGCGGTTGCAGCTTTCTTCACCTTTCTCCGCGCAAACCTCGTGCTTTCACATTCAGCCATGTCGTCCAACGTCTCTACACCACTCCTGGAGCCGCACATTATGCCTCCCACTGCGTCGTCACCCGTGGCAGCGAAGCCGTCTAAACCGTCGTCTCAAACCACGCTGGATGATATACCCCCTCTTTCACTAGAGGTACTAACCGAGCAAGTCGACAAGGTGGCCGCCTTGAAGCTCATCGCCGACAGCATCGCACAGCAGCGGCAAAAGGCAGCACATCACCTCATGACTCATCCCTACCTGCTCCCAGTACTCCTCATGGTGCTCACGGTTTTCTTCCAGAGTTGCATTGCCTTTGCGAGCTGGGACTTCGGTACAGTCTTGGGGCTCGGGTGTGGGATCGTCATGATCTATCTGATTGCCATCCGCTACGTTGTGGAAGGCTACATCTCCCTTGCCGAGCAGATGTCAATGGACTGGATCACGACCGATGAAGGGGAGGACACAATCATCGGCACCCGCTTCGGCAATGAGATCATAGGCGCCCTGCTTATACACTTCTTGCCGAATCCCGCTCTTTCTGGTAGCGGGAAGAAGAAGAACCGCAACTTAGGCCTCAAGGGCGGCACAGGCGTCATCCGTGCCTGGACCACCAAGCTCCGGTACCGCCGCAAGGGCGTCGGCCTCGACATGCTTCGCGAGGCGGTGCGCATGACCCGCGAAAAGTTCGGGAAAGACGCCGAAGTTGGATTCTCGCGCGCCCATGCTAATAGCGTCATGATCTTGTGGGAGAAGTTCAATGGACCATTCAGGGACAGCGAGAAGATGGCAACCAGGGCACTGGCTAAGGTCTTGCTTGAGAACGAGAAGCGCAAGAAATGATTCTGCGCCATATTTACCATTGGAAATCGTATGTATCTGTCTCTCGTTCCAACGGCTTTTTGTAAGGGTTTACTTCTTTGTAAGGGTTTACTTCTTTGTAGTTACTGGAAGGTTACAGGCTTATCCTGACTCGGCGAGTAGTAGGTTGGTGGTCAATGGGTTTCTACCTAGGTTTGGGTTTTGGACAGGGCAGGCAGGCGGGCAGGCGGGCGGGCGGAAGGTCATATCGGACGACCATTTAACGTCTCTTATTTACTCTTTTCTTTTTTTGAGATACCAAAGATACCAAAGATACCACATAGACAGAGAAACCACTTTCGCTAACGTAGTTTGATCTGGGACATACCTATCCATATCATGTCAGCTGCCAATGGGCTCGGCTTCATAACCTGAAATATTCTCGTCAACTGCCTGTAGTTTCCAGGACATTATTAATTTCAAGTGCGAGCTCTATTTGACGGAAGACGACATGGAAGTTTGTTGGTGTCAATTTCACGTGTCTGGTAATGACGAGCTTCAGCTCAGGTATGTTCGAACATTCATATTTCGCCTTTCGGAGTCATGTCGCCTGAATATATGTTCCGGATACATACGTTTTGCGAGAGGCCTTGTTAATAATAGATAGACAGGCACAAGTGCATTGATAAGTAAAAGATCTACCCAAAGCACATACTTGGTTGACCAGTATCAGCCAAGTTGACACACGAGGACCAGGACCAAGCCAGGCTGATACGTGCGGGCAACGACCCTATTATGAAGAATCTACAAGAATAAGTATTGCCCATCCGTTGTAGTATTGTATGTGCACACCTCCTGTTTGGAGATCTATCCTACCTAGGTACCCGTCTAACGAGGCACCTCTCATCTTTTTTCTGCTTCGCCGCATATGTACCCAGCCACTCCGCACTGTCCTTGCTGCCTATGGACTAAAAAGAAAGGGATGGCATATAAAACCGACACAAATAAATCCCGTACAAACACCAATAAAAGCCATCCCATCCTCCCCTTATCCCCTAAAATTATCATTACCTGAAATTGCCTTGCTCCCCTTCAGCCCTCATTTCATCGTATATGTGGGTGCATGGAAACCCTCCACGGAAAGAAAGACAAGGCATGTCGTAGATCTTCGTAAAACACCTGCCATAAATAACCCTTTCCCCATCCATCCTTCAGTATCAACAGAAACTTGAACACAGTTCCTCCAACTCTGGTATAATCTCTCACATTTTTTCAACAACGGCAAAACGACCGAATTGAAGGGCGACAACGAAGTGGTACCGTGGAAACCGGAAAATTACTTCGGCATCATAGGTCAAAAGACCCCCACTCCCCGAGTGAGAGAAATAAGAAAAGGTATCGGTAGCAGCAGGGCCGAATGCTGATAATGCTGGCTCGCTGAATGGTTTTCGTACACGCCCTTTTTTGATGGGCGAAATGACCAAAGGAATTCTTTTCACGCAGAAAAGACGCAAGGAGAAAATGAGAATCAGTTGTCGCATACCTGGGACGCATCTGCACCGGAGGAACTGGTCTTTTTTTTGCTGGGAATGTTCGTCTCCGGGTCAAAGCCGTAGATGGGTCTGCCGAGGCGTCGGAGGGCAAAAATTACCTTGCAAGAATAATGTTAGGAGGAGTGGAGTTGAGTCGTTGTAGTGGTGGTCGGGATGAACTTACGTCATTAACAGTAACGGTTTTCCTGTTGCGATATTCCGTAAAGGTAACCACATCGCGGATAATCTTGAGATATAGTGTTAGAAAATGGGGCGTTCAAAGGTAAGAGAGAGGCGGTGACCTACAGTCGTCAACCGATCCTTCAAGGCGTGGCGGACATCATCGTAAATCGCTCCGGAGATCCGCTTCACTCCGCCTCGTCTGGCAAGTCGACTTAGATTTGGTTGTCAGTTCTACTCTCTTCTAATTGCAATGGAAACTGTTGATTGAGATGCGGTGAAGGTATGTATGTGGCTCTTCTAGGGGCAAGATTACCTCCTCTAAAGGCGTACTCAACTCTCCTGGGGACTTGGACAATTCCGTGCGGTGGGTCTTGGGATAGAACAAGGAATCTGACTGTACAAGCGACTGTTCATTGGAGAAGTGTGGCTGCTGTAAAGGAAAATGAATGGGATTGTGTATGCATGATTCCGGGTACTGCGTTACACCGGCTTGTTCTATAAGGAAGATTCATGTAATTCACGTACCGGATGGTTGGTTTGGCTTGATGGTGAGTGGTAGGTCAGCACAAACGGCCCGAGTTAGAGTCTGCGTGGATAATCATGTTCTTACTGATGCCTCGAATGCAGTCCTTCGCGACTTTTCTATATGCGGGTTAGAAAAGGCGCATGTCTCGGACCGTAAACTTAACAGTCTTTTGCGAGTTGTGAACCTCTTACCTGTGGCGTTTCGCACCGACTCCTTTCCCAAGGACCGATTTGCCTCCCAGCGCGTGTCTTCTCATCACGCCGGGACCTCCGCGGAAGGGGATAGTTGGTGGCATATCTGCGATGTCTCGGGACGCAGATGGTAAGATCGGGGTTCTCTTTTGTGAAGGATGGTTCACGATGATGGAAGGGAGGGTGCCGCGGGGAAGTGGGGAGGCAACGTTCGGCGCGTTCCTTCCTTGCGCCGGGGCTGGTTGCCGGGTGGACCGTGCTTGGAAAGATCGACTACTTTTATCGGCGATGCATTTCCTAAATGCAAGAGACTGCACTTTGGAATCGAGCGGTGCTGTCCAGCCGATGAAATTACGCAAGCAGGCTCGGCTGTTTGGGTCACAGAGGTTCCGTGTTTGCAGGAAAGTGAGATTTGGAGGGTTGGAATGTACCGACTTTTAGAACGTACCTTGAGCACATCTCTAAACTGTCCCGTTGTGGCGGGTCCGACCGACGTAGGAAGGTGCGCTTTTCGCTGAAGGGCTGGATAAAAAATAGACTGGAGCAAGGATTTCAAGGAGCACTTTGTCCAGCATCCCAGAATTCAAATATCAGTCATATTAGGCAAGGTCAGCTTCGACCTCATTTTCCGGTGAGATCCGTTCGCTATTCAAAGTCATCTTGCACCTGTCCAGAGGAATAAAAGGCAGCATTATTGCGTCATAAAGTCCCCACGAGCAGACCAACCACCTCTTTAACATTTCTCATCGCCAATCCTGACCGATACTTCTACAACAGCAGTAACAGAACCAGCATGCATACCCAACCAATCCGATAACATCTCAAAAATTGGCGCAGTCTATTCCGAAATAAAAGTGGCTTCGCTGAAAAGATGACCTTCCTCCTTGATCTCCTCGTCCCCAATCTTCAGCTTCAGCGTAAGCTTATTCTTGTGAGGGAAATACTGGCAAGAAGGTTAGCAGTAATCCAATTAGTACTTTGGGAGGACATGCCCGAACCTGGTAGATGTAAGGCTTCGTGCCTGCAGCTCCTGCCACGATCTTCTTGACGAAGCCCGGGACTTCCGCCATCACGTCTACTCTATCAATCCTCTCGCCTAGGCCGCCTTCGAGAACCGCTTCTACTAGCTTTCCGTCCTTTGTGGTACCATTCCAGACAAACTTAATAGAGGTTGGTTCCGGCCAGTCATTCTCTGCATCGCTCTTTGTTTCGACGTGGGTCACCGCGTTGGTGCAGCCGCCTGTAATGATCTCCCCGTCCTTCACGATGCAACCCACATTCACCTCGGTCGATCCGTAAGATGGCGGCGTAATGTAATGCATCAAGATGGCCGAGTACGTAGGGCCCTGGAAGTCACAGAATGTCCACTTCGCTGCGGCATGGTGCGGCTTCATGCCTTGGAGGGCATAGGAGAAGAAGGCCTGGCCCTTGAAATCTATTGCGCCGTCCTTGGTGGTGATTGTTCCCTCCGCAGCGCATCTCGGCCAGAATGCATGCCGCATGGAGCCCCAAGGGTTGGCCAGATCTGTCCCGAATAATGTCTTGCCCGTCTTGCCAGCCTGGAAACCTGGCGCAGTCCGCTTGACGGTGAGGTTGACTATGGCATTCTCGTCATTCATCGACCGGATGGTATACGTTGTTCCGTCCTCCGAGAGCTCGATAGCGCAGTCGTCGGCATAGAAGTTTGACTTGTCCTCGCTGAAGTCGTGGTTGTGCAGTTGGTTGGCGCTCCACAGGTGCGGCTTCGCGGGGTCCAAGGAGAACACCTTGCAGTTGAATTGGCAGGTCGTTCGGATGCCGCTATTCAGACGGATCAGCCGTGGGTGGGATGCGCAGTAGGAAAGAACAGCCAGTTGGGAAGCTTACGCCACGTTACTATAGATGACCTGAGCAAGCCCAAGGACACCGCTCTCGGACATGAAGTAGAAGCTTTGCGTCTCGACACAAGTCGAGTCCATGACCTGCCATTTCAGATCGTTTCTAGTAAGCTCCGTGTAGGGCGTCGCCTTTGCCTCTTCGGCGATCGACTTAATGGCGGACGGGCCATAAATGGGCTCCTGGGTGCCGGCGACGTTGGCCAACCTGGGGACGGAACGGACGGTCAGGCTCGCGAAGACAGAGGTGTGGGGCAGTGGGAAAGACCCTTGGGATTCTTACGTCTGTTGGGCCGCTTGCTGAACCCATTTGAACATGTTGAAGGGTTTGGTGCCTGGAGAACGAGAAGGAGTACGAATTTTAACGCGCACAAGTAGAAGTTAGCTGGGACAACTCGAGAATTTTCAAAAAAAGAATGAACGTCAAAGTCGAGGTCATTCACCGCTGTCGAAGTGGTTCTCCCTCGAAGAGTGGGGAGATAGGAAGGGCGGCTGCCTTAGCTCACTCAGTGGCTGGTCACTGGAGCTTCGTAGGCTGTTGCTGACTGGCTCCCTGAAGGGAGCGTGTTAGCGCTGGGGACGTCATGTTCGCCCCTTGGAACACCGACAGGAAGCGGCAGGGGTCATGGGGACTGAACTTACCCCGGCAAGCTAGTGCAACAGTGCAGAAGAGGCAGTGGCTGAAAACAACGGCGGAAACACCACTGAAAATTTAAGCTCCCCTATCACGAGTCGCATATCGCGAAAAGCTGTCGACCTCGACCCACGCGACCGAATTCGAAGCTCACGACGTCCATCTTCACCCACATACCCGACCGATTCTCCCAGGGGCGCACGTGCAAACACATACCGGTGCCGCAACCATGTCCAAATCTCGCGCAGCTGGTGCTGTGGACCAGGTCGTGAAGCTCATTGTTGGGGCTGGCCAGGCGAGCCCAAGTCCCCCTGTTGGCCCAGCGCTGGGAAGCAAGGGCATCAAGTCTATGGACTTTTGCAAGGTCGGTTCCGCCTCTTCCTGACGGCAAGCTTTCAGCTTGATGGATGGAAATACGGATCGTGTAGACTAACCCGGAGTTGCATTCGTCCGCTTGCAGGAGTTCAACGCCAGGACGCAGGCCCTCATCGCCGGCACCCCGATGCCCGTCCGTGTCACAGTCAGGCCAGACAGGACATTCCACTTCGAGATCCGAACACCACAGACTTCATGGCTTCTCCTCAACGCGGCCGAGGTACCTATTGGGAAGAAGGGCAAGAGGAGAGGCGCGAGCGCCCCCGGAAAGGAGACGGTGGGCACCGTGAGCCTGAAGCACATCTACCAGATCGCAAAGATCAAGCAGTCCGAGCTCCGGCTCTCGGGACTGCCACTGGAAGGCCTTTGTCGGTCCATCATATTCCAGGCCAAGTCGATTGGCATTTCGGTGGTCCCATGAGGATGACGTTGCACACTTCTAGGTTGCGGGCTGCGAGGAGCGAGCCGCCAGGCGTTTGGGCTGTTTCTAGAATAATGGGAACCGGGACATCATTGCTTCTAGATCGGGGGGTATAGCCACGCAGTGTGGCTCTGTATATCTGTTTGTACCACCACCGTGTAGGGATGCAAAACTGAAATCGATGGACACCATCACGATCTGCGGTCGTGCAGTATTAGCACGCCGTGTCGCAAGCTTGTCACGAGTGCCATTGAGAGCCGGAGAGGAGGATAGAATGGCCCGACCCTTCTATTCGTTGAAGATAGGCACTTGCCATCCTAAGCTATTCTTGCAACCCCCGCCTTTTGACAACCTCCCCGGGTGGGGCTCTAGTTGTACAGTTCTCTGCCTCGTGTGCGGTACGCGTTCGACACAATCTTTCCAACGGAATATATACTCGGAATCGAGGCAGGACTTCGTTGTAATTGTAGCTAGGATGAAAATTAGAGCAATTCCCCCCTTAAATCTTTTTGGATATTTCTCTAATCTGACTACGTACTCCGGGTCTTAATTAAGGTACGTATTTGGTCTCACTGTGTGGTCGTCCGAACTGAGCGCCCGCTCTATGTATCGAGGTTTCAGCCCACGGAAAGGCTGCCGAAACACTTGAGTTTGGGCCTCGGTAACTGGCGGTCATCTCTTTTTTAGAGCTCAGTGCAGCTCACTCTGTTCTGGGTTTCCGTCGGCGCTCACTGCAGGTTCCGCAGGATCCGAGCAAGCAGCGCACCACCCATTCTCAGTATCTGCGCCCAGGCTACTCAAGGAGCGCCAATGTTACAAGCTTATGTAGCCAGCCACTGGACAGTTTGCAGTTTCCAGGTGGCTTTGCCCAACTCACACTAATAACCTAACAGCATGAATGGATACCTACAGGTTTGAGACCATCCGTGGTCTGGACTCTGCGGATACCGAATCCCCAATGTCTCCTGTCGCCGCAAGCCGATGTTCCTGGTTCCATATACGAGTCATGGCCACCTGAAATTTTTCTTCGAGACCAAATCATGGAACCAGGGACCAGCAAAACGCACTTTAGTCACGGCCCACAATACGTCGCGGGAATAGTGGCCCGACCAACCCACTCCAGCACTGCCTGCCCAAGGTACATAGATGTACCTAGCAGCCGGGAAGCCTTTCAGGATACCCGTGCGTCCCCCAGATAACAGCCAACGTGGGCGTACCTGCAAGTAGCTTCGCCCCACCAGCCGTAACATCGACGACCGGGTTCGCTTTTTCGCGCCTTTGGCTTTGCGGGTGCCCATGTTAATGGTGCTTGTCAGCGCCGCCGTCATCTTTAGAGCCCTCCCGACCGATTCTTCTCTACCACTCATTAATCCTACGCCCGTCATCGTCGCCTTCTTTCCCCCATCGAATCCTTACTAGTATCCATTTTGAGCATCCCCGGCGTGCAGCGGCAAAGATGGCGTCTGCTGGTCGAGGGTTGGATGAGCTGAAGCAGGAGACCCAACAACAGCAGGGTCCTGATCAGTCTGAAGGTAAAAACTGCAAGCCGAAAACTGCCCCTCCTTGCGACCCCCACGCAAGTCAACAAGACAAGACCTCACATCATCATCAGCACCAAAACCTGGTGTCTGAGGCATTCGAAGACGTGCAGATGCTGACACCGGCCTCGGGCTGTGCAGACCTCTTGCAGAACATCACCGATTCTGCGAGCGACCAGAAATCGCAGTCGCCCCCCGCGGTCCGTTTCAAGTCGACCATCGAAGAGATCGCTCCCAACGATGCGACGAGGGCCGTCCCCGCGGCCGCCGAAGGATTCTCGTTGGGAGACCCCGCTGAAGTCACCCCCGAGCAGATTAGGGATCTCTCGGACAGACTGAAGGCCTGTCCTCTCCAGGAGCGAAGGATGAATATCTTCTCCTACGAACCCTTTTCGCTCCCGGCCTCGAGAGTACGTGCCTTTTTTGCTTTTTCTCCCCTTCAATTTCTTGCGGTGTTTTTGCTGCCTGGCCAAATTCGTCCTCTTCATTAGCTTTGTCGTTCCAAGCTGTCGGTAGCTACACCGTGCTCTACAAACAGACCTTCAGACTCAAACAAACCCGCCGGACAAACCGGAACTTGTCTCCATCCTTTGTTTGGTGCCAGGCACGCCCCGCTTCAAAACGATTTGCACATTAGTTGCTGACCCTGGGCGCTTCAGACTGCGTCCCATGACGATGATTCTAGAGAACCGAGCCGCGAGCCTACACGGACGTCGGCCGGCCGCCAGTCGCCGCACTTGAACCCAAGTATCAGGTCTTCCGAAATGCATACACCTCCACTTACACCGTCTGGGACAGAGACCGCCGAGGCTCTCCACCGCGAACCTGCCGGCGGTCAGGATCGAATGGCTCGCATTCCCGGAATCATTACGCCCCAGGACTCGACTGTTGACCATCCACCCTCGCCTACCTCCCGTCCTTCTATTTCACGACCAGGATCGGGCGACCAAGCCTCACAGAGACCTACTTCTTCCGAAGGAAAGGACCATGGAGCCGGATCTCGCGGCAGCCACCGAAAGGGTCTCTTCTCCGTCGGCACAGGGGGCAGTTCACCGACTGGCTCCCAGCCCGTCTCTCGCGATTCTAGTCCATCGAGGGCGGCAGCTGCCTCGCAATTTTACACCCGACAAGCCCCACCGGTTGGTGACGCCCATGATCCGTACGCAGCGCACAAGCGACAGGCGCAGAAGGGCATCGATCCCCGCTTTATCTTCTCGCGCAAGAACCGCCCGGGTTCGCCAAGCTCGTCTGCTGTCAATCTTCCCAGAATGTCATCAGACAAATTACATGGGACCAAGAAGGACAGTCTCCAGGCTGAGGACGGGGCCGCCCATAGTAGGAGCAGTTCGATGGTAGACCTGAAGCGGTTTTTCAAGCTCGGCGCTTCCAGCAAAGTCAAGCGAACAGCATCTCCCGCACCCTCTATCAAGTCGTCTGGAAAGACACCTACTGGCTCAAAGTCTGCTCAAATTCCCTTTGGCGATGATCACGGTCTCACCTCTAAATATGGAAAACTTGGCAAAGTACTAGGTGCCGGGGCCGGAGGGTCTGTAAGGCTCATGAAGCGCGCCGAGGACGGTGTGGTGTTTGCTGTCAAAGAGTTTCGTCCTCGCCACTCCTACGAGACGGAGAGAGAGTACGTTAAGAAACTCACAGCGGAGTACTGCATGGGTTCTTCGCTGCATCACGGAAACATCATTGAGACCCTTGACATTGTCCAAGAGAAAGGCAAGTGGTACGAGGTGATGGAATACGCCCCTTTCGATCTATTTGCCATCGTCATGACAGGCAAAATGTCTCGCGAGGAGGTCAGCTGTTGCTTCCTGCAGATTTTGAGTGGCGTTACCTACCTCCATAGCATGGGGCTCGCACATCGGGATCTGAAGCTTGACAATGTCGTGGTCAGTGATCGTGGCATTATGAAGATCATCGATTTTGGAAGTTCGCACGTCTACAAGTATCCGTTTGAGCACGGTATCGTCCTTGCATCGGGTATGTGACACTGCCTGGACCCTTGTTTGTGTATCGTCGGCTAATACTCGCTACTAGGTATTGTGGGCTCAGACCCATACCTCGCCCCAGAAGTTTATGACGAGAAGAAATACGATCCACAAGCAGTTGATATTTGGTCATTGGCCATCATCTACTGTTGCATGACACTGCGGCGATTTCCTTGGAAAGTCCCTCGCATGACCGATAACTCATTCAGACTCTTTGCAGCCGAGCCATCTCCAGGCCATGATACCAAGAAGCACATGCACTCGGCGCCGCTCCCATCATCAAGTTCAACCTCGGCACTGACTGATACGCCTGCTCGGGACTTTGACTCTCAAAGTCTACGAGCAAACGAAGACAAGCATCTGGCAAAGCAAGGCCCCGAGGAGCCAGAGAAGCAGCCGGAGCCGAAACCCGTTCCATCTGGTTCAGTGCCGGCTCCAGACGCGGAGAAAAAGGAGCTTGTGCGTGGCCCATGGAGGATCCTCAGGCTGCTGCCCAGAGAAAGCAGGAACATCATTGGGCGCATGTTGGAGCTCGATCCTAAGAAGCGAGCCAAGATGAGCGAGATTCTAGAGGATCCATGGGTTGCCAATACGGTCATCTGCAGGCAAATTGAGGAGGGCCTTGTAGTGAACTCAGATGACCATACCCATGTTCTCGAGCCACCTGCGAGTGTCGCCAACAAATAGCCTTGGGATATCACGATTTTAGGTTAGCTGGTAACAAGAGGAGGTACGGAAAGGCTAATTGTGGTTCTGGCGCTTGGCCGACTGGCTGGTGCCATGACAATAGTCACGTCAGGCGTTAGTGGGCAAAGCTTAAGGTACGGAATGTGGAAGGATTCCCCGGTTGATAACATACTGGCGTCGTGTAAGATGATGGGCGGGAGGGAAACTCGGATTGGCGGGGGAGAAGACCTTGTCTTCGATACTATTCTGGACTCTGGAGTCATCATGGATTTGGGGAAGAATAATTTCTTCCGGGCTTCGTTTAGATTTGGGTCTTTTGGGGCATCCAGCGGCTTCTTACTTTTTCTATATTTCCTTTATTTCCTGTTTATTCTTCCGTCCGCAAGAGGTACAAGCATCACCACTTCATTATGACGAAGGATAGAGGAAGGAAAGTTGGGGTTGAATCCTTCCGGAAGTCTGCTACATAAATTATAGCATAAATGGTAGAGTGCATAGTATTGGACATTTCTCATTTTGAATCGCTTTTTGACATGAGTGTAAATTTGAATGTCGTCAATATTTTGTTTATACGACTTGTACGGATAATGTATCATCGAAGATCACTCGAACTTCTCTCTGGCCAATCAGTGAGGCGCCCGACTCCTCCTAATGCGGAAGTGGCGGACCCGCCTTGGAAAGTCATGTACGTACCTCGGCAGGGGAAAACCGCGTCTCCGGCCAAGGAAAAAAATTTGGTGGATCTTCTAGATGCTCTTAGAAGCTCGGGCGAGCTCGAATCGATCCGCTGTCTTGAAAACGAAGCTGCTTCACTAATTTCCTCGACTGCGCATTTTCAACCAACATAACAATAACACTCCGATTCCTGTTGAAACCGCCCAATTCCGTCAAAATGGTAAGGCCCTACCTGCCATCTTATTTTCTTGCCTTCGTCGCGGGAGGGGGCCTGCAACGGGGCAAATATTCTCGAGCTCTGGGAGTCGAGCGAGAGCCAAGCTGTCGGCACTAGAGCCCTCAATTGCTAACTGCTCCCTTCCTTCGCGAACTAGTCTACCACCATCCGATCCATCAAGTCCCTCGTTCCTCTCTTGGACCGCGTCCTCGTCCAGCGCGTCAAGGCTGAGGCCAAGACGGCGAGCGGCCTCTTCCTGCCCGAGTCAACGGTGAAGGAGCTCAACGAGGCCAAGGTCCTGGCTGTCGGCCCCGGCGGCCTTGACCGGGACGGCAAGCGCGTGCCCATGGGTGTTGCGAGCGGCGACCGCGTCCTAATCCCCCAGTACGGTGGATCGCCCGTCAAGGTCGGCGAGGAGGAGTACCACCTCTTCCGTGACAGCGAGTAAGTTTCTTCCTCCATGTCCTTGTTGGTTGTCAAAAATAAACAATGATTCCTAATACATTTCCCTTCGTAGGATTCTGGCCAAGATCAACGAGTAAAGAAAGCAAAAAAGATACCCATGAAATCACGAACGTGTGTAACCATATATATTGTATAATGTACCAAACCAAACAACCAAAAGAGGGGCCATGTACGAAGATGAAGGAGATAGGGCAGGCCATGCCTGCGGTTGCATAGAGCGGCGGTGTAATTCTGGTGAAATCTTTTTGCGTCTTTCCACCTACCTACACAGTTTAGGTTGGGTCTTCCCACAACGCAGGGTCGGTCGTTCCAGACGACTTTCGGCGGAAAGAATAAATTATCTCTCCACTCCTTTACCCGGCAGTATTTGATTCATCTTGCGGTTTATTCGCGGTGGCCCTCCATGTCAGGTTGGGAAATTCGGCTTCGCGCATGTGGTGGTCGTGTGTATGGTCGGTCGCTCTCCCTGCCCCCAAGCCAGCAATCCAAGGAACCGGTTGTCTTCCGGCCGAGACAACGTCGATAACGACCTCCCGGATAGTTGCAGGACCTTCCTCAAACGACGACATTGCAGGGAAAGTCAATCGGCCGAACCGCTTCACGATAATTGACAGCTCATATTCACGAGAAGTGTCGGATTCGACTGTTGGTCGGTAGTGCTCTCTGACCCTCCGCTGTCTTCAACAAACGGGGGATAACCTGGGATATTTAACTCCCAGGATGCAGCTTTAACCGCTGATAGACAACGCTCCGAATTGCGGTGCGCCCGGCCTCGTGATTTCGTCGAGGGGCGTCTTGTTTAAGCGCCTATGTATCCCCTCGCGGCCCCAGAGGGCGCAACTAGCCCGCCAAGCGGCAAAGCCTCCCTTCCACGCGGAAAAAAGGGGTAGAAGCGGGACTCTTGGCAGGAACTTGAATGGACTTTACTTGCGACAGTCGCCAATCACCACTCCTTTGCTCAGTCGCTTCCAACCTCTAACACGCCAATAGCCCTTAGTACCACAATACACACAACGGGGACCGGAATAAACGGTTTTTGTTTGCTCGCTTGTTTCTGTTCATTCGCTGGCAGGCATCCCGATTGGATCCACTTGACCTGCATGTAAGAGAGAAACATCGTGGGGGATTGGGGATGGATGTTTCTGTAAGGGTCAGGGAGTGGCTCCATCTCAAACGCGCTGCTTGCTGGAGTTCGCCTCTCTTCCGATGGATTCACAGGAGCACAGCATGACGTCCCCATATTGCGGCGCGGAGAAGATGAAAGCAGGGAATAGATGATCTGCACTATTACTCCTTTTCGTAAGGTTTGATTGCAGGAGTTCGCTTCTCCCCTTGCCTTTCCAGAAAATCGGGACTTGCCGATCTTCAATCATTTGGTCTGCCGCCCTGGTCTTTACGTCTTGTTGATATGAGAGAGGCTGAAGTCCGGTTTGTGACCTCGTTTATATATTGGTCGTCCCGTCTCTCTTACAGTTGTTCATTTTACTCTTGTTGCTTTTGCTCTTGAGCAAAAGCTGGGCAATTTCTTTCTCTCTTCTCTTTATCTTGCCCTTCCTTTTTGTCATCTTCGAAAGATAGACGTATAAGTCGATGACATACTCCGCGTAGTCAGGCACTTCGTACTCTCCCTCCATCCATTCATCTTTGGTTCACTTACAGCTACAGAGGGCTGGCCTACGGAATTGAAAACAATAATCCGTTAAGTGTGTTTGTCAGTGACAATGCATCCCCCCTCGTTCTTCTTGCTCGGCCTGGCGACCGCCTTCGCCCCGCTGTCCACAGCGCACACCGTCCTCACTACACTCTTCATCAATGATGCCAGCCAAGGCGATGGCACATGTATTCGCATGCCCAAGGATGGCAGTACCTGCACATATCCCATTGCCGGCCTCAATAACCCGGACATGGCCTGTGGTAAGAAGATATCATTGGGGCAGTCGATGATTTATAATACTTACGCCCTATTCTACACCAACAGGCAAAGATGGCCAGAACCCCGTGGCATTCACATGCCCTATCCCGGCCGGAGGCAAGCTCTCGTTCGAGTTCCGGTCGTATGGCGATCAACCCCCCCCTAAGCAACCCGCCATCGATGCCTCGCACAAGGGCTCGACTGCCATCTACCTCAAGTCAGTAGGCAAGAACAGTATCTTGGACTCACCTGCCGCCGGCCAGGGATGGTTCAAGATCTTCGATGACGGCTACGACAAGGTTTCAGGCCTCTGGGCCACCGACAAGCTGAACAGCAACAATGGCCATCTAAGCATCACCCTCCCCACCGGCCTGCCAATCGGCTACTATCTCGTCCGCACCGAGATCATGACCCTCCAGAACGTCACCAACCACGTCGTCGCACCGCAATTCTTCGTCAACTGCGCCCAGCTGTTCATTTCCTCTTCCACCGCCTCTGATCTCTCCATTCCTTCAGCGAACAAGGCCTCGATCCCCGGCCACGTCTCCGCCTCGGACCCGGGCCTGACCTTCAACGTCTACGAAACCCCTTACAAGTCCGACTTCGTCATCCCTGGCCCCGCAACCTTCTTCCCTGCTTCTCCCCCCACCACAAAATCCAACACCCTAACGAGCGCCAAAGAACCCACCGGCGCCGTCCCTAAGACCTGTCTCCTCAAGAACGCCAATTGGTGTGGCGTCCAGACCCCCGCCTACAGCAACTCGGAAGACGCCTGCTGGGCCTCCGCCCAAAACTGCTGGGACCAGGGCAAGGCATGCTTCGACTCGGCCCCGCCCTCTGGCTACTCTGGCTGCAAGAAATGGAATGATGAGAAGTGCCAGGCGCAGCATGATGCTTGCGCAAGCAAGGACTTTAACGGGCCGCCGAGCATGGGCACTAACTGGGGCGGCGATGTGTCTACCCTGAGGAAGGTAGATCTGCCTCCTGTAGCGAATGCTAATGCTGGCGCGGGCGCTTCTGCTGGGAAGCCAACGGAGGAAGGTAATAACGGTGGTGGTGGTGAAGAGACTCCTTCGGCGTTTCCATCCACGCCACCACAGGCGGTCTCTTCCGCTGCTCCTGCTCCCACCCAGCCGGTGGGACAGAAGGAGGGAGAAGAGCCTATGGCCCCCGTCTCTTCCCTAGCGCCTGCGCCTACTGCCGGCTCCTCTTGCGGCGGACATAGGCGGCGGAGACGTATTGTCACTGTTTATGTTTGAAATGGTGTACCCACTTCAATCACTTCTCGCATTTTCACTTATTTCCTCTTGGGTCGGGGCATGGGACCCACATCAGTTAAAAAAAGCCTTGGCTTCTTGGGGGTGGTATACCACGATCTCAAAACTTGATTTAGGTGGTTTTGCCATGTCCTCACTTCTTTTTCGTCGGCAGCAGAGGAACCGGCCAATTTTTGACTTTCTTTTCATTTCTTGGCTTGTATTCATTTATTACTTGGCGTATTTGAAAGGCTTTGGGGTATATAACTTGGCAAAGACCAGTCATTGCCTGACTCAAATACATGTGTTTGTCTTGTGATAAGCTAAACAAAGCCAGCTTTAACGATGGTAGTGACCATGATATGCCACTTTTTCTTCAGGGAAACTTCTGCCAGGACAACAGTAATGCCGTATTAGTAGTGTTTAATGACTCGTTCATAAAGCTATCTATCGAAAGCTACCTTGGTTTAAAGACCAGCCAGACGATCGTACAATAACCAGAGCAAGTTTGTAGTAAGCAACCCCGGATTTTTATCTCCAACAAAGCCACAATGCTCGCGCACTATTAACAAACGCTGGTAACTCGGTACGCCAACCCCATGGAAATCCACCTTGCACACCGTTGACACCATCCTTAATTCATACACCTAAACATCTCAGCCCAACAGCTTGAGAATGTCGGCCATTCTCGTCTCTTTCGTCTCCTTACCCTTGTTTTTCTTCTCCTGGAAAGCCTTGTCGACAAGCTCCCTCTTCGTGCTCTGGATGTCGAGAACACGCTCTTCGACCGTGTTTTCCATCACCAGTCGCCAGACCGTAGTCGGGCGAGTCTGGCCAAGACGATGGACTCGATCAACGGCTTGATCCTCGATCGCTGGCGCCCACCAGCTATCGGCCAGAATGACAGTATCCGCAGACACCAAGTTAAGACCGACACTGCACACAGCCAAACTGGCCAGCAAGATGCGTGTGTTGGGATCGTCGTCGAGAGCTCGAATGGCTGCATCCCGTTGCTTGGCGTTCATACTGCCGTCAATACGGGTGTAGGTGTATCCTGCCTCGTCCAACTGACGTTGGATAACGGTCAAGAATGACGTCCACTGCGAGAAGATGATTACTTTGGACCCCTCCTTCTTCATAGTGGCCTGGAGGATCTTGAGAAGCGCTTCCGTCTTGGAGCTCTTCGTCTCCATGTCAAGCTCCTCTTCTTCCTCTTTGGCCGATTGCACCGGCGCAGGCTCAAGCAGCTTGTCCCCCGAGAGTGGAGCACGGCACATGGGGCATTTTTGTTGTATTTCAATGACCTTCGAAATGCAGGGATGACAGTAGACGTGCTTGCAGTGAGTGATGACTGGATTGTTCATAGCCTCCATGCAAACAGCACACTCTTCCTGGCTCTCGATGACCAGCTGAAGCGCCTGCTGCAAGATAGCACGATTCTTATCGTTCAGAGGAACAATGTCCTGCTCCTCGAGAAGTTTAAGCAGGTCCGCGATGCGTTCTTTACAAAGGGTCCAATGATTGCAGCTGGGATTGTAAGCAGGGTGCAAATGCATGGACTCGGGATTGAAACATACGTTTGGCGAAGGCGGAGGAGCCTCTCCAGAACGCTTTGAAATCTCCCTTTTTGACCATTCTGGGAACGAGCCTGGAATTCCGCCAGAACCCCCTGGGCCTCGGAACTACAAATTGTGAGCGAACGCTTCCAGAGATGCTACAAATAAACCTACAGGAGAGCGTCATATTTCTTTTTCTCATCCGGCCAGAACGAGATGCGGTGGATGTACTCGGTCTTTGCCGGAAGCTTGAGGTCAACAAATTTCATGTCCTTCCTACGACGTAAGCAAATATCTCTCATTAGGGACTGCAATAGGATCTCGGTCTGTTGAGACCCGAGGGCAAGAGGCCGGGCAATGGCCATGTTGAAGACGGCGGACTGTCCTATCCCGCCTGTGACTCGGAGGAACTTGATAAGCGAATGAAGATCTCGAATATTGTTGATGCTGTAGGGGTAGAGATTAGTAACTGCAGATAGATGAAGTGGCTGGGAGAGACTTACATCGGTGTTCCTGTCAGAACCCAGCGCGATTTTGCTTCGAGTTTACAGGCCGCTTCGGCTGCCTTGGTTTTGGCATTACGGATCGTGTGCCCTTCATCTAACACAATTCGGCACCATTTCATCTTTGATAGACAGCCGCCATTTGATTCACTACCCAAGGTACCGTAGCTCGTGATGACGACCTTGAAATCATTCAAGGATTTGGCGGTGGTTTGTTTTGCAGCTCCATGGTAAATGAGAACATTCGGTGCTTGATCCCCAAACACGTGCCGCTGAATCTGCTGTTCCCAGTTGCTCATTACTCCAACAGGTGCGACGATGAGAGTGCTCCCCTCCCCACCTGTCACAATGAGGCTGATTATTTGAAGTGTTTTGCCCAAGCCCATGTCATCGGCTAAGATACCACCAGAAGCCAGACTGGGAGGATTCATGGTAGTGAATTGTGTCGCAACATTATTGTAACGGCCTTGAGCATCGCGCTTCCACAGCTGCACAGCTTCGGTTGAGCCCACCTCCGGAAGTACAGGACTTTCTTTTGCAGTCATCCAAGCAAGGCCTTGCAGCTGATACGGGAGCAGTCTAGCGCGGAGGGCATCAGGCTGTTTGGCTTTGGGCATCTGAGAAAGCTCGTCCTCGTCCATGGCCAACGTCTGTATGTCTCCGCCGGGTCGGAAGTTTACGGCCTGGCTGGCTTTTGATAGCTCCTGCATAAGCTCTTGCAGAGACGGCTCTGGCTCGCTGGGCTCGCTGGGCTGGCTGGGGGTGAACCCAGCACTTGATCGACCGCTCTTCAGGCCCATTCGCTTTCGCCGAAATTCCTCGGCGGTCTCTTGCATCTTCTCTTCTAGGCGCCGCTCCACAAGTTCCTTAAGCCGAAGTTCGTTATTCTTGCGGGTCTGCTTGATCTGGGTGGCTGTTAAGAGTTTGTCCTGTTTAAGTCGGCCCTCGAGTTGAGTCCGGCGGAACAAGTCACTAGGTCCGAAAATAGTGAGACGGACGGGGCAGTCGAAAGAGTTCTTGTAGCCGGCAATGGTGGCCTCGATCTCGATTTCATTGTTATCCTACGAGTTGTGAGACTGGCACGCAGAGGAAGGGCGATTCAGTGGGCTTACAAGATACGGGGCTAGTTTGGCTGCCGTGCCTCTGGGGATGTGCCCAATCTGATCGCCAAATACATTATCCACTCGGATTGCATTGGCATCGTACTGTAACCCCCCCCCCCCCCCCACGTTAAAACATGAGCGAATTTCAATGCTGGAAGTCATCATACTTGGTTGTGAGGTTCCCGCACACACACGACCATCTCCCCAATAGTCGCCACGCCATTGTAGTATCTGACACCGACAATTTTGCCCTCTGAAATGCATGATATGTGTGTTAGATACGGGTTCATTCTAGACCAATATGGGATGTACATACGCAGTGAGCCGTACTCTTCACGTGCAGGACCGCTATCACTCTGAGTGAGATCAATGGCTTCGGGTTCGCCGTCATCATTGGGAAACGAGGAGCGGGGTCTCGAGGGCGAGAATTGCGAGCTTGACGAAGAAGGATAGCGCGGTACCTTAGATTGTCGACTGATCTCGGGGTCGTTGACGCCAGTCAGATCAACAACCTCATGAGGTCGCTTGTTCTTGTTTTTCTTTGTAGGGAGCATCGCGAGCGGGTGCGCCCATGGGTGGGTGCGCGCCAAGAGTGATGCAAGTGTAGTAGGTACCGAACGCGATGTTAGCACCAGGCTCCGCAGGGGGGGTTATGTTGGAAGGCTGAAATCAGGAAGTCGCTTCCTGTGCGAATATCACGAGACGGCTAGGGGAAGATTCGTCAAACCAGTGCGGGAGGCAAAGTTTAAGTGCAAGAAATTGTGGAATAAAATTTTAGTGCGGTTGGAAGTCACGGTCGCAAGAAAAGGAAAGAACGCGATCTCCTGAGGTGCGTGGGCACGTGAGGCTGCAACTTCCCCACAAGCAATGAAGATGGCACACTTTCCTTTCTTTTTCCATCGCCACTTTAATTGACATTTGATCAAAGCTGAAATTTCTGGATAATCGAATCAGCACTTAATTTCCCCCACGTATTTGAACTTTCACTCGATGTATCTTTAGATGAACGAATAGTTCGATACTACTAGCTATTGCACAAATGATTCTCCAGTAACCCGATCAAAGAACGACGAACCATAATCGTATCAAGTCATCAATAATAATTACAAGGTTTCGTTACCCTTAGCTCCATCCATTCCAACAAACCAAACAATTCCAACCGGAAATTGTGTTACTCTCACCTGTCGCCGTCACTTACTTAGCCCAGAATGCCCCCGAGGAGACCACCGCCAGACTTCTTTCCACCAGCAGTCTTCTTCTTGCTGCCGGTGATGCCGCCGAGTCCAAGTCCCTCGAGGACGCGTGTAAGACCCAATGTGCCGAGCAGGCCATCGAGGAGACCGCCGAGACCAAGTCCGCTCAGCTAATTCGGTGTTAGCACCGCACAGAGAAAATATGACGACATTGGGGATGAACCTACCAGTCTGCCAACAAGCCCAAGGACACCAGCCAGCAGCAGGCCAACACCTGCGAGAATCTGGCCCAGCGGCTCGGTGAGAAGACCCCATAGAGGGTTCAGCTCCTTCTTCGCATGCGGCATGTCTTCGAGCTTGCGCTTGGCATCCTCAATGCAGTTGGAGACGTCGCCCGTAAGATCCTTGAGCACATCGGCCAAGTGATATTCCTCGGGCGTGGCCTCGTGCGCAGCGGTCTTATGCTTGGCGTTGGCCGCGATTCTGCCATCCGGGTCCAGTCCCTTGATGGCGCCCTTGGCTTCAGAGAGGATACGACCACCCTCTTCGATCAAAGGACGGACCTCACGAACGAGCGCCTCCTCATCACGCTCATCTTCGGGGGTGCGCTCTGCCGCGTCGATTTTCTAGAGGAATTATATCAGTGACCGTCACAGATAAGGATGAAGTACGGTAACTTACGTCGTTGATCATTTTGCAAATTGGCCGGATCTTATCGAGGCATTGCTCGACGCAGACGGACATCTGGGCAGCAAGCTTCTTGTCTTGCTCGATCTGCGCCTTCTTGGCTTTCTCCTCCTCAGTCTCGCTGGGCAAATCCTCGAGGAGGGTGCAGTGGCCGATGACAGTTCCCTTGAAGTCGACGACATCTCCATCCTCGTCGATTGCCTTGCCTGAGCACATGGTCGGGTCGCCAGAGGTCAGCTTGCCGATGATGTTACCCTCCTCGTCGACAACATTGCCCTCCCGGTTGACCTTGCGACCAGTCATGGGGTTCTTCTTGTGCTCCACCTCCTCGGGTGACCAGCGCTCAGCTTTGCCAATGACGTTTCCGTTCCTGTCCAGAACATCGCCATCCTCATCAACAGCACGGCCGAACAGAACCTTGCCGTCTCCCTGAGTCAACCTGCCGACGATATCGCCACCAGGAGTAACGACTGTGCCGTCCTTGGCAACAGTGCAACCCTCAAGCTCGGCGAAAGGCCCCTCTTTCTGGCCCTCGCGCTCACCCTCCGGGATCACCTCAGCCTTGCCGAGGATGTCGCCACTTTCGCTAAGAATATGTCCTTGCTTGTTGCACATGCGGCCAATCATCTTCTTGACATCACCCTCGATGACGCGGCCGAAGATAGTGCCGTGGCTGTCAACGACGTTGCCTGCCTTGTTGACACGCTTGCCGGCAAGGATAGAGTTATCGACTTCCGGCTCCGGCTCAGCCTCAGCTTCAGGCTCAGGCTCCCAGCGCTCAGCATGGCCGATAACGTTTCCAGCCTTGTCAAGGATATCGCCGTCAGCGTCGACAGATTTGCCTCGCAGCACACTGATGTCACCTGAAACAACTTTCCCGACCCACTCGCCGTTGGAGACAACCATACCATTGCCATCGACAACAGCGTCGGGGAAGCTCTCAAATGGAGAAGGCTCTTTAAGCATATCTTCACGCTCGCTGTCGGTTATGGGCTCGGCCTTGCCGATAACCTTGCCGTTGTCGCTCCAGATGTCACCATTCTCGTCAACCTTCTTGCCAACGAGGTACTCGAGAATTCCTTGCACCACACGCCCGACAATCTTGCCTTCACTATCAATGACATTGCCACCCTTGTTGACCTTGCCATTCTTGAGGACAGAGAAGTCAAGCTGCTCAGGGATCGTCATGGAGTCTTCGGCTGTACCAGCGTTATCCTGCTGCTGCTGTTGGGTGCCGTCTTGATGGGTACCCTCTTGCTGGGTACCCTCTTGTTGGTAGCCTTCGGTGGCCATATCTTGAACGTCAACGCCGGTAGCAGTATTTTCAGTCCTGGCAGGAGCCTGCGTGCCCTCCGTAGGTGCAGTCTTTGCAGTCTCGGGGGCTCTTGCGAGTCGTCAGGCTGGGTGCCATGTCGCTGCTCAAACTGTTGGAGCTCTGAAGGGGTCATCTCCTCAGGCGGCGCAGTCTCCATAGGTGCTGGAGGTTGTACGGTGAGCTGCTCTTGGCCTGAAACCGTTTCTGGCTTCTCTGCGGGCTCTTGAGGTTCAGAGGTTGCAGTACCTTGGACTTCGGTACCTGCCTTTTCTTCGAGGTCATCTGGAGCATTCTCAGTTGCTGGGACGTCAGCGAGTTCTTCGCCGGACTTCTCAGAACCCTTCCCTTGCGATTTCTTGCCTGTGAGGCCAGTAAGGCCCGTCACAGTTGTCGCGCCATCCTTGGCGGTCTGGAGGAGTGACTCTTTGGCATCACCCTCGGATTGGTGCTCAGACTCCTCATCAAGCTTCTTCTTCGCTTCCTCAGTGAGTTCTGTGTGTTCGCTAGAGCTCGCGGGAGTTTGCTCGACATTTTCCTGTGCATCTTCTCCTTCCGGAGCCGCGACGCTCTCATCCGCATCGTGGGTAGCTGTCTCAGGCCCCTTTGCGCTGCCAACCTTTTCGGTCTCAGCAACGCTCTCTTCCGGAGCGTCGTCGTCAGTCATATTAATTGCTCCTGACCCTTCCTCCTCTTCGATGTCTTCAAGGTTTTCCTTTGTCTGGTGGGTGTAGTGCTCGGACTGCTCGTCGGTCCCGGCGACACTCTCGGTGCCAACATCTTTGGGATTCGGCGGCGTGGCAGCTGATCTTGGAGCAGCAGCCTCGGACGCAGTGTCGGCGGTTTTTGGGCCGCTCTTGCTGCCGGGCCACGAGCCCGGGGGGAGCGTTTTCTTGGCGATGTCACTCATATTGTGCGATTGATATGTTGCTGATTGGGTAAAGTTGTGACAAAAATGCGCTGGTGATAAACTGATTTTTCAGATGTGACTGGGTGTATGTTTCTTGCGGATGTGTCTTTCTCAGACTGGTGTAAAGCTCGTTATTGGGTATATCTTTAGCAGTGAATAAACTAAGAAGAACATGTAGATCGTTCGTAACTCCCAATCCTTTTTATGTTCTTTTCCTACATGATGACTTTGGTTCCTTTTCCTGCATGCACGTCGTCCTCAACGTCATTATGTCTTCACGTCTTACGTCACGAAAGGGTAGCGAAGGGGGGAAGGGAAGCAAGCACATCCACTTATTCTTTTTGAATGCTGCCATTGGCTCTTTCGTTCCTGATTATGTCCTTCTCTCCCCTTCCCATACCTGTTCTTCGACCACAGCATGCCTGTCTATCAGTTTAAAACAGGCCTGTTGGTAGGCAGACTTGATGCTTGGTTATTCCCCCTCCGTCTCAGCCCAGAGGAGGGGTAATCCAACTAGCACCTCTCTCCCCCTATGTGGATGACTTAATAGATGCTGCGCGTCATAGCTACCTAAGTTGGTTGCCTTGTGTGTGTGTCGTGCGACACACATGTGCCAATATGCGGGGTGTGTGTGTATGTTTGTTGTGTGAAAAGGTTATTCCATGGCGCCCTTCCTTCGAAAAAGTACCTAACTTGTTTTTTTACGAGTTTTTGTTTCGATCGCAGCTAAGTATAGTTGGATCGTCCATGGGTTAACCCTTCCACCTCCATTTTCCCCATTCCTTTCGGCAAGAGAGACATGGTCATTGGCTCTTCTCTTCTTCGGAAGGGGGAAAAGGGAGGGGGCGTGTACTGTGTAGGCCGGAAGATACTTAAACTTGGCTGTGCAGCTTGGGAAGTACACTAAGGTTACCGGCGGCGGGGAAACAACATGGAAGGTATAACGGTGCAGCTGCAGAAGCTGGGAGAAAAACCTGCTGGTTTGGACTCATACACGGGAGCACGGGTGGGATGACTGCGTGATTATTGGTTGTTGTGGTTCGGTGGTCTTGAATTCTTGGATGGACGAATAGACTGCACTAGGGGGGCTGGTGTATGTGTGTCAGTAGCTTGTGGTTGAAGGGGAGGAAAAGTAGGAGGAGTCCGTCTATCATGTGGCGAGGATAAAAACTTGATGTCCTCGGTGTAGATCAAGGAGGATCCTGGCGCACGCATCCTTTCACACCCCCACGGTGAGTGTATGAGGAGGCCACTAATGTTACATACAGGACTGGTAATGTTTCTGATACACAGAGAAAAAAAGCTTGGCCTGCGGGCGGCTCATTATTCTCGCATATGTGGGTTGTGTGTGAGGAGGAGTGTAGTTGTGGGTGTGTGGGGTGTCGTAATTGATCGACACTTCACACCAGCCTCTTCTGCCACTGCTTCCGCCACTCACCTTCTGTATACAGACGCATTTACATAAGACGAAGTGTGGCTGCCTTGCTCCTAATACGTCACAAATTATCCTATTGGTATATTTTGTTGGAGCTCCAGGGGGTGGCTACAACTAGACTGGTGCACAACGACCTAGTACGTGTTTATGGCCGAGATCGAGATCCCTTCGCTCTCCCGTCACCCCCAGGACAAAACCTGATTTTTTGCTGAAATGGGGTCGAAATGAGGCATAACACATATCCTCGTGAATCGTAGTTCTCGACATCCCGCTCGCTTTTTACAATCGAACCCACTGGCTTGTTCACAGAACTGACTAGAAAACAACAATACCCTAGAGCGCTACCGAACTAACAAGCTCGCGTCTCCTTGACCTCCCTTTCCACCCCCGGCACGCCTAAGGACCACAAATGCAATGCATGCATGAACAATAAACCATGCTCCCGGGACGAAAGAAAATACACCGATGGGAGGGGGGTTAGAGCACCTTCCCGACAAGGCTTTGTCCCCCCACTGTACGGACTACCACGATTATCTCAGGTTTCTTGTCTTCCCCTTTCTCTGCCCCCTTTCCCCCGTCACTCCCAAACTTCGCTACGCCCGATAATATATCCAAGAAATAGATATTTGTATCACCAAACTTGACCAGCACAAAAAGCAGCTACGGCTATCATGAGAATGAGATATTCGGCTGGACCTGCTTGTTCCCGAACACAGTTGGGATCCGGATCGTAATCTGGATACCCTCGGTGGTCGACTTGACGTCGAGGAAGATATCTGATGGGCTCTCCCCAGGCTTCTCCTTTCTCCAGGCCTCGGCGTTCTGCCTCCGTTCATCCTCAGTCCGTCTAGGCGGTCTGGATTGCTCTCCATCTCCTTGAGGAAGCGGCTGCTGTTCTGGCAGTTCTGGGAGCGGAGCAAACTTTGGCGGCTCAGGCTGTTTCTTCTCTGGCGGCGGGTCATTGTGCTGCTTAATGTCTCGCTGTCTGCGGTGGAGCGGGTTGTTGTTATCATGGAACTTGCCAACCACGTTGCCCCCCGCATCTAAGATGTTTCCCAGGTCATCGACCATCAGGGACGCGTTGCTTCGGCCCATGACATCGAATAAACTCTGCGGTGGCGGAGATGGCTGTTGGTTCTGCTGAGGCGAACAACCCGCGCTGCCGCCCTTGCGCTCAATCTCAATGTCTGCAACATATCCCAGGAGCTCGCCGTCGTCCCCGAGAATGTCACCCTCACGGTTTGACACTTTTCGGCCGACAATCGACGGCAAGTCGCCGCCAGCGCGCGCTAAAACTTGACCAGTCCTCTCGTCTACAATGTCGCCCGACTCGTCTACTGGTCTGCCCATGAGGAATGAGCCCACGAAAGGCGGCAGCTTTGGCCGCGCAGGTGGCGAGAAGGGGATGCCAGGCTGCACTTGTGGTATGCTACCGATTTTGGGGATGGGCGCAACGTAGGTTGGAGTTTTCGGTCTCTCTGGGAGCCCTTGCTGCTTCTGAAGTTTGGGTTGCTCGGATGATGGGCGGTCTTCCAGGTCACTCTCCTCTTCAAGTTCCGCAATGTCGTCTTGCCGAGGTTTGTGAGCTTGAGGCTCAATGTCAGGCCTTGATTTGGATGCCATGCTTCAATGTCGCTCTTCTGTCTAGCCTGGAGCCAATTTATTGTATTAGAAACTGAGTTTGCGCCGAAGACCGTGATGGCGCGGCCTGTGTAAGCGCGACTTTCTAGCAGTGGTACAGCTAATTGTTCGGCAACTTCTAGCTAGCGAGATATGCCACAGTGAGTCCGCTGAGACACCACGTTTCCAGAGCCTTCTTCGACGTGCTCTCTTCGGCTGAGGCTGGGAGTGGGAACACAATGAAGAGGAGAAGTGCAGGGTAAATACGTCATAAGGGGTAAGGGCTGGAATGGCTGGTTCTGTCGAGATCGAGACCTAGGTAGGCAGCGGCGGCGGAGGGCAAGCCGACACGTGTGGAACAGGCGAGACTGGCATAAATCCGGAGATGAGAAAAGACGGCCCGGGTCATGAGCCGCGACGGCCAGGACGGCACATTGGTTGATGAGCTCCCACGTCTCCCACACCCGTCTGGGCGACTGGTCACTTCGCGTGGGGCATTACATCAGTGGCGTCATAACCCCTGCTAGCCTTCCACTCTCCCCCCAAGTTTCGAAAACGAGATGCCTTGGCATTATTCTACTTGAAACGCGCGGCTTGGGACTTCGCATTTTGCCCGGTTGGCCGTCCCGCGAACGGCCGTTTTGAAAGAATGCGGGAAGTCAGTGCCAACCTAGCAACGGATGCCATATATTTTAACCCGGTGAACTGGGAGTGCCGTCTGTCCGCCCTGCACCGTCTGTCATGCACTACACAGCAATACGGGAGCAGATGTAGACACCGGCGTTCCTGGCCTCGCTCGCTTATGGGCGAGATTGATGACTTACCAATACTTGGGTCGCTCTGGACTTGCTTAGCGAAGAGCCTCTTTGATCTTTCAGCGTCTCCTTTGGGAGTGAGACCGATGAGAACGGACGGTTTTCTGCCCACGAGACGCGTTTTTAGCGCCATTGGTTAGTTGCGAGGTAGTGCCATGGTTGATTAGGGTTACGGGGCGCCGCTGCGAAACCTGTTTTGGTGCTACCGCACGGCGCTGGGTATCACCGCTATGGCCGGGTTGCAGTGCTAGTCCGAATGTACCGCGACCTGAGGGTTGATCCCACGCCGTTGGTGATGAGCATGCTTGGAGGTTAACGGAGCCTTTCGACGGATTTCCCCGGCCAGAAGGTACAGTTTCGGTCCTAGGCGTTGCTGCGCATCTCTATCTTCATACGCCTTGGCGATGCTACATTCGCCGTTGTCGTTCGTAGCCACCATGCCTCGGATCGCCGAACCCTGTATGTCACATACACGAGATACCTAGTAGAATAGACCTGGAGCTCGGCCCGGATCGAGATGTAACAATAGCATTCACAGGCTGATGTTCACCAACAGGGTCTTGACGGTAGCACCGGTGCTCCAGAAGGCTGAATGCTAAGATGTGGACTCTGAACGAGTTAAACAGTGAGCGGCCTTGAGGAACGGTGTTGCGCAATGGACGCGCAAAATAGGAATCGAGAGAAAAAGGATGTGATCGCTGGGTAAACAGCAGAAACAGGATCCATCATGGATGGAGGGTGGGGAGGGTGTGCCTAACGTCGCGACTTCCTCCTTGGTGGGTGAGATGCGGTGTCAACCTAACAGCGAAATGACGAACCGGAGCCGCTCCTTCCCCACAATATTGGTATTGCACAATGACATTATAAGTTCTCTGGTCACAGCATGTGTCAAATCATCTTCGTGGTTGCTCCCGTCTCGCAGCACGGTACACAAATCGAGAAATGGGGTTCGCTATTGTCAACATTTAACGACATTCGTTCAGGAGAAGCTTCGAGTGCCTGAATTCAGGGCGGCATGGACCCAAAATGCTGTGGACTGCAGAGTCGTCAATTCATTGACCAATACGAATTAGCCATAAACCAATATAAATGGACCCTAACGACATGCGTGAGCGACAAGCCGTTGGCATTTTGATTAACGGGCCGTTACAGCGCCTTATCAACAGTGTCCACTACCCACTATCGTCAGCGGAGAACCCATGCTCTGGCGGCAATATGGTTCTCTGGTAATTGTGCCATTCCGCGGTGATCATGAACAATAACCTTACCTTCCCGTTACAGGCCCAAGGGGTACAGTTAGCAGCGTCACGGTCGCAGCGCAGCCCGCTTTGCCACAATTCAACATCTTCTGAACTTCAACGAGTTTTAATTGGAGCAAAACGGAATGTGATATTATCGACGCGCAGTGATCCCTTGATACCATGCAAACAGGCTATAAAATTATACACAAGTAATGGCTGGTAATCCTCATTCCCGAACCATGCCAAATAGGAAAACTCCCCTCTTCTCTAGTATCTCCGTGCTGACTCCGATAGAAAATGGAATAAGAATGCGAGAGAAAACCACTAGAGCCCCTCCAGTAGGGTATGAGATCTGTTGGATCGATCTTCTCGACCACGAATGGTGTCCTGGAGGGACCCGACAACGAACTCTAGTTGCTTCAGTTCCTAAGGAATTAGCCCCGTGTTCCTCTGATCAAATCCGCACGACGAGGTAGTGTGTGCAACGATGTCTCCTCCCCGATGGTAACCCCCAAGATCCCTCCTCTTTTCAATCTTTTTTTCTCTTTTTTTTTTTGGTGCTTCCGACAACTGCATATGCTTGCTTTCATGAACGAGTATCTCCCGCTCAAGTTTCTCTACATTGTACTTTTAGCCCAAGTAAGAGACGAGACGGGAAGAGACTCGTTAAAGGAAAGAGATACATTCTATAAGCTGAGAAGCCCGCGTTGGCATTGGTGCGCCATATCGCGGAAAGGGGAAAAATGGGAAAAGGGGGTGGGCATAAGGGGCAGAGCATGGGAAGAAGACTGAAAAAGAGTTGGTGGTACTTACAAGAGAGCGAGTTCAAGATCACCATGGATCTTGGCCTTGAGCGTGATCTCAATGTCTAGATTAAGGTCGAGCCGCAGACGGAGTGTGTCACTCTTGCCGCTGCCGCCGCCTGCTTGTTGGTTCTGGACTGCTTGGCCGCCGATGCCGCCTAGCACCCCTGTGGCGCCGCCGACGAGACCGCCGGCCGTATTCCCGACGCCACCCAGAGCAAGGCTGTCCAACGGGCCGCCGCCGCCTTGCTGCTGTTGCTGCTGCATCTGGCGCTGCTTGCGTCTCCGGGGTGGTGGGGGGACATACTCCTCCTCAGACTCTTCGCCCTCAGATTCCTCGTACACCTGGGCCGGCTTCTGGCTCTGGCGTTTGGGCTTCTTCTCGTCTCCGCTGCTTCGGGAAGCCATGGTGAGGGTGGTATGTGGGATGATGGTAGAGGGAGAAAGAGCTTGTATGGAATAGTAGGAGTGATCTGATCAGGGGGGTTATCGAGGAGATTGTTAAGTTGATGGAAATCTAGGGGTCCAAGAAGATCGAAGGCGACGGGCTATATGTCTATTAAAGGCAGCATGTCGACACTGACAGGTCGCCAAAACAGGATTCGAATTTTCAGGACGACGGGGCAGGAACAATGAAGTCATCGGCCTGAGACTGGGTGTGTCGAAGAACCTTCCCCCTCTGATGACTCGAGCCGATCCAAGACACCACCAGACACACCAAGTTCGGATTATCCAATGAGACGAGGCATACCCAGTTGCCCAGCCGTGTGTAAGTCCATTTACGCGGTCAGGGCATTTGGAGGTGATGGCAAAGGGGGTGGATTAATCCACTCTAGTCCCGTTTGGGCTACATAAAGTTACAAGGCAGTACATGTTAATTTTATAGCGGCCACAGACGCCAATGACACCCCAAGGGCCCAGTTACCCACTTGAAACACGCCCTCCCCCGCTGTTGGAGTCACGTCACTATCACCCCCCCATGCCCGGGCAATGCCCCTTGCTTGGCTGTTTCCTGCCCTACGCGGCCCATCTTCCACTTCATCCACCCGACGTCGTCCATTTGGTGAGGATGTGAACGGGGGCCAGAATTCTTAGCTGCCGCCCTGGCCCTTGACAAACTTACTCTCCATGCCCAGCTGCATCCTGCGGTGCAGCATGATCGGGATGCATTTTCGCCGACGACGACTCGCGCCTTTCCCCGTTTTTTCACCCGCAGAGCCTTCTTGCTCGTTTTGCTCGTTGTCCTCGCTATCGTCCTCGTCTCCGTCTCCGTCTCCCCCACCTCCACCACCGCTGGTGCTGTTGCGGAGGATGCTTCCATCCACGTCCCAGGCCACGGCCCATTTCCCGTTTTCCATCTGGACTGCCACAAACTTGGAGGCGCTCCCCTCTAGCGTTAACCAATACTCGTCTGCACTCCAGTGCCACGGCCCAACCGTGTGACCACCAGTCGTGTCTTGTCGTCCCCCATGCCGCACCATGTGGTCGTCTTTGTCGACGAAAATCCAGTTCAGCATGGGTGGGTCGTCCGCTATTGTGCTCACCATTCCCAGGTGTTGAGCTTCGGAGGGATACATGAAGTACCATCCCATGAACTTGTGGCCCGGCACTGGAAAGGCTGGATGATCGATCCAGAGCTGTTGTGTCAAAGTGTTAGCCCGGTGTTGATCTTCTGCAAGGCGGAAGGCCTCTCCCACCCCCTTCCCCCCCGACTGATGTCATCCTTGCCTGCTGCTCCACGGTCGGTAGGGTCAATGGCTTCAGAGTGGACAAGGGTATCGCAAGACTCACCCTCCCCTCCTTGAGCACACACATGCACTCCACCGGTGGCCCCCCATCAAGTGAGACGGTCGCCGTTAGGAAGAACTTGGCCTTCTCTTTTGCTGCTGCGTCTGCTTTCTTTTGTGCGCTCAACGCCTGGCAGACCCCGACAGTCGTGGGGATGCCCGCGATGACTAGCAACCCGATCACCGAGGTCATCCTGTTTCGTCTTGCTGCTTCGGATGGTTGTGATTGTTTGACAACGGCTCGATTTCCCAGCATATGGCTTACGTAGATAAGGTAGGTGGTTTCTGCTGCTTCGCTCGCCTGATATTCGTGCTTCTCTCCCCAAGATGGACTTACTCCCAGTGGTGGTTGGTCCCGTCCCTTTGATCATATACCCCAGCTCCCCTTTCTCCACCGTTTTATCCGACCGGCCATTACTCAGCCATGTCTGGTTTGACTTTCCCTGGCGATGTCATCTTCATGCATCCAGGGTGGCTCCATGTAGTCTCGGGGCCACCATTGTGAAAACCCTTTTTTCCATTATCCGGCTCTCAGTCCCCTGGCACACCCCCGATGCAGGGTCAACGTCATCCCCTCCCCCCCTTTTGAACACCCGTGATGGTCGTAGGACTCTAGATGTGGCTGGAAAACCTGTTCTCCCTGTCCCCATTCGGAGTATGTCGTCACTCCGGAGGAAAAGTAATCGGGCTGGCCATCACAGCCACTCCAAATCATGTTTTTCTTGTAAGGTGTGATGCATAAGGGTCTTTGGACCCTTGGGCGATCCTTGGAACCGATGGCTGGCAAGACCCTTTTAACCCACCAGCACTACTTTACTATCGGAAGTATTTGCTCATCCAAACTTTGCAAATACCCCTTCATCCCTCCGAGTAAATCTAGACCACTTCCTTCAGAACTCCCAGAATAAGCACATCAAAACCACCTCACCTTTGGAAGAAACAACAGAACAATAATCACCACACACCATACACATACTCCTCGACCCATACACAGAACAATAGAACACTAACATGGCATCTGTAAGCAAGATTGTGCACGCATCCGTGATGTACCATATATTAAGATCCTAACCAATTTGCAGCAACCAACACCCGCGGAGCAAGTTCCCAAGCAAGAGGGGGAGAAGCAGGCGGAAGGCGAGAAGATCGAGAATGTTGATCAAGTTGAGCAACCTCAGCTTGCGGAATCGTCTCATGTCGACGACAGCAATGTTGTTGACAATGAGCACGATGACGCCGGCGACGTAGAGGAGGGAGAAGAATACGACGAGGAGGATCCTGAAGCTGAGATCCAGGAGGTTCTAGCCGATGACTTCCAGAACGGCGAGGGTGAAGAACAAGAGGAGGAGCAAGAAGCTCTGCCAGAGCCGACGCCCGAAGCTGCGAAGCCGAAGAAGGGCAAGAAGTCTAAGGCCGCACCTGTGCCTGAGCCTGAGGAGGAAGAGGCGTCAGAGCCAGAGGCCCCTCCCCCCAGGCGGAAGAGCAAGAAGCCCAAAGCCAAGCCTATACCTGAGCCCGAGCCGGAGTACTCGGATGAGTCGGAGTCAGAGGAAGAGGCTCCGCCCCCGCCCCCCAGGCGGAGATCCAAGAAGCCCAAGGCCAAGCCCGTGCCCGAGCCTGAATACTCCGACTCGGAGGAAGAGGAAGAGGAAGCCCCCCGTCGTCGCTCGCGCCGGGGTGCCCGGACTAGCAGCACTCCGGGTTCCTCGCAACCAGCGACGCCCGGCGACGATGAGAAGCCACAGCCAAAGTGGATGACGAGAGGCAAGAAGAGCACCAACCAGAACCAGGATATGGAGCGTCCCGCCTCACGCAGACGCCGCTCCAAGAGAGAAGAGGAGGAGATGTCATACCGCCAGCAACAACAGATGCTTTACCAGCAGCAGCAACAACAGATGATGATGCAGCAACAGCAACAACAAGGAGGAGGCGACAGCGGCGGAAAGAACCCGCTCCGGCTCCGTCTGGACCTGAACCTCGAGATCGAGATTGAGCTGAAGGCGCATATTCACGGCGACTTGACGCTCGCACTTCTGTACGTGTCCCATTTTCTTACCTCGTTCCTTTTTGTCTTTCCTGCCCATCCATTCCTCCCCACCGACGCGCATTCGTCCTCTTCAAGTCGAAAGACGCTATTCGAAATATATCATCCTAACATCTCTATTGAACAATGTAATCGAAGGCAATAAAACTCATACCTGTCGAATAGCAACTGAGTCCAGACGCAAGAATAAAACTGCAACAAAAAAAGGAAGAAAAAGCTAATCATCCCGTGTCTCTTTACGATAATCTGCAGGGACGGCATGTAATCTATATGCACATACTTTATACATGCAGAGCAATTACCCAGCCTTGCATTGCATCTTCACCTCGTCCCCCTTGTCTTTCGGGAGTTCTGTTTGCCCGGGAAGAGGAACGGCGATCAGCGCACATCTTAACACCCCGGACGAAACATATACCTATTGCTTGCTATCTGATTGGCATTTCTTTCTTTGGCACTCTGTTTTTTTGTTTTCCTATTTTATAGCTAGCGATCACTTTCATCTCTTTTGTCAGCTTTGCGTCATTCTGAAACATACTATATATTCGTGTCGGTTACGTCGGAACGGAGTTTCGGTGTGGGTTGATGATGGGACAACGACATGCGGCTCTCTCGCCTTGCAAGTGGGGGGGGGCTTAAAAAGTTGGAAAATAAATATGTACCTATCTATAGAATTGGAGTAGCCTTAATGTGTTTTATTGTTTTGTGTGTGATCCGATCCATTTTGGTGTGCAAGCGATGAGAAAATATTCTTGCTTGTCCAATATGAACAAATACTTCATTTGTTGTGTATTTCCGCTGTTCTGATGAAATCTGGTCGGTAAGGTTGTCAAAAGTAGTCAAGTCTCATTGCAACTTTATCTGCCCTGCAGTCTTGAGATCGCTCTGTTCGAGAGTAGGTACTTGAAATGCCAATCAACTGGTTGAAGCGTAAAGCGTTTTTAATCTGCCACTCAGTGGACAGCAACCAAACCGGACGTGAATAAAGATTGTGGCGAGCCGGACAACATAATCCTCCCAGCGATGAGTTTGCCCCTCTTATTCAATGTAGATGAAACATGATCATTAAGTCCGCATCGAAGCTCACGGCCAATGAAGTTAGCAACTCTGAACCAAGTAAGGTTCATGACAATACGCTCGTTTTATTTTACTACCGTTTCTTTTTCTGGTACTGGCTGAGTGCCGATGTCATAAATCTCACCCAACTTAACGCGGTTGTCCTTAATTTTCAGCACATAATTATGCAACATATCACTCTCGGCTCGGCCAGTCATAGAATTATGAATAGAGGCGTATGATGGATGCGAGTCCGTCTGATGTACTTGGCGGCATGTCGTTACGTCTGTCCACCATATTTGGACTATTGATCTACCTATTTACTCACAGGTAAAGATAAAGCTAAACATCGCATAGAGGGCATGGCAACCCTTGGATCTAACGAAACCACTAGCACAAATTTTTTGCATGATGGTGTTCTTCGTTGCCTGTTTGCAACGAGTTGAGTCGTTTCTTCAGCCACGACGTGACGTTGAAAGACGGTTTCACAATGTAAATTGTTCTAGAATAAGTACTTAAGGGAGGTGTTTGTTTGCTTCATGCTACCCTAAAACGCCACCGGTACCATGCCTTTGGGACTCTGAGCCTCTTTTCATTGAGCCTCAATGCTGTGCAAGGGGGATCCTGGTATGTTTGCTGCGAGATGTAAATCTTGGAGGCTGTCACACAGTGTTAGTGTTCCTTTGATGACTTGATCTGGGCGAGCTTTTGCTGATAGATGCTTACCTAATGTTGTTAAATAACTGTTTCCGGAGGGCAATCGTTTGAGCTCTAGAGTCTCTCTTTACATAATTTCTGTTCGGTTTGTTGGACGTAGGTAGCATACTTGAAGCGGCCGTTGTACCTTTGTCATACGATAACTTGAGTTCTTCGTATGGAAACAGTTTTCGGTTAATAGGTTGGCATTTGCACCTTTTCCCACGCATGGTGCACATTTATGACCGCCTGCGCGACGAATTTACACATAAAAGCGTATCGTAAGGGACTGAGCATGCCATGGCTACTTAGATAGTATTTATTGTGGTGATCATCAGAGCCTCAGGTGTTGAAGACAGAGATGACCCCACATCGCACACCTCTGGAGGTAAAAGAGATGTAGTAGGTGAATTGTGGCAAGGGTATAACTCAACCAAATACGGTGTCGAAAGTGAATATTGACCCTTAAGAATAACTAATAATACCTTCTAAAGTTATAAATATATATTCATGGGCTTTATCTCGCGTGGTAAATGTTTGGGAGGTTCTAAATATCCGCAACTGACGCATCTGGATTACTTCGCTAACTTTATTCCCTTAGTGGAGCAATTGCAGGGCAATCGTAATCACGTCTTTCCTTGCAAAGCGTTGGAAAGGAGGTCGGTATGTGCATTCATCAAGGAGTGCTAAACTCTTGATGAGAGGTTTGTTAGACCATGTCGATGTATGTCCGGGAAGGTAACCACTAAAAGTGGAAAGAAGCCAACATATACATCTGCATTCAGAAACAAGATGACGTCCAGCTTGTGAGAATGGTATGTCTGCCGATTCTGTCACGTAATGAATAATGGTAGTCTGGAACTCAGGGTTCTAAAAACATGATAGAACAGACCGGATTATATATTACGAGACACAGACTCTGAGCCGATCGATGTTCAGCAATATCGTGGCGTGAAATGTGTTCGTGGGCGTCCGGAACTTCAGATGGCAGGCAGCACGTGGAGATGCTTTCCACTTCCGCCCCTGCAGCGTTGTAGTGGGCTCAGAGCGGCCCGAGGTCTGCATATGACATCCTTGGACGAATGGAGTAAGAAGACTGCAATTGGATGAAAACTGTGCGCTTGTCGGGAATGTTAGGTAAGTGTGGCGAAGTGTGTTTGTCCTGGGCGGCTAATATTAGTTTCGTAAAGAGGGAGCTAGAATAGAACTCAAGACTGAAAAGTTGCAAGTTGCCAAGCACAAGCTAAAAATTTGGCGGTGAAGGTGAAGGAAGCAGCTGTGGACAACAGTTTTTTGATGGTGGATTTGCCCTCGATCAGAATGGTCGGGTCGCACCAATGCAGCGCCGAGTGGAGATGGTACCTGATCCACACCGCCCTGATTGACCAATCTTGAGCTTCGGATTGATCACAAAACGGGCCTGTCGTCCAAACCCAGGCGAGCATCTCGAGTTGCACCTCATCAATCGTCGTAACATGAACTCGGAAACTTCAGATTATCGCATGAGGTTTCTAGAACAGGACGTTGACGGCATGGATGGCAGATCTTAAGGCGGAGATATCCCACTCTTGGCGAATAATCCCCGGTAGCTTAGCCGAGCTGAATTGGTTAGTCATCTTCCCCGCAAACCGATGGGCCATGAAGGTCCATGGCCCGAAGACAACAAAAAGTTTCTTGGTCGCGTGATGGCAACTCGGCACGCGGAGTCTGCGATCCCAAGTGTCTTCACGGCGTGGATTTTTCGATAGCAGACTCGAGAAGAAGTAATTGTGTAAAGAATTGTTTGAAACTCAAAGCCTGCCAATCTATTTTGCAGCCGCGACATTGGAAAACAGGAAAGCAAAGGTCGAGATCGGCGTCTCCTGCGTTCCGACATCGCCACGCCAGGGGCCAGAATGCGAACCGTGCACTAACCTTATGAATTAACCCCACAATCCATGGCCAAAAATTTCACCATCGACGACTCATTCTGCCCCATTGCTGGTGGTTCTCGCCAAGGTTGGGGTTTCTTTCACGGTCGACCTCAAAACCTCCCAAGCCCTCCACTCCTATATCCCCATTGACCTCTCGACTTCGTATGAAGGCAATCGTCTCTTGCCAATTATACCCTCGGTAGCAGTTTACTCTGCTATTTCTACTTGTTTCTTCTTTGTATTTCGTTTGCCACATCTCCGCTCTTTCTTTTCGTCATGCTCCGCTCTCGTCAGGCCACGCGCGCCTTGAGGACGCTCGCCGAACTCCAACCATGCCGACAACGCTCCCTCGCATCCTCCCACAAGGTCGCCACTTCCATCGCGGCCAGACGCAATGGACCTTCACTTGTTAGGAATCAGGCAACATCTGCCGCCGCTAAATCCCCCGCCGCGTACGTTGCCGTGTCCAGCTCTTGGAATAAGGCGCTCCTCATCGTTGGGTGACTCACCGACACCTGCTAACCTTTTGCTTTCGAACAGTGATGTTCGCGTAAGCCCCAGCCCGGCATTTAACGCCGCTCTCGAGCCTAAAGACCAAAGCCATGTCCAGCCCCTCGTCAAGGGTAAGAAGAATGACATGGACGAGTCGTATGTTTGACCGCCACCCTGGCTTTCCCACACCAGACTTGGCGACGTTGTGGCTGACAGGACACTGTCTAGGTTCATTGGCAAGACTGGAGGAGAGATCTTCCATGAGATGATGTTGAGGCATGACGTGAAGCATATCTGTGCGTCTCTTGCGCAATTGCTACCCCTCCACTATGCATATAACTAACACATCTGTAGTCGGATATCCTGGAGGCGCCATTCTTCCCGTTTTCGATGCCATCTACAACTCCCCGCACTTCGATTTTATTCTCCCGAGACACGAACAGGGAGCTGGCCACATGGCTGAGGGCTATGCGCGAGCTTCGGGCAAACCCGGCGTCGTCCTGGTGACATCCGGCCCTGGCGCCACTAACGTCGTGACACCCATGGCTGATGCCCTCGCCGATGGTACCCCAATGGTGGTGTTTACTGGACAGGTTGTTACATCTGCTATAGGAAGCGATGCTTTCCAGGAGGCGGATGTGATTGGCATCACTCGGGCATGCACCAAGTGGAATGTCATGGTCAAGAACGTCGCTGAACTGCCCCGCCGAATTAACGAGGCGTTCGAGATCGCCACGAGTGGAAGACCTGGCCCTGTGCTGGTCGACCTTCCCAAGGATATTACGGCTGGTATCCTCAGGAGAGCCATCCCTACCGAAAGCGCCATTCCGACCATCCCGAGTGCTGCCTCTCGTGCTGTCATTGAAATGACCCAGAAGCAGTTGCGAGCCTCGATTGGACGTGTCGCTGACCTCATCAACATGGCGAAGAAGCCGGTCATTTATGCTGGCCAGGGCGTGATCTGCTCCGAGGGTGGCCCTGAGCTGTTGAGGGAACTCGCGAGCAAGGCATCTGTCCCGGTTACCACATCTCTCCAGGGTCTCGGCGCTTTCGACGAGTTGGATGAGAAGTCTCTCCATATGCTCGGCATGCACGGCTCGGCGTACGCCAACATGGCCATGCAGGAAGCAGACTTAATCATCGCCCTTGGCGCGCGCTTCGACGACCGCGTGACACTCAACATCCCCAAGTTTGCGCCGGGTGCCAAGGCTGCGGCTAAGGAAGGCCGTGGTGGCATTGTCCACTTCGAGATCATGCCCAAGAACATCAACAAGGTTATCCAGGCAACGGAGGCCGTTGAAGGCGATGTCGGATCTAACCTCAAGCTGTTGATCCCTAAGGTTGAGGCCAAGTCTATCTCGGATAGACAGGCCTGGTTCGAGCAAATCAAGGCGTGGAAGAAGAAATGGCCGCTGTCCGACTATGAACATGCCGATGGGTCGGGTCGGATCAAGCCCCAGACGGTGATTGAGGAACTGAGCAACCTTACCGCTCACCGGAAGGAGGAGACCTACATCACAACCGGCGTAGGTCAGCACCAGATGTGGACAGCTCAACATTTCCGTTGGAGACATCCCCGCACCATGATTACCTCCGGTGGTTTGGGCACAATGGGATACGGTCTGCCGGCCGCAATCGGTGCCAAGGTCGCGAAACCTGACTCCCTTGTTATTGACATCGACGGCGATGCTTCGTTCGGCATGACATTGACAGAGCTGTCTACTGCTGCACAGTTCAACATCGGTGTCAAAATTATCGTCCTGAACAACGAGGAACAGGGCATGGTCACCCAGTGGCAAAACTTATTCTACGAAGATCGGTATTCTCATACCCACCAGAAGAACCCAGACTTCATGAAGCTGGCCGACGCGATGGGTATCCAGCACAAGCGTGTGGTGAATCCGGACGAGGTCGTAAATAGCCTTAAGTGGCTCATTGAGTCGGACGGCCCTGCGCTTCTCGAAGTGGTAACCGACAAGAAGGTGCCTGTCCTCCCTATGGTTCCCGCCGGGTCGGGCCTCCATGAGTTCATCACCTGGGATAGTGGTATGTCTTGAATCCGTTGGTTTCCCATTGAGCATATGCACTAACAACAACAATAGCTAAGGATAAGAAACGGCGCGAGGTGATGCGCGAGCGGACCTGCGGACTTCACGGGTAGACACTGCGTGCTGAAGTTGATACGCACTAATTTAGAAAAGCCGTTCCCCTATTCCGGCTACGCAAGGGGGGCTTCGAGCTATTGATCAGGTATCCAAGGGACAGAAAGGTTCGTTCTGATCTGAACGCTTCAAGCTGATATTAAACTTCTGCATTTTTCGGCAGGCAAAAGTTGGCTGCGGGTTTCGCAGCTGGTTCAAAAGCAACGTTGGCCGAGTTTTCGGCTTTCACCTCTACCACCCACGTCACGGGTGGGCTGTACATATTTACTGGATGAATTGAATACCATTGTTTCGAGCATCCTTGACTAATGGGTGGGTGTGAAGCATTTTTCGAGTCTCAAGTGCACGGCGGGGGCGGTCAATTTCTTTTCCATAAGCCTCCTTTCGCTCGTCTTGTTTGATCTTTCCTCTTCTCTTTCTTGGCCCTGCTGATGCAGCCGCCTGCAAATCTGCCCAGTCTAATGCCGAGATTGGCCATTTCAAGTAAGGTACAGTAGTCCCAGGATTCTTGTCCATCATCAACACAGCCTCAGGCTCACCGCGCTTCAGGGCCCACACTATGTTTTAGGTGGCGGGCTCTCTTTTTCCTATTTTTCCTGATGTTTCTGTTTGATCTTGTTAGTCAAAGGGAAACAGGCAGGCACATATCATCCCGCGCAGAACGTGGTGTCTAATTTCTATTTTGAGGGCAGGGCAACAAAAGTCCCCATCATCCTACATGCATAGCAAGGCGCATCACAACGTTGGAGCGAATGCTACATGCAACTCGAGGACGGATTCCAGGACTCCGGCCGACATTGGCATCACCTCGTCCAGCCCGCCACTGGAAATCTGAAACACTGAATGATGACGTGTTCAACATTTTCCAACGCTGTCGCCATTCACATAACTCGATTTCCATGAGAGGGGGTGATGGGTGACATTGCCCAGGCGAAGAACGCGGAGCCGTGTTCCCTTCACCGCTCCTTCTTGGTCTCTTCCTCGGGAAAAGAAGGTGAGCCCCGCCAAAGAAACTTCACATTTACTTCTGCATTGAAAATCTGCACCTCATGCTGCATTGTGTCAATTTTTGGTTGGGAAGCTGAAGTTTGACAAAACAAATGCCTGATTGCCTATTATCTTTGGTGGCCAGCGTTTCATCGGCCTCAGGGCGACCAACGAGCTTCGGTAGTGTAATCCCAGACCCTGCCGCAAAAGAAAAGATGCAGATTCGTTTTGCTTTTCCTCTCCAGCATCTTCATTTCCCCGACGCTGGAGCGCTGGCGCGTTATCACTTTTAGCACTAGCTGCGGAATTTCAAGCAGGGATGGTGAGGGGTGCTCACCAGGGTTCCAGCTTCCTTCCAGACCCGTTGCTATCTGGTCTGCGGCCAGAAAAACTCTGGCATGTATTTCTTTATTATTTTCATCACTTGTCTCAGTTCGCCGGGCTTTCTGACCCTTTTGGACAATGTCCGACATGACATCCGCACAATGGAAGGTACAAGGAAGGTACAACCTGAAGGTATTCCCCCAAGATTTCCCAGCGTCGGGTCCTACGGACACACACACTAAGAGCAGCTGCACGTCAGTGACCCAACTGGGGATAGATAGCCCACAAGTTAGGCAGGAGCTGGCATACCGGGCATGAGCCCGATCGCTACCCACGTCCTCGTTCAGTGGGCGTGGTGGCAGAGTGGCAGAGCCTCTCTCAGTTGCCGACTTCCTGAGCCAAGACATCCAGGTTCAGGAACCAAATCGGTGGCAAATTAAATCCATTCTCACCACACCTATTTCGAGAAGCTTTGGTCAGAAGAAGGCACGAACATGTTGGTGCTAGCTTTTCTCCAGCTTTTGACATTTGGATTTGGGCAAAGATATCCCACTCACCTGACCGCCTCTAGCCTTGTCAGGCGAACCATGATGGCGGGCGATTGACGGCGGGCGCAGATTCTGGGCGGGCAGTGCTGTGAGGAAGTTCAAGGTCAATTGTTTTGCCTCCAGCCTTATCCTGTTCGTCCAATGTATTGTCCTACATTATAAGTCCAAACGCCAACAGCAAGTTGCTCCGGTTTTTCCTTTCCTTTCTGTGTCCTCACAGCGAGTTGTCGGTGTTGACTCTTGTCCAGATTGTTCCACTCTTTCCAATCTGGACAGTTACTCTCCTTTTCTTGTCCTTCCTTTTTTGCTTCCTAGCACTTCTTAATTACAACTACTCGTTCAGTTCCTACCAAGTCATTACAAACACACCCGTTCGAGCGTTTTTGTCAGCTTTCCCACGGCGACTTTGGAGTTTCAGCTTGCTCTTACGCCAGATATCGTGCGTCAGACAGCACTTCGAGATATACAGCGACCCATCTTTATTAGTGTCACGACACGACGACGACATGGAAAACCAATACAACACCGCACAAACTATACCACTGGCCGAATGGTACAAAGCAGACGAGTCTTTGAGGACCATATTCCCAGGCCTGAGCGACAATGGAAAGACATGGGCCAGTTTTCTCCAGGCTGAGATTGCTTCCGCAACTCCCCACTTTCTACCCATCCAAGGCTCGTTCGGATATCCTCCTTCCATCTCATCAAGCGCTCGCACTCTTGTCTCGCCGACAGTTGATCGTTCCCCGAGCGGAATGGAGTTCTCGGAGACGAGTTCGCTCGCAGGAAGCATCCACTCGCCTTCTGTGTTCGAGAACGATACACTCGTCACCACACCCTTAGCACCTGCCCCTATCTTACACCAGCGAGGGACCCCCGGACACAGGCTTTCACCACCACACCGCGTCGCCAAGAGGACAAACAGAAATGCCACGCCGGCCGCTTTGTCTCCATTGCCTTCTCCCAATAGGAAGGTGTCACTTAAGTGTCCCTTTTGCGCAGAACTCGAAGCACCCTCGTCCAAATCGGCAGCTTCCTTCTCGCGGAAGGCCGACCTCAAGCGGCATTTCAAAGCTTTCCATAACACCAATGCTCAGTTCCTCTGCCCCGAGCGCAGTTGTGGCATGTCATTCGACTGGGAATCGGCTTTCAAGAACCACATGAAATACGGCCACGGTAACACTCGGTGTGATTTGAAATCGGCGATGGTCAAGCTGTGCTCTCAACTCGTGTTCGCCTGTGGCTTTACCAGTTGCCGACAGATTTTCGAGGCGGATGACTGCGACGATGTCGAAGAGGTGGCAACCAACTACTTCAACCACGTTGCAAACCACTTCGAAGACAACTTTTCACACCACAGGTGGTCCTACTCTGTCCGTTTTCGAAACCTGACACGCCAAAGCGATGTTGTCTCATATTGGAAGAACATGAAGAAGGGAGCCGGAACGCAGGATCTCAAGTGGCAACCACACACTTCAACCGTGGTGAGGAAAATGCTCGAAACTCGTCACCTTTCGAACGTCGAGTTGGTAGTTGACTGGGCTCTACGTCTTGGATCCACGAAGCCGTGGTGCGATCCTCTGTCTCCAATGCCCAAACAGATGCCGCCGAGTCTGTGTCTACCCATTGAAAAGCACTGCAACCGTCGTGGCCCCGTCGTTCAACTGGCTTCGCTTCCCTCCCCATCCCAACCCGAACTTGCAACGATCGGGACGGAAAACGAGCTGTGTGAACCCTTACTTACAACGATGACACACGACTTCCAGTCTCCAGCAAGGACCACCTCGCGCGGAATTCAAGGACACCTATCCTTCCAACCAGCAGTCGAATCTGAGTCTTTCGCCTCGGCGCTGGGGAACTCGTTCCTATCTCTTGATGAACAATCCCAAGTCGCGTCTGTCATCGATCCAACATTTGTTTCTTCCCAACCATTGCAGAGCTGGCTGTGTGAAGGAACCAATCCTTCTAGCTTGTTCGTTCAGAGCCAGTTCAACCCTGCCACAAGTTATACCCGTGACAATCAATTCTTATCGCCCGAGCTCCGCCCTGCGACACCTGCGCAAAAAATGCTAAGGCCCGAGACTTACCGCCCATCTTCCCCTCGTCTCTCTGCCTTCGGCTCAGCCGATACCGACATGAACGACGCCGACGACGCCGATCATGAACTCTACGTCGATTATTAGGCTTTGTATAATACTTGTATCATCATTTGCGAGCTCCTGTGGTATTTATTTCATTTCACTATCTGCTTTAGCGCTGTACCTTTCTGCTGTATCATTACGCCTCGGTTAACTTGCTGGCGCTTCTTGTATTATTACCTAATCGTTTATTTCCTATTTCCCCTTTCTTTCTGGTTTCCGTATTGTCGTTATGAGCGTTTTCAACATGGTTTTGGTAGACTTTGGGACTTATAAACATAACATTCGACGGGGAAAATGGGGGTTGGCTCACTTTTGGGTATCACGGGGGGAAAAAAAGGCCATCATCACTATCAAGAATCATGATTCATGACTTGTTTGCTCTGATGTTCTCTTCTCGTTTCTCTGGGTGGGAGAAGCCCTGGCAAACTGGTTGCCATCAAAACAATAAGGATGATACCCTCTTTATCGCGGTGAAGGCGGCGGTGGTGGTTTGCGGTTGGGGTTGGGTTTTTATTGACGATCTATTGTAGTGATATGTTTGGCATTTCCTTGGGACTTGGGGACAGCAGACCAGAGCAGAGTACACTTTATCCTTCGCGCTTCATAGCATATAACATGCAATAAAGCACTGTATTATTTTTGTATTATAACCATGCTGCCTCTAGTCACCATCTTTGCCCTGTGATATTTTTGGTAGAGTTTTACATGACCATGGAGCTGTGACCTTGTGTCCGCACCCGGGGATGGAACACATGTGTGCCGATGGCGATATAGCTCGAGTCCAATGTCACATCCTCATGTCCAGTTTTGTTAGAAGTTCGAATACGCCACCTTGATATCCCATCTCTTGGGACATCATAGGCCCTAGTGTGTGGCTCTATAAAACAGCATGTGAGATTGAACCATAACTCCACTGAAAGTGGAACAAAAAGCGAACGGAAGACAAAAATCATACAACACTAGGGATTCGCTGGTGGTCACCCACCACAACTACTAGTATAGCGGTCGCTGGCTTATCTATGGGAGAGCGGACGGGATCCCGAGTTCTCCAGTGCCTATGGTCGTATGTGGTAGGTTTGGATCGTAGACGGTGTTTTGTTCACACCTCCCTAGTTTGGGGGACGGCGCAAGGGGCTAACCTTAACCCTAGATGAAAATGGGTTTGTTATCATTGCGTTCCAGGGGTTTTTTTTATTGCCGTGCAGATGGAATCGAAGGGAGATCTTGAAGTTTTGAAACAGGATTTAAGTTGAGATTAGAGGGCGTGGACGCCATATGCATATGGTACATAACAATAATCCTCCGCCCGTTCAACCATCCATCACTCCCGTGATGCTCGACAAAGAGAATCTTTTCTTGTGTTTGCTGCCGTATTTGACGTATCTTTCATCCAATGATAATCCAGTTCAAGAGAAATCAGACTATAAGTTAAGAAAACCGAACCACCGTGTAGAACGAGTGTGGGGGAGATGTCATCGATGTGGTGTCGATTACTTGGGATGAGACTACCGTTCGACACACACAGCGCATTAGCGTCCATGTTGAAAAACGAGACAGAAGGGGAAAACGGGCAGGAATATTAACATACCGGGCAGTTCGTGCATGTGCATTGGCCCTGAGGGCACTGGCACTTTCCTCCGGAGGCGCATCCGCAGTCAGGCATGATGAATGATGATGTTTGGGATTGTGGATTTGGTTTCGTTTGTCGCGTTCTTTGTCACTTGCGCGAGAAATTGAGCAAGATGGATTGAGCAAGTTGAGCAAGTTTATTTGGCAAGAACCTGATGATGGAAGTAGATCAGAAATGGAACATAATTGGGGATTGGTCCCCGTATGTAAATGTAGTTGAACTGCTGCCGGAGCTGAACTCCAGAATGTGGAGGCCGCGTCGGAAGGACAAAGAAGATGGAGGGGAAGCTTATTGAGGCCCTGGGTTAAATTTACTTCTGGCTGTGATGGCTCATGATGGCGTGTGGCGAATGACGTCGGACGATGCTGTCACAAAGGGACGGGACTCATTAGCGGACGCCATTGCACTGTCACTCAATGTTAGTTTGGCTTGTGGGTGATGAACAAGCCTTTGAGTTGCCTCGGATATGACCGCCCGTCATCATATATCTCATAGTTCGGAAATAGCCGGCCTTGAATACCCGCATGATGTCTAGGTTATATCAACAAAACGCTGTTATGAGCTTGTTATAAGATGTTTCTCGTCTTCCGAGCAGATGTTTTCTTGCAAATTCACTCCTATCATGCAAGTGAAAGATCAATGTCTCCGGAGAAAGAACACCTTCTCACCAATTACAACTATTCAGGCCAACAAGCACGCCAATTCCCTTCTTTGATTGCTTGACTCGCACAATTGTGCTTAAGTACCATGCTGTCATTATGACTGTTAGCCAGAGCCCGATATTCAAGTGAAAAAGTTAGGCTACCACGGAACTAGTGTGATGGTGACGCCTTCATGCTTGTGACAATGACGGAAGCGCCAGAGTTTCGGGGAAGATGCAAGCACGGAAGCATCTATATGCACGGAAGCCGAAAGTTTATTGAAGTTGTCGACTGAACTGGAGCTGAGTGGGAAATTTGTGGCAGCCTTGGGATATTGAAGGATGGTCAGACTGCAATCCCCAAGTTGCATGTCATGAATGGTTTCAGCGAGGCTTGATTAGTATACATGTTCTATTCATTTTCAGACTTCATTGTTGGATGTATGTCCCTACGGAGTACCTTGTGTATTGTTTCTCGGCAGAGTACTCGGCGCAAGCAACATGATCATCAAGAATACCCCCAATGCCCTCATGTTCTGTTTTCTCTGGAGCTGCTATCTTTTTATTGAGCAGAAGATTGAAAGATGTACTGACTATTATTAACACTAATGGATTATGTGAAATATTAGCAATCACTTACTTTAAAAGAGATGCCATTTTCGAGATGGCTCTTGAACGGTGATCGAAAGTTGAAGTCTTTAAAATTACATCATGGCCGTCAAACTTATAAGATTCCAATAGATATCTACTGAGGTTTAGTAAATGAGTTCCGAAATCCCTCTGAATTTCTTCAGGAGAGTTCAAGTTGTCATATATTGGGACTTACAGGGGCCATTCCAAGAAAAGTATTTATGCCTCAAGAGTCTTCAGATCGACTATCACGTGTTGACGAGGGCTTAGAAGTCACCTAGAAAGGTAAAGCAGGTATGAATTATCATTTCAGTATGCAATCCTATCCCTTCCCTTCTGTTTCTCCCCACAGCCCTGGCGATCTATTTCCCCGAATTCTACCCAGTCAGACCGCACGGGCACAGAAGCCGGGTCGACCACAGAAATTTAGGCAGGCGGCCCACCATAGACAGTCCTTGACCACTAGGGGTGATTACCGTGCTACAAAGTTTCGAGCTTCTTCCACGGAATGTGGCCGACAGGACGCGGCTTCACCCCTTCGACAGTGCTCTCGAAGTGTTCCCAACACCAGTCCACACAGCGGTCAAAATGGTCTTCAATATGTTCCTCCAGTGACTCCTGGCTATGCCTTCCCACGATTTGAACCCACGGATTTGAAACACATGCAAACAAATGAGGAAAACATCCATGGGCGGGAGAGATTGCCCTCTCGGTCGTATTCAAAGCCAAGGCTGCTTTTGACAGCGTCAAACAGGAACCAGTCTATCTTCCGCTCGTATCCCACCGTGTCCCCAAAAGACCCCAAATTGATGAGGCCGATCAACTTGTAATGTTCGTTTAGGATGTCCTTGACCAACAGCTTTTCCACCTTTGTTGGTTCTTTCTTCCAATTGGGCACGGAGTGGCACTCGTATTCCATGAACCGGTATCTAATTCCCTCGTTATCGCCCCGATGGAGGTAGAATTCCCAGTGGACCTTGCGTCCCAGTTCCTCTTTGGTGTCTATCGGTCCGTTGAATGTATAGTGCGGCCATGGGATTATTTCGTCACGGTACTTGGCTCTCGTTGTGTGGAGCCGGGGAAGTGTCATGATGAGACGGAGATCTCTGATAATGTTTGAACAAGATTTTGGTCCTCATGCTCAGTTGAGGGAAAAAATGGAGGCAAGCATGGTAAGAATAGGTGTTTCTTTTCAGAACTTTTTGGTACGTCTGCTTGAGTAGGTTCCAGATAACTCGGGCGCCTACAATTTTGGTTCCTAGCCCTTGTGCCATTTCTTTCTTTGCCATTCTTTTTTGCGAGTTGAAAAAGACTCTTAAACACCTTTCAAGTATTCAGTTGCGGGTCCATGGTTCTGAGTGAGGCTGGTCAATGGCAATTGCTTGTATAAGCGTGAGTTTGACGTTTTTTTTGGGTAGGTAGGTAGATAAGTATATGGCATTCCAATTTCTTGTGAATCGTATAATCAACATTTCTTGCTCACTTCCAGGTATACATCAAGTAAGAGTCGTCTTTGAGCCTCCGTTTCATTCTTGGTGTAAGCATTTCAATTTTCTTTCCTTGGATGTCTGAGATCTCAGTTTGGAACGAGTTGGGAGCACGGCGTTCAATACGATCTCACGCTCCACTGAGAACCTGATCATATATAATGGTAGGTAGAGCTAAAGCGACGAACATGGGGATGATTTTCCTTCGATTTGACGAATTTCTTTTTTGGTTAATCGATGGTGGTGTTGGAAAAGCGGCCCTCCCCTTGGCATGTTCTTACATGTCGAACACATTGGGCTACTGAACCTCGAATTAAGTGAGGGTTTTCACTCCATCGCTCCCCTCGACTTTATCCTGCACTCATCAGTTTACCCGGTGCCCCTTACCCTGCAGCGCGGGTCTCTCCCCATCCCATATCTCTGGGCTCTAAACTTTAAGGTCGGGCAATGCTTGTGATGCTTCGGGGAACCAGGGGCCAAAAACTGGAGACTGGGGTTCGGAAGTGGAGTCGACATCGACACTCGAAATGCGCCTTCGCAAAATAAAGCAGCGCCGGCGTGTCTGAACTTGATTTGGAAGGAGACACACCAACGGCAACCTTGTAGAACGCTTTCTTTCTTGTTATTCAAGGGGCAACAAGATCGCGAGGTTAACGGCTCCCTCATATACGACGAGGAACACGAAGGAAAGATGGATCCGCCACGGCCAAATGCTCGGCGACAAAAACGCAACATCCAGCAATCAGTGGAGAAGAAGCCGCATGACCGCCTGGGGCGCTGGAGCTTTGGAGTACCGCATGCTGCTGTGTCAAGGAAGTTGGATGAGAATGCTCCTTCCTCGACTCCATTCACCCTAATTTGCCGCTGCAGGTGTTGTGTGACTTGCGCTCCCATTGCTGTTGGAACCCGCTCCCCTTGTGTGGTCATCTCCAATCCGCTGGAATGTCTAGGTTGTGATGGCAGCACGCATGCGGGGCACAACGCGGGGCACCGTCACATTGTTTTTACATTAACACTTGGGCATCTTCAGGTTCATTGAAATCAAGCTATTGTTTTCTTCTCTTCTCTCACGATCGTCACAACCTCAAAATAAAATATATCCTCCGAATCGTCACTCGCTTGCACATTATGGCTGGTCCCGTACCTGTCGCCCATTCCCTCGAGGACATCTACACCGAGGATGCCCTGCCATTCCAGACACAACGATGGGATAGCCTCCTGTCCAAGTTCCAGTCCATTTATGGCCACGCCGCCGAGTTCGTTTCACGGTCTCCAGGCCGTGTGAACATCATTGGCGAGCACATCGACTACTCGCTGTATTCGGTGCTGCCCATGGCCATCACTGCCGACGCATTGATCGCCGTCTCAGTGACCGAGGAGACATCCACAGTGGCTAAGGGCACTTTCAAGATCCAAATCGCCAATGTTCAGGACGCCAAGTTCCCGGCTCGCGAGTTTGATGTCGCCTATGACGCCGTCGAGATCGATGCCACCGTCCACGAGTGGACAAACTACTTCAAGTCAGGACTGCGAGGAGCCCTGGAACTGCTGCGCAAGAAGCATGGTAGCGGTGCCTACTTCAAGCCCAAGAACATGAGAATCCTGATGGACGGGACAGTGCCTGCAGGCGGTGGCTTGAGCTCCAGCGCGGCCTTTGTCAGCGCAAGTGCGCTGGCTGTAATGGCCGCCAACGGGGATCGGACCGTGGACAAGACAGAACTGACGGAGCTGGCCATCGTCAGCGAGCGGGCCGTCGGCGTGAACTCAGGAGGGTAAGACTGGACCCCGTTGAGATATATTGCAGGTGTATTTACTAACACTCTCTCTCAGAATGGACCAGTCTGCCTCAGTCTTTTCGGAGCGTGGCTCAGCCCTCTTCGTCTCCTTCACTCCTTCTCTCAGGGCTCGCCCGGTTCATTTTCCCAAGACGAGCCCCGAGTTGACCTTTGTGATTACCCAATCCTTTGTCACGGCCGACAAGTTTGTCACGGGCCCCATTCAGTACAACCTGCGAGTTGTCGAATGCAGCCTTGCCGCGGCCTATCTTAACGCTGTTCTCAACCCGCCCGGCACAAAGCTTCCCGCTGACGCAGCGCCCCTGGGCATCAGCCTTCACGGCTTCCACGAGACGTACATCGCACTGTCTGAACATGCTTCCGGCGCAACCTCCAGCATGTCCATGCCGGAGCAGCTCAGAGAACTCATCACTATCACAAACTCTTCCCTCACCAAGAAAGAGGGCTATACCCGCGAGGAAATCGCCGCCGTTCTCAACATCACCGTCGACGAACTCAACCAGCAGTTCACATCCCGCTTCCCCGTGCGAGCCGAGCGATTCAAGTTGCGCCAGCGTGCGGTGCACGTTTATAGTGAGGCGCTCCGGGTGCTGCAGTTCATGGAGCTGCTCGAGGATCCTGCTTACCATCCCGCCGACAAGAGCGATACGAGTGGCTACAACGCCCAGCTTGGTGCCCTGCTCAACGAAACCCAAGACTCCTGCCGGGACGGGTACGAGTGCAGCTGCGATGAGATCGATGCCATCTGTGCGATTGCTCGCAAGGCTGGCAGCTACGGCAGCCGGCTGACTGGTGCGGGCTGGGGTGGGTGCAGCGTCCATCTCGTCCCAGCGGACAAGGTCGCAGCGGTGCGGGAGGCGCTGCAGAAGGAGTACTACGGCAAGCTGGACCTGACCGAAGAGCAAAAGGAGGCGGCCGTGGTGGAGAGCCGACCAGGGAGCGGCAGTGCCTTGTACCTGGTGAAGAAGTAAGGGGTTAGTAGGTTTTTGAGCCATTCCTCCCTTACACTTTTGGGAAACTAGAGTTAGCTCGGAAGGGAGCCCGCACACTATTGTACATACACACTGTAGCACGAGATTAGTAGCATGGGAGAGTTGAAGAATCATATTGTTTAGTTTGAGAGACCAAATAACGCCGGAGGGAGAATTGCCCAAATGTCAACTCCAAGTTTGTTTCAATAAATACAAAGCTCATTCGGCCTAGTAGGCGAAAATGAGCATACATAGCAGTGAATTGTATATGAGAGAGGTGTATGTTTCCACATGTAAGAAACCTCTGTAAAGCATCAAAACGCCTCTTTCATCTTGTGCGTGAGTGTGTGATGTGTTTGCGTTTCTCCCAACGTGCGTGACTTTGTTTCCTCCAAAGAATAGAAGAACAATAACAAATGTTTCCCGAGCTTCCTGCTTCTTTAGGCATAGTTCTAGACCTCGATGACGATGGCATGACCATAAACAGGCGCAACGACGCCGTCGCCCCAGATGCCGACCACCGAGAGCATAAACGCGAGCCCGGCCACGGCGCTTTGCACCATCTGCTTCTTGAGGAACGCCTCGACCTTGACACGCACCTCCTCGCCGTTCATGCTGTTGGTCTCGTCGGTGGCATTGTCGAGCTCAACCGCGTCCTCGCCTCCGCTTACCGAGCCTTCGCTGTGCGCCGGCGAGCTGAGGACCTCGTAGCTGGCCTCCATGCGCGCGCGGGCGGCGGCGGCATCCTTGGCCTTTTGCTGCTGCTGCTTGCGCGCTGCTGCGCCGGCAGCGGACTGGGATGATGACGAAGACGAGGAGGCGGGGAGGGAGAGGATGTAGGGCGCCACGAGGTCAGACACGACCAGCTGCGAGCCGAGGACCAGCAGCGACGTGTACAGCAGGTACGGGTGCCGGTAGGTGCGCGGCGAGAAGAGATACGCGAGCCCGAAGGCCGTCGCCGACAAGGAAGTCAGGCTGGACAGGTGCCGTCTGGCTGTCGTGGTGAGCGTCTCGAAGGCTTTGGCTGCTGCGGACGCGGAGGGGAGGGTCAGGAGGGTTGGGATGGTTAGGGTGGAGAGCGTGTATGAGAGGCCCTGTAGTTTGTAATGTTAGCTAGGTGCGCCTATTGGAATTTTGTCTCGAGAATGGTGCAGGCATCGAGAAGAGAGACAGATGGGGTTTTGATAGTGGAACAGCTGTAGGTAGGACGACAGGTCGAAAGAGTACTGTTGTAGGCAGGCAGGCAAGCAGGCCGGAGAGCGACGTTGGGATGGATAGAGCGCGGGGAAATAGGGCTCTAGAGAGAGGAAGAAAGAGCAACATACGGTCAAGAGGCCCAGCGACACGGTGCCGACGAACTTCAGCAGTGAAACTCCTCTCGCAGCCATGGTTGCAATCGTCGTCGATGGGACTTAAATCGCGAGGCGTTGAGGGAAGGGCGATGGGGGAGAAGGGTTGATAGGGGATTTAATGAGCTGAGGTTCGACAGATGATGGGAGCATGCAAGCAGCCAGCCAGCCAGCGAGCCACAGGTGACGGGTGACGGGAAGGGGGAACATGTCCGACACGGACAGGGCCTTGGCGCCAGCGGGAAACAGCACAACCACCAATTGACAGGCGGCAAATGCGCCCTCAGCTCAGTGCGTCATAGCGGTGAAACTGTGGGGCTTGACATACGGTGCTTAAGGTGTGGGGGAACGGACCCTAACCCTGTCACAATGAGAGTGGTTCCATAACAACCCTGAGTAGAGCCAAGGTCGGCATCGTCGAACAGAAACTTTCACTTGCCTTTAAATTTCTAGGAAGAATGGGAATATTTTTTTTCATTTAAGATCTAAATTACAAATTTTCCTTCTTCAAATTGATATATCTTTCAAGCAAAGTGCCTAAGTAACCTAAGATCTTCTGGTGTCAGGCAGACATGGCTTAGGTACGGATAGGTAGTGGAGCAAAAGAATACTATCGACAAAAACATACAATTGAAAAGCCCTAATAACGACAGACGTGAAGGAAAACATAAGGCTCAGAACTCCAAATATAATGACTGCCTTGAGGTTGATCGATTCTAATGGATACCGATTGTCCCGTAGTGCCAAACGCAAACTTCGTGGATTCTGGGTGTTGTAGCGTTGCAACGCAATAAGCCGCTCCCCAAGAAAGGGAACTGCTCACTTGCGTGATGAACCACGCGGCTCGGCAAAGTCTACGCAGCGGCCGAATCCTTGGCCGTGGTAGGCCTCTCACATGTCTGAATGATGACGGGATCAATCATCCCGTCAACTTTGGCCGCCTGCTTGAATGCCCTAGAGAACAGGCTCCGCGACTCTGCATCACCAAACAACAAGCCGTGGGATAGGAGGACTTCCCTGAGTAGGTTACGTGAAGTGATGACTAGGTCCCTGTTGGCTTGAATGGCGGCGGGTGAAGATTTGTAATCAGACAACACACTCCTCACAGTCAGAATCTCTGCGGGCATCTGCATCTGAAAGAGAACTTGGCGGGCGACTTACCAACTGTATACGGAATTTGCCGAGGATGGATGGAGATTCAGCAAACAAAAAGACGGGTAACGAAAGAGATACAAGAGCCTTTTCTCCGAAATGAAGTGCAAATGGAGACTGAGGGAGTCCGTCCATTTGATCTTGATTTCCCAGGTACTGTGCAGTGCGTCGTATGTTAGCTGGGACGAGTACGGCGCGTCCCATTCCGATTCGTGGCCCGTCGCCGTAAGTGAGCTGTTGCTGGGCAGAGGGGGAACAAGGTCACCAAAGGACCTAAGCAGTCGGTAAAATGGACGACCAGGAAGGTCTAGTGGTCCTCTGGTAGTTTTGAATCTCGCACCCTCATTATCAATGGCAAAAGATAGGTCGCAGTCTCTGTCGTTTCGGGAATAAAAGACATTGTGAAGCAGGCAAGCAGAGCAGACACCAGCCGACGGGTTGCTGGGACGGCCTTGCCGCATTCAGTCATGTGGGCTCTCTGCCTCGTTTTGCACAACTCCTTCACAACATCATCAATGCCCTGGTTGTCGTCTTGCTTGCCAGCGTGGATCGCTTTGGCGACCCGGTGGGCGATGCGGAAGAAGGCAGCTTCGTTGTCATCGTTTTCGTCGTCATCGCCATCGCCATTACCGAGCTCGTCGGCACCTGCTTTAAGTAGAACGGGCTTAACTTTCTCAAGCGGTTGGCCAAAACGTGCTGTAAGAAACTCGTCTCGATCTGGAGAGGGGAAGTTGGCGAGCCGCAACTACGGCCTAGAACCTCGGCACACAACTCTCGGAGGATGGAGTCGGTGTATGACTGGGAGGTGTTGCCGGCCTCGATATCTTGCCTGTTGACCTTGAGCCGTTGCCGTAAAGTCTTGAAAGAGAGCTGGTGTATAGAAGTCATTGTTGGGAGCCCCTTGTCTACCTCTCTCTCCCTAGACAAATAAATCACTTGCTGATAACGAGCTTGCCATTTTAAAGCTCGAGTCCTTCCTAGTTTACCTGACCTCCCTGCAAGGAACTGTATCAGCTCTTGGTGTTTTCCATCACAAGTAACCCCGCCTCCAAATGATGACGAAGTTGCGGGAGTTTTGAACTATTGTCCTACCGTGCAAGCTTTTCTGCCCAGAAGGATTACTCGCCTTTTCCATTCGTTCAAACATTGCAGCCCGCCATGTTCTCCGAGGAAGACTTCTTGCGCCTGGACGCTGGCCACTTTAGGGCCGCATTCGATCAGGGGACACTCACTGTGGCTGCTCTCATCTCAAGGACGATACGGCAGATTGAGCAACGGAACCAAAATGGACTCGCACTGAACGCTCTCATTTCCCTCGTGCCCGAAAGTGTGCTCCGTGACCGGGCAGATATCCTGGATCTCGAGCTACGCTCGGGGCACAGCCGCGGCCTTCTACATGGCATACCAGTTGTTCTAAAGGACTGTATAGCCACCGTCCCTGAGCTTGGAACGACCACGAGCGCAGGCAGCTTTGCTCTGCTTGAAGACAAAATCACGAAGAATGCCCCCCTGGTTGACAGAGTCGGTTGTTTTCTTTCTTCGCGAGACCCCTTGACTCTTCCGTATTTGGTCTCTAATTAGAAATGTTCCGAAACGCTTTTGGCAAGCGGAGCCATTATCATAGGCAAGACTAACCTTAGTTTATGGTCCCTTCCCCCCTCCCCCCAAATCGCTCTCTCTCTTCTTGATGAGCTAACTACGCGGCAGGAATTGTGCGCATTTAAGTAAGGGGCTTCTATACTTGCTGGTGACGGCGCTGAAGATAGTATAGGGGTGACGGGCTCATTGATGGGTATTCTGCAGTCGGCGGCTAGACCATCTCCCTTTATGTATACACTAGTATAGAGCTTGATGAAGGCGATCTCTCGCCATCTGTACGTCAAAAGCCCCCACCCTCTTCCCTACCAACAACACTGTAAAGTATCTAGTATCCCTTTGCTTACTTAGACTTTTACTAGAGTTTAGGTGGTTCATCGACCGGTAGCGCCATCAGCGTCTCGGCTGGCTTTTCCCTGATCGGCATTGGGACTGAAAACGACGGCTCCGTCGTTCAGCCCTCCTCTCGCCAAGGTTTATATTCGCTGAAGCTCAGCAGAGATATCACTAGTGCCGAGGGTTACTGGCGTGTCTCAAAGAGTCTAGATACCCCTAGGGCTATGGCAAGATCTGCCCGTGACGTGGCAGCAGCATCCGAGATTCTTCTCAATCCCGACGCCCTCTCTAGGCTACCCGAGGGCAGTTACGCCTCGTTTTGTACACAGTCCTTCGAAGGGTTGAAGATTGGCTTTGTGGATCCAGCTCTTTGGCGCTTTCCACTAAACCTTTGGGTCCCAAGCGAGGAAGCCAAGAACTAGCACGTAAGTAGTCCTTACGAATGGAGAACTACCGCTAGCAAACTCTGATATTTAGCCAGAACGCGGCATACCACCACGCCAGAAACGAAATGCACTCACGAGGGGCAAAGGTGGCATACCCCGTAACGCTGCCGCTCCCAAGCGAGCTCAATATTGGTAACGACTATGCCCTGTTCATCGTGAACTGTAGGCGCCTCTAGTGCCATGCGTCACCCCGCCCAGTTCTAACTCCTCTCAGTGTTCGAGTCAGCAGCAGTAACTCAGGAGTTCTTTGATAATTACATCGATAATGAATCGCTTATCCGTAATCTACGGGGGTTGGTCGATTTCAACAAGGCTCACCCTGAAAAGTGCCTGCCCCAAGGTAGGTAACTCTTGTTTTCCCTCTTGTTGCCGCTCTCTCCCTCTAATCTGATGAATTCTATCTACGCGCACCAGATCAATCTTGGCTTGTGAAGGCCGTCGGCGAAAAACCATTGCCGGAAAAACACAGGGAGGCCTTTGACCGTATGTTGCGAGTCGGACGAGATGGGTTGGTCAGAACCCTTCAAGAAAACGATATCGACGCTGTGATCTCTCCAATGGACAGTCCTGCTTGCTCGCTGGGCACGGCTTCGGGTAGGTGACCAGTATCAGCTCTTCCCCCCCCCTTGAGCCGTAGGGACTAACTCGTCACACTATCCTTCGACAACTAACAGGCTACCCCATGGCCAACGTTCCCCTGGGGAGATACCACCTCAAGGAAGAACTCAGCCGTCCCTTTGGGCTTGCTGTTTTTGCTCACCCCAAACAGGAGGAGGACATTTTCCGTTTCATAAGCGCCTATGAAACGAGTTTTCTAGCAAGGCCTATCCCCGAGCGGTTAGTTCACGTGGTAGGGTCTTTGTAATGCACAACACTCTGTGAAGCCGTTAGATAACGATATTTACGGAGATTTCTTGCCTTTATATATCTACCAAGGTAGAATTTTAGACAATGTCTCCGTGAAATAGTCCGTCTTAATTATTGTAGAGAGCTACAGAATGTGCTCACCCTTTTGCTAATCGTATTGCCTTTCATATAATGGCAGCTGGTAATGTATTAACTGCATTGTGTACTGTAAGATCGTGTAGCTCATAGCAGTGGCACACCCCATGAAACCCTTGAGTGGGCCTACGGGTTTAATATACCGTCAAAATCAAATCGTGAAAGTAAATGAACCCTTGATACAGCACGAAAATCGCAATTTAAAGTGTTTTTTGAGCCCTAGACTAAGATGTATTGCTTCCTACTAGCCTGGCCTATAGGTGTAATGACTAATAATGCTGCTCCTGCGCAACAATATTAGTTAATTGAGTTTAGTTGACGGTGGTGTTGAGAGTTGTGTTAGATACCTATGTTAAACACTCAGCCGCAGTTCACAAAAGTGAAATGGAGTGGGTCTGGTCTGGTCGGCGAGGCGGCCCACCCGCCAAAAAAAACCCTGATGCAGCCAGCCAATCACTACAGCCCCGGTTGAGCGCGAATCCCCTTAGAGACCCACTCCCAAAGCTCAACTTTCCATGCCGAGCAGGTTCCTGACAACCGTGCGTGCCGAAGCCAAATCCTCCTCTCAAACAACCTCAAACGGCAGAAACAATCCCATCAACCGCCGCCTCGCCGTTGGCCCACTTGAAGCACATCCTCTCATCAAACCGTCGCCGTCATTGTCATCGACTTCGAACCTGACAATCAGTAATAAAACCGCCACTTCGTCCAAATCACCCCGTTCACGAACATCTCGAATTGTCGACAAAGGACGCGGCCAGGCCCAAGGGCGGCGTTTGAAAAGCGGCGGCGACAGCAGCAGCCCAGGAGGGAACCAATAACTCATCCCCGAAAACAAACGGGTTCAACAACTCCTTCTCAGAGCCTCTCCCCCCCGGAAGAAGAAACGCAAACATGTCATTCTCCCTCACCAACCTCCGGGCCCTCGCCTCGCGGCTCCTCCTATCGCGGACGATGACGCTCACTCCGACGACAACCCAATTATCCTCCTCAGCATTCTTTTTCTCGACGACCAGCGCGATGAGCGCCGCCAAGTCGAAAGTGCCGCCAAAGCCCAAAACCAAAGCCAGCGAAACCGCCACGCCGTCAAGGAGGAAAGGCGCCACCGCCAAGGACCCCAAGCTCGTCCAGATGCTGAAGCTCTTCGCGGCGCTGAACCCACGACGTATCCCCGCCCCGCTGCGCATGGGCCGTAACCGGCACCTGCGGCACTGGACGATCCACCGGGCGTGGTTACTGTTCCGGCGCCGGGAGCGTGAGGAGCGCGAGCGCACGCTGATGCGACAATACCAGGGCATGTCGGCCGCCTGCGAGGCGCTGCGCCTGACCGAGGGGCCCGGAACCCGCGAGGAAGGCTATCTGTACCGCGTGGCGATGGAGAAGAAGGGCGTGTACGGCCCCAACGGCGTGCCCATCGAGTACGCGGCGCGTGCGCAGACCGAGACGCCGCCCCGCGTTGCTTGGAACCATGACTGGAAGCGGTGAAGAAAGGATCACGCCCAATGGTCAAACTTTTGAAACCGGATCGCTGTGCAATTCCTATAACACACTCGACCCGGATGTACCAACAGGGGAGGGAGGAAATTTGAGATATATATTTCCGAGTGTGATGATAGGAGCTAGAGAGTTGGCCTGAACATGGGAAAAGGGTCTCCAGAGACCAAACAAAAGGTTGCCGCCCCATCAGGGTTTGTCTTCCAATCCAGTCAACCATTCCAGTTGAAAGTCATAAGGGGTGCGGACGGTAAATCAAATCTTGTACTCTGTAGCAACAAAAGACCTGTATACACTATTATGCTCAATGGATTGGCACGATTACCCCCACGTTAATTTCTTCATATATATACATATTTCAGTCCTTAGTTATCACGCACACGAACTGACGGACAGAAGTTAAAGTATGGCATCATTAGATTGTCTCCTTTGTTCGTCGCTCGATAGTGTCAATATCAGAAACCATAAAATATGAGAGACCAGTTTGCAATCTGCCCAACCTTTCGCCCCATGCTCCATACCCGCTGTCCCAAAATGAGTTAAAATACCAGAAACATTTTGGTCCTACATCCCATCTCCTGCCCAATTCCAGTCATATGATTTGACCAGGCCCTGTCCGACTATGAGAAAGAGGGGAGCGCGGCGTGTAACGAAAGAAAAGGGCAAATTTCTATAAACATAGAGTACAAAGCTCGTGTGGATGTTGTTGGCCGCTGGCGCACGATTCGAAGTAAGGGACGCTGGAGGAAGCCTCGTCCTTCGACGAGGCCATTATGGTCGTCCCGACCCGGTTGCGTGTCGAGCGAGTGGGCTATGTGAGGGTGGACGGATTGAGAAATGGATACATGACGAAAGTATTCCGAACCTGTCTGAGACTCCTTCTCAAATAGGCAGCCACCGGCCAAAGATCCCACCCTGTAAAATGTTCGATGGTGGAGATTCGTCAGAAAGGTGTGTGTGTGGTCCACCTCCAGGCTAATGGAAAAGCCTCTTGTCTTCCATTGGCTTTTCATAAGATCACGCAGCAACCGCTCCCCTCGCCTCTCTCGAACATAAGCAAGGACGCCCTCGTGGCGGCCTCAAACACATCGTCAACGCCCTCGCCCGTAAGACTAGAGCATTCGAGGTATTTGCGGGCACCAATCTCTGCGCCAGTGCGCTCGCCCTCGGCTGTAGGCACGAACTGGAGAGACTTCTTACGCATCTCTTCTATCGCTACCGGGTCGTCTCGCAGGTCCTTCTTCAGCCCGACCAGGATGAATGGGACGTCGGGGCATCTGTCTTGTGCTTCGGGGACCCACTAAGAGCTGTATTAGCATCCGTGATGTCTCACTACTATGTTTGAGGCGTTGTATGGTTCTGGAGGAGAACAGCCAGACAAGAAGGGAGTGGAGTGGGCGTATGGTGGGACAATAGTCACACGATAGCAACTGCGGATCAAGTGTAGCAGCTCCAGGAGGGGTAAAGGGCGGTTGGCTGGTCGAGATTGCGAAAAATGCACCCACCTTGTGCCTGACATTGTCCAGGGAATCTGGTGTATCGACCGAAAAGCCTATTAAAATGACGTGTGCCTTCGAGTAGGCGAGCGGCCGTAACCGCTCATAGTCTTCTTGCCCAGCTGTGTCCCATAGTGCGAGCTGGACTGACTTGCCGTCTACTCGGCAGTCTGTCACGTAGTTCTCGAAGACGGTGGGGATCTGTAGAAGGGGACTCGGTTATTAGCTGTAGGTGGTTATCGGGGGAGGGATGGGTTCGAAATCGAGAGAAGGGGAGGCGGCTCTAGGCCTCCCGCGAGGTGTTAGACTCGTGGAGAAGGGTTCGGCGGTGTACTCACGTAGTCCTGGTTTGGCGAAAGCCGTCAGCGGGGTGCTTTGCTCGCCCAATGGCGCGGAAACGAGGAGCACTTACGGTTGGGAAATGACCGAGTGTAAATACGCTGAGCAAGCTGGTTTTACCGCAAGCGCCGTCGCCAATAATGACGAGCTTCCTTGATTAGGCCATTGTGTTAGAAGCAGCAAGCGAGTAGGACCAAGGCCTCCGCTGTCGTCGTCGCCATCGCAAAGGGAGGGGCCAAGGGACATAGGATCTATAACGCTCGGGATGGCAATGTAACCAAGCGTACCTGCGGATAACATTCTGGGCGTTCGCATTTGCAGCCATGGTTGGGCAAATGTGCAATTCGGCGCGTCTGGTCTCCGTACCAAGCTCAGCGCTGAGCGCCTGAATGTCCTTGGCGGCCTGTTTGTCTGGCGCAAGACGGGGAGAAGACGGCGGGATGTGAAGAGAAAGGATAGCCTGGAGGCAGCACGATGGGCTGACTGTACGGACGTAAATTAATCAATGGGCAAAAGAGGGTCGTGACGGGTTGACTGTGGATTCGACCCAGGAAGGAAGGCGGCACACATATGCAAAGCAACTTCACTGCTGCACCCTGGAACTGGAAATTTTGAGGGGAACAACGGACTGATAGCTGCATCGGTTGAGGGCCGATTACATAACGCTAACAGCCAGCCAGCCCACGGTCCTTACCACCCGCGAACGGTGTGCCTTTGGGCTCGTTGGCTTAATGCTTGGCGCGTACAATACGATGCGATCCATGGCTATCGCCCCACTGCGATCCTCCACTGCACGTTGGACCTTGCCCATCTACACTAGGGAGCTAAAGTCCTGGAGGGCAACGCTTCACTGGGGGCTAATGAAGCAGGCAACTGCTTCACTTTGCATCGGACTAAAAAAGGTCGATGACGAGACCAACAGGCATCTGGTTCGTATTGCTTATTGCACCGAAGAAACGGCAAACTTTTGTCCTAGAATTCGATGTCCTAGCAGTGAGGGTCCGACGGCGCAAACGGCCCATGTTGCTCCGGCAGCAGGACGACGGCTCGTTTTGATAGGCTAGGGGCGACTCAGGACGGTGCTGAACTCTGAAGCAAGTGAGGCTGTGCACTAGCAGCATCTGGAAACAACGTTGTACAAATCCAGGGACCGGGGGGAATAAGCTCGTGTGGGTGTTTGAGCTGAAAAGCTACCCCATACTAAATCGCCTTCACCACGGGAGCCGCTCCTTAAGAAAGAGAGTTGCATTTCCGGGCCCGGATCCGTCCGGGGCTAATGGTGGGCGCCTCAGCCTCAACTAACTCGTTCGTCGGGCCAGAGTGGTGATTGGGCGTGCTCTGCCACGTCCGTTCGGCCCCTAGAGAAGCCCAAAATGTTACCTTTCCCCTTCCGGGGAATTGGTGTGCCTCAGATTTTTAATCACACCTGAGAAGGAATTTCCAGGAACATTGGCATCGATCTCGAGGGAATTGGGATCGGGAATTCGGAGAGAAGAAGCGCCAGCATCAATTACCTGCTGAGGAAACCTACCAGGGCACGACAAACCTCTTCCTAGACTGGTTGTGAATCACGAATGGACTCGGGAGAACCCCGGCATTGAGACCAACCATAAGCAAATTCGACTGCCAATTGAAGGCTAAGAGATTCCACTTGCCCGGGTCATTGCCAGTCAGACTGGATTTAGGCCATGTTGTCTGAGACGATTTGCGATTTGCGAATTCCGAACCTGGGATTAATTGTTATCAAAGACAACGGGCGAGCGAGTAGGGCGGCGCGACACAAACAAACTCAGCACGATGATACTTGCTGACATCCATCAAGCAGATGAGCGAGACGCGTCCCAGCCAGCTGGTTAAATCTTCTGATGTCCGTCGGTCAGTTTCAAAGAGTGCCGAAACATGGTCTCATCCATCATGTATGTCCATCTCCAAGTTGGGCATCTTCCAGGGCTCTTGAGAATGACCCCTGCGACGTTGGCGTGGGAGTCTTCTGGTCCACGATGCACAGGTGACAGGACGGTCAATGTCACAACTGGACTCGACCTCACCAAGGCCACGGAGCTTTGTTTATAAGACCCATGAAAAAGCGACCAGAAATGAGTGTCCAAGATCATGGTATCTGGATCGAGCAGATCGACTTTTTGTCGTTCTGCCGGACTGCGAATTGTGAATTGCGAGAGGTTGCTCCGTAACGATCGAGGAGCCGAAAAAGAGGGGGCGTGCTGAGTCTCCAGGGGACATAACTGCGAGGCTGACATATGTCACGTGCGGGACCTCAGCCAATCATGCCTGGGCCCCTCCCTTCAGGTACGGCGAAAGGGACCACAAATCGACTGCATGCTTCGAACATCCGAACAACCTGAGGGAAGCGCACATTGGGAGCCGACGCCGCCACTCTTTCTGCCAAAGCACATCTGCCCGCGATTGCAGCCGACGACACCTCCCGACGCCCCGACGCCACGACACCGCCAGCTGTCGTCCGCAAGTCCGTGGCTGCTGCGCCTGCGATTGTGAGTGCCCTGACCCGACCGTCAGCGACGCCCTCAGACTTCACAACCCACAACCCTGTCCATCGAGCCTCTTACTTCCATAACGAAGCCTGCCCCTCTTCGTCCGCCCCAGCCCTATCTTGGAGCTACTTCGAGCTGCCTCCACATGGCATCGGACCTGCCCTCGAGTCACTTCCAGCGCAACAGCACCTCCGTCTCCTTCCACTGCGCTACGAGCGCTTCCTAGCTTCCTCCCTACCTCCCTGGCCTTCACTTCATCGTCCAGCTGCCTCCCTTGCCACCCGCCTCCCTTCACCCGACACCGAGCCTCTGTGAATGATGCGCGGTTTGGCCTATTCTGTTGGACCTTTTAATTCCGCCATTCTCCCAAACTCACTCTCCTTCCCCTCTAGGCTTCGACCGGCTTTCGGACCCGCCTACCCCACCGCGACAGCTCCGACACCGACACATTACCTCAAAGTCGACAGCCTCCCTGCCACAGTAACGAAGCGATCATGAAGGGCAACCACCGCCAGCCCACCGCGGCGGCACCCAGCGCAGCACCTCTATCACCAACCTCCAAGGCCACGGCAAAGTACACGAACAAAGACGGCTCAAAGTTCATAACCGTCCCGAAGACCAGCGCGGCAGTCGAGCCGTCTCAGCCCTCGCCATCCCCCTCGCCCGCAACCGTTGCTACTCCCGCTGCGAGCGCTAGGATCGCGCCGCGTGCAGTGCCAGAGGCTGCTTCCCAAGAGTCCCGACAGCCAGTGAATCGCAAGAAACAGAAACGGCGAGCAAAAGCGGCAGCTAAGGCAGCCGCTGAGCAGCCGCTGTCAACCACAGGACCGTCCAACGGTTTGCCCAGCCCGCCTCCGTCACACGAGCCGCACTCAGCAGATGCCGAGCCCGACGATAGCAACGACGAGGACGACCAGTTCGAGGGTGGGCATCCCCGTCACCATCATTCTCACCAAAACGGCTTCGCGAAGGGATCGCCTCCGCAGCCGAGGAAGACCAAAAAAAAGAAAGGGAAGGACGGCACAGGACAGATTGCTGAAGGACCTCCGATTCGTTACCATTACCACCCCCCAGCAGGCCAGAGTCATGCGCATATCTCTGCACCAACCGCGTCTTCCCAGCACCATCATCACCGCCCTGGGATGTCCAAGGAGAAGATATGGAATACGAGCTCGCAGGAGGAACGCGAACGCATCAAAGAGTTCTGGCTTGGGCTGAGTGAGAGTGAACGGAAATCTCTCGTCAAGGTTGAGAAGGAGGCCGTCCTGAAAAAGATGAAGGAGCAGCAAAAGCACACGTGCAGCTGTACTGTATGCGGGAGGAAACGGCACGCCATCGAAGAGGAGCTCGAGGGCCTTTACGATGCCTACTACGAAGAATTAGAGCAGTACGCGAACCACCCTAGCCAGGGCGATGGACCTCCGATGCTGCGCCCCCGCCACTCGTTTAGCTCTACGGCCGGCATGCGGGGGGGTTGTAGCCTATACTCAAATCATCAGCCCTCCCGGGGGCAGATAGTTGATCAAACGGGGGACGACGAGGAGGAGGTCGGCGATGAAGACCTCAGTGAGGATGACATTGACGACGACGATGAAGTCAGCGAAGAAGAGCCTTCTGAACCACTTCACCGAACGACCGATTATGCCGCCGACTTTTTCAACTTTGGAAATAGCCTGACTGTGGAGGGTAGGAACAGACTCCCCATTCTTCCATCGTTTCTGCAGAGTTATCCCTTCCCGGGAACAGGCAATAACGCTTACGGGTCATCTTCTCTAGGTGGAATCCTAACCGTGGCCGACGACCTGCTGAAGAATGACGGCAAGAAGTTCATCGAAATGATGGAGCAACTCGCGGAGCGGCGTATGGCGCGCGAGGAAGACGCCAGAGAACAGTACGAACGCGGCTACGACCATACCAACGGCGATCGTTTTGGTCATACCCATCCCCCAGCCGCCCCCGAAGAAGAGGAATACGACGATGATGAAGAGGAGTATGATGAGGAGGATGAGGACGAGTATGACAGCCAGGAGGAAGAGGTATGTAGCCGATTTGCTGTGCAGGCCCGTGGGATGCTGATTTTCAAAGCAGGATACTATGACTGAGGAGCAGCGCATGGAGGAGGGGAGGAGGATGTTCCAGATCTTCGCTGCAAGAATGTTCGAGCAGCGGGTGCTAACTGCCTACCGAGAAAAGGTCGCTAAGGAACGCCAGGCAAAGCTACTTGAGGAGATCGAAGATGAGAACAGGCAGGAGTCCCAGCGCAAGGCCAAAAAAGCAAAGGAGGCCCAGAAACGGAAAGACAAGGCGGCAAAGAAGAAGGAGGCGTTGGCAGAGGAGAAAGCCCGAAAGGAGCAAGAGAAGGCTGCCGAAGAAGAGGCCCGAGCCGCCGAGGAAAAGCGTAAGGCTGAGGAGCAGCGCGTCAAGCTCGAGGAGAAGAAGAGGAAGAAGGAGCTTCAGAAGAAGGCCGAGGAGGAGGAGCGGCAGAAACAGAACGCTGAACGCCTACGCCGACTTCAGGAGCAAGAAGAGCTTCAGCGGAGGGCTCGAGAGGCTAAAGAGCGCGAGAAGAAAGCGCGCGAAGAAGCTCGCCTCAAAGAAAAGGAGGCACGCGACAAAAAAGAGCTCCAGGCTCAGGAGAGGAGGGAGCAGCAAGAGCGTGACAAGCGGGACAAGGAGGCCAGAGCCAGGTCAGACCGCGAAGCAAAGGAGGTTAAGGACAAACGGAAGCAGGACGAGAAAGCGGCACAAAAAGCTGCAGCGCTGGCAGCCGCCGCTCCCGTTCCCCTACCCGTTACTCTCCCGAAACGGCCAGCTTCCAATGCTATGCCTCCAGCATTACCACAACAAACCTCAACGTCTTACGCTTCGCCCAAGCCCGCAGTTGCCACCCCGGCATTGCCCAAAGTTCCGACGCCAATGCGATTGCGGCAGGCGTCGCAACAAGAAGGCCCCGCTTCCTCATCCTCCGGAGCAGCATCGCAAGCTGGGTCAGCACCTAGCCAGAACCCTTCTCCTCATCCTATAACGCCTGTTCATGTGAGCCCTGGCCCGATAGGCCCTCCCGTTAGATCGATAAACACCGGTGCCAGCACGCAGAGCGGGCCGCATCAGTCGCCGCACTCGGCTTCGCCTCTGAACACGACGGCCAAGTTGCCACATCAGTCAAGTCCATTCAGCATGCCGCCAATGATGCCCTTCCTTCAAGGGATGCCCCAGATGCCCCCCGGGTTTACCAACCACCACCGCGACCCCATGTTCCCCCCCATGACTAGTTTCAGGCCCGCGCCGCCGGGCATGATGCCGATGCCACCTGGGTTTGGGAGCCAGCTTGGTGGCCGAGGAATCCCAATGCACCCCCCGCCTGGATTTCCCGGTCCGCTGGACTCCCCAATGTCCAGTATTACTCAGCCATTCAGCCCATCGATACCCAAAGAGTCAATGGCGTCCCACTCACGGCAGGGCTCGGCAAGTTACGAGCCAGGTGCCCCTATTAGTGCGCAACAGCCCATTGGACGTCCAGCGCCCATTGGAAGACCGTCGAGCGTTGTGCAGGGACAGCGACCGCCAAGCCAGTCGCCGAGGACTGGTTTCACAAAGCCTGAATTGGAGGGGCATCTTGGGAGCAGCGCTCTCCTGGATGGGCTTGATGAGCCGCTCCAAGAGTATCCTACTCGGCGGTTGCCCATAGCACCAGCGCCACTTGGACAACGACTTGGGCAGGCCTTCCCCATGTCCCCATTCGGGGTTGATCCCATATTCACTTCGCAACACAGCCCTTGGGCGCCAGCAGGTGGACCGCAGCCGCATATGTTTGGGCCACCGCCACCGCCAGGGTTCGGTCCTGGGCCGATGCCTTGGGGGCCGCCTGCGCCAATCAGCTCAACCTTCGGCGGGCATAGTGTGTCGGTGCCTCGATCAGTTCACGTTCGCAAGATGCTCAGTCGCGCATGTCGAGAGCTGGCAGATTCGGAGAGCAAGAAGGTCGACGGCAGTGAGGATGGGTTCATCTCTCTGGATAACATCAGAGCACAGGTGCAGTTGATCAATTCAGGCCAGCCTGTCGATGAGGCTGAACTTCTCGACATGTGCGAAACCGAGGGCAATGAAGTCAATGGCGGAGGGAGCTTCGACGTCCGGGAGGACAGGTCGGGCAAAATGTCGATTCGTTATGTCGATGATGGGAGGTCCAATCCACGGCCACACCGCCGGGCAGTGGGGGCACCAGGAGAGATTGGCAGTCCCATCGTTGGCGGAGGCTCGTTTGGAGGCCGTTGTTAGCATTTGATTGGTGGTCTGAATCGAGACCTCTTTATGATCATCCATCGGTCCATCCACTCCCCAAGAATCAAAAACAAATGCACTATACCAACACCCTTTGGCGCAGAGTTCCTCCCTTTTTTCCCTTTAACATTCTCTTCTGCAGCGGAATAAGCTCTGGAAGGAACCGGACCAGCTCCTCTACTTACTTCTCTTGGGACGTTAGACGCATTTGGGTTCAGCTGATAGTGGAATTACCATTGTAAGACCAAGTAGGTAGTTTACCAGATAACTACCTCATAAAAAACTGGCCAACGCAGCCACAATTTTAAGAAGAAAATGAAGAAGGAAAGGGAAAACTATTTGACTCTAATGCATACATGCCTGGTAAGTTTTTGCTGGCCATGTCTATGTCTTGTTGCACGGCTTATTTGGCAGAACCATTGGAATGCAGTTGAAAAAACAGTGAGTGTTTTTCTTTTTCGGGATGGGGAGGTCCTGTTCAATATGTGGTGATGTATAGGGAGAAGAAGCATGCTTGCAAAGCGTGATACCGAATTGAAGCCACTGAGAAATATGACGATTATTAAGACTCCGTTTCCATCCGATATCCCATTCCCATCTGAATAGCGCCGAGCCTGTCAAAACCGCCCGCTTGCTTCCCCTTGCTTGCATGTTTACAATATCTTTATCCAGAAGTGGATGGGCAGCTATATACCGTTGGTTCTCGCTTACCCACCCAGCTCCATTTCCTTGGCTTCATTCTAGCACTTACCGCAGCGCGTGCGGGTCGTGGGCATCCGCGAAGGGGTTCTGCTGTCCTCCAAAGTCCTGCGACTCCTGGTGCTGCAGGTGTGGTTGGTATCCGCCGGAGTACTGCTGGGGCATGGGCGGGAGCGGCGGCAGGTCGTGAGCCGCCATTAGGGGCTGTCGGTCCTCACCAGCATTGTCGGCGGCAGCTCCAGCGGAGGCGGGGTTCTGCTTCGCGGCCACCGTGGCCGACAGCTTGGCCTCCTTGGCGATGCGCGACACCTCGGCCGCCCGCTCCAGCCGCTTCTGGACGTTGCGCTCGCGGCAGCACAGGAAACAGATGCTGAACACGGACGCAGCGATGACCACGGTGAAGAAGATGGCGATGATGGTGCCGGCGACGCCCAGGTTGGACTGTCTGTCCATGCAGCTCGCCTTGCCCTGGGTGTCGAAATGGCAGATCTTGCCCTGGATGCACACGTCCATGCTCTGCTTTATCTTGGAGCACGATCCCTTCTTGCCCGCCGCGTCTGTCGGGCAGACTTCGATCTCGTACTCGGACGGGGTCAAGCACTGCGTCCCGGCGGCGGCAGGGGTCGGCGCAGCTGCGTCTTGTCGTGCCTCCATGGTGATGATCGGTTCTCGGCCGACGAGGTTAGGCAGTGCGCCCACGCCAGCGGCAGAATCCCGCCGGCGGCGGAGGTCGGAGGCAGATGCTGCGTCGCAGCGTCGCAGCATCCAGATTGCCTCCGTCTGAGCTTCGGCTGCTGTGCACCCGGCGTTGACGAGGCATTGCTCGAGCGAGGGGCCGAGCGTGGCGGGCGTGGCGGCAAGAGAGACGTGCGAGAAGCAACGGACCAGCGAGCCTGTGTCACCGCACAATGCGGCCGCCGCGAGCTCCTGCCCGTGGGAGCGCAGGCATTCGGGGGTGGGTTCGGACGACGGGGGGGTGGCGGCGCCGACGGAGGAGGCCAGGAGGAGGATCGAGGTGGGTATTGTGGACCGCATGATGAGTTATCTTCTTCTCGTCGGAGGAGGGGACTACTGGGTAACGTTCGACGGGCAGTTACGCGTTTCCAGTGGTCGTCAAGGTTGCTCTCGTTGCCTTCCACAGTAGTTCCGCAACAGAGGGAGCGGGGAGAGATGTTCGATGGAGACAGCTGAGATGGCAGGAGGTTGCAGGGGAAAAAGGGGCAGCTTGGTTGGGCCAAACGGAGAACGCGTCGAGGATGGTCGGTGTCAGAAATGACAGGGGTTCTTAGATCGTCGCTGCTCGCTGCTGAGCGGTCATTGACCGTTCATTTCAATTTTTGGGTGATATCTGCTCGTTTCTCGTTCAGGGGCATTCATCATCAGTGGCGGCAGAGTTGGCGATGAGGTTGGGGGGATTAATCTTGGGATGAAAAAAGAAGACTGTTAAGGAGAAAGGGGGAATGGATGGGTATTCAGGGCGATTCCTTCGCGGAGAGGACTCATTTCTGAGCCCACCAGCCCAGCGGCCCAGCCCAGTCCCTGTGCATGGACTCTAGGGGGGGCCATGCACTGCAAACTGCGCTGGGCTGGGAGCTGCGCTGCGCTTGCGAGTTGGTTCACGATGCACAGCCCGCTGCAGGGGTTGTGTTGCGGCCAGAAGTTTGACCAACAGAAGAGCTGAGGTGCCCACTTTTACGCTTTGTGGGCCGTGGGGCCCAATCAAAACTCCCTCCGACGGGACGGAAAGTTGGATGGACCCCCTGATTGACTTTCCCTTGGCGGCGCTTCCCGTGAGGAGCCGTTTTGCCTTCAAAGCTTCGCTGACGGCTGGCACCGTTCCTTCTTATACCTTAAAAACATTCCCTACGTGGATTGGGTGCTGGAATGTTTTGGATTTCACGGATTCTCAAGCTTCACTCTATGGCCGACTGTTGTGGCCTAGCTGTGAGTTGACAAGCAGAAAAGCGGCGGCTCTCTGCGACCCCTGTCTCGCCATTTAGTTCCAGACCTTCAACTGCTCTGCCGCAAGTTTGTTCTCCATATATAACCCTAACCGGTTTTTGGCTGATCAACCATGTCGGGCGAGCGAAAACAACCACATGGATCAGAAAATCTTGTACGTGAGCTACCTGACTGTCCATCGCGTTTCTTATTTTCCAGAATACGCCAATTATTCCGCTCCTGAAACCTTATTTTGCGTTGCCAAATCACAGCCCTAAAGTCTTTAAGGCGACTTAACAATTTGGTATTAATCTAGCACCGTACACCTCAACTGGGTAAATGCCTGATTGATTAGTGAGTATACTGAAGGACGAGTATACTTCAACCAACCTAAGCCCTCCAAATGAGATACTAGCCCTTATCAAATAGCTGAAAAGTATGCCTTGTTGCACTGTAAGGAGGCCTTGATCGGTGTTATCCAGGCGCCATCAACAATTTAGGACTCCCGAAATATTACATTTTGATGTGTCTGAATGTACCTACTTCACCAGTCTTACTTCCATGATGTCGGTGTACACTAACGTCAAGCTCACAGCCAGTGGGAGGGTGATAGAAGGTAATATCGCCATTGCGCATTCCCTGGCGGGGAGAGAGCCTGGAACCTCCCAGTCTATTTCAAGTCACATCGATTGATGTTCTTTGTCTATCCCCCTTTCAGCCCTGTAGTTGTGAATTGAAGACATAGTATATGAGCTATCAGATATCATTTCTTCCGTGACCTGCATTATTGACATCATGGTTTCTACGGGGAGTATTCAAGATCCTAGCTGCTTTAGTGTCTAGATATGTGGTTTTAGTTTTGACATTTGTCTCTTTCCATGAAGCTCTAGAAGTTTGAGTACATTGATGAAGGAGTATCATGGCTGATATTATCTCGAACTTACTGGAACCGTTATTGAAAGTCTCTACTTCTCCGTTCCGGAACATGATCTGCGTGTGACACCAGCTCACCAAAAAATATTCATCTTCCCGTGCTTCCTGGGTATAATTACATTATCTAATTAATAAAAAAGTTATCTAATTAATTAATTCATAAATTCGTTAGCGATGTTCTGACTAAACAATTATCTAATTAATTATAAATTTGTTAGCGATGTTCTGACTAAACAATTATCTAATTAATTATAAATTTGTTAGCGATGTTATGAAAAATATCATTAAATAATTTTTTAATTATCGATAGCCCAGGTAAATACAACGAGACGCAGCATTCAGCTCAAACTCTCTTCAACCTCAACAGCAATACAAATACGACTCATGGTCCCTTTCCAGTTGGCCATGGTTTGCGCCGGACGCAATAACGACCTTCCACCTCCGGATACCCTTCTCGGGTCTGAAAGAGCAAGGCCTTCGCAATGGGTTGATCCAATCAGCCCATCCAGTAACCAAACTCATAGCTTGCAACACCCGTCGCAGCCCTATAGTCCGTCCCTTGCTGAGACGCCTGAAAAATCTTGCGTCGGAATTGATATGCGAACGGCATCGTTGTCTTCTATTGTACGCGTCAATGGTGCTGAATACACAATGCATGAGGATATACACAGACAACCAATTCCAGGCATTTTACTCTCTCGCCCTATCCAAGGCGGCGAGCAGAGCTACGACGAGCGCTCCAGTAATCTGGATAAGCCAAACATTGGTAAACCCATCCTCAGCGGTGTTAATGAAGGTATAAGGGAAATCAGACCCGGCAACAGTCAAATGCATCATTGGTATGCTTATTTAGAACCTCTTATTTTTCATCAATACTCCCACGATACAAAGTTTAGGATGACTGCTAATGCATCGGATAGTAACATATGTGGCGCGAACAACTTCGCGAGATGTCTAGCAAAGGGACACTATAGGTATTGTCCTCTCGCCGGCCATATACCCTACTAATCAACGTATGGATGCGTCAGGTGCCGGGAAGACGCCAAGCGCAAAGAAGGAGAAGCCAGAAAAGCGAAGCGGGATGGCTCCAGTGATAAAAGCAATGGATCCAAAAAAGAAAAAGATGGCAAGGGTAATCAAAAGAAGGCTGATATTGTGAAGGAAAAACAAAATAACAAGAAATGAGACGCAATCCTTGGACTAGAATCAGGCAGTCAAGCCTCATGTTTGTGGACGACTCGATTGAATTTTAGGAGGTGGGGATCGTGAATATGAACATGAACATGAATCATATTCCAATCGATGATCACTTTAAAACCTTAAGTATCTAATTATTATTCAATTTTTTGGCTTTCTCTTAAAGATACCTAAATTGTACATTCGTGCGTGAAATGTCATGTATTCCCAGTGGTGGCGAGGAATGAGGAATGGGTGGGGAGCCGGCTACATTGTGGCAAACTCATTCAAAGCAGTTCCGCCCACCAGTGACCCCTCTACCAAGACAAGACGGCTTTTTCAGTTTTAGTCTGAGGGCGCCGACAACTTCCTTTCGTGAGGTTCTGTTGATATTTTTTTACGGAAAGGATGAAAATAATAGTCAACGGTAGGAGGGTTGAGACATGATTTGAAGATGCTAGATGGATTTGGTATGCTTAAACTAGAGGTTTATCTTGGGGGTTGACCAAGTGGTAATTGTGACCGGTGCAATAACTCTGTGACTGTCAGGTCAAATTGTGGTTAATTCAGAAATTCATCATGTCAAAAACTAGAGGGAGTAGAAAATATCTCTGGTTTCAAGTAAGTCAAGTTATCGTTATTTTGAAGTCACTTTTGGAGGCAGCTTGCGATGGAAGCCCTGATCCTAGTCAGGGTGACGTGATGATATATTGCCTATTCAGATCAAGATATGTGCGTTTTCGTATCGTATCCAGGACACAGCCTGTCAATGTTTAGCCATGACAATATTTTCATGCCCCAAACAAAACGCCATCATCATCCAGTCTCAGGCCTCGGGGCCTTAAATTTTCTTTTTGCCTCTGTTTCCGCCGCGGTTACCCTTGCCACCGGTGCGGGTTTCCTTGTCACCCTTGCCATGTCCACCGATGGGTTTTTCTTCGTGAGAATTACTGTGGTTACGGTCGCCAACACCAACCTTGCCGGTGCGTAAGTTGCTGCGGCTGGACTCTGCATCATCGGTACTACTTTTGGTAGAAATGCTGTCCCGCTGAGCTCTTTGCTCGCGGAGCCGGGCGTCCTTGCACTGTACACACTCAGAGTACGAAGAGTGGTAAGCGCCATGGATATCACACTTGATGAGATGGCCGCGGGTGAAGCAGCGGGGCTTCGCGATAGCAAAGCATTGTGGGCTATCAATATAGTTAGCACGAGCAAAGGTCGGCCAGGTGTCTGAATGAACAGCTGCCGGGCAAACCGGGGAATTGCGAGTGGCCTACCAGTGATGCTGGGTCGCCTTGACCATTTTTTCTTTTTCTTTCGTCGCAAAGCAAGAGTAGCAAGCTTTGTTCAAGGGAATCATGGTTAGCTTGGTGTTCCAGAGTAAAATATTTGACTTTGGAGAGCGTATACATTTTTGTTCGGTCGCGACGGTGTCGATTTTGACGGTGATGTTTTTGGTAGATTTTTGCGACCGTTTTTTGGGCTGGTGGGAAAGGCTTTTTCCAAGAATAAGAGGAACGGTTACGGTCGTAAGAATGCAATGGGCAAATGCAGCCGCGTCAAGCGAAGCAACTATTTAGTCACGGAGGCGCACGGCGTCAAGAATAGTTAATGACCGCCTTGTCACGCTCCTCTAGCGCAAGGACCACAGCTTGTTTGATGAGGAGTGAAGAGAAAATGAAAATTTCTTCAGAATTATTCGTCATCATATGTGCAGCAGCTTTTTAGAGTAATCCTGCAACAAGCCGTCTGTGAGGCGTCAGCCATGCACGGCATGGGAAACCAGAAATATTTCCTGCATATTGTGTTGCTTCTTTCAAAGCAGCCAGAGCGGTGGCGGGTTTATATAGGCGCAGTTTTCGGCGTGCTTCTGTCAGATGGGATGGTGGTAGGTCAGGTGGTGCCAAGCCCTCGCGCCCCCCTTTTCAAAGTAAACAAACGCATCACATGCGACGACGCAGCTCCGTCTGTCGGCTCAGGTTGTGAATTCTGTTGGTATTGCTGCCTTTAGACAAGCCCATATCTACCCATTTTTATCCCATCGCTTGGGTCCACAAGTTTCGTCGTATCTTGGAGTAGGACGATGGTCTGCAGCAGCATCAGCCAACGTCCGAGACTCTTGGATGGTGCCACGATCTTAATTCAAATGGTGATTCAAAAATAATTGTACGATCGTCTCTAAATTATCCGCCGATTATGTGCGCTGATTGAGTACCAAATTCTTCAACTCTAAAAGCCGGTTTGGGGCTCATACGGAGAATTACTTAGCCACTACTTGACAGAGAGAAGGCTGTAGGCTCTTCATGATCAATACAAGAATATGAGGAGACCTTGAGAGCATATCACTTAAATTTCACTTTAATTAAGCAGATTCTGAGATTGAAGTCTCCAGGGATTTTTTCGACTCAGTACTCTTTTGAACGTTGCTATGTTGAGAAGTTTTGGATAATATAATCATACTGCTATGCGACAATTCCCCAAGATTTGAGCCTCCGTTAGCTACCAACGACCCAGTAGGAAGTAAAATTAAAGTTGAGCTTTACTGTTTGTGTCGAAGTGAAGGTTTACATGGTTTGTTTATCACAAGCCGAGACTCATCTGTCTTGGGGGGATTTATATTGTGAATGGAGTAGAATCTAGCTACAATTTAGTGAATATTAGTCCCCCCATAAAATAAAATAAGAATCAGCAGAGTCCTATGTTATCAGATATCAGATGAACTACCACATGACACCAGTGGAAAGGGGGTGAGTTGTGAAAGCAAACGGGTGTGCCATTATGTAAGCCTCGGGCGCGTCACTCATCGCTCACGTGGCCCGTAGTGGCTGAGCAATAACGGCAGCTACGTCATCCCCCGCATCGCTTGCGGCAACAAACATAAAGCTCGCTCTCCGGCTCGTTTTTCCATTCTGCAACAAATGCAAACCATTTCAAACCACATACTGAGACCCGTGAGATACACGAGACACACAGAATCACTCAACATTTCGAATAAGCTGCCAAAATGCCTCTCGTCGTTCCCGGAATCACGTCCAACTCGTCTGACCCGACAGAGGAGTGGACCAACAAACTTGTCGGCAAGAAGCTGTCCGACGATGCCAACGCGCCATCTGAGACCGTAGGTTTACATCCACAGTTCACTCCTTGCCGCTGGCTAACATTGGTTCTCCTCAGACTTTTTGCAAGACAGACCTGCCCCAACCAACACGCATCATCGAGCCCGGCATGATGGTCACCAAAGACTTTGTCCCCGAGAGACTCAACGTACACGTGAAGGAGGATGGAACCGTCTCCCACGTCGTCCATGGGTGAACATGCGAGAGAGATGGCAGGGTGTTGAGAGTGGAAATCATGAATGCACATGATTTCTGATACCCCTCATGTTATTGTAAATCATCACTTCTATAATACCCAGATATCTTCCACCATTGCAAATTACCCGTCTTGAAACTTTACCAAGCATCAGACCACCAACATGTCTAATCCTCCAGCCCTTTTCTGCCCCGCAGTGACGACAAGGTGTGGCTTGTAAATATGTCTGCAGGGGTCCCCGCCAATCTCTTGGCAGCTCTCCACTCCCGAAGCCCCTCGTTCTGCCCCTCCATTGAATTCCCATCGCGGGGCAAGTCCAGCGCGACACGACACGCCTGCCCATTGACAAACATACCACTCAAGAACTGCACAAGGACCGTATTTTGCTCCGAACCCAGAATCAAGATGTTCAAGAAAGAGTAGGTTTTTCCCTTGCCTCCCTCTTTGAGTCATCCTGTGCCAATCCCCCACCCAAAATGGCCCGCAGCGAATTCCTTTCTGTGCGTTGTTCGCTAACAAAGAAGGGGGAAAACAGCCTCAGCGCTTCGCCGAAGCAGAAGCTTAAGTCGTCGATCCAGCGCGGCCTGCGCCAGTCGCTCTTGAGCACCTACCCGCTGCTGACGCCTCACATCGACGAGGTGCTTCCTAAGAAGGCCTCCCTCGAGCAGATGAAGCTGCCCGACCGCGTCAACCTCTATGTCAACGAGGGCCAGCCGCTCTTCTTCCAGCCTGACCATTCCGATGTCCTGCTCCCCCATCTGAAGCTCGTCCACCGCTTCCCCAATGCGTTCCCCACAGTCCGGATAGACCGCGGTGCGATTCGCTTCGTGCTTAGCGGTGCGACGCTGATGGCCCCTGGGCTCACGAGCGCTGGAGGGCGTCTCCCCATACCCACTGAACGACCTGGTGAGCCAGTCGCCGAGGGAGTGCCGAACGAGGGCCCTGACGAGGAGGGACATTGGAGCAGAGAACTCGAGAAGGGCGAGCCTGTTATTGTCATGGCTGAGGGCAAGGAAGAGGCCTGCGCGGTTGGCATTCTGGCCATGGGCACAAAAGAGACAAAGGACAAGGGCAAGGGGCCAGTAATCGAGGAGACGCACTATTTGGGCGACGGGTTGTGGAGGCTGAACGTGGATTGATGCTCTACGTGAAGCGAACGTTATGGTTGTCTGGACCCTGCTATTGGTGGCCAGCGTTTCCCCCTGTTTATTGGGGTTGCCTCTGACATGCCATTCAATTAAAGACTAGGAAATAGTTCCTATAAGCGCAGCAAGTAGGAGAACTGCGTTGATACTTGCATCGAGAAGTATTTGAGGCTATGGGCCCTGCGTGACATGAATCCATGCTTTCAGAGCATCTTCTTTTTCTGTTGTGTCGACCGAGAGAGACTACGATTGACAGTATATTTTGAGACACGCAGGAGAGAAAAGACATGCATAAGGGCTGCTTTTCGGGATTTGAATTGCGCCCAGACACTAACCAGGTCAGATTCCAACACCGCCATTTACGCGAAATAAAGAACCTTCTGACCTCTTTCCGCCCATTTCCCGTAAACACCAATATTCCGAGCACACGAGATAATCACGCAGCTACACATTCTATGAAAACGTAAAGGCTCTCGAAGAACTATTTTACTGCTAGAGAATGCTAAACTGGAACCAGCTTCGAGTGTTTTGCTCATTGGCCTAATTCACTAGTTTAGTTTGAAACTGCCACCTGTTTGTTTAAAGACATCTTCTGCCTGCTTCTAGTAACTGAACTTGCGTCCTCAATTTCCCCTCTCTTCTTCGGATTTCTTGCTTCTTTCCCTCGGATAACCCATATGGATAAACCTATGTTGTTTCTCCTCGGCGATGGTGAAGGTTCAGTTCCTTATCTCCGCTGCGACAAGCTCGCCCCAACCAAGAGAGAGCCGCAACAAAACACCTCTCCCCGGCCCAAACTGTCACATACGACCATAGGCACTGGAAAATTCGGGATCCCGTCCGCTCTCCCATAGACAAACCAGTGACCGCTAGACTAGTAGCTGGGTGGGTGACCACCAGCGAATCCCTAGTGTTGTATGTTTTTGATAATTCTATCCCGTGCCGCAAGATCGGGGTACTGTACACATAGCCCTGTGAACGTCAGGACTCTGAGAAGGATTAAAAGATTATATCTTGCATTCCTTGAAGACCAATTATGCTAATTCACCACTGAAATGTCGGATTCCAGTTCGCGCTGGTCAGGGAGGTACCACTCTTAAACAAGTTTCAACTGCTTGAAACCGTTCAAAGGAAAGAAACATATAGAATCCAGTCTGTCATGAGCACCCTCCCCCTTTCTTCATACTGTATCGTTTTTTTTTATCATTGTTATCATTGTCGTCATCATCGTTCGCGCCAAAAGGACTGGTAGGAGCTCCCTAGTTGGACTCGTAAGCAGCCACATACTTGATGCGCATGGACGAATCGAAACCGCCCAGGGTGTTGCTCGTCGGGGGACCGGGGAAGTTGCCGCCAGCAGCCGTGTTGAGGGCCACAAAATGTGACTTGTATGCCAACAGCTCCCACACGCCGAAGCCGTTGATCTGCCGCCAGTGACTGTGTGGAACGCGGTGCCGTCGCGGTACCTGAAGTTTGAGTGTTAGTGGTACATATGCCTTTTTTTTTTAGGGAAGAAATATGTGTGACACAAAACATACCAAGTCAGCGCTTGCTGCATCTAGTCGCTGTTGCGGCGGTCAATCTTGATGGCCTATGTGTCATAGTTGCCACCCGAGTAAGTGATTTGGTTGCTGGACGAGCGGTGCTGTCCGTTGGTCCACTCGTAATGTAGCATGCCCTGGTTCTTGTTGGTGAGCGTGGTGGTCACCTCGAGGATGCCGAACTCGCCACACTTGGGCCTGGTAAAAGTTCTGTCAATGCCTGTCGTATTGTGTTGTGTTAGTTAGAAGGGGGGGGAAATGTGGGAAAACAGCAATTACCATCCGTTCCCGCCCGCGACGCGAATCGACTGTCCCAGAGTCCAAAACGCCGGCCACAGACCAGCATACTGAGCGGGGGCGTTGGTAAAATCGGGCACCCGAATCTCAGCTTGGATGACAAGGGCCTTGCCGATCGGGCAAAAATTGGTATTTATAACGGGAGCGATCTAGGCTTGGTCTATAGTACGCTGAGCTTCTCTCTCGGCCTTTTGCTATCGTATACGCTCGGCCTCGGCATCGTCTTTAGGATTCGTAGAACCGAAATCCTCTTCTTTGAGGGTCGCCATACGATTAGCAGAAGGCAGGCGGGGATTTCGGTGATACAATATTATAGGCGGGGGAATTGGTCTTGGTTTATTACGTCGACGGGAGCCTCTCCTTTAGAAGCCCTCTCTCCCTTTGCCTTGCTGAGGTGCATGATGTGGTATCGCATTCTTTCGAAAGGAGCCTTTTTGGTCGTGATAAACTCATTTCTTGGACCTGAGCGCCGAGCGCCGGCGGGTCGCTCCACCCCGCATTCTCCTTGCGCTTAAACCTCGGCTTTTCTAGTTCCTTAGCTGCTGATCGGTTGGGCGGTACGTGGCATCGTCGACCTTTTTGGCCTATGGGGGAGGGATTTGGGCGATTAGTTCTGGGATAGTTTTTAACCTTGCTACGAGGGGGTTTTCGTTAGGCTTGCGCCGAGTCAAGCTGAGTCCAGCAGGAAGGCGTATGGGAGGGCCGCTTCCCGACCTAGAAGGTGGGAGTTGAGGTCCGAGGAGCGGAATGGTGGACTATGGTCGACGATGTTGCGCGGGCCTGCTTGGCTTCAAGGTATATATATGTTGGATTGATGAATGTCAAAGGACGGAAGACAAAGAAGGCAAGGAGCCGCAGCTGCGCACTAAGCCAAGACTTAGCGGTGGGACTGTGCACGGACCATTGGAGATGAGCGCCTCGAGAAATGTGGAGTACAACCACTTTCGACTTCCATTGGCCTCCGCGCCGGTCCGGAGTGTTGTCACCGCACACGATTTCGTCGGCGTCCGTTGTAGTTTGGGTAGCTGGGAAGAGGGGCCGGCAAGATAGGGCTTCGCAGCACGACATGGAATGGTAAGCTGCCACCCCGCCCTCATCACAAGCCAGAAGATTGACGTCTGACCTCGTAGTCAATGGCATAAGGTCTGTGGTCTGATCCTCAGCTGCCGCGCCGAAGGGTCATCATCTCACGCTGCCTCTCCAGGAATCCCTTCTCGTATCTGCCATGGTTAGAGACCCGCACGTAACAGGTTAGAACAGCTCTTCGCCGATGGGTCTTGTATCATGGCCCCGTGTTAACCGTATGCAGTCGATGTTCGATAAGCTGGGGGCAGACATTATTGTCATGCAGGAGACCAAGATCCAGCGCAAAGATCTCGGGGATAACATGGTGCTCATGCTGGGATGGGACGTATACTTCAGTCTTCCGAAATACAAGAAAGGTATATTAGCTTCGGGACCTCGTCGATGCTCGTCGCAGCTGACCACGGGCGACATAGGATACTCGGGCGTGGCCATCTACACCCGCTCGTCGAAGTGCAGCCCAATACGTGCGGAAGGCATCACCGGCATCCTCTGCCCTCCCAACTCCACTACCCCGTTCGTAGGCCAGCATATAGGTGGATACCTAGCAGAAGGCCAGCTTAACGTGAAGGACGAGGCCACGCTCGACTCGGAGGGGCGCTGCATCACTCTCGAATTTCCGGCCTTTGTTCTCATCGGCGTCTACTGCCCTGCCCCCCGAGATAAGACAAGAACCGAGTTCCAGCAAGCGTTCCTCGATGCCCTCGATATCCGAATCCGCAACCTTATCGCCATAGGCAAGCAGGTCGTTCTCTACGGCGATCCAAACATCATTCGGACCGGCTTCGACACCGCTGCGTTCCAAGAACACCTCCGCAAAGGCTCCATGACCTTTTGTCATGATCCTCATTGGCTGAGGGGCTGTGCGGGGCACAGGGCACATGCAGGTTAGCCTGCATAAATTGGGACACGGACCATGATAGCTCTGCTTACACAAGGGTGGCTCTGGGTAGAGCCACCGCTATCCCTTAGAACAACTTATCGTCCTTGAATACCAATGCCCAAAGTACCCCGAGCCTCACAGAACACGGTCTCACCGCATCGCATCCTAATCCTTCTCTCCCAATCCCTTCTCTCTCAATCCCTTCCCTCCCAAGCTCTTCCCAACCAGCGAAATCAATCTCCGCCTCGCAAGCGTCATCAACGGCGATGTCTACCACCTCAGCCTCGCCGCAAACACCTCTCCTCGCGAAGCGTCAATATGAGACCCCTCTTCCTCGGCCAGCCGGCCGCAGAAAAGACTAAAGCTATACTTAATAAAGAGAACTCCACGAAATCGGGATCTGGTCTTACGCAAAGGAGCCTAATGGGGTTTTTCAAACCCAAAATACCAGCCCCAGACCCAAATATCAATAAAAATACCAAGGATGCCAGGAGCATCATCCCCCCTTCTCCGAAAACAAACACGGGCTTGCCCACAGACAGACAAAGAGCTCATCTTTAAAGATAAGGGGACAATTCCCTAGACTCCTTTGAGTATAACCCTATTAAGGACTAGCGCGACGATACTCCAAAGCCAAACAGCCCGTTTAACGATAGCGGTAAGGTCTTTAACCCCATCCAGTCCAAAGAGTCTTGATCCAAGCTGCTTGGCAAAAGAGTCGTCCCCAAGTGCGAACATGGCGACGAATGCCAGAGCCTCGTGACCAAGAAGCCTGGCGTTAATTATAGTAAGTTTCTTTCTTCGTTTCTTTCCGCCCCACAACCATTGACAAGCTCTGCTAACATAGACCGCTTAGGCCAATCCTTCTACGCATGCCCGCGTCCCTTGGGCCTCTTAGGAAATAAAGAGCAAGGTACGGAGTTTCGGCACAAACATTTATTTGGAGCAGCGACTAGAGCGGTTGCCAGTAGATCTATAGCGCTACCGCACACACACACATCAGCAGCAGCTGTCCGCTGTGATTTCGCAGATATAATTTTGGGGAGTCAGTTTAGCGGGAATCTAGAAACAGGGAACCGGGACGAGAAGGCCACGTTCCTTTCTCTCAGGCGTTATGATTATCTTTGGATCGGTCGGTCTTCGCAGCGGTCCTAACGCTTACGCAATGTCGCTAGCTAGTCAGTTAGCTATTATGATGAGGAGTCTGGATCAGTCAGCTCTCGCCATGGCTAGATGCCCATATTGTCCTATTAGCTGGCTACTAGCTATTATGCTGGGGAACCTTGTCTTCAAGAAGCCCGCCGCCTGTTCCCCTCGATGCCGTTGCTACAGCTTGCTCCTTGTCGCCTCCTTGGCTTCAGGCTCTCGCCGCAGCGTGCTCCTTGCCGCCCTTGTCTCCTGGTCTCGATGGCATCCTCGCCCCGTTTGCCCGTTCCCGGGGCGGGAGTCCTACCGGCGGCTCGTTAGACCCCTCTCGAGGACTGGCGCTCGCTGGGACGTATCTCGGCCTCTTGTGTTCACTGCAAATGAGATATGACACTCTTGTGCTGCTGTTACACCGCCCTTGTATGACTTCCGTTGAAAAGTCTCCTGTGTAGCCCTGCGGCGCCCTGTGTTGCCTCGGAGGTAGCCTCGCAGGCAGACTGGCGAGGCGCTTCTCTCCCAGTTCCTTGAAGCTTGAGCTTGTCCTTTAGCAACGATGCTCCTCCCGCAGTATGCGAGTCTTCCGGCTTTATTTTAGATAGCTTGTGTGTGCGCGCGCGCTCACTCGCTCGTATGTGTGGGATCCAGATAGCATCGTGTCCGTCGTGCGTGTGCTCTCAGTGACTTCGGCCAGGCACAGCGCTGTTCTCGCAGCGATTCTCGTGATGGCAAGCAGCACAATTCTGCTCTCTTCTCTTCTCGTCTCGTTCTGGTTCGCACGCCTGTAGCCCGTTCGCTCGCGTGGAGGTCGTTGCCGAGACTTGAGTCCGCCGTTCTCCAGCTAGTTGTGATGTTCCTGCTGTGGTCTCGTCAGATTTTCTCGCAGCTCGTGATCTAGGGAGGACAACTCGCCGTTTGTTCTCGCCGTCGCTCAATCCCGGGCGCCGATTCGAGTCTCATGGTCCCTGAGCTGGGGCTGTTCCCTAGCACTGGGTCCGGGGCTCAGGCATCCGCTGGAGGGGAGCGTCCTCGCTTGATCGCTTTCGCGTCGGAGACGTGTTCGGACCTGCGATGCCTCTCCTCCTCGGCGGTTGGTGAGTGTCGCGCATTCTGCCGCGCATGTGCTCGGCGCATGAGGATGCATCCGCCCGGTAGAAGCAGAAGAGGGAGATGGATTGTCGGAGATGATCGAGAAGCCGTCGCAACGAGGGACTGTATCTATAGGAATAATAATGCACCGGCGAGGAAAGAGGAAGCAAACAAGGCGGAGGGTAGTAGACAACGATGAAAACGGCGACCCGGGATCATCGCCGCTATTGATTACCCTCACATGTAGTCTTCATTACTGGGAGTCAGAGTTTCTAAATGAGTCTCAATTGCTGTGTCTAGCTATTGGTAGGTTCCTAGGTAATGTCGAGAAAGTAAAAACAGCTGCACCCTCACCGATGCCACTATTCTCCGTCCCCCACAAACCATCCTCCTTTGCCGTGACCAGCCTAGAAAAGCACCACTGAAGTGCGTATGGGTCGTCAAGGCTCCCTCGATACGAGGAGAAACCTTGTCATTAGTACAATATCCATCATAACCATGTTTCCTCATGCCTGGGATATCATGGGTCCATCAAACCTGTAGAGGCGAGGCACATAGTTAGCAATGCTGCATTTTCGATACTTCTAATTCCGGCGCGACGGGAAAGAAGATATCAGGGGTAGCATAAGGCAATGGGTAGGTAATGCAATGGGTAGGCAATAGGTAGGAGAAAGGAGGCAATGGGTAGGAGAAAGGAAGAGGGTAAGGAGAAAGAAAGAGGGTAAGGAGAAAGAAAGAGGGCGAGGAGAAAGAAAGAGGGCGAGGAAAAAGAAAGAGAGTGAGGAGAAAGGAAGAGGGCAAGGAAAAAGAAAGAGGGTGAGGAGAAAGAGGGCAAGGAGAAAGAAAGAGGGTGAGGAGAAAGGAAGAGGGTGAGGAGCTTACCATTGGGCCCAGAACTATTCGCCGCCATGAGTGCCTGGATATCATCGTCCTCATCGGCTATGTCTGTTTCGCTATGACCGCCGTTGTTGGAGAGGTTGCGTAGGTAGACGCGAGTTTGGTTGAGGTGGGCTGCGAATATGGGGTGGTCATCAAAGGCATTGCCGTCGTCAAAAAGTAGATCCTCAATACCGACTCCTTAAAATCCCTCCGTAATAAGACGCTCTGCAACGGCCATCGGGTCGACCGTGAGGTGAGCATGTGAAGGTGGAAGTCGTGGAGCCCGAACCGCTTCAAATCGGTACTCCGGGTACATGGCACGATGCTCGGCCTCCTCGCGATCAGCAATCCGTCCAAAGTGAGCTTTGATTGACGGGCGCTCAATCAGCCACATGCTAGCAACTAGACCAGCTTTGTTGAGGTTAGCTTTTGAGAGTTACAAATATTTCAAATCCCGAGGCTTGCATGTACTTACAGATATCGGCTGCAGTCAGACCAGGATTCTCAAGAAGAATAACAACTTGCTGCAACTGGCGATATAAGACCCACGAGTTACGTGGACGAGGGATGTGAGTGCCATTGGCAACCTCCTCATCGAGATACATCACTGGAATAAGCCTATTAGTAGTAACTACTAATAGAGTCGAAAGTGTGAACTTACTAGTAGGGATATATTGAAGTTCATGTTGGTCGTTAAGAGCGATCTTGCGGACGATAAACTCGAAGTCCGCAATGATATACCAACCAATCGCCTTATTGAGGACAACGACGAATCGGCGTTTGAAGATCATTCTGGGATTATCAGCTCAGTTCAGTTCAAGGTGGGAAGGAAAGTAAAACTTACGACAGATGGACTACTAACATCTGGAGAAGAACGAACCTCTTAGTGAAGTAGCCGCCCGCCTGGTAAAGAAAGAGCAAATAGTCGCCCGCCGTATGCATACCGCAAGAGTAGCCAATTGGGTGGCTGCGGATCGTATTGTCCGCATTGAGTTCCGACACTATGTCGGAAGTGCGGGCCTCAATGAGGTCAATTGCCTCCATGATTTATGTTGCGAATTGAGTATCGAGAGGCAGATTTCGTATAATGTAGTGTGTTTTTTAATGGAAGTTCGTGATTTATTGTTTTTGGCCGTTGTGTTTATATGTTTGAGAAAGCTGGCTGGTAGAAGAAAGAAGATTCTTATCGAATCTGGCGGGAAAGTAGACGGCAACGTCAGGGCAGCCGAGATGGCGTGGAGCGAGAGAGCCCGCAAAATATGAGGGGTAGAGAGAGCTCGCGAACAAGAGACTCAAAGAGGAGACCAGTTGCAGGAGGCAGAGAAAGGTTGTGGAAGAAGAGGGATGCGGCGACCGGCTCGAGGAGAACGGCTAGCTTAAAGGAGGGCCAGAGAGGGGTGGGGGCAGCGGGGTAGAGAGGGCGGTTGACTCTCTGTGTTTCATCCCATCTGGTGAGGCGGTTAATAATTGGCCAATTTAGCGGACCATACCAAAAGGTTGCAACAATGCTAACGTTTAACAATAGGAAAGACTAGACTCGTGGCGCTATATATTCTCTACCCCACGGCTTGATCTGGCCCGACTTCTCTTCACGAGCGCACCTTCTCGCAGATCTTTTCCACAGCACATTTCGCCCTCCATTCGTGCTGATTTCCAGAGCAATAGTCATTAGGCAATTCTCAACTTCTTCAACTGTCGAAATGGAAGTGGATCAACGACACGGTCGCCTGCCCGTAGAGGGGAAGAAAAAAATTCTTTCTCGAGTAAGTCTATTTATTCATTTACTTTAGGAAATATTTCAGTTTCTTATTTTTAGTCCAGGCGGTTGGCTTTATACAAACGAAGTATATTCGCGCCTTCATCCCGAACGAATGCACTAGATTTCAAGTATTCGCTGAAGCGATTTTTCGCCACGCGAGGGGCTTCGAGCTTGATTATTCGTACACCTTGCGAAATCACGAGTCTCGGCGCGAAATTTCCGACGAGACTTCCTTCTGCAAGTATATGTGCGAATTCGTTATGATAGCCAACGAAATTCTTGCTTTCTTAGATTTCATGGAGCAGGAGACAGGCTTGTGTGATGGCGGAGAACCCACCCTGAAGAACCTGGTCGGCAAAACCCAAGACACCATGAAATGGCTCGTAGAAACCCTTATCCTCCGCAAAGTGGTAAAGGGTCGCCCAGGCTTCGAGCTTGGGCTGGAATACACCCGAGATGTCTGGATGTTCGGCGATACCTTGTTCCTTCTCAACGGAGATGAGGATCCCGAGGACATAAATCTCAACCTTCACCCTGAGTGGTTCTCGGCTGAAGCCATCATGGCACGTTGGCATCGCGCTTCTCCATTCCACCCGGCCACTCGAGTCCCCGGAACTCCTTGGCACAAATTCATTGGCGCTTCAGAGACAGAGTTCAACGACAGAACGACAATTGAACTATTCGACAACAAACCCAAGTCGAAATTCATCGTCATGCTGCCTGAGAATGGTATATTCATCGAGGATGCCTTTCGCCTCAGCTATATCCGGTATCGCTTCATTTTTGAGAATGTAAGCTTTGCCAAGTCTATCAAGTTACCGCATAACAGAACTGATACATTTTAGGCTGGACGTATGCCTCCCTACAAAGATGAATGGACAAAACATGTGAGTATTTGCCATTGTTACTTAGATAATATACATAATTAACAGTTATAGATGGAGGTGCGAACCATCCAATCACGACTGTCGTCGATATTATTCGGCTGGAAATCAGAGTCTAGGATCATGTTTGACGATCACGAGGGTGAAGGCATTGTATGTATCCCCATTTCCAGATATTAGTCGTCGCTGATTATTAATAGGGCAGTCTACTCCGGTTTAACTCTTCAGGTAACCACAAGTTCGAGTCGATGAATGAAGTTATCAACCTACCAATCCTATCCGGAATCGCGATTGTTGGCCAGGATATCGATGAGACCCCAGATGAAGTGGTTATTATCGTAGAAGAGTATAGTCTTCATTGCGATCCCAGCTTTAATGATAACAAGGACGAGGAGGAGGACAACGACAATGCTTAATTCGAAGTTTAAAGGGACAAAGCAGGAACCGCATAGTAGGGATGAAGGTATAGAATAGTTATTTACAGCGGTATCATACGCCAAAAGTAGCACATTTATACAGGTAACCCACGTATTATGGTCGAGTGGAATATGCGCCAGCACAAGCCACTTATATGTTTCTTTCGGTGCAAATTTGCTTCATCTAGACAATTACGCGCATTTGAAGCGTTAATACATATCAAGTTCACAAAGTTTAAATATGGCCGAGGCAAAATCGCATATAAAATCATTATAGCTTATATTAGCGCAGATTCCACTTGAGCGAAAATCAATGGTAGTACAAATGATACTTTACGCTGGTGTCACGGGCAGGTAGGTTGACTGAGTCAAGGCTGCAGTTATGGCCTTCTGTATTGTGTAATTCTAAGCTGAGGAGAAAAGGGTGGCATAAGGCCGGGCCCCAAGGTCCTTTATATAGACCTCTCAACTGTAGTGAATGGATCCAAGATATCTAGGTTTAGGCTAATGCAAGAGGTCCTGTGATCAATAGGTCCTGTGATCAATAGGTCCTGTGATCAATAGGTCCTGTGGCCTTTACTGTACAAAAAGGGTGTAGTGAAGGCGGCTGACCAATGCCGTCATCATTCAATGAGGGCATTCAATGGGTGTGTTCGTTGCGTGCCAGGCGCCAGTGCCAGTGCAGGGTGCCAGGGCCGTAACAGCTGGGATATCATTTTGTGGGGCGGTGGTCCATAATTTTTGCGGCTGAGATAATATGGCTCGCTCACCAAATAACAAAGGGCACACGAAAAGTTGTGCAAATTTGGTCGCGACGTTCTCCCCCCAAAGTAAATCAGATACTCTCAGAACATTACAGAGAATATCTAAATTTTAAAAGCACACCTTTTCAAAATATATTATATTTTAGTTAACTGTTGCTGCGTACCAATTGATTGAACTTCGAGTGTTCTTGTAGGCGATGTCTTTAGCGTATGGGAAACCCCACTTTTGGTGTGCCTTTTTGATGTGATGAGCAAGGACGGTTCCCCACCCCGCTCGGCTGAGTACATTAGCGTTTGCGATGTCTTTGGATGTCTCTTAAATGGACGATAGGTCAATTATCAGCTGTATAATAACGGACTTGTGAGATAAAACCCGGGGGAGAAAAAGAAAGAACAGGCGCACTCTCCATTTCTCAGAGGAAAGCTTCCGCGAGTGTTAGTTTGAAAATTGTACCATGTCAGTGTTTTCATCACGTGGCGTTATTTCACGATAGTATATAGACGGGAGTTTCTTTGTTTCTATCTCTAATTTGCTAAAGAAAGACAAGCGCGTTCAAATTATTTCGTAAAAAAAAGGTGAAAGTTAAATGAAGAAATTGAAGCATTTTAAACTCGTAACGAGGTTTATATGAAGGATAATAAAAAAAAGAGACAAAGAAATCGAACCCCCACCGACTCACTTCTCCTCTCGTCTAAGTTCCCTTGTCTAACTCCCTCATCTGGCTCCATCGTCCTAACTTCATCCCAAGTTCCCTTGTTGACATCTTTCCATTCACTTCCCGAAGCTTCCCTCTTTCAGCCCCCCCTTCCAGCCCCCCTCCTTCAACTCTCTTCAATTCAACCCCTCCAGCTGGTTCGCTCCCCTCTTCCCCTCCTCACTCGCCCGACCCACAAACCGAGCTTCGGCACTCGTCTATAGAAAGCCCTCCGCCTTGTGGTCAATTCCAAATCCTTTTCTTCAACCACAACCAAAAAATAGCAGCCCTAAAACGTCTGCACCTCGTCGCAGCGTAGCGTCTGCTTTCTTCTGCATCCACATCAATCACATCTGCGCTTCTAGTTCTCACCTCTAACATCTTCTCTACCAACCATCGTATCTCACTGCTCTCGTCTTCTCGACAGGTCATCTCAATTAGCCCTTCCACCTTAGAAACCACCCCCTCAATTGAAACAGCGAACATGTCGGTCGCTTCCATCAGTGGCGGTCTGCAAGACATGACCAATTTGGTCCAGTCGGGCAACTACATCAAAGGAGAGAAGTACATGATAACCAAGCATTGGAATCGTCTCGCTATCCAGCTCGGTCATTGGAACAGCGGCCAGGTCATCGTGATTGACGCCACGACCTTTATGCTCATGACCCAGGGCGTTCGCGACGGCCTCGCTAATGAGATGGCGTAAGTTTTCCAACATTCCATTCGCCTTTGATTATTGCTAACGCGAAACTGTAGCCGCAAAATTGGTCGAGATGCCATTTGGGTTCGCGACTACGCCAATGATCAAGTTTGGGTCCTCGGACCCAAGGCGACCATCTCGCCCGATATCTCCTTTGTCAACGGCGTCCAGATTTGGGACCCGCATCACTTCTTTGCCCCGAAGCCTGCTGCGAAGGAGAAAATCGCTCGCCCTCCCAATGCGTTCATCATTTATCGGTCTGAGAAGGCGAAGGCTCTCAAGTCGGAGAATCAGGAGTTACACAACAATGAGATTTGTAGGTTCAATTCGCACAATACACTATCTGTTTCACATGCTAATATATTGCAGCTGTTCTCGTTGGCGAAATGTGGCGTGCTGAGACCCTTGAGGTTCGTCAAGCTTTCCAAAAAAAGTCTGAACTTCTCAAGGCGGCAATCCTCAAGAATCACCCCGATTACCGCTACAACCCGCGTCGTCCATCCCAGATCCGGCGGCGCAACAGACAGGGAGTTACGGCAGTCTCGCCCATTGTGATGGATGCGAACACTCGCGCCCAGGATTTTCTGCCGCCACACCAACCCTCGGGCTGGTCTCCTGTTTCTGACCCTACGAAGAACAACAACAACAACAGTGACCCTATTCCCGCCGGGTTACAGATCCCCATCATGCCGATTCTGGCAAATGGAAATCAAATGGCGGGACCTGTAATGGTTAACGCCACCGCTCATATTCCTGGCGGCATACTGCATCCGGATGTCGACCCTGTCAACTTCCCAGAAGGAGTCGGTATTGAGGATCTACTTTTTGACGACGGCAATGCCTTTGATGACCACCCCATATTCGCAGCCCACCTCAACCAAACTCGCGTCTACCTACGCAACCTCTCCAACAACGGCGGTCATAGCGAAACAGACATAGCCGATGAGGACGATGATATCCAGGCACTCATGGCGGCGAATAGTTCTGGGCCCAATGGTAAGCTCCTCACCCTCTTCCTTTCTCCTCACCCTCTTTCTTTCTCCTTGCCCTCTTTCTCCTCACCCTCTTTCTTTTTCCTTGCCCTCTTCCTTTCTCCTCACTCTCTTTCTTTTTCCTCGCCCTCTTTCTTTCTCCTCGCCCTCTTTCTTTCTCCTTACCCTCTTTCTTTCTCCTTACCCTCTTCCTTTCTCCTACCCATTGCCTCCTTTCTCCTACCTATTGCCTACCCATTGCATTACCTACCCATTGCCTTATGCTACCCCTGATATCTTCTTTCCCGTCGCGCCGGAATTAGAAGTATCGAAAATGCAGCATTGCTAACTATGTGCCTCGCCTCTACGCCTCTACTACTAATATTAACTTTATTTTTTATTACATTTTAAAAATTTAAAAATAATAACTTAAATCGATATTGTAAAGTATTATAGTTTATGTATATAAAATAAAAGAAGAATAAAAGTTATGTTATATTATGTCGTGCGTAATCAAGTTAAAAGGGGTTGTCGTAATCGAAGGTGGCCCCCCGCAGGGGCCGCCGGAGGCGAAAAATTTTTTAGGGTTATTTATTTATTTATTTTTATATTACGATCCGCGCACAGTGTCTAAACTGCAAGGCGGTACGCCATAGGTTGAGTGGGTGCGTCACGTGGGGAAGGTAAGCTCCTTGAACAGTGCTGATGGAAGTCTCGATACACACGGTGTGGGTTGCCTTCACAAGTAATGAAGCAGATGAATGTGTATTGCTTACTTGCCGAGTCTCATAAGGAGAGCTCGGCCTACTTAATTATATAGACATATGAATACTTCCGTGCTTCATGCTCCTTAGCCAATCAGGCCGTTGCTCTCACTGCTCTCGTTGCTCTGTGCCCAGAGCACCCAGAGCCCGCAGAGTCGTGACATCTACCTAGAGCTATCTAGAGCCATCCGACCCTGGCCAACCGTGATAATGCAGGTCGCGGCTGCATTCATGCCTGAGGCTCTCAGCTCCGTCCAATTAGGATCGTCACAATAGTGCTCTTACTTCCCTTAGCACTGTCATTGTACCTAGAATAACGAGCCTATTCTACCCCTTAGCTTCCGTAAGCGCTTGTTACAGTAGTAGTGCACTGTAACTCCCCTGTATTAGCACTATTTTATAAGCCTTTCAAGGCACTGCAGCAAACAAATATATATTACTACATCTTAATTTCACGATTTGAGATCTGGGCATGCATCAAGGTGGGGCCCTGGAAACGGGTCAATGTAAAGAAGAGCACCCCAAGCACTTGCACACGCGCACCCTATGCGCGCCCACCACCTGTCGACAACTGGCCCAGCCATCGCCAGCCGGCCAGGACCTCGGCGCCACAATGTGGCACCAAGCCCTCACAAGCACATGCCAGATGAAACCACCACACACAGGTATATAGACCGTGGCCCTCGCCCCTTCCTTTGTGAGGGCCAGGTTGAAGTCTTACACCTTTGCCAGTCATTGCTCATTGCTCACCCTTCTTGTTACCTGCATTGCGACCACCTTGATCAGGCGTACCTGCCTTCCTTTACAGTTTCACTCGCTTGTCTGTTTCACTCGCTTATCATGCACGTTATCGAGCTTTACGATAACGTTAATGCTATTCAGTAGGTTGCAGACGGAAATCATACAATTCTCATACTCATATCGGAATATAGGCCGAACGCGGGCTTAACGTAGGAATGGAGATATGTTCCATACGGCAAGCCTCTATAATGGCTCACTCTTGTATGGATGTACAATGGATATATGTAGGTACTGTACCTGCGAAGGATAATTTTACCCAGGTGTGCGGGGATTAATCATAGATGCTAAGTGGAAGGTGAAAACGTCGGGGGACATCTAGGCGCATATGTCAAAGATGGAGATTAGGTAGTGAACTTGAACATGTAATGGGCCACAGACAGTACTGAGTGCAGAGCCGCAATTTTCAAGGTCTAGAGCCCCACCCACTCACTTCTTAAGTAGAGTTGCTAGCCCCTAGGTGCTTACTTACTCTTTGTATACCTACTAATTGTATCGTGATGAGCTAAGTTTTGTCCCACCACTTCGCCTGTGTTTTCTCGACTAATGTTTTAAGGAAATCTTCAGACAGCAGCTACGTAGTTGTATTAAATTTAGTTGGCCTAACTAATACGTTGGAAAGCCTAACTAATGCGTCCAGAAGGCCGAATTAATACGTCTAAAAGGAGCTGAACTACCGTCTGTTAACACTTAGCTCCTGGTGATAGCGTTCGGTTTTCGGTCTCTGTCAATCTTTCAACCTCTATTTCGAGCAGACCCTGAAGAGCCCCGATTAGTAAAAGAAGAACCGAGATATATACGTGGAGAGGTCCAAGGAGCTGACCACCCTCTGGCTGAACATCATCACCGCTTTCAGGCTCAGCGATTTCGGCGAACTGGGCGACTCGACCTGAAGTAACATTACGAGCTAATATCAAGCTGTTGTATCGCAGCTCCAGGAAGCTGCCGACCATATGGTACGAATCATTTCCTTCATACAGTCCACCACCCACTCGGATGACTTTCAGCGCCTACAAACTCTCTGCTCCAATAAGCCCCAGCGGCTGCTGCTGTGTAACAGCAATCAAATCTGCCTCGAATGTTGCCCACAGCAAGAAACCCCCGCTTTTTTGGGAGGGGTAAGGAGCTGGCTGCTATCCACTCACACATTTCCCCGCGAGGGGGCCAAGACATACTGCTGCCCGTTGCTATCCATGGCATCGGCGGCATTTGGAAGACCTAGATTGCGCTGTCGTACGCACACTAGCACGGGAGTGAGCATAGTGTCATTTTTTGGGTCCACGAACAGAGCTTTGCCTAGGCGGCTCGCCTGCTTGGTCTTGGGTCGGACGAGCAGGCCTCGACTTCCCACAGCCGGATCGTTTTTTTCGACTGGCTTCAAAGAACAGGTACGTTAGATGTGACCCAGCAAGTCATTGGCAGATGCTGAGGCGCTCTAAACATGCATGTAGATTCGACATTGCTCTTGAGATTTGACAATGCCGAGGATTCGGCCCTGATTGCGAAGTTTTGGCCCGTATCAAATCTTCTCTGCAAGGAGACCGTCGCCAAAGGGGTGAAGCATAACGTCCCCATCAACTACCAGAATCTGGGCAGATGCTACACGGGTCTGGGCCGCTACAGTGACGCCATCGAGTGTTTCAACAAGGCGAAGGACTTATTTGGGCCTGATCCAACTTTCAGGTGAGTACCTAGCTATTTTATACCTCTGCACTTGGTGAGTCTTACTTCCAACATACGAGAAAACCCGGTTTAGGTACTTCGTTGAGACCGGGAATCTATTCATGTCGATTGGCAACTTCGCTGAGGCCGAAGACATGTTCTGTAAGGCGCCTGAGAGGCTCAAGGCTGAGGACTTGGGAGTGTTGGGCGACGCAGCGACATGCCTGTACAAGCTAGCGGGGATGGCGCTACGTGATTATCACGCATCTAAGCGCGAGGACTGTCTAGATACGACTGTGTAGGTTTCTCTCCCGAGTTTCTCTTCCCCCCACGTGCCCCAAAACTTGCAACGGGAGGACGCAGACTAAATTTGAAGGTAAAACAGGAAGCAGCTCCGAGAGGCAGTCACCATGATGGTGTACTGGAAGGTCGCAGACTGCGAGCTAGCGAGGGCATGTATATGCTGTCCGTGGCTTTGTTCACCAGAGATGGCGGTAGTTCCGAGGCCCTCATTGGCGAGAGAGGGCAGAGCTAATGGAACGGGCCCTCCAAGGAGACTCGTACCTAGCGGAAGCGCACGGGGAGTGGGCCTATGACCAAGTGGTGGAGTTTGGGTCGCGCTAGAACCTAGTAAAAGATATTGTGTAAGCAGAAATCTATTATGAAATTCAGGCTCCGCGAACGAAGGTGTGGCAGACGCATGAACGACTCTACATATATGACATGCAAGTCCAGGAAATGAAGCATTCCTCCCAGACGCTAGCTCGTGATAAGTCCTTAAAATACAAGGCCCAGCTAATCAAGGACATCAAGCTATTCCTTGTACTATAGACTCAAACTGGCAAGGACTATAACCCATCCATTTATATCTGCTCAAGCTGCTTCAATTATCTCCCGCTTCAGAAATCCTATGCCAACCCATCACCCAGTATCTCATAAGTTCCCAGTGTGGCTGGCGTCTCACTCACACCGGCTGGTGATCTCAGAATCTCGCTCAAGTTTACAAGTGAAGCCAGCTCTATCCTCGGCGACATATATGCTTCATGCACCTCATCCGTATCCTCGTCTATCTCAGCCACCTTCCAACATTTTAGCCCATCCCTGCTGGGCGGTCCTTCACCATCGTGTCATTTCTGAGCACGTTCTAACTCTCCTTTTCCACCTGTTCTTTGCCCTGGTATTTATCTCACCCGGAGCTTTCGGGTGGTAGCGCCTCTATCCTCTGTTTTGTCTCTTCCACCACACACCGGTGGCGAACAACCCAGGACCAACCATACTGATTATAATCCCAGCAATCGCTCCCACTCAACTTGTTCCTTTCCCCATGATCCCTAGTCTCTAAACTCTTGAAACCCGCCAATACAAAATTTCTTCAAGGCTCCCGCCTTACCGCATCACAACTACAAACATCACGGCTGCAATTAAACAAACTCCGGGTATATAGAAATACAGAACAGTACCTGCTTACCAAGATACCTACCGTAAATTATGGCCTACAACCCCTGGCATCTTCAATACCCACATGGTTAAATTTTGCCGAGTATTATTTACAAGTTCAGCGCGAATGCATTTGTGGACCTGATGTTTGGATAAAGAGTGGCTGGCAAAAGCAATATTCCTCGCGATATGTGTAGTAATCAGATCCAATGTTTTTTAAATAACTTTATGTTTGGTTTGCTGAACTCGAGTACGTTGATTTCTTGAGACCTGTAGGGGAACTTTAAATTGGGGGGAAAGGGCGGCGTAATTTGTTAGCATGGGATTAGGAGGTCTGCAGTCTTGACTTTTGAAAAAAAGAAAAAAAGAGAAATGAAAAAAAAAAACAAAGGAAACCATATTTCTTCCGCCCTTTCCTTAGCAGGTATGAATAGCCAATCCCGCCCCATTTTAATTCTCACCGACTAAGTCCGCTCCGCCAACTGTAATACTGGTTGTAAAGCTTTATCTCTTGCCCCATTGCACTTTTGAAAGAAGAACGCAGAAAGAGTGAATATGGCCTGCCAACGACACTTTCAATCGCTACTGACGTAAAATAAAGCATGTATCAACGCGGAGTAAGAAAGCAACGTTTTGCATCCTCACCGCTCGACCAAAAACCCTTGCCATCAAGTCTACAATTTGGCGGGCCAGATGTTCAGATCTCCAACAGCGAAGGAGCTCAAAAACCCCCATTGGGCCAGGAATCTAAATGAGGAGGAAAGAACATAAATGAAACAAATCAGCGATGGTTGTATTTTTCATTGGTCAATACTCAACTTACTTGGTCTCAAGTTACAAAGGCTATATAGAATTGAGGAACCCTCAAAATTTTCAAACACGGTAGTCTAACTTTCGACGCCCAGAAAGTGTGTTGATGATGTCAGTGTATATTTTGACGAACCATATCTCTGACTTCTCCACGAGAATGGCGGCTCAGCGATGATCGGAGCTGAGGATTGAGCCTGACAGGGAAGAACTCATCGCCCACAAGGCGATAGGCGAAACAGTGGACTCGATAAACATTCCGAACCAATAATGTCGTGCGCCAAGTTGCATGGGGTGGGCCTTCATGCAAACCCCACCAAAAAAATTCGAGCAACCCACCAACCCCGCATTCCTTCTTCGCCGGGGCTTGACTGTGAATCATCCCACCAAGCTTAGGCTTTGCGCCAATCAGTCCCGCCACCAGGCACTTTCTTCGATCTGTCCTCGATCATTGTGCAACTATTCCAAGATGGCGTACCTCACGCTTTCGGGTGATTCCTGCTTCACGGCATCGGAGGCCCAAAAGCTCAAGGACCTGATCAACAAGGTGGGCCCCATCAAGGTGTCCACCGTTTCAGGCACCTGGGCTTACTACGCGCACATTGAGGGCGACGCAGATGCCGCCCGCCAGAAGCTCGCGCAGCTCCTCCCGTTGCCAATTGGTGCCAACTCGACCGCAGAGAAGCACATTGGCTACTCTCGCCAATGGTCCGTCGCACCGCGCTACAACTCGCCATGGAGCACCAAGGCCACGAGCATCGCCCACGTGTGCGGCTTCGAGCAGCAAGTCCACCGCATCGAGCGCGGCCGCAACGTCACCCTCGAGTTTGAACAGCCCTACAATGACCAGACCATTCCCTTCCGCGACGTTTTGTACGACCGCATGACCGAGAACCTCACCATCGAGTCGCCCGATCTCAGTGTCATGTTCGCCGAGAGCCAGCCGCAGCCCCTGGAAGTTGTCGATATCTTCGCTGAGAATCAAGATCCCCTTCAAGTGCTCAACGACTACAACAAGAAGCGTGGCTTGGCGCTGGACCAGTCGGAGGTGGAGTACCTTGTGGAGAAGTTCACGCAGCTGGGGCGGCCGCCCCACGACATCGAGCTGTTCATGTTCGCCCAGGTCAACTCGGAGCACTGTCGCCACAAGCAGTTCAACGCAAATTGGACTATCGATGGCGTCTCCAAGGGTAGGAGTCTCTTTGAGATGATCCGAAACACTCACAAGGCAACTCCAGACTTCACCGTGTCGGCCTACAGCGACAATGCAGCTGTCATGGAGGGTGGGAATAACAACTTCTGGGCCCCCGACTATTCAACGGGGTCATGGAAGCTGAACAAGGAGTTGATTCATGTCCTGGCCAAGGTCGAGACTCACAACCATCCCACTGCCATCGCGCCCTTCCCTGGAGCCGCTACTGGATCTGGCGGTGAGATCCGCGACGAGGGAGCTGTGGGTAGGGGTTCGATGCCCAAGGCTGGACTTTGCGGATTCTGGGTCTCTGACCTGCTCATCCCTGACAACCATGCACCCTGGGAGATTGACGCCGGCCGCCCCGCTCATTATGCAAGCAGTCTCGACATCATGCTGGAGGCTCCTATTGGTAGTGCGCGCTTCAACAATGAATTTGGACGCCCCTGCCTGACAGGTGTTTTCCGAACCCTTCTGACGGCTGATGATACCAAGGCGGCAGGCGACTTTCGCGGGTATCACAAGCCGATCATGATTGCTGGCGGTGTTGGAACAGTCAGGGAGAAACATGCTCTCAAGCACCAGTCGGATGTCCATGAAGGCGCCCATGTTATCGTGCTGGGTGGCCCAGCCATGTTGATTGGCTTGGGCGGTGGTGCTGCGTCTAGTAATGCATCTGGAGAAGGGAACGCCGATTTGGACTTTGATAGTGTCCAGCGCGGAAATCCAGAGATGGAACGCCGGGCGCAGATGGTCATCAACACCTGTGTTGCCTTGGGTTCTCAGAACCCCATGGCTATGATCCACGATGTTGGGGCGGGTGGTCTCTCGAACGCGCTGCCGGAGCTTGTTAAAGATGCTGGCTTCGGAGGTCGATTCGAGCTCCGTCAGGTTGAGAGCGTGGACAGGGGTATGAGCCCCCTCCAGATCTGGTGCAATGAGGCCCAGGAGCGTTACGTTGTTCTTGTCAACGCCGAGGGAGTGGATCGGTTTGTCAGCATCTGCCGTAAGTTTGAATTCTGGCCACTTGCACTATAACCCCAGCTAATCAAATTCACAGGGAGGGAGCGTTGCGGCTTCTCGGATGTTGGCACAGTTCTCTCGAAAGAGGCTGACGGAATTTCCAAGCTTATTCTCGCCGACAGAGAATCAAACGAGTATCCGCATCCCATCAATGTGCCCATGGATGTCCTGTTCCCTAAGGGACGCAAGTTAGAGCGCATTGTTAGCTCAAAGAAGCCTAGCTGGCCTGTCTTTGACCCGCTTGCTAGCCTCACAGACGCTCTTGGCAGCAGGTCATCCAGCGAGCCGGAGCTATTTAAACAAGCAGTTCAGCGTGTGTTCTTGATGCCAGCGGTTGGCTCCAAGTCGTTCCTGATCACAATTGGCGATCGTTCAGTTGGCGGTCTGACGGTGCGAGACCAGATGGTGGGACCATGGCAAACACCGGTTGCCGATGTAGCTGTAACGGCCTCGTCGTTCAGTCTGAACGGCGTGAAGACGGGAGAAGCGATGGCCATGGGCGAGAAGCCCACTCTTGCTCTCATTTCTCCCGCAGCATCGGCTCGAATGGCTGTTGCGGAGAGTCTGCTCAATCTTGGAGCTGCCGATATCATGGGCGGATCTTTCCGTGGAGATCTGAAGCGGGTCAAGCTTTCCGCCAACTGGATGGCGGCTGTGAATCATCCCGGCGAAGGGGCTGCTCTTTACGAGGCCGTTGAGGCCATCGGAATGGAACTTTGCCCTGGACTCGGTATCAGCATCCCTGTCGGCAAGGACTCGACTTCCATGAAAGCATCATGGAAAGATGGTGAGGAGCGAAAGAGTGTAACTGCGCCCGTCTCTGTCATCATCTCGGCATTCTCCTTAGTGGAGAGCGTGAGAAGCACATGGACACCTCAACTTCACCGAATCGAAAATGTTGGTGAGACCATTTTACTTTTTGTCGACTTGGCGCATGGCCACAAGTCTATGGGAGGGTCTGCTTTCGCCCAATCCTTCGGAGCGATCGGCCACGAGGCACCAGACGTCCGTGATGTGGGACTTTTGAAAGACTACTTCGATGCCCTCGCTCAGCTCCACGAGAGCGGCATCGTTCTTGCCTATCATGACAGATCTGATGGTGGTTTGATCACCACCATTGCCGAGATGATGTTTGCAGGTCGATGCGGCGTTGATCTGATGATGGACGGGATCTCGAAATCAGGAAGCCTGGCAGACCTACTTGACACTCTTTTCAACGAAGAGTTGGGTGCCGTTTTCCAAGTCCGTGCCTCTGACGAAATCAACTTCAAGAGATGCTTCGCTACTTGCGGCCCTCCCGCCGGTTTGATCAAGAAGTTCGGAGTAGTCCAGCCGACATCCAAGCAGACTCTCACAATTCGCTATGGGGAAGGATCTCCTTTTATCAACCTGGATAGGACTGAGATGCAGCAGTGGTGGACCAAAACCACTTTCGAGATGCAAAAGTTGAGAGACAATCCCTCATGTGCAGAGTCAGAGTTCAAGAGCATCTCCGACTCTCAAGACCCTGGCCTTTCCTTTAACCTCACTTTCTCACCATCTGACAATATCATCCCCTTGACGGCATCTATTACGGGCTTCTTCGGCAAGGCCCCTCGTGTTGCCATTCTCAGAGAGCAAGGTGTCAACGGGCACGCTGAGATGGCTTTTGCTTTTAGAGCCGCTGGCTTTGATCCCATTGATATTCATATGACCGACATTATCTCGGGCCGTTCGCTGGCTGACTTTGTAGGCCTTGCAGCTTGTGGTGGCTTCTCGTACGGTGATGTGCTCGGAGCTGGCCAAGGCTGGGCCAAGTCAATTTTGCTGCACGACAAGGCCAGACGTGAGTTGGCGGATTTCTTCCAGCGGAAGGATACTTTCAGTCTTGGTGTCTGCAACGGGTGCCAGATGCTTTCTCGTCTGAAGGAACTGGTCCCAGGCGCCGAAGACTTCCCAGCATTTGTAACCAACAGCTCTTCGCAGTTCGAGGCGCGGGTCAGCATGGTCAAGATCGAAGACAACCCCCACAGGCCATCAGTCTTCTTCAATGGAATGAACGGATCATCGCTTCCCATCGTTGTGTCACATGGCGAGGGCAGGGCTGAATTTGAGACCGAGTCCTCGTTCAACTCTCTCCATCAATCCGGGTCAATCCCCCTTCGGTATGTGGACAACCGCCTCAAAGTGACCGAGGTATACCCATACAACCCCAATGGTAGCCCGGCGGGTATTGCTGGTGTTTCTAGCCGGGACGGTCGCGTCTTGGCCATGATGCCGCATCCTGAGCGAACTATCATGGCAGATGTGGGCAGCTATGTTCCTCCTAACCAGGTTGAGGAGTGGGGCGAGTTCGGCCCGTGGTTGAGGATGTTTAGAAGTGCGCGTAGATGGGTTGGTTAGACAACATGTCATTTAGAGATCGCGCATGGCCGGCACAGGGACCACAAAGGTAGTTTTGGATGTCGGGTGGCATTTTCGATGCTTGTGATATATATAAAATTTGGTGAACTATTTCTTCCACGTCAGTGTTGTATTATTCTGGAGATCATTTATATGACATCCAGTTCATCTTTATTACGCTTTGAGTTAAATCTTGTTCGCACTTGTCATACAACGGATGTAAATAATAGTTCAGAAAGATTGGTTAACGCAGTGTTGTTTGATTCCAAGGATTATATTTAATCAAGAACAATATATTTTTATTTTTTAGTAGTAATGTGCTGTACTGTGCTACTGTAACTTGATTTTCAATGCCGGACCACGGCAATAATAACTTTTAAGTTGTGGTCCCTCTTCAAACTTGAGAAGGGCGATATCTGATCGTTGGGGTGTTAAATCAAGTATCTTCGTCGTTTGGAATGGGCCATGGAGGATATCATAAGATAGTGAGCAACTAAGGAGGGTCTAATTTCTAGGCTGTAGATTTACTGTTGCTTCTTCTTGGGTCAACGAGTGGGAGCTGAGAGAGGTTTCAATTAAGTTCCAGTCCATATCCGGCCATTGGAAGTCCATTGGAAGCTCATTGATTCTACGATGATAAGTAGGAGTAGGATACCCATTATAATCTCACAAGTTAAACAATGTGAAAAGAGATAAGTTTCTGTGACATGTTTGAAGAAGACGAGTTCAGTACTTGGCGGCTTCTTTTACCTCAATTATTCGACTACCTAACTATTGTTTTCATGTTTTCATGTCTTATATTCATTTCATCTATTTCGCCACCGTGTTTTCAGTGATTAGTTTAGTAGTACATTTGGTGAGTTTCCCTTGTCTGTTAGCAGTAAGAAACCCTCGATATTCATGTAGTTGCTGCGTCTTTTTGTTTCCTGAGAAAAAAAGATTGTGCCTCAGCGCGAGGTTGATCCGTATACTGCAAAATGAGGCACGATTTGCGCCGACATACAGCCAAGTCCTCGACGCAAAGTCATATGAGGTGAGCAAGTTTAGAGCAAAGGGGATAATAGTCCTGTTCTAGTTGCCGGCTTGATCTATTCCACTATAATCTTCTCAGTCGACTGGGGGGAAATAAATGCAAATGCGAAAATGAGTTAGGGATCAGGAGCAACCGAGCATTGATCCACGAGGGCGGCAAATTTATGACGGAGAACATATCATTCTAGTTACCCACGGCGCGAGATTCTTCATTCAAGATATAGTGGGCGCGATGCCTTGTATTTTGAAAGGGAATTAATGCAAAAAAAAACTAGGTTGGTATTGCAGACACAGACAAATGTGATTACCTCCCGGCACCTCCCTCAGCACCACCAGCGCCGCCAGTACCACCAGCACCACCCGGCCCAGCTCCGCCCATCATTGAGCGAGCCCTGGGATTACGTGTTAGCATTTCTCTACATCAACCCCCCCTCCCCCCAAAAAAGGGGGGAGGGGGTAAACCGCAGAACAGTGACTCACATTTCGGCAATGCTCGGGTCAGCCATCAACGAGCTGATGTCGGGCATACCACCGCCACCGCCGAACTGGTTCGCCATCTCGCGCAGACGGGGGTTGCTCATCAGGTTGGCCATGGTGTCCGGGTTGCTCATAAGGTTCTGGGCCATGGACGCGAACATGGGGTTGCTCATGATGGAGGACAAGTCAGGCATGCCACCACCGCCACGCCCGGCACCGCCGCCGCCGCCGCCGCCAAACATGCCCGCCAGAGCGCTCAGATCGGGCATGCCACCCCCCCCAGCGCCCGCACCGCCGGGACCCTCGCGCGTGCCCTCGGCCTCGTCGGCGGCAATCTCATCGACGCGTCGCTTGGCCGTCTCGTAGCCCTTCTTCATGGCGTCGCTGCCGCCGTTACCCTCGAACTCAATCCCCTTCTTGTAGGCCTCCATGGATCCCTTGGCGTCGCCGAGCGCGAAACGCGCCAGGCCCAGCCGGCTCCACGCCTTGGTGTACTTGGGGTCGATGGCGACGGCAGCCTCTGCGTCGGCCTTGGCGGACTCATGGTCGCGGGCCGCACTGTGCGCTGCGGCGCGGTTGGACAGGAACACGGCGTTGCCCGGGTTGACGGCGAGGGCCTGGGTGTAGAAGTCGATGGCGGTCGCGTAGTCCTTCTGCGCCATGGCGGCGTTGCCCTTGGACTTGAGCCCCTCGGCCTGCTTCTTTTGCTCATCGGTGGGGGCGGACGTCGACGAAGAGGGAGCGGAGGTCCCTGTCTTGGGGGCAGCGTTCTTGAGCTTCTCGTAGACAGAGTAGATCTGGTGCAGGTTCTGGGTGCCGACGGCGGCCGAGACGGCGGCCTTGTCGCTGGGGTCGACGCCAAATGCCTCACTGATGCAGTTGATAGCTACGTCGATCGAGTCGCTCTCGTCGGCTTGTAGGGTTCCGTCCGTGAGCGAGGTGGACAAGAAGTCGCAGATGGCCAGCGCAAGGCGCTGTTTCGATGTCGTGGACTGCGGGAGGGGCCAACGGTTAATCGCCAGCGTTGAGCCCGTCTAGCTGAGGGGGAACATACCATTGTGTGGTTTGCAGTTTATTCGGCGTGGAGGGAGGTAATTATTCCGCAAGGTAAGTCTGGTATTTGGAGTGACGGTATGGATGCACGGTGAATATATCGGGCGGTCTTGAAAGAAATGGTAGTTGGCAGGTAGCGGGGCCGATTTGTACCCAATTCAACGACGGTTCTCTGCTGGATTCTACGAAAGTCGATTTGATGGTGGGGTTATGTCTGGTGGGTTGGGTCGGACATGGGTCTAGATTTGGGGTTGCCGTTGGATGTGTTAGGAAAAGATGCATAAAAGCTGCAGGGTATGATGTGTTTCACACTTCCTCGACGTATTTATAGCACCACATTATATTGTGCCATGTGGTGTTTGCAAGAATTGGTTCAACCCTGTCTATCTATTTTCAATATTCCTCCCTTTTTAGTTTGAATAGAACCTTCCATCGCTCCTTGATCTTAGGCCTTGATCTTAGGACGAATTCTGATATTTTGTCCGAAGCCACAAATGGACCGTGCACGGCCTCGCTCTAACAGTGGGGCATGTGGGGCTGCCGCAACTGATGTCACGCGCATTTGGAGCTTGACCTCTCTTTGCAAGGCAGGCTGTCATCATCAATTTCAGGCGACTGTCCGAGACTTGTTGACCTCGATTGCTAGGCCCCGAGTCAGCGCGCAACCAACTTCGCGCAAGGCTGAAACAGGTATGATATGTTTACAAACACTCCCCAGCGTACCCCAGGCTTCCGCAGTTGGCGGGTCTAACCAGCTGCTTTCGCGCATTTCTAGGGCGAGGCGGAAACAACCGAACTACAACCTAAAATATCGAGAGATGGCGACCCCCTCCGAGACTCCCCCTACCATTGTACCGGCCCCGATTGCCACCGCCGACCAACATGTTTGCTTCATCTGCCTGCAGACCGACGCCGACACCCCTAATGCCAAGTTCGTGAACCCGTGCCCCTGCAGCCTCGAAGCGCACGAGACCTGCATGTTGCGCTTCGTGGCCGAGATGGAGACCCAGAAGTCCCGGAACAAAAATTACATGCGCTGCCCAGCCTGTCGCGCCCCAATTCATATCGACGAGCCCTTCGACCCCGTGGTTGCTTTCCGAAACCGCCTCCAGCGGACCTACAACCGGACGTCGCCATGGATTCTGCTGCTTATGGTCTCTTTTAGTGGTCTCTCGGCCTCAACTTTCTACGGCGCAAATGCCTTTAGTTTGTTCGCTGGTTACAAGGCGCTTGGGCAATGGATGGGCGAGCGCGGTTTGGGACGTGCGCACATTACCGCACCGTCGTCGATATTGAAGCTGTGGCCCCTCTCCATAATTGGGCCGACTTTAATCTTGACGCGCGGAATCCCGTCGTTGGCTCACGCTGTATTTGTCCCTGCCTCAGCCTTGGTAAGCTCCTCCACTCTCCACACTATGTAATCGGAAACATGCGCTCCATTCAGCCAGCTAATGCCGCTGTCAGTACTCGCTTACTCTCATTGCCGGGTCCGAGGTGCTCTCGTGGCCGTCGTCGTTCAACTGGGCCATGGCGATTATGCCCGTCTTGCACTTGAGCTACTTCCAACTGTACTACGAATTCTTCGGGTCCTTTGAGAAACGCCTCAACCGTGCCCTCCGCGGACGTCCCCCCGTCGAAGAAGTTGCGGCTGGTGATGAGGCACCTGGAGCGGCCGGGGCACCGGCTGCCCCTGCAGCTGACGAGGAAGAGCCGGGATTATGGTCAAGCATTTTTGGCCTGGGGCGTGCCGCTTTAGGGCTTTTTCTTGACAACCCTGTTGAGGGTGGGCTGGAAGTCGAAATTGGAATCGGAGGCGGCCATGAAGGAGATGAAGACGACGATAATGACGTGGCTAACGACGACGACCTTGCCGATGAGGACTTTCACATCTTAGCTGACCAAGGGGCGGCTCGACAAGGAGGCGAGCAAGACCAGCCGGCTCTGCCTCTGCCTCAGCAACAGCCTCCCCCGGCCCAGCAGCAGCAACCTCCTGCCCCTCCCCAACAAGAGAATCAGAACCAAAACCAGGGCCGGAATCGTAACGCTCAAGTCGAAGAGTACCGGACTTGGACACTCCTTACCGATATCATCAACAATATCGTCACCTCCCTGCTCTTCCCAGCCATCTCAGCCGGCATGGGAGAAGTGATTTTCCGCACGGCGCCCAAGGCTTGGGTCACCCGTTCCAACTGGAGAGCGCCCCCAAGATTGCTCCAAGAGAAATGGGGGCGAAGCTTGGTTGGCGGCTGTCTCTTCGTCGTGCTAAAGGATGCCTTTTCTCTGTACGCCAAATACCGGAGGGTGCAGGTGAAGCTCAACCGCAAGATTCGCAACGTCGAGAGGAGGACGGTGCAACGTGCTGGTTGAGTCATATTCTTCTATTATCGAAAATGAACGATGGGGCTTTGTAGTAGTTACAGCGGAACAGCATGCATATCCAGCAAGTCTTGACATGAAGTATTTATTTTTATTTGACATCGAGCTGTTTGTATAACTATAAGCATTTATTCATTCTAAGGATACGTTGCTCCTCGTGAAGCATCTAGGTTGTTTGTAACAGTCAAATGGTACTAGCAAAGGTAGTTGAACCCCCAGCGAACTCGCGTGCCGAGTTACATTTTTTGGGTGTATAACTTGCGGACACCTATTCTACGATGAACTCATCATGAGAGGCGTTCATATTAGTGTCGTTAACGGTCTATAATGGCTCGGTTGTTTTAACACGTATAATCCAAAGTGCGACCGTCCAACTTGGACATGCTAATATCGTGAAGCGAGACGCAATAGTACCAGGTGTTATTTGTACGGTGTGAGTTCTTCGTATTGTCATTAAGTTTGTATGAAGCCATATTATTACTTTAGGTCTGTCGCTGACTAGGAGTGACGTTGGGATGGAAAGTGGGGAAGGGGGTGGATAATGCATTCTAGAGAGGTTCGGAGCTTCTGATCATGAACCCTAAGTCCTTGGTCATACCGTCTATGATAGTAGAGTATCAATCTGAGTGCTTTTCAGGAGGCCATGTAGCCACTTCTCGGCAGTCGCCTTAGCTCCTTCCATGAAATAATGGCAAATACTGGAACGCGCACTAGCCCTGCCTCCAGATGATACTTGAATATGCATTTTCCAGTTCCACGAAGGGCTCGTTGATGAACTTGGCTGGATTTTGTAATGCGACAATAAGAGCAAGTCGAAGAAGCTACCTCTAGGAAACTCTTATCTCAGTCGATCTTAAACCCAAATTCTTAACTACCTACTACCATCACATTCTGCATTTGCAACTGCCCGACCGACCGCATCGTGAAAATCGCGCTAAAAATCAGGCAGCCATTCACATCATCTGTTTCCTCTTTCCTCTTTCCTTCTTCTCTCTTTCCCCTCAAGGACCACAAGCTGGGTGTCTTGGCATACTACAGCTGGCTCAACCCCGCAGGGGCTGTGCCGACGAAATCGGGAATAGCGTGCCTAGTTCAAATGTGCAGTGCGTGGGAAATGGCCATGGCACATCCAGCCTTGAGCGATCTTTTCTCCCTTTTTCTTTTTGATCGAGCAACTCATTCCGTCATCTCAATCTCAAATTCTCTAACCGCACAGTTTTTTCGAAGGACCATTGCCTATCATCTCAACACAGCTAAACGGCAACGGAGACAATGTCGTCTCCCACTGATCGTGAAGGGATCGGCGGTATCAGTGAGAGCAGTCTCGCCTTGACCGCCGTCGTCCTGGCCGCCGGCGCCTTTTTGATCTCTATTTTTCAGGCCATCCTGCAATATCTGACATCGAATGTATCGTGCGCAGAATGCTATCGACCGACTATCGGTGAATGGCACCGCCTGGTTAAATGGTGGTGGTCATTTTGCGAGTGGCGGCTGAGGATCGAGTATCCAGTTCTGGACCTCAATCTGGAGAATACTCTAAAGGGCTATGTCGATGCTAAGAAGAACAGCATTCTTGGGGACGACAACATGGACAATATTGATATATTACTGAAGGAAAGAGATAGTCGTATTGGCTGGCTCGCAGTGCAACGGATTAATAGGCTGCGGTGGTGGCATTTGGCGTGAGTCAGCACCATATCCCAGAATAGAAAGATATTCCATGATTAAATCATTAACGACCATGAGATAGAAACCAGTTTGCATACCTCGGAACAAATGTGGATAGCCTGGTTGGGATTTGGCAGCTGTCACCAAGAGACGCCTTTACATTCCTTCGCTAGCGTTTATTGCATCGTCTGCCAGTTCTTTATTCTCCAAGAGCATCATGGGCGCAGCTTATCCTTTGCTTGGGAATACGCGACAAGTCGGAATGGTTATTACGCATGTCTGATGCCGACACCGTGTCCACCTCGCTAGACACACCCACGCAGCGCATCGACGTTTTTGAGCTGGGATGCACTGCCTTCGTACTTGGCTTCCGCTCGGTTGAGATTGACGCAGTGAACCAGATATTCAAGGCCACAAGTCCCGTCGGCACAATCACGACACAAGATATCCTGTCTTTTGGAAGGTTCTTCGATTTGACGGTGACATTCTCCAGATCAATGCTCTTGTAGATCGGGGCCATCCTGGAGAAGTGTACCGCGCCCATTTTTTGGCAGACGGAAACTTGTCATTTGGCCCGTACGTCGTCAAAGGTCTTTACCAGGCTCTCAGAACAGTTCGTGATGCCATCGTCAAGGAAGGGTCACTCAAGGATCTGAAGATCAGAGTCGGCGGCATTAATAAAACAGATGAAGATTTTGGTTTAGGACCGGTATTTCGTGAGGCCACCCTCATGCGATCTCTATTACAAGAGAAATTTTCCGCCCAAACCCATCGAGCAACCCAAAGCCGTTATGCGACCAAGGACATAATGTTTACAAACTTTGCATTAGAAAATGTCTTAACTGAAGTTGAGGTATTTGTTCCTGTTTCGGTACTCGCATCATGCCAAGAAATTCGAACTAGTTCCTACATCGTGCTCTTTTAGGACCAAAACAAGCTTGCAGCCGCGTTCTCAAGCTGGTAGAACACTGCAAGGAGCACCACCCCGACCATCTTTGCAGCCGCCTATTTTCAATCCTTCCATACAGTGACTGTATGGTTTCCTTCAAGGAAGTTACTGGAGCCTTTCCTACCATGAATCCGGTGGAAGGCCAAGCGTTTGTTTGGTTTATATCCACTCCGGCGTCCATACCGCGAGTCCAATACCATCAAGCGGCTCATCTGCTTGGACCGTGTGCCTTTACTTAACTCCACATCTGATTATCATATGACAGCCAAACATTTCCAAGTTGACGTGCCAAGATGTGGCGCATTGACGTGGGGTTGTCGCGACTGGAACCCTTATCAAGACGAGTTTGCTGGGCTTAGTCAAAACCAAGACACACACAAGATTGCATGTGTGTCGAAAGAGTGCTCTGAGTTTAACGATGGCTTCACGGATGCAACGCAAAACTTTCAAGCAGTTCTATCTCCATATTGTGGTCAACTTCGAATCGTTTCAAATCAGAGAATGGTCAGACAAAGTCACAGATGCAGGTGTCAGTTCCGACCTAAACTTCAACGCTATAAACACACTTTGGATCCACCTCGTCATCTTGGATGTGGCAATCCAGAACGTTGTGAGCGAAAGCGCTGACTTTGAGAAAGGGGACATGAAGAGAGATGGAACAGAGGATTTGATGCTCTATGGCGAGAAATGGGGCAAGAAGGAGGTTCATGTCGTATCAAGCATTGTCGATGCTTGGAGGCCGCCATCAACATAACGGAGCAAAGAAGCCGTGTCAGGGAACACAGCTGGTCGTCCGGAAAAATTAACAAACCCACAACAAGACGCAACACCACACGGGGAAGGGATAGGAAATCCAAGTGGGAAAATAGCAAGCCAGTTGGACGATCCAGCAAGTGTACAAAAGGACGAAGCTAACCCGGTTTTCAAAGATTGGGAGCTTGCTGAATCACTGGACAGGAGTGAGAAGGTCTTAGTTGAGGTTCAAGGGGAGGAAAGAAAGAGGAAATGCAGGAGGCTAGCTGATTTATTGGAGCTTCGCGCGGTTTTCCTGCTGGCTTATTTGTTTCACCACCCCAAAACCGACAAATTCCACTTCCAAAACCGGCCAGCTCCCCTTTTTCGACCACCTGATCCCTCGCCGCTTTTGCTCAGCCCAAATCAGCCCTAGCTCAGCTTCGGCTAACAGCTGCACAACTAGCCCGGCGCGGTCTCCCAAAAAGTGCAACTCTTACCGGAGCCTTAAAAAACGGCCCTCGTATAAGCGTAGGGGTTCAGAACTGAGATACCTGAACATATACAACTTTATGTCACGATTCTAACCTGCAGGCAAGCGGGGCGAGCCGCCAATCAAAGGCACAGTCATTCCCGGTAAGCGGTTGGTGCTAGGGCCAATCAGGGAGTGCTCTGCCATGCTCTGGAAGCAAATCCATTGTAAATTGGTAGTAGGATTGGTGAAGAGAGTAGGAAGGTCGCGTCGTGCCAAGAAAGTGTACCGTTCGCTTATCAAATACGTTAACCTTATATTACAATCCACACACAGGGTGTCTGAACTGCAAGGCGGTACGCCGTGGGTTGGGTGAGTGCGTCACGTAGGGAAGGTAAGCTCCTTGAACAATGCGGATGGAAGTCTTGATACACACAATGTAGATTGCCTTCACAAGTAATGAAGCAGATGAATGTGTATTGCTTACTTGCTGAGTCTCTTAAGGAGAGCTCAGCCTAACTGCTTATATAGAACTATCTACTTAGGTGCTCCCTTGTGCTCTGTCTCCTTAGCACAGAGCACCCCGGAGCAATACTTCTAAGTGCTCTGTTGTGCTCCGTCTTCTCAACACAGAGCACCACAGAGCATCCTCCTGCAGCTGACAAAGCGCGTGACAGCTGTCCACAAGTGTCACCCCACATAAGATAGCATGGCGCCTATCAGCGGGTGCTGCCCCGCTCTTTGTCACATGACCAGTGGGAATCGTGACACCTTATTTATAAAGAACTCGCCCTAAGCTCTAAGCCGCGGTAGGTTAAGATAATAAGCGTATAGGCTACGTTGATTATTAGTATTATAAACTTATATTTAAGAATTGAACTAACGAACGCTATACGTATGCGAGGAGATTTCTTACCTCGGATTTATTGTAACGATATGGATCCTCGTGTCACGATTTCCATCTGCAGGCGTTGTCACAAAAGAGGGGTTAGCGCGTTCTAATTGGTTGGGGTAGCCAACCAATCAGGAAGGGCCCGGGGCCCGATCACTTTCAATCCGGGCCTCGGACCAAGGCCCGGAGCAAACACAGATGAGGTTCGGGCCCAGCAACAGACACTCATTACCATTCTCTATATAAACAAACTAGGTCGAGCCTCCCTTATGGAGCTCGACAAGTAAGCAATACACATTCATCTGCTTCATTACTTGTGAAGGCAATCTACATTGTGTGTATCAAGACTTCCATCCACATTGTTCAAGGAGCTTACCTTCCCTACGTGACGCACCCACCCAACCCACGGCGTACCGCCTTGCAGTTCAGACACCCTATGTGTGGATTGTAATACGTTGCTTACTTCTCTTCGACTGCGTCACCTTCGGATTGCTTGAACAACCCCCCCCCCCCCCTTTTTTCTGCCAAGGCTTTCCACACATCCCTTCTCGCCTCTCGAAGATGTCGGCGGCACAAGTGCAGGAGCTGACGAACCAGCTCGCGGCTCTCACGCTCCAACTCAACCAGAAGGTGCCCGACATGGAAAAGAAGATTCAGGACCTCGAGGAGGAGAAAGGCAAAATCGAGGACAAGCTACAGGTCTTGGAGGAGGAAAAAGATAGGGTGGAAGCAAAAATCGGAAAGAAGAAGGCCAAGATCGCCATGCCATCGCGGTATAAGGGGGAAGCGACCAAGCTTGCTGCTTGGCTCTCCTCGTGCCGAGGATATTTCGACTACTACTTGGATCAGTTCGACGACGAGGAGGATAAGGTCCTGTTCGCTGGGGCCCTCTTGGAGGGAAACGCCGCCTTGTGGTTCCAACCAGTCCTGGACCAGTATACCAAGGTGGGGCTGTCTAGGCTCGGTGACAAAGAGAAGAAGATTTTCGAACACTTCAAGGGCTTTGAGGGTGCCCTCACTAGGATCTTTGGAGAACCTGACGGCAAACGAATGGCAGAGGACCGGATGCGGCTCCTCCAGCAAACAGGGTCAGCCGCCGCCTTGGTAGCAGAGTTCCGCGCCATCCGGCCACATACCGAACTCAACGACGCTGCGGTGATGATGCTGTTCTACTGGGCCCTCAAGAAGCCTGTTAGAGAGCGACTCTCGGAGCAAGACCGCCCCGACAACATTGACGACTTCTATGAGCTAGCAGTCAGGATCGACAATCGGCAGTACTCTTTCAAAACCCGGGAGAAAACCGGAACGCAGTCGTGGGCCTCCCCGACTAAGAAAGAAGGAAACAAGGCGGGTGCATGCAACAATTGCGGGAGGAAGGGACATTGGGCTAGAGATTGCCGTCTACCCCGCAAGAATTCATCGGCCACCCGAGACCATGGCTCTACCGCAACCGGAACGCATCCAGGACCCATGGACATGTCGGCAGCTCAGCAGGAGACCCGACGCAAAAATGACACGTGCAACAACTGTGGCAAGAAGGGCCACTGGGCACGAGAATGTCGCTCGCCAAAGAGGCCTCGCCAATGGGAACCAGTACCCGAAAAGGCCACTTCTCGAGTTCACTGGGAAAACGAGCCTACTCAGCGAGTAAGGATGGTCAACGAGGAAGATCTCGGGGACGATTATTACGACCAAGCCCGAGATGACCAATTGGGGGACGAAGGATGTTTAGGCGCCGAAGAGGCCATCATGGACCTCGACGAGATCTACGGTGGAGAAGCGGGAGAAGTAGTCTTCACGGTCGAAGGACTTACACTCTCCGCTACCAACCTATTGCAGGAAATGCCGAGCTCAACTTACGACGCCATGTGGGAGGACGCTAAGATATTGAACCCGTTTCACCCTCTCCACGAAGAAATCTCGTGGACTGCTTGCTACGACCACACTTGCCTACCACATGTGGGCGGGAAGCTGGAATACGATTGCTTCCCGGTGCGGCGGTGCAACCCGAATGGAACTGCCATGGCAGTAAAACAAGTCATTGGCCGCCGCGAACAACTGCAGAGAGAGGTGGAACTTGAAGCGAAAATGGGACACTCTCACGATGGGAAAACCGTTAAGGCCCTCTTTACCACCAAGAGAGTGTGGCCTACCAATTGCAAAGGAAGGGATGACCTTATGGACTGCCCAACAACAGATTGCCTAGTACACCGCCAAATGAAATTGGACTTCTTCCAAGAATGGGCAGCGGGGGTTAACCAGACCGAAGCTAAGAAGAAGCGAGCTAAGGAGAATAAGAAAGCTCTGAGAGAACTCCCCCAAATGGTGAATGAAACATCGGAGAAACCTACCGACGAGGAACGACGCGAACGCTGGAAGGCTAACCAGCAACACCTAAGGCTCTCTCGACGCCTGGGAAAAGGATCCAGGGTCACCAGCGAGCCCGAGCAAGTCGCCGGACCCTCGAGGTGGAAGCGAGTCGAAACACAGGGCCTTCTGGGGCTCTACGAAGACGAATATGGCGCGAGACGATGGGGAGTCGACTCCGACAGCGAGTAGCACACCCAAGCCGCCACGGTCAAAGCAGTAGGTGTGGAGGCCTTACTGCGGAACCCAAAAAACCTCCCTGGAGCGAGCAGTTCGTGTCCAGCATTAATGAAACAACAAAGCAAGGATGCCTTGCTACGGACGCCCAGATCCGATGGGAGGGCGGACAAGAAACCACGCTGCGAGCATTAGTGGACTCGGGCAGCGATTGCGATATAATCAACCCGAGGGTGGTGAATCAACTTCAGCTACCATGGAAATACCGAGAAAAGCCCACTAGGTTGAGGACCTTCGAGGGCGACTTGATAAGTTATGACAATGGACTCTCATTGAGGGAGACTCTGCCACTACTGATCACAGTGGAGGGTCAATCCCAAGAGGTGGTGTTCCAGATACTCCCAACAGGACCAAAACACGACTTGATCCTAGGGAATCCATGGCTAAGAGCCTACAACCCCGACATCAACTGGGAGGATGGCCAACTCCGGGCCAGGGGAGGCACGAAGTCCCGCTGGACGGAGCCCCCAGACCAATGCGAAAAGAGAGAGGAGACAATAGAGCCCTCTAACGTCAGGAGAAACACGACGAATTCAGCCCAGCAGGAAGACCTGTTAGAAGAATGGGCACTTTGGATCAGAATGTCCACGAAGGATGATCCAGGAGAGGAATTAGCACGGGTACCAGACGAGTACCGTGGCTACACCCTGTTCCGGGCAAAAATGAAGCAAGAATTGCCGGCCCGAGGACCGTTTGACCATGAAATCAAACTCAAAGAAGGAGCCAAGCTGGACTGGTCTCGAGTATATCACCTCACCCCGCAGCAAGACGAGGCATTGAAGGAATATATTGAACAATACGAGCCAGCAGGATTCATTCGGAGGTCGCAATCACCAGCAGCGTACCCGGTTATCTTTATACCAAAGAAGGACGGGAAACTACGGCTGGTGGTCGACTACCGAAAGCTCAATGACGAAACCATTAAGAACCGGTACCCACTGCCCTTATTCAACGAAATGCGCGATCGTTTGAAAGGCGCCAAGTGGTTTACCCGGCTCGATATGCCTTTCGGCTTTGGGCATGTCAGAATTAAGGAAGGAGACGAGTGGAAAACAGCATTCCGCACCCGCAGGGGGCACTTCGAATACCAGGTCATGCCAATGGGGCTGACCAACGCCCCTGCCACCTTCCAAGCAATGATGGACGACGCACTGCGAGAACAACTAGACCAGTGCGCCGTGGTCTATCTGGACGACGTGTTAGTCTATTCCAAGACAGAGAAAGAACATCGACAACACGTGCACCAAGTGTTGAAAGCGCTGCAAGATAAAGGCCTTTCAATCAACCCAGGGAAAAGCGAATTCCATGTGCAAGAGACAATATATTTGGGGTTTCTTATTAAGCCGGATGAAATCTGCATGGAACCAGCAAAGTTGGAAGCAGTGAAGAACTGGCCTACGCCAACCAGCCCTAGAGAAGTCAGGGAATTTATCGGCTTTGTGGGATTCTACCGAATGTTCATCAAGAACTTCGGAGGCATCGCCAAACCCCTACACCACCTAACTAAGAAGGATGTCACGTGGGACTGGGCCCCAGAACAACAGCAAGCATTCCAGCAGCTCAAGAATGCCATGCTAGCAGGGCCAGTATTAAAGCTCCCCGACCCAAGAAGGCCATTCGAGGTCGAAACCGACGCATCGGACTATGCTATTGGCGCAACACTCAGCCAACGGGACAACGAAGGAAAACTGCACCCTTGCGCCTTTTTCTCTCACGGCCTCTCGGGGGCAGAGCTCAACTGGGATATGCCTGAAAAGGAGCTCATGGCAGTCGTGTGGGCTTTTAAGGAATGGAGGCCCTATCTTACCGGAACAGCTGAACCCGTCAAAGTAAAATCGGACCATCAGAATCTACAATACTGGGCCAAGAAGCAGACTCTGAGCGGAAAACAAGCAAGATGGGCGGAATTCCTAGCGCCCTTCAACTTCGTCATTAGCCACATCAAGGGAAAGGAAAACGCTCGAGCAGACGCGCTCAGCCGACGAGCCGACCACCGCAAGGGGAAAGAAAAATACGAATCGCCACCAGTACTCAAAGCAAACGGCGAAGATTTGGAGCACCCAGCGCACCCAGAAGCATGGATCGAGCCACTGGACCGATGGCTCCAAGTGTGCGCGAACTACAGGGCACGATGGGAAGAAAAATACCAGTTCAAATGCATGGACTTCGCCGAGCATATCCGACTGCCGGCTGGAGTGACGGAGGACGACAGCAAGAAATGTTGGTACGAGGGACGAATGTACGTCCACCCGACCCAACAACGGGACCTCATTAAGGAAACGCACGAAGCCAAAGTCGGGGGACATTTCGGTGTGACCAAGACACTAGCCCGGCTTAAGCAGCATTACGCATTCCCAAAGATGAAGGAGTCAGTCGAAGAGGTCCTCAGGGAATGCCCTGCGTGCAAAAAGAACAAAGCAGCGAGGCACTTGCCTTATGGGCTTCTCGAACCGCTCCCGGTAGCGGAAAGGGCTTGGGGATCAATCACGATGGATTTTATCACCAAGCTGCCTAAATCAAAGGACCCCGTTACGGACGTGGTCTATGACTCAATCTGGGTAGTAGTAGACCGACTCACGAAGTGGTCATACTTCCTACCCTGTAAGGAGACGTATACGGCGGAGCAACTCGCAAAGCTCTACCACCGGCACATCTCTTCACAACATGGGTGGCCAGATAACATCATTACTGATAGAGACAAATGGTTCACGTCCAAATTCTGGCAGGCATTGATGACAGAATTTGGGACGAACCACAAACTCTCAACGGCCTACCATCCACAAACAGATGGGCAGACAGAGCGCGTCAACCAGGTCGTCGGGCAATGGCTCAGAATGTACGTCAACTACGAGCAAGACGACTGGGTCGAACTGCTGCCCACCGCACAATTCAGCTACTGCACAACCATGGTTGAAAGCACAAGAACGACGCCGTTCTTCAACAACTACGGCTTCGAAGCAGAAGATAAGCTTGGGGAAAGAACGCAAGTCCCGCGAGCAGGTGTAACGGCCAGCAGGATCAAGGACCTGCATGCGTGGCTCAAAGAAAGACTCGAAGAAGTCCGGCTACAAATGCGGACCTACTACGACAAACACAGGGTCGAGGGACCTCCCCTGGAGGAGGGGGATAAAGTCTTTCTTTCAACAAAATACCTACGCACAAAGAGGCCAAGCAAGAAGTTGGACTTCAAGAGGATTGGACCATTTAAGATTGTTAAAAAGGTCGCAAACTCGAATTACGAACTCAAGCTCCCTAACACCATGAGACTACGGTCAAAGGTGTTCCACGTGTCACTGTTGGAACCAGCGCCAAAGAATGCCAAGCTGGATCTCCAGGCGGAGGCGGAAGACGACGAGCAGGAAGAGTTCGAGGTGGAAGAAATCCTTGATTCTAGGAAAGTCGGGAGAGGAGTACAATACTTCGTCAAATGGGAAGGCTACCCTTCAGCGGACAGTAGTTGGGAGCCCTCGACTAACCTAGCGAACTGCGAAGAAAAGAAAAAGGAGTTCCATCAAAAGAATCCCGACAAACCAGGCAAAGCATAAAGTACGCGAATCTCAAATCCCATTCCGTCAGAGCGTTACCATCATTGCACTATGAGCGAGTTTCAGGTGAAGGAACCTCCACCCCCAGACCGGCCAGTAAAGAAGGATCGATGGAGGACCAGTCGAACGAAGCGGAAGGAACTGCCGCGGAAGCCGGGGTGCCGGCAGGGAAGGCGGGAAGGCTCGGGCCAGAGGACGCAGCAGGAGCAGCCTGAGAAGCGAGACCGCGAGAAAGCAGGTCTTTTCCTCGTTCTTGAAAACGACGACGGCGCTGACGAAGCCCGAGGAGTTTGTTCTGGAGTGCGATGATTTCGTCCTCCAACAATTCCTCCTCCTCTTGGATGCGGGTTGCCGTGTCAAGGGTGCTGATCAAGGCAGGACCAACGTTGTTGCCGTCGCAGTGGACTTTCCGAAGCTGGCATTCGGAGCAAGTGGACGAAGAATCGGAGTAAAGGCACGACCTGGGCGGATCGGCGCTGAAACAGTTGGAACAAGGCATGCCTTCGTGGCCGAAGAAGATCGTCGCGACGTAGAGGGCAGAAGATTCGTTGAACTTTCGTTCGGAGTACGAGGAACGCGTTTTTCGCACACCTGAGCGAGGCATTGTGAGCAAAGCGGTGAGGATGGAAAAGGGAGAAGACTTACCAGGCACCGATCAGGCTCGAAGCTTCGGGGCGAAGCTTAGGAGGGGAGGGCATCGTGTCACGATTTCCATCTGCAGGCGTTGTCACAAAAGAGGGGTTAGCGCGTTCTAATTGGTTGGGGTAGCCAACCAATCAGGAAGGGCCCGGGGCCCGATCACTTTCAATCCGGGCCTCGGACCAAGGCCCGGAGCAAACACAGATGAGGTTCGGGCCCAGCAACAGACACTCATTACCATTCTCTATATAAACAAACTAGGTCGAGCCTCCCTTATGGAGCTCGACAAGTAAGCAATACACATTCATCTGCTTCATTACTTGTGAAGGCAATCTACATTGTGTGTATCAAGACTTCCATCCACATTGTTCAAGGAGCTTACCTTCCCTACGTGACGCACCCACCCAACCCACGGCGTACCGCCTTGCAGTTCAGACACCCTATGTGTGGATTGTAATACCTCGCCAAAGGGTATGGGGTGAGGCTGAAGGGGGTGAGTGGTCACACACAGTAACCAAGGGTGGAGAGAGTATCAAAGAGTAAACAGATCGCTTGCTGAACCACAGTTCAATTGCAAAGACTAAACTGTCTACTTCGGTTGATAGCTGAAGAACCACAAAGGCTCTTCAGCCCTCTCCATTTCCAGCTTGGCGAGGCGCCGGCAGAGTTTGGACCTAAGCAGGATTGTCATTTTAGGAGCGAGCTCACCAGCGCAGTCGGTTAGCAACTGGGAAAGCAGGGCATAGATCAAGAACTTGTAGTAGGCCCGCCCTTTATTGTTACCGAGCGCCAGATAGAGATGGCGCTGGACGGCGACGCGGAGTACGAGCCAATAGGGCAAGCGGCGCCACGGGAGCTCTGCCTTATCGAGGTTCACGTTGTCTCGGATTCGTTTCCGCAGCATTGGGACCTGAACTGAGGATCCGATCGCTTCGAGCAGTGGTAAAAACATCTGGCTGATCAATGCGGGATTGACCGAATCTCTAGCTTCTGGTATCGAGGCCCCGGCCTTGCGGCTACGCGCTGCGAAGCGGTCGAGCGCCTCGGTGCTAGCTTGCTCGAGAAAGGTAGCTAGCGTTTCCGTGAAGGATGGATCCGAGAATGTAGCGAGGGGGATCCGCGCGGGCTCTACCAGGAAATCCTACTGCAAGGCGCCCTCAGCAGCGAGGACCGCTTCAGAAGAGGGGGACGTCTCAAAAGCCTCAAACACTACGTTGTCGTCGTCATCATCGCCGCCGTCGCTTCTCAATGAGGATTAGCCACCATGTTAGAAATCTAGGCTCAGAACGGGAGGCGCATTCTGCTAGTCCGAAGACGTGCATCAAATACTTACCTGGGTAACAGCCGAATGAGGACCGCGCAGTTTTGCTCCTCTATATACAAGACCACCGGATAGTCAACCAATAGGCTGGAGAATGCGCGTCCTATTGACACTCGGTCAAAGCGGCACCGGTGGAGATCAATGCATATGAGAAGCTGTTGGCGAACGAATTGCTAGCATCTTTGTGCCCTTTGGCCCGGGAGAGCGAGCGGGGCTTCGCAGGCGCCAAGAAGGCGCGTTTGCAAGTTGTCCTCAACTGCTTGGCAGCTGAGGTCCTGGCATCCCGGAAGCTTGAGTGGCAGAACAACGTGCTTAAAGGCGGACTTAAGAAGAGAAGCCATTATTGAGCTTGTTGACTAGATAAGGGAAGGGAGAGGGCTCTCCAAACCTTGGTGCGTGTGGGCGGGGAAGTTAGCTGCCTCCTACCATAATACTCCACTTTTTAGTAGCCCAATGGCATAGCATCGTGGCGAAACGTCTAGTCCCCAAAGCGAGGGACTACCAGATAGGGAGGCTCTTGAACATCGTCATCAGGTAACTGGAAAAGTACTCGCTCCCGCGGAGGATGCCATCGTCAGGCCGAGAAACGGGTTCGAAGCCTTGGGCGCTGGCCTCGCGTGTCGCGCACGCAGGCAAAGGAGCGTGTTTTCGGCTGCGGAATAGTCTGGGTGGCGGATCCTGACGAGATGAGGCTGCCGCGCATCGCAGGGAGAGTTATCGCGTCTTTGCTATTTCAAGCTTCGGCTTTGTCCAAAGGCACTGGACGGGGTGGCGGATGCGATGGGGCTCGGCAATCCTACTCGACAGCCGATGTGTGGAGCTCCGCACGGACCACGAAGTTACGATAAAAAGGTTCTGCCACGTCTTATCGCCCTGCCAAAGAGCCATGATGGTGGAACCTCTGGTCAATCTCCCTCTTGTTCGACAGCTGCCGAGACCCCTCTTTACCTAACCTTCCCGTGAGCCCGCCGCCGAACTAAGCGAAGTATTTTGAGGCCCTTTTTTCGTTCCTTGTGCCAAGTTTTGGTCCCGAAGAGTTCCACGAAACTCGGCGACCCTCGACACTTGACAATGCGCCGGCCTACCATTGTGTAGGCCGTAGCTTGCCTTTGCAGCTTTGACCCTCAAGAACTAATCTGCTTCGCAGTATGGTGAGCGCCGCCAGAGCCTCGATACTTTCAACTGGCCTTGGGGGCACCTCGATCACATATCAAAAGCTGCGCCAGCGCCACCGTGCAGCGTACTCAAGCTTATTACTAAGTTCTGTTGCATCGTCTAATAAAAGCCGCCGAGACCGAGAAGGAGATGGCATAAGAACGAAGCCGTACCGGTGTGGCCGGCATCGGTTGACCAAAATTGGACTGGGACGAGAACTGGGCCATGATTGTGTTCCCCCCCCTCCCCCCAACGATTAGCGTCGTTGTTGAGCGGCATGACCTACCGGCCGTAGCTGGCGGATGACTTGGTGGTGTGTGGCCATTCTTCCCGGGTGAGGTGATAACGGGTCCGATGATACAGCCACGCCTGGCGCTTGCCTCAGGTGACGTCGAGATCGCCGTCGCGAGCGGTCCCCCTCCGGCCCTTCAGTCACAGCATCCACTCGTGCTAGGCCCGTAATCGCCGATCCACCCGAGCTGGTCGTGGCTTTGAGTCCCGCACCGTGTCCGGTCGGCCGTTGCGGTATGCCGGGATGAGCGTCGTCCTCGCGCCCCTCAAGGTGAACGTTCGCACTGCGAAGAGGTGCTGGTTGTCAGTCCATGTAGTTGAGAAAAGAAGGGGAGGGGGATGGGCTCCAACCATTATGAAAAATGAGCATTGCCTCATCTTTGGCAGGGCAGCGCGGCGGCGTGAAACTGGTGTAACATATGGAGAGCGATTGAGTAGTGTGGAGTCCACTGGCCAGATAACGTGAAGCGTGTGGTTACAGCACCCCAGAAAGCGTCCGCCTCCTAGCACAACCGTGCCGGAGATATCGTCTCAATGCTGGCCTGCGGTGTCGCACGCGCGATTCGCTTCTGTAACCAGCGTTCTGGCGTCTACGTGACCGGAGGTCGTGATGGGAGGTTGTTTTCGGCTTGCCGATTGCTTGCACAGGAACGCACGGCCCTGATGTCATGGCAGAATTGCGAAGGCGGTGTCGCCGGATGTGTCCTTATTTCTGTCAAACCCAGCACCGTCCACTTTCTCCCTTTGCCAATTGCCAATCCTAACCACCTCCTGGACGCCAAATCGCGCGATGCCCGTGGTAGCTTATCATCAAACACAATTGAGGATACGCCAATTACTCGAGCAAACCCACTGCAGCCGTCACCTCTGCACCGTCACCAATCATCCCTTGGGGGAATTATTAAATTTTCTACCGAGGAATTATTAAACGACGATCAACGCGCGCGGGCAGCGCATCAGTTCTATCATATTGTCCGGCATTTCGAGTCCCAGTCTTCCGTCGAAACGAGGCGTCAGCGAGATGCCCTGTATAGCCGCCCTCTCTTCGTCCGGTACACCTACGAGTATACGCGCTCGCAAGAATCACGCGATGTCTTTCTGCGTGCCTTTTTTCAGTCCATACGACTTTCCTTTGACGAGGACGATGCAGACTCGGGGAATGAGCAAGTCGAGAGAGGCCTTCGATCGGCCTTGTTCGATTTCGCTGATTACCTGGTGGATAACTTCTTCTTGCCATGTATGTTAATCACTCGCTACTCTTCTCTTGATCTGGTGGACTGATTTGCGCTACTGTTAGTGAAAGCCTCAACCAAAAAAAACACCCCAACCGTCCCCCGCCTATCATTCCTCCATCCAGAGAGCCCAGGGCGCCGGACCACTTCAAGGTTTTGTTGGTACACCAGAACGTGTCTCCGCTCTCCGTGGTACATGTCTTGTTCGTTATCGCCACTGATGCGTTATATCCCGGCGATTCGACTTTAATGAGGCGTTGGAACGGATCAAGATTCACGGAGATGACGCCCGGGATGATGACGGCGTCTTGCTCAGTGAAGATACAAGCCCAATGATCACCCTAGAGGTGGCTCATATTCTCCCACATTCTCTCACCAAAGCTGATCCCGGGGCTCCGTTGGTACTGACCCTCACCCAAATAGCGATTATTGCTACGGAAACGGACCACGGTTCATTAAGTTTGTTGTCGAGAAAACAAAAAGAATTTCAGACATGACAAACGACCCAACTGTACTAACCCAAGCATTAACTACCCTAACCATCCATAACACTCGCAATAGCCGGCTGTTGAAGAAGACAATAGTTGCAGGCGCGAAGCCTTTAGCGTTGGACGACGACAAAGGGGTTTGCCATTTACTATGCTTAGCGAAGTGTGTAACTTTCTGATTGCCGCATGATAATCGAGGAAATGGCAGAGTTGTAGATGTTTGTTACCGAATTTAGATCTTCATTAATATTGTGACGACGTGTAAATTGTGTAGTATTCCTTCATTACAAATACACAACCCCCAGAATTCCAGCCAAAAGGAAGAAAACCACCGGCGCGGCGCCCAACATGTTATTCTCAAGTTTCCTGGGCCCATTGTTGGCGTTTGTGCTGTTGCTCGAAGGCGCCGCCCCCAAGAAAGTCGGCACCAAACTTGATCTAGTCGTCGCCGCCGACGTGATCGACGAGTTTGATGTCATTGTCAACGTCGCAGACACTGAGGGAACAGCGGTTCCAGCCTACAATGGGTAGTAAGTATCCCGTCAGCTCCTGGACTATCATTTGGCAGCCGTATCATCTGGGAAAAATGCAAAGAAAAAGGGTACAAGTACCTCTAAGAAACTCCGCGCCGTGGGACATGACTGATAGACCGCCCAGTTCGTGACGTTTATGCTCTCTCTCACACAATACTTTTGATACGACAGACAGAGCGACTCTCGTGAGACCATGGAAATGTCGCAGCGACAACTGGTCAAGATGGGCTGCGTGCGCATGCAGGCGCTGTACTCATATCGCACCTTCTCGCAGACCGTATTGGCCTTCCCGCAGACGGTGTCGTCGTACAGCGACGTCGAGAGTGTGATGGAGGGCGTCGTGAGCCTCTCTGTTGTCCACGTGGAGCATTTGGCCTGCCATTCTATGTGAATTTCCTCCCATCCGGCGTCGAACTGGGAGCTGAGAAGGCAGTTGTGGGTTTCTTCTTTACACCTTTTTCTCCACCCCTATATGAGTCGCCACGTGTAGTCGTCATGGGCTGGTCACTCACCACATAATATGGTTCAACATGTCTTGTGTGCAAAGGCAGGTCCTGTCTTTGCAGGCCATCAACTTTTTTGTTAGGTCGATGCAGTAATGCGCGGTGACGGACGGATCAGCAAAACAAGCTGTGACGGCACTTTGCCCGCGGGCAACGCCTGTAAAGGGGGCCAGCGAGACAAGAAGGGTCAGAAACCTCATGCCGGCAGATTTGTCGTTTCGTTGGGGAGTCGGAGGTGCAAACTAAACCAAGTTCTGGAATGACATACTGCGGACAAAGGACACGCCTTTATGGAGACTCGTCTCGAAAGGCTGGGTCCGCGGAGTTGCTGGCCAAGGCTTGGCACTAGGGCTGAACTCCCCTTGATGATACTCCTCCTCCTATGTTCAGTTATTTCCGAAAAAAAACTGGGGGTGGGCTGAGCGCTAGTGAGCAGTGCGGCGCCATTGCCCTTAGCATTCCTGATTGATATGTCTCCGTGGACGCGCAGAAAGTCTCGGCCTTTTCTCTTCGCGCTCTTTCTCGGTATGTCTGCTACGTACCTGGTTGACACACATGCCTGGCTGAGACGATGGAACCGCACATTGCAAATGCTCAGTCTCGGAGGAGACCTCGGTGGGAGAGCCGCTCCACCAGTTCCCTCACCTTTCTTTACCTGGCCGTTGTCCAGATTGGGCTGATCGTCGTGTTGGCCGTATTGGTCCGGATTTCGGCCCAAAACAACGGAATCATTGATCTGGCATACACCACAGCGGGCACAGGGTCCTACACTTGGGCGGTCCCACTACTCTGGACATCGGTTCCTCCCTTCGGATTTGGTCTCTTCGCGCTAACATGGACGTCCATGGCCCATAGCATGCGCGACAGACAACCCTATGCCGACCTCGGTCGACCCCAAGGCACAACCATTGGCCGAGCACTTTTGCTCGATTACCGGACAGTATTTGGTCCTGTACAATGGATCTCGGCAGCCCGACACGGCCACTTCCAGGTCGGCGCCGCCCTCTTGACAGCAGCGATTCTATCATTGGTGGTGCCTCCGCTTTCCGCACGGTTGTTGACGGACCAGCTCGTCTCTACCAACTACCCGGTCGCCTTCAGGATCTTGTCCAAGTACAACGAATCCGTTCTCAACAGGAACGATTTTGAGAACGACGCAGGCTCTATCATCGACTGGGCCCCTGTCATTAACGCCGCCACCGCGGTCGGCTTGTTCAACGCCAGCAACACGCCCTGGACGGATTCCAATCACGCCTATCAAGGCTTCTCCCTCGAGGCGCTGGGCAATGACACGAACGCTGTGGCGTACGGCAATGTCGCGGCGCGTTCGGCGCACCTCGACTGCATGGAAATTAAAGACTACGTCTTGGAAGAAGCTGGGGAGGCCTTCAAGATCTCGGCCGCGGACCGCGGATGTCCATTCGTCACACACATCGGCTCGTTCGATGGCTACGCCCTCATGTTCACCACAACGGCGGAATCGGGCTGCACCATCGCCGCGGGGGCAAGCCGCCTTGTCTTCGTCGCCCTCCGCCAGCCCAACAACAATAAAAACAACAACAACCAGACTGGGTTGCGCGAGGACATGACGGTTATTTCCTGCATCTCAGGCTACAGCGAAACCAGGGGAATACTTGGCGTGCAGAGGAAGCGAGACGCCGCTTCCAGCGGTGGCCCTGAGCCCGAGATTCTCTCCTTCAAACCGGCCGAAGAGCCCCGTGTCACCTTTGGCGCCAACGCCACGGGTTGGCATTATGAAGAGTCCAACATGCTCAAGGTGCAGTCCTTCAGCCCCACGGGCCGGTGGTCGACGTCCGAGTTTGGGAGGTTGGTCCTGTACCACGCCGTATCCCGCAACACGACGGCGGGGTCACTGGTAGACCCACGAATCACGGTTGCGACGCCGACCGTCGGGCAGCTGCTGGATTCCATCCAGGCCATGTTCCGGTTGGTCCATATTATCCTCGTCTCTAGTGTCATGATGGTGCCGGTGCCTGCGCCGGCCGAACAGACGGCGGCGACGGTGACGGCGATGAGGACAACAGGCGAAATCCATGGCCAAGTGTTGCGCTTGGTTGTGGTTCCGTGGGTGGCATGCACCATCGCGGCGGTCCTAGGCGTCTGTCTTGTCTGCACAGTCTGGATGTGGCTGTACGTGCGAACCCACCGGACCGTGCTGGCCGAGGAACCCCGTGGGTTGCTCAGCCACTTGCAGATTCTCTATCCCACGCTGCAGAGCGGGCCATTGGCGACCGGGCTCCTTCGGATTCTGGACGACTACCAGGCATCAGATCCGGGCGGTGTCAGCTTTGCCGAGTGGATCAACACAAGATGGAACATCGACGAGGCGACATGTACTGCGAGCAGTGTGGACCACCGGGGGGTCGTTTTGACAATATCGGGTCTGGGCCTGAAGGGCCGGGAAGCGGAAACGCAAGCTGAAAGAATGCTGGGGTCAAAGTAATGTCGAGAATAATTCCAGTATGGATGGAGTTTCGATAGCAAGATGATACCGTCAGGATTATCATCGACGCAACGCACGGCATCATTGAGTAAGCACACTCAGTGCGAGGTTCAGACAGAGTCAAGGCTGCCTGAGAAGGATATAAGCAGGTCGACCCCGGACCGATGGGAAGAACGGGCCAGGCTCCAATCTACACCATTATGTTCCGCATACCCACCAGTTTCTTGCATCTTGTTTGTCCAGTGACCACTCGCGAAACCCCAGCGCATCCGGCGTCACAAAATGGGACGTATTCGGCGGTAGGAGAATGAGGAAGCAGGTACGTGGAGGACACGAGAGAGAACAGCCATACGGTAGGTGGTAAATTGGATCAAATTATATTTAGCCAACTGGAAAGAACTGCGACGAAGTAGGTAGTAGAATGGATCGAACTACTTCTTTTACGGCTGGGAGAAGAGCAGCCGTGCGGTAGGAAGGCCTGACTACCACAACATAGAACCTCAAAACGGAAAGTGAACAGGCTGGCTACCAAGCCCATATCTCCGGCCTCCATTTTTGGCCCTTATAACCTACCCAAAGACTGAACCGAAGGTGGCCTAAATACCCAGAGGGCAGAGTGACTCAAACAAATCTCGGTTTCTGTAGCTGCGCGTGCCAGTGGATTTTCTCTAACGCCATACTCGATGCGACTGTAAAACTATTAAAAATGAGCAACTTTGGTCGCCTGGTTGGCCTGCATGTCACGGGGCACGGACCACATGGCTCTGGTGGCTCTGTGCCGTTGAGGACAGAGCCCACGGAGCCATCTTTTGGGCCAATCAGGGGAATGGCTCTGCGGGCCCTGTGTCAAGGAAGACAGAGCTAACAGAGCCACCATGGCTCTATATAAGCAGACAGGCTGAAGAGCCTTTGTGGTTCCTCAGCTATCAACCAAAGTAGACAGTTTAGTCTTTGCAATTGAACCGTGGTTCAGCAAGCTGTCACGGGCAGGTAGGTTGACTGAGTCAAGGCTGCAGTTATGACCTTCTGTATTGTGTAATTCTAAGCTGAGGAGAAAAGGGTGGCATAAGGCCGGGCCCCAAGGTCCTTTATATAGACCTCTCATCTGTAGTGAATGGATCTAAGAAATCTAGGTTTAGGCTAATGCAAGAGGTCCTGTGATCAATAGGTCCTGTGATCAATAGGTCCTGTGATCAATAGGTCCTGTGGCCTTTACTGTACACAAAGGGTGTAGTGAAGGCGGCTGACCAATGCCGTCATCATTCAATGAGGGCATTCAATGGGTGTGTTCGTTGCGTGCCAGGCGCCAGTGCCAGTGCAGGGTGCCAGGGGCCGTAACAAAGACTGCTTATTTAAAGCCGCCTTTAAAGCCAAAGTGACTCCTTCAAAAAATATTACTCTTGATGGTAATTATCTATTATTTGAGTAAGCATATTATGAAGGACAGTAACTGTGTGAGTGTATCTTTATTGCCTGGGTGGAATGTAACTATTTATGAGCAAAGCTTTAAAGTACCATAGTTGGCGGCAAGGAGCGGCTATAAAGTATGTGTCTTTCAAATGTAGTTACCTTAGCCATAACAGAGTTTCCTTTCTTTTAATGTCTTATACGTCTCACCCATTGCCCGGGGTTGGGTTTAACGCAGACATTGTCGTCGTTGCCTCTAACGGTGTGCACCGTCTCCACAACGCACATACTAGATATCTATAAGTCCGGATATACAGAGTTGCCTTTGTCTTACTCGGCCTTACAGTTAGATATGCACCTAACCGTATTGTGATCTAAGCCAGTGTTGTAGCTTGTACCAGAACAGCTAAATGATGCCTGGACCTACTAGACCAGCCAATGCCGAAATGATTTCTCTTAATTTATTTAAATTTGTCAACTTCTTCCTTCAATTTTTTCGGTTTTCTTATTAATTACTGAAAAGGCAACTCGTAGACCTGGAGAATAACAGAAGCCATAATGATGGACTTTGTCCCTTCTGGGGCAGCGGACGTACATTGACGACTAATTCCACCACACCACTTTCTCAATCTGAGCTTGACACGTCATTGATTTGGAGCTTGGAGGTGTCCAGGTGCGAATACAAGAAATTCGCTTACAGGTAAAGGACAATACGGCTGACATGAACAGTAAAAAACAGATGCCGCGTCGTATAGAGGGGACAATGATTGAGGGACATCATGTCTTGGATTGCGGGGTAAGGCGGTCAAAGAAGACAGAACCAAACTCTAGTCCGCCCCATAAACAAACAAACCCCCGCTGGTGAGCGCAGGCACTGTCGCCAACGCATCGAAGAACGACAGTTTACTCCCCGAAAATGTCCGTCAGCAACGAGCAATTTAAGCAGAGTTTGGAGATAAAAGATCAGTATCGTCCCTTCGACGTCTTCTAGAGCGAAATTCGCCTGCTCTCCCCCGAAGACACCTCCGAATACGGCCCAGTACGTCTCAGCATACACCTCAGTCTACACCATATATCTTTAAATGACTAGAAGCCTGAATATACCTTTTTTCGTACCAAAACGCATCGACCATGGGCGGCTTCCAGCTCTCCGAAGCCTGGAGCGACCGGTTCGTATTCACGCTCGCCACGCCTGAGCACGAGATCACGACACCGTCGCAAGGCTCACTTGGGGTGATTACATCTGCCTAAGCTATACTTGGGGAGGTTACACGGGAGAAAAGGCCACAGTCTTCCTGGACGGCGTTTCACCGTCGTGAATAAACATCTGGAGGCGGCCCTGTGAGAATTGCGAGAAAGCTACGAGTGCCGACTTGGCTTAAAGGTCTGGGTGGACGCCCTGTGCATCAACCGAACCGACATTGTTGACCGGAATACCCAGAGGCTCCGAACCGTAGCTCCGCCAAGGCCTCTGACATCCCCAAAGCTCCACCATCGTCGTGTTGTCCTGTGCAGTCCACCCTGCTAGGGACCTTCGATGATGCCGCCACGTTCAATGCAGAGGATTTCTTCCTTATCCGCAACCGACTCTGCCATCACCACACAAAGCTACTGCTTGACCATGTCTGGACCAGGGGCCCTGCTACGCAGAAGGCAACATCTCCGGCTGATCCTCCTGCCTGTCCTCAGACAGCCTCGCTGCCCGACATTACTCAGCCTTTTAAGAGATAACAGAAATACAAGGTACAATACGTGCCTTGCCACCAAATTCGCATGGCAAGGGAACCACCTACTTAGTGCAGGCTCTGCTCGGGAATATAAGACTGCCTAATACCGACGAGAGTCGCGGTCCAGTTGACGCCCTATGCTGTACCGGTGTTAAAGCCGCTCATCTTGTTGAGTCCGTACCTCCCCTAGGCGTCCCCATCATCACCGAAGGCCAACAGCAATTGCAATGGAACAAGAGCGACCGACCAATCGTCGAGCTTTTCCGCCGCATGACCTGCCTTGAAAGGACAGTCTCCGTACAAATACCATCCCGTAGCTCAACGGAAGATTCATTTGAGGGTCGGACACTCCTCGAAGCACGACGACGATTTCTTTCCAAGGAATACACAGACAGCCCGTGGAATATTCTCGACCTTCAGAGCCCACTACCAACATCGATCTTGCCCCACTTTTTGACTGGCGAGAACAGTGGGCTTCTTCTCCATGTCAGAAACACCATATTAATGGAGAAAAGTGCTGAAAGAGTCGCGGCGTCCAGTGAAAGCTGGAACCAGTGGAAGAACGTTCTAGAATGGGTCCTATTGTCGGAGGGCGGCCATCACACCGCACCACATATGGATAGCAATGGCCTTTCCACTTGGATCACCGTCCAGGAGGGAGGCATGGGTTTCGGCTGGATGGCGAGCCTGACAGAGGAGGAAGAAGAGAGGTGGAAGACCATTGACGATTATACAGGCGGCCGATGGAGATACGTCGTTCTCAAGCCCGGACAGACTGTATTCTTCGAGTCTGGTACAATCCACTTCGTCTTCCGCACGCAGGCCCCGCAGACGCTAGCACTCGGTGGCCATGTTCTTCAGTAGTCTAGCATCGAGCGATGGATACGTGTCGTCCTCGCCCAAATGGCGAATCCTATGATTTCTAACGAGGATATGGAGCAAAGTGAACCGATGTATGTTTATGCGGTTTCGAAACTCGTTGAAAATCGGATAGCCGAGGGTGTCACGATTTTGAGACGTAGCTTAGTGGAGCCTAATAGGGGGAGCTAGGGTCACGCACCAATCGGGTAAGGGGACCAATCAGAGCGGGGCTCTATGGGCTCTCCAACAGAGCACACAGAGCTGCTCAGACTAGCCAATAGGAGCTCTGCTCTGTGAGCTCTCCAACAGAGCACACAGAGCAAGACACGACTTATATAAACAGATAGGCCGAGTCTCCCTTATGGAGCTCGGCAAGTACGCAATACACATTCATCTGCTTCATTACTTGTGAAGGCATTCCACACGTGTGTATCAATACTCTCAACCGACCTTTTTCAAGGAGCTTACCTTCCCTACGTGACTCAACCACCCAACCCTTGGCGTACCGCCTTGCAGTTCAAACACCCTGTGTGTGGATTGCAATACTTTAGCTTATAAACCCTATTAGGATTCTTTATTACCGGCCAGCTAGAATTACGAGAGCGTTCTATATCTATTTAAGTAGCCTTTATACGAATCATTCATATTCTCGTGCCCTTTAATAAGCAGCTGCTATAGCACCTGCTCTCTTATCCTCGTATTCACGAACCTATAGCTGCGGGCTAGCGATGATCGGCATAGAGTTATACTAGGTAACTATGACTGCGCCATCCTTCCCATCCCTCCAATTCATTTATAGGTAACCGAGGTGATCGTTTGCCCTAGTAGGGTAGAAAGAATGAGAGGGGGTGGCTAGGTGGTGGAGCGCCAGTGTCCTGAAATTGGGCTCAGGATGCCATCTTCAAATTATGGCAAGTATAACCAGGTAGCCCAAAAAATGACCTCTCGCTCAGCCTGACTCAGCCTGGCTCAGCTTAAGGCGGCAACTTCTTAGCTCCGAAGGAGGAAAGGGAAATCCTCTTTGTCGGTTTTAGGGTGTTGCAATGCCTATATCTTCACCCTGATTCTTCCGACGTTTATGCCACAGGGGACCGTAATATCGAGATGCTGATGGTATGAGGGATTGGAAATGAAGGTATAAGAGGCGCTTGGGTGTGGGAATTAACTTAGGGTCTTCGAATCAAACAAGGAGTTGGTTTGATATTGAATGGGTGTTTTGCAAATCTGGTAGCGGATATTTTTGAAAATTCTTGTTCGTCAGCTTAGTTCTTAGACCGCTAAAGATTCGATAGCACGTCTCAGTGTTTTTTTTTTTCTAACAAAAAGAAAAGGAAACATCCTTTTTAAATAAGGAGGGAAAAAATGGAGAAAGAAAAAGAAAGGATTGGACTATTGGTGGCAATAATAGCAGTGGAAAGGCGAGACAAACATGCTTGCTTCATATGGAGCGACTATTTGGCAACATCAATGCCCGGTGCGTCGACTGTTCACCTCGGTACTAGGTAGGTACCTAGGTGCTATGTATATACCAAGGTAGTACCTATTCTGTGCCGCACTTGAACCCTTATCTAGAAGCTCAGCGTGTTCGTTACTATGCAATATTCATGCTGAGACAAAACATCGAAAATGCAATAATCCTAGCCATCCAATGGTGCAGTCGATCAGGGCGCCTAACCAAAAATGGGCCAAAATGATCAGAGAGATTGAAGAGCGCATTTTCAATAATTATTGACGGGCTATCTGTGTTGGATGCAATTCACCATTCTTGATTTTTTTTTTTTGGGTGGTAGGGTACGTTCCAATCCAACTCCGCAACCAGGTAACCACATAAGAAACGTTTTGTGCGTAATCTTTCACAATCCAAAGTCAAAGTGGCCATGTTAGTATAATGGTCATTATCGGGCGCGTCGAAATGGTCGGAAATGACTACAAGACTCCTTCTGGAGTGCACCGGGTCTGGGTTCGATTCCCAGTCATGGTCAAGACAATCCTTTTTTGCCTTTCTTTTTGCATTGTTTTCATTGTTGCTCCTTCTACTTTCTTTCGTAGCGTTATTCGTCTTCTTTTTCTTTCTCTTTTTCTAACACGACCACGCTTTCCTCCGCGAGCCATCACCCTCCACATATAGTCCAATTGTGGCCTCTGCCAAGTCCCGAATTTGCCTCCCACCGAAAAAGGAAGGAAAAAAGGACTACAGCCACTGAAGAATGATGTAGGATTACACAGACATGACGCCGTTCACATTGACGCGCTTTCCGTTGCCAAGGACGTAGCCCTCCCGCTTCGCCGTCTCCCACTGCCTCTTGGTGAAGGTGAGAGCGTCGGGTCTCCGCGGCTCGAAGCGGACGGCAAACGGCTTGGGGGCCTTAAACTCGGTGTCGTCCCAGGCGTCTGGGCCGGCGTCCACGGACATCATGCCCGCGGGCGGCTCGACCTTGAGCGCCCACAGGATGTTGGCCAAGGCCAGGTCCAGGGTCAGCTCGGCCAGCTTGGCGCCGGGGCACACGCGGCGGCCGACGCCAAACGAGAAGTGGTCGCGCTTGGTCTGGTCGCCGGCGGCGTACTCAAAGCTGGACTTGGGGAAGCCCAGGTACCGCTCGGGCATGAACTCTTCGGGACTGTCGTACTTGTTCGGGTCGGACCCGAGGAAGATGGTGTTGCCGAGCAGCACGGTGCCCTTGGGGATGATGTAGTCCTTGTACCGGACGTCGGCGTCGGCGTAGCGCTTGATGCACCACAGCGGGACCGGCTTGAGCCGGATCGTCTCCTTGATGCAGGCGTTGATGTAGGGCAGGTTCGGGATGTCGGCGATGCCAGGGGTGCGGTCCGGGCCGATGACCCGCATGAGCTCCTCGTAGCACTTATCTTGGATCTCGGGGTTGGCGGCCATGTACAGCATGGCGGCGTTGAAGGTGACGGTCGAAGTTCCCGAGCCGGCGTCGGCGATGCCGCCAACGATCCAGGCAAAGTCCTCGTCTGTCAAACCCTGGTCCCGCCACGACTTGGCTGTCTCGCGCAGCTGGCGGCCATAGCACATGGGTGCCTCGCCGGCCGCCATCTGCTTCTCGAGCCGGTTCCAGAGCTTGAGCTTAGCGTTGAGGATTGGCAGTCTCACTGACTCGGCCAGCTTTCGGCCGGGTTGCAGCCAGGCTGGCAGCTTTGCGAGGAAGGGAACTTCATCGACGATGAACGTTCCTGGCTTGGAGATCTTGCTGAGAAGTCCTGTGCTGTGGATGGCGCTCTGGACGTCCTCATGCTCCCAGCTGTCGACACGAGAGCCATAGCAGGACGTCATCAGGATGCTGAAGAAGTAGCGGCGCACGTGCCAGTAGAACTGTTTGCCATCTTCGTTGTTGAAGGCGAAGTCGTGGAGCAGCTGCTTTGTCTCAAACTCCTGCGACGGGTTGAACTGATCTGTCAAGGTCGTGGATAGGAGGCCATGAACGATGGTACGGTATGCCCGCCACTTCTTTCCGTACGGCAGGGTGTTCATGCGCATGCCGCCCACGGCGACGTCATGGGCGAGCGGCATGGGGGACCTGGACGACGTGCTGACGGACTGTTTGTCGAAAATGTCCCGCATGGCCTCGGGGCTGTTGATGACGACCCAGTCAAACCAGCCCACGCGGATCTTGTAGACCTCGCCGTACTGGATGGCCCACTGACCCAGGACCTCGGCCGACTTGCGGGGCAGGCCGATGCCGATGCCGATGAAGGGGTACTTTCCCTTGGGGCCCGGCATCTTGTCGAGCCGCCGGTCACGCTTGATCCATGCCACGACCAGGCTGGCAAAAGCGCCCACCACGGCCAGGGCGGCGAGCTTGTAAAGTGAGAAGAGAAGCGCCATGATGGACAATCTTCACAGCGTCTGTCGAGTTCCAGTTGAATTCCGCTCTTTGGTGGCAGCACACAAATGCTGAATCTTGGTATCTATCAAAATTGCCAACATGACTCTGCTAAGTTGCAGAGGTATCCCAACTGTTATACCATCAATTCTTCCCCCCTGACGCCTCGCGAGGTCATGCCAAAGGAGCGAGCAGTGGGCTGAGACTCTCGGACGATGGCCGTCTTACTCGCGGCGACGGTGGTTCGCGATTGCGCCCTCCAGCAACGGTCACCGTTTGATTGCATGGTGTATTCGAATTTCTAATCCCACTCTTAGCCCCGAGAAGCGGGATGACCCGTGTCGGCGCGTCCTCCCCCCGTCAACCGAAAGCCCCGAGACCAAAAGGGGCCCGAAGGCGGGTCCGGGGGATGTGTCGAGAATAAGTGGGTCCGGGAAACGTGTAAGTCGTGAATTACCAATTTGGTCAGCCAATGGGGATAAAGCTTCGGTGACCAAAGCAGCCTCCGCATTCGCCAGCCCGCCATCGCCCCTTCCTGACAGGTTTGGGGTAGGGGGTTATGCGGGAATGCAAGGGACAACATGGAACGCCTCGATGATGGCCGCCGCAAAGCGAGAAAGTCGCGAAACTCCAGCAAACAGATTTTTACCTTTCCTTTTGCGTGAGTCAGGCGGTTTGATGGACAATCAAGTCACTGCCCGGAAAGGGTAAAAGCATTCTTTCTTCTCTCAGTAAGGACGTCTGTCTCCTCCCCACGGGCAGCCAGCTTTTTCCTGCCATCAACCAGAGCCAAGCGAAGCGAAGCAAATCGCGTCAACCTTTGCCTACTGTTCAACACACCACCACCACCACCACCACCACCACACACAATGTCCCAAGCCGAGAAGGCCAGCCGTGAAGGCTCGCCCGTCGCTGACCCCCCACGAAACCAAGATGGAGAGCCCAAAATACAGCAGCAACAGCAAGCAGCAGCCATCCCCCCCCCAGGGCCTCCGGCTCCTCCAGTGTACCCTACAGGCCTTGCCTTTGGCACCATTTTGTTCGCCCTTTTCATCTCCCTGTTCTGCGTCGCGCTGGACAGCACCATCATTGCCACAGCCATCCCACGCATAACGGACCAGTTCCACGCGCTGCAAGATGTTGGCTGGTACGGCTCGTCGTATCTGCTCACAAAATGCGCCTTCCAGCTGCCCTTCGGCAGGTGTTTCCGCTTCTTCAGCCTGAAGTGGACTTTTTTGGTTGCCTTGTTCATCTTTGAGATTGGCTCAGTTCTCTGTGCGGCTGCGAATTCTTCGGCTATGCTGATTGTCGGCGTAAGTACTTCCTCTATGATTTCTTCGGAGGTATGATGATGCTGACATTCATGTAAACAGCGCACCATTGCTGGTGTTGGGTGTGCGGGCATCTCCAGTGGAGGCCTCATCATCATCGCCAATATCACACCCATGGAGAAGCGCGCCACGTACCAGAGTCTCTATGGTGGTATCTTCGGTATTGCGTCCGTCGTGGGCCCTCTGGTTGGTGGCGTCTTCACTGATAAAGTCACCTGGCGCTGGTGCTTTTGGATCAATCTCCCTCTCGGTGCCGTGTCGGCCGCCTTCATCATCTTCTCCCTGCGTCTGCCACCCAAACCTAGCCCTCTGAAGGAGATGGGTCTCGCCAAACTGCTATGGAACCTCGATCCCATCGGATTCGTCTTGTTCGTGCCAAGCATCATCTGTCTCTTGTTCACCCTCCAGTGGGGCGGCACGACGTATGCATGGAATAGCGCGCAGATGATTGCGCTCTTTGTGGTCTTTGGAGTTACTCTGATTGCGTTTGGCGTCAGCCAGGTCTGGCTCGGAGAAGGCGGAACACTGCCGCCGCGCATTGCCAAACAACGGACCATCTTCGCCTCCAGCATCTTCACATTCTGTCTTGCTGGCACCTTTTTCCTGCTCAGTTACTTCATCCCTATCTACTTCCAGGCCATCAAGGGCGAGACCGCTCTACAGTCCGGCCTGGACACCATACCCCTCATTCTGCCCAACGTCATTGGTATTCTGTTTGCGGGTTTTGGTACCAGCAAAATTGGGTACTATGTTCCCTTCATCTACCTCGCTGTGGTTCTCGCGCCCATTGGTGCTGGGCTGTTGTCGACCCTTGGGCCCAGCACAACCACAGCTCAGTGGATCGGCTACCAAATCCTCTTTGGTTTTGGATCAGGTTGCGGCTTTCAGCTGCCACAGGTTGCCGCGCAGATCGTCCTGCCGCCGCGCGATATCCCCACTGGTATCTCGGTGTCCATGCTCTTCCAGGGCCTCGGCGGCAGCGTGCTGATCAGCGCGGCCAACAATGTCCTCAACAGCCGACTGCTGCAGAACGTGGATGCGCTCGCCATCCCGGGCGTCACGGGCATGGATGTTATCAACGCGGGCGCCACGGGCTTCCGTGCCATCGTCCCCGAGCAGTACATCGGCGTGGTGATCGACCAGTATGGCCACGCCCTGCGCCAAGCTTTCCAGATTGCTGTAATCATGGCCTGCTTGAGCGCCCTCCCCGCTGCCTTGCTCGAGTGGAAGAGTGTGAAGAAGCCCCAGGGTCCCGGGGGGCCACCACCAGCTGCGACACAGCAGAAGCTGGCTGAGCCAAAGCCCGAGTCTCTGTCTCAGAGTGACGTGGAGAAGGGGACATCTTCCTCATGAGTGGTGATGAAAGATGTGGTGGGTGGCCTGCTATGTTCATCAAAGGTCTTTGGACATCCTATTTAGGGTTTGCCGATTTGGCGAGGACCTAATCGGATGGATGCTTGGGAGTATGCAGGATAGCATAATCTTCATAAAGATTAAAAAAATTCGTTAAAAAGACCAAATTCCAGGCATGAAAGTGCTAAAATTGTACAAAGTGAATTTCAGTCGGAGGTTATTACGCGTCGATAGACTTTCGGAACTCCGAGCAATGTGGGACTGGGCCTTTCTAGTCTCATATCCTTACGACGAATGAGGTCCTTCCAACGTTTCACAAATTCATACAGTCGAAATCAGACACGAAAGATCGAGGTTGTTTAAGGACTGGAACGGATACTGAACGCCCATACATGAGAACTTGAATGACTTATGAGGCCTGAAATGCGTCAGATTGTTGTCAGAGTCCTGACCCTGTGACCTCAAATGACAGATTGAATATCCGTGGGCTGTACTACCCGAGTATGGAAGGAATAACCCGTTACGACATGAACACAATTATTACTAATAAGAAATCATTTCAACGAATACAGCACCAAAATGATATAAACCCACAACCATGCATCCAATCATGTAACAAATACCCATCCAGTCCCCAAATTCCCTTCCTTCCCAGCATCGTCTTACCCGCTAATATCCCAATTCGAGTCCTCGCCAGAATCCAGGCTGTCTTCCTCCTCTTCCGCCCCCACCACCACCTCTTCTTGTCCTTCCTTGCTCTCAATAGTCTCGCCCTTCACCCAGTTCAAATCCAGCTCCACCTCAAGCAACGACATGGCGCTCCCAAAGGGCTCCATCACCCTCCGCAGCCGCAACCTACCATCCGCCTCCGCCAGCAGCGCGCGCCACTGGTCCAGGTCCCGCTCGCGGCTGTTGAACACCTGCATCATGGTCAAATCCCGCACCCTGACGATCCTCTCCACCGTGCTCGGGACACCCCGGTTTGGCGCCGGCAGGACCGTGTCCATGATGATCAGCTTCGATTTCGTGTCTGCTTCCAGCATGGCAGGTACTAGGTTCTTGAGGATCGTGACGGCCACGTGGTCGGGCCAGTCGTGCAAGATCATGCGAAGCAGATACACGTCCGCCCCCAGAACAGGCTGAGGCTCCGTGAAGTCGTGCCCCTGGAAAGTCAGCCGCGAGAGGATCTGCTCTGGGAGGGAAGACGCGGCGGCTGCGCGGCGGCCCGCGTTCGCGTTGTCCGGCAGGTCCTGCACGATGAACCGCAGCGAGGGGAAGGATTTTGCTAGGGCGATGGCTGCGTTGCCGGTTGAGCCGCCTACGTCGACAATCAGGGGCTGCCCTTCTTGTTGGGAAGAGGAGAGATCGGCCCATGGGTACCCCTCGACGAGGTGCTTGATGTTGACGCCCTCGCTGGTCGTCACGTTGCGCATGTACCCCGCGAACTCGGCCGTGTTTTTCGGGTCGAGCGCGAGGTGGTCAAAGAAGGGGAGTTCCGTTGCGAAGGCGACGTTGTAGGCCGTCTCGTTCTTGGCGACGCTGTTGGGGCCGAAGCGGTCGTGCGCGGCCGTCATGGCGAGCGCGGTGGGCGCCGACCGCGTGCTGAGGTACGATGCCCACGAGTGCACGTCGGCATCCCGCGCGAGGAGGGCCGACGTGGCGGAGTGGCCGACCCGGTTCGGGGACGGCTCGCGGAACAGGGCGCAGGTCATGACCATGCGGATGATGCTCTTGAGGCGGGCTTCGGGGACGGAGGCCGCGGCGGCGAGGTCAGCGTAGGAGACGGTTGCGGTCGGCGAGGAGTCCGGGACCAGGTGGAAGATGTCATAGCGGAGCAGCCAGGTCAGACAGGCTACGTACTGAAACCCCGGGGCCAGGTTGGGGATGAACTCGCTGGGTCCCGCCGCCAGCTGGAAGAGCTTCAGGGCCGCGTCCATCAGGCTCTCCCGTGCCTGCCGGATGCTGGCCGGCGTGCCCTGCGGTAGGGTGCGGCTGGGGCCATCGGGCGAGTGCGAAGGCTGGGGCAGGTTGTGGGATGACAGGTACTGGCTCACGGCGACGGCATTCTTGGTGCATTCCCAGGCAAGCTCCTCGAGGGGGTATGCTACCTTCTCCGGGATGGTGAGCTTTCCTGGCATTGCTGAAGAGATTATTGTGTATGTGGTTTTCAAACTGTTGTTGGTGATGGTATCGTTGAGAAACGGAGATATTATCAAACAGAATCGGTGAATTCCTATCCTTATTATGTAAAATAGTGGTGTTTACATATTGATACCAAACAGGCTGTCCCTCATGGCATGAGGCTTCCAACTCAGACCATTGACTGTTACTAGCTAGTGTTGAAGAGGCTCGACGGGAAAGGATAGCCCGAGCTGCGATGATTTTCGACCACCCCTCTAGGAAGGGCTTGGTCAGAACCACCCGAAGACCCGGTCAGCCCCGTCTTGGGTGGCACTCTAGAGCTACCCCGGTCGGCTTCCGAAAAATAACCCCGCAATCGGGATTGCGGCTGGGTTATCGGTGTTTTTCTTGAAATCCTAAAAGGGCCGTCAGATTTCTGCAAACGCCATGTTTCTTGGCGGCGAAGCAAGCCACCCGAAACCGTTTGACGCCCCCTTTTCGGCATTACGGCAGCTAGCATCGCCAAGGTGCCAGATCCTCCTGAGGGTGAGGGTGAGGGTGTGGTGTGCCCTTCCTTCCCCAGATCTTGGCTTTCCAGCCTTCTCTCTTGGCTTTCCCCAGCCCTTGGCAACTTGAGGCTGGAAGAGATAACATACATCCTAAAACCATCCGCGTTTATTTGGGTCTTGAGTACATCATCTACATACACGTTTATTGAGTGTGGCCACTAACTTTGACCCGTACACACAGAGAGAAGGAGAAGAATCTACTCGAAACATATCGCTAATAACTTTCGTCCAGCACAGATAAACCCGACCTTGCCTTCCACACAATCCTCTCGTGCTCACTCCGGAGCCACCCACCCAAACTGGCAAACAAATTCGCATCCGCCATGGTGGTACCAACGGAAGCTTTGAAATCCCCGGCAGCGGCGCAGCAGGCCTCGCCGGAGCATTGCAGATTCGCAAAAGCTCCGGGGGTGCCGAGCGAGATGAAGAATTCAATCAGGCTGCGGACCTTCTTCAGCTCGCTCAGAATGAGGCGGTTCGCCAGGGCGGTCTGCAAGGTTTGGTCATGGCTCTGGAAGGTGCCGACCATGACAGTCGTGGGGAGCACTGACACGGGGCTGTTAGTATTGTTGTCGGTTGTGCCCGTCATCACGAAGTCAAAGCTCTTTGCCGACGGGGTGCTGCCTGATGACATTCGCTCTTGCGCTGCCGGCGGGAACGACGAGGAGGACGAGGACGACGACCCGGGCGACGCACCGGTCGTTGTTGCGTTCGCATTCCAGACAGCCTGCTGATACCACAGCAACACGCGCGAGATGATGGATGAATACAGCATGGCCATGTGTGGCGAGCCCACGCAAGGACATTTGAGGAGAAAGCTCAGGCGCTCCACGACGTCCCGATTACGTGTCAGGACGCTGCCCAAGTCCAAGGTACGGGCAGCTACACCGTCCGAGATGGGCGCTGAAGGGTTGGCACAGTAAAGTCGTCGCATGATTTCCTTGGACTCCTTGGTACAGTCTTCTCGCGCGGTTCCCGGTGGTGCTGCTGTTGTTGACGGTGCTGGCGCCACCGCTGCTGCTGGGGGTGGTGGTGCTGATGTCGGTGGGCTTTCGACCAGCATCAGTGAGGATGGCGCACTACTCTGCCCACTGAGGCACGATTCATCCCCTCCAAGCGCGCCAAGGTTGCCAAGGGACCCCAGACCATCGAATGGGAACCATGTGTGGAGGGCGGCGTAGGAGGCGTCGGGCGAGTCAAACTCAATGCTCGTCATGTGGCCTTCAAGCGGGCTCCCGTCTGTGAGCATGATATTATGGATGTCGTCCATATTGACATTGTCGTCATAGCTACCATTGCCACTCGTTGTCAGGTCGATGCTCGTTGTCGCCGTCGTCGTCGTCGTCGTCGCTGTCGCCGCTCCCTTTTCTGACTCGGGCGCACGAGTTGATGGGAGAGGCGATCGCGATGAAGCAGTTATTCGCCTGCGTGGTTTCCCAGCTTTTCGTGACACGCCATATACGCAGCTCGTCCCTTGGGCGACGCAGCGCGCGCACTTGGGTTGCCCTCGATCGCATTTGATCTTTTTCGCGGCCGCAATTAGAAACGATTGCGCATCGTGATTTCTCCCCGTAGCAAACGGCTAGTGGCTCACCTTGGCTTCTCCACAAGAGTCGCAGCTCGATCGCAGCTTGACCTGTTTTGTGGACGATGTGATTTGCGCCGCATGATGCGACGCGGCCGACATGTCCTTGAACTCAAACTCGAATGTCTGCTCTTTCCCTGGCCGAGAATTGCTACCGTCAGACTGAAAGTCAAATGCGGATAGCTGCTGCTGCTGTGGCTGCTGCTGATGCTCGTCCATTTGGCACGTGGCGTCGTCGTCGTCAGTTCAAGCTTGGTGCCAAGTAGCTTTGCCAGATCGCCAAGATTGCTGGAGAACGCCAACAGCGGTTTGCATGGATGGGAAAAGCGCTGAATTTGGGGAAGTCTGCTGCTAGGAGATTTTGGCGGCCTGTGCCGCTACCTTATTTCGCCCCCCGCCTCTTAGCCTCTTAGTGAGTGAGGGGTGCAGAGGGGAGGGGGGAAGCACACTAAGGATGCTAAGACACAGCCCCTCACCATTGTCCTGTCGCTACCTGCCTCCAGAACAAGAATAAACGGTCGGTCGGTCCCGTGTCGGGCTCTGTGCTCTGCAGTCACACTAACCAGTAGCCCGACGCTGAATCTTGCTTCCATGGACTATGGAGGCTGCAGGCAGCATAGTGTCCAGACAGGCTGCAGGTCGCACCGTGCTGGTTGGCAGGCAGTTGGCAGATTTCATCCATCCTTCACTACTGTGCGACGTGCGATAAGCAGGACGAGCAGGGCGAGCTCTGATGACCCGAACCTAGGTAGGTATTCAGGTACCCCGAGCCCAGGTCGCTGGCCAGGCCACCTAATCCGACAGCACCCTCATCCACTGAACGCAAATCCCCCACGTGCGCGCAGTTGCAAGGTTGCCTTCGCTTCCCCAAATTATTGGCTAACACGTCCACCGAAAAAGTCCACACCGTCACCCACCTTGGGCAGCTCTATGTCCGGCCCATCCATTTCCGATGCGAACCGAGTTACACAACGTGACGGTCCCTGAAAAGACGTTCAACCGTCTAAAGTGGTTCTTCAGCCCCCGAGACCTGACATGACGCTATGCAACCCTCGGCCTGGGCTATAGTGATCGGCACGTGCAAGACTGGGAGGTTGGACGAAAGAAGCTTTACATAATACGAACGCCATCCAGGATACGGGCTGGCAGTGTTGAAACGAAGATAAGCCCTAAAATAATAGCTCGCTTCTGCTAGTGATTCCGCTAACAGCTCTGCCGCCGCGTCCAACTGAGCGACGATAGGTAAGCGGGAAGTGGGCAACGCCAGCTCCTGCCCTAATCGGTGGGTTATCTACCCCCCATTTGAGCCACTGACATGCGGCTGCAGGACGTTCCCCCCAAACACCCACAACCTGCCTACAGGTGCATGCCTTAGTGGCACCTTGGATAACTGTGAGTGCTCTGATCTCACCAGCGAGGAAAAGGAGCTTTCCCCCCCCCAATCTCTCTACTTCTTATCTACACATTAACTCGTGTGCACAAGGATATCACCCGAGAAGCTCGCCCCGCATTGATAGCTTATTCGAGTATGTACGTCGGTGGCCGTTTGGGGCAAGATAGACGAATAATCATACCGTAGGTTCGAGAGAGCCCGCAGCGTTGTATCCCGCTTGGATTTAGACTTAGAGTGTTTCCACTGTTTCCCAGCCCTGAAGTGGAACAATTCCGTGTCAGCACGGCAGACTGTTCATCCACGGAATAAGGCGCAAAGAGCCCCACTTGTTCAGCCATGCTCGCTTGCCTAACCAAGTCAAACGAGGACACAACAGGAAAACGAGTCATATGTCAAAACATCAGTCTGTCAACATCTTCCGCCTCCCAGTCCCCTCTCCCCCCGCCTTTCTCTGACGACGGATTCGGGTCAACGGCACAGCGGCTTAACTAACTGTAAGCAGGTTTGCTGCATCGTTCCTACTAACCGGGTGGCGAAGCACGCCACCGTATAGCAGCGATTCGTAATTCAGCGGGTTCAGGTACACACAAACCTGAGGCGGCCGACGTACGCCGACATATGCTGCCATGCGGCGTCCCCCCTTCATCTCACCCTCCGCCCCCTCCGTCATCTACTCTTGGCACCGGGCTTGGATCGCCAAGAGAATGCTTATCTTTCTGTGTAACAGAAGAACAAATGGGAGGATTGGAATATCCCCCGAATCCTATCCCCATTATGATAACCCAGGTACGGAGAACAACGCGCCAATCAGAATTCATACAACTCACGCTGCCGCGTCGCAGCGCACATGAATGGCAGGTCGGGTCACATCTCAGCCTCCCTTACTGATCTACCTTCCAAAGACCCGGAGGAAGGGGCAGGCAAACATCACGCCAGGCCCCACACTGCGCAGTGGTTCCTCCTGGGAAAGCTGAATAGATTGCCTTCCCCGGTGATGTCCCGGACCCATACTCTATTCTAGTGCTGTCACGCAATCTGCAGCCCGAGGTCTGGTCCCTTTCTCTCTGTCTTTTTCAAACCCCGGAGGCATCAAACGGCCCGGGTATCAAAGGAAAGATGAGCGGAACATGCGAAAAATGGATACGGGGCTCAGACCGGGAAATGACAGTTGAGCAGAATGGAAGCGAGTCGCTGAGTAGCAACCAGAGTAGCAACCAGAGTAGCACCGCATCGCTTCCCAATGGAGCAAGACGTGTGTTCACTGACGACGAGCCGGCGGTGGGGAAATGCGGCAGCTCCCAACGTGTGAATCACGTCAATCATTACCTTATAAGAGATAGGTATGGTTATAAAGGTTCCAGATTGTTGCGAGGAAAGACCTACTAGTTCTAGACAAGGAACACGCGACTCAACGTCGAGAAACCTTCATTTCAATCAACTTGTCTCAAAATCCATACTTTTCTCAACATGGGGCATCAACACGAAGAACCAACCACCACCCTGTATTTGTTTGGGGACCAGACCTTCGACGTGGAGCCACATCTCCACAGACTCTTGGCAGCCAAGAACACCAATGTGGTCCTGAAAGAGTTCTTAGACAAGACCTATGATGCCCTCCGCCTCCAGATATTCCAGCTGCCAAAGCCGGTCCGCGAGGAGTTGCCTCGGTTCACGAGCATCGAGGACGTGCTTCTCTGGAAGCGATCCGATGGCTCTTCCTGCTGCGTACCACTGGACATGGCCATCACGTGCATGTACCAGGTCGGATCGTTTCTCATGAGGTAAGCCATTTTGGGGGTTCCCTGCTTTTTGTTTGTCTTTTGAGTCGAAGCTAAGGCGATCCCGCATAAAGCCAAGAGGCACGAGAATATCCAACCGCCGACAATGCGTGTATTATCGGCCTATGCACCGGAGCTTTGGCCGCTGTGACCATTAGCTGCAGTCGAAGCCTAGCGGAGCTAGTGCCGCGGGCCGTGGAAGCGGTTGTTGTCGCATTCCGAGTGGGCGTATGTGTCACACGAATGAAGATGCGTCTCCTTGCTTCTCCGGAAAAGATGTCGCGGCCGTGGTCCATGATGGTCGCTGGGCCATCTGCTGCCGGGGCGGTGAACAAGTTCTGCGAAGAAAGCGTAAGTAAACAAACCCCCTATTCTGGAGCCCCACCCACCGAGGTTCCACGACTTGCACTGACCCATGCTCCACCCAACTTCCAGTCGCTTCCCTTGACTGCAAAACCTTGGATCAGCGCATACACACCGAGTGGTCTGGCTGTGAGCGGCCCGCCGAGCTCTCTCGACGAGTTGGTGTCGTCGGCGCATTTCCAAGGGCTGAAGTTCAAGGCCAAGGCGGTCTATGCGCCCTACCACGCCCCGCACCTGCACTCAGGGGCTGACATCGAGGAGATACTGGCACCCCTCGCGTTGGAGAAGAGCACAGAAATATGCAGGAAAATTCCCATCATGTCCAGCACCGGCGACTGGATTGAGGGGTCCAGTTTCAAGGATATCCTCGTGATCGCCCTAGAGCATATTCTCCTCCATCCTATACGCTGGAATGGCATTCTTGACGAGGTGCGCGCCCGCCTCGGGGATTCGTGGGAGAGGAACGCGTGCAAGGTTGAAGTGTTCGGATCTCAGGCAGATCAACTCATCTACATGGTATTGAGGAGGCACAGCCAGCAGTCGGCTGCCTCTCGTCCAGGACAAGGGAAGAGCGAAACATCCTCCTCATCGTCGCCGTTCAAGTCAGGGGCAGCACCAAACCAGGCCAAGTCCAAGATCGCCATCATCGGCATGTCGGGGCGCTTCCCTGGCGGTGCCAACAGCAGCGAAGAGTTCTGGGACCTGCTCCGCGAGGGCCTCGATGTCCACGAGGAAGTGCCGCCTCTCCACTGGTCCAAGGCACATGTCGATGCGGCGGGGACTCGCAAGAATACCAGTGCCACGCCCTATGGCTGCTGGTTGAGCGACCCAGCCTCCTTCGACGCCCGCTTCTTCAACATCTCTCCACGCGAGGCTCCGCAGATTGACCCGGCGCAAAGAATCGCCCTGATGACAGCCTACGAAGCGATGGAACAGGCAGGAGTTGTTCCGGATGCCACCCCCTCCTCGAGGAGAGATAGAGTCGGCGTCTTCTACGGTGTGACGAGTAACGATTGGATGGAGACCAATAGTGCGCAGAATATTGATACGTATTTCATTCCCGGTGGCAACCGGGCATTCATTCCGGGACGGATCAACTACTTCTTTAAATTCAGCGGCCCGAGCTATGCGGTAGACACGGCCTGTTCGTCAAGCCTTTCAGCCATTCACATCGCCGCCAATGCGCTTTGGCAGCGCGATGTCGACATGGCCATCGCAGGCGGTACCAACGTTCTGACAAACCCAGACTTCACTTCGGGTCTAGACCGCGGCCACTTCCTCTCCCGGACAGGAAACTGCAAGACGTTTGATGATTCAGCGGACGGGTACTGCCGCGGCGAGGGCGTTGGTACTGTGATCCTTAAGCGCCTCGAGGACGCCATCGCGGAGAAGGACCCCATTCTGGGGGTAATTTTGGGGGCGTATACTAACCACTCAGCGGAAGCCGAGAGCATCACTCGCCCTCATACGGGTGCTCAGAGAGCCATCTTCTCCAAGATTCTCAACTCGAGCGCCGTGGATGCGGGCAGCGTGGGCTATGTTGAGATGCACGGAACAGGTACACAGGCCGGGGACGCCACCGAAATGGCCAGCGTGCTGGAAGTGTTTGCTCCGCAGGGCAAGGCACAGCCAGGAGCAGCCCAAGTCGTTCGTCGCCGGGCTGAACCCGTCTTTCTTGGCTCAGCAAAATCCAACATCGGACATGGTGAAGCTGCGTCGGGCGTATCAAGTCTCATTAAGGTACTGCTGATGATGAAGAACAGCTGGATTCCGCCTCACGTCGGCATCAAGACCAAGATCAACTCCAAGTTCCCCACCGATCTAGCCGAGAGGAATGTCCGCATTGCCACAGATGGCGGCGTTCCCTGGTCGGCTACGGGGAATCCGAACCTGCCCAGGCGCGCGTTTGTCAACAACTTCTCGGCGGCCGGTGGAAACTCTGCCCTTCTGCTCGAGGAAGCTCCCCCACCTCTCCCGGCACAGTCTGCATCAAATGGTAAGACACAACCAAACCTTGTGGCTGTTTCTGCCAGAACGGGTGCGTCTCTCCAGGGCAACTTGCGGGCGCTGAAGGGGTTTCTCGTCAATAATCCTTCGGCAAGTCCCTCAGTGGGCAGTCTCTCGTACACCACAACAGCCCGACGGATGCACCACCCGCACAGAGTCATGCTTGTTGGATCTTCGGTCGACGAACTTGTCAAGCAAATCGACGTTGCCCTCGCAGACCAGAGGGGTATGACGCGTCACCCCAAGATACCCAAGACAGTCTTTGCCTTTACCGGCCAGGGGGCGCAGTTTCCCGGTATGGGGCGCCAGCTGATGGAGACTTTCTCCCTGTTCCGCACCGAGCTCCGCCAGCTCGACCGTGTAGTCGACAGTCTCGGCTTTCCGTCGATAATGCCCGTATACTTGGCGGCAGACGACGTGTCTCTGGACGACTTTTCACCGCTGCAAGTCCAGATGGCGAGCGTCTGTATGCAGATCGCCCTGGCCCGGCTCTGGGCATCATGGGGGATTCTGCCCGAAGCTGTCGTTGGCCACAGCCTGGGCGAGTATGCAGCTTTCAATGTGGCAGGTGTTTTGTCGGACGCAGATACCATCTATTTAGTGGGCACACGCGCCAAACTCCTGCAGGAGATGTGCACGAGAGGAACTCACTCCATGCTCGTTGTGCGGGCTTCGGCGGCCACCATCACCGCAACACTCAGCAAGAGGAACGTGGCCGTGCAAATCGCGTGCATGAACTCGCCCATCGAGACCGTTCTTGCCGGCCCAGACCAGGACATGCTGAAAGCCAGCCAAATCCTCAGCGACGACGCGGGCCTCAAGACAACCCGGCTCAAGATCCCCTACGCCTTCCACTCGTCACAAGTCGACCCCATCTTGGCGAGGTTCAAACATGCGGCCGCGTCAGTACGATACCTAGCCCCCAAATGCCCGGTTCTGTGCCCGCTAGACGGAAGCATTGTCGAAACTGAGGGCACGTTCGGGCCCGCTTACCTGGGTCGCCACTGCCGCGAGCCCGTCAACTTGCTCCGGGCGCTCCAGACGGCGCAGCGGGACGGCATCATGACAGCACACTCGATCCTGCTCGAGGTCGGCCCGCACCCTGCTGTGGCTGGCATGGTGAAGGCCACGCTCGGTGCGCAGACAACTGTCATCTCGGCGCTGAACCGCCACAAGTCAACATCTGTGCTCACCGACGCGCTCACAGTTCTCTACCAAGCCGGCTGCAACGTGGATTGGGCGGCCTATCACTCTGACTTCGAAGCATCTCAGAAAGTTGTGACTGGATTGCCGGCGTACAGCTGGGACCTGAAGCCGTATTGGATTCAGTATGTGAATGACTGGTCGTTGCGCAAGGGCGATCCGCCTCTCTTGTTGACGAGGGAGCAAGAGCAAGAACGACCGAAGCTGGAGAGCACAACTATCCACCGTGTCGTTGAGGAGGAGGAGTCTGAGGGCGGAGCCAAGTTGCATATGATCGTTGAGGCGGATATCGCAAGGCCTGATCTCAACCCTCTTGTCCAGGGACACATGGTGGATGATATCCCACTGTGCACGCCGTCCGTGTATGCGGACATGGCCCTTGTGCTGGGTCGGTATCTCGTCGAGCACCGGGCTCCTAGTGATAGGAGCAAAAACCAGCAAGTTGACGTGTCGGATATGACCATCTTCAAGGCCCTGATTGCCAGATCACAAGGCCCACAACCGCTTCAGGGACACGCCGAGGTGGATTGGACCAAGAACGAGGCGGCGATGAAGTTCGTCAGCTTCGACGCCAAGGGCAAGCCTCAGGAGCACGCCAAATGCATCATCCGTTTTACTGACCGCGCCATCCTCCTGTCCAAGCTCCAGACCAACGCAGCGGCAGTCAAGGACCGTATGCAAGCCCTACGCCGGGGTATCGCTGACGAAACAGCTGCACGATTCAACCGGCCCATGGTGTACCGTATGATCCGGCCCCTAGCGCAGTTCCACGACGAGTACCGTGCCATCGACGAAGTGGTTCTTGATAGCAAGACGCTCGAAGCGTCGGCGAGCGTCAGCTTCGGCCAGATCAAGCAGAAAGAAGGTATCTTCGCCCTGCACCCTGCGATCATTGATGCCTTTACCCAGTCCTGCGGATTCACTATGAACTGCAACGATAGCTGCGACCTCGACAAGGAGGTGTACATGAACCACGGCTGGGGATCGTTCCAGGTCTTTGCGGACGAGATCCACTCGGACCGCCCGTATACTTCATACACGCGCATGGAGGAGGGCCAGGACAAACTGTGGCACGGCGACGTGGTCATCTTTGACGGGGACACTATCGTGGCGGCATTCGAGAGAATTGCAATTCAGTGCGTCCCGCGGCGGGTGTTGCGGGTGATCCTCAGCCTGGAGAGCGGGATCAAGTCGAAGAAGAAGCCCGCGGTTGCCGCACCTGCTCCCGTTGATTCTGCTGCCAAGACAACACCGTCATCTCCAGCCAAGGCTCAGGCAGAACAACATCAAGTCACGGCCGCTCCCAGCACTACCAATAGCAACACTGCCTCCACCATCGCTTTACAGATCATTGCCGAGGAGAGCGGTGTTGCCCTGTGCGAGCTGACCAACAGCAGCGCCTTTGCCGACATCGGCCTCGACTCGCTGCTTGGGCTGACCATCTCGGCGCGGTTCAGGGAAGAACTCGACGTCGAGCTAGACTTTGACTCGGTCTTTATCAACTGCCCCACCGTTGGGGATCTCAAGGCGTTCTTAGGGGCGCGAAAGGGGGAGATCATTCAAGAGCCCGTCGCCGTCACCAAGCATGAAGAGCAGCAGCAGCAACAGCAGTCTCCCAAGCTGGAGAAGCAGCAAATTACCGTGGTTGCCCCTTCTGCTAACGAAGAAAGCGCCTTGAAGGCAGACTTGTTCAGGCGTGTGCTAGCCATCGTGTCGGAGGAAAGCGGCATTAGCGTAGACGAGCTAACCGACGACATGCACTTCTCCGACGCAGGCGTCGACTCTCTTCTGTCTCTGGTCATTGTCAGCCGCTTCCGCGAAGAGCTTCCTGAAGAACTGAGCGACAATATCCCCATGGACTCATTGTTCGTCGACTGCCCGACGGTTGCCGAGCTGCGCAATCGGCTGGTCGGTAGCACGGTGTTGGACTCGAGCTCAGATTTCACTGAGATCTCCATGGTGATTCCAAGCATGTCCACTGGTTCATCACTTGCATCCTCCTCCTCAGCACAATCTCTCATCAGCCTCACCCCACCGTCGTCCAAAGATTCATCTTCTCCCTCCACCGATACCGAGTCGGACACGGACGAAGCGGTCGTTGTTCCACGAACTACCTCCCTGGTCCTGCAAGGAAATCCAAAGACCGCCACCAAAACCCTTTTCATGTTCCCCGATGGTTCTGGATCAGCCTCTTCATATGCCAGCATCCCTGCCATCTCCTCGTCTGACACCTGCGTCGTGGCACTAAACTCCCCCTTCCTCAAAGAACCCTCCCAGCTGCGGGCCGCCCGCCTCGACGACGTCATCAAAGACGGCTACCTCGCCGAGATCCGGCGCCGCCAGCCCCACGGACCCTACCACTTCGCAGGCTGGTCAGCCGGCGGCATCCTAGCCTACCGCGCCGCGCAGGTCCTCCTCTCAGGATCCGAGGCGGTGCACAGCCTAACGCTGATCGACTCGCCTCCGCCTCTCCACGGCCTCGACCGCCTCCCGCCGCACTTCTACGCCTACTGCGAGTCTCTCCATCTCTTCGGCCACAAGTCCAAAACGAGCGCCGAGATAAAGCCGCCTGCTTGGCTGATCCCGCACTTTAATGCTACGATCGACTTGCTGCACGAGTACCGCGCTTTGCCCATAGCCTCCTCAGATTCGTCACGAGAGGAAAAGTTAGAGAGGGTGGAAATCATTTGGGCGGCCTCCTGCATATCGGATAACCCGCACCTCCCCAAACTCGCTCCCCATAAGGACGACACCGAAGGGATGAAGTTTTTGCTAGAGAGGCGGACGGATTTCGGGCCCGCCGGGTGGGAGAAGCTGTTTCCCGGCAGGGAGCGGGAGATTGGGCTGAGTCGGGTGGAGGGCGCGCACCATTTCTCTATGATGGTAAGTTTTTTCGTCCTGTTCGGCTTTGGGTTTTCGGTGTTGCTGTTCTTTGTATTGGTGTTGTTTAAGGTTCCTGTGTTGTCGGCTTCTTGATGGGTAGGTGGGCACCAAGGTGGGAATTCTTTTGTGATTCTGGGGCCATGGGGTTGATAAGTCGTGGGGCATTGGGAATCCCGTGGTACTGCCGTTACTCACTTCTCAGTGGTAATGAATCATGAGCCTGTGCTAATTTTTCTCGTTGTGTTAGCGCGAACCGTATTCTCGGAAACTAGCAGAGGTTTTGCGCAAAGCTATGGCGTAGCTTGCCGAGCGAGACGGACTTGGGGCGAGTTCTGTTGGCATTTGTTCACAAGACTACCTATCTCTAACCTTTCCCTAGTCTCCTTTCTTTTACTTTTTTTTACCTTTTGTACTTCTTTTGTTTCTCGCCATCTCGTCTTTGATTCCTGGTGGTGAGGAAAGTAGGTAAAAGCAGTAGTGGCACAACCCACCTGCTTCATAGCTCCAAGATTCAAGCCATCCAACTACTTACCATTTGCAATTCCTTTGGGATGCGGCCGATCTCCTACCAACCGGCTTCTATCGTCTTTTTTTTTTCCTTTCCTTTAAATCACAATTTGTTCATGTTCATGACGCGTAACACCACCACAAGCTCCGCAGTTGCCTGTCCTAACTAGACTCATCTAGATTCGATTGAAAACTCCTTCGAATCCATGTTCATTCAGGTGCATCGTTGGGAGCGAGTATTGGTTCGAGCACACAAAATTGTGCGATACCAGCCACTAAGACAAAACTATGCCTTCCAAGCTCAGAAGAATACCTCCCACGAGCTCGGATGAGGGCGCTCCAATCCGATTTTATTAATTGCTATGTATGATATAGGATCGGGCGTCGGGCGTCCTGAGCGCCGACTCCCGACGACCCCATAGGCATCCACGTCACCTTCTAGCCCTGATCAGTCGATCGTTCTTTCCCTGCCAGTTCCGTACAACGCACCTTCAGTCCTCGGGACCGGGTTGATTCCAGTTTTACACAACGCATAAGATGCAAAACATGCATTCGTCTTCCCATCCGCCGCAGCCACACCGCATTGGTTGTTTCACAACGTTACCAGCATTCAGGTACGCGGAAAACCCTTCGATATTCTCGCCGTGCGCCTCGCTGACAGGGGTTTCGCATGATAGTTTGACTTGCGCGGGCGAGGCAAAGGATTCCATGTGTTCGTGAGCTGTGCCGCAACCAGATCAATGGACTCACCTATGGCCTGGATACGCGTGAACGGATTGAAGACTTTCGGTCCCTAGATCGCAGCCGACATCAATGATCGTCTCTGGGAACGGAACCAAGGGCTCTTCTCTCTGAGACCTCGCCGCGTTGCGCGAGAACAAAAGTCCCCGGCATCGCACTTGTGTCTGGGCAACTTCACATTTTGTCTGAAGTCTTTTTGTCTTTTACGCCTCACCTCATTCTGTTCGCTATGACGGTTTTAACACGCGCAATCGCCTTCTTTCTTCTGACGGTGACGGCGGGCGTCGCCGCACATGGGCGGCCAGGGCGGCCCGGCCCCCGTCCCGGTGGTCCTCCACCGGAGAGTTGGTGCAGCCCCGCCAGAAGATCACAAAGAAAGCCTTGGTAGGTTCCGAGTCTCTTGACCACGGTTTGTTAATTTATCTCTTGTTAATAAAGTGGCTCGCCAGGCAAACCCTGACTGATCCACAACGAGACGATTACATACGCGCCTCGCTCTGCCTCGCCGAGATGCCAGCACGACATGGGATCGAGGGGGCCAAGACGCTCTGGGACGAGCTTCACTACGCCCACATTGCGCAGTCCGCCTTTATCCACTTTGTTGGCGGCTTCCTTCCATGGCATCGGTATGAAAACCACTGAGATCACCACACTTAAAAATGTTTGATTTTCCAAGACAGGTATTGACTGCTTCACAGGTACTTTCTCGTCGCTCACGAGACGCTACTGCGGGGCGACTGCGGTTATCAGGGACCAATGCCGTATGTTTATCGTTAGCGGTGCCTTTTTGTGATCGATTAACCTCAGCTGACGGATTATGATAACCACCTGTGCAGTTACTGGGACCAGACCAACGACGTAAGCAACCTCCGCGGGGCAGCTGTCTTCGACCCAATCTCTGGTTTTGGTGGCGATGGAGTAGGCCCGGATTTGTGCATCGGAGACGGGCCCTTCGTCAACCTCACACTGCGCTTCAATGAGGACTTGGCCTTTGACGAGCCGTATTGCCTTGTCCGCAATATGAGCGAGTGTCTCTTCCAAGGTGCGGCACCAAGCTTCGTTAACGACTGTCTGGGCGCAGAGACATATGTAGATGCCTGGGCCTGTTTGGAGAAAAGCCCGCACATCTCCGGACACTGGGGCGTTGGCGGTACCGTATGTCCTCTCCTGTTACCAGTTCCCGGTGTTTTCTTTTTGCTTCTTCTTTTTCTTCCTTTTTCTGACGTGGCAATTCCTTACAGATGTCCAACACTCTCCTTAGCCCTGGAGACCCCATATTCTTTCTCCATCATGGCTGGCTCGACCGACTCTGGTGGGAATGGCAGTCAAAAGACCTTGCGACTCGACTGACGGAAGTCGATGGGCCCAACATCATACCTACAAATGCTACGGGCCCTCCTCCCGGCCAGCGGCGGCGGCGGGGAATGGATTGGCTGCGGCGACGTGGCGGGCCTCCAGATGACAGCACTTGTCCGGGGACACCGTTGGGCGGAGGGCCCGGTGCAGGACTCGCTCACGGTGGTGGAACAAAGAACAAGGCAATCACAGACTACTTCAACGATGGTGGGGGGATACTTACGACGCTGAACCACACGCTATGGTCAGCAGGAATCATCCCGAACGCTACAATTGCGGAGGTCATGGATTTGCATGGCCCGCTGGTGTGTGCCGACTATGTATAGATAGAGTGCTTGACTAGGTAATTGGAAATGCTTTTCTTGTTCCTAGTTAGAATCATAGGTGCCGAACATTTCGGCTGTACTCAGGCGAGATGGTGATATTTCATCATAGCAACTCGTGACGTGGAAGATGCAGAACTGCAGGACTGTGTAATGCACAGATGAATCCGCAATAGGAAGTGTTGGTAAGGCACAGCTCCCGCTGTCATGTTGATGCGGGCTACATACGGGATAAGAAATACTGATACAGCGCACATCTTGAAAGTTATGCCTTCAACCAGCCTCTGTCCACTTTCTGTCCGATCCATGGCTAAAACCCCTACTCTAACCCACTACAGGTGGTGACAAATGCACTCTCGAACCCCGGCGGGTCCTATTTATGACACAAGGAGGGCTTTAGACAATCGCCACGTTCTGGTGTGTCTGGAATAGCGACATGGAACTCGAGAGCTCTTGGGTCTTGTTAAAATTAGTTATGACACCAACAAGTTTGGGGAATGGTTGAATTATTTACCTGTCATTGGCAAAGCCTGTGCTGCATGCCAGAGCGTGAAGCTGATGACCACAAGCGAACGCAGGATACGCATGATTTGGGAATGGGACTGAAACTTGGCTTCTTCTGGTAGTTGGAAGTGATAGGGGCTTCTAGGACTTTGTAGGTCTTTTCGGTAGAGGTATGATAGATGTCTGGGAAGCACTTTCAAATCTTCTCTCAACTAGGCGTCGCTATAGAACACCCTTTATATCGTTCCAGCCTCCCCACTCTTGGATTTATTGAGCGCCTGACTTATCGGTAGTTAATCAAATGCCTGATTGTCTATGTAGCAAGCAAGGTATTACCAGACGAGGCACCCTTCAAAACGGCCCATGCAAATTGCTGCTTTATTTTTGAAAGCACTCTCATGAGCAAATAACACCTACCGTGCGGGTCGAAACCGCTGTCGAATGACTTCGCGACAAGCCGCAGGACCTTCAGATAATACGTCAGGGTGACGAGGCAGGTATGTATGAGTGCCGCAACCAAGTTTGCAGTTAATGACCTCCTAAGTGCATTCGGACCTTTCTCGGCGACATTCCAACTTTCAATCTAGGGCCCAGAAAGTGCAGCAAGAGGTCTTCAAGCCGTCAAACGAGGCAGAGTTCATGTTTCACAGCATACTTAATGATTCGCTAATTCAAATCTGCCTCCACTCGAACTCTCGCATGTGAACGCAAGTTATAGTTTCTGCAATTTCGCGGAGTTTCCTGTTCCCAAACTACCACCACATCCATGCAGCGAAGAAGAAGCCGAGCGAATGATAAAAAGTGCTGAGATTGAGATGGGGGCTGATAATATAAGCCTCTCCAGGCAGCCATCCCACCATCATTCCTTTTGCTATGCATTTCGTAGAAGGGAGAAAAAGAAAGATATTGAATGAATCTCCAGGTTGGTCAACATGGTCCATGAGAAAGACCGAGCGCTGGATCCCGAAGCAGGAGGAGCCCGCTGGGCTTTCAAGGGACCAACCCACCCTATTTCAAAGGGATATATGATGGTCCATTTGTATATATCTCGGCTTTGCAGTGATTTAGGTTTTGTTAGGATGCGCCGTGGTGTTACCGTTGTTCCCTACGGCCAATCGAGGCGCTGCGTCCACCCATCCACAACAGGATGGGTCGCGCGAGAAAGAACTGTTAAGAGGTGTAGTCGAGGGGATGGATTTTACAGCAATAAAATAAGGTCGACTAACAGCGGGTTCAGACGCTAAAAAAAGCCCTCGGTCCACATTTTTGCCAGGCTCCACGGGGACCGCTCGACAGAAGGCACGATCGAGGTGCATACAATGGAACCCACTTAGTTACTTGCACTTGCATTTGCACTTGTACACACAAAAAACAAGACTTGCGTCCAAAGAGTTTTCAGCTTTGAAAACGACAACCAACAATCAACCCCTCGTTTTACCCCCCAACAGCCCCTTCCCACGTCGTCCTCACGACATCCCAATACCTCCCCTCATCCTTCCGGGCATGGGCCACGTGCTCCGACCCAACAAACTTCTCCCTCCTCACCTCAAACCCCTTCGCCTCGGCCTCGTCCGCGTGCTGCTCCACGAGCTTATAATTGATCAGCCCGTCCTTCTCGCTGTAGATATACGTCCTCCTTATCTCTTTGTTCTTCAGGGGATCATTGTGTGCGTCGCCCCAGATGCGCGTCCAATCGCGGAACCCGAGCCAGCCTGTCGCGATCAGCACACCCCACGTGTACGTCACCGCGTAGATGAGCGGCAGGGCCAGCAGGCGCGGGATAGTGGACAGCCCCAGCGTGAAGAAGACGACTGCCTCGGCGGCGGTATAAACACTGGGTGCGGAGTCGATGATGGTGGTGTGTGCCGGTAGCAGCGGGTCTTGGTCGCCGCCCGTTGCTGACGCTGCGTCGGCGGCGTAGGCTTGGTATAGGCTTGCGATGCTTGACGAGCCGCCGTTGGAGAAGATGTGGATTAGGAGTTCTGGGGGTGTGGTGGATGAAGAAGGCTCCGGAAAGCAGGCACGGATGGCAGGGATGGCAGGAGCGACGACCTCGGGGATGCGGGTTGGTTTGAAGAAGACGCGGGTGGTGGATTTGATGAGCAGGACCTGAGAGGCTGGGTACACGGTCTGGTATTTGGCGATGTACTTGACGATGTGCGAGTCGATGGCGTCAGTCCAGCTTGCGAGGAGAATGAGTTTTGGGCTGCCGTGGTTGTTCGTGTTGGATGACAGGGAGGAAGCTGGCGGTCGGTAGATGGATACCTGGGGGGAAAGGCGCTCCATGAATGACAAGGGCTTTGCCTTAGTCGCCATGTTAGAGTGTGAAGTAGTAGATGGGTGTTTGGAATTTGGAGGGCATGTGTAGGAGAATAAAGGAGAAAGAGATATATAGCTGGAACGTCGCGCTTCATATGCGCCGCTAACAAGAAAACCGAAATTGGAACCCCGAAGTTCCCCGTGAAAACGGCCCAAACTTCTGTGAAGGATTCTCACGTGAAATCTTTGGGACTTGCTGTTGGTCATCCTCATCGGCTCAAACGGAAATGAGTCCAATTTGGGTTTATTGGCTGGCATTCGGGTTCGTCGTTGGTTTCCCCGCCGAAGCCACACAGGGTTCCTCCTTGGCAAAACACCAAGCATATCCGTACGGTGGAGGATTTGATGGTGGCTGACCCTTGTTCTCTCCTCGATGTTCCTTCGGACTTTTATGTCAGCACTGAACAATGCTAGTCATCATGATGGAGGGTGCCAAGGCTATTTTTGCTACTCAATGAATCGACATGCTAAAAAGCCTTAACTAGTGATGGCGCTTTCCTTGGTTTCCTAACTTTGTCAATTCTTCAAACCAACGTTAGCGTCAACTTCCGTGATGTATTTTGCTTTTTCGTATAAAATGGATGTTGCGTCATTCTGGCAACCTCCCATGTCACCCGACGCGTTGTGTTGCTATCTGTGGCCTATCCTAGACGATGTAGACTGTCTGCTTTTCCGATTCGAATCCCTGCATACCCTCACCATTCATGACCCCATGCAAATAGCATTCGCCAAGAAGTGTGTAGCAGGTAGAGGCTCCTCGCCCTGGAATCTCCTTCACGCCGACAGATCGAAGAATAATAGGGGCCTTGCCACCGGGAAACACAAAAATCTCATCAGGTTCGGGAAATTCTTTCACCGCGATGTTTGGCACCAGTCCCATTCGGTTTCCCTGACTTATTATGAACCTGCGCTGTTGCGTTGTTGCCCTGATGACATGGCTTATCGCGCCGCCGAGGTTCGGACCGTCGTCGCCTTCAGGCGGCGAGAGGGTTGACAGACCTGAGACAAGTTCTGGTAGGTCGTTTACAGCGCACCATTTGTTGAAATCGGACTGGTCGTAGGAGGAGGCCGCTCTTCTCAATGTCAGGGCTGCTGTATCCGAGTGAGGTGATGTTGTCGCGACTGTGTCGCCGCAGATCGTCCTCCAAAATGCATCGAGCCGGCCATCGGCGGATGCATCAAGTTCTTCCTCGGCTACCGCAGCCCACCATTTCAGGGTGTCCTTCCAAGAGTCTTGATGCACGGAATGCAGATATGCCTGGAAAGTCGACGCGCGTTTGATGCGGTCAATCCGCAGTCCCTCCAGAGCAAGTATCTTGCCGTTATCCAGGACCTCGATCTGTGCAGGTGTTCCTGCAGAGGCGTTATAGAGAGGCAGCTGATATTCGAAGCGGTCAAGGGTTCCGCCAGCGGCCAAAGGATGCGATAGGTCCAAGACCCAGGTTGGCAAGCCTGGGAGTCGTTTGTCGACGTTAGCCTCAGGCGGCCGATAGAGTATGTCCAGGCTTCTGCTCGCTCGGATCATGCTCACCATAGTTTCGGTGTACACCTGCACCACAGACTTGCTGTACGACGGAGCAAGCGGGCCACCACCGTACCACTCTGTGACCAAAGGCAGCAGCGCATAAACTTTGTCTCTGTGGTTGCTTGCATCCCTTTGCCGAAACTTGCGTAGAAGATGGGTGAGCGAGATGGGGACGCCGGCATCCCGAAGTTGTCGAATGGCTCTCAGCTCCGGCAGGGTCTCGACGTGAAAGTTGAGCATGTCATGCACTCCAGAAACAGTCGCGCAGCAGGAATCTCGGTGTCTCAGAAAGTTGAGGATTCCATCCAAGAGACACCGCCACGGCGTTTCCACCGGGCCATAGACAACAGTGGATTCCCGAGGAAGAATGCACTCTTGCACGGTCCAGACTCTGGACCACCAATCGCGACTTGCAAGCCAATGCGCGGCACGGCGAGCATTGGTGTTGTATGTACCAATGCTGCTGCCGCCTTCTGTTTCTTCCTGTTGCAGATACGGAATCTGATCGAGATGGCGATCCTGGGCCAGCATCCTGAAGAGCGCAAAGGCGTGGAAGATGCTGTCCTGGACGGAACCGGGATCGGTAGCGGCAGCATCAAGAGTAGCGATATCCCTGCCATCCCCGTACCAGCTGCATGGCCGCGTGCGTGTAATCCTGAAATCATCCGGACCGATGTCTTTATGAGCTCCCTGCATTGACTGGCGCAAGGTATCGGCGAAGCCAGCCATTTCACCCCCACCCTGTTCAAACTGTTCCATCAGACCAGCGAGGAACTTGTCCGTCTCCAAGATGAGGTCATTGACCTTCTGGGCCTGGTCTGGGCTGACGGTAGGAACAGGAACATCTGGTTCTTCGCCTAGCCAAATGAGACACCTAGCCGTTCTGCTGTAGATGTCGCTCATAAGAGCCACTTGGACGGCCTTCTCGTTATTATCGGCCTGATCGATGCAAACCGCATCCACCCATAGCGTGCGGGTTTTGTCGCGATATCTGAGCCTCTTCAACGCCGCATGGAGGTTTCGAGTAATAGAGAACGGCTCGCCATTGAGTTCGATGTCGACTCTGTCGCTGCGCGAACCCCACGCATACGAGAGGGCCTGCCCGGAATCCAACATGTCAGGAGGGAGCTTCTGGCAAATTTGAGAGAAATTGATGACCAACCCACCTCATATTTAGGGAGATGGCGCAGGCTTACGACATCCAGATTGCAGCGCAGAACGTCGTCATCCGAGCCTGCATCCAGAAGAAGCAGTCTGATCTCCCTATCTGACGCGCTTAGAGGAGTGTAGATGGCCATATTTGGGATTGGCGATGACCCGACATTCAGCTTGGGCGTTCTCCGCATCTATTTCCCCCGCAATGCAACATGTCAGATGAAGTTTGAGTGGCATTGGAGTCTGGTTGGACAAGCTTAGCGCTCGACCAATGTCCAATCAACGTCTGCGGTTGCCCATCAGGCAACAAGCAAGGATCAAAAGAGCGCCATGCCCCCAAAGTAGTGCCCATTCTGGCTATTCACGAGCTTCGACATGAATAAAGGGCAAGTCGCTGTGCTTCATGCAGCTGTATTCTAAACCAAAGTATCAGCTCTAAATCATAATGATCTTCACAAATAAATCGTATCTTTCTGTGATCGGACGTAAGTAGTTTGCTTCATGAAATTCATACAATTTGATCTCCGTCTACCTATGGAAAGAATGTAAAGATATGTAGCTAGCCCAGCAGTAAAGTATCCTAATTGAACCCAATCCTAGTGTGTGGTATTAGAGTGATAGCGGCGGATATGGTTTTCCTCCAAATTACAGCGACGATATAAATAAAGACAAAGGAGAGAAAGGTTAACGCAGAGGAGAGACAGAAAGAAGAGAAACGAAGGACAAGAAAAATAAAAAATAAAAAATAAAAATAAAATAAAAGAGTGGAGGGCTCAGTGGGGACTGAAGCTAAGAGGTCTGACTCGCTCATATCGCACACAATCACGAAACCGGATTCACCATCTCTACCAACCTCGCCTTGGCAGACATTTCCAGATGCTTTGTCGTTTGCCGATGCAAGTGATAGTCTTGCACGTGCGTATTGAGCGCGCTGGCGTCAAGTGCCTTGCTCGCCGGGTTCAGCTCGGTAAGATCCAGCAGCGTGATCTGTTTAGCATCCACGCCACCCACAAGACCGCCCAGCTCTGATTTGCCAAAGTTCTCAAAGCACTTCTTGCCCCCGCTGGCACGGATGCCCGCTTTCACCTGCTTGGAGCGCTGAAGAACGTGGTCCTTCGCCGTAGCAGCAACTTCAGGGGCACAGACGGCTGCCAACGCTGCGAACAACTGGCCGTTCAGCGCCGGCGTCAGCTTGCCCTTTCTGTTACCCATCCAAGAAAAGGCGCCCTTGATGCTCTGCCATGGGCTGAGGGGATTGGCCAACGCGTGCACAGAACCCAAAGTCGAGACAAGCAGCTGCGCAGCTGCGAGGTCAGTGATTTGGTGGGCGGCAGGCGCAGCCGCGAGGAACTGCGCCGTGAGCGACAGCTGGAGCAGTTTCTCCTCGGCGGTGATGGGGTCGGCAAAACGAGGCTTAGTTGAAGTGAAACGGTAAATCTCAGATGTAATGTTAAACTGAATTGAGAGACACAGTGCCGCAAGGATCTGCCAAGTTGGGTCGTGTTAGTTTCGAGTTCATATACTGGGTTGACGCTATATCTTACCTTGGAGTCGACAACAGCCGGCGTTCCCGGGGCAGGTTGGTAGAACCCGCCGATGCCAGAATAGATGGTCGTGCATGAGACGCCGCCAGCCCCGGTTGCCCTTCCCGCCATGTTCCAGAACATACGGACTTTGACATCAAATGGGAGGCAGGAGACGATGAAGTACATCTGATAGTCGGCAATAGCATGGGTGCCAGGAGGCGATGGGGGGAAAGGCCCAGCGCAAGCCAGAATGTTCGAGTTCCTTGGAACACCCTCGCAGACGATGAGAACCCCCATTGCGCTCGATTGTTCCAGAGCTCCCATGTCAGGGACGGCAATGAATCGACGCAAGGGCATATTCTTGTTGAGTGTTTGGGCCACGGATTTGGCTGCTGAATCCATCTTCGACTGAAGGCTTCCGAAAGTCCCCTTTTTCACTGGAATCCGATGCGTGACCATGTCGCTGGTCAGCTGCTTTGGGTCCGTCTTCTTCAGCTCGGCAACGAGGCCCTGTGACGTGGTTTGGCTCACGGAATGCGCGCCGGCGCTGAAATCCGAAGCAGGGAATGTAACTTTGGCTGCCCAGTCGTTCAGTCCTTGAAAGTCGTCCACTGCAGCGAACAAGATGCTGGTCCGAGATTTTATCAACAAGCCCGTCTGCCAAGGATCAAGGATATCCCAAGGGTTACGGTCGCCTTTGTCAAAGAACGGGAACTTGTTCCCAAATATGATGACACTCTTGCCCTGGTATGACTTTAGGACGTTGTCTTTGGTCACAGGGCTTTCGTACGAGCCCGTGAGGCTGAGGTTGAAGATATCCAGGCTGGTGTGGAGGCGATATCGGATAAGAGTGATGATCTGATGGATGGCATGGTTGGGCGTTTTGGAGTTGACGACAAGCAAGAAGCTGGGGTTCTGACTCAGGCTGTACACACCCGAGATCTGCATATTCATCTGGTGCTTCTGGACGGAGCGCATCTTGCCTGTAATGGGATCTGAGAGCATCAGTTCCAATGACAGGAACCCCTCGCTGAACTCCAACGCCCTTTCATCCACTCTGAAGTCCTGGTCAATGGTCATGACAGAGTTGGGTTCCAGCTCTGGAATGTCGTCTGTCGCTTCTTCAGGCTTTTCTTCGGTGGCATGTGTGAGGGTGAAGAAGCGATATCGATCTGTCAGCTTCGTGGCAGCTGCGCGACGCAACATCCCGTCGACCCCGTAAGTCTTTGTCGAGTTGTTGTGAAGCGTCCAGCTGAACCGGACCGAGTTGCCCTTGGACACGCAGTCAAGGTATCTCGGTGGGTCCAGAGCGAGAGGATACTGTATGTATACCACGCTCACACCCGAGAAGTTGGGAATCGGCCTGCCCAGGCGCTCATTGAAGAAGGCCACCAAACTAACTTTCTCCTCGTATCTCAAGAATTGACCAAGCGGCTTCTCTGACCATTCATTTCTGATGAATGCGCGGAGAACTCCAGGAACATCGACTTCCTGCCCAGGCTGAATCGACCGTGGGAGCTCAAGCGGTGCGGTGGCAATTGGCTCGAGGAACTGTGTTCCCTGGATGAGAAGTTGGATTGTTCTCTGCTCCGGGGAGGGCATTCCGCCGCTGTTCCGAACCCGAATGTTGTGAACAAGCAGATGCTCGCCTGGCTCATTGATGCCATCTTCATTCTCGTCAATGATATCGAAACTGACGACTTGAAGCATATAGACCCCAGGATAGGTCGCCTCAGACAAGTCTCCCCGGATGACCTTGACCTGAACGCTGCCTTGGGGGCCACTATACCGCCGGCACCAGTGTGGTTAGCTTTACACATTTCGGTTTCGAGGAGAGTGATGGATGCTTGACTTACGACCTGCCCGCTGTGAGGTTTGTGCTTGGCATATGCCCAGGCGGAGCGTTGCGACCATTCCGGCCACCGGGGCGAGAATGGGCCGAGACACTGTTGCTGTGCTTCTCCGTCCTGGGTTGCTGTCAGAGCATGTACACAGATGAGCTTTGAATGTTGCCGTGGCTTACCAGACGTGACCCTGGCCTCCCTGCCCGCCGACGCCGCCATCACCGGGCTGCCCGTGATGGCCACTGATTCCACCTGCGCCGCCCCGAACGTCGAACAGCAGCGGCAGTAGAAGATCGGTATCTTCATCATGCACCGTCACAAACACATGGCCACCAGCAGCGCCGTCGGCGCCGCTCGAACCATAACCGCCACTAAAACGGGCAGCACGTCAGCAGGGACACAACGCGGCGGTAGCATTGTGGATTGCATGAGACTCACTTTCCGCCCGGAGCACCGTCGTCGCCATCCTCACCATTGCGGTGCCGAGTGGCATCCCTTCCATCTCGGCCCCGGCCACCGGCTTGACCATCTTCTCCCCTGCCTCCTGCACCACCGTCACCGCCCTTTGCGCTGAGGAGCAGCTTCTCATCTCGAGCAATCTTCCACTTCTGACCCGTGTGGGCACCTTCGCCGACGACCTGGGCAATGCCTGGTTCGTCGGCAGAATAGGCAAGTCGAACACGAATATCCGTGCCCGGGGTGCCATGCGTGGGTGTTCCGGCCGAGCGTCCATCAAGGCCTGCCTGGCCAACAGGAGCTGCAGAACGGTCGTCAGCAATTGTCTCGGTGTGGGTAGGTACGGAAGGAACAGAGAATGGAGCGCGCCAAACGACCACGTACCTTCTGCTGGCCGTTTGTCCCAAAACTCGGGCGCCGGCTGGCCGTTGCGGCCGCTGGTATCGATCAGCTTGATCTGTCGGGCGTCCATGTGGCACAAGCACCAACGTGACTCGAGAGAGAGATGGCGAAAATGGGAAACATCAGACATTTGGCGCGGTGTCGCTGTCATTTAAACCATCAGACCACTTGCGCTGCTCCCCCTTTACCGCATTTCCAAATACGGAACGCGCATATATTAGAGCATGTGAATGGTGCAGCTGAAGCCGTGGACCGATCTAGATAAGCTAGAGGCGTCCAAATTATTAGAATGGCGCACCACCCTGGCCATGTCGAGCAGTGAATGGCCAGACCCAGAGCCTCGTCGCAACATCCCCGGTTCTCTGCACTGATTTTCTCTCCTGCACGCCTGGCGGGGTCGTCGCGCTTCTCTCCAACCTCAACACCCATTCTCCAGACCTTCGAGTGGTGAAGATGCCGATTAAGAAAGTCGTCAAGAAAGGCCAGGCACCGCCTCCCAGTTCCAAGGCTCCGACTGGGGTTTACTCGGACAGGTTGTCACGCCCAGAAGCCTACAAGCCCATCCAACCAATTGTCACCGTCACGCCAATCGTTTCGCAGGATGGCATCCCCGTCATCAGCACGCGAGAGTTGAACTACTTCTTCAACCTCGCTGTGTCGCTGTATGACCAAGCCCCTATCCGACAGCCCGAAGTCCCGGATGCGCCTCCAGGATATGGCGCCGACCTCCTGCGCAACAACAACGCTATCGACGCATCGGCCACACTTGTGATGTGGCTGTTCCGCCAGACACGCACCGACATTCTCCCTGTCGCCGAGACCTTCCACCTCGGCCCGGCCGACCGACAGCCCCTGTACTCGCTCACAGCGCAGCCGAGCATTCGATCGGCCACCGAATTCAACGAGCTTGTCATCAAGCGCCGGGATCCGATCAATAACGGGGCGTGGTACGGCGCGTGCACGGCCGACATTGAGCCGGCGCTCGACTTGGTCAAGCCGGGCCGATGGACGGTGGCAAAGCTGGTACTAGATTCGATGCCCGTGTGGAAGAAGATGGTGGCGGGCCAGGTGATCGCCGAGACGGTGGACTCGGCGAAGAGAAGCGGGAATGCGCTGAGCTTGTCATGGGGCGACCGGGCGACGCTCGGGTGCCTGGGTGAAGCGTATGGGCTGTGGTGGGACTCTGGAAGTGAACAGGGAACGGCCGCCACGTTTTATGTGACCGAAGGGTGGAGGGGCTTCGGAACGCAGGGAGTGATACGCGTAGGGTGCCCTTCGTTCCGATACAGTTGCGCATCATGTAAGACATCTTTTGCTGACACGGGCTCGCGAGTAGGTTAAACCCGCGGCCAGAAACGCCAGCGGAGGCTACCTTGACCCACGAAACAGTCCATTCGACTTAGCCGCCGTCTACTTCTTTGGTGACGGAAAGACCCCGCCGCGGTTTGTATGTGCCAATGTCGAGGCTCAGATTCGACTCGATGTCATCATGGCTGGCTTGATGACGGTCATGGTGGTGGAGACGAGGAAGCGAGCAGTCATCAAGGAGCTGGGGTCTCTGCCAGCCTATGATTCGAATGCGCACTGGCAGTCGCGATTGGTTGAGCGAGGCCCGGACTACAATGAGGCATACATGGACTGACATGTTTCTGAACATGTGGAGGATTGGGCGTCAGTTGATGTTTGGGTTCATCGAATACTTGTTTGCTATTAAACTAGTGCATGTCGTGCGAGTTTGGTTTTCTTTGTCCTATGTCCAATTAATGAGGCACAGATGTGGCAGATGCTGCTGAGTTGGAAGGTGCTCAGGGCAACGTTCCTGCAGAGAAACGGGTGAAGTTAGGGCTGTTCCTGCCAATTGGAGGATGGCACCGTCGCTCGCGCTTCGCATGGTGGCTGGAGCTAAGCCCGCCGGGTTCGGCGCTTCCACTCAGCTTATTTGTACCCGTTGCCGAAGGAAACTAGGGGTTCGCTCAAATTGACAAAATCGAAGATGGAAACATGAGGTTCAAATAAAGTTTAAGTGCAAACAGTCAGATGCAAGATAATATCCCGCAAGTATTCTTTGGCTTGACAAAAACACAGTCAATCAATAAATTGCCGCATGTTCGAATAACACGGCATGATGAGAATATTACCCCGTTTCGATGTATTGCCGCAGGGCCAGCTCATCAGACAACAGGATATACACAACCATTAAATATTATTTTCTGGTGAACTCCTGCCTAAACGCTTCAAAGGTCTAAAAGTACAACATCGTCCAAGTCATTACATATAATTTATCGTACAAGAAATCGTTATTCCCTCGTGTTCCTTTATATTAGTACAATCCAATAACCTACCTTTGCCCCTTGTATTTACTTCCACATAGTCGTATCATCGTAGTCTTCTAATCCCAAGTAATTAGTGCATCCCTTGGCGTTCAGTAACCCTCCCTTGGGCCGCCAAACATGTCATTATTTCCTGTTCCCCCGCCACCGCTCACATTGTGGAAGTGATGCCATTCTGTGTGTTGTTCGGGAAAGGGAATCTCTCCGCCACGAAATTGTGACTGATCAGCCACAAAGACTTGACCTACTCCCGACGTCGGAAGCCCCTGCGGCATCAATATGGCCTCTGGGATTGTCTTGCTGCAGCTTGGACAGTAAATGTTGGAGCATCGGCCGGCTGGGTGGGCCTCAACAAGAGTTTGGCTGCTGTCGCGGTTCTCGTCCCGAATCCAAGAGAGCGACGTCCGTGGTGTCGATGAGAGAATGGACTGGCGTTCTCTGGCAGCTCCAGCCTGTCGCACATCCCCCTCGTATGTACCCTCAGCACCCATGGTTGTATCAGGAGGAAAATATGACGATGGAAGCTGATTGTGGCCTGCGGCGGGATAGAGCGGCGTGCTTGGCGAGTGATAGACGACCGGGCTGTTGTAAGGCATCCCATAGGTGGTCGGCACCGTGACTGCCGGGGACTCCCAGCCCTGATGGTAGGATGACCTCCGCTCCAGCTTTGCCGGGTTGGTTCCTGGACTTGCCACAGACTGGTCGAGATGCAAGGCAGGCAGACTCGGGGTTGACCTCAGAGTGTTTGTGGTCACGGCTCTCAAATGCGACTGAGGAGTCCCTGCCCTTTGGATCGGCACGGGTATCTGAGTCATGGGCTTGGCCTTCACCAAGGGATTCGCCCTCTTCGCCCTTTTGGGCGGAGGATTGAGCTGTCTCCTATTTTGGGGGCCTCTTAGGCTCTCGTCATCGGCCAAATTGTCCCGCGCGTTTGTGTTTCCCAGGACAACGGCTGGTGTCAGTGCAGGAGATGGAGGGAGAAGCTGAGAAGTGCCGGCCCAGTTTTCGGCTCGGCCCGGTCGCCCGTCAGAAGAACCTGAGAAAGACGACACAGCTCCGGCAATTCGTTGCTCCCAGTCCTGCACTACAGTCTCCATCCAGTTGTACATCGATTGGGTGCTCCTTTCGAGACCCTGGTGTATCTTCAGCTCGATATCCACAGGCTGGCCTGTGTCTTCAAGAACATGACGGTACTGGATCTCAAGGAGGTCCTTCAGTGTACTAAGGAGCCTCTTCGACTCCGAAACGAAGTCAAAAATTTCCATTACGGGCACGAATGCTGGGCACACATTAGAACATTGCCTTCTGGGGAACCAGATGTCTAAACTTACCAGGACCAGGTACTCGAACGTCGGTGGGGAAAAGAAGTTTCCACAGCGAATTCCAATTGTCAATCTTCGACCTCTGACTTCTCGCCTCGAGGGACGAGATGATTTTCTGGGTGATTCCGTCTTCTGGGTCGCTGCCGTTTTGGTCATCAGCCAACCGACAAACCACCGGCTGCCGCAGATGGCAATCAAAGTCGTCCTTTGAGGGGAAGCCTTGGCGGCACCTTGGGCAAAGAAAGGGGCCGGCATTCCTCTGGACCGGTGGATGGTGAGCGCGGATGTGTTTTCTTTGGAGTTCATTAGCAATCAGTCAGCCAGGGGCCGCTGGGCAACGCTTACTTGAGTTGTGACATGTCAGCAAAGGAATGTGTGGCGCAAACATAGCGGTCCCGCACGTTGAATCGAAGTGGGTTGCGCTTCCGGTAGGGGCAGCTGAAGTTGGAGGTTGTACAAGACTTGGTGCTGTCGGCCGCAGGGGATGCCGACACGCCACCGCCCCTGTCGTTGCCGTCTCCACCCCAACCGCCGCTCACGCTCTCGTCCTCGTCGCTTCCCTCGGCCTTCCTCTTGCCTTTGTTCTCGTTGTGATTTGGGTTGGCACTTCCGAGGGTCTGTGTGCCACCGCCCCCGGCGCCGGATGGGGATGCCTGACCAGAAGCTGTGCGAACACCCCCCAGCTTGCCGTTGTGAGCGGCAGACCACAGCTCCTGAATGTACCGGCTCGTACAGTCCTGCACCAACAGTGGCGCCGCGCAATCACCCAAGTCCTTTCCCCAGGCGATTCCCAAGACAGAGCTAGAAATCTCGTCGACCGACTCATCTTCCAGGTCGTCCTCCTCGCCGTGGTCAACGCCAATCTCGGGACCAATGCCGTACTCCATGTTCAGCGGGTGATGGAGCCTGGGAGTGCAAACGTCGTCGCAATTAGAGCGGGCAGCGTGAGACAGCTGCGACTCTGGACGGGAGCACTCGGAGTGGGTGTTGACACATGTGGTGGACGACAGGATGGAGTCAATGGAGCCGATGCCGCGATTGTGGCGGCGGAAGGAGAGGTCCTTCATGGGCTCCTCGATGGACGGCAGGTCACCGGCCTTGGAGTGGTGGTGAGACAGGATGAGTTTGGCATCGGAGAGAGTGGCCATGATGATGATGGGGCTGGCAGGCGGGGTCGCACCGTCGAGATCCGGCGACGAAGCATCGGGCGACGGCGAGGCGTCAGACTCAGACTCGGGCTCGCCATGCCGATAATCTGTCGTCATGGCCATGTCGTGTTTGGTCTTTGTCCGTGGTGAGGTCCCACTGCGGGTTCGGACGGGGATGGAGATGACGGTGCCATTGGACAGCTTCTGTGCGACGCGCGAAGGCACAGGATAGCTGCCCCTGCTTCCGGTCTCCATGGCCAGGGCAAGCGTCGCACATGAACCTTGGCCTGCGACGCCCTGGGGGAAGGAAGGAGGGGGTCGCTGTCTGGCAACTGGCAGGCTGAGAGTGCTCTTGCCGCTGAGACTCGAGGCGCGTCGATTAATTAACTCCTGGCCGAGAGTCGGGTCCGAGACGGTCAGGCGGGAAACAACCAAGGAAACAAGCCGAAAAAAAAAAGATTGCTGGAGGACACGATCATGCGAAGAAAAAAAAGAGAAGGGGGAAGGAAAAGTCGGTTGGCACCACCTCTCAGCTTTCTTCAGTGCGCGCTTGTCGGAGCCTCGCTCGCGTTAAGGAGACGCGGTTTCATTTTTAATTTCGATTGTCCAAATCGAGAAGCCGCAGCTGTGGCGCGTCTCCAAATTCGAGGAAGCGACAATGCTGAGCCCGCCATTGGTTCAGTCGGTCGCTCCTGACCCTAGCCCCCTTGGCTCACCTTCCCCGAGAATCCGTCAGCCCAAAAAGGGGGGGGAGCCAGGGCCATTGGCACCCTGCTGGACCGACCGCACCAAGCTCGATCGATCCAACGCTTATCTCCGCCCAGCGTCCAATCGGCCAACATCCACATTGAAACCCAACGTCGTGGACTTTGTCTCCTGGTGAGCAAAAGTGGATCTCGCTCTCTCTAGCTGGCAGCTGGGTAGTGGGTACAGCTCTTTGCATTCCTCGGCTAGGAATCATGGTGTTGGCTTTTCTGGAAGGCCTAGCAAACTGTTCTCCAGAGCATCGATCGCTGCAGGAAAAAATGACGAGAGGAAACATTGATTCGAATAATTACTAGGTTAGACTCATGTTGGTTTGACCATTTGAGTTTTACGAAGTTGTTGCTGTCTGTTTCGTACCGAGTTGCTGCAGGGAACTCAAAACTTTGAGCCATCACTCTCAGCTGACACCAAGTAAGATTGATTGCATGCCAAGTATTTTCGATCATAGGATCTCTGAACCATCTCCATTACGACATATTATCTCGAATTTGAGGAAAGGGCTGGCGATAGCTTGATTTCCTACCACACTGTTTCGGCATCTTGAGCTTCCTGAGCTCTCATGACGTTGCTGATAGAGCCCAATCCTTGAAATAAAACCAATTGGAGAACTTTGAACCAATCTCCAGCTTTATTTTCCTGTCTCACTTATTGCCATACCGTCGTATGACCAGAGGTTGTGTTCCACATATGCAGCTCTGGAATGTAAAACGCGGCACAAGATGGCCCAGAAGACAGTTGGCAGGCAACTCGGTCTGTGTCGACTCGATTTTTTTGAGAAGTCGTTCATGTAACTTTCAAGTACAAAGCAGCTTAGTGTTCCCCCCCCTTCAAGTATTGATAGCGTGAATCAACAGCTCCCCAGTCTGTAGTCATAACCCACCTTTTAGTCAGAAGACCAGGCTTTTCGAAATACTACCAATCTTCTCAGCACCATCCTTGACAATGCTCTCCGGCAGCAAGAATCTCCTTGCCACAGCTCTGCTGCTGTTCTCGGGCGCGACCTCCGCACTCCCGAACCAGAGCGAGACTCACGCCACTCCCCCAGGGCCCTATAACATGACGTTCATCACCAAGGCTATAAACGTGGTCAACGGAATCCGCGCCCAGCACAGCGCTCAGTCTCTGGCCTGGAGCATTGAACTCGCCAGCGCTGCGCAGGCCAAGGCCAATGCCTGCGTTCTGAGCCACAGTGCATGTCTCCCCACTTGTCCCTCCAACTCTCTCCCCCTCCCGTCGTGTATCATCATCAATAACCACCCGCTAACTGTTTTCTTTCTCCCTCACACAGGGTCCCTACGGCGAAAACGCCTACTGGCGGTGGTCAACTCCGTGGTAATTCACACCCGACTTCCTCGGCCAGACGCAAGCCGCCTTCGAGGCCTAGGTCTCCCAGGACGAAGTCAACGCCTACAAGCGCGGCGATCTCCTCGGCGGTGGCCACTTCACGCAGACGATTTAGAAGGGCGACCTAGGCCGTCGGCTGCGCGTTCAGTAGCCAGCAGTGCAACAGCGCGAACCACGAGTAGTGGTTCTACTGCGACTTTTATCCTCAGGGCAATGTCAAGGGACAATATCCGGCAAATGTTCAGCTCTGAGATTGTTGAGGAAATGGAAAACCGGGGCGGATGATGCATTTTGAGACATGAGCAACATGTGTGTTCTGCCTTTCCCTTTCTTCTTATTCCAGTTTGCTACATGTAGTACTGTTTTTTTAACCCTCATTCAATCACGTTTATGCAAACTTCAGGAAGAGAAACAAACGATTTTGACATCGTCATGCCAGGTTTTATTTCACTGAGGAAAAACTCGAGTATACAAGAAAATGGCTGAAAAAAAAGAAGAAAACACACCCTCGAGACTAAAAGAAATGTTATTGTTGCCAACTCTTACTCTGCCAGGCCGTCACCTCCACATGTAGCAGTGATACGAATCCCCTTCTGATGCCCCATCCAGGCCAACTCTCGCAAGCTCCCGTTTGATAGTACTCCATATCTTCAAGAGCTGTTTAGTCAGACCATGGGTTGAAGCTTCCGGTCTGGCCACCAGCCGCCGAATTCAGCGCGCTGCCGAAGCGATCGCCGCGCAGCTTGGGCGAGGCGGCGCCAAAGTTTGCGTTCATGGCGGTGTCGCGGAGCCAGGTGCTCGGCCAGCCGGTCCAGCCGATCAAGCTGCCGAGGAACCACTGGCCCGTGTAGTTCTCGATGCTGTCGTCGGCGGCATTGGCCATGCGGAAGCAGTGCGTCTGGCCGCCATCCTTGTGGTAGACCACCTTGGCGCGCTGGCCCTGCAGGCGCGGGGAGTTGGTGGCGCCGCCGTAGCCGTTGTGGCACGAGGGGGCCACGCGCCTTACTGTCTCGCCCTGCGTGAACACGATGATGTGCTCCCAGTCGTGGCGGTGGCCGGCGCCCCAGCTGCCGCAGACGACCTGGTCTTTCTCGAAGTAGTACTCGTACCTTTTGCGATCTGTTGGTATTTTCTTTTTGTGTGGAATGTCAAGGGTTGGGAGAAGGCATAGACTGAGACTTACATGATGGCGCACCAGCCATTGTTGCAACGGCTACGGCTGTAGACGTTGCTGTTCTGGAGCCGGTTGGCGTCGCGGCACGTAGCACGCAGGCAGTTGGGAGGCACGCCCTGAGCGTAGTTCAGGCCGGGGTTGGTGCTACCGCCGCTGTCGATGGCCGAGGTGTAGTAGCATCCGTCGTTATCAAAGTCCAGAACGGGCTGGAACTTGTGCTAGACTGTCAGGGCACGGTTGGGGAGAGTTCCGCGGATGTCTCGCGAAGTGAGGTTCACAGCCTCCGGATCGTTGGCCAGTCCGATGAAGGAGGGCGTCGAGAAGGGCCTCTCGGCATTGGCGACGGGCGTGGCACTGACAGTCGTCAGGGCGCTGCCCAGGAGAAGGGCTACTGCGGCGAAGAAATACATCTTCTTGCTAGAGAGAGAAGAGTTGGAAGCTGAGGCCGAAGAGAAGAGAGAGAAGAGATGATGATGCTGAAGCTGATGGCTAGAGAATACAATATCGTTCTTGGTGGGCGTGAACAAGACTTTATACACTCCTGATCTCGAGACACGATGATAGCCACGAGCTAGCTCCGGGCTGTATTATTTGTCGGGCCCACAAGAGTTCCCCTGAAGACACAGGCGCTCTGTATTCGGCCGCCATCGTATATTCCCACTTAAAAATCATGAGGTTCTTTTTCAGAAGTACAGCTCCGCTCTCGCCGGCGGTCTGCCTCTGCGAGGGTCTCCCAGGCCTCCGATGTCTCACTCGCCTAAAACCGTGTACGGCGCGATGTGGGTGTCGTGGAGCAGGTGATAGCTGTTGATAGGCCACAGTCGTGACTACAACATCACCAGTCTTCGGAATCGATGCTGGGTCCTTGAGAAGTCTGCTCATTGTCAGATGTGCTTACTACCACTCAGGGGGTTGGCTGGCTTCCTCAAGTCCAATCAAACTCGCACACCGAAATTTCTTACGTAGGCAAACGCCAAGTCAATCCAAGTGAACTTGTCCATAATGAAAGGCGGTGGCACGGCTGGTCTTGTCAGACCTTCTGGACTCGGCCAAACGAAGTGAGATGCCAAGCTGCCAAGGGGGGTGCCTGGCGGCTGGGACGGGAAGAGCCCAAAAGGCGGCTGAGGATTTAATGAGCAGGGCTTGGGTCGTATCGTCAGCTACACTTTAATGGACCCCTAAGACCTTAACGGCCAAACCTGTCGTATGAGTAGGTCCGCCGGCCCAATCCTCCAACGCGTAGCTACTATCTCGACTCAACCTCATGGTCTCAGGGCGGCCCTACGTGGAGAGCCAAGATCAGCATATACAATTCATGGCGTCTTGGCAGGTAAATTTCGCGGCCTCCTCTCACCTTGCCTCCTCCTTGGTCTAGTCTTGACGATCTTTCGGTGTTTGTGAGACATAAGAGAACTAGCGTGGTTGGCGAGGCATAATCTCTCGTTTCTGTGGCTTCGAAGTTGATGCGAAAGTTTTTGTTCGCAGCAAACGACTTGGGCCAATTTTCCTTAGAAAAAGCTGTCAATGCGCTCCAGATGAAATATCAATGTCATTCATCAACGAAACATCTGCATGTATCTTTGTGTCACCAGTTTTCACAGATGGACTGAGGGCAAATAGAACGAGCGATTCCAGAGACACTTGGTTCAGATTTTCGTTTGCAACCGAAATGAAAGCGGGCAAAAAAGGTCTGACCGGTTGTGGGGTATCAGATCTGCTGCTTTCACCCAACAGGCTACTATGCCATTGCAAGTACATTCAGCATGGTGGACTGCAGCCTCATTCGATCCGCGCCGCAAAGCCCAGCCCTCTTACCTCCATAGCTAGGCGTTATCTCGGTCTAAGGGACGGTGGCCCACTTGAACGTAGTCTAGCTATCTCCATTTCAATACTGTCGAGTGACCAGTCAATGTGTAAGCGCTAACAACCTGGAAGTTCCTAAAGGCAAAGCAGCACTAGAATTGTAGTGGTAGGTCGTTGTGAAAACCGCGGAGATGGGATACACGGACATATTGGCAAGCTTTCATACTTTGCGAATGTAATCATGGCAATAGAGTCTTTGGAAGCTTTCATCTTGCTCGCGTCTGGATGTAGCGAACGGCAACCCACAACTTTGGCTGTCTGTCCTTTCAATGATACCTTATGCAGCACCTTGTAGCCAAATTTGCTCCAGCTAGCTCAGAAATAGCGTGTAATCGCCGAAAGAGTACTTCACTAAAAACCAGAACTATCACATCGTATGGTGTACAGTTTTCTCCCTTTGCTGCCTGGGGTTGTCCGCAGGGTTTAACTCGTCAAGTTGCCATGTCTTTGTCCTCTCAGCCACTCTCTGCTCGCTTAGCACGACCCGATCTAGATAATTTTCAATCTCCGTCGGATCCAGCGGACATACACAGCGTATTCAACACCAATAAACGTAGTTCTTGGCTTTTCTTCACTTGTCTCATGATTTGCAACATTCATTTCCTGATTGGTGCAACGCACGTATGTACCCATAAAGTCCAGCCTCCAAAGAGGCGGTCCAGCGCTGCAAGGCTCCAATTGCAAACATGAAATTTATGTTGATTACCAAGTAGTACCTAGGTATGTATGTATGTAAGGACATTACAAATCTAAAACAGCCGTGCTGTCTCCGATGGGCGTTATGTCTTGGCGACTATATTGGCTCTTTGTGTTGGTGAGCACAGGCCAAGAAGGATGAGGATGACTAAGCTAGACTGCTAGAGGGCCTGTATTAACAGGGACAGGGACACCATGAGCCTGAATCATTCCATTACCAAGGTAGGAAGGTAGGTAGTTAGACCAAGCAACCACCATCTTACCAAATCGCAGTGTCAGTTGCACACTCTGTTATTGTTATCTGACGGCCACAAAAGCGCTCCGCTACCATGGTGAAGTACCTGATTATTTGGAATCCCCCAAACATGGGAATGAGTGCACAAAGTTCCAGGACCTTTGGATTCTCTTCGATCGCCTGATAGCTAGGAAATGTACCACGCGACGATTACCTGATTGCTCCCGCACCACGATCACCTGGTTGGAACACGCCAAGGCTCACACACACACCTGACAGGTCAACGACACTGTCAGAATGGCCAGTGCTCTTTTCCCCAAGTCAGCTTACAGTTTCCCAGCCATAAGTATTCCCACGTCTGCATATTTTTTTAACTGCACTGCAAGGTGCCAATTGCCTCGGAGAGCCTTTCCGCGCCTGACTCATCAGCCTTCCAAACTTTATTTTTAAAGTTGTTCGCACATTTGCTCCTGTCCGCTCATATTTTTTATTTTATTTTTCCCCCTCGAACTAGGGGTATTCTCGAACGCTAAGCCGCAGGGACGCCCGAGAGAACTGGTGGTGGTACGACATGGATGTGGAAAAGCGTCAAGTTCTCAGGCCATTAACCGCCACCTGACAGCCCAAACAGGCTCCCCCGTTATCTGGTGCTTTCCCCGTGCTCAACTTCTGGAGGGTTATTCTACAACACAGTCTGTGCCATTGTTATTAGCGTTAGGTCCCTGCATAGAGCAATGCCGTATGACGACGATGATCCAAGGCATCCTGCGCACACTTACAACTCCCATATCAGTAGCAAAACCTTTGACAAAACCTTTCTCCCATACAATCTCGGGCAACTGGGTAAAAGAATCAATGTCTACGTCACGGCCCAAGAACATTGTGATCGCCGGCGGCGTAGCGGGCGGCATGTCGTGCGCGACGCGCCTGCGCCGCCTGGACGAGCACGCCAACATCACGGTGATCGAAAAGGGGCCTTACATCAGCTACGCCAACTGCGGGATCCCGTACGCGCTCGGGGGCGTCATCGAGAGCGACGTTAAACTCCACGTGACGAACCCACAGAAAATCGAAAGTTGGTTCAACGTGAACGTGCGGACAAACACCGAGCTCGTAAGCATCGACCGAGCGGCCAAAACGGTCAGCGTCCGGCATTGGCAGTCGCCAGGCGGGCCAGGAGATGGCGAATCCCAAGTCTCGACGCTGCCATACGACAACCTCATCCTCGCGCTGGGCGCCGAGCCGCTGATGCCGCCCATCGAGGGCGTCCACTCCAGCCATGTCTTCAACTTGATCACCATTCCCGACCTGCAGCACATTCAGCAGTACATCCGCACCACCAAAGCGCACACCGCAGTAGTAATTGGAGGGGCATTCATCGGCCTCGAAGCCGCAGAAAACCTTCAATTTCTCGGCTTGGACGTGACCGTCGTCGAGCACTCGGCGCACATCTTCCCGATCGCAGACGCAGACATGGTGCGTCCGCTCGAGGACGAGCTTGTCCGGTACAAGGTAAAGCTCCTGACCAGCACCTCGGTCACGAAGATCACACCGCCCACCTCAGACCTCCCCGGCATGTTGTACTTAACCAACCACGACCCCCTCCAAGCCGACATCGTCATTGTCGCAGCCGGCATCCGCTCGCGTACCTCCATCCCCGCCGCTGCCGGCCTAGCCGTTGGCAAAACCGGCGTCAGCGTGAACGAATTCATGCAGACCTCGGACCCATGCATCTACGCCGTGGGGGATATGGTCGAGACGTACCACCGTGTGCTCGGCCAGAACGTCCGCCTGGCCCTTGCCGGTCCGGCGAACCGGCAAGGACGCCTAGCCGCGGACCACATCGCGGGCCGCAAGACCGTATACCGCGGAAACATCGGCACGGCCATCTGCAAGGTCTTCGGCCAGACCATCGGCATCGTCGGCCTGTCCCGCAAGCAGCTGGATACCATCCCGGGCTTAAAGCACGAGTTCGTGACGGTCCATCCCCCGAACCACGCGGGTTATTATCCGGGCTCGCAGAAGCTCGTGGTGAGGGTACACTTTGACCGCGACACAGGGCATTTGCTGGGCGGGCAGGTCACGGGCCCCGACGGCGCGGACAAGCAGACGGATGTGCTGGCCGTGGCGATCACGGCGGGCATGTCGGTGGAGGATCTCGAGCACCTGGAGTTAGCGTACGCGCCGCCGTTTGGGTCGGCCAAGGATCCGATCAACATGGTGGGCTTTGTGGCGGGGAATGTCATGCGCGGGGACGTTGAGGTGGCGCATCCGGCAGATTTCGCAACGGGCAGGCAGATGTTGGGGGATTACTTGGTGTTGGATGTCCGGTCGGTGGGCGAGTTCGAGGCTGGACATGTTGCTGGTGCGGTGAATATCCCCCTTGGAGAGCTGCGAGACCGGCTTAGCGAGCTGGATAAGTCGAGGAAGATCCTGTCGTATTGCATGGTCGGGTATCGTGGATATGTTGCATGCAGAATCCTGAAGCAGGAGGGCTTCGAGGTGACGAATTTGGATGGCGGGTATCGTGCCGTAAAGATGGGTGGTTATAGCGATGACTTGCAGGTCGTGCCGCTGCGGCAATGAGGCAGGAGCAATGGAGGAGGTCTTACAGGCGCCATCTTTATCAGCACTTGCCGAAACCGGACTTGAAAAATATCGCGATCAAACATCTCGGTCACGTACAACAATACATGTGTTGACACGAAATCACAGGAAATCAAAACTAAGGGTTTTGAGATATTGGGCAAATACTTTGATGATTATAATCAAGAGCTCTTCTATTGTCACTCACCTACTTTGCTCGGGCACTCACAGCCTGATAAAATCATAGGCCTGGCAAGTAAAATCAACTGCAGCCCATTTAGAGCCGCCCGTTTGGTTGTCGGGTGAAGTAAGGAAATCCCGGTAATGCATTTGCTACATAAACGGGCTTTTAGGCCAAAGGCTATTTTCTCCAGTAGTCAAATAAGCTCTTCTTCATACATGCATTTGCACGCACCTTGGCCTACACATTACACCCAAGGTTAGTGTTAGCACTTTTAAAAAAGCATTATCAACATCATCGCCTTCGTCAATTCGTCTTAATTATCGTCATCAATCATAGCTATTGATTGTTCTGTTATAACCTACAGTACCGTAGAGCCCTATAGAGCCCTGTAGAGCCCTGTAACATAAGGCATTTAGCGGTCGAGATGTCGGAAAATCTTTTCCGCAATAATGCAAACTTTCTCCTTACCGTGCATAATAGGGATTTGAAGTCCGTTTATTCTTACCGGCGGTTTTAGGCTCAGATTGGCTAATTAAAGTGCCTAGAGGTAGCGCTATATCTTATACCGGTGAGTAGTTTACCGGCATAATGGCTACTGGAGATTACTAAATAGAAAAATCGCTATGCAAGGCCGAACCTTCTACCTGCATTACCGGGGCTTTTACCAGGCAACTAAACCAGGCAACTAAACGGGCTTTCAGTATGGGGAATCCACTTTTCTAATGCTTCCACCCAGGAACCTAGATACAGGGCGGTACCTAAGATCCCCAGATAAAGGTACGGCATGTTTATTACAATCCACACACGGAGTGCCTGAACTGCAAGGCGGTACGCCGTGAGTTGGGTGGTTGAGTCACGTAGGGAAGATAAGCTCCTTGAACAAGGTCGAATGGCTGTCTTGATACACACGTGTGGAATGCCTTCACCAGTAATGAGGTAGATGAATGTGTATTGCTTACTTCCCGAGTCTCATAAGGAGAGCTCGGCCTACTTCGTTTATATAAGTGAGGTGCTCTGTGGTGTTCTGTTTCTAGGCCCGCAGAGCATGCCAGAGCAATGCGCTCTGTGCCTCTCTGTCCTTGGACCCACAGAGCACGGCAGAGCGTCTTCTGGTTGATTACCGGCACCAACCGTCTTGTCGGGAATGACTATGCCCTGATTGGCGGCTCGCCCCGCTCTCCTGCAGTTTGGAATCGTGACAATGCTAAGGCGGTCAAATAGGGGTATTTCCTACTTTTACTACCGCATCTACGGTATGTTCAAACAATATAACAATGCTCAAAGGTAGGGAATTACTATACCGGTCCGCCAACGGCTATAAATAGCTGCGAGAAGGAAGATATGTTATTTAGATTCGAGGGTTAATATCTATTCAAATATATAAACTCTGTCACGGGCAGGTAGGTTGTCTGAGTCAAGGCTGCAGTTATGACCTTCTGTATTGTGTAATTCTAAGCTGAGGAGAAAAGGGTGGCATAAGGCCGGGCCCCAAGGTCCTTTATATAGACCTCTCAGCTGTAGTGAATGGATCTAAGATATCTAGGTTTAGGCTAATGCAAGAGGTCCTGTGATCAATAGGTCCTGTGGCCTTTACTGTACACAAAGGGTGTAGTGAAGGCGACTGACCAATGCCGTCATCGTTCAATGAGGGCATTCAATGGGTGTGTTCGTTGCGTGCCAGGCGCCAGTGCCAGTGCAGGGTGCCAGGGCCGTAACAAACTCGGTTGACTACGACCGGCTTCCCCGCCCTACCGTTAATGTGCTCCTACCCATGAAAAAGCATCTAATTGCAGCCAAAATGGCGTAACGGCATTATACACTACACTATAATCGAGTACTGTATATGTGTGTCATGGCTTGTGTTGTGGCCGGCCCTGACAGGGACATGGAGTCGGCTCCGGCTCGGCATAACTAACCTATCTACAAAGGGGGTCCGGGACGGCAATCCACAGAGGGTCCCGGGCCTGCTTATCTACATAGAGGGCCCGGGGCTGACAGATCCACAGATCCACGTAAGCGGGGCATCTTTTCCGAAGTGGAAATGAAGCTATTGACGTAGTTGAAATCAAAATTGGTGATGTTTTTCTCGGTGTTGAGAATCCTTGAAAATACTTAGGTAGATAGGTAGTAGTTTATTAGGAAGTATGCCTAGTTTGTTTGACGGCTTAGCCCTGTTGACGGCCAGGCTCTGTTAACGGCGATGTGATAAAGTGGTGAGAGTTGTGGCGTGTTAGTTGTGGTGTTGGGTATTTGGCTGCGGGGACCTGTGCAATGCGCTGGGCGGAAGTATCATGAAAGGGTATTTCCTCGTAGTTAAGAGTTGATTTCTGATTTCACCTGCCAGACCTGTGGTTTTATGACAATGTGAGTGCCCCGAGCAAAGTAGGTGAGTGGCAATAGAAGACCTCATCGCGATACACTGACTCGCAGCGATGGAGACGATGAGAGCGCCGCGGCGTGGAGGCGTTTGGTAGAGGCCCTGATTGAGGTGAAGATTCCAACTGGCGAATTATGAGATCCAACCTAGTCGAAAGGGGGCCGTCGTCGAGGAATATGTTGCCGATGTTCCTGAACACGATGGTCTCCTCTGGCGGGAGATCTAAAGACGCGGTCTCCTCAGCGGTGCTGTCTGAGCCGCCAATCTACAGCACCTGCGGCTTTGGTTCCCCGAGACTCGGGATCAAGGCCCGTTCGAGGGGTGCGATCCTGTACTCTGGAATGGGCCACATGTCGGGCGACGATTTGGTCTAGCGATGATATGGAAAGGGCTTGGTGGGAAGTTGTGAGCAATAGAAGTTAAAGGGTGGTGCTCGATGTTCATGGACCGCTGCCCCTGTCTAAGGTGCTCGTCCATTTTTGTGGAATCATGCATTCGCATGGGCTATCACTCCAGCCCTACTCACGCGAGCTCCGATTCCCGCCGAGCGCACATTCAGGAGGATTACCAAGTACTGCGCTACCCTGCCCATCCGCCAATTATCTTCCCTTTAAGCTCCTAGCACCCGTGCTTCGATCTAATCGCCACGTATTTTATGGCTCACAGAACATGAAGTGAGTAACCTACTTAATGACGGACCTACCCTAAGCGCTGCTCTAGGTGCAACTCGTACCGAAGGACTAAGGACATGTTTGCTTTCTGGCTCGAGCCTAGAAAGCCGTGAGTTCTCTCTCGTCAACTTCGTTGCTTGACCCCTCCGCTGATATCCATCTTCCACAGGCCAACTGACCATCAGCGCATCACAGAGCAGCACAGTACAGCACAGTACAGCACAGTGCAGCACACCAACGACCGAGGCCATCCCGACCTGCCGCACAAGATGTTCATGACGCGGGCGATTTCCATCACCAACTTCCTGGTCGCCACATCAGCGCTCGGGTTCCAGGTCTACGTTCTGTACCCGTGACACAAGGCGCTGGACGAAGGGTTTGAAGCATTGAAGAAGGAATACCTGCGCGTGCTAGATGCAATACGCAGCACTTCAGAGAGCGCCGCCAACGCCGTGGGGCCTAAGGGGGAAGTTCAAGGTATCCTTAGGCTGCCCAATAGTCTGGATGCATGAAGATGGTGAGGAATGCGGCATCATTACTTCTAGTGTCTGGCCTTGGAACTAACATTTGTTCCTGGCTACAGCATCACTGGACACTCGACGGTCCCCCCAGGGCCTTCCATCAAATCGTCTCTTCTCGCAGCAGTCGAGACACCACCTCAGCACACATCTGAGCTATTAGCAACCACAACCAACATTGCACCCACTTCGACGGCCTAACATTGTATTCGAGATGCGCGTTGGAAGGCGCCGTGTGTTGCTCTTTCACCCACGCCATCCTCACGCCCGTCGACATGTCAGCACCCGTTCCTATCCCAGCCCTCACGCGAGGTTACCGCTCACTTGACAGCATCAACGAGCCTCGGGCTGGCGAGTTAAGATCCATTGCCGTCATCCACCTTAGACACGGATGCCGACCCCCTTTTAGCGTCAAGGCTAGGATTCAACTCAACTCCCTTGCAAAGGGCAACCGTAGCCTCTCAAGTGGACTGTGGCAGTAGTAGCCAGTGAAGGGGCGGGGGCTCTCGCCATCAGGCTTGGGCCGACGGTTGTGGTATACTTTTTGCAAGGGGCGCTCAAGTTCGGAGGCTACTGGTGTGCCAAGGGCCATGTCATCGATGCAGACGGACACGAGGCGGCGCCAAAAAACCGCCATGCTGTGTATTTGGCGGCGTCGGCGGTCGCACTCTGAATTACAGCGGCCCATCCGATCGAATCCTTGTGGGCCGCGTTACGTTTGTAGCCCTGCAGAACTGCTGGGAATTTGACAACGTTCCAAACTTCCTCTGACGCTGGTGCGCACGACCCCTGTTTCGGGGATCCCCTTGACCAAAATACCAGAAAATGGCGCGCTTGAAAGGGCTGAGTATCCTGCTGTTCCGGGTCTTTTCCCCAACGAAAACATGGCGAACGGCTCCCTCTGCCTAACACCAGCCTGTTTGTAGGCCGCATCGCACATTCTGTGGTATATGGCACCAAGTTAGGACAAACTAAGTCCCTGCACCAACTTCGAGCAAAGTGCGTACGGCAGGCACCAACTTACCAGAGGCTTGACTGATGCGAACCAGTGGTTATTTATCAATTCCTCGAGGAGAATAGTGAGGAGAAGGGCGTTCTTTCGACATCAGCAGACCAAAACGCCCGCGTACTTTGCGAAATTTTCGAGCTTCCCGACGCCAAGGCGTCCGAATACCAGTCGGTCCCGTGGAATCCCACATTTACAACCAACAAGATAGACGAGAGCAACTACAACATGCTGCGGCTAGTATATCAGACGTGTTTAGACACGGTTGCAATCAAAGCGGCGGGGATAGCGCCCTCCAGGCCATCATTGCCGAGCCGGACAGTATTTGGCTGCTAGACTCGGCCGATCTCAAGACGACCATCGGTACGGAGGACTCTGAAGTTTTCTCAAAAGCCGTGTACTATATGGAGGACCTCGGGTTTCTATCCATCCTGTCCAATTTCACGCTGAACAACATCTTTGAAGACCCGGTAAGTCTCGCACCACAAACGTCAAGATTTGGATGCAAATTGCGGACTGGAGCTGACTTCAACGGCAAGAGAAATCCGTTGTCCTCTCAATTGAGGGCTCCAGTTCCATCCAGGGTAGCTATTCCGTCTCTTCTGACACAGCGGCATCTGAAGCTCCGCTCTAAACATTGCGAGCATCCTGGTTCGTTATCTTCCCACCAATCAGCCCCAATCGACCGCACAACTCATTGCCAAAGGTGTGGCCAAGCTCGGTGCTTTTTTTTATACGTTTGCGGAACCCCAGTGGAATCTAGTCGTCTGACTCGAGTAAGTACATGTCGGTCATCCCTGGCATTGGAGTTCCTTGATGCTAGCTTGGCGTGAAGGGAATGATCAATTTTACGACTAGGAAGGACCTCGTCACTGCCATTCCTATGCTTGACTTCGAGGCCATCGTTGCCAACCTTGCTCCTGAGAGCTTCAAAGGTGCCAATGTCATGACAAAGACGTCGGCATATTGGTCAAGCTGCGGCAAGGTCTTCGACATATTCTTGAAGACGACGGTCCAAGCCAGGATGGCATATAGGACGTTTCAAGCGCTGTCTCCCTACGTCGACAGCAGCAGCTAAGCGACTCGATGGAAGTAATGAGTGGACCTTGTTGAAGAGACGCTGCGGCGTATTGTCAGCCGCTTCTTCTTCTCGGCGCGGTTCGCTGATGCCGCCAGAGCGCTGGTTGAGTCCATGGCTGAAAAGATCCAGGATCAGGCAAAGGTGAACGAACATTTGCAACGTCAGCTGGATTTCAGACAAGGCCAGGAATTGAACGGTCACAAAGGCCGGAAATATCACAGTTAACGCTGGTTATCGGACCTCGGATCCCGATTTTCGCTCGCCGGGGCCCTGTCGTCGTACTAACAAGGATGTCAACATCACCACCAGCTTCTTCGACAACGTCTTAGCGGGGGGTCGCCACCATTCAAATAGGGCCTACGCGGACACGATGAAGCCTACCGATCGCGGTCTCTCTTACTTTTCTACCTACGCCTCCAACGCCGTCCACACACCCTACACCAACACCATCAACACTTTGCTAGCATCCTGCAATTGTCGACCAGTACCGCGATTTCGAGCACCCGATCCCAGAGGGCCTCACCGAGAAGGTCGACGGAAAGCAAACCCTTGACGAGAACATTGCCGACGCTGGCGGGCCGCGAGCGTCGTACGACGCCTGACGCAACTATAACAGCACGCCCGACCTCGACCCGCCCGGGTTGGAGTATTTCACACACGACCAGCTGTTTTACATCTTCTGCGCCAAGGCTTGGTGCAACAGCTAACCCGAGGAATATAACGACGACGGGTGGGACGACTCTGCACACACCCACGGCACGGTGAGAATCATGGGTGGCACGGCAAATTCGCGTGGCTTCAGGGAGGCTTTCAAGTGCAGAAGCAAGGAGCCGACTTGTGAGATATGGTAGATGGCTTTTGTTCTTTTCCTTCGATTTGCTTAACATAGGGTGATATTTAGAGGATAGGCTTCCTGCAGAGTTGGAGCTGTGTTGTGTTGCCCTTAGTTATGTCTGTGGAGATCGCAAGCAGCCAAACGATCGGGGTAGACAACCTTGCGCTTTAGTCCATCGCAGCTGCGCTGCAACGACATGTCAACTTACCACAAACCATCAAGGATGCTACCCGGGGTTTTCAGGAGATCGGCATGCGATTCATATGCGTCGACGCCCTCTGGATTTTTCATGACGTCGAAAAGGAGCAGACCCAACAGATCCAACAGAGGAACCGCATCTACTCACGAGCTGCCCGAACCAACTTGAGCCCTAAAGAATGGAAGCTGTGAAATCGAAGGTAAAACTATCGATGCTCTAACCCTTCTAGCCGACTCTGCAGCCTGTGTTCGCCTTACTTTGCTAACGATGTGTTCTATCACATGCTACAACGAGCTTGAATAGAAGGGAAGGGCTAAGGCTACACAACACTAGACTATACCGCGGTTTAAACCCCCTAACCTATGATAAAAGAGTGTAGTGATGAGCTTACCGCAGTGAGAATTCTGTTTCTATCGCATCGCCATCAAAGATCCTAAGCGTGTACTCCAACCATCATCTCCAATTCGCCGCTTCTCCAGCACGCCGACTAGAACGTGTGGAGATAGTCGCCAACGTAAGCCTTGACAGTATCAACAACAGCAGAAGCGGCGCCGCTCAGACCAAAACCGGTAAGAACCTTGCCAGCGGCTTCCTCGCCGGACTTAGCGAGTGCGGACAGGACAGCTGTCTCAATGAAGCGATGCTGCGAAATGAATCAGCGACTTGCTAGATCACAGGAAGTGGAGGTTCTGGTCCTTACCTGGTAGGGCTTCCGCTCCTTGTCATGGAAGACAATGAAACGGTTCTCGCCCTCGGCATTCTTCTGTCCGTATTGGAGCTTGTCGTTGACTTTGAGCTTGTAGCCCTCTGAGTAGAGCCTTTTAGTCGCCGGAAGAAATAATGAGAAATGATGTGAGAACCTACCACCCGGCAAGAGGGTGCCAACCTTGCTGATGTGGTTGGGGTTGCTAGAGGTAGAGCTCTTGTAGTACTCAGCGGCAATGAAGAAGGGGACCGTCTCGTCGGTGGCGGTGTTGTAGGCGTCCACGCGATAGTAGGTCGACTGGCGAGCAACAAAGTTCTGCTGCCACTTGACCGTGATGGGGGCCCCAAGAGCATCGCCGTCGAAGAGGTCGACGAGGAGCTCGTGACCGGATTCAACAGGACCAGGCATGTTGATGGCTGGGAATTGCAGAGATTCTTGAACTGGAGAGAAAGGATGTGAGCTCTGAGGCTAATGTGAGAAGAGGATGATGATGACGAGAAAGAGAAGACAAGAACTGCCTGGACACAGTCTGTCTTTATAGACGTTCTAGGTCTTGCGGCTGTCCACTGCCGTGTCCCGCATTGCCTGCTCGGAGAAGCTCGCACTAGGATTGCGGGGGCCCATCGGAGGTTCAAGTCCGCCGTGACATTTTCCGCATCAATAGTGTGTCTCAAGAAAGAATTTCAGCTAGCTACCTAGATTTTGACGAGTGGAGAACAGACCCAGAGAAGAATGTCATCGTACCTATGAGATGAAGATGCGATCTACCAGGGGGTCTCGCAATAACTAGCATCACATATCAATGGCCCATTTTAAAGGCTCTTCCTAGTGGGGCCAGCCTGGTAAACCCATTTCCGGAACATGGAGGCGGTCAACCAGATACTTGACAATGCCACGCCCAGACAAGGGCAGCAAAGTATCTTCTACCTGACTCTTCGCTAACCAGGCCGCGACGAGCTTGTTTGTATCATGATCCAGTGTCTAGACTCCAGCCTTATCAGCTCATTCTTGATGAGAATGCGCTAGAATCATGTCACATGGAAAAGTGGCGAGCTGAGCTCCGGATGCCCTGTCATATGTGGAGAACATTTACGGAGTTTCTGTACCACAAAGAGGCTTTCACTACTCTAGGTTGAGTTTCTGGGGTTCGCATGTGGTGTGAACACTCCGTCGCTTGTTGTGGGATGTGGTTCCATCCTGCCACCTTGTTTCTCGCCGTCTTGTGGTGATCCCTGTATTGGCTTTGGCATCTTTTTCCGATACCCGCTTACGGCGCGTCCCGACCGTCGACGGTTTCCAAGGAGCGGGAAATGAAGCGAAATTCAGAGAGAAGGTCGCCTGGATTGATTACCTGTACCCCATATCCTGGTTTACTTTGGTTTGGTTGCTGGGTGATTAGTTCGGTCCCTCCCCTTCGGTGTTCTTGTTGGACGTCTTCTTTATCTCTCCTTAGACAAGCACAGTTGTTGTCTCCAACCTCAGACCGCCCAGAAAGCAACGAGCACGACCACGAGTGATAACTCTTGCATATCTTGGCTAGAGAGCTGCGTGCTGACATGAACAGGCGCTATTGCTTCCATGTCCGTTGATGCAGCACACGGGTGGCGCCCCTGAGACCAGCTGAGCGGCCCTAAATGCAACACTCGAGCCATCTTTCCAGCCAGCCACAATTGTTCCAAGAGGCCCTAAGTGCAGTACTTCACCTCAAACTAACTCAAATGCGGCGTCCACTTTGCCCCACAATCTAATTCGAGCATACGATTGGAGAGGATTTTTGGAGGCCGTGGTCGAGACACATATGCATCATGTATCATCCTGGAGCGATTCGCATAGTTAGACGAGGAAGGGAACTGTCATTGCGCCATCCGGTGATTGATTATGAATAATGTCCCCAAATGGTTGTTGTTTGCAAAACCGATGAGGCTCCAGGGTCTCGGGCTTCACCGTGGAGCCAATTGACAATCCCACGCTCCCCTGCTTCAAAACATGGCCAGGGGAGAACAGCAAACTAACAGGGACGGTTTCTACGCCAGACAACCTTTCTTGCCCCTGGTTAGCTATACATGCTTCCTTGTTTCGTCCGAAATAGTGATCTGTGGCCAGCTCGACTTAATATTGCTATCCGACTGGTCTAGAATCTAGAGTCATGCGCAAGGGGTCGCGGGTTTAAGGCGACCTAATGCTGAGCTCGCCCATTCCTACTCTGCAGCTCAGCTGTGGACTGCGGGGTCCAGGCTGGGTTAGCTGTCTGTATCTTGACCTAGGCGTCTTCTCTAGCGTATTTTCCATTTCACTTGGCTTTGTTGAGCCGGATCCTGGCTCTCTTTTGACAGACGACCTAGTGTTGCTTCGGTCGCCTCACTCCGCCACGGTGGACACGGTAAAGGGGGGAGCGAGTCAACACTGCAGGGCAGTTATGCGACTGCGAGGCGGCCCCGGTTCGCGACTCCATTGTGGCATTAGGGTGAGGCACGATTGCCCATCGCCATTGCTTAGAGGTTACGCTCGTGCACTGTTGAAGCCCTAGGACCGTGAGCGCCATGATCAGCTGCCAGAAAAGTGGCGTGCTAAGACGTGAGATTTGTTTGCTATAGTCTCATTGTCGCAGAGACCACGCTGACCGAGATACGAGGGTTTTTGGGTGAGCCGGTCCGCATTCTGGAAACGGGGGCCGGCACCGGCGGTACCACGGCCAAGATGCTGCCGCTCCGGGCGAGTCTCGGCGTCCCGGTCCGGTACACGTTGACAGACCTCTCGTCATCGCTGGTAGCGGCAGCGCGGAAGCGCTTCAGCAAGGAATATCCCTTCGTCGAGTTTAAGACGTTCGACATTGAGAAGCCGCCCACGCCCGAGCTAGCCCACTCGCAGCACATTGTCCTCGCGACCAACTGTGCACGCTACACATAGTCTAGCGCGGTCCGCCACCAACATACGCGATGTGCTCCGGCCCGATGGTTTCCTGATGATGCTCCAGATGACCATGCCTGTCCCTTGGGTGGACCTTACCTTTGGCCTGATCGAAGGCTGGTAGCTCTTTGATGACGGGCGTAAACACGCGCTCGCCCAGCCTGCCGTATGGGATACAACGCTGCGATCTGTCGGATACTCCCATGTTGACAGGACAGAGGGTCGGCTCCCCGAGTCGAAAGTGCAGCGCGTCATCATTGCGCTAGCGTCCGGGCCTAGGTATGAACGCTCCCCAGCATCTCCTCTTCCTCCTCTTCCTCCGGCGTCACCCTTTCTCCATCGCTCAAGATCCGGCTGACATTGAGGCACGCCAAGCGGGCTGTTGATGCATACGTCGAGGAGTACGCGCGGAATTTTGTGCTACCCCCGGCGGACAACAACTCCGGCATCGTCAACGGTGGCAGTGATATTATGATGTAGAAGGAGAAGAAAACCAAGGAGCTGGGAGACGGAGCTATCGTCGTGCTAGTAACCGGCCCTACAGGAAGCCTGGGCTCACACGTCGTGGCCCATCTTTCCATGTTGTGGTCTGTCGAACAGGTCGTCTGCCTCAACCGACGCAGCTTTCCAGCCGCCGAGCCTACAGCCCGCCAGCACAGGCCTTTTGCTCGCGGGGCATCTCCCTCGAGCCCGTCGCGCTTTCCACACCTTGCGTCTGGAAGGCCGACACGTCCAAGCCCATGCTTGGCCTGCTTGCCGAGGACTACGATTGGCTCCGGCGCAGTGTCATCTATGGAAATCTGGTATCTGATTCGTACTACCAACTAGTCATTACTGGCAGGGAGTCAACCAATCACAGTGGATTGTAGTAGTGATGGAGTTCATGTGGGCTTGATGTAAGTGAGATAGGATACGGACGAGAACGGGGGTTGATAGGAGTTAAGACAGAGTGAAACGGGAACAAAGATACCGGAAAACTAGCTAGATATTAAGGCCCTATTCCCACTCCTCCTAAGTCAGTATTGCGCCGAACGTCGGCTACGCACCACTCCTATCCAGCCTCTACGAAGGCTCGCTAGTATCGGGTGTAGCTAGCATAATTTGTAAGCCTATATACGGCAAGGACATCTATTACATCTAAGTGAATATCCGGCGAATAAAACCCAACTTTTTATCTAGACGCTCAAGTATTTATAACTGCCCGGTCAAGTTACCCAGTGGCTCTAACTTAAGGCATGTGAATATGCGGTTATATAAGTCTACCAGGGATACCTTGGGCGTTAATTATATGCTCTACTCGTCGGGAAGCGCTTCTCTAAATAGGATTAGGAGCAGCCTATTATCTATACCTATTATATTGTAGATAACTCTCCTGATGCGATGCCACATCCCCTTCCCGTTATGTGCCTGCGCCGTAGCACTTGATTTTAATCGTGCTAAACGCTTTCCGAGAGATAAGTGTTTTCGGCAGTCCTCGTTAAGAGCGATCCTAGCTGCTGAGGCATTTACTATAATATTAGTCCGCGAGAATATTTATACAATACCTTTAATTGGCTCTTTCCTTATATTTCTTCTTGAATATCTGTGACGATCTGGATCCTCGTCTTGGGGGTTTGTGGCGAGGTTCAAGGGGGTGAGTAGTCACACACAGTAACAATGGATAGATGGAGTATCAATGAGTAAATAGATCGCTTGCTGAACCACTTGTTCAATTGCAAAGACTAACTGTCTACTTTGGTTGATAGCTGAAGATCCACAAATGTTCCTCAGTCTTCATTATTATATAGACCTGGTGGCTCTGGATGGCTCTACCCAGATCCACCTAGAGCCATCCGACCCTGGCTGATAGTGACAGTGCAGGTCGCGTCTGCATTCGTGCCTGAGGCACCCAGTCCATGATATCTTCTTGTAAAAGTTGGCTTTACTCTAACCGCTACGCTTTTATCCTCCTAGTTCGCTCTATTCCCTACGCCTCTTCATTTTTCAATTCTAAAAGGGACCCCCCTTCTATTCTTAACGCAGTTAAGGTTGTGTCGTTCAAACGTATTATAGACTTGATCTAACGCTTCGGTACTTATCTCTGGGGCGTTAAACTTGAACGATCCTAGGCCGTTATGGGTCGGAGATATAGGCGCCGGTGCGCCTTGCTGGACGTGATAGGGGTTAGTATAGAAGTTTGATAGGTGACTGTCGAGATTACTAAGCTCGGCATCGCTCTTAGGCTTTAGAAAATTAGTTAGAATGGTGGAATTGACGCTCTGAGAACCAACGGTATTTTTAGTGGGTCCGTTAACGGTAGTTTCTTATATGGGCAAAGGAAAACGTTAGTTAGAATGGTGGAATTGACGCTCTGAGAACCAACGGTATTTTTAGTGGGTCCGTTAACGGTAGTTTCTTATATGGGCAAAGGAAAACGATAGTACGTGACGGTGGACTAATGTCCCCAAATTGGGTCCGCACCTCACATCCTATTTTAGATCATGGTAACTATAGCCGAGCCAAAGCTGAACTCACATCGGCTCAGGGAGGTGCTCGCTGCGTCTCACCCTCTGCTCAAGCTCTGCGACCAATCCGGACTTGGTCAGAAAATGTTATGGGGGGTGACTATAGAGGTAGTGATGCCGGAATGGAGGCATCCAGGGTCACATGACTGGCACGTGTAGATAGCAAGTAGATAAGGAAGGCTTGTGGACAGTCCCCCACTCCTAGTGGGTGGCTCAGGCCACAAGAAGAAGGTGGGGGGCTCTTGCACTGCAACCTCCATCAAAAGAGGTTGCAGGCATTCAGAGCTTCCTTTCTTCCTTCCTTTCAACAACAACACACCACCTACCTTCATGAATAGCCATGGCTATCTATGATCCAGGTGATCCCCCTTCAGGTAGTGAGAGGCTATAAAGGTTGTCGACCTCGGTGAATGTGGAAAGGGGCACAGTCGATCCACACGCTGGCTACTTGTGTTGGCAGTTGAAAATGCTGGCTTTACCTTGAATTACGTCGGCATTACGACGAGGCGCCGCAAGCAACAAGTTGTTGGTCGGCCGAGTCCTTGCAATAATAAGTTCAAAAAAAGAAAAGAAAAGGAAATGGGTGCCTGCCTGCCCGAGAATGGAAGCAAGAACCGTTCATTTCAGTCATGCAGTTGAAGTGACCTGCATATACGAATATGATGATCTCAATGCCCGTTTCATGACGCTGGCTCAGGAGTCGAGATACGAAAACGAAACACACCTTCTCCTGGAGTAGCACGCATAAAAGCGAGACTGGTATCCCACCGCTTAGTATTGAAACCCAGTTATGTCCATGCTTTATCTTCTGGTGCTCATTTGTTTTGAGTCCGAGTCTCACCGAAAGTTGTTCCCCAGTTCAATCATTAAACCAAGGTTTTTGTCACCTTACCCCTGTCCTAGGAACTTTCCCCGAGGGGGCCAGCGAACATGCTCCTTCTTCTCCAGCGATTGTCAAGTGTCAAGCCATCCCGTGTGGGGAATCGTATTTCCCCTCCTTTTCTTCTTCGCCCCTGGAGAATAGGGCTTCCCGCTGCCTGCCGACGGTTATGCGTCGGCGCAGGTCTGAAATGGTCTCGGGCTCCATTCTCGATGCAATGCAAACCTCCATTCATTCCTTTCTCCCTCTCAGAAGTTCGTATAGATAGCAACATCTCATTTCGAGTATTATTAGCGCAAGAGAACTGCATTTCTCACCTATTTCAACAACTTAATGCCTTATAATCCCAAAAAGTGACGCTGACCCAAATTCCGCTTTTATTCAGCTCGGATTTTCAAACAGGCTAGGCAGTCATCAACCACATGCTATTCTCTCGGCTCTCGTGAGACGCACTGACCTTGAGCCGAGCCTGCTGCATGAGGAGATGAAATCCGGGAATGAGTGGGAATGCGGATGCAACACTCTTGGCAGGGGCGAGGCGCACGGGGGTCCTCCCCAGTTTGTCCTAGGATGGGAAATCCTGGAAATTCTTTGATCGTAACGCTAGCTTTCGATTCTTTGGGTCGGGATATTAGCAGATGATAAGAGTCCACACGGGACCACCTAATGGTACACTAGTAGTTTGTTGGGAAATACGTTTGCCAGGCTTTTCCCTCTCAGTGGAGTGAAATGGAGACCTCATTGAGCTAGACTGAACTAAGGGGTTCGATGTTACCAAAAGGGACGTGGAATTATGCCAGGATGATTGGCTCGAAGAACCACGAACCGGAGGCATATTGCTCATCAGTTGTCACACTGTCAAGAGTCAGAATAATAACGTCGAAGGAAGTTAAGTTATGCTTAAAGGGGCGGGCTGCTACGCCAGAACTCTATTTCGATTCTTTGCCCGATGACCTCTCCAATACTCTATTATCCGACTTGGACTGATGCCTGCCCAGTGTTCCAACCGGGTGCAGACCGAATTGTCTTCCTTGTCTTGAGCGTCACTGACAGCTCTGGAAAGGGTAACAAATGTTTTAAGACAGCAGACTCACAACCACATGATGTGAATATGGAGAATATGTGTAAAGATATGTGCGATGCAAAATACCAAGAATGGGGTCCGAAATGTCCGCAAAAATGATAACGCCCGAATCATTACGACGTGATTAGTAAGTAGTATATACAGTGATAGTATGTTTGTTCAGGCCAGTCTCATCAGTGGCAGCGAGTCCTCAGGCTTTGGCTCTAGAGGGGCGGCTCCGCCCAGCGTCCGTTTGTACAGCCACGAGGCGAAGCGGACGGAGGGCTCGTCGACAATCCGCGTAGTCAGATCAGCCACCCATAATGTAAGCGGCAGGAGAATCATCTGAGGAATGACAAAGGCAATCTCGAGGCCCATGGGGCCGAACCTCGACAGAGGGAGGATATTAATCCAGGGGGCGAGCTCCTTGGAGCCGTCGCCGAGGGCACGCACCCATCCGACTGCGTGATAGACGCGGTCACCCACGGAACCCAGTATGGGCCCGTGAACAAGGTACAAGGCGAAAGAGACACGGCCAAGGAACTGACAGAAGCGTGATTCGAAGAAGGCCCTGAGCCAATGTATGCGTGGGACGCAGGCCATGATCATGTTCGCAGCGACAGACAGGTAGAACCACTTGCTGTCGTATACAGCGGATGGCTTGAGGTAGGACAAGTAGTACCACCCGGGTGCTTCGCGGAGATCCTCAACTTTGTCCGTATGTGTCGGCACGCCAGCCAACAAGATTCCAATGACGAAGAGATGATAGAAGATGAACGTCTTGAACGGCTCTAGGCGGCGGAGGAAGCGAGGAAAGTAAGTGATGCCGCCGTCCGCAGTAGAGCGGCGGGCGAGAAGGTCCAAGTCGCATTGGAGCATGCCAGACATGAAGAGAGCAAGGTAGTAGCCGTCGACGATGTACATGAAGTAGTAGACGAGAAAGGCCTCACAAAGCAGGCGAGCCTTGGTTGTGGCACGGGACAGAGAAGCAAGGGCGGCGAAGATGATGATGGACCCCTTCATCTCAAGCGGGATGGACCACAGGTGGGTGTTGTACGAGACCCAGACATCGCCGCCATCCCTGAAGAGAAAGCTGAAGCTCTTGAACTCTCTATACCAGTTCCACAACTCCTCGCCAAGGGTCCCCTTGGGATGGATGTTTTGGACCCAGACGCCAAAGACATGCCAGGAGGTGACCCAAACCAGAGTGGTCACAATCAGCGGGAGGTATAGGCGAAACCAGCGGCGAAAGAAGGACGAGGCCAGGACTTCCGAGAGTTTGAGCTGCTCGTTGGCATGGATAAGGCTCAGCGACTTTGCCGAAAGCACATAGCCTGAGATGACGTAGAAGACGGCCACGGCCATGTGGCCGCCGGTGAAGAAGTTGCGGATGCCGGGGAAGGTTGCGAAGCGGAAGATGCCATCCTGGCCGAAGCCACTCTCAAAGATCTTATAGTCATTCGTCCCAGCGGCGTTGGTGGCAACGTGAGTCCACAGCTCATGGTGATGGATGTAGACCAAGAAGGCAGCGAAGCCACGGAGTCCATCGAGATATGCCGTCGACCTCAGCTGCCTTTGCGAGCCATCAGAGTTGCCCTTGGGCCAGACCAGATGCCTCAGCCAACGGAGGGTGCCGCCCATGGAGGGTAGGGCTGAGCCTAGCGGGAGACTGCTGTCTGGTGTCCGGGCGCGAACCGCTGCTGCATCAGCGCCTGTGCCGTCGAGAATGCCTTCGCGCCGCGAATGCATGGCAACATCCAGAGGGAGGCGGCAGGCAGGCAAAGAAAGACAGACGCGCAGATGGGGAGAGACGCCAGTTCAAATGTCTTGCCCGGGGGTCTGGCTCGGACCGATATGGTATGGTGATCAAAAGGAACTGACGTGGGATGTTTCGGGGCGAAGGGTTTGTCCCAGCGGCAAACGCGACGCGCGAGAGCGGGGGACCCAGCGAGGAAAAAATAAGCTGGGAAAAAGAGAGGAAAAAAAACTGACCGGGACGAACGAAACGGTTAAACGTTCCGAGCCGCTGATTCACACGCCAAACTGACCGATCGGGGATCGGATGCCCAGGGGGAGAAAAGACGGGGGGAAATCGTTCATAAAAACGCCTTCAATCGAATTTTTGGGGCGTCTGAATGGCGGCGGCTGGTCTGGGACTGCGATAAAAATGCTGCAGCAGCGGCGAGTGCACGACGATCGGGACGTGGGCTGCCCGTGTGGCACCACACCACTGCACGCCCAGCTGCAAGCGGTGGTGGGTGGGCATGAGAAAGGGAACGCAATGGCCGCGGCTGGGATGTGGGATGCGCGCTGGACCTCTCAGACCCTCCCCAATGCCCTGCCCCCCCCCAATAGCTTGGCTGACCTAATCTCCGCCAGCGCGACAGGGGCTTCTCCAGGATAGGGAAGGATCTGGGGATGATCGCGTGCTCTGACTGGTCGGCCACATTGACCAGTCTCGATCGCGCCTGCTGGTGTGTTTCTTTCTTGGCCAGTGTGCATCAGGTTGCGTCGCGGTTGCCTCTGCAAGTTGTTTGCTGTGCAGTGTGCACTCAGTGCTTTGTTGGCCCCGTTGAAATCCCGCGCCAGGGTGGCCAGCCAGTGACGGGCGCCATTCCTCAAGCCCCTATCTCGCTTGACGGACGTCCATGGCAATCCCAGCGCCTGAGTGGATGGGTCGCTCCTTTCGCCCCTCATACAGGCGCCGGCCGTGATTGGCCTGCTTATTCGAGACCCCTCCATCTGAATTTTGAGCGGCCGCAGCCGGCAGGTGGGACTTGCCACAAGGAGGCCCAATCCTTGGTTTCTGCGTCCCTTTCCGATCTGGCGGGAGAGACGGAAAAAATTATTTTCTCACCTCAGACGGACTGATTGGACTCGCGGCCTGCCCACTGCACATCCTGGTCGCCCACAGGGGAATATGCACTAATGCCAAATGACATGACCGAAATGGCTCGTCGCAATGATGAATGTCCATGCTCTGATTGCTCTCTGGTTCAGTGCCTGGCCGGTCACGCAGCAGCAGCCCACGCACACGCGACATGAGACCCCTCCGACGATAGGGGTCATTCGCCAGTGGACAGGCAGTGGAGGAGGGGCCTTAGCGGGCAGGCAAAGCCGCAAAGGAGGCAGGGAGGCAGGCAGGGCACAGCTGAGTCTGACGGGCTGGCAATGCATGGCAAACTGCGCTGTCCCGGGTTCTGGGCTGCAATTGCCAGGTCGAGGCTGGAAGCGCAAGGAGCAAATGCAGCTAGCTGGGGCCTGTCTAGGAGGGCCGGAGGGGCAGTTCATGAATCCATAATCCATCCTCCTGTCCAATCCCTTTTCGGCGCTGTCTTTTTTCTCCGTTTCTTTTCTTTCCCCCGTTCCTCATCTCTCGGACGCACTGGCCTACTGGACTTCCTCTCCTCTGCTGGATCGTCTCGTGTCGTCTCGTCTCATCCCGTTCTTCGTCGCTCGTTCTTTCCTTTTGCTTTGCTCGTCCATTATTCCTTTTTTCTCCCGATCAATTGAATGCCACACTTGCTTCTGTGAGGCCTGCCCGGCATAGCCCACTGAACAGTCCTGACGGGGCGACTTTACCGCCGCCAAAAGTAGGGAAGCAGGAAACACCGCGCCTGCCTCCTCACCGTTCCGGGCAACACCAGACAGAAAGCACTGGGAAGCAGCAACCTCCTGCCACGTTCCTCCCATCTTGCCCGCCCAGCATGATGTCCAAACTCAGCTCTCCCCTATCTCCGACACTGGCAGCTACTACTGCGCAGTTCCGCAACCGCATTCCGACGCAGTTTCGGCGAGGCGTGCCACTTTATGTCGGCATTATCACCCTCTGTTTCCTGTTCTACAACCTGAACATATTCAACGCCCCGAGCTCACCACACCACAAGAAATACGTGCGGCCACCACTCGCGCCCAGCACCATACCCCCCTACACGCGCACCGAGTTCCCCAGGAAAATATGGCAGTCGTGGAAGGTCAACCCTCTCCGCTTTGAGAACCGCGATCTCGACACGGCCCGCTCGTGGGTCGGCATTAACCCCGACTACCGCTACGAGGTGCTCACCGATGCCAATGACGTCCGCTACGTGGAGTGGCACTTTGGCCCCGAAGGCTTCAACCGCCCCGACATCGTCGACTTCTACAGGAGCGTGAGCGCCCCCATTGTGAAGGCCGATCTGCTGCGGTACCTCGTTATGTACGCCGAGGGCGGTGTATATGCCGATATCGATGTCGAAGCCCTGCGCGGGATCAACAAGTTCATCCCCGACCGGTACCAGCAAAAGGACATAGACATGGTGGTGGGCATCGAAATCGACGAGCCCGACTGGAAGGACCACAAGATTCTGGGCTCCAAATCACGGTCCTTCTGCCAGTGGACCTTCATGTGCAAACCCCAACTCCCCGTCATGATGAAACTCATCGAGCAAATCATGACGTGGCTCACCGAGGTGGCCAGGGAGCAAAAAGTGAAGATCGCCGACGTCAAGCTGGACTTTGATCAGATCATTAGCGGCACCGGGCCCTCGGCCTTCACCAACGCCATCATCGAAGACATGAACGAGCGCAAGACGGACCACAGCCAGCGCATTGACTGGGACCTCTTTCACGACATGAGCGAGTCAAAGGTGGTCAGCCGCGTGCTCGTATTGACGGTCGAGGCCTTTGCCGCCGGCCAGGGACACTCCGACTCGGGCAACCACGAGGCACGTGCCGCATTGGTGCGTCACCACTACCATGCCTCCAACTGGCCCAGCAAGCACCCTCGCTACAGCCACCCAGCCTACGGCGAGGTCGAGAAGTGCAACTGGAACGACGATTGCATCCACAGGTGGGACAAGGACGTGGAGGAGTTTGCCAAGATGTCCGACGCCGACCAGAAGCGCATCATCGCCGACAAGGAGCGCGAAAGAAAGGAAGAAGAGGACAGGAGAAAGAAGGAGAGAGAAGACGCCGAGCGGAGAAGAAAAGAAGACGAGGATCGCGCGCGCAAGAAGAAGGAGGAAGACGAGGCCAAGGAGAGGGAACGAAAAGAAGCCGACAAAGCCAAGGAGGAGGCTGCCAAGGCTAAGGACGACAAGAAACCAGCCAAGCCCAAGGAAGGGAAGCCATGATGACGCTACGGCCATCTTTTTCTACCCCAGATTCCCATCTTCTGTCCATTTGGCATTATCAGGAGCTTGGGGGCGGTCTGGATATGTTAGGATTTTTTTCCAGGGAGATGATTTTATACTAATGAAGAGACGCCGTTCAAAAGATCAAATCCAGAGACATCTGTCTTGGTACGGCTGGCTGGTGGTACTTTTTCCGGGGAAGACCTCACACTCCAAGAGTTCGGTCTTCCCGAGCTGACTGGGACCCCCTTCCGGCCAGTCCAGGCGCCATGGATGGCGGCGCCACGTTGGAGAACTGTATTTTGGATGGAGGGTATGTATGGTTTGTCTTCTTTTGGATGCGGTGATTTGCTCCGGTGTTACCTCTTGTACATATATATTATTTGGACATACCACGTCCGGCGACTGGTTTTTTTTGGTGTGGTCAGCTAGGCGATGCTGAGCCCGGGCATCATTAGAGGAGCTCCCTAGAGGCGCAAGGTTGAGCCATGGCCCCTTTCTTCAAACTCGAGCACCCTTCATAAAAGGAACTGCTAGCATTGGGGAGCGGAATACTACTTAATACTTCAAATACTCACGCAGCAAATGTGTCCTCATTTTCGCCTGTGCCTCAATCGCTTCCAGATTTCAAGGTGTATCACAAAAGCTTATTACAACGTATAAAAGGGAGATGCCTCTATACAGGTGGCACATTTGGCACATCGTGTTTCCCTGATTCTAGGTGTTGATTGGGTCTTCTTGCAGTGGCCCCTAAATTATGCTGCCATGATACCCCTACTTGGGTTTGTGGGAGGAGCAAAGGTTGCACATGCCTTCTTATGACGACAGTTGGTAAGATATATCCATATGCGGTGTATGAAACCGATTTCTCCGGTAGGTTTCGAAAGGCAGGTAGCATCTCGTCGGCGAGGCTTCGCTCCTTCCTCCGTTGTTCTCTCCTTGGTTGCTGTCTCATTGCTCGCTCGTGCTTCTGCACCTTCCTCCACTTTCAATCGACTACCATGTCCAGCTCGAGAGGAGGTTTCTTTTCTTAACCTAGCCATTAAAATTTTATTCGCCGGCCGACAAAGAAGAGGACGAAAAAGATGCAGGGTACCGTTTTTTCAAGGATAACACAGATCCCCATGCTCACTGACAGATCAGGTCTTGCAACAGCACGCAACATGTCGTGCAGCTCCCCCTTTATATACCGCCAAGTCCTCATCGCCAATACCTCTGGAACAATCGAGCCGTCTCTCCGACAGCCGCCAGCTTTGATACCAACCAGCCCACTGGGAAGGCATGGCCACAAGACAGCAACTGCCCCTTGCGGCTCCGAGCAATGTCCGCGTTGTTTGAGGGAGACGCGTTGGAAACTCGGTTTAAAGCCGATCCAGATTGGCAAAGAAGCGACCTGGATAAACTCTGTACAAGGGAGAGCGACATAAGCGGCGAGCATTTGGTCTGTGTGAGAATGTCATCGCCTCCTTGGTCTGATGTCTGAACGCGTCTTAGGCGGCTCCTCCTAAGAGCAAGCGACAGTGACGGCAAGGACATCTCGGCCGGGTCATTGCTTCGTTGCAAATGCTGCATTGCGCCCAGGCTGGTTCATGTTGAGTTGCTTTGCAAAAGGGGGCGTGTCGATCTGCAACTTCAAACAAACCCCAAGAGTCAAGCCGCTAAACAAAAAGCTCAAAATCGCTGCTGGGCTGCCGTGCGTCGTGCCGCGCCAAACTTCTGCCGCGCTGCGTCGCCGGTATGATCGCCATGGGAGAAAGGTCCACGGACGCATTTTGCCGGTTTCCTATCTACCGCGACCAAGCTGCGTCCGGCACCAGACTCTCTCTCTCTCTCTTATAAAACCCAAGCACCAAGTGGTGCTTGCTCTGGTTTGTTTCCCCTTCTTCTTCAAGCTTCCTTCATTTCCTCTCGTTCAAGAACTCGACCGGCTCGATTGGATTTCTTTTCACTCATTTTTTAAAACTTATTTTTTAATACTCTTTACAATTTGACCGCCCGGCCGGCCAATTCTCTTCTTCAGCCACCACCATGCAGACCAAGACATTCATTCTCACCGTCCTTGCGGCCGTTGGCCATGCTCGCTTCGGCCAGGAGGGGCTCGTCCAAGCTGACATCCAAGCCCTGTCGGCTTTTGGCGCCCCAGGTGCTGCCGGCACGTTGGCTGGCCAGTCGCCTGGTACTTTGCTTGCAGGAGCCAATGCGTGTGCCAAGGTACGTTCCCAACAGCCTGTGTTGCAGGCAGTGCTTCGTTGTCAAGCAAACACGAACTACGCCGCACTTGTAGCCCCCCTCCGCCACATGGCAAACCAACAAATCGAAATATTTCATGACTAACACGATATTTGCGTAATTAGCTGGAACTTGCCGATCAAATTGTCGCCCAATTGGGTGACGACCCGGCGGTGCTGGCGGCCGCGATCAAGCTCGTCGCTGCTGAGAAGAACACCAACCCGTTCGCCAACATCATCCCTACCATCTGCAGCGACGCCACGCTCCCTGTCACCGAGGCGCTGCGCGGCATCGTTCCCCTCGTCGACCCCGCTGTCGAGGGCGCCGATGTCCAGAACGCCAACTCGGCCCAGTCGGTCCAGGCTGCCTTTGCGGCCAACGGCATCAGCGTCGCTGATCTGTCTGCCGCCCAGGGATTCAGCAACTTCACCGAGCAGGCTTAAATGACCTACTTTGTGGAGGTGGAGGAGCTATGTGCTTGGGCAAGGAATTGTAAGGCTTGGTACTTGTGGGTGTACTGTGTGTGTGCTACGAGTTACGAAGCTTTGATGACCGGCCAACAGAGATATGCAAGATCCAGATGCGCGTGTATATAATAGGGGTCTAGAGAATACCAATATCTGATCAATCACATAACAAATCGGCGTGTCTCTTGAAATGACCTCAACGCATCTCGCATTCTGGCACCTTGAAACGTGGATGGGCATGCTTGGCTCTGTTTCAACGCTCGCGCCATATTGTCAAACAAGCAATCTATTCCGAGTCCCCGGCCTCATCTCCGTAACACAGATCCATCAAATCAAAAAATGAACGCTCCGGCAGTCGGATAGCAAATGAGGCGCAAAACAAAGAATGTAAAGAAAGCCAGAGTCATACAGAAATGTTGCGGTGAGATTGACTTTAGTGTGTCTTTTGAGGCAGTTTCAGTCTTTTTGAGACATTTGTATGTTCGGATCCGGGAATCCCCAAGGATTTCATCCGTGTCTCACAATTCATATTGTGTACCCCAGCGAGCTGAGTGAGTGAGAGCGAGACTCTTGTTTCAGAAACATTTTAATCTGTTTTTTTAATGGGCGCTCGGGGTATTTCAGGAATGTTTTACTTTTTTATCGACCGAGTTTTGGAAAATGATGTGTGTTGTGTCGCCCGAACCTTTGATGCAAGGATCTTTTTTGTGTGGAAGAAGGACTCACCTAACCACGAATTGTGTTCAAAATTTCATTTGGATAAAATAAGAGAACAGCCATGGTATGGTTCAAGTTTCTATTGAAAAGGATGATCTGCACACTGTTGTGAAGAGAAATGCATGTTGACTTAATGACAGTCAGTTTAGTCTCATGGAAGCTAGTATCATCTACCAAGGGCTGTCGTCTAATCGCAAGGACCATGTTTTCTTTTCTACAATAACCCCTTCATGGGACCTAGCTAGCATTTCCAGAAGTAATGACGTCTCTATTTATTCGAGAACGCGTTTTTAATCTGACAAGTGTCCATAAATGAGTTTCTGTCTACGTTTGAAGAGAGAAGCAAGTACGTGTGCTTCTTATTTGCCCGGTGATAGCGCGATCGGTATAGTAGAATAGAGGTAACAGTAAAGGCTGGGTTTCTATTACCCAAGGCTTTCTACCGTCATGATCTTTCATAGTACATATCTAATCAACCCAGTACTCCTGCAATTCTGGGAAACCAAGGCCCCAACGCTGTTCTTGTGAAGAAACTTCGGCACCCTATTATCCTTCCACCCACACGACAAGCCCAACATCGATCAACCTAATACACCTGCAATGCTGGGGAACCAAGGCCCAACGCCGTTCTTGTGAGGCAAACTCGGTACCCTGCTCCCCACTCAAACCAATACACCTGCAAATGCTGGGAAACCAGGATCCCAACGCCGTTCTCCCGAGGCAAACTTCGGCACCACGCTCTCCACCCAAACCAAAACGACAAACTCAGCATCGCCCGCCGCATCAAACATTTCAACAAGGATCGCCCTCTCCAGCCAAAACAAACGACAGGCTCAACATCGTCTGACGCGTCAAGTATCTCCAATCAATTATCGTCTCCTGAAACTCACCACGGGAGTAAGCATGCGTTCCTCGCCGCCGTTTTCCCGCCAGGCCAAATAGTGGTGGATGTTGGTGAGGCCGGTTTCGCGCCCGTATCGGGAGACATGGCGGCCCCAGGCAAGGAAGTCGTTGAAGGTGAACTCGCCTTCATCTTGGCCACCCGAATCGGGATCGACAGCACCTGGCCCGCGCAGCGTCAGGGGCATGTGCATAGGGGCGTCATAACAGTGACGGTTGGCGGTGGGATGGTTGCAGTCCTCGCGGGAGCGAGCATAGGCCCCCACTTGTTCATCTGATATAATAGAGCAGCCACAGCGTTAGCGGAACATAATTCTTAGGGAGTTGGTTTTTTGTCATTTCATTGAGGCAAGGCAGCATAACAGAACATATTGTGTAAAGGATGGGGAATTTACTGGTAACGTTGAGACACGCGTTGCAGGGAAACTTCTTTAGGTGGACGACGTGAAGCTGGATCTTGAGGAATTCCCAAGCCTTGCGAACGCAATGGCCCCCAGTCGGGCACCGTGTCAGATCTGATGGATCCGTCCTGGCCGTTGGACGTGGTGTACATCCGAATGTTCCATGCTACGCCGTGGAGGTAGTAGGCGATGTGGACTGCCTTTGGCCACTTCTTGATGGCCATGTACTCCTCTATTTTGCGGAGCCTCAGTCCGCCATCATGAATGGCATCGGTGGCGGCCAAAATCTCAGACCAGGGCGGCAGAGAGCTCAAGGTCGTGATTCCGCCGTCGACCAGCCAGAACAGACGGTTGAAGGTGTCGGCAACATTCCGGCACACCTCGGTCGGCTGACGAAGGAGAGACCCTTGTCAGGACCGCCGCCCATCCCCTCTCCGTTTAGGACGTGGCTGAAGCAGGCGGTCGCGGTGGCAATCTGAGCATGGAGGAACGCCATGTTGATTGCATAGGGTGTGCAGAGCTGCGAGGGCCTATTGTTAGGCACCGCAGTGGGAGCGGGCGTCGGCGAGCCATCACCACCAGCCGGGCCACCACGAAATGGGATACCACGAGATGGGCCATCACCGGCGGATCCGCTACTAGAGAATCAGAATTCAACTCACGAAGCTGAGGGGGGATATACCTACGGGGTACTGAAGGGATCCATCGTCTGGCTTTGCCCGGGAGAGAAGGGGAGGAGAAACGAAGAGAGAGCGCGAGAGGGATAAATCGCTGAAAAGTTAAGAGGCAGAATCAAACAAGTACGGCAGAGTATGTATGTAGGTAGGTGGGTAGTTCAGGTTGTGAGCACTGCGAGAAGGTGTGCGAGATTTTAAATGTATGAAGCGCGAGAGGGACAAAACCGCTGTAAAGCTGAGAGGCAGGATTAAACAAGTACGGCAGGGTAGGTAGGTGGGTAGTTCAAGTTGCGGGCACTGCGAGGAGATGTGCGAGCTTTAAGAGTAAGTTTGAAGACCGGGGCGAGAGATAAAACCGCTGTAAAGCTGAGGGGCAAAATCAACTGCGGCTGATAGGTAGGTGGGTAGGTTGAGTTGGGGCACTGCGAGAAAGGCGTGCGAGCTTTCAAATGTAAGGTTGGCCGAGCGAGAGAGAAGAGGGACCCGGAAGAGAAGCCAAGGAGTGCTGGAAGATGGACGGAGCAGACTCGGACTGAAAAGTTGGGATGAAAGTCACCTAAGCAACGACCACTAGATTTGACGGCGCAAGACTGCCACCAGCGCAGAGTTTTCAACGCCCTTCGCAAACGCAAAGAAACTACATCACGTACATGGGACTAAAAAACACAACAAAGCGAGACAAGTCAGGGTCCGTTTTTTATATGTAGCACTGATAGGAGTCATAAAGCTAACTGTTCAAAATAATTCTCCCTAAACAGACACCTCGCTTCTTGTCAAGTGGAAGGTCGGCCAGTTGGTGTGTATCGGGCAGCCGTCTGGCAGCGAGAGAATTCTGTGGCTGAGCAGTGTGATGATCGCGCTGTTGTTCCTCGCGTTTTCGTTGGGGCTTGAAAGAAGGTTTGGAGAAGCGGGAAAAGCTGACGCTGCATCGACAGGAGTCGGTGCCGACCCCCTGAACGTGTAAATACTATCCATATTTTGCTGTCCGCCGCCTCTTCTTCATAGTAGGTTTGTCTATTGTTTGTACATACTTCCTTTGGCGCCCTAAATAGTTATCGTCACTTGGCTGTCAATAAGGTCAAGCACAATGTCTTTAAGCAAAGGAGATAGGCTCCTAGAGTAGAGGTATCATGTGCTATACGCTGTCCACCACGCACGACGGGGCCTGGGCGGGAGGCGGAGGAAGCAAGACTGCAGCGGCAGCCAATTTGACCCGCAGGCCTCGATATCACCTTGCTGCACTGACTTCAGCGCCTCCCCGGCTTCCATTACTTACGTTCTGGGATTTGTTGGGCAGCTGTCCTAGCTTCGGCCGAACTGATGTCCCTGACTTTCATATTAAAACAAGGGACAATTGGTGAACCTACACTGGAACTGCCGAGCTACAAGCGCCAAGAAAAGGGAGCCTTGAAAGGAAACCCATGTTTCGCCTTAAACTCTCTCCTGATAGAGAGGGGCCTCGCCGTTTAGTAGACATGGAAGCTGGCTCGCAGATGGTTTCCTATTTGACCTTCAACCTACCAGCTTGCAGGACTTGGAAGACCAGTGCCACTGGGGTCAAACAGGTTTCCATGGGAAACCTTTCCTGGCAGCCATTAGCAAGAGTCTTCGGCAACTCAACTGAAGTAGGCACGAAATCGGGACTTGCGAGAGGCGAGGGCGTCACTGTCACGTTCGCTGCCCTCTCGGTTGGGAGAGGACGAAGGAGAGAAGACCTCCAACAGGCAGATCTCGTGCTTACTGTAGCTTGAGCGAGAGATTACTACTTTCATCGAACCGGAAGCTCCTCCCCGGGCGGCGGTTCCATGCTGGTATTTTCGGCTAACCCCGTTGCGTTCGAAGAGTCTGAGAAGGTAGCGGATGTAAAGCCATAATATCTCACGATAGAGGAGGACTGACTGTTACTGGTGGAAGTTAGTAGCGATGCCAAGAGCCCAGGGAATGAATGAACGAGATATGAACGGTGAAGGTTGGGAGTTGGGAATTGCTTCCTTACGATTCCTTATATGAGCGCAATACGGGGGACTGAGAGATCCCGGACGCAGGGGATCAAATTTCCCAAGGTTCGTATCAAGCCGCTCTTTGCACGATACACGAGGGTGGGTCGGGTTTGGCGAGAAACTGACCACCCAGGAAAAGTGGGCCATTCCCTGTTGCTGAATGTCAACTGCGAGGTAAGCAACTCGTTGACAATATTTCTAGCGACGGCCATAATTCGAAGCCGAGAGAGTATCAATCTTGCTGACACAGGGATTGCTTGGTCACTTGACAAAAAAGAAAAACGAGACCTTCCGTCCGTCTTTACACACAGTCAACAATGACCACAGTACCCACCTTCACATCTTCTTGACAGATCTTTACCCGCAACCTTGGAAGACGGACTGGAATTTCAAAATCGTCAAATCCTTCTTCACAGTTTCGCAGACCGAACAGCCAGGCGACTTGAGCTACTCTGAATCGGTCCGGCAGCCACATGACAAAGCCGCTCCTAGCCTCTGGGAACCTCAAGGAGGCAATGTTCTGCCTTTGACCTTTTGCTTTCAAGTTTCCGAACATCAGTCGGTTCGGAATGAATCTCTCGGCCTATCAACATGTCGGAACACGCCCATTCGAACGAGCCGCTGTCCGCCGACCGTTCAATCCGTATCCTCCTCCTCGAGCCAGCACCCAGCCTCGACAAACCGTTGCGAGGGAGCCTGTGCGAAATTGCCCTGGCATTCAACCCCGAATATCATGCCCTGTCCTATGTCTGGGGCGCGCCAGATGCGCTAGCCGGGGGTGTGATCAGCATCACTGCTCATGATACAGACTGCCATCTCAGCATCTCGGCAATTTGTTCTCAGGCACTGATGCATCTTCGGCACACAGAGAAGTTTCAGCTGCTGTGGGTCGACGCCATCTGTATTGATCAGACCTCGGACGCAGAAAAGAGCACCCAAGTCGGGGTCATGGCCGATGTGTACAGGCAAGCGGCCAAGGTTGTTGCTTGGCTTGATCTGGGCCAACTTTGCCCTCGGCGTGCCAAATCCGTCCTAATACTCGCTCGACACATCACATTCCTGTTCGAAAGCGGCCTCGTTGGACTTGATGAGACCAAGAGCGCGAAGGCAAGAATTGCCGGATATCTTCCTGAGAAGGTTTGCAGGCTGCGAATACGGTCCCATATTGGTATGTTCCGAATGCAAAATCCAGAGGCCGAACTGCCTTGCCTTTGAAAACCCTGCTTACCAATTTCAGACACCTTGGTCTGTATTCTGCTCGCCCCATATTTCAACCGCATATGGACAGTTCAGGAGATGTCCATGGCGCAGCCCGACTGCCTGGACCTTGTCACACAATTTGGCGGCATACAATGGAAAAACCAGGCTGTGCTGACGACATACTGTTTCAACCCCCAAACCGACAAACCCCACTTCCAAAACCGGCTAGCTCCCCATTTTCGACCAGGGCAGAAAGGGGTCGGGCCCCGGGCCTGCCCTGATTGGTTCGTTCCCTTGAGCCAATAGGCAGCTCGGCACCTTCCCCGCTTGTGATCCTGACCTGCAGACGAGAATCGTGACATCCTACCCTTATATTATAGCGGCTTACACTGCTGAGTCCCTTGTTTTACAGTGCTCCATCCACTGTAACGCTAGCCTTCTTACTTCCCTTGGCACTGCCATTTTACCTGGAATAACGAGCCTGTTCCACCCCTTAGCTTCCGCAAGCGCCTGTTGCAGTGGTACCCTGTACCACTGTAACTCCCCTGTACTGTGTGACGATCTGGATCCTCGTCAAGGGGTATGGGGTGAGGCTCAACGGGGTGAGTGGTCACACACAGCAACCACGGGTGGATAGAGTATCAAAGAGTAAATAGATTGCTTGCTGAACCACTGTTCAATTGCAAAGACCAAACTGTCTACTTTTGTTGATAGCTGAAGAACCACAAAGGCTCTTCAGCCCTCATCATTATATAGATCCCATATGGCCCCTTCTGCCTTGGTCATGTCCCCTGGGGGCGATAGGGGCCCCCTTGGGTCCATCCTTTGTGCAACCAGGGCCGCTTGGCCCGTGCGTCAGCTCATGCGGGGTACCCGCATGAGCTTCTGCGCGCCCCGTGCCTTTCCTCCAAGGAGGCTCGTAACACTTCCGCGGCAATATAGGCACAAGCTGGTCCAACAACAAGGGAGCCGGATCAACAGAAGACGGTGGTTGGGAACTACGTCTACAACTAAACGCCGTGCTGCTTTCGTAACATCTCGTCGAGGTCTCATTCCATCATCTGTTATCAATGTCATGGTAGCATTTGTGGAACTATTGGATTAGCATTATATAAGAGGTGTCACAATTCGTGACGCAAGCCTAGTGGAGTCCGGCAAGTGCGACGAGCCAATCAGGGCCGTGCTCTGTGGGCTCTCCAACAGAGCATACAGAGCAAGATGCGACTTATATAAACAGATAGGCCGAGCTCTCCTTACGAGACTCGGCAAGTAAGCAATACACATTCATCTGCTTCATTACTTGTGAAGGCAATCCACATCGTGTGTATCAAGACTTCCACTAGCATCGTTCAAGGAGCTTACCTTCCCTACGTGACACATCCACTCAACCCCCGGCGTACCGCCTTGCAGTTCAGACATCCTGTGTGTGTGGATTGTAATAAGAGGCTAGTGGAGGAACAAGGCATGCCAGACCGGTAATAGTATCGCGAAGTCACAGAGTGTAACCTTGGCTAATTTTATGCCGAAGTGTTACAGTCTACTATCTTATTGTTTTAGATTATGATCATACAGTACGCCGATATAACATAAAAGAACAGGTTAGATAATTAAGCCCCGAAAATGCTCCAGCGACGCTAAATAAGACCACAATCTACAAAATCGGGATATTAGCAGATAGATCCATGCGATAGCTGGGCGGGGTGCAGGCTTTTGACCTTGACGGCTCGATCTGTCCAATTGAAGCTCCCTAAGCTGTCAAATAATAGAATGACGATACCAGTGATGAATAAAATAACGCTGACATTCAAGAGCATGATTGGTGTCTGCCAGACGTAGAGCTGATCCCAATGAGGTACGACGATGACGTGGGCGTACTGGGCAGTTTGGGAGCCCAGCAGATTTCGGATCCGCAACAAACTATCGCTATACCCGCTCAGACGGTTGAGGGAAACTCCTTGTTGTGTAGCAAGGCAGATCGATGTCAAGTTCATTAGCAAGGCTCCATACCAGAGCCCCGCGGTCGGCCACGGTATCTGATCTACTGGTTGCCAGGAGAAGGAGGCACTAATAACGCTGGCGACGAGACCGCACTACTCAAATTAGAACCTTGCACAGCCTCGCGACAACACGGCAAAGCTCATACAGTTATCCCCACGAAGGAAAGCTCCGACAGTTTTCGGTCTCTCCATGTAGCTGTCAGCACATCCTTTTCCGCGGTTGTCGGGGCATTTAGCAGCGATTTAATCGGTTCATAAGTTGAGGGCCACGGGGCAAAAACAATCTGGAAGAAGCGTTTCAAAGATGTAAATAGAGTAGAGCACGTTATGTCGATGTTTAGAACAGGCGCCATGGCTACCGGTTAATGTGCTTGTGATTGCGTTGTCGAGAATCTGAGGCATCTAGCTGGTCCAGGAAATAGGTGGAGGCCGCTCAGCCCCGGCAGCGATGTGTCACGTGGGGCCAGGAATTGCCTTTATGATTAACCCACAGCAGGTTTTCGCCAGCAAAAACCCTGTTTTCTGAACTTCGCTAAGGGTTTTTGCTGGCCCTGTTGTCGCGACCATGGCTCCCTTGGGTCCGCCCCTTGTGTAACCAGGGCCTTCTGGTCCGTGCGCCAGCTCATGCGGGTGCCCCGCATGAGCCTTTGTAGGCCCCGCAACTCTCCTCCAATGAGGATCGTGACAAGGTTCCCTTCGCAGAGATCGGCGAGAGGTTGAACCTAGCGCCGTCCTATTACCTGTACTGAGAAGGTCCTACCTTACACGCCCATATTCTTAGACTTATCTCTTCAAGGAGATTTCAACTTGTCACGATTTGAGATCTTGGCATGCATTAAAGTGGGGCCCGGGGACGGGCCAACCAATCTTGTCATTTATGAATCAACCAATTGGGAAGTCGCTCCCTCTGCTCTGTTGACAGAGCGGACAGAGCGACTTGGTCTATATAAACAAGTAGGCCGAGCCTTCCTTATGGCAAGTAAGCAATACACATTCATCTGCTTCATTGCTTGTGAAGGCAACTCACCTTTGTGTATCAGACAATTCCCCTTGTTCAAGAGCTTACCCTTCTTACGTGATCCCAAACCAACAACTCCAGGCGTTCTGCCTTGCAGTTCAGACACTCTGTATGTGGATTGTAATACAACTACGCAAATCTGAATTTTAGTAGCACTTATATTTAGTGGCGATACAAGCTTCTATATATAGTATACTTTGTTGTAGCTTAGCGGCCCGGAATTACCAGAAAACCCGGGTCTTGGCGGGCCTCATGGCTCCTATTTGGTGCATACTTGCCTCAGACCCTTTGGTGATGCTGGTTTTGGGTGGGTGTGACTGGCTGGGTGGGTTGTGGGGCCAAAAGCTTCATCGACGCAAGGGTCTGAGCCTACTGAGATAACGGGAATTGCGAGACCTTCATCACGAGAACGTAAACGATCACGCAGGGAGTACAACTTTAAGGCGTCATTGAATTCCGGTGCGTCCGTGTGCCTTTAGCAGAGTCCCCTGGACCAACAATTTAAAATACGACTGCAACCAGTTTGAAGGGGTCGACAATCTGTTCTCGCTGCATCCCAGGCCGTGTGATCACCATATTCGGCACAGTACTTCACCTCCAAGTATCGCATCCATTATCACAGTGTCCGGTCGGACTCCACCACATGGTGACCTGCAATAATGTGGCCAACTGTGGGAGGAGTGCATGCTCACAATCAGGGCCCTGCAAACAGCACCAAAGCAGTTCCTATATTTCCCCGCCCCCCAACTCGTCCTTTCCCCGTGGCACCGACGACTCTTCTGCCTCAACTTGATTTCGGACTGCAGATTCCGGCAGCTTGTTCCATTTGCAACAATTTTGAACGAGTTCTGGTCGTATACATCCCCAGTCAACCTCGATTCGGAGACCATGTCTTGTTCGCAGAGCATAACCACTGCCTTAGAAGAAGAGCAGGTAGTCTGGGACCCGACGGGCCCAGCAAGTGCCAGCCTGCTCCGCACGGTCAAGAACTTCCTTTTGGATTTTAGCGGCACGATAGCGGACCCCTTGTGGTACTACGGCATCGAGAGTGATGAAGCGGGAACGATTGTAAAAAATATCTCGGAACGCATGCTCCGCCTTGCTCCAGAGTCGAAGTGGGACAACACTACACTCGAGAGAGCCGCTTCGACGATCATGCTTTGTGCAAAGCTGAGGACTTGGGCGAAGACGCTGGAACTGTCAGAAGGTGACAAGTGCAAGCTATGGCGAACCTTCTATGCGACAAATTTCGTCGCAGAACTAAGACAGGCTGTCAACAAGGGGGTTAACGGAGAACTGTAAGACGCCTCTCTACTTTGCCATCATCATCATATAGCCTCTAATTCATGATCAGGAATCCGGGGGTCAGCGGCGTCTCTTTTCAAGATGATTGCAATGAATTGTGAGTCTGCAGCTCGTAGATGCGAGACTGACAATGAAACTAAACCAGATACAGTCTCAATTATTCAGCCCTACACTTCTTCGGCATCACACACCATATGTGTAAGGCCGATAACACGGACTCTGGAACCCACGACGCCTGCTTCTTTGTTTCGCTCGCGGCGGACGATTTGCCGACTTTCAAATCTGTGCCCCCACAGCAAGTAGCCTCCTGGAAACATCTCCTCCAGGCCAATCTCCTCGATACTATTTTCGAGGCTACCGCGAGGCACTTGGCTGAACTTGGCTTTGATGATGCTGGCACCGACCCCAACACTCCTCCGCCGCTCTCAGCGACCCACATGCTACGGAAAGAGCCCGACTCTATCACGTTCCCGTTCTTTGTAAGCGGCTGCGACGAGCACTCGGGCAAATGTAGCGCTTGTGATGGCGCTCAAACTCACCTATCGTTTAATTCATCATATCTTTCTGTAAGCGGTGCATGCGCAACGGCTCTGGAGATACTGTGGCGTCTAGCAGGGATAGCCACTGGTGACGGCGAGGTGCCCCTATTGGCCACACAGCCGCCGGCGGTTGTGGCCATGACCTTTGTTGGAAAACATGTCGGGATATGGGTTGTCAATCGGATCGAACACAGCGATCTTCATGTTAGTGAATCAAGAGACACCGCTGAGGTGATGGCATCTGCTAATTATACTGGTTCAAAACAGAGGGCTGGCATATGTATCTGGAACGGAGACATGACAAGACTCCGGGATATTGTGGAGTTAACAGTCATCTTCAAAAAAATCGCTGCCTGGTCAACAACGACGTTCCGCAATTGGATTTCGACCCGGGTTGCGGGGTGGGCATCTCGGTTTCCGCAACTTTCAGCCGAAGGGGAAGACGACGAACAGCTCGAGGCCCTCGAGGTACAGATTGGCAAGCTTCGTATCTCACGAACCAATAGCTTCGGAGTCAACAAAAGCAGCAAAACTCCTACCAAGGGCGACCACGAACGATGAGGTACTTGACCTGCATAGTCGAGTGACCGCCGCTAATCGGGAATCTGCCGCGTCGAAAAACTGATTATACAGTTTACCCCGCACCTTTCCTTCTCTTTTCTTCTGCTTCTTTTCCTTTGTTTCCTTCTTCAATGGTACCCACTTCACGGTACTCACAGCACACTGGGCCGCACGCAGGACACGCAAGGCATACAGGTCAGTCAGGTCAGGTTAGGGCAAGGCAGCAGTCAAAGTCACCTAGCAGGCGGGGTACGCAGGGCGGGTATATCGTAGACCGTGAATAGCCTCACTGTGACGATCTGGATCCTCGCCAAGGGGTATGGGGTGAGGCTCAAGGGGGTGAGTGGTCACACACAGTAACCAAGGGTGGATAGAGTATCAAAGAGTAAATAGATTGCTTGCTGAACCACTGTTCAATTGCAAAGACCAAACTGTCTACTTTTGTTGATAGCTGAAGAACCACAAAGGCTCTCCAGCTCTCTTGCTTATATAGATCATGGTGGCCCCCTAGGGGGCCACCCTGTGTTACCGGGGGGCCACTTGATCCGTGCGCCAGCACATGCGGGGACCCCCGCATGTGGTCCGGCTGGCCCCACAGCTTCTTCCAATGAGGATCGTGGCACTCACTTTCCTTGGTGGGTAGGCAAACCTGGCTGGGCGTGCCAGGTCCTGTACTTACGGGGTCTTCAGGGCTTTCAAGGCCGACCCAGTGCTGCGTGGCTCACCGGGTGAAGCCCAATAAGCCGTTGTAACGCAGTTGTGCGGGCGTTTCACGGATTGAAAGGCGCCGGCCAAATTTTGGTATTTGATTGGCTATAAGCAGGGGAAAATAGACTCTACGCCGTGCAGAGACTGGCATATGCTAGCGCCTCGAAATAGGCCTTTTAATAAAGCCAGCGCCAAAAGCGTTGTGGGCTGATCGTTAAGACTTCAATTTTGGACCCTTTGACAAAAGAATGGGCCGAACCAAAAGTGCCCTTAACCACGAAACTAATAGCGTTATAAAGCGGGACGCGGGTGAACTTGGTGGAGGCCTCCGCCTAGCGTGATTCACGTCGTGTGGCTTCACCCCGCGTGAACGCCATTGCGAAGTTCGAAGCCAGCGGGCACATATGACGCATGTGATTGAATCAGATGTCCTACGTTACTTCTAACGTACAGCTAACTTTGACAATCGCGTCGGGCATGGCGTTCGAAAAAATCCACTGGTGCGAGGAGTTGCTCACATAAGATTAGTTGTTGGTACTGATACCATAGAGGACGGTCCATAGTGGCAGAGCATTAAGTACCAAGTAAATTGAAAGTATACGTGATAGGCAATTGGGGCTATCTGCTTAAGATGACCCGCTTCGTGAAAGCCGAAGTATGGCGTCTAGCCACCCAAGGTAGTTGATCTAGACATAACCGCTCCCTCCCCATAATCAGCATTCATAACCGTTTTTAAACCCTCGCTTCCAGTGGTATCATTGTCATTTTCGACCGCTTTGGAGTTATCAAGCTCAAATATCGGCATTGTGAGCAGCTCCCAGACTGACACTCCAAAAGCGAGTGGACTGCGAAAGGCTAAGCGCCCACTGAGAAATGCTGCCGACCGTCGAGTTATGTACGGCGTCGCAACAATAACCCAAAGAACGACGCCGATAGAGGCTCCGATAATAGCTGATATCCATAGATGCGTCACTTTTATTTTAACCTCAGGATCGACATTCTCTTCGCTATTCTGTTTCTGAATTGTCGAGACTTCCCAATTCCCATTCTTGCGCTGTTTAGCGACAGGAAATGATAGCCTAGGCTGGATAAGGAAGAGACCAGACACCATGATTGATGTTACGAAGGTAGCATAAGCCGCTATAAACAGCGACTCGGCTTCAAATACCGATTTGAGATGATTGTAGTTCTGGATAAGTAATATGATTGCCATCGGTACGGCCAGCCCGGTTGCGGAAGTGTAGAGTGCAGCGTAGGCTTGGAGGCTTCGCTGATCGCATCCCCGCCATCGGAGCCACTGTATGTAAAGCAGAATCGGAGGAAGACTGAAGGTATGTATTGCCATACTCAACACCAGGCTAACTGTGTTGTGCAAAGCCGGCGGGACTGGGTTGAGCGATTGTGTCACCGGGCAGATCCTTTCCAAGGAGAACTGGACAAAGAGCTGGCAGTTGTTGATGTATATGTTGTACCACATCAAGCGCGTCCTCTCGGTGAAGTAAGGCTCGCCTGGAATCTGTTAGCACTGAGCAGAGACAAATTTGGCATGACTAGAAACGCGGGCGGCAGCCGACTATACTTGCTGCGACTATCTCATCGTCGGATAATGTCGTTGAACCAATAGGAACAGTAGCGATGATGCCCCGTTCCTTCTCTTCGGACCATATCGAAGTTCGAAGGCATGGTTTAGCCATGCCGCCGGGCCGATGGAGCTCGAAGTATGTCCCATCTACCCGAATGGCCCAATGCATCGCCCATGTCAAAGGTGAGCCAAAAATCCAAGATGCTAGCCTGAGGCCAGCCCTGCGGAGAGAGCCAATATCCTTGATGGGGACGGTGACGACTTCGACGTTACGCTTGTGCAGCTCGTTCTTTGTCGATCCGTAATCCATATCTGGCCTAGAACCCATTTAAAGTAGATGTGGCAGCGAAGCTGCATTCGTATACAAGTTTTGTAGGTTTCTCGAGGATTGACTGAGACGCACTGTTGAAAATTTCTAGCACCTTCTAAATGTTAAGTATGCACGTGACTGGTCACGCATTGATGATCTCGGCCACACTAATGGGTAGCTTTTTGCCACACTTGGTTTATATAAACAACTAGGCCGAGCCTCCCTTATGGAGCTCGGCAAGTAAGCAATACAAATTCATCTGCTTCATTACCTGTGAAGGCATTCCACACGTGTGTATCAATACTCTCAACCAACCTTGTTCAGGAGCTTACCTTCCCTACGTGACTCAACCACCCGACCCTTGGCGTACCGCCTTGCAGTTCAGACACCCTGTGTGTGGATTGTGATTCATTGCGGCGATAGACTATAATCTATTTAAGTTAAATTTAGGGACGACGGACTAATATCTCGAAGAGGAATTACCTTACGTAGTAAAATCCTCAACTATCTTCTTATGCGGCCTAATTCCTTCTTGAAAGTACTAAATCTTTGCTGTACTAGTAGGGTGTTTCAGTCTTAAGGCAGATTAACTCCTTATATTTACTTTACGTCGCATCCTAGTATCTCCCCTCACACATCGCGGGTTGCCTCGCTTTGACCATTGAGGCAAATATGAGCTGGATATAAGGAGATTATCCAACGGGCGAGACTGTACGAGCGGATCCACGAATAAGGCAGCTTCTCCTTTAGATCCCCTTATCACTTGCACAGGAAGTTGCAGTCTTTTAGGGGCTTAGAGCGGTTGCCTACCATATTTGTAACAGTAGACCATAGAATACCTGCAGTTATGCCTCTAGTTATACCATCGCAACAGTCTTCAGCTTGTAAACCTTGTTAGGACTCTTTGCCACCGGCCAGCCAAAATCACGAGAGCGTTCTGTATCTATCTAGGCAGCCTTCATACGAATCATTCGTATTGTCGTGCCCCTCGATAGGCAGCTGCTGTGGCACCTGGTCTCTTATCCTGGTATTCACGAACTTATAGCCGCGGGCTAGCGATGATCGGCATAGAGTTACCAATGGCTGTTTCTCAATGGCACATTCAGTAATCTCTCCGATCGCATTGAGAACCTGACATGCATTAAAATCCTGGAAGCTGCATCCTCGCATTTTCTTTTGATATGCAATCCTCTGCACAGGGCAATGGTCTCACCAAAGGCGCCCTCCACTAACGCTCGCCTGGGGGAGGGGGCAACGGAGGTCGTAGACTTTGGTCAAATATTCCTGCTTGAAGCGTTCGAGCCAAGGACAAAGCATATGGTTGTCTGTCCGCTCTCCGTCTGGTTGCCGAAACGAATCAAACAGAGGTGGGAAGCCACCCACTTCTGAAAGTGGACTATACCAAGAGCCTGCAGCGGGTGTACACCGAGTTCGCCCAAGCAGCCATCGAGTTTACCAGGGCTCTGGAGCCTTTGTACTTCTCCACCCACAGAAACCTCGACTGCCTATTCTCTTGGGTGCCAGATTTGGCCAATTCGGACGAGGACAACCTTCACGCAATGGCGCTCGAGTCCCCACTGCTGTCGATGTTCCATGCGGGCGGACCCGGCAGGAAGCTGCCTGTCTGCGAGGCTGAATTCGACTATCGAAAGATGCACATTCGCGGATCGCCCGTCGATAGGGTGCAAAAGTGCTTTGCTTTAACCCCTGTGGTCCAATCACTCCTCCGACTCGAGTAGCAGAAATACCGAGGTGAAGTGGCTCGCACTGTTTGCCATCATGAAGGACATATTCTGCGGCCTTTCTCATTTGACTGAATTAGAGGACATTGCCCTGGAAGAGCCTGATGTCTAATCACTCGGTAAATCCGAGGCTATAGCTACCCTTGGACTCGTTGAATTCCTGGATCCCCGACCTAGCCGGCCTGAGCGACTAGCTTGCACGAGAGACTGGGAGCACAGTTCGACTCATCCGAATTCGTGCTCTCAGTGATGTGTGCATAGCATTTGCGCAGTGAACGCCCGACAATGACATATCGAAACTCGATCTGGATGCATGGCTGTTGAGGGTCTACGATATCTTGGGCCCATTTACAGCCTTAAAGAGTGATCTACACGAGGTTGAGAGAGCATGCAGGGGGTACGCTGGGCCTCCTGTGGAGCACATACGCGAACTTGCCGCGCTGATGCGGCCCAAGGTGAACCTCGAGGCCATTCTTCGGGACGTCCTGTACGCAGGATCTGACCAGGGGAAGAGGGTGTTTTTCACCGAGGGTGGGCGCGTGGGCATGGCGTTGCAGGCCAGGGCCGGGGACGTGGTGGCAATCTTGAAAGGGATGAAATGTCCAGCTTTACTTCAAAGAGTAGCTGGCTTGGAAGATGGGAAAGCTTGGTCGTTAGCATCAACTGCTTATGTTGATGGCATGATGTTTGGGGAGGAGTATCGGGAGAGCGAACTGGAAGGGCTCACAATCATTTAGGTTGAAGCCCTAAATACATGCAAACTGGCTGGTAGAAGAAGCTAAGCCATGGAAACTGGAACGATGGGTTATCCTGTCATTTCTAGTGTCGATAATCTACACTAGAACTACCTACCTAATCACTAATGGATGCTGAATTGAAACTGGAGACCTTTCGTAATAGGCTTGCAAATTCCGCTCATATCGATAGAAAGATAATTAAGGTATTAAGGAACTAGGACCCGAGGAGAGCGCGAGATGAACAATCAAGATATGAGCAAAAGACAAGACATTGGCTCACTGTTGCCTTCTCGCCTCCCTTTCACATGCGCTTGCCTTAACAAGTTTTCTGGGAAGCGAAAATACCTACTGTTCCTCCCTTCACCAGAGCCTCTTCCATCTTAGCCTCAGATCACGGTCCGGCGGAACAGAAGCAGCGCCGCTGTACTTTTCATTGTTTCTCGCGGGGCGGTCAGAGCGAGTACCATCCATGTTCGTCCACTCGACAAACTCGAAATCGAACCGTGAGACGAGCATCGCGACAGCGACCATGATTTCTTGCTTCGCAAAGTGTCGGCCCGGGCACATGGTGACGCCTCCGCCTTTACGATTCGAAAACAAGTCAGTATTTCTTTTCGGGTGACATGGACCAGTACCGCAGGGGGGGGAAGCACATACCAAACGGGAAGAAGTTATTCGTCTTTCCGGCAATCGAGAACTGCGGCACCTGAATTGTCTTACCAGTCGCCTCGTCGGTCCCATCAACGTACTGGACATGGCGGGCCGCCCAGAACTCGGAGGCAGGGTGCCCCTCCACTGCCCAGACTCGCTCGTCGAGGTGTGCGATCTCGGTCGACGCCTGGATGACACCGCCTTTCTGCAGCTGGTACCCTTCCATCATGATGGGATCTACGACCTCGCGCGTGATGTTGATCGACACGTGGAGGCGCATCGTCTCGGAGTAGACAGACTGCAGGAGCGGCAGCGCCAGGAGCTTTTGCGCGTCGATGATGCGCTTGTCGGTCGCCGTATCCGTCACCCAGGTCGTGCTGACTTCATCACGGATCGCGTGGAAGGTGGCGGGATCTTTGGCGAGCTCCATGATGCACCAAGTTGCGATGGGGACGGTGTTTGCGTTTTGTCTGTTGTCGTGAGAGGAACGAGTCAATACAGATAACATTAGAAGAGGAGAGAAGGGGGGGGGGAGAAAACAGAATGCTCGTCAGGTAGTACATACCCACCAACGCCCACCCCAGCAAGCGCGCCACCCATGGCCTTGGGACTTAGGCCTACCTCCTTGATCCACTTGGCAAAGTGTCTCCCAAATGGCGAGCCGAAGACAGGCTCCCAATCTGCGTGAGCTTCCGGCCCGTCCCAGTCGAACTCGGCCCATGCGGCCTCTAGATAGCGAGTACACGCTGCATTCAAGGCGTCCCGCTTCGCCACGGCGCTGCGGATCATCCAATGGGGCAAGCCCCTGTGTGTATGTATACAACAGCCATTTAGCAAGTTTTTCTTTTTCCTCACCAGACAAGACAAGGAATACCATGTTAGATAGTACGTACCAGAGCAGGCTGATCAAGACGGCATCCATCTCCCAGAACAGTCGGATGAACTCGTCGCCCCCGCCGTTCACCTCCAGGATTCGCGTCCCGAGAAGCGACACGATGGCGCTCTCGGCCATGTCCCGCTTGAGGAACTCAAACACCCTCACATCCGTCCACTCGCCGACGACCGGGAACCGCTCCCCGAGCTTCTGCGCGAACAAGCGCTGGAACGATGCCGCGAGCGCGTTCGTGGCGGCTGTCTGGGCGAGGTACTCGTGCACGATCTTGTGGAAGCCGTACCAGATCCGCTTATTCTCATCCATCACCACAGGCGTCTTTTTACTGCCCTCCTGGATAGGTGTCTTGAGCCGCCCGGTCTTATCAGCACCCAGCATCTTCAGGTCGTCGGCCGGGGCGCCCCACAGATGCTCAATGACGAGCATGATGAAGATGTCGGAGCTGATGCTGGCCGAGGTGCGGAACATGGCCTGCATGTTGTGCGCGCCCGTGATGGCGTAGACTTTCATGGCGCCTACGTAGAAGCGCGTGATGTTGGTGGAGCGGAAGGCGTGGCTGTGAGTGATGCGTTTGGTGAGCTAGGGACGGCCCAAAGCATTTGTAGGGCGGAGAAGGAAGAGGATTCTCACCGCAATCGGTAGATGAAGGACTGCTGGTTGACCAAGTAGAGGTATCCATTGGTGGCCAGGGGGAAGATGCCGCCGCCGAGGGCTGGAACCGAGTCACGGTGGACGGCGACGGCGAAGTAGACCATTGTTGCTGCCAAGAAGGCAGACACGCCCGCGAGGGCAAACGGAGAGGTGAGCCATGGCTGGGAAAGGAAGAAGGGGAGAGACAGCATGGTGGACTGTTAGGTCGCAGCTGCGGGGTGTTCGATCTGCAGACCGGAATGTTAGCCAAGAGCCGGTATTGAGAGAATTGCATACGTACCAAGATGGGCTTCACACAATGAGGCTTCTTTGATAACTTGGACGATGTTTGGACAACTCGATGACTCGGTGGTAGGAGATATCGTTTTGTGCACCCACAACGCGCAAAAAGGGACTGAGAACTAGGTGGTTCCCCGTTCTCTGCTCAACAAACTAAACCCCTCCACCCTCCTTGTGGCATATATATGCCTCAGTATCGGCACTCGAAAGCCATTATGTCTGAGCACATTTGCTGGTGGGATGTGTAACCATGAGGTGTGCCCTGCATTCGGATCAGCGAATAGGATGGGGAGGCCAAGTAAAGGCCAAGCACCGAGCTTGCAATTTAGGTGTGAGGGACTCTGCCACTCATTGGTCCGGTACTTCTGATCGTCTTGGCACACGAGACGCTGTTGGTTGCGCTGTATTTGAACAAACTCGAACTTGCTGATACCGTGGCTCAGGCTATCCCCGTAAAGCCGTAAGTCCGCGCCCGTGGCGGACGCGGTGGGACGCTGTGGCGGACTCGGCGCGGGTTTGATGGCATGCTATTCTTCGGCAGTGGTCAGGGATTGGTTAATGCATTTTTCACACTTGAATTTCATTGGTCTTTCAGTATCCAGAGAGACTCTGGGTTTTAATTGTAGAATTGGGGAAGTGATAGATAAAGAAACGGAGCATTTGGTGGGAATGGCACTACTAACTGTAGTGTATTGAGGTATCAAGGAGGATTGTCTGATTCTTTGGCCAAGGCGAACGAGCCTAGGCTTCGCTATGTCCAGTATTCAGTAGTGTCGAGGAGAGAGTCAGCAATCCGTGCCCCTCAGATACTGCAAGGCAACTACCTACGTGCCCTCCACAGTACGTCCTGTGGCCAACTTCTAATAGCAATAATGAAAACCACCTCGCCGTTATAGCGCCCACAATCCTCACAAAACATGCAGTGTTACACGTGGCGTGATATACATCCACCTCCCCACGGGCCACTTCCGTCTCCCAACTAATCACATCTGGTAGTTGTATTCAGAGGTGAACTGGAAGGCTGGACCGGCACCACCGCTGCCGTTTCCGCTGCCGTTACCGTTGTTGCTGCCACCGTTGCTAGGAGAAGGCATGGGCGCCGAGACAGACTTGCCCTGCTCAGGGTCGAACTGCAGGGACATGACCTGGGTCTCAGGGATTTCAACCTCCGAGATGAGGAGGCCCAGCATGCTCAAGATGACCTTTTTGGAGCCCGTCTCGTTGTTGACGTCGCCGACATAACCCAGCAGCCCTCTCCGATGTGGGCGAAGGCCACGGCCGTGTCGTTCTCGAGCGAGTCCTGCCCAATGGGCTCGAAGGTGCCGCCGCCGAAACGGGCCGCGAGCGACTCGACCGTGCTGGGTTATGTCTCGTATAACTTACTAGGTGTCCTGGCTGGCGACGTTCCGCAGGTAGCTCGACTTGGCGCTGTAGGCAAGATCGAGGTTGTTGGGCAGAACGAGGCCGCCAAAGCCCGGCTTGTTGTGGGCCATGTGCTCCATGGCCTCAGGCTGGAGCCTGGTGGCGGTGCGGAAGTAGGACCTGCGGGTCCAGGGAAAGCCGGCCTGGGCGTAGAAGTCGCCGATCATGGCGTGGGGCGAGGCGCCCGCAAAGCCACAGGCGAGCACGGCAGTTCCGCCATGGACGCGGACGTATTGAATGATGGCGGTCTGTCCAACTCGGATTCCGAATGTTAGTTTCTCTTCAGACGCTGCGGACCAGAAATGACAAGTGGGGGAAGGAAAGGAAAATAACTAACCAGACTTCGGGATGGTAGAAGGGGCCGCCGCCCGTCACCAGCACGGCGTGCAGAGGCGACTCGGCCGTTCCATCGGCCACCTAGTTGAGCCTGCGGAGGGCAGTCTCGGGCCTGGTGGCACGCACGCTGCACGCGCGTCAGCTTAGTCATGGGCTTGAAGATCTGCTCGAAGAACTCCAGGTCTGACAGGGGGCGGATGGCAATGACGAGGATGCGCGGCTTTACAGCTGCGGCGGACTCTCCCTGCTGTACTGACAATGTGAGACGAAATCAAAGCGCGGCTCGTGTAGATGTAGGTGAGTTAGAGAGAGTAGGCGAGTTGGAGAGAGTAAGCGAGTTAGAGAGAGTTGGGAGTTAGAGAGAGTAGATGAAGTAGATAGAGTGAGCGAAGTTGTAGTGGAATGTAGACGTGAACGCAAAAGTATGCTGTTTGTAAAGCCGCAGGTTTTCCGCACTAGAGGGTGGGCGAAATTTAAGGCTGAGGATGTGAAAGGCAGAGGAAGATGAATTCACGGCGTGCTGTAGTGGGGTTTTATAGGCCACACAGCTGAGGTACCTCTGCCAATGCACCTACACAGTGTCGACAACGGAGGAAACCCCCTTCTTACTGTACCAACTGGAATCTATTCACTCCCACCTGACTCTTTATCGTCGTTGATCAGTCGTTGATTGTTTGCCCCGGAGGTACCATTGTCCAGTCATCCCATGTGAATGAAGTCGGTGACTACTAGGCTGGAGCAGTCCCTTTTGGCCACCCCCCACACCGCGTATCACAATACGCAATAATAGGAACACCACAAGCTGCCCCGTATACATTCTATTCTCTGTTGTTGTGCTGAATACCTAGATAGCGTAGCTAGGGGCCATAGAGGCAGCAAGACCTTCCAGAGGCGATATATACAAGGGCACTTAGGCGCATTGACAATTCGACAGAGTGGACAAGTACCCACCTAGCAGGGGAAGAAGTGGTCAGTGGGATGATATGTAAACTGGCTAGACGCACCTTCCATGTCACGTAGCTGCTACCGTCTGATGAATGGCAGTTCACGCTCCTGCCAGTTTGTGATGTCTTTTTGATCACCCCACCCCCTTCAGGTGGGTACACTCCTACCTCTAGAACGGCCAGCTTCTCGCCAGCAGTTAGGCGAACGTCAACGTTTCGTTGAGAAATGTTGAGAACACCGTGAGCAGGCCAAGTGGTCGGGCGATCAGATTCAAGCAGCTGGTAACCGCCTTCACTCCTTTGATAGGGAAGATGGTTTTTCAAGATTTACTTGCAAAACTATCATCAACAGCCACAGAACGAGTTCGTCAAGTGATACTATTTTATTTTAGGACATGTACAGAGAACGGGGCCAAAAGTCTCATACAACGCAAAGACTTGACTCGTGCACACACAGTGTGAGTCTAAATCCTACTAGAATAAGCACTGGTTTTCGGAGGCGCTGCAATTTCGATTGAGCGCTAGCCTTCAGGGAGACACTCACTAAGCGCTAGTTAATTAACGCCTATCTCTCAGCGTTGCTCAAAGCAAGCCTTTTTGTCTGCACTGTATGTGCACGAGCCAAGCCTTAGCGTCGTACGAGACTTTTGGCCCCGTTCTCTGTATCCTAGTCCTATCTGGAGTTTCTTATGGTTAAATGTGAATAACTCCCTTCTGAGACATGTGGCTTTGACCAGGCAGTTGCCAGTGGGCACAGCCAAAGAAATTGGGATGATTTTTTTGGCTGGCATGAAAGCTGTTGCCCGCAGCCAGAGAGTTGGGAGACTGAATGCTGCCTGATCTTTCATATTAATTCCGTCTCCGAGAATGCTGTGGGACCGTGAGTATGTGACTTTCTGTTTTTCCTGTCATTTCGTAGCAGATTATTCCCAGGACCTATTTCTATATGTTTAGTACCCAATCCGTAAAGTACGCAGTACGTTTACAGAAAAAGCATGGAATTTCCGATTGAAGAAAGGCCAACACAATGGCGGGTATCGATTTTGATATCGCAAATCAATGATTACTACAATGAGTTATCACAGGTGGAAGGCTAAAATGATCAAGAAATAATCAAATTCTGTGAAGACTATCACTTCCAGAGCATTTTGCCGCCCTATTCAATTTCGCTATCTCGCTATGGAGGCATTCTATCGACTCTTTTATCCACGTCTAAAATCTAATTCCGAAGCTGCTGCGCCTGCACCCCATATTTGGCCTCGAACTCCTTGCTAAATGGCTGGTCAACGTACCCAACAGGCGACTGGCTATAAAACGTCGCAGGATTAAACGGGTTCAACGGGATGCTATTCAGCACCCGGAACGGCAGATCGGGGTTGGCGATGAAGTACCGGCCAAAGACGGCGATCACGTCCTTGCTTGGGTACTCGACCTCCACCAGCTTCTTGGCTGCCTCTTCCGTCATGTTGCCGGCAACTAGGAGCGGCTGGCTCCACAGATCCACCACAAAGTCCAAGCTGTCGGTACTGGGGCAAGACACGTTGGCGTTTCCGGCGATGTCGGGGGCGACCACGTGCAGGTACGCGAGGTTCAGAGGGCTGATCTTGCGGATGATATCAGAAAATTGTGGGATGGGATCGGCCATCCGCATGTCCTGGAAGACGCTGAACGGGCTGAGGCGGAGGCCTGTCCTCTCGGGCCCAACGGCCTGGCTAACGGCAGTAACCACCTCGACGGCAAAGCGGGAGCGGTTCTCGATGCTGCCGCCGTAATCATCGGTTCGCTTGTTGCAGGTGTCTTGGATAAACTGGTCGATAAGGTAGCCGTTGGCGCCGTGCACCTCAACGCCGTCGAAGCCGGCCTCGATGGCGTTCTTGGCAGCTGTTACGTAGTCCTGGACCGTTTGGCGAATCTCGTCGACGGTCAGAGCCTCCGGGACCGCAGATCCTTCTTCAGACAGTGGGACGGCGCTAGAGCTAACGACTTTGAAACCCTCGCTGTCTGCCACGGACTTCTTCGCAGCGCGGCCCAAGTGCCAGAGCTGGCAGTAAATGTAGCTGCCCCGAGCATGGACGGCATCGGTAATCTTGCGCCAGGCCTTAACCTGGTCAGCGTTGTAGATCCCTGGCACGTTGTTGTAACCGCCAGCCTTGGGCGACATAAAGGTTGCCTCTGTGATGAGAAGTGTCCCGGGAACAGAGGCGCGCTGGCTGTAGTACTCGAGCATCAGGTCGTTGGGGACATGTTCCACAGTCGCGCGGAAGCGGGTCAGAGGAGCCATGGCGATGCGCTGCTTGAGCTGCATTTTGCCCACGGCGAGGGGCGAGGCGAGGCGTGTGCTGCTCATCTTGGCGATTTTATTGGCTAATAATTACTTTGAAAATGTGAGCGAATACCTCGATGTCCAAAGACTCTGGTTATAGTAAGAGTTGGACCAGGAATTAGAGCAGAACTTATAGAATCGTGTCTCAATGTGAAGGTGAGGATGAAAAGGATTGCGCTGGGGGTTCAGCTTGATAAAGGATGAAACAGGACCAGGCAGAATTCGTCCGGTTGATGTCAAACCATTCCGCGCTGACAAATTGTCGGGACACACTGAGTCGCGGGTATCTCCACCATCCCAAGCAAAGTCCCATTCCCCCCCCCCCGATGGCGTCAAGATGCGGAGAGCATTGTGGATCGGGACCGCTCAAACGCCGAGACGCGCGGTAACCTCGCAGGGACTAGAAAGAAAACTGGAAATCTTGGTGCCAATTTTTTGGCTGGGAAGCGGGCAGCGTCATGCACGGGATACACATCATGGGGATCACTTAATTTGAATCTTTTCTCAACTTGCGAGGTTCATCCCTTGTTCGAGAGGCTTCAAAATTTAGTTCAACAGAAAAATCTACAAAGCCGCAACACCATCACCAAAAGATCATGTTAATGATACTCTTGGTTACGAATTGGGGAAATAAAATGCACTCCAAAATAGAGAGGCTTCAACCGTCAACCCAAGATAGGCAACGGGAGATGAATTGGATGTTGTGAAATTTTTTAGTAAGATTGGTCTTGTTAAACAGTTCCAACGGTTGTTGGTAAACAAGAGAATGTTGCACGAGACCGCGCGCGTATAAACGTCTAGTTTGCTCTGCGCATCAGCAATGGTTGTGGATCTCTTCCCGCATGAATATTAATATCCGCGCATTGCGATTGGTCAAAAAAGTTTTGCTCGGCATCAGGATCGCTCGGCCCTTCCCGAGTGAACTTGAAAACTGGGTGTCCATTTTGCATTGGGCAAATAAGTTCTGTGGTGGTTCCATGTATTCGTTGTCTGGCCATTAATAAGTTTCTTGACGGGCCGGCCTAAAATCACGCCGAACCAGCAATCCAATGACAAATTGAGATCACAATCTTCCCGCTTTTTTTTAAACCAGCCCAGGTCTGCTTCCTCCCGCCTTGGCCTTTAAGACAACCCATATGACGGTCTGACTCACTGAATATTGAAGAGATAGGGTACCGTCTTCATGCTCACCGAACACGGAGGAGTAGGCATTTGGTCTGAGTCACTGATTGGAATGAATGCTAAGGAGATATGGAAACGTTCTCATCAGGTTCTTGTGGGGGAAGGAACGTTCAGCGTTTCCAGGAAAGTCTGACAAGGGTTAAGATATCCGGTGTCACCCGAGTCGCTCCTGCTTCGAATATAGAAATTACTGATTTAAAACTTAATCCGACGAATTCAACCCCCGCGGCTCAATCGCTTTCATTCGGTCGGGTCACGGCCCTTACGCGCCTCCATGGCCGCCTCATACTGCTCGTCCGACTCGAGATCAATCTCGAGAGGCTTCGTGATGGGCGCAAAGGGAATGCCCTTCTCCTCCATAAGCTTCAGCCTTGCCGCCGTGGCAGGCCGCGAGCGGTTGACGCTGTAGATCTTGATCCGGTGGCATGACGAAGTGACATGCAAGTCCCAGTTCCTGTCCCCAACGGTCAGCATATCACTTCGCACAAGATGCAGGGCGACGGAAACATACCAAGCAGATCTGACAAACGTCGGCTGCGTGTTCAGTGCGTTGTCCCAGGTCCGCACACAGAACTCGAGCCATCCCTCCGCGTCGACGGGAAGGTCAATCTCCCACAGTCTCCAAGCGTAGTAATACTTGGTGGTCATCTTGTCGAACGGAACCTCGTACCAGATGGATCCGCCGTCGCCGCTCACCTCGACGCGGATGGGCCAGTGGCCACCGCCCGAATACGCCCACCCGCGCATCGTGATCTTGCCGTCGTGGATGATGTGCTGCATGTCGCGCGGCGTCAGGATGGCGGAGGAGACAGGCATGTCCTGGATCGAGAAGCCGTTGCTGTACATGGCGTTCTGCTTTCCGACCTGCGGCGTGAAGTACAGGTACTCTTTGCGCTGAACTGGTGCTGAGCTGGGATCCCGAATCGCGCGAATTTCATACAGCCACTTGGTGCTGCGAGCGCCGATGTAGCCAAACACCACGGCCCGCAAGGGGAAGCCATGGATGCGCGGCAGGGACTCTCCGTTCATCTCCCACGCCAGCAGCACTTCGTTCACCTTCACCTTGCGCCATGGAACGCTGACGGCATAGTTGTACACCTTGCCCTTCTTGAAGTACGTGTCGGCGCCGAACAGCTCGAGGTGGCCTGCCCCGTCCTTGAGGCCGCCGCAGTACTTTATGACCTTCTTGAGCGAGACACCTATCCATTTCGCAGTGCCAATCGCGCCCTCGCCCCAAGGCGCGTTGATCAGTTCATCGCCATCGCCGGGATACTCGTGGATCTGTTCAATGCGGCGTGTGCCAGAGCACTGCAGGCTCACGACGTTCGTCTGACGCGGGAACAGCGCCTCATTCTGCAGGTCGGCCAGCGTCAGCCGCTTCGGCTCGTTGACCAGTCCCGTGATATCGAGAAAGAAACTGTCAGCATCAATCTCGGGGACACCTATTGAGTGTCAGCTGGGCACTCCAGGAGCCCCGGTTGTTCTTGGCTCAGCTTTTACCTCCGTGGTTACGGACAAAAAAGTCCGCGTTGGAACTGATCTCGGACTTCAGCAAGTTTTCCTATTTTGTTGATCTTGATCAGTCTTCATCTGGTTAACACTCCTCTGTTGGACGGAACTTACTCTTTTCGGCTCTCCGTTATAGGGGAACTAATTTGTGCGAAGTAAGCATCACTTTCCATACTCTATGCTACAGAGGAGCAGGTGTACTCACTTGAAGGACATGAATCATGTCTGCGGCCTTCTCCTTCAACACATACTTCCAGCTGATGTCGACAATGTGCTGCAAACCACACGCATAGTGGTACTGCTTGAAGCGCTCTCCAGTCAAGATCGGATTGGTGTCCGGCAGCGGGACGAGCTGAAATTCGGGTGGCTATTGCTGGGGGAGCATGTTAGATGTTGCCGAACGAACAGACGGGGATGTATGGAAGGGAGTACGAGCATCCGGAAAGTCATATTTCTTCATCAGCTCCTCCACCTGCTTCTTCTTCTCGGGATACTTTTCCCATTCAATGTATCCCTTCCAGCCTTCCAGCTCCTCAGCGAAGACCGGTACTTCGCCTAGAGCTTGGAAAGGAATCGCATTTGGCTCGGCGGGGGCCATGGTGATTGGTATTGTGGGCAACTGGTTGGGTGCTAGTCGCGGCGCTCTCGTCTGAGAATCAAAGATAACTGAGCTCCGTCCGATCAGAGATGGGGTAAGTTGTCGATGATGAAGGAATGTTGTAATGGGCTGGGAGAGGGGGAGGGGTAGTGCGTCTGGGTCATGGCCGGACGGGCTACCCACAGGGACGCGCCGAGGACCCGTTGCAATCACGAGACATGGTTTAATCAGCACCCCGCATACCAATCTGTCTCGGTGTCAAGGCATCTGGAGTTTTGTCGGCAATTTACTACATGACGAGGGCCCTGCAGCGGATAGCTCCAGACTCTCTCTGTATCGCCCGCTGTTGCCGGCATTGGTCCCATTGGTGCTGAGTAACAGTTGCATTCCGCAAGCAGTTATCGCCACCAACACAGCACGGGGGTATCATCAGTTCCAAGTTTCGACCTCAATTGTCGCCAGCAAGCGTACCTGACTGGGGAAACAATTGACATAAAGTCATGACGTCATGAAATCGATTTTCTTCAGGCTGTGATGCGTGGAACGACGCTACGCTAAATGAATCCTAAAATACCTTAAGCGAAGAATATCCGAGGCTCCGAACTGTTAGCAGTTTGTGGACCGATAAGAAACAAACAGCTGGTACAGATTTGGGAACAACCCCGAAGAGAAAGCGGAATAGTAAGAACCAGGAGAGTTACGTTAAGAGCCTGATGGGTTCATGTAGATGTTGACGCACGATAAAAGATGGGGGGAAAAAAGTGAGGAAATAAAAGGCCTTCTTCATAATATCAGATACAAAAAGGTTGGCATCCTTTCATTTAGACAAATATTCTTATCCTTGGGAAAAGGAAAAACCTTATCTCAACTTCGTTATTCTGAAAGGAGTCAAATAACCGATTCAACCCTAACCCTTCCACAGCCCTTCTTTCAGCAACCCTAACCCCGGACCTAGTCTGTTTTCTTTCTTGTTTGTTCGAGACGTTCTCTTCGGATGCAGGAAGTAAGGAATGTTCGGCTGACAATTCTTTAAAAAAAATACCCTACGGTGAGCAAGTTACATTAACAGCCTTTTTGGATGAATACTAGATGTTTGATCTCCCTCTGTATGGGCTATCACCACGCCCGAGATGATACTCGGCCTGCACAAGGAGTCAATCTCTTGGTGCGCTGGTTCTCTGTCTTTCTGAGCCCCGGGGTCCTCACCGAAACGCTCAAGAGGATCTGACCATAAACAAGCTGATCCGCGCCGTCGTCCCCCAAGTCAAGTTCGGCTGGCAACTCCACGTTCAGACGGGCCGCTTATCAGTCGCAGACTGGGTCGACTCCCGAAATATATGTCAGACAAGGGAAGATCACGCTCATTGCAGCACTCAATCTGCCGTTACTGACCCTCTCTCCGAACATGACGTTCGCAACATTGTTGTCTGGCCAACTCATCCTGTAATAGGGCAGAAGATCCATAAGACAGCAAACCGAGTAAGACACCTCAGCAACACTGCAGGTCATACAAGTCAGCATCATTATCATTGTATGCACTCTGATGCGCGAATTTCGGCCGTATGAGTTAAGAGGTATTCCCCCGAGGGTTCAAGAAGACCTTAGAAAAGCAATCAGATGGCCGCTTCAGACTCGTGATGAATGTGATGACTGTGATATTTATTTTTGCCCACACAAAGCGCGTGATCCCCTCCGTCTTTATGTTTAAAAAGCAGTTGTAGTTGAGCCGGAGAAACCTGTTTCCGTGGCATGACATTTACAAGCTCAGAAACATTTGGGCCAACTTCCAAAGCCCCCTGGTAGATGCAGTAAAGATCTAGACCACTTGCCTCCGGAATAAAGTCTCCCTGAAGAAAGAAGAAGAAAAAAGCGAGCCAACCATATTCGAACCTACGACCTAAATAATTAGATAGCCCATGACGTCCAAAAAGAGAAATTTCACTACAAAGATAGTCAAAAAAGGCACAAAAAGGCACAAAAAAGAACGATCGTGCTTAGAGCTGCGACTAAACTACCAGATAATCTTGGGTGTTGAAGCTCCAGGGACGAATATAAAGCTCTGCCTCCAGTACATACTAGAAGTGGAGAACTTGAAGAGGAAGCCAAAAAAAAGGCTACAGTCATCCGCAAGTGGTATTCCTATTGCGTATAGAGCGTCTTACGCGAATTCAAGGCACGGTTCCGTCTTCCCTCCGGTATACCTAGCGATTTTTTGTCTAGGAGCTCTAGAGCCAATCACACCAGACTTAATCTACGAACCGCACCACGGGAACGCACTTCCAGGATTCAATTCGATCGGCCCAAGCGCCGTTGCCATCGTGAAGATTATCATCTACTCCACCAGTAGGTACATACTTTTGGCCCTGGCAACCCTGATTCCTGCGAAGTAGGTAATTAGGTAGATAGCGATAAAAGACTTGATATTGACCATGGCTGTTGTATCGCCAAGTTGACAGGTTTTAATCTAGAGACAAGAAATTCTTTTTAACGAAGATGGAGAAGAAAACCAGTCTAACTTTCCGGAAACGGCCCTCCTTAAGTATCCATCTGTGATAATCAGGTCTGGACAATACGGAGAAAGCCGGGAATCTCTCATAAAATCGGGGACACGGAAGAATTCATGACCAAGCTACCAGCATCAATGACTCAAGTCCCACCTTGCAGCTCACTGCAGGCTGGCTATGGCGCTGCATGACCTGAAGTGTAGTTTAAATGGTGAGAGTTCCGAGCCAGTGGGTATCACCAGCGAAGCGGCGCGAGAATATTCTTCCGCCAACTTCAATTAAATGGTTATAATGGTAGGTTATCCAAGTCGAATAGAAACTTCTTTCTCCTTCGCAGACAGTTGTTGCCCCCCAAAACCCTGCGAAACATCGGCTTTAATGTTTGCTTTAGATTAGCATCAGCAACGAAACGCGAATGGCCAAGCTCATGTCTGTCTGAACTATATCCTGTTGCCAAGCGTGATAAGCTGAAATGTGGTGCAACACGAAGGTGGCACGTGTAGTGAAAGCTGGATCTTGTTGATAGATAACACTAGCAGGCACTGTTAAAAGAATACATAGCCGTCGCACAGGACTCTCATTATAAGTCCACTGGTAACTTGACGTCTCAGAAGGCTGACAGCGAGGACTTAGACTATGTCACAAAGTACTGAGAAACCTAGCTTGGTAATACTCGACTGACATCTATATGGCTGATGGAATTTCAAAGTGCCCTTCAGCCTGAATTGGTTACCAATAATCTGCTAGTACTTGCTGAGTGAACATGAATTGAGAGATGACGTGTGACGGCAAACCTTTTATTGATCCTTGAATTTTAAGAGATTACGTGTGATGGAAATTGTATTATTGATCTTTGCACTCATTGTGCACTGTTTTACACCAGGTGTGCGGGAAGCCCCTTTTGAATCATCTTACTAAGTTATTACGATATCTCTCGCGGATCGGGCATGCCCTCAGAAACATTATTTTGCCCTTTTCTCACCCTTATGCCACGAAAGATATAAAAGTGCACGGGAAATTATTCACCTAAGGAGAGCTTCTTGCATAGGTCACTGAGCCTTTGATCACAACCGTACACTTTATTCAATCCCTACTTCGCATAAACCTAGAGCAGCCTTTGTTAGACAACGTACCGCTTCAATTTGCCGTCATCCGCACAAAGGGGTATTTTCTTGACGTGTCATACACATTCCTCGATCATGATACCTATTTGGCCCGATCCGCACTATTGGTCATATTTTGGCCATGCACTCGTGTCGGAAGAAATAAATATTACGTGAGGTGGCTTCGTGTGCGGGACTGATGTTGTTTACTTTCCCAACCAGGTCCAGCCAGATCAAATACCTTATTGAATCATTTTCAAACTTTCAAGCCACTAGAAAATCCTGCAATATCTCTTCCGCCGCCCCCTTTTCGGAAGGGTCATCGACAACCTCGCGTCCTTGTCCGCGATTTCTTTCTGGCTTTTTTTCCTCTTGGAAAAATACTGTCACGTCCTTCAACCACACCAGGTTTGCACATCCATTTTGAAACACATACTTGCTTAGGTACACTTTGAGTCCCCAATGCCGTTTTCCTCTCTCACATACCTAGCCTTGGTCTTAAAGTGCTATTAGAAAACGGGCTAGCTTTAGCAGTTTGGCACTCTGCCATGATAAAAGTCATTCGATTCCTGTTTTCGACTCTTGCAAGGAGTGCCTCGCCTGGAGCAGACGCCACAGTCATCTGAGTGGAAGGTCCCACAAGTGCAAACTGGGGACACACAGCGCGGATTAGTTATCGCCACAGCCATAGTTTCTGCTTATTTCATAATATGAAATGTATGTGACTTATGTGGCTTACCAGTGTTGGCGTGAGGAGGCCAGAGCTGGTAGTAGTTTTCGTAACCAGAGGCAGAGTATCCCTTACGAGAGCAGGCATACGAGCACGCGAAAGTGCCGAGACCATCGATGCTACACTTGCGATCCCAGCAGTCGGCGGCGGCAAAGGGGACGAGTAGGAGGGCAAGGCCTGGAAGGGTTTGGAGTTGCATCTTGGGTGCCGGCTAAGAACGGTTCAGGAGGCAGCGTAGTCGTGTGCGTCGGCAGCAGAATGATGGTGATGCGGGTCTAGTAAATGTGCTGAGAGAGGTTGCGAGGAAGGAAGAAGTCAGCGGGGAGGATATTCAACATGTTCTTATAGATTAACCTGGAAACAGTCCATGTTCATTTCTTCTGTCTGATTTATAAATAAAAAAATTGGAAAGGCTCAGCAGCTTTGGGAGGCGACAAAAACCACGCCAAGTTCTCATTCATTTGGCGATTTGAAAGCCAGCGATACCTTCGATGTAAGCGGCTCTCTATTACCCCGGAATTACGTAGGCTGAGCCAGGCATGACTACTGGTACCCAATCAACCAGTAGTGATATCCAAGTTTGTGTAATGAGGCGAATCGTGGGCTGTTTCAAGTTTCATGAGCCACCTTACAAGCAGTCATTCAGGGGTTTAATATGTGCCCTAAGCTTATATGACTGCGAACCACCACTGACATCATTAAGTTATCTTGAGGTTCGATGGAGGAGGATATTTACACCGAAATATTCCAGATGATGAGTTAGTAGCTTGATTGCTCTATGCGTAAACACAGAGTGTCTGCCCAGTGTTGGTGTGTGATGCGAACCGGACAACGATGGGGGACCTAAATGAACTCTGTGCCACGCCCCCAAAACACAGCAATCAAGACCACGGAACATGTGGTCTCTGTGGAAAGCTTGTGTGGTGAAAATTCGGTGTGCTGCGAACCGGCATCGGTGTTGGGCGGCACAGCATTCGACTGACCAAACTTGGCCGTCTGAGAACAATATTCCTGCACCCAAGGAGATAAGGCACGAACAGTGGGTCACTGTTACGTTTTACACGTGGAAAGCCTAAGAGAGCGGCAATCCATGTCAAGATGGCCAGGTGAGCTCGCGTGGCCAACCTACCTAACCCCGGACGTACCGGCGCTCACTTCTCAAGATCGTGGAGGTAAACGGGGGAACTCTGGTCAGGCACGGACTCATCGGGGATATTTTCCTAGCAAGGAAACATGTTTCAAGGTTGCATAAATACGACAAGATGACCCATGGCGGGGTTGCGTCCGAATAAATGAATTGAACAAGGTGCTCAACGAATGGCGGGTGGTAAAAGGAGGGTGGACTGGAGAAGCTGTAAAATTAGTAGCAAGACGGTCTTTTCGTCCCGATGTGGGGGGAGGGACTTTTGAAAGGATAGGCTCGCCGTGCTGTCGTATCCAGGAACCTGGCCATGAGGAAAATTCCGATTGGAGCTACAAGGAACGTCATTGTCCAGCTGGCTGCGGGTTGCGGGACACGGGTGGCTGTGCTGATGCCGGGCTATCAAGATCCTGGTTGCGCGGGCCAATGAGACGATGAGCCGATTTATTACTTCACCGAAGCCCTATCGACCAGCCCTGTGATGCCAAGGTGTGGGACATCGCTTGTGCGAGCAACGGCCGTTGATGTAACGTCAAGATGCGACTAGAAGGATGTACGTGATGTGCTCTCGGTGACTCGATTAAAGACGCACTGCGGTACAGCTTTATGTCTGTCGTCTAGGAGTTATCACTCGCGTTCCCATCGATTCTCGCCGACACGATGAAAAGTAACAGTTTGTGTCATTAGTTGGATGAGGTCTCCGGAATGTCGACGCGATAGGGCCTGCCGGCATGTCATACCACGACCATAAACACTGGAGGGTAGAAGATGATCCTGTGCCAGTCCGGCAATACACCTT